>CM060560.1:10273324-11523324 GCA_030625065.1 Alectoris magna | reverse complement strand
CAGGTGTCCCCATTCATTGCAGGGGAGTTGGTCTAGATGACCTTTAAGGGTCCCTTCCAACTCAAACGATTCTATGATTCTTTGAATGCAATTGCAGCTTTGGCCATGCTCGTCCAAACTGAATTTGCTTTCCAGAGATCCTTCCTCTCTTGATAAACTGGCTGCTGTTGTCTTGCATGGACTGCTGCAACACGGTTTGGAGTTTGCACTGACACTGAACAGTGCAGACAGAAGTATGCTTGTGTATTTTTTAAAGCGTTGTCTCAGAGGAGGAGGGCAGCTTGAGAAACTGCTTCACTTTCTGTAAGCTTGCTTTACGGCAGTATTTATTTCTCAAGTCAGGGCAGCAAGGAAATGAGCCTAATGCATGAGAATGTTGCCATGTTATTAAATGGTGGTGTAAAAGCTGTGCTGATTTTCATGGGAATGAGGTCCTTTGCCAAAAATGAGATGTCTAAGCTCCCCTCTGGGACTGCATCCTGCTTCAGTGGGAACAGAGGAAGCTGCTACGAGCACTCAGGGCAGGCAGCGGGAAGGGTCCTGCCTTCATGGCAGGGCACTGGGAGGGATGGAGGAGCAGTTGATGCTCCACATGGTGCCCTGCACCAGCGCCCCAGCGAATGCACTGCAAATCACTGCTCCCTGCTTCCAGGGCTGGGGTGTTACTCTTGTTTGTGGGTGCTAATCCAGAGTAATTACACTGATACTCACATACGCATTGCAGGGTGCAGGAATAGAGAGTGACCTGCACGCATGGGACAGCACAAAGTAGCAAAATGGGGAAAACTGGGGAGGCTTTGCTGATGGTAACAGATGAGAGCGCTGGGCTTCGTACCCCACTCTGCACCTTCAGAATGAATGTAAAGATAAGACTAGCTTTGTTTGACGTGCTAAATACAAATCATTTCAAACTCCCCTGTCAGCAAAAAGTAATTTTTCCTAGCTATTTATATTTTATCGGAAAAGGGGAGAACTCATTACCACTGCTGTTTTGAACTGTAGTTTAATAGAACGCAGACTAATGCAGTTCATTAAAATATGCATGTTTGATGTTTGAGGTAATGTTTGCACAAATCCTCAGGGAGAGGATACTGTAGAGCTAAAATGTTGTTTTTCACAGCCAAATGGCATAATCTCATTACCAAAGTTTTGTGATCAAGATGAAAGGTGCAGTTAGTAATTGCGAAGGATAAACATTTTTTTCTCTGTATCTGCCCTTATTACTCATGGATAACAGATCCAGTGCGGACTGTTACATTTTCTTTATTCTCCTTCTCTTTTTTAACCACCCACTTTGTGATTCACCAGCAGTGTCTATGGAAGTAAGGAATGGGGGACACTTCTGTCTGCCTATTTCTTGGTAAAATAACATCATGAAAAGACGTGTTTGCCAAAATGTATCCTGGTAATGCAGATATAGTTCACAGAGAGGACAGCATTTTTAAATCTGCGTTTCCTTCTCCTGACTTTCCCCCAGCTTCTTGCTTTCCAACAGGCTGCTAAGCACGCTGCTCTTCAGCTTTTTCCAGTTGGTGAACCCACATTATTTCAAAGCAGACCCATGGAGCAAATGGAAACCTTGCTTTTCATAGTTACTTTTTGACCCTCATAAGTAATCTGTGAGCTCCCAGTCATCAGATTTCACACTGAAAACTATGAATTTATGATATTTGAAAGAGTACATCTGCCAGAGAAGTGTAGCACTTATCAAGAATCATGGAATCATAGAATGGTTTGGGTTGGAAGGGACCTTTAAGATCATCCAGTTCCAACCCCTGCTATAGGCAGGGACACCTCCCTCCAAACCAGGTTGCTCACAACCCAATCCAGCCTGGCCTTGAATGCTTCCAGGGAGGGGGCATCCACAACCTCCCAGTCTCTCACCACCCTTACAGTAAAGATTTTCTTCCTTCTAAACATTCCTCTGACCACATTGCTTTGGAAATGGAAAAAAAAAAAAAAAAATGGATTGGAAAAAAATGGAATGGTTTAAAGGACCAGTGACAAATGGGAAAAAAAAAATCCTTACCTTACTTACAGAGTATGGGAAAAATCCTGTCCTTGCTCTTAGTTCAGTGCCTCTGTAGCAGTAATTGGAGTGGCCTTTGGTCTGCGTTTGTTACAAGGAACTTTGAAATGAAACCACAATACACTCAGAGCATTGGATTTTGATGTGATCAGATGAAAAATCATTTTATGTGTTCCAGTGGACGTTTTATTGTGTACCTACTGACAGTTCTGGTTCAGAATGCAGGATGAATTGCGCTGTTTTTGGTGGTTGTTTTTTTTTCCTTCTGCTGCTTTGTGGTTAGATGTCGTATCTGTAAATGAGGCATCTAAATTAGGCACTGACACTGTTCCCTTGTCTTAAATGATTATGTGCCCCTTTAGGATTGAGTGATCTGTTAATCTTTTCTCATTGCACTATATCTATTGCATTCAAACATGATCACAAACAAGGCCGTTCCTGCTCCCTTAAAAGATGCAGGTGGCATTTGGCCAGCTGGAGCTGCACCAGGGCCCATTTGCAGCCCAGTGACCACATGTTTTAGGGAAAATTGAGGAATGTAAGCTCATGGAAGGCACGAGAAACAGAGAAGCTAATTATCTCAGGAGCAGGAGAAGGATGAGATCTAAAGTGGTGTTTTGAAGTTTCTTCCTCACTTGCGATGTGATTATTCATTCATCATGCAAATTTATAGTTTTCATGCAATTGAAAAAAAAAAATTCATTATGAAGGTGAGTTTGATTAGCTTTTACAGTTGACAGCTAGTAAAGCTGTGTGAAAAAATCACACACACTGAAACACTCCTCCTAGAGGGAAATTCTTCTTTTTACTGGAGAAAAGGCATATTTCCCTCATCATAAGCAGAGAAGAAGGATGAGATTTAGTCCCAGCTCATTTCAATGTTGGCTTTAACCCAAGAACTTTACATAAGTGATGGTATCATGATAAAAAGCCGTGACTCAGGAATGTGCCCGGCTGGGTCCTCGCTGCTATAGTGGCTACGTACAAGGCAATTAAATTAGTTGTAGAAATCACAGTTACTCCTCATCTTGAAGTTCTTGATGCTCCTGGAGTGATATAAATGTGCTACAGAGTAAATAAATCCCAGTCCCGTGGAATTCAGATACACAGAGGCCTGATGTATTGCCAGCACTGCAATGCCAGCTGTGGGAGTGAGTTTCTACCACCATCACTTCTCCTTCCTGCTGTTCACAGTGCTGGCTGAAGCACTGGTGTGGATACATCCGTGCTGACAGAAGAGTATTATTACCGGCTCAGTTTATGTAATTCAGCAGCAGTAAAACTGCCATCAGAAGGACTACTGTCAACATACACCGCATCTCCACTGGGGATATGCAAGTGTGTGTGCCGTGATGGAAAATTCCAGGTGTGGGCAAGCCTGGGTCTCTATCCACTATCCTAAAGGAGCTTTGGACTGCTACCTGGTTGCACCACCACCTGTGCAAAGTCCCTTTTACACAACAGAAGGGTTTGAAGTTATCTGAGCCCATATTCAAATTGGGCAAAGCAGATGGGCTACTTTTGCAAAGCCCTCAGTGTGCGTGGCTGCACCCAGGTCTCCTGAAGTGTGCAGAAGGTTCTGGGGCTGTGCAACGAGGCAGCCACCTGCCTGCATAGCGCCCTGCTGGTCCTCATTTTAGAAATAGAGACAGCTGGGTTGTGGCATGTCCAGCACCTCCCCAGCATCACACATGACCAATTCAGCCCTCAGGAGTCTCACTGGCTTCTGTGTTTTGTCTATCATCTGTTTCAGTGAGCATGAAATGAACAGAATATGCCTGCCAAAGCTTCTCAGGTGGTTCTGTGATCCCTCAAGAGATGTATGCACAGCAGGCTGGAGGGGCTGGGGCAGAAACCAGGCTGCTGGAGACACACCACGTTATGTGCTCACCTGCTCCAGCAGCCTGGTCACAGGCCTTCCCATGGCCCACACTGGTGCCATGAATCGTGGAATCATGGAGTGGCTTGGGATGGAAGGGACTCCAAGGATCACCATGTTCCAACCCCCTGCCACTGGTGGGACCACCAACTTCCAGATCTGGTACTACACCAGGCTGCCCAGGGCCCCATCCAACCTGGTCTTGAATACCTCCAAGGACAGAGTATCCACAACCTCTCTGGGCAGCCTGTGCCAGCACCTCACCACTCTCTCTGTGAAGAACTTCCCCCTGACATCCAACCTAAATCTTCCCTCCATGAGCCATCTCTTTGTCTCAGAATAGCACTGTGAGCTATCTCTGTGGTACAGATTGGTGCCATGACTACCTGTGTGGCCCAGGTTGGTGCTGTAAGCCAGTTCTGTGGCCCAGCTTGAGCCCTCTTGACATGTGACCAGTACAACAGATGAGTCCTATGTGACTCAGCTCTGCAGATTTGTCTGATGATGGGGGGAGATATGCGTGAGAGCTATTGTGTGTTGAAAACTTGTGAAAATGCAAACGCAACCGGTACATTTTTTTGATGAAGATGCTCAGGCAAGATAAAGGTCAGATTTTCTAGAACTCTCAGCTTGACAGCAGTCTCTCAGATGCACATCATTTGATTCTAGCAGCCAGCATGCACCTGCCATATCCACCTCCTTCAAAGGCATTGGTGCCAAAAGTCAAAAAATGGGAGCGTTCGAAAAGCTGATCCAGAGCTGCTGGTGGCTGTCATCCCAGCTTTGACGCTGAGTAGTACAGCTTGAAAGGGTGGATGAGTGATTGGCTCATGTAACCGAGAACTGCTGCAGAGGTGTTAGCTACAGACTACTTACTGTGTTTAAGCCCTCAGTTTAGGCCTCATTGAAGTGTCTTCAGAGAGGGGTTTGGACTATTGGCAGATAGAAAAATTCAGTGATCCCAGCTGACAGGAATCTTGAAGTTGAAACATAATTTGAGTCCTGCCCTTGGCAGCAGGTCTCTGTCACAACCCAATGCAGCTACCCCTGGAAGGAGGAACAACTGTATTCTTTCTGGTTAGAATAAGATGTGCTGGAGCATAGCAAGAGGGAAGTAGGGAAAATACAGGAGCAGGAGTATCTGTCTTGTCTACATTTCCCTTTGCCTTCCAAGTTTTAAGGCTTTTGGAGAAAATCATCTGAAATAAGCTTTTGACTATATGTAGCCCTATTGCAATACTCTTTTCAAGGCCAGAACTTCACTGGTTATAGAAAGAAAGGAAGAGAATGAAAAAGATGCCTTCTTTCTCAACTGATCTGTCCCTAGTGTGCTTGATGAGTCATATCTGCTTATTTTGCTAACAGAAACAAGTTTTTACTCTTTTTTCCCCCTTTTTATTATCAACACATAGCACTTAGAACTAAGGGAGGACTGATTGGATCATACTCTGGCTCTCAGAGGATCAACAGCATACTTAACTGCATTTTTATTATTGTGATGGTGCACAAGCTAGAAGAGCACGGTGTGACTTTCAGGTCTCTGATAATGTTCACAGTCTTGGTTGGAAAACACAACTAAGGGACTTTGCAAAGGAAAGAAAATGTGAGCTCAACCCTCTGAGTATCCACATTCATAGCAGCTACTGTGCAAAAACATGGCTTTATAAAACCCCACAGACAGATAAACAGATTGCTGAAAACAACAACAACAACAACAAAAACCCCAACCAATTATGCAACAAGTCCTACCCACAGTAAATCCTAAGCCAGTCCATGCCTTCCTGAGGATAGGGATGTATTCTTGGGTTGGCAGAAACAAAGATGAAAGGGAAGTCAGTGGGGCTCTACAGGAGGCCACATAGAAGCTTTTAAGTTTTTTCATGGTCCAAGCCCAGGTGTGCATTCCCCCCACCAGGCAACACTACCTGGGACTTGATGTTGGGGGGATGCCCTCGTCACTTACCCTCCCCAAGAAAATCTCCATAGCTGGACTTGGGCCACGCATGGAAACAATGCCATGACAGTACCAGGGTTCTGTGAATGGTAAAATAGCAAGCTGGTTGATTTGTTGTGTTCAGTCTCCAATGTGTGTACTGACTCGGCGTTAGCAGCCTAAGGGATAAGCACCCCAGCCTGTTTCCAGTGATGAAAAGCAAGATTTACCCAAACTGCCTGGTTAAACTGGGTTAAAGTTGAGTTAATGTCATAGGATAATGGCTGTTTCTTACTATCAGAGCAAAAGGTGCCAAGTCCCACTGTTGATTCTTTGTTTGTTGCTAACCCAAACAGATTCTATTTAACTAGAGAAATAAGCTGGGTTAGTAGGTAGCTTGAACTTCATGCTCATTTTATTACCTCTATCAATTCAGCCTTCCATAAATATAGTATATGTGGATGGATGCTGGTGCCAGCAGTCTTTTTCCCTCCAGTTTCTATAGAGCTGTTCACATGCATGCTATGTACACATATTTACATTCACTAGGAAACGCTCCCCACGGAGACTGCTCTCAAGCACACTGCCAGCACATAGCAGAGGTGAAACCACCAGGCCGCAATAAAAAGTTTCACCCTTGAGGCAAAATAGGGATGGAGACAAAAAGCATTTATCATTTCCTGTCACTGTTATTGTCTCCTGGTTCCTCCTTGGCTAATGCCAGACCTCTGGCAGTGGAGCGAGGAGGGATGGGGGAACTCCTGCTGTGAGTCCATTGAACGAACAGTTGGAGGGAAGGGGTTGTCAGTACCTCCTTGAAGAATCAGTTAGAAGTGAACCTCAGGCAAATCTCCTACTCTTTAGGTAGGTCCTTTTAAAGGGTACGATTTGCCTTGGGAATTGTTTTATTTAGTTTAACTGAATGGTTTCAATTCATTCAATTAAATGCACTGAAATCTGCAGTGTAATTCTATGGACTGCAATCAATAGGAACTCTTCCAGTGACTTCAGTGGCTTTGATTCTGTAAAATAGTTTCTTTTTTTATTGTGCTTCTTTAATTTATTTAGTTGTATTAAAGATTTCTGGCTTAGGAAAACAAAACAAAACAAAAAACCATCTCCAGCTTCCTGGTTTTAATATTAATGCTAAAATTGGAACTATACCTTCTGAAAATCATGTCTTGGTGAAAGATTTAATTCTACTATCAAATCAAAAGAAACACCGGTGGAGTCTGAACTCTTCTAATGTTTATCAGATGTGGAGGCAACTTTAATATGTACCAGAAATAGAAGGAAGAACTTTCTATTAGAATGGGAATTTAAAATTTCCCTCCATACTTTTATCTGCCTTTCAGAGTTGGGTATTTAATTTAGGCTGGAAAGAGACCCAGCACCGAACAAGAAAAACAAAGCCCTCAGCATCAAAAGAGCTTTTTAGGGAGTGTATAAACAGGAGGGGGAACGGCTGTTTACGAGGGTGGATGGTGATAGGACAAGGGGGAATGGTTTTAAACTGAGACAGGGGAATAGATATTAGGTTAGATATTAGGAGGAAGTTTTTGACACAGAGGGTGGTGACGCACTGGAGCAGGTTGCCCAAGGAGGTTGTGGATGCCTCATCCCTGGAGGCATTCAAGGCCAGGCTGGATGTGACTCTGGGCAGCCTGGTCTGGTGGTTGGCGACCCTGCACACAGCAGGGGGGTTGAAACTGGGTGATCATTGTGGTCCTTTTCAACCCAGGGCATTGGTTCTATGATTCTATGAAATCTGGCTGGACACTCGTCTCTCCCACTGACATCACTGAATCATGGATCAATGCATTTAACTGGAAGCTTGTGAGACAATACCTTCATGCTCATATTTGCATGATTTTACTCATAATCTAACTACCATCAGAACTTTCTAGTTCACAGTATAGCTGCAGGTAATTATGGAGGCTTATCATTTCATACTTCTACTGTAAAAGCAGATAAAGGTGAGCCAGATTGCAGACGTGATGCCCTCAGTACACTCAAATATAAAGTAAACGGCAGTCAGTGTACTAAAAATCATACATATTCTTTGACTCAATTATCAACTGCTATCTCATTGTGATATTTCATATGAATATAACTGGAACTACTCACGCACATATTGCTTTAGTGGAAAATGCTGCCAAAAAGTGTTTTACTTACCTATCAAGAAGAGGTGCCATTTCTACTTGAACAAAGCTACAAGTCAGAAATAGAGTACATCCTCCACCCCTTATTCCACACCATTTGTGTCACACTGAGGTTCCACATACCTTAGTGTATTTGTATCTTCAGATTGTTGCATCCAACACACATATGTATAAATTATCGTCACCACTATTCCTGTCCTTTAGCAGATATATAGAAACTATCTTCCCATTCTGTGGGTCTCTCCCAGAATGTCCAAAACAACCATCATTGACTTAGGTCTTATCTGCCAAGGGGGGTCAGTCAGGACAGGAGAAGCAGTAGGGTGGATTTCTGGCTGCCAGGGCTAGCTTGGCTTACGTGGTTACAAGGTAATATTGACTTGATTATATCTGGGTTACCATGATGCCATAAAACTTGCCTTTCCAGGCCCACGGTGGTGTCTGGGGCAATGGTGTGGTTTGTTTCCAGCTGCCTGGTAGCTGCTTCTACTGTGCTGAGTGTGTAGCATGCAGAATCTGTTTCAAAGATTGCTCGTCACCAGCTTTAAATTTTTTACTTTTCAACCAGATTTCACGGTTGATATCATTTCAGTTTTTAAATAGCACAGCTATACCTTCAGTCTGACCTCTCAGCTGGTATGAATAACTGTGCAAGACCAGGATCTCTGCCATCTCCTCTACAGCAAGCAGGGATGAGAGTGTATAATGCAACACAAACACACTTTGTTAAAACCAATTTTTAAGTGGCATCAAGTCAGGGGGAGAACAATTTCTTGATGAACGCCAAGCTGATCCCTTGCTCCTGTCTCCCTGAGGCTGCTCCAAATGCTCCTGTAGGGCTCTTCTCTGCCCTGGTATGTGATGCATTCTCTGGCATCTGTGTGCCCTCAGCTATAGGCAAACCCTTGCATGAGATGGTTTTGCTTAATCTCATTTTGCACTCCTGCTTTTAGAACAAGAAGTGGTCCCAGGTGTTCTGCAGCTCTCATTGTTTTGCATTTTTTTGTATAAACTTCAGTTCTTTCATACTTCTGCTGTGATGAGGATTCAGGGTCTTCCTGCCAGACCTGTATGCATAAGCAAAACTATGTCAGGCTTTGAAGGCTGAGCCTAGGACAAGCATTCTCAGTAAGATCTGTTTCATATATGTGATATCCTCTGAAATATCCCTTAAATGCTACATTACTTGTGAGGCATTAGTAACGGGAGGAATGTCTGTTCATTTAATCATTCATGACCAAGAGGTTTCTTGTAAACTTGATTCACTCTCTCATCTCCAGAAGTTTCATTCTTCTATCTCGTTCCTCATTTGAAGTAGCAATCTGCTACTTATCCTGAAACGGTTCTCTCCGGGCCAAAGGAAATGGTATGAAGCGGCTTTTTCCTTCTCACAGGCCTGCGGCCAGGACAGCTGTGTCCAGAAACTCGCTGCTGAGTGTCAGATGCAAAGTCCCAACAGGGACGGACGCTGTTCACAACCTGGATCAGGCGTGGGGAGGTGATGTCTTTCCCCAGTTGCAAATGTCGCACTGATTGAGGAAAAGAGCTAGTTTTAATGTCAAAACTAAAAAGGAAGCCGGTGAATTATTTTCCATAAAGTTTATTTTATTACTTACCTTGCTTGGCTGGGTGATGACTCTCATAAAGCTCACGACTTTCCCTCTTTCCAGTTGCTTTTCAGGGTGGGGTTACCCCCTTGAGTTGGTAGGTCTCTGTCATCACCCTCGAGCTAGAAATGCAAGGAAGAAAAGAAAGAATGAAAATCCTGTACAAAGGTCAGAGAAAGCTTAAAGCCTGCAACTCGAAACCACTGGCGTGGTGCTGCGGCACTTCATATTTCTGCTGGGAAGGGATCCCGCCTGTGGAATCAGAATAAAAGAAGGTCTTGTGAATCCTCGGAGTGAATGCAGTGATACACCGAACTATGCATGCGTGTGTGTGTACAGTGTATACACATGCATGCTTATTATATGTGTGCGTGTATCTGTATGTATATACAAAGATGGAAATCTTTAGGGGTAGTTTTCAATTGAAATCCTTGCTTACTCCTGGGTGATTAGAAAGGATAATAATAACAAAAAAATACCCCCAAATGGGGATTAAATCCTCAAGAGAAGAAGTGCTCCATTTATTGGAGCCTTGCTTATCTCGCACAGAGTAAGGGGATTATGCGATTGCTTTTGTGCTCTGAACGATTGTGGCTAGACAGTTTCTGACATAATAGACTTGCCTACTGAAATAGAAACATTACTGTTATATGGATTTGCAGCTGGCTGCAGAAATGCGTTTGTCTGAACAGAAATGTCCCTTGTAACTTACTGAAATGCTCGCTCTGAATGTGGACGCCCGGCCTTTGGGGGAAGGCATACACTGCCTTTTGTTACGCTCGCGAGACGCCGCAGCCTCTGGAGACACCAGCGAAGGGACCTGAGTTCAGAAGCCCTTTTGAATTGAAAATGCAACCCAAGGCGGAGGCTGAGTATGTAAGAAAAGCTGGCTCCTGGGATGTGTTGCTAATGTGCAATAGCACTAAATGAGGAGCTGGATTCGTAGAGGGTCACAGCGGGGTTACGTGGTCAGCTGTCATGGGCTGTCTGCAAAAGCAGGGTTGGGAAATATTTTGGTGCCAGAGCCCCATCTCTCTGGGCATGCAGAGTACAATCTTCTTGTGATAACCGTCATCAGCTTTGACTGCTTTTGGGGAGAATTGGGGCATTTCGCTCTGCTAATTCTCACTGAGTGGGGTGATGTCCCCCAGGGCAGCCAGGCTGCATTTCCCAGGTACTGATGCCCCTGTCTCACTCTGGTGTCATGATCAGAAAGGAGCTCTTGAGTGTCAGAGGCAACTTGAAGAGGAACAGAGGTCCTTCGGGAACAGCTGAGCCCATCCTCCTCTTCCACAGATGGAGCAGACTCATCATTGAGGAGCATCTTTGGGGGCACGGCAGCCCAAACCACAGGAGTGCTGCAAAGGGACAGCAAAGGGTTAAGGTGTTTGGGCCATTGCAGCCACATCAGAGCTACTCTCCTTTCCTGTTTTCATTCATCTCTGGCCACTTCCTCCAACACACCCACTCCCACCCCTTCCCATAACCTGACCACTTTGTTTGGAGAAGACAGTAACTTCTGCAGTAACTTTTACTGTGTTCATTTTTGTTGTTTTTTTTTTCCTTTTAATTTTTATTCTGTAAGATTATGTCATTTAAAAATCATTTCACTTCTAAAAACGACAATAAACTTTACACTTCCCTGCTGTAAAACAGGCCAGTGCTGTCACTGCTCTGCTCGTTCTCAGGGATTTACGGCCCCGTGTCTGATGTGATGCAATCCTCTCAAATGAAAAATCATCACGACTGAGCCCGTAGCACAAAGAGACGATTTAAGAGGAACAGGAATAATTAAGGCTGCCCCTTACAAGCCCAGCACAAAGGCATTTCTCAGAGCAGCCTGAACTGTTAGTGAATAGGCAGAACGGGATCTTAGTTTTCCAAGACTGAAATCCCTCCCAGTCTCACAGCATCTGTGAGTGAAGGCGAGCCTGTGTCTTTAGCTGGTACTTGAAGGAAAAAATGGCACTGCCATTCTGGGGGGATTTTTCCACCCCTAGCGCTCCTCCAAGCCTTTCTGGGGGAGGCCAGTGCTGAGTGTGTGCTGGATGGCTGCGGCACCCACAGGGCTCCACATGAAGACATTCAAGGTCAGGCTGGATGGGGCTCTGAGCACCTGATGGAGCTGTAGGTGTCCCTGTTCATTGCAGGGGAGTTGGACTCGATGGCCTTTAAAGGTTGCCTTCCAACTCAAACAATTCCATGATTCTATGATTCCCTCAGGGGCCCAGACACCAGACCCCTGTTGTTCCTCCCAGCTTGATGCCACCAGGCCACCTGTGCTGCTGGTCCATCAGGAAAGGTCCTGTGGAGCGTGGATCTTCACCTCTCACTTTTTCCTAAGGCACCAAACTGCCTTTGGGGTGCCAAACTGCCCCATGAATGCATCTCCTCATATCCGCCTATTGCATTCTTGAAATCAGAAATGGAAGTGCAATTAACATGCAAAAAAAAATCCATTTAAGGGAGAGAAAAAGCCATGTTATAACTGAAATAATAGCGTAGTCTACTTTGTAACAATCCCCACCAAGGCATTTTCCCCAGAAATTCAGGGGATTTTAGATGGCCTCTTTAAATGCACCACAGTAGATGCTTGGAAGCTGGCACGTGTTGTGTTAGCAGCTCTTGCAGTCGAGCTGCTCTGTCTTTGGGAGTAGAATTCATTTCCAGAAGTAAAAGGAAATGACCACTCCACTTAAATGACAGGGTGGTAATTTCAAAACCGCGCAGCTTTAGTTTATCTGCCCCTCTTCAACTGAAAAAAATGGCCAGACTTTGGCTGAAATATCGCTCGTTATCCAGAAATGTTACTGAACAGAGTACAACCAAGCACATTATAAAGATCCAGTTTTTATTTATACATAATTTATACCAAATGATATATATATATTTTTTTTTTCATCTTCAGTTTGTGGCACGGCTTTGCCTGCCCTTCCGAGAGGGCAGTTTCAGAGTATAAGGAGTATAAGGACAGGTCAACTTGTGGCTGAAAGCACTCTAAGATCATCATCTTCACAGCACTGCACACACAAGTGGTGCAATTTAATAAAGATAATAAATGTACCAAATCTGAGAAGTGTGCCAGCACTAATCACGTTTCGTATGTGAGGGGCTTTTTTAGCCTTAATGCGGGAAAAAATACATATATCTGTGATGCAGCTCCTCTTGTTTACCATCAGCTCCGTGATTATTGTTTTATGTACTTTTAAAATCTAATTACGAATGTGACTCACTGCTATTCTCAGCAGACTGCATTCAGGGAGACTATCTTGTCAAAAAATTAGAACTGAGAAAGCGGCTCATTTACTCTGCATGCTCTCATTTTCTGTTTGTAGGGCATCCGTGCAAATTCCTGATATTCAGATAATTGCTGTGTTTGAGTTTATTTGGAGGCTTGTATTTAAACTTTGGACCGATCATGAAGAATTCTCTGCGAGCATTTCATGGCTGAGTTGCTATAGTTAATTATACGTGGCCACACCAGCCCAGTGGTATCATTTCTGTTTGTTCATTTGATAGATATAACAGCAAGTTTTGAAAAGGCAAGATCTGTATTTCTCCAGAATGCTGGTTTTCACTGGTCAGTGAAGCGATGCCAGTTGGAGATAGCACCGAGCTGCCCTTAGCCAGCATGCTGCCCCAGGAAGCGGCGGTGCCCTAACTTTTTCCGTTGTTGCATCCCATCATTATGTCTTCACATTGTCATCTCTCCCAAGGCTCCATTCTAAGCACATTTTCCAACTTGTTTTTTCCTACCTCCTCCGGTCTTTTCCCATCCACACCACCACTCTAAAGGTAGAATTAAAGCTTTACTTATTCTGAATAGTGCTGCCATTCTCCACTCCCCGATTTTACGTCCACCTTCCCTCCCTGTTCCTTTCACAGTCAACAAATGAACTGGGCTCTGAGGAGCATCTAGAGGTGGATCTGCACATCTGCAGAGCTTGAAGTGCTGTTGTGGCAATGCTGGTCAAAGTTGGAGCCAAATCCTGCCAATTTAAACTTAAAAATGGGTGTAACTTGGCCATAGAATCATAGAATTGTTTGAGTAGCAGACCCAGCTAAGGAGTCTGTCCCCTTCTTTCTTACAGCCCCCTTTTAGTTACCAAAATAACTCTTTCAGCTCTTTCTGGAGCCCCAGCTCTCAGCCAGTCCTCACTGGGGAGGTATTCTGTCCCTTGGAGCATTTTTGTGGCCCTCCTCTGGATGTCGTCCAACAGATCCACATCTCTCCATGTCATGCCCACACTGTTATCCTTAGGAGTGGAATGACAGAACAGTTTGCAGCTAACTGCACAGGAGGATTTGAGGGAGAGCTCCTCTCCCTTCATGCTTGCTCAGTGTCTGACTGAGGGTGCAACTCTCACAGCTCTTCAGCTCTTGCTGAGAAGATCTGGCACTTGCCTGACAGCCTCACTGCCCTTGGTGCTATTGCTCCTGCTTGATTTGGTTAAGGATTATACATTGTTTTGGAGTTCCTGTTGTAATGCGATGCAAGTAACCTCCATCCTTTGGTTGCTTGCAGCGCACTGACCTATGTTTTCTAGTGGTGAAAACCTGGAACTTTCCTTACACGGAGAAAAACGCAGCAGGTGAAGCTGCAGAATGGACATGTACAGGGTAGATTCATTCCTATCTGCACTTTGCTTCAGCACAATTCCTGCACAGATAGATAGACTATAAAATTGTTGTTTTCAAAGAGATTGTAGGCTCTCTTTGGCACATGGCAAGCTTTGGTAGAAGTTAGGGGGAGATGCCATCTGCTGGAAAGCTTGGACATTGTCAGAAGGAGAAACAGATTGCAACAGCTGTGAGCAAATAATACAGAGGATTAAATTAGCACTTGACATCCATGTGTAGCAAGGGTCTCACCTCTGCAGCTCGGAGCACTGAAGGCATGCTTGGCTCACAGTGGGATGTTGGTCCGGCCTTGCTGTCTGTAGAGAAAGGAAGAGAGAAGGAGGACAAACAGAAGGACTTAGGAAAATCCGTAAGGGTAGCTATAGAGGTGAATAAAGGGTTAAGAATCTAGAAATGTGAGCGGGAAGAAAAATAAGCCCACAGAAGCCTTGGAAGGGAAAGCTTTTAAGAGCAGGAACCGCAATAACAATAATTGTCATCAATGGGGACTGATAAATGTGCATCTCTAATCCAACAAAATGCTGAACTTCACTGCGTAATGCTGCTAACACCTTGGTTAAGTATTCGTGCAAGTGCTCAAATGATAAAGATGAAATGAAGCCAAACGCAGGAAACAGCATGTCAAGAATAAAATTGTTAATTGTTTTTTGATTTAATCCTCTGATTCTCATTACTGCTTCTCTCTACTACCCACTGTGTTTTTCCTGTAACTTTCAAACTTTCAAGGTGGTTGTAGAGAAGTAGGTAGACCTTAGCGCTTTCTTCATTTCCCCCCAGTGTGTGATTGCACTAAATGTGTTTTTAATATTGCTTTTTACCACTTTGATATTTTATTTTGTTGTTGTCGTTGCTCACATCAGAAAACTACAGGGTAGGCATTAGATATGATTTATCAGCAAATATCTGCAGCTCCACCAGCTGATTAAAAAAGAATAGGAAAACAAGCACAACACACGCGGGATGTGAATAAGATTCATTGGGAAGCAGTCGTGAGAGAAGCTCTCTGCAAAGTGGAGTTGGATGAGCTCACAGTAACAAAGATAGCTGTCAGTCTTCAACACAGAAAAGGAGTGGTGATATCTCACAGCATATACTGATAGGAATCAAAAATAACACATCCAAGCCTCCTTCTTTAGAGTCATAGTTCAAACATACACAAATGCGTATTGCTATGGAGCTCCATTTTCAGATCCTACCTAATATCCACGTGGAATCTTACAGAGAGGATTTAAAAAATGGATAGTTTCAGCCCAGTTCTGCTCCTGTCAGAGCAGATGGGAGAAGGCATGTGCTGGAAAACGACACCCCTGACTTTATTGCCCTTGGGAACTGTGAATTGTGAGGCCTGCTATAGCAGGAGGCCCTGGCATCATCCTTAGATGGATCTTGGGGCTGGGGAGCAGAAACAAGGCAGCCATGGAAAAAGAAGAAAAGGAAATGGAATGTGAACAGGGAGAGGAGAGAACAGAAGTGTAGGTGCATCGTATATCTATTTTGTGTTGTCAGTTTAATTTAACTTGGAGACTCGGTGTCTCCCTTGTACTGGCAGCAATCAATAGCTCATAGTAATGACTTGCAGAACTGTGAATCATTAGAGAACTGTAAGGTTTAATCTTCAAATTTCTTATCTCAAATATCATATCTCAAAGATCTCGAGGAGTTAGGATATAATGGTGATGAAAAATAGGTAGTTATACAGGTAGCTGGGTAACTGCTTATATAGATGGCTAACCCAGCAGCCATCCAGCCAAATATTTTAAAAAGTGCTTTTGGGAGGATCTGTATTTTGTTTATTCAAGTGTTCAAATCTTTTCTTCATCTCCTGGATCCCAAATATGGCCACTGGGGAACTCGTAGTTTGCTGAGACTATGACACTGCTAGGGGCTCACCTCCTCCTGTAGCCAGTGTGAGGGATGGACATGCTCCTGCAGAGGGAATCCACGCTACTGGGAGCATGACATTGCCTCTCAGAACAAAGTCAAGACAGGAATTTCTCCCAACGTGAAGATGGGAGAATAAGACCATTCGTACCATCCTGCCATCAACAAGTTTTGCCTGGGCTCTGGACTGCAGCTCCGCAGGAAGCTGAGGGGTTGTTCCAGTTTAGTTGACAGAAGTGGTTTGCTGGGACGGGAGAGCAGTAGGCAAATGTGTCTGTTGAGATTCACCCACTGCTGAAAAACAGAGCACTCTAAGCTTCCTGTGTTTTGTTTTTATACCTGAAGTTTTCTTCATGCTTGTCCCTACACTTTAGCACTACAGAAGAAAATAATCCCAGAGAACTTCAGCAGAATGCAATAAGACATTCCACGTAATTAAATTAAACTAGTACAATGTGGAGAACAACTCCAGTAATTACAGTAGCCAGAGGAAGAAGGGAAGTTGTAAATCCTACTGTTTGAAGAATTCTTCATACACTCAGGGCCCATGAGCAGCATCGCTGTTCTCAATGCGGCAAAGCTTCATCTCCCTCCCAGTGAAAAATAAGGTATGCCATCCCACTACAGAACATGCCAAATAGCATGTGAATCAGTCCAGGCGCTCTGAAATCCTATCTGGAATGCAAGGAGAGTAGTTAAGCAGCTGCCTTTTTCTTGTCATAGAACTTGGTAGCTTTCTGCAAATATGCACAAGCAAAGGTTTTGTTTACTTTTAATGTGTCTGAACACACTGCCAAAAACTGAAGTACCTCCAACAAAGCCCGGTATCAACTCCTTCCCATCTTCATTTGCTTGCATATGGATTTGGCAGAAGGAATTCACAGGACTTCGGACAAAACAAAAAGTAACCACAGTCTCATTGTTGAACCTGAAAACTTGTAAGAAATAATGAAGAGTGGGCATTCAATAAAAACCTGGTGTGGTGATTTTGGAACAAGAAAAAGAGGGCAGGGTATTGAAATACCTTCCTCCACTGTCTAAAACACTTGCTTCAAGCAGGAAACTTGGCACTTAAAGCTTTTATTGAATCAGTTCAGAAGGATCTGTTTTCAACAAATGAGATAAATGTCAATATGAAGTTTTTAGGCACTCACAGTACATCATATTTTCCTTCCCCAAGAAGGCAGAACAAAAATGTGAACAAATAAAATTACTTACATATGTAAAAATCGCATTGGTTTAAATAATCTTTTCTTCCTGACCGAATGGATCAACAACGTATCAAAGCTTAAAGTAATCTTTTAAGAGTATGATTATTTGGGGGTGTTTTCATCCTCTCTATTCCTTATTGTTAACCTACATCAAAGCCAACATGTAAATACAATTTATCTGGATAGAATCTTTATTTTGGTCACTGAGGTTCTGGATGCTTCCCACGTATATGTAGGAAGGGACTCTCAGGCAAATCAGTAATAATTCTTCACAATTTTTTTTCTCTATCCACTTAGTAACCTCTCTCTTTCTTTTTCTCCATCTCTCATCTGCCATTGTGTGCTTTTCAAACAGGTCCAGCTCCTGGAAATCTGGTTTTCGTCTGCCTCTTCTTTATCACCATGCTGCAGATGCATTGGTAGTGGTGGACAGGGGAGAAGGTCTGACGTGGAGATGGGGTCGTGCTGTTCTCATCAGCAGCCTTCCATCTTCCATTCCAAGTTTGTCCAGAGCCTTTCTGCCAGCTGGGTTCTTCATATTAGTAGAAATACTGCAGTGGTGTTGAATGTTTATATTCCCCTTTCTGGGAGAAAAGTGACAGAGAACGTGGAAGTTGATAAAATGCCAAAACACTTCTGGGTCATGTGAGGTCAGAGAGTAGGATAGCATTGATCCCATCACATGGACTCTGTTCCCTGAAGATCCCAGCATTGTGCCTAATTAGCCACAGGAAGGAAGGCAATTTTATTCCCATTTCTCATTTGAGTACCACCTGATGATGCTTTTGCAGTACAGGGGAGGGAGCATACACACAACTTGAAAACTGGGAGGCTACTGAGGGAATCTTTCGATCCCAAAGCACCGAGCTTTGTAATCATTACTCAAGCAAGGGAAGGCTATTGTCAACAGCCCCTTGATATTTAAGCTCTCCAAACCACTGAGTCATTGGGCCTACTCGTCTGAGTCATTACAGAAGGGAGGGAGCACTGCAGTTGCACAGAGGACTGTAGCAAAGGCCAGTTTTCAGAGAGTATCCCACTGGGCAAATCTTCTCCTTCCTAAATATGAAGAAAGGGATATGGTGTCAGGTGGGAGGCAGAAAGCAGAGAGGAAGACAACAGATCATTCGGCTTCTGTCTTCTCCAGAAGACTGTTTGTCATCCCTGCTTCATGGGATTCATGTTTTGCTCTCCCATTGGAAGCAAGCCTCAAAAACTCAGGAAAGAAAAATAAAGAAGGAAAAGAAAGTTTGTGGAAAAGCAAAAGTTGAGAAAGGGTTGTGGGAAAACAAAACAAACAAGATTAAAACAACAACAACAAAAACAGGCCTGTTCTTTTATTTGGGATAGGAAAAATCTGTTATAATCAATGATATCTCATATGGGAAAGTTGAGCTGAGTTCCTTATATTGTGAATTTATCAGTGATATTTGCAAATTATTATGGGTAACCAAGAAGGGCAGGCCAGACTTCTGCTGAGGCATCAGCTACGATGAAGGGAAACAAGCCCAAGTTTAGCTTGTGGGCAGAAATTCCCCAGAGTACATTGGCAACTGGGCAGAATCAGTGTGCTGGCTTGGCTCCCAAGCACACTGACTCCTCGTTCCAAAACAGGAACAAACCTAGGCAGTGTTTTGTAAGTCGGGTCAAATTCCTCAGAGTAGACAAGATTCAAAAGTATCTGCTAGTCTGTGAATGTGCCCGAAGTCCAAGTGTTGCAGTAACTCCACTGCACAATAGGAAAGGGAATCACATGGTGACATTTAACAAAGGTGTTTCGGACTGATAAAGTTGTCAGCTACCTATCAGCAACTCAGAGAAAAGCAGAAGTCGCAGCAATGTTGTTGCAATTACTGGGATGCATTATCTGTCATCATCCCTAGCAACACTCATGCAGTGAACGTGTCCTTTGTTATGGAGCATCACGAACAAGTGTTTTGTCACACTGATACTCCTAATAAAAACAAACACATTTTATATGATTGGTAGCGCTGTCAAACTGAGTTCTCAGCTGGTATTTTGGATATCTGATCTACAGTTGGTGTTATTTTACCATCAATGATAAGTGATCCTCATTTTTATGTGGGTCCTCAGTTCAGATAAGGATTCTCACACCACCACCCCAGTGTCACAGCACTCCAAGGACATACCTGGCCCAGACACCATCATCATCCTGTAAGAGATGGGAAGTGATGTGGTGAGACAGGACACAGGTTGCCCACAGAGTCTGTGGATGCCCAGGCCCTGGAGGCATTCAAGGCCAGGCTGGATGTGGCTCTGGGCAGCCTGGTCTGGTGTTTGGCAAACCTGCACATAGCAGGGGGTTGAAACTGGATGATCATTGTGGTCCTTTTTCAACCCAGACCGTTCTATGATTCTATGATTCTACGATTTTGATTAGGTCTTACAGCACAGGAGTGGCTCTGACACTGGAGGACGCGTTTCCTTCGGCAGGGATGTTCACCTCTGGATGGGGGGGGCACCACAGGGTTAACTCCTGGCACTGTTATGAGGATGGCAGCAGGGATATTGGGAGCTTCTGAGCAGCTAATCAGCATGCTGGGAATGGCGTGCTGGAAGCATGAGCTCTGCCCAGACTCATTTTCCTTGTTTCTGAGCTAGCTCACAGCTATCGCAGCATCTCTCCAAGGCACAACATTGTGCAGCTGTCTGATAGTGCCTCCAGAAGTCACATGGATGTGCTCTGATAAAAATGGGAAGGAACTGAAGGTCCTTGCCAGCAGACTTTAGAACTGGCTATGTCTTAATTTGTCCGTGGCAGGGTGTCTTACTCAGTAGGTGAGAATTTAGCTATGAGTATATTGAGTAGCAGCCAGCTTGGAACATGAGTCTAATTTACTGTAACTCTTGCTACATTCTGTCTGATCTCTATCGGGCTGAACAAAATGTTTTTAAAGTGTTTTTGTAGGGTTGAGTGACTTATTCAATAATTTATACCATTTTGGAGGGATTAGAGGATGAATTTAAGTCATCAAATAATGTCATTATGGCTCAATGACTACATTCTTTATCAGGAAAAAAAAAAATCAGTTGTAATTACACTCAAAAAGACAGAGCCCCTTTATTCATCCGTTCCCCCAAGAACAATGATATCAAAGATGTTGATAGGTCTCTCAGCTGTACCGAGGGCTGTCCCTCTTTGTTAGGAAGGAATAGATCAGCTGCCGTCTGCTTATCTATATAACCATTGTGCCATTTATGCCACATATTTTCAGAGTGCCGTGCTTCTAGATATCTGCTCCATGCAGAGGCATGTAATTCTCCTGTGTGCAGAGCTACGTGAATGCTCTGGGAAGAAGGAGGGAATCCCATGGCCTTGCTTGTGTTGGTGGGAGTGCTGCCTTTAATTTCAGCAATTTTCCCACTGCAAGAGCTCATGGAGCAAAGAAAGGGCACCGTTCCTGTGAGACTCTGGAGACTTTCACTCACACCAGATTGTAGGGTGTCAGTCTGGCCCTTAGGATATCTTTTTCCCTTTGTTTTTATTTCTCTAAACTAATAGCTGCTGTAGCTAGGGCACCGCCGGTGTCTCAAGAAGTCTGTGCTTTCCCCTAGTGAGCTGAGCACGGCATGATTTCATTGGAGCCAGCTTAGGTCTAACGCTGGCAGACTAGGGGTGTAACCCAAAGCTTTCATTTTCTCCTTAAAGGTATCCAGTGAAATCGTGAAATCCTGTTCACTTGACCTCTGAGCTGGCTTTTCAGACCAGCTTTTAGCAGCTTAGGAAGACTTATCTCAGAGAGGAAAATCAGGTCATGCAGTGTTTGTGGACAAAGACTAGATAAGTCTGATTTGAGCAAGGGAGGGAAATACATTAGATCATCCCTTATCCTTGCAAAATGACTGTGTGCACAAGATGGGCATTAGTTGGAGTAATTCCCCCAGAAAACCTTGGGAGGAGCAGGCCAGAAGGAAGCAAACACATCTGCGTGTGGGTGTTTTGATTTGGAGTTCCCTGCACGTCTCCACGTCCCTTAGTGACAGCACCAGCCACAGTCAGGCAGGACACAAAATGAAAGTTCCTATTAAAAACAGGAGCAATGAACACGGGGAACATTCATTTTAATGTATAAATGTATGTAGATTACTCCTATGGTCTGCACTTGAACAATAGTCTATTGCAAGCATTCCCCTCCACATGATTTGGTGTAATAGGACTTTTCTAAAGCACACTTCTCATCCAAAATGCCAACTGGCTGTTCCAAGGCTGTGTCCTTCCAGCAAGCAGTGAAACCTGGAAATCCCTGTATTATGCAAGAAGAAGCATTCCCCATTCCCCTGCCCTCCAGCCATGCTTTCACAGGTTGAGCTCTGACGGAAGTTGTTCTCTGCATTCCCCAAATTTGTTGTCAGTGCCATGGTTTCTGTGGGCTAAATGAAGCAATTCATGGCAGGTTCGCTGTTCTGCTAGTACGTTAATCTTTTCAGAAGTGTAAGGAATGGAAAATATTACATTGGTGACTCAAGAATAATAGTATCGTTCAGCCTTCTTGTCTGGTAATGGTTTTGGCTGTACAGGGCTTGTAGAAAACAAAGGCAGAAGTTAGTATTTTGGCCCAGATTCACCACGGCACTAACCTTCTCCCATAGCACTAACCTTCTTCCTCGGGCCCCCAAAGACTCTCTGGTTTTCAGCGAGACCATCCGAAACAAAATAAACTTCAGTTCATCCTCACAGCTGGGCAGAAGAAACAATACTGCAAATATGGGAAATATCTTTATGTGGGACACAATGAAAATACTCAGAACTGCGTAGAAAAGTATTTGAAGTGTAATTATGAGGGGGGTCTTTGAATTGAAGTGATATCCCTGTGGTATCCAGCAGAGGAAATTGAGAAATGTAAGCATATTGTTTGGTCATGGTCTTGATGGCTAAATTTGGTATACATAGCAGCAGGATAAGAGGGTGTCATTTACCTTCTTTTCTTCTTCTAAAGGTGAAGCCAGCCTCTCTCTGATCTATTGCATTCCACTACATTAACCTTTTCTATCAACACTATGATGAAGGAACAGCATCGCGGAGATTTGCATGTGAAGATAATGCATGCAAGGGTAGCACCACAGAATGCCTCTTCCCTATGTTCCATTTGCTCTCCCACTGTATGTGATGAGAGGATGTACAGCATTCTGTGCGTCCATTGGCCTCCTTCCCCTGTGGTGCATCACAGCAGAACTTGCCTTTATGACAGAGCCTGATCCTGATGTAGTTCCAAGCCCCCTGCTGTAGACAAGGTTACCAGTAGCTCCTCTCCGTTGCATGTCTATGAAAGCAGGGACTGGTGGGTCTGGGTATTCAAACGGCTGTCTGAATCACTCAGCACTGTCTTGAATTAGATGCTATAGTAGTTGCGACACCTAATTACCCATGTAGAGTAGGTGGTCCAAATCAGAATGCACAGCAGAACAGCAAATGTGGGTTGCTGCTGTCAGATTAGATTGAGATTAGATAATCAACCCTATATTTTCGTTAGATTCAACTCAGATTAGTCACACAGCAATTATTATAGAAAAGCATAAGAGGCACAGATAACATCCCTATTATTAAAATCAAGGAAGCATTTTTACACAGCGAGATCTTTCTAGCAAGGAGTTATTCCCTGAGTTTGACACCTCTTTAGTCTGGACAACAAGACGTCCCTGGAAGGAGCTCTTTAGCATGCCAAGCAACTATTTCTTAAATCTGCCCTTTGCTAGCCCTACACATCCCTAGCCATCTAATTTCCGTAATCACACATATTTCAACATACATTTGAGGTACTGCATGCTGTTGTTTAAAACTCACATTATTTGCTGTCCAATCACTTCTATACTGTAATAACAAGAGGTTCACAGTAGTATAGAGATGCTTTATCGAGACTCTTGCTAACATTAGCACAATTTATCGAGATTCTTAGTGTCAAACCAGCTTCACCTCCCAAATGTCACATCAGAATTCCTTGCCACTCAGTTTCAATTCATTATCATGATATTCTAAATAATGTCAACTCACAATCACAAGACTTTTTCCCTTTGGTGGAGGTAAACTCTTCTCTGCCAGAGCCTCCTCTTCTGAATCCATGAAGTCTCCATCCTGGTAGACTTCTGCCTCCTCCATCCAAAAAATTTACCATGAACTTTTGTGTGGTCCCCAGAAGGAAGGTCACTTGCAGGAGCAGCTATTTGCTTTGAGTAAAATTTGTTTCTGTACAACATAGTACAAACCAGTGAGCCAAGTAAGTCACATTTAAACCATATTTTGAAGCTAAAGGAGTAATACGCTCTCTATTGCCTGAGATTGAATCCAACTTTTGCTTTTTAGGACAAGAAAATAAGTGAACCAGCAGAACAAATATGCAGACTTATAATCTCTGAACTCGTACATTACCCAAGTTTGCAATAAACGAATGCTTCTCACTTGTCCTGAATTGTTGTCGAGCTGTCAGAACTGCAAAGGGACGACCTCTGGCCAAAGTCAAACCAGGCCAAGCCAACTCTTTTTTTTTTTTTTTTAACTTCTCTGCTTTCTAAGCATTTGCATAACGTGGTTTAACCCCAGCCTACATCAGTGTTCTCTCTCTGAGCTATATGGTCCAACGCATCTCAGCAAGCATTGCAGATGCCTATGGAAGGCTCCTTATTGTATAGCTGTCTCCTCAGCTCTGCCACCAGGCAGTGGGAAGGATTTATTCTGTCACTTGAAAAGCCCGATAGTGAATTGTAGGGCTGTGACCATTAGGTTGCATCATTCTCCAGTCTGTTTGTTCTCTTATTCGTGGATTGTACTCAGCCTCTCCAAACTGTTGGAGAAAAGCTGAGCAGAGTAATGTTCACAAGAAATTTCTGTATTAGTTGCTTCTTATGTGGGAAACACCACAGTACAATTTGAGGGTGATTTGGAGGCTCGGACAGTTGCACTTGCACTTTCCCCTGCACAGGACTTGTGATATTGTCCACCTGTTCTCTTCTAAATGTAGTTCTTTCTAAAAAAGGGGGATGCAAAACAGGTCCTTCACTGCTCTTGCACGAGAATAATGCAAAATAAACCGAAGAAGCCCATTAAGGTTTTCATTGGCATCAACCTCCCCATTCTCCTGAGTCGCACTTTATCTGATAGCTGGAATATGGCAAGCTCTGGATAGTCTCTTTTCATTTCCCACGCTGCAAGATTTGGGCAGCAAATAGCTTAAATAAATGCCAGACGTAGAATTCCTTTTGACTTCATCTGATTTAAGGAAGACCTTTTGCAGATAACTCCTCCCCAGCATGTTGTCCAGTAGTCCCTGGTGGACTGAGCTATTCTGGCCTCTGTAGTTGGCTTCATTTCAGCTTCCTGAAGGTTGGACAAAAAAACAGAAGGAACTAAGCACTACGTCCACGTACTATTGGACATTTCTTTGAGCTCAGGGAGATGCCTGACTCTCCTTGAAGAGCCTGGGCCATTACGCTGTGCTTAGTGGCCTTCTGTCACTTTCAATTAACCTTTTTTTCTTGAGATGCCAGATTAAAAAAAAAAACACAAAACCACACATATCTCTCATGTCCAGCAATGCTACTAGAGGGGCAGTGAGCAGCAGATGAGCTTCCACAATGGGGATCCTGGGCAGGCAAACTCTGCAGGGCTGAAATCAGAGGTGGGGGAGCTCCGTCTGGCCCCAGTGCTTTCAGATCAGCTCCGAGAGCCTCCAAGATACTCTGTAAATCCATGCTGCCTCCTCCGTCTTGAGTGAAACCTGGTATTTTTCTTTTTGCAATGAAACTGCTGCTGGTGCAAACAGATCAAGGATAGTAGTTCTGTCAGCTCTCAGGCTGCTGTGGCCGTTAGCGTCATTTTTATCACATTGTCAGGATGACAGTAGGGGATGGCTAGAGCCTAAGTCTCATGAGGGGAGATCTAGATTGAATTTAAGGAAAAAGTTTTCTATGATAAGGGTACTGGTTGCCCAAAGATGTGATGGATGCCCCATCCCTGGAGGTCAGGCTGGGCAGCACTCTGAGCGCCTGATCTAACTGTAGATGTCCCTGTTCATTGCAGGGGAGTAGGACTAGATGACCTTTAAGGGTCCCTTCCAACTCAGTGCTATGATCCTGTTATTTTATGAAATTACTCCCCCTCAAATTATGCTACAGCAGTGATTACAAAGGTCGCTCCTCAGGACAAGAGGAGGGTGCAGCTTGGGCTGTTGAACGTGGAGAGGACAGCTGGCCTGTCTTGCTCACCTTGAGCCTCGTGTTGTGCACAAGGTCAGGGGCTGTCCCAGGTGGGGATGATTTGCTCAGGGAAGTGGTGGAATCACTGTCCCTAGAGGTGTTCAAGAAACATACGGATGTGGCACTGAGTGATGTGGTTTAGTGATGGGTTGATGGTTGGATCTGATGATCTTAGAGGTCTTTTCCTACCTTAATGATTCTGTGATTCTAATTTGTTGCTCCCCCCGTGCCTGGTGATGCTTGGTCTCCAGCTTGGATACTGATCTCTTCTAGCATCCGTCATTGTCCTGTGACAGTCAGCACAGAACAAAGAGATCCATCCCCCTACATGTCGCAGGGCTCCCACCCAAAGCTTTGATCAGCACATGCAGATGCAGGTCAGAGGCATTCCCCCCGCACTGCTTTTCAGCATTCAGCATTGTTTTCCACCAGAGCTGTGAGTTTAGAAAGCAGACCCCAGGAGGCTCTGGTTTGAGGATGCTCATGTTCTGGCTGCGTATTCTCAGCAGGACGGCTTTGATCTTAATGTGTCTCTGACAGTCGTGTCACCCATGTTGTGCCCATTTGTATTCAAGTGTTTGGTCCCAGTGATGTGGTTTTTCTGTTGTTGTTGTTCTTTGTATTTACTTATTCTTTCTTTATTAAACATTGCGTTCAGGTTGCCTGCTCCCTCCTGCCCTCCCACAGGAAAGTGTTCTGTGGTGTTTGCTTTGCTTTGTTTTGTTGTTTTAGGAAATTTTTCACATTACTTCACCATCTCATTTGTTTTGTGATTGTTATTTAGAGGCAACACAATTGTTTTTTAGACTGGAATTAATGGGGAGGGTGAGTCCTAGACCAGGAAGATAAATGGAAGACATGGAAGGTGCAAAGAAAACCTAGATAAATGCCAGTGGGAGAAGCTAATGGAACTAGAGAGTAGAGTGGAAATCGTGAGGAAAAACAACTACAATGATTTTCTATTGAACTTTGCATTAATGTTTATGATCAAGAAGAGACACAGACTTCAGTGTCATTTTTAGCACTTCTCTGCAAACTGGGTGGTTATGTGTGAGCACATCTGTATAAGAGTGCCTTCTGTCACCCAGCTCCCAACATTTCCTCTTACAAAACCCTGTTCCTGATTACTTATGCCTTTTCTGAGTGGGCTGAAATTTTTCTGTGCTCTGTATCATCCTCAGGCTAGCTAATTTTGGAGAACGACAATAAACACTTGGCAATGAGACAAGAACATCTAGATGAATAAGGTGTGCATACCCACAGATGATATATACTCACATTAAAGATACAGACAGATAATCACAAGTGTTTCATTCAATCAGTTTAGGAAGTTCTCACTGCCTTAACTGGAAGGTACCACTCCTTAACAGAGAGCCTGCAAGCACGCACGTACCTTGTCCTGGAGCACCAGGCAGAACCAGCTCCTGCTTTAGCTGGAGGAGTAACATCTTCAAACTCTCTAATTTGGTTTCCTGCAATTGTGGGATGGTAAGGCAAAGGGATGGTAAGGCTTGCCTCAGTATGGTTATTGCATTACATACGTACGTTGTGCCCAAAGATTGCACTAAAAGTTCATCACGGTTAAACACCGTGAATCCATCCTTGAAGTCTCTGGGAAAACTTCAGATGTGAGCAAGCCCCATTTAGGCTGTTGGGGCTGCACATCCAGCGATCAGATGTCAGCTAGGAGTTCATGACTTCTGCAGAGCACACACACGCTCGGTGTTTGGCCATGCTCAGGAGTGGGGACAGGCGTTGGGCTGCGCACTTGGCTTTTGGGAACGATGTCTGTGTCCATCCATGGGCCCTGGTACAGCGCAGACAGGAAACGTGCCAGACTGCCTCGGCGGGAGGCTGCCTCCAACACGTGCAGAAGGGAACAAGAAACTGCTTAATGATTAATCACTGTCAACCTTTGTTCTCGTTAAAGACTGGCTTGTTGGACAAGGCTGGTAATGAGGCTCTGTTCTGGGTCTGTTGCTATGTGAGCGTGCAAGAGCTGGAGCAGGTCTGCGGTCCGTGCAAGACACAGTTCCCACTTTGACCAGTTTTAATGAGTTTGGGTGGAAATGTCGTTATAAGAGTGCCTGCTAGTGGCTGTAGGGCTGCATCTCTCCTGCAACTGGCCTCCTCCTTCCTGGGGCTTATGGCGAGAGGACACATAAATCACTGGTGGCTGAGAACTGGTTCACAGGGATCGTGTGGGTGAGCAGCCCACTTTTGGTGCTGAAAGGCAAAAAGCTGTAAAAGACTTCTAGGAAGAACTGCGTAAATAAATATGTGTAAAATTCCTTCTTCTGGCTTCTCACTGAAGGTGGAGATAGACCCCTGCATGATACCAGATCACTCATTTTTAGCTGGGAGATTGTGCACAATGTCATTTAAAAAGTATTTTTATGTGCAAACTTTTGAAATATTATAGGTCTACCTTCCCTGACAGATATTGAAATTTTGCAGAATAAAATCACTGAGGCATCAAAAAGAAAAAAAAACATCTCTCACTCTTGTTCTCTTGCTGCCTCTTGGGACTCTGCAGGTGTGCATACAAGTCATGCCGGGGGGCAGAACACTGTGCCCCGTGAAAGCATCCATCCTGCTCTGCTGTCCCAGCAAGAGCTGCAGCAGCTGGCTGTGCTGAAGGACATAGAATCACTGAATCATTAAGGTTGGAAAAGACCTCTAAGCTCACCCAGTCCAACCACTAACCCACCCCCAACGTGCCTACACACCACGTCCCTCAGTGCCGCATCTCCACGGTTCTTGAACACCTCCAGGGACGGTGACTGCACCACCTCCCCGGGCAGCCTGTGCCACCACTCTTGCTGAGAAGAAGTTGTTTTTCCTGTTATCCAACCTGAACCTCTCCTGGTGCAACTTGAGGCCATCCCCTTTGCTTGTTGGGCATTTGCTGCAGGAGAGGTTTCCCCCCAAACCCGTCACTTGTAGGGTGAGTCCTGCCAGAGGCTGCAGAAATGTGGAGTGCACTCCCTGTTGTCACGACCATTCCCAGCTCTGTAACATCTGGAGCGGTGGGTCCGTGTTTCCTCTTTGAGCTCCATTGCTTGGTTTGTTGGAGGAGTGATGTAGTGTTTACTCCTTTTCGCTGGTTGGACAAAGGCACAAGTATTTCTGGCAGACAGCCTGGGCTTGTGAAATCACAAATGCTGGTGTCCATGATTACTTGTGCATGTCCTTCGGAAATATGGCCCTGAAATATTTGCGCTGAGAACTCAGACTGTTCACAGGAGAAAAACACAGGAGATGGCCCCATGTGACTGAGCTTCTTATAAACATTCCAGAAAACTCCTGAATGGAAACATTTTGCACTCTTCTCCCAGTTCTGTCTCTGGATAGTAGACACAGGAAAACAAGTCTCAGGATCTTGCAGTTTTCAGTGTTATTTCTTCTAATTTCATCATACTGAGATGCTCAAATATACCTATGAATGCGATCTTGCAAGAACCTATAAAACCCTCTCTGGTGGGGTATTAGGAGAAATTCAGCCTATAACAATATATTCTACGATTCACTTGAGATGCTTTTAGGTCGCTCTGTTCACCAAGCTTAAAAAGCCACTTGCCAATGCTTGAGTGTTCACGCTCTCTCTGCCAGGCATCTTGCTTAGGTGTGACTATAAGCATCTAAAATTAGGAGTGAAAGGGAATGTTCCTATCATCTAATTCGGGCTCCTAACTCAGTTGCCTAAATTAGGCACCTAGAGCCTAATTATACAGCCTAGTGCCTCTGCGTAGTGAAGGGCTTTGGAGAGAATCTGTTCTAAGCCTTTGGTTTTGGACCTGAACTCAGAGGAGATTCACTTTTATGCTGCTAGTTCCTCAGATGCGAAAAGATGGAATGAATCTAAGGTGTACAACAAAGTACTGTTTTACACCCCAGTTGGGCTGAGCGAGCAATAAGGGAAGGGAGGATCGGGCTGGCTGTGGTTCTGCATGGTCTTTGTTATTTCCAGCCCTCATACACAAATCACATCCTCAGCTGTTGCAAATGAGCATAACCCAGGAACTGCTCGGGGCTCTCACAGACGCAGAAAGCAGCCCTCTGCATTCCAGTCAGGAGTGGGAGTTATTCCTAAAAATAAGAAAACACTTTTGCTTTTTCAGTATCACTGAAGGAGCTCTCACTCTGCAGGCACCCTGCCACGGTCCTACTGCAGTTTTGTTTTCCTGTTGGCAGCAAGGTTGAATATTAGGAAACATTTTTTTTTCTCAGCAAGAGTGGTGAGGCAGTGGCACAGGCTGCCCAGGGAGGTGGTGCGGTCACCGTCCCGGGAGGTGTTCAGGAACCATGGAGATGTGGCACTGAGGGACGTGGGCACGGTGGGGATGGGCTGGCAGTTAGACTAAGTGAGCTTAGAGGTCTTTTCCAACCTTAATGATTCTGTGATTCTCTGATTCTGTGATCTCCACTGTGCTAACTCTGAATATCCCATTAAGCCAATTTATGTTGCCTAAATTACACAGTATGAGTGGGGATGAAAGGCACAGGTTGGTCACCAGATGAACACCAGCTCTGGCCATGAAGAGCACTGGGGAAGCAGCTTCAAGTGAGCCTCTTCTGTCACTGAGTGAGCTTCAGTGAATTGCTCTGAAGCCTTTTGCTTTTTTTCTTTTGATTCTCCTTCCTTTTTGACAGAAAATCTATGAGACCCAGGAGCCCATCCTGCCATTCCAGTGCCAGCTCTCCTGGCTGAGAAGCCAGCAGCTTCTGCAGGCATTGTGGTTCAGCAGAAAATTGGCCAATTGTTTCTGTTCTGTCCCACAAAACTATTCATCAACCCAAGGCATTTCAAAGAGCAGAAGGCAAAAGGTCTGCACATGCTTCTGTAACCAGTTGTCCCTGTCGGTTCCTGAACAGTGAATTGCAGAAGACATTCAGGGTTTCCTGACAAGAAGAGAGGAAGGGAGAGGGCTGTAGGTTTCTCTGGTGGTAGAGGAGTCCTGCCAGCTCCTAGCAGTGCTGAAATCCCTCTCCAGCTGCACATTGCTGTTACTGCTGCAGTATAAAAGCTGTGATCGATCCCCTGTTTTCCTTGGTGACTTCACCATTTCTAGCTTTGTGGAGAAGACCAACATGAGTCAACCTCAACATCTGGAATGACCACATAAGGGGCAACAGATCTGATACTCTGCCATACTCAAGCCCACCAGCCAGGTCTGCAGAATGGGGAGGAATAAATTGTGAGGAACAGACTCATTCACTCAACCTGGGCAGGTAAAGCCTGTCCAGGACACAACCAGGATGGGACAGCCCAGCAGAGATGCTCTGTTCTGTCTGCCTGTGTTCCTGCCACAAATGGACTCCCAGCAAATGCCTTGGGCCATCCACAGGGGGCAGAAGGCTGAGCTTGTTGTCATCTGCTTTGTAAAATGGGATTGATTCTTCCAAGGTCTGCAGATCTGAAGTTCTGCATGGAGTAACCCTGGGATGGGAAGGGAAGGGAAGGGAAGGGAAGGGAAGGGAAGGGAAGGGAAGGGAAGGGAAGGGAAGGGAAGGGAAGGGAAGGGAAGGGAAGGGAAGGGAAGGGAAGGGAAGGGAAGGGAAGGGAAGGGAAGGGAAGGGAAGGGAAGGGAGAAGAAAAAGAAAAAAAAGAAGAAAAAGAAGAACAAGAAGAAGAAGAAAAGGGAAAAGGAAAAGGAAAGGGAAAGGGAAAGGGAAAAGAAAAAGAAAAAGAAAAAGGAGAAAGAAAAAGGAGAAAGAAAAAGGAGAAAGAAAAAGAAAGAAAAGATTTAATATTCTAACACATATGTAAGTTAGGAGCCAAAGCCTCTCTTTATGTGTGTGAATACAAGTCAGTTGCAGCAGGGAAAGCGAAAGGCAAATCCAATCTTAAAAGCTTTGATTTACTGCTGATCTAAACATTTGAGCACAATGTTCTTTGTGGCGCTGGCAAACAAAAGCCCGGCTGTGCTCCCAGCTCTGCGCCATCTCGTCTTGCTGTCCCTGCTGTTTTCCTGCTCCTCATCGGTTCTGTATCTCTCAGTTACTTTGGTGAGAGATGTCACCAGTGGCAGTGAACACCTCCTGGTCCGCAGGGATGTGAGCAAGGGGCAGAGAAGGGCTTTAGGAAGGGTCCACAGCTCATCCCTGTGCTGCCGGAGCTGCTCTGCCTCCTCCCAGCACCCCGCTGCCCATGGGAGCGCAACTGGATTAGGAGCACAACGCGGCCTCATCGGCTCACGCTGACATTTCATGAACAGCAGTGAAAGGACTGAATGCAAAAAAGCAAACTGGCTCCGAGTCCTTGATTTATACTGTTTTCTCAGGGCCTTTTTGCCAAGCAGCGAGCTCATCGTGCCAATTGCTGTTACAGAAAAGCTTTCTTTGATAGGTAGCTTGAATGGACACTGCCCAGTTTATGTTAAACAAAGTCCTTCCCCACAGCTCAGAGGGGCTGGCAGGGGATAAGGGAGAGAGAAAAGGTTGGGCTTTGTTGGTTTGTTGTTGTTGGTTTTGGGGTTGTTTTTTTTAGACTGGACTGTGAAAGCACATTTGGTGGAGCCTGCATTATCTGTGCAAAAACACAACAGATGAATTCTATTAATGGATATAACATGTGGCTGGGTTCAAGCTAGAGTGTCATTTGAATATAGAAGTCAAAGCCAATTTATTGTAACATATTTTTCTTTTCAAAATATTTTAAGAAAGACAAAAAAGTTTGCGCAACAACTTGGCAAGCAGGTCTGTTGAGAGGAGGTAGTTTCTATCTTGCAGCTAACATAAGGGCTGAAAAATGTGGCAGTGCTGAGCAATCCCGGATTCCTTCTGGAACCGAAGGAAAGTGTGCAGGATATAATTGTGTAAGGGCTCAATAAATTTTCAAGGGTGGGTTTGTAACACAGCCCTGGGGGCTGCAGGTGGCTCCAGAAGAAAGTCACGGCTTTTATTTCATTAAGAGACATCAAAAACTTGTATCCAGCTAGCTCTGCACTCGTGCAGCTCCATCTAAAAGCCACAGAATTATTTTAAAATAGAAATAACTCCAACAGTCGTGTTTCTTCCATGCCAGATGGTATAAAGATAAGTTGGATTAGTTTGCAGTATGCATGTTACTGTGTGTGAGAGGGTGCTTTTGTGTGCTGAGCAAAAGCTAAGATGTGGAAATGAGCTTTCCTGGGGTTTTCAAAGTGATTGCCATCGGTGCCCTGTGGTCTGCGGGGCGTGGAAGGCAGCCTGGCCCATCCTTCTTTCACTGTTGGTTGGTCCTTCTTTCCCCAGATGCCATGAGAGGCCATGGTCATGGAGCAGGGCTTCACCCTGGGACTACACCTCATGACCACTGAGTGCCACTCCATGGGGCATCACACTGCCCTTGCCATGGATTTGCCCCAGTGCTGTGCCAAAATACGCTGCTGGGTATTAAGTTATACAGAATTCACCAGCTGGTTCCTATGCTGAATTGCAACAAAGTGGAGTCAGAAAACTGATGTTCCTTATAACAGTTGTGACCTCTCCAGTCTTGTTTTCTTGCAACTAAGGAGCACCTGACTACCGAGCGATCCAACATAGGCTGAATATTTTTGTGGGCTAGCACATTTTTGTATGCTGATTGAGAAAGTCCTTTCCCACATTTGGTGAAGATCCAAGTAGCAAACACTGGTGGAGCAAGTAGACAGAAAACATATTTCTGTCAACAGAAACCATGGGTAAAAGAAAATGAGCAGCATATTCTCATCCCATGTCTGTTCTCATCCTGAATGTACAGTCCAGACTTCCCAAGTACCTTCCTCATTGAGATGACCTTTTGTCAACCCTTCCACATGAAATCATAGAATCACAGAATCCTTAGAGTTGGAAGGGACCTTTAAAGGTCATCTAGTCCAACTTCCCTCCAATGAACAGGGAGGAATATGCACAGCTAAAACAGGTCACCCAGGGCCTGATCCACACGAACTTGCCCATAGACTGAATATAAGGAAAAACTTGTTCTCTGAAAGAATGGTCGGGCAATAGAGCAGGCTGCCCAGGGATGTGGTGGAGTCACCATCCCTGGAGATGTTCAAGAAAGGTGGAGTACTTAGGAGCATGGTTTAGTGGGTAACATTGGTGGCAGGTGGACAGTTGGACTAGATAATCTTAGAGGTCTTTTCCAACCTTGATGATGCTATGATTCTGTGATATGGGGAAGAGTAAGCATACTGAGATTCATGGAAAAGACCAGGGAGATCCTAAAGCCCCCTTCAAGGTCCTGTCCATTTATATATTTGTTTTATCAAGGAAGACAGTAAGTTCTAAGCCTATTAGTTTAATCTAGTGCTAATTAAAGACAATCAGCAATCTCAGAGACCATTCTTGTGAGGGAGGTGAAGGGACAAAGGAAAATACCATCGCTCACCCCACTGCAAAGTTGCAGCTTGCAACTTCTACATTTTCTAACAGTAAATATCACTTGTAACAATGAGGCTTCTCCAGCAATGAGTCTCTAAACAATTCTTGCTGCTGCTCACGAGGTGGTAGGAACCAGCAGATGAAGAGTTTGTTCCCTCATGGTCAAACAGGCTGCTATGCAGCCCAATGGACGTTTCCTGAAGGGTTTGCAGGACAGCTCAGTTACTTCTGTTAATGTTTCCCAGGCTCCTGGTTACAACATCAAGGTTTTCCACTGGAACCACCTGGCAAGTTTTCATAGTCTTCCATGAGCGATAAAATTACTCCATCCTTTACTTATTTTGTCAAGGCCTTTGTATCAGTCACTTGTCCTGAGAGCCTGTGGACTGTCCCCTGCACTTGAGCAAATTGCATTAAAGGGATTATTTCCTCTTCTTGTTTCTTGTTATTATTTTCATCCTTCATGAGCCATTTTTTCTGTTTCAGGATCAACACTCTGTGGTAGGCCAGGGAGCTGGCCCCACTCCAAACTCCAATTCTTGCTCAAATCCAAACACTGGAAGTGGCTACATGAACTCATCCCAGCAATCAATGTTGAATCAGCAACTGATGGAAAAGAAGCAGGCTCTGCAACGGCAAATGATGGAGCAAAAACAACTCCTCCTGCAGCAGCAGATGTTGGCAGAAGCTGTAAGTTTTCCAGTTCCTTATTTTACGGGGAGAAGTTTTTTATGGAAATAATAGAAAAGAAAGCTAAGATGGGGAGAAGAAAGTACCCAAGACTGAGGTTATTTTGACAAAGCCTAGGCCTTCTGGATTGTGCCTCATATTTCTCAGCACTTCAATATGCCCTTTCAAAACTACTTCTTCAGTTTATATGAAACAATTGAAGTACCAGAGCTACTGTAGCTTTGTTATAAGAACTAAGGATATTCTTAGTCCTGGGCATATGAATATTTTCAGTGGTTTTCCTTGTAAGATAAGCTAAGGTGCACTGCTACACTGCCTTGACTCCAGAGCAAATCTGACTTCTAGGCTCGGCAAACTAGGCAGCATGGTATAAAGGACCTATGTGTAAGCAAGCAATTGGTAGGAGTGTTCAAAACAAATCTGTGTGCTTGTCTGGGGTTGCCCATGAATTCTTCTTTCTCCATTTCTCTCTGTACATTTCCAGATAATTGTAGGCAGTTCTCTCTCTCTCCCTTGTTAACTGAAGCAAGGGGGATATGTGTGGTACTGATGGAAGTGACTGAGCCCAGAACCCACTAGTTTAGTTCTGTTAAAGTAGCATTGCCATTGATACCACATCCAGTCTGCTGAAGGTGCTAGATGGGCATGGCCAATGCAAAGGGGCATCCCAGCTGCCCCGGGTCAAGGTGATTCCAGACCCCCAGCCTGTGACTTACGTACCTCAGGAGAGCCTACAGGGCACACCCATTCGTGTAGGCATGGCATTTTGGATCCAAAATTTTCTCTTCTATATAAAAACAGATTCAGAAAAACTGGCATGTTTACTGAACGCCACAGAAGAGCACAGAAATGGAAAAACATCCATGGCTTGGTGTGGGTATTTTCAAAACAACAACAACAAATAAATCCATATTTTTATAGACATCTCTTTGTTTACAAATGTGTAAATGCTCCAAAAATACAAACTAAGATGACTTGAGTTTGAAATTCAGGATTTCATTGTCCTATAAGGGAAATAACTGTTAGCTTTTTAGTTTATGCAGAAGAGAACTGAAATGTCAACTCAGCTCTGTGCTGCACTTTTCTGAATCTTTATCAGAACAAAAAGTTAATTGCTCACGTAGCTCTTCTTAAAAATAAGGAAAAGCTAAACAGCAATTAAAATAGCTCTACGGAATGAGATTTTTGATCAGCTTTTGTTTGTTTTGTATTGTGGACATGGCAGTTCGCACAAAGCCTAACTGCATTTTTTTGCTGGGATTGCCTGCAGGTTAACTTGCCTTTTTCTTACATGGCTGACTGGTATGTTGAAACGAGCTCTGTAAATCTCACTTTTAGAATGCATTAAGGAAATGCCTAAATGCTACAAAAAAGGCTTTTCTGCCAGCATTTCTGAGTGCCTCTTGCAGCAGAAAAAAACCCCATAGATTTGTCATGAGCAAGTCCACTTGTGTGCTGTTTCAGGTAGAAGAGCCCTGAGTAAATCTGACTGGCTTCAGACACACACCAGGCCTGGTCCTCTTCCACAGCGATGAGCTGGTTTGCTGTCAGAGCAGATCCAAGCTCCTTAAGACAAATCTGTGGCTCGGCCACTGGATGACTTTGGCCACTGCCCAGAAATGGCTTTACTCCTCATGCCCAGTGGAGAGCACAGGGAGCCTTTTACACGATTTCCCCATAGATTTGGGGTGGAAATTGCCCTGGATTAGCCAGCCTCAGGTCTGCAAGCACGAAGCTCAGGTTCACTGGGGAGCATGTTGTGGAGAAGAGAGGCCTGCCCAGTAGGCCTGACTCCAGGAGGCACACGCACACCAGCAGTGTCTTTATGAGGACAGGGCAATTAGATCTCAATTCAAGGACATGGGTTTCTATCTTCCTTTCACTAGGTATGTGTCCCTTCAGGCCCAAAATATAAAAGCTCCCCTACTACATCACTTTTCAGCTTTCTTTCCTCAATGTCCTTTCTGCAGTGCTTCCACTCCTGGAATAAGTAAGACAGTGCCACGTACATGTACAGGGAAACACAGGGCAGTGGTGAGTGGTATAAACAACCATCCCAGTACAGTCTTTGCTAAGCCCTGTCCATGTCTCCTGATTGTATCTATGATGAGAAGAGGCAGGAGAGGGACAAAGCAATGAATCTTTCTTTTTTTTGTGGCAACTCCTCCAATGTAGGAAGGAAGGAGGGAGAGATACAACAAAGCATGTTTGTTTGGCAAATGGCAAGCTGAAATCCTCTTTGCCAGCTGTGCACATTCACCCAGGTCAGCGTGGGTGAAATGGGCTGAGAAACGTTGACATTGCCAAGGGGCAGGTGTGGACCTTGCAGGTCTGGACCCTTCTTGCTAAATTAACGAATTTCTACTCCCATCCTCTAGGAGAAAATCACTCCACAAGATCAGCTGAACAGACACTTGACACGACCACCACCGGATTATAAAGACCAAAGAAGGAATGTGGTCAACATGCAACAAGCGAGCCAGTATCCTGGTAAGTGTCCGTGTACTAAAAGAAACTTTTTCCTCCAGAAGAACCAGGCATGCACTGATAACAAGGGCCTGATGTTATGGGTACCCCTCCCTTCAGCACTGCTTGGAGAAGACATGCACTGAAATACCTTATACAGAGGTGTCTTCGTGAATGTGCAGCCTTGCTCTGTCCAGAAGTTTCTCTTCTGGTACTTCTTGCTTCAGGGATTGAGACTAGAAACATTCTTCCCTTCAAACAGAAGCTTATTTACAGCATGAAGACTCTTACACCGATTCTTAAGTATTATATATGATGCCACCATGGACACCAGAGCTGCCATCTGAACTTTTAGTTCCTTTTTTTTATGCCTCAGTGCTTCGCTACAAGCAGCATCTCAACAAATCAGTCAAGCAGCGGGATAAAAGTCCCAGTGTTCAGCCACAACTGCCAAGAGTAGACAGGTTCTTTGTTTCAGCTCCTGAGCCCTTTCCTCCGTGGAGAGCCTGGGTTGTGAGTACAGAACTGCTGGGCTTCCCTGCCATTTGTGTAGCTGGTTGGATGCGGTGCTCTGAGTGCAGAGTAGGGATAAGGTGCTGGGGAGAGAGAGGAGGTCGGAGAGAGTGCAGCAGGTAAGATCAAGGATGTTCTTTATCCTGCAGTGTTTGTGCATTTAAGTATAAAGCAATCCTTACCTTCTAGTGATCTCTGCATGCAATACACTGAGAAAAAAAAGAAGAAAAAAAAAGATGTTTTAGTTTTTTTCCTTAACTGTTAGCTCTGCAAATTCAACAGAGATATCACAGAATCACAGAATTGTAGGTGTTGGAAGGGACTGCTAGAGATCAGCGAGTCCAACCCCCCTGCAAAGTAGGCTGCACGGGTAGGCATCCATGTGGGTCTTGAATATCTCTAGAGAAGGAGAATCCACAACTTCCCTGGGCAGAATCCACAACCTCCCTGGGCAGATATGAGCCTTTCCCTCCCCCCTATCCTTTGTAGCAGAACTTCTTCACTTTCTTTTACATTTTTAATGGGTTCCCAAGTGCAGCTCCTCTGCCCAAGCTGCTGACACAGCACCAACATGGAGATGTTCATGCACTGCTTTGCTGTTTGCAAGTCCCAGCAGTGACAAACTTGCTGCATTCTACAACCTGCTGCTTTCTAACAAGTCTGAGCATTTCCTGTCTTCAGTAAATTTGCACAAGCATCACTGATACCCACAGCGAGGGCAGTGCCACAGGGCCCTGTTTGCTGGCTGGGTACTTCCTGTGCTGTTACAACAAATGCTTTGATTATGCTGGCAGCTTTGCTAGGGAATCCTGTGATTTCGTGCGTTGCTTAAAGGCTCATTCCTGGAATCAAATGATTAGCTGAGATTCTTGGCTTACACTTGTAAACAACACATCTCTAGCCTGAGAGAGAACGTGGAAATGGCTGCAGTCACGTCTGCGAAAGGCTCCTAAACAAGTAGATCACCACTGTTGTGTGGCTAGCCTTGTTTGAAATCTGATGGACACCTTGCTAGGCCTTGTGGCATTTGGAGACGCATCTCCTGGGTTTGCAAAATATGAGATTGGCAGCACTTGCCCATGCAAATCTCCTCACTGAGGAACACCAGGGAGGAGAGCAGCATTTTGGGCGAGCCTGGGAGAAAGGGCTGCCCTGGGAGCTCACCACACAGCTACCAGATGGGGTGGTTAGGAAACTTTTGCATATGGCAGCAACACGGGGAATCTGTTCCCTGTTTTTCTGGGAAGAGCTTTGCTCAGGTCAGGCAGGAAAAACAACAACAAAGTTAACTAAAAATCCATAAAGGCCTGGAGACATGTGGTGAAGTATTTTATTTGTGCTTTTCCCTCCAGTGCTGTGTCACAGCAATAAGCCCCTGACGCCAGCAGGTGAATGGGGCAGTGAGGGCGTTTCGAACCGCTGCCGCCTGGGGTGTCCAGCTGCCGTGTGCAGCGCTGCTCGGGGAGAAATGTCTTCCCATCTGGAAGAAATCAGGATGGAAAATATTCGTGTTAAAAATAAAAGGATAAAAATAGCAATACAAAAAAAAAAAGAGAAACTTTGTCTTTTGCGCAACATGTACAACCCACGTCCCGAGCTCATGCTCCTTAAAGCATTTACACAAGGAGCAGGATGCCAACCCTTGGGGCTCCCCACAGCTAGCAGGGTCACCCCATAGGGCTTCATCCCACAGTGAGTGTGATGACCCCACCAATCTGTTGCAGCTGCCTCAGTTTGACTGCAGAGAGAGGACTGCTCTCCCTTGATGCTGTTCCAGGTCTTTGGAAATGTTTCCTATGCCATTCCTCCACCTCACCAGCAGCTTAAGGAAGCAAAGTCTGAGGACCCCGATCTCTATTACCCCTACAAGCAGAAAGCAACACACAAACCACCTGCAAAGCCAAAGGCAGGCTAGCTGTGATCCTTTCTGCATAACACTGACTTTCTTCCCAGGAGCAGTGCAGCACACAGGGGAGAATCCAATGGTGGGCTCCTCAGGGCATCTCCTGTCCTAGGGGCTGCCCAGCTCTGGAACTGAACTGAGATTTTAGGCCATCAAATCACAGAATCGTTTGAGTTGGAAGGGACCTTTAATGGTCATCCAGTCTGACTCCTCTGCAATGAATAGGGCCATCTACAGCTCCTTAAATTGTTTCAGTCTCCTTAAATTGTTTTCTAAATAAGCATCTCCTACTTGGAGCCAGTTTGTGAAGAGCTCGCCTTCCAGGATAAGGTGAGCTTCTCAGTCTAGGTGTCCGTTTATATCTATTTGGAAGAAGCAACTCTGGTTGTGGAGTCAAACTCGGTGTTAATAGTGAATTGGGAGGAGTTTGCTTTCAAGTACTTAATTGAAAAAGGAATCCTTTGCATCCGTTACTAAACAGCAATAGCATATGTATAAAAATGATGCAGAAACAGCAGAAATATGCGATAATTCTTTTATTCTATTCCAGTCTCAGTGAACCGAAAATCATTATGGTGAAATTTCAACAGGAACAGTACATTAAACAGATGTTACTAAACATAGACGTTTTAAATATGTATGCGCATGATTTGTGTTCAAGAGTTCTACAAGAACTGGCTGAGAGGTTCTCCAAATTCTTAATGTCACTTTTTATTTAGTCCTGAAACTCCGAGGAAGAAAACTAAAGCCAGAACAAAAATTAAAAGAGTAACTAGGTAATTGATGCCACAGTGACCTAATGTGGAGCCCAGCAGAAGTACTGGGGAGCTAATGTAGCCTATGTAATGAAGAGTTTAAGAAGAGAATATAAATAATGTCAGGCAATGTGGGTTTTTCATAAAAGACATCTTTTTGCAAACTCGTATGGTATTTTTATTTTTTTCAGTGAAACCACAACTTTACCTTGATAAAGGTAATAGTTGTTCAGGTAGTGTACTTCAAAGCATACAACTTGGTTCTGCGTATTTTGATTAAGAAACCAGAGTAATAAAAACTTTACATGACATGTAAGGAAACAGCTAACAGGCCTCCAGATATCCCTGCAAATACAACTGAAAGGACACGGTCTGAGGTGGTGCTGAACAAGAAATAAAAAGCTTGCTTTACATCCATTCTGGAGTTGTGCGTGAGCCATTAAATACTGTGGGTAGCTGTGATGTATAGCCTTGAAATCAGATGATGAAAACTGGCAAGTTTTGAAAAGAGCTGAGAATAACTGAAGGACTGCAAAATATGCCAGACATTGAGATACTGGGAAGACACAGTCACGGTCTTTAAGTACCTGCACAATAAGAAGAGATTGATGATGGACCAACTGATAAAAATGATCAAACAGACTAACGTGTAACAAAATTTGGTGATGAAGTCAAAGTTAGTCAAATTCAGCCTGGGTTTGTAGATGGTTTCAGCTATCTACATCTATGTCTATATCTAGAAAATGTTTGGTTTTCTTCAGACAGCAAGTGGGGCCTGGAATTAATTCAGACCCTTGCACTGCATAAGCAATGGTCTCGTGTCTGCTTGGTCCCCACACAGGAGCAAGCAGGTCACAGAACTGAGCAGGTCTCCTGGCATCTGCCTGGGGCGGAGGCTGTGTGCTGCAAGTGGGTGAGATGCAGTCTCAGCTGGGCAGGAGAAAAGGGAAAGATGAGTCTCACCTCACTTAAATGGGTTTTGTCCTGCATTTCTATCATTTCTGTTTAAAAAAAAAAAAAAAAAAAAAAAAAGGGCAAAAAAGGCAATGGGTTCTGTCTATCCCTCCTTATTCCAATGTTTCTCTTCCAGCAAGCACCACTTCTGACTTATCCGATGTCCTCTGAAAGGATGGAAAAACCACCAGTGGTTTCATATAAAGCAAACCACCTGTTAGCTGATAGCCGTCTTGAAGGCTTCAAACAAATACATGTAAATCCTATCAGAGCAAGATATCTTACTCAAGAAATTCTGGATTTTTAACCTGTTGGTATTTGAATGACATCATGTATCAACACACATGTTTTAACATGCATGTTTTCTCCTTTCCAGGTGGTTCGCCAGCTGTGAGCATGAGCTCCAGCATGTCCTTATCAAACCCAATTTCAACACACAGCATCATGCCTCAGAGCTCCAGCCTCATGTCCACCCCTGCTGGGACCCGAATGCCTTCTGTTCCTGCTGCTCGGAGTATGAGCTGCTATGGGAACCTTCCTTGCAACCAACCGAGTGCGTACAGTGTGACTTCAGGAATGAATCAAATGCAGCCACACAGAAACCAAAACCAAGTCCTGCCCACTCAGAATAATCCCATGATATCTCGACAGCAAACCATGACGCAGAACAGCAACGTAGCTGCTTTTGGGACTGGGCCAGTGGTCAGCTCACAGCAAGTAAGGCCAAGTTTGAACCACGGAGCCACAGGTATCCCTGTGCAGAGACCACCCAATGTGATGATCACAGCTACAGCCACTGCTCAGAACTGGGCCCCGCAAGAAGCTGCTGTGAAGCAGCAGGACGCACTGAAACCCACAGGTGTCCGTTTCCCCACAAGCACTCCATATTCTAACCAGTCTTTGCAACGCAACATGGGCAACCAGCATTTTCCTCAGCGTGCGTTGGCACCTCCTAATCAGTTAACAGCAGGAGTCCAAATGAGGCCTCCTCTGAACCAAATGCACCAGACTGTAAATGGACAATCTGCTGGTTCGCTACGGGGTCTAAGTGTAAGGCCTAACCAGATAAGAGGACAGACTGTGCCTACCTTGAATCAGCCAGGAACAAGTATGACACCTCCATCATCTCTGCCATCTACCAGTTTCACATCTACCAACCAAAACTCCCGGGCTTATCAAGGAGGCGACCATGGTAGTGACCTCACATTTGATTTTCTGAACCAGCAGAGTGACAGTATAGGACCTGCTCTCAACAGTGATTCAGACTTTATAGATTCTTTACTGAAAACAGAACCTGGTAATGATGACTGGATGAAAGACATCAATCTTGATGAGATTTTGGGGAACCACTCGTAAGTGACAGTGCCAAGGGTGAAACAGATGAAGAAGCAGTAAGGACGTTAGCTTTTTCTTTAGATGGCAACAATCTGCTTTATTAACTTACACTCCATTAACTGGGCTGTCCTTTAAAATACCACATAGGGTGACCACCTTGTTTGAAGAGTTGCTCTAGGAACAATGGTGATGTTTCCCTGATCAAATGATAATGTAAATGGTAGTCATGCCTGCCAGAAAGGAGTGAGAATACGTGAAGGGTCTGTTCCCCACGCTGGTGCCCAGCACATTGTAAACTCATTAGTTCTTCTCACAGGTGCTGTGTGGAAAAATACTTAGCTTCCCACATTCTGAAGCACCGGAGAGTAGTATGGGCTGTGAAACATCATTTCTCTGAGTGTAAGTAGCAGCCCAAGTGGTCCAGAGATCTTCAGTCATTGTCTTTGCAGCCCTTAACTACCTTGGGACTACTCAGCCCTGACAGGATCAGGCTCTGTGTAAATCTCATGGCGTTACGAAAACTGTTTACTTCTACATAGTACAGACTCACACTTGTGTTTCCAATGGTTTTGTTTTAAACCTTCTATGTTTTGTACCACACAAAGGGTAAGTGGTCCCATCCAAGGAAAGGAGACAGATCGTGCAACAGACGTTAGCATGTAACTCGGTGTGCTCTAGTTTTTGCTTTCTCTCTTTTGCCAGCGCCTGCAGCCAGTATCAGAGAAGGCTGCCCTCCTGTCAGCAGCACATTTGGAGCATAGAGGGAGACATGACACGAACTATGCCAGAGCTTGGGAGCCTCCCTTTGCCACCTTGCCCTACCCCAAGAACACCAGTGACTTAATGGACAAATTAATTGAGAAAGGTGCTCACAGTTTGACCCTCATGGGCTGCTTTCCCAGTCCAGCTTGCAGGAGGGCAACTACATGATGTGGCCCAGTGAAGCCACAGCAAGTATCCCCTTTTTCATCTTAACCCAAGGCACGGGTCAGGTAATTCAGCCCAGTCCCATTCTATCAAACAGGTTCTTCCCTGCAGGAATTCAAGTCTCCCTGTCTGGAAGAGACTACCATTTTGATTGTACAGTATTTTGGCTCCACTTTCCAAAGCTCACCTTTGGCATATGAGGGGAGTTTAAGAGGTCCAACGATGGCCCACATCAACACAGCTTCCTTCAGCAGAGTACAAGGGTGCTGCCTCTGGAACCAGCATGCATACACATCCATTGTAACCACCTGGGTTACCCGCAGTATTCACTCAACCACATCTATGCTTGTAAATTGAATGGTTTTAAAGAATACTTCTGGGCACCTGACTCAATCGTCTGTTCTGGTTTTTTGGGATGGTTCAGTTAACATTGCCTTGAGCAATTTCTGTATATCAGTAGGAAATTAACTTGAGTCACAGCAAGTTTGCAGCTACCTTGCATTGAAGGCTAACAGAACAGAGTAGTAAGAGTAGTAAGGATATGGGTTCCACATTGCTTGACTTCACTGCTACAGAATAGTCTATAGGCTTGGCCAGTAAGGACATCAGAAAGAGGTCCTGTGTCACAATAAAGTAGCTCTACTGTGAATCTGGAAGGAGGATTCAGAAATGGGAGCAGATCTTGCAATTCAAATGAAAATGCTGTTCTTTAAAATGATGTGGCGAGACGTATTTCGCAGCCTCCTCTGAATTAGTTAAAACTAGATGTGGCAAAGGAATACAATGCCTACGTTCGCATGCCTCAGCGCCAAGAGGCACTGCTCTACCCCATCCGTGCAAGTGCTTTATTCATCCTTGTTAGTGGCAGTGGGATGAGTAGACTATCTGACAATAGCCTCTGCACTTATCTGACCTATTTCTCCAGAGAGGTTTTAATAAGGCTTTTCCAGTTATTTCTCACTGTCATTTCATGTGGGCACAATTTTTCATGATGTTTCAAGAAGCACGGTCACACGCACAAGTGCCAGCACCTCCAAGAAAGGTGTTAACATGGGCATTTGATGAGACGTACCAGTTGAGACAGGTGGGCCATGATACTATTAATTCCCAGACACACTGTGCATGAGAGAGATGAGAAACCATGCTGGAGTGTCCCTTCTGCCCCACCTAGTGATCGCTATACATCGCTGCCTTGCATACCGTGGTGGCTCAGCTGCCCAGAAAGCTCCATTTTATCCCCAGTTTTCACTGGGGTGCATGCAGTATTGATGTTTCCAAGTCTTTAAAAAGCTTTTCAGCTCAGGCCACTGGCACCCTACCTACTTTGGGAGTGATACAGATGCAGTCTAACAAATGCATCCCCTATATACTGTGCAAAACTAGAGTGAAATAGTAGCTAGGAGTTTAAAGTGTAAAGATCAGCGCACGGGCACACATGCTACCTGCGAGCAGGTCAGCAGTGAGCACCCAACCTCTTGTATGAACACCCAGACAATTCTGATGCTAAAGCTGAGGCTGGGTTAGACTCATCACGAGCAATGAGCACTAAAGTCTGCTAACTTCAGCTGCACTCACATGCCATTGGGAAAGCCACCTGTACTGAGACCAGATTGTTTTCCAGATCCTCAAATGATATAAAATAATGCTCGGCTGAGGAGCTGGTCCCAAGACTTCAAACTATCATCCAGTGCTGGATTCAATGCTGAGCTTTGTCCTGTTGACCCCAGCCTGCAGTGAAGGAAACGCTGGGCATCCCTGGGATCAAAACGTCATCCTGTCTTAAGTAAACCCAGCAAGGCAGAGACCACTGCAGTCCTGTAAAGACACACCTGATGCATTTGAAACAGGAGCTGGCAAAAGACTTGTCGCTACCAAAACTTGAATCCAGTGTCATTTCTTCAGAACACCTGTGTCCAAGCAGAGCTAGTGTCTTTGTTTTCCTTTCTTTGCAATGGCGAAGTGCACTACCCTTAGAGTCTATTTTTCATCATCGACCGAGCCCTCTTCACAGTATTGGGTTGTAAATATAAAGAATGATTTGTTTTGTAAACTTTTGTAAAAAAAAAAAAAAAAAAAAGAGAGAGAAAAAAAGAAAAAAAAAAGAAAGAAAAACAAACAAAAACAAACAAAAAACAAAACCAAAAAGTAATAATATTTTGGTAGGAATAATAAAATCATATTATTTGGGTTATATTTATACATATGTGAAATAAATATACTATCAGAAAGTTGTATTTTATACAAAAAGACAACGGTTACCTTTTGTATTCTATATACAAAGTTTTGTATGATACGATCGTTTATTTTTATCTGCAGACTTCGGATTTTGGGGGAGGGCAGAATGGGATCGTGGTAAAATAGCTGGGCCTGACCCCAAGCTCACTGAAACCAATGGAGTCTTTCCATTGCCTTCACAGGGCTTTGAATCAAGCCTTTAAATCAACTTCAGGTATATTTGAAATCTGAAGCTCTCTGGAAACCTCAACATGAAAACATTCCAGGTTTCAATATATTTCCCCCCCCCTCCAAAAAAAAAAAGGCTTTTATTATTCTTGTTGTTGTTGTTGTTGTAACTCTTGGGAGGCAGGTGGGACCCGTGTAACTGTCACGTCCTTGTTGCATGTGCGTCTGCTTTATATTTTCCCCATATTATAAACCAGTGTTTCTCTATACAGACTGAAAAGAAAAGAAGTTGCTGTACAGAAATGTTTGTGTTTATGCATTTTTACATGTGGCTGTATATACCTCTTAGTACTATGCAGTGACACTTATTTGACTCCATTTATTTTTCACCTAAACATGAATAGTATGTTTTTCAGTAGCTATCAAAACTCTGCCAAGTAAATCAATCAAAATTATCCCGAGTGTCTCTTTTCTTAATGTGAATTTTAAAATTAATGTCTGTTTAGTCAACGGCTCATTCATCTGAGTAAATTAAAATTACAGTTCTATTTTAGGAGGGGGTGAGAAAAATGTGCATCTGACAGCTTCTGGGAGCTCACTCTGCTTCTTTGCAAGAAAACTGGGATTTTTTTCTCCTGACTGGAGCAGTGGTTTCATGCCAGCAGGGGTTAACGAGTAACACGTGGGTATTTTCGCTCCTGAGGAATAGGTTGGTGTAGTCTTGCAGCACAGTGGTTTGCTTATATGCTCCTAAGCCCTGCTGCAGCAATGAGCTTGCAAGTATCTGTAAGCCCAGAGCGTTCACGCGTGACATGATCCAGCATTTTAATAAACCCCGTCAAGCTGTATACTGAGGATGTGCTATCTAATTCATGCATCACCTCGGAGAGAGCTGAAAAACAGCCATGAGGAAGTGATTTCTCGTTCCTTGACAGGCTTCCCTCATAAGCCAGGCTCCATCTCTAAGCAGAGGGTGGTGACACAGGGCTGCTGAGGTGGACAGAGGCGATGCTGGCATTTCCCCTGGGCCCCACAGTGCCCACACTGCCCACACCTCCCACAGCTCTCTTCTTGCTACAGCATCTCCAGGTGGCAGCCCAGGCTCCCTTCTCACCCAGGAGTGGAAATCAAGGCACAGTCTTGCTCATCTGTGAGCACGCCTGAAATAGGTCATGAGACTCATGCCCTAAAGTGCCTCTTTGTCTACCCCAGCTGTGAAGGTAGTCAGACTGCCACTTCAGACACTTACCCTGCAGGCTCATCTGCTTGGATGAAAGCTCCCTGGAGACAGCAGCAGTAGCAGGACAGATGGAGGGAAGAAGTCTCCTATTTCCACTGGTGCCGGGTGGTTTCCAGCTGGCCAGGCTGCCCAGCATTCTGGTGATGCTCACTGGGCAGAGAGCACTTGCGCCTAGCCTAATCCATAGTCAGGATAGAGCTGATGGGACTGGGGAGCCTCACACAGGGCTCTTGATTGGCTGAAAAAGCAGTATCTATAGTATTAAGGTGAAAAACAGCTGGAAGTGGGGGGCCTCCCATCCCTGCTAGTGCCTGAGTGTGATGACCACTCTGCCAAACACATCCCACGTCCACTGCCAAAACCATCCCCACTGTGGATGCAGGGTGTGATAACATGGACACAGGTCACCCTGCACCACATGTTTTCAGCGCCACGGAACATCCCCCGACACATTCTGTGTGCCTGAGGAAATGTGGTCAGGGAGACCACATGGGAGGCACGGGTAGCAGGGAGTGATTGCCCTGCCCAGCCAGATGCATGACAGCAGGATCTGCGCCACATCTGGGTGATGGCTGACCTTTCCCACCACAGCAGAATCCCGTGGGGACACAACACACTACCACCTCAGTGCGGAGTGCTATTCCCTCCCATGGCAGCACAGAGGCCCCACAGCAGCAGGAATGTGGGCAGGATCCTGCCACAGAAACAACTTATGCCATGGGAAAAGCTGACATCACGCCAGATTTTAAATAAGGCTTTCTGGATCATGCAGGCTACTTTGACAGAGCTCCTTTAATAGGGATTCAGATCATTTCCCAATGACAAATAAATGACATATAAAATTTCTTTCTTTCCCTTCCAGCTCACAAGATCATTGCACACTAGCTCAGCCACAAATTACTGTATTAAAAAGATTGCTTTTTCTGCAGTGACTCAGCCACTTCTGTGCTGAAGAGCACGCACAGTTCCCGTTGAGCGTGTGGTGATGTTTGCATTGCCACTGCATGATTAAAATCATGGAATCATTAGGTTGGAAAAGACGTCTAAGATCATCAAGTCCAACTGCCTGCCCACCACCACCATGCCCACTAACCACGTCCCTGCAGGCTGGATCCTCTCCTTCCTCATCCTCAGAACCAATAGTGGGCTCCTGCAGCTGCATGGCCAAAGGCTGAGGGGCTCTTCTGGCGTGTAAGCACAGCCGTCACTCCCCAGGCATGGCGTGCCTTCCTCTGCAGGGCTTGAGACGACAAAGATGCGCTATCTGCAGTTTTTGGAGGGCTGCCTGCAATGTTTTCACTCTGGCTGACTGGTCTGCCTTGTTCTACAGGCACAGTAACTGTTTTATTCTACGTGCCCATGAGCCGTAGGAAAATCCTGTGGCACTGTTCAGCTTTTTGGTGAAATGCTGAGTGTAGGGGCGTCCATGAAGCTTGTGTTAAAGCTGGAAAAATCTAACCCTTAAAATCAGTTTGAAAGAAGGAAAAGGTTCCTGGTTGTTGTGCTGGTCAATGAACAACACGTAAGGGCAGGATTTGCCCTTGATACGGCTATGTTGAGGTGACATGGCAAAAATAAAACCAGACGATGTATTCAAACAGCCTTTCATGATGACCTGGTCTCTAAATAGAGCAGGGAAGTTCAACTTCTGTAGCAAAACTATTCCAACATTCTGCTAAATTAGTGCCTGAAGAGCATTAAGACCAGGGTCTGAGTTGACTATGAAATCCTGATCAGCAATTATTACACTGTTATTTGAGAATCTGATTTGGAAGGCTTCTTCTCATAAGAACAGCCCATAGGGTTTGTTCCATACACTGATCTCATGACAAAGGACAGGGCATACAGGCAAGTCAAGTTAATATGCGAACTTAATTCATATAAGAATGTAATTTCCATCCACAAAAAGCATCTTTCTCAGGGGAAGGCATATTTGAAGCATATTGGCTGCATCTCTTTAAATTTATTATAGAAAGAATTTGGTAAATTTTCCCAAAGTGTAGATGTTAAAAAGAGAAATGTGTTCAAATGCATCTGGCTTGTGACTCCGATTCATCAAACTTACCAGTAACTCTCAGGTAGTGATGAATACCTAAGAACATACGCATTGGCCAAAACATCTCTCTGTGAATCTGCACATGAACTTTGCCAACGATGATTTATTCCTCTTTTGAGTTCCTTTTGCTCATAAGGTCCATGATTTTATCCCGTGTTACTCATCCGCCAGCAGGACTTCTACCTGGCATAACATTAGTCCTCACATCACTACACCCTGTACCAAATTACAGCTGAAGTAAAGAAACCTGTTGTACTTCCTCCTGAGGCTTCTTCAGTGAGTCAGATGACCAAGCCCGAAGAATGTGTATACCAGAGGGAAGACCTGCATGTGTGGTCCCAGAAGGATGATCAAAATTGGAGGGCTACGTGGCATCCTCCTTCATGTGTGAGCAATAAGTTAGCTGCATTCGTAGCTAAAATCAGGACTTCATGCAAAACACCCCACCACACACCCCAAAACCAACTTTTCCTTTCATATAAGAAACAAATCCACTACTTTAAGCAGTTTCCCCATAATTACACTGCATCTTGATATTATAATGTGCCACATTGGTCTAGTGGAATCAACCATGGCAAAACCATCATATGCTAATCTTATTTGTTAACTTTCCCTTCAACCCAAGCCCTAGGACTTAGCCCAGTCTGTTTTACAATACAATCCACTGGATTCTTTTATACAAATACCAACAGACCATCTGTTTACGCCAAGGAATGTTAAACCTTCCTGTAGAAAATGTCTGAAGTGTTTCAGATGGTTACAAAGAGAAGCTTTCAAATGCTGACAGGATAGCGAAAAACAAGCAAATTGTTAAAGAGAGTAGAGAAAAATGCCATCCTAGAGTACGTTTCATTACTTCCTCCGCCCCAGAAAAACCCCAGAAGTCTCTTTTTGCTACACTACTCTTCTGAAGTTTCAGTAGTCGCCTGTTTTGGTTTTCTTTTTCATTTTTCAACTTCTACTTCTCTTAAGAAAATGGTGTCCTTTGATACACTTTGCTGGGCCTCCAAAACCTCTCACTGTTAGATGGGTTTTAGCTTTCAGTGAGCAAGAGCAAGCAGGCAGAAGGAAGCAAGGCAAATGATCAGAAGTTTTAAAAAGATAAGAAGTGAGGTTGGAGTAGGATGAAGATTCTTCAGGTAGATGCATTGCTGCTGTCAGGGGAAAAGAGCAATGTATTTCCATGCTGATTTCAACAGTCCAAAAAATAATGGGTTCAGAACAGCTGCCAGGTGGAAGTTTTTAACATGAAGGATAATGCTTGGATGAACAAGATGAGGGGAGTATGGAATCTAAAGTCTTTAAGGCTTGGTTAAGCGTCTGTCAGAAGTGATACCGATACAAGTCACCCTGCCTTTGGGCAGTTGTGTGGACTTAATGCCTTGTTGGATCCCCACAGAAAGACAGTAAATCTGTGGAAAACAAGTGGGAAGTTTTCACGTGGAGGAAGAAAAGGAAAAGAATCAGTAAAGGCAGTTTTATGGGGCACGGATCAACCGATACGCACAAATTCACATAAGCATCACCCTCCAAACCTACAATGCAACTATTTGAATCCCTCTGCTCCCATAGCATAAGAACACTGCAGGAGGCCTGAGAGATATTTGTCCCAATGGACTTGCCTGCACCTTCAGGCTTTCTCCTGGGGGATGAAGTTAAGGAAATCTTCCATTTGAGCTCCTTTCCTGTAGAGAAAGGTTTTTATTCGATGCTTACCCTTTTGTGCTAAAGTTACCAAGGCACACTGGCTAATCGGTGGAATGATCAGAAGGTCATCGAGATACCCAAATGCAGCCCTAAGCATGTCTAAGTTGATGTCTTTGTTCGCCTCACAAAGCCAAACGAGTAGTTTGTATGTGGATTAGATATCTGCAATTCAATCCAGATGATCTCTTTCTTACTGAAAAAATCCCTCTTCATACCACCCAGAAAGACAGCCATCGTGGGACGAAGCATTGCGGGCTTCTGTTCCGCCTCAGTTGAAAATGCAGACTTTAAAGGCAGAGACAGAAGAAGACGTACAGCTGCTGACGGAGGCAGGCTTACAAGTGTGTGAACACCATGTGCTTGTAAGGGAATTTAAAGGATTAGGGGAGAATTAAATGTTTGTCTGTCTTTGTTGTTCAGCACAGCTTCAAAGCTGGAAGACGATACTAAAGATGATACTTCCCCTTTTTAAATACCGGAAGGGGACTCCCAAAACAATAGCTGGAAAATGCAGGCATGATCTCACAGATGTATACACAAATATGCTGGACGATTCTTATCAGATGGATGAGGAACATACCATACAGCAATATAAAAAACTGACATAAAGTTAACAATTTGAAATACCGGTGAACAACCCCCTGCATGGACAAAAAAAGCCAGCTCAAAATTCCAGGTAATAGAAGGCAAGCATCCTGGCTGGCGATTTCAATGTATCCTGACACACTGCCCTGTGGATTAATGGACCAGCAGGAAAATGGCACTATCCATGGCCACTTCTCAGTGTTCTTCTCTTGGGTAGAGTTTGGACAGTGCTCTCAGCCATAGGGTTTGAATTCTAGGTTGTCCTGTGTGCAGCCAGAAGCTGGACCCAATAATCTTTTTGGGTTCCTTCCAACCTGGAATATTCTATAATTTTACAGATTTTTAGTGAATAGAGAAACCCACAACTCCGGAATGGGGCTAAAGTGTTCTAAAGACACCATGGCATGTTCCCAATCATGAACCATTCTGCATTGCTTAGGCACTCTTGAGACCTGAGATAAATGGCGCATGCCCCTCACAGGAGCTGCCCTCTGGGTGCCATAGTTCTGCTTGGGACAGGCTCTGTCTAAGACTGCACTCTTAGTCTGGGCCTTTGTCTCCAGTATCATCTTCTCAAAATACCATGGTCAGTGCTTCTGAAAAGCATCTTTAGAAGGCAGACTGATGGTTGTTTTCTGCATGAAAGCACATCTCTTCGAGCTGAATTTCAGGATTTTATGGATTCTTTTCACTGCTCTGATTCTTTTATTCATTATAGAAGAAGCAGAGCAAAGGTGAAAAGCTTGCTCATTATCTCTTTCCTCTCTCCTGCTCCAGCCTATCTGTCTGAAAGGTGTTATCATTGAAATACTTATTTTGGACTAGTAGCAATTGATACCATTCTTGGATCTCAGCAACACCAAACACTCATTCTGAATAAAGGCAGTGCAGATTGCCTATGCTGCCCATCACCTAGCGCAGCTGCACTACTTGGGACATCACAGGCCCAACAGTGAAGAAAATAACTTTCTTTATCCTCACTGCAGACATTGGATAAGTTTAAAATGTGATAGCTTTTGTGTTAGTTTTAATCAGAGTGTGAAGGTGCTCTATAGAATGTTATCCAAGCATTTGTACAATGGGCACTGAACTAGTAGACACTCCGGTTATTGAACAAGATATTCACACAGCCACAGGCTTAAAACCTTGTCCATGAAGAAATGTTTGAGTGGGACAAGGACATTTCTCTCCTTTCTGTCTTTTCCTTTCTAAACCTGAATGAATCTCCGTTACAGGGGATGCTGGGTCGCCCTACATTAAGGTTAAGTAATTCTTTTCTTGGCACAGGATTCTTGTGAGCTTTTCTCTAGGAAGGGATCACACCTCCACTTTTTGGTATTTGACATTCAGTGTGGGCAATGCCCTCAGGGCAAAGGAGTATCTTTGCCCTGGGAAATTCCACTCTGCTTTGCTTAAGACATTTAACGTTAAGCCTCTGTTCTTTCACTATTCTCAATTTCCTCACACTGGAAAAAGTGCTGGCAATGTGCCTGAATGATTGAAGCATCGGAGGGAGTTGTGAGGCACACTCTGGCAGTTCATGCTCAGGCTCATTCTGGATTCCTGCTCGTTTCAGGCACTCCCAGCCTCACAAGCACCTCTTCTCTCTGCAGTTGCATTTGTAGCAGAGCTGGCCAAAGCAAATGTGTCCCAGATGAAGCATGAGACTCCAAACTGTCTCAGCTCATGAACCATCAGAGATCATCTATTAACATGCTGATGATGGGCTGAACCTGTTGGCAGAGCAGCAACAGATATTGCCTGGAGACCTGACGAACCACCAGAGCTGCTGCAGTGGGGAGACAGAAACTGATGCCTCATGTCACAGCCTCATCACAGCATCCTGAGGCTCATGCCTCATGTCACAGCCTCATCACAGCACCCTGAGGCCCGTGTCTCATGTCATAGTCTCATCACAGCACCCTGAGTCCCAGTGTTGGATGGAATAAGGTTGTCTTATGCTTCTTTATTCTCCCTCTCTGGTACAGCCACCAGTTCCAGCACTAAAACTGAATTTTCATCCCTCTCCTTCCTTGCCAGGGGCAGGAATTCCCTAGCTCTCAGAACTGAGAAATGAGGGCCATAATCTTCCACTCATAAACTCCCCAACAGTAGCACGCATCCCTCTCAATCTCTCAGACGAACTGCAGGGACATGAGGCCCTTGCCTTCCTTTTCTATCCCAGACCCCAAACACACAGACATGCAGAGAGCATCAAGTGTTTCAGTATCATCAAAATCTCTGAGTTACAGTACTGAAGGCTCAGACGTCACCCACTGCAGATGACAGCAAGGTGCCCTATTATATCCACATAAGATAATTCTTAGTTGCAGAAATCACAGGATTTTATGTATCAGCACTGCAGGTGAGTCTTGCTCTTCAGGGTACAAGTAGTTGACATCCAAATGCTGGAATATGGCCAGAAATTGCATATTTGGAGTTCCTTATGAGGCCTGAATTCAGCCAACGCTTATGTACAGGCCTAAAAATATGTTTAGTTACACAGTCCCACTAAGCTATTTTTCTATTCCTTTTGGACACTCAGTGCATCCAGAGCATAGATGGGATATCTGAATGTGATCCATTCAGGATACATGAGGAAATTTAAACCAAATATTTCCTAACTTTTGGTACATAAGGCAGAATAGTTTAAAATATTTCTTTCATACTTTCATCTGTCGAATGTAACACAGCTTTGACTATATGCTGATCAGTTTCCTGTGCAAATCAGAAGAGTCTGACTAGTAGGTCACCACACACTCATGTCTATTTTGGAGGGCACTCTGGATGCACGTCTGGTAAGAAGGGAGACCCACCAGGCAAGCACTTCCATGCAGACCCACCTCTGCCTTGCACAGCAGTCATTCTGAAAGGTCAGTGTATCCTGAAGACTGCAGATTGAAGCAACCCGGTCAGTAAGCTAACAATTAAGCAGTGTGATTAATCCGGGCTCCAGCACTTAAATTTGCTCCTTGTGCCATTTGGCAGTATCAATGGCTCTGTGATCTGCCATATCTAAATTACAGTAATTGAGTAAATTACTGGGGAAAAAAATAATCTGCCTCCCCCATTTGAATCCAGTGGCTTAGCATGTCCTCACTACCTTCCTGCATGTTTTTCACAGCTCACACACTGTAGATAGATCAGCAACACTGAGCAGACATTCAAACACCTTCAAATGCTTCATTTTTATTGCAGTCACTGTTCAGCTTGCAGGTTCCCCGCCCTTTCATCACCAGAGCAGGACACCCTATTGCTTCTAAAACAAAGTCAGGCAACTCTATGAGCCTTCCAAATGGAAATCTGAGCCATCAAAGTAAGTAAAAGGAATTAATTCCTACTTCATTTTATGTTCTAGATGTGCCTTTCATGCTTTTATTATCATTTCCAGATCCTACCACCACTGTTTTACTGTGTTTTATTAAAACAATAACGTGAATTTTCCTCAATAGGAAGAGAAACGTAAATGAAATAAAATCAAGTACTCTTCACCATTTCTCTAATTGTAGCTATTAAATACACCAGCTGTAAACTAAGATCTCACGTTGAGAAATCTGCGCACACATACACAATGTAAAGACAATACTATTTCAGACAATGTAGATTTAAAATTAGCTGTGTTTGAAATTGGTGTATATATCAGGATTGTAAAATAAAGATGTCATCCAAGAAGTACTGAGCTCTTACTGTGCATATGAACACCTATTACTGTGTAATAGACTGCTCTGTGTTAATGCTGTTTTAAAAAAAGAAACTTTTTGCTTAAACATCCTTCTGTCCTGTGTGATCACCCTACGAGTTCTGAAAACACACTTGTTTCCAACACTGGTGGTTTAACAAGCACAAAAACTTTCAAATTGAACTCCTGTAAGTAATTCTTACTTAGTGTTTGCCAGACTGGAGACCGTTCCACAGATGGCAAGGAGCCGCTGAAGTGTTGCAGTCCAAACCTGCAGACAGCTGCTGTAATGCATTCAGTACTTCAAGAAGAAAGACCCTATACCACTTTATTCCAAGTGACACTGAAAATTGATCTCCTAAAACTAGACAGTGTTTTGCAGCACGTAGTGGAGGCGCTGTCCCTGGAGCCACAGGAATGCAGCACCGGTGAGACAGCTCTGTGTTCTCCAGAAAAGGGTGTCTGCACCTCCAGACTTTACAGTCAGCCCCAGACTGGACTGGTATTGCTCAGCCATACGCAAACTCATGCTACAGTGTGTTGCAATAAATCAGTATCTGCAGAGGCCATTAAAAATTAAAAGCATAAGGCAATTGAAAGGTGGGTGAAATGCTTGACTCCAGGTAGTGGTCTATACACACTGAGCACATGTTGGAACGGTTGCTGACATGCTCATTATCCTGTCTGATATGTGATGCCTGCTCCATGAGCAGTAACTAGCTGCGGGTGGCAGCGAGGATAAGAAAGCACTCCAGGGGCAGAGCAGCATGCAGGATAAATACCTGGCCTATCAGCAGTGCTCTGCAAACAGCAGCACACAGGATTCAGCTCAGGTTGAGTCCAGAGCTCCACATCTGTAACATTCTGTACCAGTATGTGCATGACTGCATAAGAAAGGCAATTAAGTGACATAAAAAAGTATCGGAGGCCCACTGATCATAAGCTTCTGCTTCTATCAGATGTGTGGGTTGCAAAGCAAAAGAATTCTCTGGGTATCATCAGCCAGCAAAGAACCACACCGTGGGTGAATGAGGATAACCACTGTGATCAGGTTAACCTCAAGTACACTGAGTCTCTCTCTGGGTTTTGACTGGTTTCCAGTTTCGACAGCATAGGCATCATGCATCAGCAGGATCAAATCTGTGCGTGTGCGCTGTGACCATCTTGTAACAGATGTTCTCGCAACCACAAGCAGCTCCAGCTCCAACTCACAGCCACAGCACGTTGTTCTTCATCAGCCTCTCTGTGCGCGCCAAAGCTCTCGCTGTTTCTGACCTCATACTTTATCAGCTGATGGAGCTTGACAAAAGGGATGCATGCCACCTCCAATGTGATTTGGTGATAATACATGACAGTGGGATCTCATCAGTAACAATCTGCCCTTCCCAAGGCACTGAGAATCTTTTATCAGCTGCCCACTGCCCTTAAGCTGCACATCAAGGAGACAAGAGAACTTAATAAATCTGAGAGCTGTTTTAATGAATCAAAAGGAGAGATGAGAGTGTCTCTTGTGTGGTTTTTAGAACAATTATGGGATTGAGTCAAGCTGCAAATTCTTTGGACCCACTGATGTGGACTAGTAGAGAAGAAAGCACAGAGTGTGAAGCTGCCACCGCCTAGAGTTATTTACTGTGTTGGCTAACAGGGCACAGGCAGTGATACAGCAACACATGAGTAATTTGAGGAAAATATGGGTGATCCAGAGTTCCAGCAAGGAGAGTGAGTTTAATCTTGGTGATGGAGTGAAGAGGACAAGGGCACCATTTTTGAAAGGTATTAGGGCAGCCCTCCCTCCTTATTTACAGGGCTTTCAAAAAACTGTGTTATTTGATGGAGAAGAGGAGGAAGGAGGGGAATGTCTGATGAGCTGTACGATGGAAGGGCCAGGTATGATAAAGACTACAGCAGGAGAGCATGCCTTCTTAGAATCATCTGAGCACACAGTGTTTCCCTTCGACTAATGTAGAAGCACAACTATTTCTCTGCTCTGGCACACACTGTCCCAGCTATGTTTGGTCAAGGAGTTATAGACCATGACCAAACATCTCCACAAGATACATATGAGAAGGGGACAGAATGAGGCTGTGCTAGGATGCTGGGTGTTGTCCCCAGCTTTGGGGAGCACTATGCTCACAGTGTCAAACACCAGAGGCCTGTGTTTGGCCGTGCAGCAGCAAAGCCAAGAAGTTCCAGGATTGGCATACTTGTAACATCCAGCATGTTCATCTGTCACACACCAGATGTACACACTACATGCACACATTCAGCTAGAAAGCCTTTACTCTACAGACATGTAGTTTAAATATAATGGATGCAAACACTATCTTTCATGTTGAAGGACAGAGCCAAAAGTTTTACTTCCCCTCACTTGTTTTATACAGTACATAAAATTGTCCCCTTTTCTTTGTATTCATTACAGCTTTGTCAGCCTCTAAATGCCTAAGAATCATAGAATAATTGAATCAAAGAATGGCTTGAGTTGGAAGGGACCTCAAAGATCATCAAGCTCCAACTACCCTGCTGCAGGCAGGGCCACCAACCTCCATATCTAATACTAGACCAAGCTGCACAGGGCCCCATCCAACCTGACCTTGAACACCTCCAGGGATGGGGCATCCACAACCTCTTTGGACAGTCTGTTCCAGCACCTCACGTTTACTCTCTTGGTAAAAAACTTCCCCGTGATATCCAACCTAAATCTTCCCTCATCCAACTTAAAACCATTTCCCCTTGTCTTGCTACTATCTATCCCTTCAAAGAGTTGACTCCCCTCCTGTTTGTAGGCTCCCTTTAGGTACTGGAAGGCTGCAATGAGGTCACCCCGCAGCCTTCTCTTCTCCGGGCTCAACAAGCCCAGCTCCCTCAGTCTGTCTTCGTAGGAGACGTGCTCCAGCTCTCTGATCATCTTTGCAGACCTCCTCTGGACCCTCTCCAACAGCTCCTTGTCTTTCTCATACTGGGGGCCCCATACCTGGACACAGTACTCCAGATGGGGCCTCATGAGAGCAGATCAGAGAGGGACAATCACTTCCCTGTCCCTGCTGGCCACCCCTCCTTGGGTGAGAAAGAGAGGGTATCTATTTTGCACTTAAGTTACAAACTCAAGTTGGAAACAAATACAACTTCAGAAAGTACTGGATGATATCTGCTTGTCCTTGAGCAGTATCTTCCACAACTTTGCTTCAAGAAACTTCCTTGGCATACTTTTAGGATATCATTTACCTCAGCTGTGTCTTTGAAGATGAACACATGATTTTGTTACCTATCCTTGATGTTTTTACTGTTTGCTGTGTTCAAATCACAAAAAGATGGAGCGTGTCGTCCCCCCCCCTCCCCCTCCTCCCCCCCCCCCCCCCCCACACACAAAAACAACCAACAACTGATATTTGGAAGATTATGGTAATAAAAGGGACGTGGCAAGCAAAAGGAGGTTAACATACTGGAATACGCTTATTTTGTATCAGTTATAAAATAGTCTTGTGAATTTTCCTTAATTGGTTTTGGTTATGTCAGGGCCTTTAGTTAATTCTCCATCACTTCCAAGAGCCCTGAGGTAACTCACTTCCCAGGGAGAAAATTCTGCCTGACTTTGAAAATGTGCTATTGCTGAGCACAGAGACTCACTGAGCAGACTGGTAGTTCTTTTCAGCGGCAGGAGAGATCCAGGAGGTGATTAGCTTTGTTCTCATTTACAAAGCACCAGTGAGAATTTTTAAAGGGTTTCACAGGCCCTGGGGATAAGGCCAAGAACAAAACAGGGCAGTGAAAAGCAAATACCGCACTTCATCAATGAACTACATAGAGATGCCACATCAATGGCAAATTAGGAAGAAAAGAAGGCACTCTAATACTTTCACATAGCAAAGGGGCATAGCATATATTGTTTTTACTCCTACTTGACTTTTTTTAAACAACTGTGCTGCTATCAAACTACATACGCAGTGGAAACGAAGGTAATAGCAACTTACCATAAGGGTACCAGTCTGATAACATTTGAAAGCGAAACATACACAGCTCTGTACCACTTCCACAATACCGACCTCTGCTGAGGGTTACCACCTTCAGGAACTCAGTCCTGAGAGGGACTGGGATGAGACTGTGGAACAGAGAAAAGGCTGCCAGGAGTTATGTGACTGCTTACCAGAGATGCGGATCTCCTCCTGCCTCAACACCCCCTGCCAGCTGTGTTTTCAAGTTTAAACCAGCTTCAAGCCATCCCACATCGAGCTTGCTCAACAGCAGCTGAAAGACACTAAAGGGAAGAGCGAGGGAGGAAATTTCACAGCAGCTTAATGCTGTCTCAGGAGGGGCTGCTGCAACCCAGCGTCAACATCCTGCTTGCCCTCACCAGTTTGCAAGTGACTCAAAGTGCTCTGGAGTTATACCCCAGTCACAGGAGCAAACTGGGAAACAACAGGAGGAGGTACATCAACTGACTTACTCTTTGGAGAGCAAATGGGCGATGAGTAACCATTTTATATCCATAGAACATTCTGTTTTGTAGAGGATTTATGACGTTTTGAGTTACTTTTTCAAGCATGGATGTCCCCTGGGAGTCATATTTACGACTCTGGGTGTTCTCTTGCCGCTACCAACAGACAGCGCTGACTAGCAGGCTTTACTGAAAGCCCTCCTGCTTGCTAACAGTGTTTTGGCTTCTTGTCTGCCTCCTAGAATCTCTGTCAAAACAGCTATGTGTTCAGAAGACACTCTCACTCTGTGAGAGGGAAGCATCAGCTGCAGTTCCTCCTGAGTCTTTGTAAATAATGTTAAGAGCTCTTCCCTTGCTCATCAAATTGCTCCAAGGAACCAAATGTATCGCTGCCCTTCCTGCAGAAAGACTTGATTTTTGATAGAGCAGCCTTATCTTGTAGTTGGTAACCCTGCCCATAGCAAGGGGGTTGCAGCTCAATGATCTTTAAAGTCCCTTCCAAATCTAAACCATTCTGTAGTTCTACAACAGCAATTTTTGTAAAGCCTCCTGTGCACAGCACAGATGCACTCAAGCTATCAGCCTGGTAACTCCTTCCTCCATGTGCACACAGCTCCAGCACCCTGCGGAGCCATATAATTTGGACCTGAGGCATACACAGCTCCAAACCTAGGAGCTTCTGATGGGATTCTGTACCACAGGAGCAATTAAATAACACAGAATCCTTAGAGTTGGAAGGGACCCTTAAGGGTCATTGAGTCCAACTCCCCTGCAATGAACAGGGGCACCTACAGCTCCATCAGGCGCTCAGAGCCCCATCCAGCCTGATCTTGAGTGTCTCCAGGGATGGGGCATCCACTTCCCTGGACAGCCTGCGCCAGTGCCTCACTACCCTTAGTGTAAAACATTTTTTCCTTATACTTATATTCCTGGGTACAGTCTAAATCTCCTTCAGCTTAGTTTGAAGCCATTTCCCTTTGTCCTATCACCACAGACCCTACTAAAGAGTCTGTCCTCATTCTTACAGCCTTCCCTTAGATACTGAAAGGCCGCTCTCAGGTCTCCCCGCAGCCTTCTCTTCTCCAGGCCCTCATCCCTCTCCAGCTCTCTCAGCCTGTCCTCATAGGAGAGATGTTCCATCCCTGGGATCATTTTTGTAGCCCTCCTCTGGATGCACTCCAACAGCTCCATTTCTCTCCTGTACTGAGGACTCCACATCTGGACACAGTGCTCCAGGTGAGACCGCACCAGTGCAGAGCAGAGGGGCAGGATCACCTCCCTCGCCCTGCTGGCCACACTGCTTTGGATACAGTCCAGGATATGGTTGGTTCTCTGGGCTGTAAGGGTGCATCGCTGGCTCATACCCAGCTTGCTATCTACCAGTACCCCAAAGTGCTTTTCAGCAGGGCTGTGCTCAATCCTTATAACACTATCTTGAGTAGATAGTGGCGGTTGCCACAGCCCAGGTGTAGACCCTGCACTCAGCTTTGCTGATCCTCATGAGGTTCACCTGGACCCACTGCTGGAGCCTGTCTAGGTCTCTGTGGCTGACATCTCATCCCTCTGGAGCATCATCAGTAAACTTGCTGAGGGTGAACCGACCCCCTGACAGTGTCTTTGACAAAGATGTTAAAGAGCGCTGACCCTGACACCACTCATTATTGATCTGCATTCAGGAGCACAACTGCATTTTATTATGTGTACAGAATGAAGCACAACAGGAGCCTTAGCTGCCCAGGGTGCCACAGAAAGATGACTTCAGGCGGCTGCAAGACACAAGATTTCCTTGCTTTTAGCAATGACTTGTCATATCCAGATGCACAGGGGAGAGGCCAGCCGCAACCCCTGCTGCTGGGAAGGTTATGAGGGGGGATCCCCACCAGCTCCGACTCTCCCTCACCGGGATGAGCACACACGGCATTCCCGCTGCCCCTCACGTCCCGGGGGCACACGACCACCACCTCCCTCCACGGCGGCTCTCAGGGTGACGCCCATAACCGCTCTCCCACATCGACCTCACCGCCGCCCTCCTCCCCGCGCCGCCGGGCTGCGGGCAGAGAGAGGCGGGCAGGCTGCGGCAAAGAGAGCGGCGGCGCTCGGTGCCGCCCCGCGTCGGCCCGCCCTCCCCGCGCGGCACGCCGGGCCGACATGGCCGCTTCCTCTGCTGCCGGGCGCTGCCCCGCACTCGGCTGACAGCCGCCCGCCCAGGGGCCGCCCCGCCGCCCGGCATGGAGGAGAGCTCCAGCTGCGAGAGCCTCGGCGCCGGGCGGGCGGTGGCAGCGCGGCCGCCCAGCGGCGATTCCCTCTCCAGGTAACGGCCGCCGCCGGGCCATCGCCCCCCGCGGGCAGCTCCTGCTCCGCAGGGCTGGGCCTGAGGGGCCCTCCCGCTGCCCGGAGCCGTCGCGGGGCGGGGGGAGAGCATCGGTACTGCCGTTCTCCCGCCGTGGTGCTCCGCTGCTGCTCGGGGCTCGGTGCGGCTGAGCCCCGTGCCGTCTTACTAACAGGAGCGAAGGTCGCGGGGTCTGTTGAATCCGTGTCGTTTTGTCCCCTGGCAGCTTTAGGAGGGCCTGCTTTTTCACTCTTAATGACATTTTAATGCTGCGTGGGTGATTTCCGAGAGGAAATTACCTCTGCGAGGCTTCCTGCTTCTCCCAGGGTATCAGAAAGGTGTGGTTGCCGTGACTCAGAAGCACATCTTGCTGAGGCTGTGAGGGTGGGGCACAGGGAGGAGGCACGATGTCCCGGCGGCTGGAGGGGTCCTGCCGCGTTCTGGCTGCCCTCTGTGCCCCGGTCGAAGGGCCCTAAGGACCTCAGTCCTGCTGGCACGGCTTGGAGGCCAGGTCACACTGGAAACGTGCAAGGATAGTGACTGCGCATCCTCCATAGACTGTCCATCCCTTTGATACCTTTTGTGTAGCCTCTGGGGGCTGCCTGTGGGTCCTCCCAAAGTATTCCCTGCTCCAGGCTGACCAAACCCAGTCCGTCCTTATGGGGGAGGTGGTCCAGCCTCTCTCCTGATCTCCCTCCAGTGCCTTTAGGGAGATAGAAACTGCGTGCAGATCCCAGAAGCACTCCAATGAGTGCTGAGTTGAGGAGGCAGTCCTTTCCCTGCATCTCCTGGTGTTTCCCCTGTTCCTTCAGCCCAGAGTGACATTGATTCACACTCTGCTGTACCACCCAGCAGGACCCCCAGGCAGGCAGTGCCCACTCTGATGCCAGAGTGCTTCCTTCTCATGTCCTTTGTGACCCTTTCATTTCACTCTGCTTCATCAAACTCTTCTGTTTTCTGTATCTGTTTCCGTAGTGTAGTTTACCTGCCAGATGCCTAGAGGCCTCTTTTCCCTTTTTCCTCACTTTCCCAATATAATTCTCTTTCCCTCTCTGCATCAGCTTGGGCAGCTTGGATCCATCTGAAGGTCAGTCACTGTACGAGAGACTGGGACCTGTGGTCATGGGCACACGGCTTATCTTGGAAGGGCCTTACTCAGCAGCATGCCCTGTACAGATGGAATCACTGGGAGATGGAGGCGGTAAATCTGTCTCTGCTGAGCATGCACAGGACTGTCCTCCAAGTCCTGAAAAGGCCTTAACTTGAACAGTTTTCTTGGGGTATTAAGAAGCTTATCCAATAACCTTCAGAATTTTAAGTCTCTGCTCCAACATCTCAAACTTATAGAAGAAGTCTGGCCAAATTTGTTGTGTGTTCCACAAAATTACTTTTTTCTCTGGCTGATTATTGGAAATGGATGCACCTTTTTCCTATGCAGTTATTAATTAAAAAAAAATAAAAAGTTCATATTGAGTTGGGCACTTTGGTTGAAATGGTTACGGTTAGGGTGAAATTATAAGACAGTAAAAGGAGGCTCTTGTAATGAGAAATGCCAGGTGACCTTCGGAATGCTTTTACCAGCTCTCCCTGCAAATCTGGTGGTACCCACACACGAATAATCAGTTTTCCTGTGAACAGGACTGTACATCCCTTGCCCAATTACTAAGTTTAGATTTTAGGTCTGCAGTGCGGTCTGATTCCGTGTGCCAGAACATTGCCTCTGATGCAGATACACTGAAACATATTTGTATGGACGTGTTTCTTTTCCATCCCTTTCTTACTGTGGTCTGTAAGGTAGGACATGTTTGATCTGTTAACCCGTGACTGCGGCTGCGTGAAGTGTTTGTGCTAAGTGGGTCCTTTTGGTTGTTTGTTTTTAAAAGTTTGCTTTGGGAGGATGTGAGCGAACTGAGAGGGCGCTGCCATCACCTTTTGGGGTCTGTTTTATTAAAAAGGAACAACAACAACAAATGAGTAGAAGGGCACTCATCCCTGATTCACAGTGAAGCGTTAGCGAGTTGTGTTTGAATTGCTATGTGCAATTTCTAGGTACTTGGAAAGGTGCTAGTATTAAATCTACCTAGCAGCACGTTCTTCGGATTCTTTCAGCACCTGCTGAGAAGTTCAGCGCGTTTCATGTTTCTAGTGATATTTAAGCTCTGACCCCTCGGTAAGGCACACCTGGTAGAGTTTACCATTAGAAACGTTGCTCACATGAATAAGCACCTTAAAAAAACACACGTATTAGAATGTTTGTCATTTGGTTGTGCAAATGGGATGTGGCAACGGTGACATTTGACAGTGGAAGTTGCTTTGATATTTCAGTAGACCTGAGTAACGCGCAGTGCTCGTGCTCCTGGAGCAAGAGACGGGAATAACCATACAAATGTTGCCTATTTTCTGTTCCACCTATAAAAATATTCCGTGAAGTCTGAGGCTCCACAGTGCAGCTGTTTGTATGCTGCAGAAAATCCTCAGCTCTGGGTGGAAGTACTGAGTTGGTTTCAAGCGAGCAAAGAGCAGAAGCTCCCTTCTCATTGTGCTGATACAGCCATTCTGCTTCTCCAGTCTGACTTGGCTCACCTGGTGCTAGGTTTGTGTGGCAGAGCACTGGCTTCTGGTTTCCAAAGGACAATATTTAGGATGGGCTTTTCCCTTGGATCCCATTCTGTGGAAGACAGGTGGTCGTGAGCCAGCCACTCATAAAAAGGTGCCGTGGCATTCAACTAGCGGCTTGCGAGCAGCTTGTGTGCGTAGAGTCAGACCAGGAGCAGCCACAAGGCAGAAAGGAGAAAGGTAACACGCTGATTCTGAGGGTGTCTTTGAGCTGCACTGTGGTTATGTCAGAAGGGCACAGAAGAACAAGGTTTATTCAGCAGTATGGACTTCTTCTATCTGTAAAAATGGTCTGGGGCTTTTTGGGGAGTGATAAATACCTTTTCGCTGTGCTAAGTAATACTTTGGAAAGACCCTCTGTGAAACTAATGCTTTTTAGAGTTTGTTGTTTTTTTTTTTTTTTACTTGAAGCTGCATAGAGACCTTTGGAATTCCAAGTAACAGCCAGCAAAATTCTACCATAACCATTCTTCCTGCAAAAGGAAAGTCGGATATAACCATGTGTGACTTTAGCATAGTGCCTGGCTTGAAGAAAAAGGTGATGTTGAACTGTAGGTGTCTCATTTACATTTCATTAAAGGTGATAAGGCATTTTGTTTGTGTTGTGATTACGTGTCTTAGCCTCCAAATGAGCAAATCTCTGTGTGTTTCCATAAAATGTTCTCTGAAAAACATCTTAAAGCTCAGTCTGAGCAACAGACAAGTAGAATTGCCAGGAGTCTTTCTGTTAGGTCCACTGAAGGTATATTTGTACTGCCTGTGCAGAAGCGTGGAGGTGATTGTACAGGAAGGAAATTGCTGCAGGAGATGTCGGTGATTTTTCAACCTCAGTCTGAAATGACAGACGGAGATAAGGCAGCGGGCAGATGTTTCCTGCCAGCGTGACTGTAGCAATGTTTGATGTTACCACTTTCTGGTTGCTTGTTACCACCTCTCTGCTGGCAGTTATGCTCCGCAGAGGTCTGCGGGCGCAGTGAATCCTGTGCGCTGTGCTTCTGCTGAAGCATATGAAAACAATCATGCTCCTTGTCCTTAGCGTTTGCAGGGATAACTCGGAAAACATAAGCTCTGTGTAAATCAGTGCAGCAAGGTCTGTTGAAGCAATAGCTCCATGAGGTATGAACTCCGTTCATCTCAAATAAGGTCCTGTCAATACCTGCTCTGATTTAAGGCTGTGTTGAAGGAATTCTTTCCCCGCAGATGAGAGTGATGCTGGAAGGAGTTGGATCTGTAAGCTGTTGGCTGAGGAGGACTCGCTAGCACCACATTGCTACCAGATGTGTGTGATTTGCTGATGGAGTTGTTTTGTGATGAGTCATTGAAGTTAGAGTTTGAAAAGGAAGGGTTTTGCCAGTTCTGGCATTCAGTGAAATGCGAGTAGCCGTCTTTTTCTTCCTGGACTTTGAGAGCACTTCTTGCTTTTGATTTCTCTATGCGTGCAGCAGGATTTCTCAAGAGCTGTTGCCATTGAAGACAAGTATGTTGCTTGCTGAGTGTTGATAATGAACTGATTTTTTTGTATCTGAGAAAATTAACGCTATGCCTAGAAGCAATTAGCAGCTCCCGGCACGCTCATTATTATTAATTTTAATATATAAGTGATAATTTATAACACTTACTTGCAACTAAGGTCCGTTTTGAGATCGATTATTTTCTCAAGTACTGCATATTGTGAAGATAAGGAGTAGTTTTGCCTACAGGGCTTGCAGAATGAGGAGAGCCTGTTGTGAGGGTCAGAGGATTTGGGCAGAAAATTGATAAAATAAAGCTGTGGAGTCTTTTTGGGTGAACGTTATTTGCAGTGCACTCATGAGGAGAAACTCCGACCTTTGAAGAATATGGGAATTGCTTTCAGTAGCAGTCTTTGGCATCCACATTTCAGTTCCTGCTTCTCTTGGCTTATGAGACCTTCAGCCATACAAGTTTCCTTTTTGGGCACACACAGATTCCTTTGTCCAGATTCTAAACATTCAATGAAAGTGCACGTGTTCTTTTTTGTGTTTTTTTTTTAAGTATGTTTTCTATTTGAGAATACGAAATACAATTGACATTCACCTGTTTCTTGTATTCTAATTAATGTTAAATTATTGGTTAGAGGCCTTGTGAGAATTTGAGGTGCCACAGCTCTAGCTGCTGTACAAATACAGAAAGAGGTGATTTCTGCATTGGAGAGCCAGGGCTGCTCTATTTTTACCAGTGCCTGGCAGGTCAGTTTACTGAGCTCTTGGACGTGCAGCAGAGCGCTGTGGCTCCTTGCTGAGAGATGGAGAGAAGAGCGAGAAAGTCTAAGAATGAGATGAAAAACTGCTGTGGAGAGATGAGGCCAGATCTGACAGCTGATGAGGAATAGAGCGAGGCTGAGAACACGGCCCTCTGGGGTCCTATCAGGCACTGCCTTTTCTGAAGAGAGATGGTGCTATTATGTTGACTAATAGTCTGTTTGCTAGACAGTTTTGAGTCTTACGCATAGTCTTGTAACTACAGGCTATTTACAGCAGGAACACAATTACAGAACCTGAATTTTAAGACTTGGGATGACCCAATGATGTCAGTGACACATTCCTATGTATTGTCTGATTCTCCTGCTGCTCTGACTTCGTATGTAGGTTAATACTGGCCTTCAACTGGTTAGTTATCTGTTTCTTATATTTTAATGGTTGCATTTCTTCCCTTCTTCTATTGTTCTTGTTCAAAGGTAAGAACTACATTTAGAAAGGTCGTAACACCTCTTGAATGGCTCAGCAGAATCAATAGCCCGCAGCTTCTTTTTCGTTAATGTTTTCCTGATGACCTGCTTTACTGTTAATGTTTTTGCAGTGTTGAAGGTATCAGGTGGTGTAAAAGAGACCTGATCCATACCCCAAAGAGCTTAAGTTACCTGAAAACTTAGTTGGGGGGGAGGGTGGGAGCAGCCAGCATACATTAGAAACGCATCAGAAGCTTTCCAGAGGTTGCCATGATCAGGTGTTATATACAAGGTGTAGTTGTATATGGGGCCATGAAAAAAACAATGTTGTAGTTTGTCCATGGGAAACCCATTCCACCATAAAGAAGAGGGTGATGGGAAGGTAATGAAGTGCTTCGCTTGTAGAGGCGTTAGGGATAATAACCCAGCAAAGGGAAGGTACAAAAAGGATATTGTCACAGTAATTACCCCAAGTCTTCATTTTTAACTGGAAAACATCTGGCTGTTTTATAGCCGCAGTAAGTAGGAGCTAATTGAAGAAAAATTCTGTGAAAGACAACAACAGAAAATCAGTGGAACTTTTCAAGTATTTGTTTTTCCTTTTCCTACCATCTGTAGTTTCCTTTGCCAGACAATGTTCTCACTCAGTAATTTTCCAGTGATTTCAAGGTAGCACTTTTCCTTGCCTCTGTTGCCTTTCTGCTCCATGAATTCTTTTCCATTGCTTTCTAAGCCCTGATGTGTTTAATGAAGAAAAACTGTTAGTAGTTTTCTAGTCCATAGCCCCTTCAAAATGATATTCTAGTCATCTTGCTCGCTATGCACAAATGCTCCCACTTGACAGACCTAGCTTTTCTGTAGGCTTCTGGCTGTGCCTCGAGAACCACTAACGTTACATCACCCGGTGGTTCAGATTTGATCTGGATCAGGTGTGGGTATGATCGTGTTTCTGCTGTCAGAGAGCATGAACTTATGGTGGTTTTTTTCTTCTTTATTCTGGGAAGATGGGCAACATCTGGTTAGAATAAAATAACAGTTTTATTTGGATTTATTGTGATGTAAAGAGCCTATGTCCTGGTACAAAGTGTTACACTTGAAATCTTGTTCATTGGTGAAAGGGCAACTTGTCTTTATATAGCCAAAATTTATTGTTAGTGTAAATGAAATCTTGAAAGTCTAATCATTATCAGTCTGGATGCAGTTGTTACAGAAAAAGAAGCAGCGATCAGTTAAAACTGTCATAGACTCAGGTTTTTAGTTCCAGCCTCTCTTCCTGGTGCTGGGCTCTCCCCTCTCCAGTGCCTCTGGGTCCCAGGCTGACAGCGTTACTGTGGCCCTGGTGGATCTTACACAGTGGTCAGCATCTGGAGTCCTTTGCCAGGAAGAATGAGGTTCATGCTGATGGTTTCTTCTTTCCAAAACTTTAACTGGTAGAATGAATATACAACTTACGTTTCTTGTATGTCTTACATGACGTGTTTTTGTGCAAGTTGCTTTTGTTCGTGTTTTGGTTTGTTAGTTTCCCTGGCACAAAAGGCACTAATATGTACATTACATAATAATTGAACTCCTAAACCACAGCCTCATCGGTACCTCTTGCCTTACCTGAGAATAAAGAATTCTTGTTACATTAAGAAGTCCTGTTGATTTTGATTGATACCAGTCCTTCTCAAAGACAAAGATTGCAGAGATGGATAGGACCAAACACATCAGTTATTTCAGCGAAATCTGCATGTGGATGAGCTGAAGCCAAGGAGTGAGTTGGTTGTGTATATCTATAGGAGCTGTCCCACAGATGCTGGAGATGGTGGGAGGTAACTGAAACCTATGCTACCAGAGATGTGCTGCTGAAAGACGACTGTCAAAATCAGCAATTGGGATACCTTTAACAAGTAAAAACTGATCAGCATCCCTGGTAAGGAAATATGTGGAACCCTCTGCTTCAATTTTACCCCAGTAAAGCTCTTGGCTTTTGGAGCAGGCTTCTCTTGAAAATTCAAGCAATGTTCTTCATTCTAGTAGCGGACATTCCATTTTGACACTGAAAATGTTCTGTTGTATATTTCACCTTCTGCTTTCATCTCTCATGAAGAAAAATACAGACCTCATGGATAAACCTTCTCTCATCTCGCTGCAGACCTCTCTGACGCACATCTGTGCCAGTCTCTGGATTTCTTTTTGTAGACAATAGGAATGAAGTGATTCATCTCAGTTTCTCCCCAGCAACTGCGAGGAGAGCCTACAGTAATTCAAATGTGAACACCTACACAGAGCTCCCTCTCCATCTTGTGTAAGGGTCAAAAAGTGTACTGAATTTGGCTTGTTCTCCACTCTGAAAAAGGAAAGAGCTATTAACTCGTGTTCATCCTCTTTTCCATGTTAACTGAATCTGTTGGCAACTGAAAAGAGAGCAGAGATTTGTAGCCTGGTTTTCTCATGTAGCCACGTTTCCTCATATATCGGTATACATCTGTCTACTCTGTTCACTGTTGGTTTCTGTAACCTTTGGACAGTTTTAACTGCATTTGTCAGAGGAGTAGAAGTAATAGCTAATATCACATTTTGCATTTAAGCAAAGGTGGAGGTGGCAAAGATGTCCGTGTCAGTTTTTCCATTAATGAAAATGCTTGTTTCTTTTTCAACGTGAGGAAATACCTCGATGAGAAAGATGTCATGAATGTGTGGAAAATTCTCTTGAATCAGACTTCAGTCGTGCTGGAGAAATATAGAAATATATAACCTTTTGTCTCCCGTTTTTTGCATTCCCTTCTTTTCCTGCACTTTCTCTGGTGCCTGCAGAAGGCTTTGTTCTATTGAAAACTAAGCATATATGAATTTCTCTGCCCCATGACACTCATCTTCTGGAAACTAGGGTGGGATCTAGTTTGGATTCCCTTATCTCTCTTAGTAGGTACCAAAACCCACCCTACCCTCAGCAGGGTCAGTACACTTCACGAATAACTCAGCTGAGCAAAAATAGATGCCCGCTCTGACGGAGCTGAATCATTTTCTAGACTTCCTTGACTTGATTTCAGTTGAGTAATTGGGTACACAGACACCTATAGCATGCACCAGAAGGAGCTGAACCTGTCCAGCCTTGGTTGTTCCTACTCGTCGAGTTACTCAGATTTTTGCATACACTGACTTCTACAAGTGGAAGTCTTAGGAAGAAGTGGCTGTGACTAGTGGCTGATTACAGAAGATAAAGCCACATTTCAGATACACTGGAACTGATGTACAGAAAAAACAACAGATTAGCATGTAAACTTTTCATGCCTCGTATCATCGTAAGATGTATGACCTTTGTTTTCAACGTGTACCTATGTATGACTAGCCAGGGGGGTGAGCATGCAGAGCACTTTGGCTAATCTGTACTGTAACAGGAGTTGATAGCTGCTGAGCCCTTAGGAAACCAGGCTTTCTATTTAGAGAATAAATGAGATTGAGTTCTCGGGAAACTTGGACCCAGGTGTTGGTGTGGAACAAGGGGATTTAGGAGGATCGTAATCTGGAGTGATGCTGGGCTCTCTGAAAATTGTTACAGAATACAGGTGCTCAACATTTATGAAAACCTCCTGTGTTGTCTTAGTTTGAATTTCTGGAAATAAACCCCCCAAGTTATTGAATACTTGTAGTATTTTAGCTTTGTGACTCCACCAGGGACCAACTTCATGCAGGGGCTGTGTTGCTAACAGAATATTGTTGTTCCAAATCCTTTTTTTGAGCTGACTCTGGCCAAGCATGCTGTTACAAAGTGTCTTTGAAAGCATATCAAGGTGTTACACCGCCTCATTTTTGCTAGGTGATGCATGACTCTTCAGATTGACTGTATTTATATGTTCTTTCTTCCTTTTGATTATTTGGCAGTATGGGAACAACTCCTGTCATTGATGAGTAAATTGCTGGTATTTTTAATTCCTGTGGGTGTTTGGTTTATTAGGGTGAGGGGGTTGTGTGGTATGTGTTTGAAAGAAAATCAGAACATTTAACAATACGTGTTGCTTTCTTACTAAGGTGTTTTTTAAACAGGGAGCTAAAAACGAATCCGAAGAAGAAATGAGACAGCACATGAACTGTGGGAAGTATACGTGAATTGTTTAAACCATACATAACCAGCTCTTAGTTTGTAGGTAGAGATGAAGGCACTGCCAGAATACAAGTAGTAAAATAAATCTTTTTATCCGTATTTCCTTCCTGTCCTAAGGTAAGTGCCTTCTCATACAGGTATTATTTCTATTTCTCGATCAAGTTAGTATGTTTCTTAAAAAACAAACAAACAAAAAATACCCAAAACAACAGCATTTTAAAACAACCAACCAAAATATTTGACGACATGTGCTGTTTTCTGTTCTTCTCTTTCTCTTTGCTCTCAGACTTTTATTGTTGTTATTGCAGCTTAGCATGGGACTGCCTGAATTTGCATCGAGAACTTGGTTGTTTTCTACTTGCATGTTTTACTCTGATTTAATATACTTTAAAGGAAGGAGGTGGAAGCTTATATAGTAAATACCATGAATAGCAGGAGTGGTTCTGAATTGTGTTTAGGGTTTCCATAATGACTATTGTCTTTATTCATGTGTAGGAAATAGCAACACTGTCCAGAGCTCTTCTCTGCACAAAATATCCTGAGCCCTGGAATTGGCTTATTCCACTGTTAGTCTTGTAGCACCAGGAAATCACAGAATTATAGAATGGTTTGGGATGGAAGGGACCTTAAGATCATCCAGTTCCAACCCCCTGCTATAGGCAGGGACACCTCCCTCTAGACCAGGTTGCTCAAAGCCCCATCCAGCCTGACCTTCAGCGCCTCCAGAGAGGGGCATCCACAGCCTCACTGGGCAACCTGTTCCAGTGTCTCACCAGCCTCACAGTAAAGAATTTCTTCCTGATATCTAGTCTAAATCTACCCTCTTGCCATTTAAAGCCATTTCTCCTCATCCTGTCACTACCTGCCCTTATAAAAAGTCCCTCCCCAGCTTTCCCATGGGCCCCATTCAGGGGCTGTAAGGTCCCTCTGGAGACTTCTCCAGGCTGAATAACCCCACCTCTCTCAGCCTGTCCCCATAGGGGAGGTGCTCCAGCCCACTGATCATCTTCATGGCCCCCCTCTGGACCTGCTCCAACAGCTCCGTGTCTTTCTTGTGTTGTATGCGGTACTCCAGGTGGGATCTTATAAGAGCAGAGTAGAGGGGCAGAATCACCTCTCTCGGCCTGCTGGATTTAGATTCCTGAGATGCCTTTTTGCTAGTGAAGGTTGTACTGCATCAGGAGGACTGCGGCTGTGGGCTGTCCAAGCAGTGCTTGAGCTGGTCAAAAGGAGAGTTGTGACCTGGGACAAATGCTGATTTGTCATGGCCTGAGAGACTGCCGGCTGGATGTCCTGGAGATGTAGAATCCTAGAATCCTAGAATATCTCGAGTTTGAAAGGATCCACAAGGATCGTAGAATCATAATCATAGAATGGCCTGGGTTGAAAAGGACCACAATGATCATCCAGTTTCAACCCCCTGCTATGTGCAGGGTCGCCAACCACCAGACCAGGCTGCCCAGAGCCACATCCAGCCTGGCCTTGAATGCCTCCAGGGATGGGGCATCCACAACCTCCTTGGGCAACCTGTTCCAGTGCGTCACCACCCTCTGTGTGAAAAACTTCCTCCTAATATCTAACCTAAGGATAGAATGATAGAATGGTAGAATATCCTGTGTTAGAAGGGACCCACAAGAATTATCGACTCAAACTTACTTCCAGCTCCACCCAAAATCAAATCCACTGTCTAAGAGCAGTGTCCAAACACTCCCTGAGCTCTGGCACTAGGAGCCATGCCCACTGCCCTGGGCAGGCTGTTCCATGCCCACCACCCTCTGGTGCAGACCCTTTCCCTCACCCCCAGCCGCCCCTCCCCTGACAGCTCCATGCCGTTCCCTCGGGCCCTGTCGCTGTCACACAGAGCAGAGCTCAGCGCTGCCCTCCGCTCCCTGTGAGGAGCTGCAGCCACCATCAGGCCTCCCCTCAGCCTGCTCTGTGCTGGGCTGAGCACACCACGGACCTCAGCCACTCCTTATGCATCTTGCTCTTTAGGCCCTTCACCATCTTTGTAGGTCTCCTTTGGGTGCTCCCTAATAGTTTTACATTACGATATTGTGGTGCACAGATGTGTTGCTGATCTCCCTCGGGACCTTCTGTCTATTACTGTAGCGTTTCTTCAGAAATCTCCAGCCTGAGTTACTGGAGTTTCTCTGCCTCGACCGTTTTCGTGACCCGGAAATATTGTTTGCTCAGAGGAGTTCTTGGAGTTCAGTTCTACCCTCCAGAGCATCTTAGATTTTAAAACAAAGGCTCTGGCTCCTTCTGACCAGCCCCAAAAGTAGAACAGTAGCCTGCTGTGTAGGAAAGCACAGAAACGAGTGGGTGGGAGCACTGTTCTCACAAGCAGTGATTTGGTCACAGTGAGCAGGGTTGCATTTTGAATCCCTCTTCACCCTATAGCCATAATTTATTTTAAATGCAAAGGGTCTGTCCTAGAGAATGGAAATGTTTGTAAGCACAGACTCAGGTGTGCACAAGCGTCTGCAGAAAGTGCATCACATCTCTCTATGGCAAGGAGTAGGGCAGAGCCATAACTGCTGGACTGGCTTCCCGCCTTGTGTCACCTGGAGTAGATGGGCCATCTGCCTTGCCTACCCGTCACTGCTGTCACTGTTAATGCCAAAAGTGAAGTAGTAACTAATTTTGGGCTCTGAAGCTGGTGAAACAGAGGTACGATGTCAGTTCCAGCAACAGTTTAATAACTCCTTGAAAAAAAATTCTTTCCCATCTGTTTCCTTTCCTGTAGCTGAGTACCACCCCATACCAGCCTGGAGCTTCTTAGAAACCCAACGCCCCTTTTGCTCCTGTTGTGCGTACAGATAATTTTGTAGTTATCTTTCACGTGCTGATCAGGATATATCGGTTCAGGCCTCTGATTGCTGCTGTTCTTCCTGTTTTTACCTTCTGGGGTGTTTGACTCATGAAAGCATGATACTGTGAGCTGCTTGCTGTTATTAATTATATGCTGCATATTGGTTTGTCTTTGGGTGTTGGCTTTCTATTCCTGGAACCTTGCAAATATTTTAGACAATCAGCCTATTGTTTAGCAAGTGCTCTACACACACTGCAGGCCTTTTGTGAATATCTGTTAAAAAATCATACAAGAATGACTAATGGAGCATGAACAGTGCTTGTGACACTGTAGTCCATTGTGTAACTTCTGAGAGCAGGATTTGCATTCCTAGAAAAGCTTGTTCACGGTCAAAACATAGGACATTCTCTTTATGGCTCATGGGAAAACATGTACCGTATATTCAGCTAAGGATGCTACTTTAAGGATCAACATTTTGTATTTTTTTTTTAAGTCATTTTCTTTCCTTGGAACATGAAGTCAGACTGAGACCTGGGTTTGCTTGGCAGCAGAAGTGAATCTTTTCCATTCAGGCAAGTGGCATGGGGGGCTATTTTAGGTCTGTCACACACATGCACAATGATTTGTTTACTGAAATGGCTTCTTTTTAAGATGTTGTTAAGCTCTGACAGCCAACCCTTTTGAATGGCAAGTGTACATTATTATATTATGTAACTGTCTGCCTCTCTGGAATGCCAGTGGAAGCCTGGCAGTTGGTTGTGTTCTTTCCTGCGAGAACATATTTGCTTGTGGCTTTCAGCTGTCTCCAAGATAGCTACAGGTCAAGCAGGGTTGAGGTGGAATATTTAAATGTTTGGAAAGATTGTGTGTTTCCTGTAGTTCTTAAGTGTAGCAACTGTGTGCCTGAAAAGAGTGTTCTGGGAGAGTAGCAGTACATTTTGTATATGCTGTAGGTGGTTTCTTTTGGTACAGAAGGCACAGTGAGCCTCTCTCTGTGAAAAATTGAGTCCCTGCTTACTGGAGGTGCTGCTCCTTTCCCCATCCACGTAAGCTCTTCAGGAGAAGTATTGCCAGTTGTTGTGGGCTTGTGCAGTGCTGAGCACAGCGGGATTCTTGTCTTGGGACAGACAGAGCGAAAAGACTCTAAAACTTAATTTACAGCTGCAGAGTTTGTTGCAGCTCTGGCTGAGCAGATGCCAGCACAGAATGCCCGGCTCCTGCTGCGAGGCCCTAGGTCAGTCAGACACCAGCCGTGCTGTAAGCCCTTCCCTGGACAAGGGGGAGAAAGGGACACGTGAGTACCTTAGGATCTGTGTACCAGGAAGGACTGTAGCGATGCAAAGCCCTATATGTATATCTATCTAGAGGCACAGAGAGCTGCTGGAAATGGGAGCCCTGATGTGGGCGACAGCTGGATTTCCCAGGCCAGTTCAGGCAGTACCAGCTAGGACAAAGTGATATTCATGGGAAACAAACATTGCTTTGTCTCCTGTTGCTCTGATGTGACCCAAAAGGTTTTTCAGTATTTCTCTGAAAGAAGCAGGAGCATTGAAAGCATTGAAGAGAGAAAATTGCCAGCTTGAATTTGGGAAGTGCGCAGGGAGCGCTCGATAACTCCACATAATTATGCTTTATTAAATGAGTGTCCAAGTACTACAGGTGCTCCTACTTATGGTCTTGCTGTAAATCTGAACATTTTGGATCCTGTTCTCTTGGCATCCAAAGCTTCCAAATGAAATTGTGTTTGCCAGTAGTCAACATTAATTTGCAGTTTCCACTTTGATTAATTTTCAGGAATGTACATAATGAGAAAGTTTTACAAAAACAGGAAGAGAGGAAATGGAAATTTGCACTCTGCAGTGCTTTTCTCATTTATGACCTTTACAGCTCAAACTGTATTGCACAGTGGTGCGTTTTATCACCTGTTTTCCATGTCATTTCAGTGACTATTGAAACAAAATATACGGTTTGATAGAGACGAAATTGTATGAGCAGCTGATGCCAATTAGCATCTGAGTAATTGGCACACCTTTGCAAGCAAAGAAGCAGCTACTTATAGCGGCGGGGAAGGAATATTCATAAAGAAGGTGCTGGAGAGCTGACTATCATCTGTGACTGCATTTCAGTTGTGTTACTTATAGGAGTGAGCCAGGTTAGTATTTTTAGACAGATTTTTAGACAGATTTTTAGTGTAAAAAGAAACAAATAAAATAAAAATCAAACAAAAACCCGCCCCAAAGCCCTATGCATATGGTGTTAAATGGGAATGCTGTGTTTTCCAGAGATGTATTTTCCTTCTGTCTCATTGGGTTTTCTGAAAGTTCTGGATGTTAAACTCGTACACAGGTTCTCAGTTGTAGATTTAAGATAAGAACTTTAGGAACCTGTATTAACTGTATAAAAAAAATAACTTTGGATAGATTTTTGGAGAGTTGCTACGCAGTCCTTTTTTGTTTCACGTCTCTGGGAAGGTATATTTGTATGGAATTTTGATGTTCGTGCTGAACAGAGAGAGGCAGGCCTCCTAAGATGCTTTCTTGGAAGTAGCGATTTTCAGCAGGTACAGGGAGGGAAGGTTCATCTGAATCGTGGTAATACTGTGACCTTTGCTTAGTGTTTTGCCAGAAGTTGTTGTGCAGTTTTGGTTTGTAAGTGAAATTGACTGTCTTGCTTTTCTTCTCGTGTCACACAGCCTGGGAGAAGAGGCTGCCCTTAAGCTTGGCTTTGGATTTTCACTCTTTGGTTCTGGCTGTTTCCTTATGTCTCCTTGATTGCCTCCTATCTAACCTGAATTCTCTGGGGCTGTTCTTGGACTCTCGTGTGGTCAAGTTGCTGTGTATGTGTTTTTTCTTCTGTGAAAAGTTTTTGCCTATCTGCTCTGGGAAAGCAGTAACCGTATTCACACTTACGTAACAGCAAAGAGAATAGCAACAAGTTTTCATTTCTTTTCCTTTACCAGTTTATAAACCACGTTACTTGAATTAAAAGGGTCAGAGGGCAGAGATTGCCTCAGATGGCTCTGGCTGTTCGATGATACTTTTTGAAGTGACCTCAGACTTTACCACTGCTTTCTCCCACAGTATTTTCCTGCACCTTCAGAGCGAAACAGGATAAGTTTGCATGTCTCAGACACTTCTGTTTGTAGTTTCCTTACATCTTTGTTGACGGCTTAAGCAAAGCATGCTGGCATTCCTTCAGTTCTGCTATGGAGGCTGCAATACCTTTCAGCTGCCTGAACAAGAATCACCAGAGGGCATCTGTCTGAGTTGTGCTTGAAAACCACCTGGCGTGTTGTGGGTTGGTCCTAATAATAACAATGAAGGCTTTATCAAGAGTTGAGTCATTATACTTGTTTTCCATTTTAATTCTCATATTAGTTGCATATATGTATTCCATATAGCCAACGGGTTAATGATGCGTGCAGACACCGTATGAGACAATTGTGCTGACAGATCTCATTTAGACTCATTTATCATTCAGAATCTGGCCATAAAGATACATTTAAACAATAATTACTAAGTTGAAAGACACGTATCAGTGCTAATTGCATCCTAACCCTGTTTTTTGCTTCTGCATGGGGAACAAAGAATGAGAAATGGGAATAGCAGCAACAGGGGCAAGATGCTTTTCTGTGGAGCTTTCTGTTGTAAGGGTCTGTTGTGACAGTTAGTACTGACATCAGGATAGATGCTGTGGAGTTGCCTGTGCAGCATGGGAAGAGAACTGCTCCTGGAGGTCCCTGTTCTTCACAGGTCAGCACTGAAGCACCTGTGCTCTGTTTCTTTCCTGGAGGGAGAACTTGAAGTATTCTGTGAACTTGAATAAATGTTGTTTCCTAGAACCTTAGTGAGGTTCAGAGTTCGTAATCATTTAGAATGAATCATAGAATGAGTCATTGAATGGCTTGGGTTGGAATGGACCTCAAAGATCATCCAGTTCTAAGCCCCTGCCGTGGGCTGGTTGCCCCCCCACCAGCTCAGGCTGCCCACGGCCCACCCAACCTGACCTTGAGCACCTCCAGGGATGGGACACCACTGCTCTCTGGATAACCTGTGCCAGGGCCTCACCGCCCTCTCAGTGAAATATTTCCCCCTGACATCTAACCTAAATCTCCCCATTTTTAGTTTAAAACCATTCCACCTTGTTCTGTCACTATCTACTGAGTTGCATTAAACCAGACTTTAAGCCAGCAGTCATGGGCACAGCTCCAGTGATTTTTAACCCTTGCTGAAATCAGGCCACACGTACCTGTGTTCTCAAATGTTTGTAACCGAACTCAGCAGCGACATCGGACCGTCATACTTGTGCTGTCACACAAGTTTGTCCTGTACTTCTGAAAGTCAGGTGTTTGGGGGTATTTCTCAGAGGAGTCCTCAGCACCTTAGACTGGCATCATCACTACCCCATCCTGCTGGTGAAAAGACTTGGGAGATGGATAGGTCTAACTTTGCATTGGAGGAAGCTAGGTTAATATGAAGAAGCTGCAGCAGCAGCAAGATTTGCACTGGGTGTAGAAGAGCAGGTGGTAAACATGGAGGGAGCTCTGCTGCTTGCATAGCAGCCCTGGCACCCTCTCTTTCCCCCATGCTGTAGACACATGAAGCTGCATGGCTTGAAGGTCTTTCTTTTTGTATTGACAGCAGGGAGAGCTCTGTGTTTATTAAACCACTGAAACTAAAATAACTTCTCATGTGCCTGCAGGGACATCAGGTTAATCACTTGGCTGAGCGGTGGAACTGGAGCCTCGCAAGCTGCCTGCGCGTGGCAAGGGGGAGTGGCAAGGCAGCAGCAGTAGTTCAGTACCCCACACCTTCCTCCATCCCAGCGCCCTGTGAGTGACCGATGAGCACAGAGGCAGCCAGCCTAACAAGGGCAACCCGTGCATACTGAGTGGTGTTGCTGACGTGTGTGCAGGCAGCGCTTCCCCAGAGCTGTCCCCGGTGTCACAGGAGGTGACATTGCTGCTGGTGGCTGCCACAGGAATACAGGGGATCTTGTGCTGAGAGCCTCTGAAAATTCCCTTCTAAAATGCAAATGCTTTGCTTCATTGAAACCCGCTTGAAGCCAGGCATGATTGACAAACACAAAACACTTAGACAGTTCTCTGTTGGTTTTTCTTTTCCCTGCACAAAGCAGTTGGTCCCTCAGCCTGCTGAAGTAAAATTAACTAACAATTTCATAACAAATTTTGATCTATTATGATTAGATAATCACTGCTTGTTTATTTGGCAAAGGCTGGGGATGCAGGAGGGCAGACAAGTTGTGCAAGCAGAACAACTGGTGGATTTTGACTCTTTTTGTTACTGCTTTCCCTGTCTGGGAGCAGTGATGAGCAGGTTAGGTGGGCAGGCTGCAGGGATTGCTTGGGCGTAGTTTGTCCTAGCTTGGGAGCAGGGGGAGAGACTACCACTACTCATGAAAGGCCTTTCCAGCTCCATTTTCTGTGATGAAAGGACGTGAAATTCTTGATGCAAATGCTTCTATTACTGTTCTTGTGCTCAGTGATTCAGTGCTGGTCATTAAGTAAGCTGCTCTGCGCAGCGCAAACAAATGCCTGCTCCATGCAGACACGTGAGCTTAGATTAGCTGCCAGTACATCCCTTGCTTTGCTATTTACATTTGTGCTAAATGACTTCTCAACACTGAGCTGTGTCACTGATCGTAAATGCATTTAAATACACCAAGAGGTTTCTGTTGAAGCTTTGGTTGCCCCAGCTGGAGCTGACTTCATGGGACCGAGGCAGAGCTGCTGACTCCCAGCTGAAAACTGTTAGTGCCATCCCCGTATGGGCTGCTGCACAGTAAGGTGGTGCTGCACTGTGGAATGATTAGATGGGGTGATTTTAACACGACTTTAAACCTCAATCAGTTGTACAGTTGCAGCCATCAGGGTGAATGCTTGGAAGGTAAAGACTGAACGTACAGGGAGCAGACTGAAATGAGTTTTGAGGGAATGCATCCAGGGCTCTGAGCTGGTTTAAGTAAAGCAATGTAATGATGTGGTTTAGGGCTAAGCCTCATTCAGCATGCCTTTGGGCTGCTGCACGCAGAAGTGTTTTCAGCCTTCCTCATCATCTCCAGATACAGATTCCCTTCTTCTCCCGTGCACTGCCTCTGTTTTATGTGGCCGTGTAATGAATCCAGTTAGCCCTGTGATCCAGCAGAAGACTTTCTTTGTGTTTAGCAATCGTTTGCTGCCCCTGCAGATCAACAAATCAAACCGCGCGTCCTGATGTTCACAATGGGAATGCGTGGCAGCGGAGTGCAGCCCCAATGGAGGAGAGGAGGAAGAGAGTAGGAGCACGACCAGCACTCGGCAGCGGTGTAGTTCTACCAGTTTGGTTGTAACGTGGAACTGTTTGCACATTCTGTGTATCTGGGAGGCCCTTGGGACTGTAAGAGCAGGTGGCTTTGCTGAGTTGGTTCTTGTTACTTCAGCGTGGGATTATTTTCTGTCTGTCCCTCTGAAAAGTAACGTCGTGGTAAACTCAAAGAGTTAAGTGAGTTGGAAGCAGAACGGTTAGCTGGTGAACTGTGTACAATAAAAGCATTCAGTGGAATCGTGCTATTCAGTTGGCACAATGCTATCATTTATTTAAATGGTTTTCTACTGTTCCCAAAACTTCAGTTTCAAAGTTTCTCCATCACAGAATTAAAAAGTTGCCAGTGCTCTTTAATCCTTGGACAGAGAGGAGTGACTCCCAGCAAGAGCCCGACTTTACCACAGTACCTCATGTTTTTAACACTGCCTGCCTAACGCTTTGCCAAACCTCGAAGAATAGAAATAAAACTGGAACATTCTGGCCTTTCAGTGGCTGTTTAGCAGCAGTTAAGCAGCAAAACAATTTTCAGACAATTAACAGATCTCCAGGCTCTTTGGAAACTTAGATGAAGCTGTTTGAAGGTTGTCAAATAACTAATTAATACAGCTAATGACATAATGCTCCGGTGGGTTTTCTGTCTTGGTCAGATAGCTGCTCGTTAAGGGTGTTGTAGCACCCAGGTGAAACCTTTCTGGGGTCACTGAGAGTGTGGGAATGAGCTGCTCCAGGTAGCGTTTGCTGTTGTGCCATGGCAGAACGTTGCACCACAGAGGTCTTTCCTTGCAGTCCCGTGGGGCATTAAAAGCATTATTATCAAATGCTAATTTCGAGCAATTATGATTCTAGAAAAGCTCGCAGCATGAAAATGTCATAAAATAAGCTTATTTTAATTGCTTACAGCTGCCCCCCAAAAAATCCGGGTCGAAGAAATGATAGCTGTTTTGCTTTGTTTTTTAGCAAATCACACTTTGTATCACCAGAGAGATCTGCTGGGAGGGCTCCTCTTTGTTCTCCTGGGGCTGTGCTTACACCTGGAAGAGGAAAGTTCCGTGTGGTGGAAAGAGGTTTTTATTCTGAATTCATTCCACCATTGTAAAGCTGCGGTTGGAGTTGTGCTGGCGTGCATTCAGGATCCTGTCTGTTTTCATCAAGTTGCAGCGTGCTAATTTCTCCCATCTGAAAGCCTGAAATGGAGGCCCTTCGTTTCGTTGATTTAGGATTTGATCAGGTTTGCGTTCGTGACAACGTTGGCTCGGTCTGAGCTGCGATTTGGTAATGAATTGCGTGTGCTTTTGTGATCCGTAGTAACGGAAGGCAAAACAGGTTCTCTGAAACCACTGCTGAGGACTAAGTAACTGAGAATGGGAAGGGTGGAAACCGGGGAAAATTGCCTGATACAGCTGCAAGTGAGCGGCCTTATTTGTGGGCTTCTGAGCAGTCCTGAGCAGCATTTTGACAGTGTGGTATTTCTCTTTTCAGTGCTTCCACTTCTCAGTCGGACCATTCTGCTCATACAAAATCTGCTTCTCTTGTATCATCAGACTCGGTCTCCACCTCAGCAGACAACTTTTCTCCAGATTTAAGGGTACGTATGCTTTGTCTGAACAAAAGAAAATCCGTATCTATCTACCTATCTGTATGTGTTGAGGTCTCCATCCATGACCATTTCTTGCTGCTCTGAGTTTGGATAGAGTAAAATGATATTAGATTTCAGGTTAAGGCCAAATTTTATGTAGCCAAAGCATGAAAGGTCCCAAAGTCAAACAAGTGAAATAGAAATTGAACTTTAATCTCTACCGTATTATTTCCTTATTTATGAAGTTGTTTAATCTTCAAAAAGCTGACTCTGCAACCCACATTTGGAGATGAATTTTCAAAGGAACTCCTTTTTCTTTCAAGTGCTTTAAGCAAGTGAAGATCCTCAACCAGCCAGTTGTATAATGTTTTTTTTTTTCCTCCTCTGGTGTGTATCTGAGATGTTCTCTTTTGAAAACTCCTTCTTGTTTGTAAACAGGGAGTCCTTGGAAGTATCTTCTTTCAGAGAAAGATTGTTATCTTCAAGCTGCTAAAATAGTCTTCTGTTACAGTAAGTGGCTCTCACATAAAAGTCCCAGACAAGGCTCTTTTAAGTCTGTTATTGATTTGTTAATGTCAAATCCAAATTTGAGTTTAGCTCAGAAGAGCTTTGAGAATTATCATCTGTACGTTCCCCTTATGAAACCAAGGGCTTTGCTGATATTCCTCACCTTTGCAAAAAAATCTCTGACTGTAAAACCAGTGGTGTCGGTACGTTCTGGTAATGACTTCTAGCATTTCTCAGCTGTGGTTGAGCAGCTCTGTAAAATCTGAATGCCATAAAATTGCATGAAAACTCTTAACACAAAACTAATTCCTTTCTCTGACAGTCATGGTAGTATTTTGTCCTGTGAGTAGTTACAGTAACAGAAAGTCTGCCTGTTCAAAGATGGCAAGGATTTTGGTGTTTCCTTTTTAAAGGAGTATTACTAGCCAGTATTAAGCAGCAATCTGTAAAAGAATAAGTAGATTATGTGTAAATGTTCTCAGTTTTTACCTATGGGTATGAAAGGTAATCCTCAGAAATTGTTGGGGTAAAGTGCTCTGTAGCAGGTCAGAAGCTTTTCCTCTGTGAAACTGAGGTGGTTTTCTCCAACGCACAGCAGGGGTTTTAGGCTGAGATGAAGCAATTAATTGGTATAAATATGCTGCCACAGCTGTGATTGTGTATATAATGCCATACTTAAATTTTACACAGATTTATTCTCTTCCCTCTTTTTATTTTAACTTAATTTTACATAACTGAGATTTGTTTTACAGTTCTGGTGCTCAGAGCAACTGCTGTTTTGCAGGTTCTTTTACACTGGAGGATTACCTTTGCATACAGAGAACCAAGCAGTATTTTTTTTCTAGACTCAAGACTGTCTTTGCTTTGTAGTGGTTTACGTGGCTCAACATGTCCTCCTTGTAACTCCGGATGTGTCTTCTTGTCTCCTTTCTTTTTGTTACCTTGGCTGCATGAAATCCCTATTAGACAGGGATTCCTGTCAAATGGTGTTTGCAGAGGAATGTTCATTTAGCAGCACGATACATTTTTCAATCAGAAGATGCATATGTGTTGTTTGCTGGAGGTCATTAGAAACCCCTCCTTCCTTGCTGTGCTGCAGTTCCCATAATTTGTGGGGTGGTTTCTTCACAGCTTGCCCTTCTTTTTTTTAAAGAAAAAATTATTAAGCAACCTAAATTTCTGCTGTGGTTGGAAGAAGCACTGTTCCTCTTTCATTTTAGAATAGTGTTTAGGAGAGGTGGTAAAAGTAGAGAACTACTTTTCTAGAATAAAGGTGCTTGAAGCCAAGTGTGAGCGCATGCCTCTGCTAGCAGAATGCTTCCTCCTGTTGACCTGCATCAGCACTGCTGTGCAGCATCAACATCACCCACTGTGCTCCACCTACAGCTTGCTGCTGCCGAGCTGCCGTGAGTGGCTGCAACACAGTCAGATGGAAGCACAAAGCTGGATCTTGCATTTACACCTCAGTGGCTGCTTGTCAATGCTACACAGGCCTGCAGAGCATTGATTCCCATGGTCTTCCTCGTAGGGGAGTATAGTGAGAAAAGTGCCCTTTCCATTAGTACAGACTGCCTTTCTCCCTCCTACAGGAATTCAAGCAATAACTGTTTGTCTCCTTGTGGTTTGGAGTGGTTGGTGCTGGAGAATTTGTTTGGATCTGTCCCCTTCCATTGTGCAGCCTCTTACTTTGGTATTGCCACAGTGGGTGCAGTCCCATAGCCTGAGATCACTGTCAGTGCTTGTGTGTCTGCTGGGCTCATTCCTGGAGCCTGGTGTCTGCTCCTTAGTGAGATGAGCTGGGAATGGGAGACTTATTCTGTGGTGATTAGCTAAAACCAGTTTCTTTCAGCTCTCATGGAGAACAAACACAATCTCTCTGGACTCATCATTGTCCAATTTCTTCTGAATTAACATCTCTGTCCTGTGACAGTTCCACAGTTTGTTTTTTTTTAAAGCCAGTTCACTGAGAAGTTTTTCAACGTCCTGATTGCTCTTATGCTTTTCTTTCACCCTTTTGATACTGCAGATGATGCTGTACCATTAACGGATACAGCAACACATTTTGTGGTAGCTCTGTGGTATGCAAGACAAGTGCCTGGGCTACACGATGTTCTCACAGGAAGGGCTTGCATCAGTTAGCTTTAAGAGGCTGAAAATAAGCATTTCAAGATTTTGAAGTGGATCTGCCAATTGTGGGATTATGCTCTTGATGTGTATTTAAATTTTCCCCTCTAGAATGAATTGCTGCAGGGATCCGTCATCACTCCTACCTCAACTCGGTCTCTGCCTCTGCGTGTGCATCGACTCAAATTTAGGAATTAAATTTCTGTGGTGATGGAAAAACACTTTGTGATAGCTACAATTAGCACTCTCTTCTTCTGTGGGGAATTTTTGGAAGGAAAGTAGGCGTCCATCAGGGGGAGGGAATGAAGGGAAGGACCCATATCATTTCTTACAGTCTGTGCCTGCAGATTTCTTTTGGAGTGCAATTAACACTCAGTGTGTGTGCGTGCATGTGTGTAATGAGGTAAATGAGACAACCACTGGGGATTCCTACTAAATGCATGTGCAGTATTTTTCCTAAATCTTTCTCCAAAGTATTTCATAATAACTTTTATGAAGTATTGTTGTTTTTGTTGGTTTTTGTTGTTGTTTTTGTTTTCAAATGTATATTGAGCATTTCAGTATCTGGAGCTAAGATTAAATTGTCTTTCCATTACAATTTATGGAATTTTCACTTCATGAGCCATCTCTAAATAAATGTTGGCTGCTTCAGTTGGCTGTACAAAAAATAAAAACCAAAGAATGACACCTTCCACCCACCAGGTGTCCCTAAACACTGTTAGGTTCTACTTCCCTACTGCCCCATCCCCTTCTGATCTCAGATCTGAGGCTGTTTAGAATTGATTTGGGAAATGCACTTTTTCGGGGAATTTTTAACAAATATACCACCACGTGTTTTAACATAAGTTGTAGATCAGGCAAGAACACGATTGAGTAGTAGTAATTGGAAGTGAAAATGAGCTGGAAATTCATAGATACTCTGTATATTGGAATGAGATTTTAAAAACACCTTGGAGCCAATGTTGCCAAAGGTACATAAGTGTGTCTTACAGATCTGGGAACATGGGGATTATTAAAGTAGAATGGGTTTCTTGCTCATGAGTCTTATAGATGTTGTTTTCTCCTATGCCTATGGGCAGATCAGCCTGTGCAGTTTATGGTGCTTCTCTTAAGCTTTGTTACTAACGCTGTAGCTTTTATCATTTGGGACTTTCATTTTGAGTTGGCTGTTGATTTATAGGATAATGCCTGAAGTTTACCATATTCATACCATATTCAAAGCTTTGGAATAAACCTCATAAAAGAGTTGGATCCCTTCCATCCCCAAATGGAAAGAAATGCAAGCGGCCAGCGGAGTCTGCTGTCGCACTTCCTTAATGATACCTTTGCCTGAAAGTTAAAGGTTGATTGTGCTTAGTTTTGAGTTGAATACAGTAACAACCTGAATCAGAATTTAGAAATTCATAATGTTGACTTTTGTTGCTTCTAGTCTGTTCTGTGGACAGACGAAAATCTGTTAGCAAGCCTCCAGCATGGCAGAGAGGTATGTCACCTGCTTAGTTGCACAGCCTTCAGAAACAGTAGTTCTGATCTTTGTTCTTGCCATTACAGTTTGGTACCACTAAACTATTGTCCTCTTTGAGGGTGACATTGAGATTCACAGTTCCTGATATTCCTCTGAGATCCAGCAAAACATTGTGTAAGCACATGTCCCCTTCTCTGTGATTGTTTGCTCCATCCACAGTGATAATTTTCTCCTTTAGTGTAAGAGGAATCAGTGGTTTTGCAATGGGTTTATAGATACGATGCAAGAACATTATTGTGGTGTGCCCAAGGCTTGAAGGTTAGGAAAGGAAAGGAACGCACAATTGTTTGCATAACGTTCATTTGTCATCCATTGCGTGCTTTGTTGAAGACTTAGGCAAGCCTTTGTGGTTTGTTTTCTAAGATACATAACTGAGGCATGACAGAAGACATATGAAGGAGTTTTCTCCTTCCAGGATAGTAAATGGATGCCCTTGCTGTCTTCGATAGATTTCCAGAATTAAATTCTTTTGAGCTAGTCTGCTTTCAAGCTAGTCAACCACAATTCCTTTGTAGTCAATGGAAAGAAAGACATTGTTTACAACGTGATTTATCTTGGCTTTGAGGAAATGTCCTCACTAGGTGAGAACATCATGTAGCTAAGCTATAAAAGCTCTTGCTGTAGGATGTTGCAAAGAAAGTTTAGCTTTGCAACACCAGTAAAGGTGTAGTTTTGTCTCATTTGAAAACAGTTTGTGTCTCCTCCAGTTATGAAGACAGTTCAGGATAACTTGTCCAGATGTAAACCTTTAAAATTCAAGTAAATCCTGTCTCTCAGGTTGTGTTGGGCAAGATTAACCAAAATGCCAGTTACTGACTTTGCCACCTTTCTGTTACTTTATTCTAGCTTTAGTGCAAAGTGTCTTAGTCTGGCTTTATGTAGAGCATGCATGTTAGTAGAAAAACATATTGAAGAAAGATGTGATCTTTTTTCCCCCATCCTTTGCTGTAAATCACTAAAACTAGCCTCAGTGAGCTTTTCCATTGCTATCTCCCTGCCAATGCAGGAAGTGTCAGGCCTTGGTTATGCGTAACACATGTTCAATAAGAGCTGGGTTTAGAGAGAGGCATAACTTCTTAAGCTTTAAGCATTCATGTAAGCTGTGTTTTTACTTTTGCTTTTAAGGGACTTTTTGCTTAGTGAATGATGCTAGCTTTGAAGCACTAAATCATGGAAAAAGCTCTGCCTAAGCATCTTCAGGGTTGTCCAAGACCCTACCGCTCCGTCCCATCCCTTGCTGAGCAGATGTGTGGGGATAAGCTCTCCTGTTTTTGGACTGGCCCTTGACTCTTTGCGTGGGACTGCCTGTAAGAAGACTAGCTTATAGGAAATGCGAAGATGTCTCTTGTGATGTGAGCTGTTCTTCCCAGTGCACTGGACTGTGACTATATTAAATTACAGACCATGTTGCCTGAGCCACCAGATGGCGAAGATAATTGACCTGTGGTCACAAAAGACTTGGCTAGATGCAAACAGCAGTGAAATTAAATAAACAGTACATCTTTTTACTGTCGGTCTGGGAAGACCTGACCATATGTGTTTGTCACCACTTTGAACTCCTTTATAATCTTACTCAGAGCACACCTTGCATTGCTGTGGATGTGCAGGAGTGGAAGCTTCATGGGCAGAAAGAAACCTTACTGTACATGAATGTAGTGTTCCTGCAGGCCCCTTGCATACACAGGTGAGCTCAGGGCCAAATCCAAGAATGGCTGAAACTTCACACTGTCAAAGGGATCAAGCAGAGGAACTTAAAATGTCTGAGAAGTAGGAAAATCTTATGGAAAACAACTTTGACTGTATTGAAACTCTGATTTTTGGCTATGCTAATTGCATGTGTGCGTCTGTGGGAAATGGGTTTCCTTTCTTTGCTGGAGCGTTAAGCTGTGGATGAACAAAGGCACAAAGGTTCTGGAGCATGAATAATGCTCTTGTCCATAACCATGGTCATTCTGGGACAGCCCAGTGAGTGGCTGGAATTTAGCCCCTGCCATTAACTTGTTTTTCCAGAACTCCAGTTTCTAGGACTGTAAATACTACATATTTCATGAGAATTACAATTATTTTTCTTTATAAACTGGGAAGTCTTGTCCCTCCCCACCCCTCCATAGTAAGGCCTTTCTGCACCTCCCCCTTTCAAGGAAGCAGAAACACGGAGTAGCCAAGCTCCGGGTTGCAAAATATTGATTTCATGCAAATGAGATGGGGAAGAAAAGCCAGATGCAGTCAGTTTTCTGTCTCCTTTACGCAGAAATGATACTCCCTAAGTGCTCTTCTAGTTAAAAGAGAGCAAAGACAGCAATCACTGCTAATTTTTATTTTATAGAGGTACCTGAATGTTTGAATATGAAGTAATGTGCAGTGAAGGAAATCTCTGGCAGCATTTATTATTGCCTTCTATTAGGAATTGAAAATAAGAAGAAAAAGCAAATGGCCTTCAGATGTTACTCAGTAACATTTTCAGCTCTTCCTAAGCAACTGCCATATTTCTCCTAGCTACAAAGTACAAGAATTCTCCTTTTGCTGATTAAAACTGGGTAAGAGTTATTCATATTCTTATAGTTTTGTATACTGAAGCAGGAATCTGACAGGAATGAACAAGCATGGTATTTAATAGGAGCAGTCGGATATGTGACTTTATGAGGCACTTGCCAAGATTTGATTTTTCTGTGTACGTTTTTGCACTGAACAAAACATCATCCTTCTCCTCGGTGTGCTTGTTTATTGACTGTAAATATATAGTTATTTATACCTTGATTCCTTATCTGACATAACAATAGTTTCCTAATTGAAATTCTTGGCAACAGAAACACTTTTGTCTGTAACTTATTTTGGTTGGCAGAATGCGTAACTCTTGGTTGTCCGAGCCTTTGTCTGTTATTTCTTCAGGCTGATGCTATGAATTTCACTGAATTAGTTTAAGGTTTTCCTTGACACAATGTAATCTGTTTTTCTTCATCAGCTGTTTGCTAAACAAAATAGAGTAAAAACCAAAAAAGGAGGGAGTAAGGTTAGTGTGCTTTCCTCCAAAGTTTTTGAGCAGCCAGTGGAGAACGGAACTGTTGTCTTTCAAAAACCCTTGGCAGTGAGGAAGGTTCTGCATTAAAAAATGTTGGACTTGTCTGAATAGATAATATCAGCAACCTTCTGTGCCAGGGACTGTTGCTGTGTTGAGTCAATGATGACTTTCTGCTGGAGCCCAATAACAGAATTGTCTCGAGGCACCAAGCCATACAAACTTGAAGAGACAAGCCAGCCGTGGTGGAACGAGTGGCCCTCAACAATGTGTTCCTTTGAGCTTCGAAGCTTTGCCTTAGAAGGCAAGGGCCTACGAGGCTCGCCAACCCAAAGAGACTTCTTCATCACTAGAAGCTTGAGTCTGAGTGGAGAGGTTCATCGTGGAGAAAACAAAGCAGAAAACCCCGGGAAAATTCTGCAGAGTGGCTACTTCCTCCTCCAGGGGAGTTCCTCTCTTACCCTGCTGACTGCATCGTTATTGTTTTAAATACACTAGCCTTCAGTTTCTGTTTCAAGATTTTTTTTAAGGCGGTGAGAAGTAAGCAAGTGGATTTCTCAAGCCTTTTTGTGCTTTCTGAAAACGTACACGGTAGGTCTGGATCACAATTCGCAGTTTGGTTTTTTTTGGATTAGGAACACAGTTGAAAACTCAGTGGTAGCTTGTGTTATATGTGATTATTGTCTTCTGGAGTAGTGTCTTAGTCTGTTGACAGAACATTGTATTGATAACTTAAATTCCTCTTGTGTTGTTTTTTTAAACAAGCTAGGAAGCCTTCTTTACTCATTTGTTCTCTGAGCAGCTGGGTAAGTTTGATGTGGTCTTTAACAGTGTGCTTGATTCTCTGTGTTCTATTCTGGAATGCTCTGTGAGCTCATGATCTTTCCTTTTATCCCTTTTTTCAACTTCTGATGTCCCAAAAGGATAAGACACAGAGCACTTCCCTGCAATTAATGTCTTGCTGGTCTGAATGTCTAATTTTCCAGTGCATCTGGTCATAATCCTCAGAAAAGTCTCCGTGCCCTCAGTCGTGCAGAGATACTGTTGTTCTTTCTGCGATGGTATTCTTACTGATTCAAAAATAATCAACAGAGTCCATTTACTTGCTCAATTTATGTTCTATTACATTTCCAGTAGGATGTGTAATACATAAATCTTTTCAAAGTGCACTTAAAATAGCCTTAAATGGCAGCTGAAAATCTCTCCAAAGTACAATATTTGCAGTCTAGAGGAGGATTTATCATGTAAGCAGAGCTACTGTTTTACTGCTCTCCTAATTGAGCATTAGGAAAACAGAAGGGCAGAAGCATTTTGGCAGCAAAATGCTAGAAAAAAAATTGTGCCCTCAAAATTTACCCCTTCTCTGTTGTAAGAAATGTTTCACTTAAAGTGGAAATCAATGCACCAATGAAAAATTATCCAAGATAAGCATATGAGTCTTGATTTTGTGCATATCTGTGTAAGTTCTGCAGCTTTTGGTAACATCAGCTAGACAGAATTAGGACTCCATGTACTTTCTGAGGTGACTGAAAGGAGTTATTTGTATCTATTTTATTTCAGAGGTTCTCACACTATTGTTAGGGTAATGGTATACCCTGATTCCTGTACCACAGTGGTACTGTCCCTTGTTGATTGACATACGTGGCAACAGCCACGAAAGAAGAAAGGGACGAGGGATGGCAGTTTAGGGGGAGTGGTAGATGAGCATGGTCTGAGACAACCAAAAGGCACTTAAAAGAAAAAGGTTTCTTTGATTTACTACTTTGTTCTGCTTTGATTTACAAAGATTTAAAAAAAAAAAGTATGCAAAAAGAATCCTATGGCTGAACCTTTGCAAAAAGGCTGACTTCCTTTCTGTGGTTCTCTGAGACATGAGAAAGGAGCCAGCTGGTACCCAAAAGCTGTTTCTGGTAACTCAGCTAATAAGCTGTGTGCTATGAGCTTTGGAGTCATGCCTGTTCATGCAGTTTTGGATCTGAGTGGGCTCACCTCTTGCTGCCTCTCTGCACACAGTGAGTTTGGACTTCTCTCAAGAAAGTAGTTTGACTACTCCATCATACTGGGGTATCCAGGTTGGGCACTGCTACACTTGGCACAGTGAGACACCGGAGTTGGGGTTTTCCCTACCAGGTGCAGATGTCTGTGTTAGATTTATTTACCCTCGTGCACTGCCATTACTGGGAAGAAAGGCAATCATCCTGAAGATAACCTCCTAGGTCGTCTTTTTTCTACTGGCTGTACAGAGTGCTGTAGTGACTAACTGAGATGCAGATCTGTGGATGTAGATGAAATAGATATTCCTGCAGTTTGCCGGCCATTTTACCTGCAGAATTGAAAGACTGCTGATTCAGAAGGGCACTTACTCATGTGCCAGCCCTAGCAAGAAAAGCACTTAAAAAACCGACAACAAACTAAAAGGAAGGCTTAGATTTGGTAACTATGCTCAGGTAGTCCATTAAAATTTGAAGTATCAGACAAGTGTATTCATGTAGAAGATAAAACTTTTCACTTGGCTGTTAAATTTCTAATCTACGAAGCTCACCGATAATTTGAAAACTACTTATTTTTAAAATCTGCTACTTCTGTGTGTGTATTCTTTTGCTCAGACATAAATTCCTGTCCCCTTTGGTTATATCCTGCCTGTTGCTGCTGACCAGTGTGCAGTCACAAGACAAACATGCCAAACCTGTGAGTTCAAGGGCTGCAGATCCAAGGGCATTTGTGTGTGTGTGTGTGTGCAATGTTTGTCTCTATGTACAGGTTATATTATGTCAAGGGATCAGTTAAGAGAGCCGTTTCCTGTTATAGGAAACAGAACAGAACTGTATGTTGTTGGAACAGAAGCAGCTCCAAGCCTGGCTTTTGAATAGGCAGAGTAGACGTGATTAGGGGAAGGCAATAATGCAGGAGCAAAGTGGTCACAGTGTCAGCATGTCTCGCACCAGCACTGTGGCTTTGTGCATCACACAAATCTGTTTAAAGTGTGCATAATCATTTGGAGTGTGTAGGAGGTTACCAAGGAGAAATTAACTCGAGGGGGGTGGGGGGGGGGAGAAATCACAAAAAGGGTACATTTTAATTTTGTCTGGAAGAGATTATTTCTGTTAATTCTGGTTGTTTCAGAATAGAAGAATCTATGCAGAATTGGGTCAAAATAGCCATTCAGTGACACGAATGGAAGCTGCAGATGTTGGTGTCCAGGGCTAAAGCTGCTGAATCATAGGATGGTTTGCCATGGACCTTGCCTTGCCCAGCCCCATGCCAGGGTCAGGGACACCTTCTATGAGGTCAGGCTGCTCAAGGCCCTGTCAAGACCTAGGTGCTCTCCTTCCCCCACCCTGTCAGTAGGCCTTTCTGGTTGCTTGTGTAGTCACACCCCAGGCCAGTCCTGTCAAAACAGCTTAAGTTACAGAAAAATATACGTTGAAGAGGCCATTAGTTTAACCCAGTCATGTTGACTGAGCTAGATATGGGAGCAATTACATGAGCCATAACGCTGGCAGGTTTGCTGGAAAGAGGTAATCCTGGCTCAGCATCAGCCAGAGCAGGATGTCTGTTGTGATCCTGGCTGCGCAGCTCAGCTGGTAGGTAGAAGCCTGCAGGAAGTGCAAGAGGAAAACGTATCAGTTGTTTTGTTCACAGGCAGAAGAAAACTCTCAATACGGAGTTAGGAACACCCTCTCAGGGATTATGTTCTGGAACAGTGTCCAGTGATGCTCAGACCTTTGAGACCCTGAGGTTGGATTTACAGTGCAAGATTAATTTGATACCTCCTGGGCTGGCTGATTAGCTGCACGCATGAGTCGTGCGGGAGCATGAATCAGGAGAGGGATTTTTTTGGAGCAGTGCGCTGGCTGCTGTGTTTGGAGGCAGTGCAATCACACGGCTTGGCAGAACTGAATCGCAGTACAAAGAGATGAGTGATGAGGCAAGGAGCTCTTTAGCATGATCTTCCCCTGACCCTGTCCATGTTAGCAAAAGAGGGGATCACTTTGTTGGTGAGATCTGGAGCTTGTATTGGCAATTAAGGTTTTTCCTGCCTTGGGCACTGTAAGTGGGAGGGTGTAAAGGAGCTCTGCACCTTCAGCTGTGGGCAAGTGGGATGAGCTAACACAAGACGGGATCCTGGAGTTCGAGAAGCAGTTGTTAAATGTAGCAGGTGTGAGTTTGTTCTGCCAAGTCGTTGCTTGAATGGAGAACACAGGTAGGTGGTGGCATGAAGTCCTCACTCCCTCCCTGAGCTGCGGCAGGAATTGCTTAGGTGCTGAGGCGCGTCCTCACTATCCTGGAGAGCTGCTGATGGGTGTGATGGGTAGAGTATGCTACTCAGTAGAAGACAGAAATAAAGGTTGTTCTGGTATGTAATTAAGTTTTTCTTTCTGCCAGAGACAGTTACCAAGCATAACGTTTTTGTGGGGAAGATACTGAAGGGATTGTTAAGCACAAAGGCAATGCAAACTAGTCTACAGACTTTCAATGCTTGTATTTGTTTCTTGCAGAATCACAGGGGTTGGAAAGGACTTGGGGAGATCATCTAGCCCTCCTGCTAACGCAGCTTCCCTACAGTACCTTGTGACAGATCGAGTCAGCGTGTGGCTTCATGACAAAGCACGTCTAATTCCTAAAGTAGCACTGATTCTGCCCAGCTCTGCCTGCAGTCTTCATTGTAGATCTCAGAGCACTCTTTGTTTTTTTTACCCTGAATTCTTTAAAAATCTGAGTCTCAAAGAAGTGACACGTTTCAATTACAGATATGTCTAAGTGCCTCAGTTGCATCGGTAGCCAGCCTGCCTCTCTGGCCTCAGACCCTCTGTTCTTCTGCAGCCGGGCTGCTGCAGCTGTGTCTTTGAGTTCCCCGTCTGCTTCATTGCCTCATTGTGGCCCTTAGTTCTGTTTTACAAGAATGTGCAGAGGGTTAAATTTATGTTTTCTTTAGGGTCCAAAACTTTTATTTTTAGAGTCTTGAATATAGGCTTAAGGACATAAAAAGATTTTTCTGACAATTTGATGAACCATTGTTGGGGGTAGGAAGTAAAGATGTGGAGGCTTTCACGTCATCTCCTTAGTCATATAAAGGGCAGAAGGTTCTTGTAGAAAGCTAGTGTCCTCCCAGAGCTGTACACGACCACTTCATTGTCCCCTCCCAGTCTCTCCCCTACATCTGTTTACAAAACTTCTCTTTCTTTATCCACCCACTTTTCTTCCCTCCTGTGACATGCTGACCTTTAACACTGCACCAGATGTCTTCTTCTGTGCCCGCTGCTTGCATTGTCAGCTGCACACAGATTGCATTTCCCCAAATCAATTTTAAAGGAGACATTGATGGAGGTGGATTTCAGTAAAATGCCTGCTGTTCATTTCTAGGTTTCTGCCAGGATGAGTTTCAAGTGTTCACGTTCCATCTAGGAAGCTCATTCAAGGTCTAGAGCTAGGCAAATGCCATAAGGCCCAGCACACTGGAGAAGCGTTTGGGCTGGACTTTCTGACCCTGTCTGTCACAGCCTCTTGGGAAGGGTAATGTTATTCATAGGTGGTGTGTAAGCACTGACTTTGCAGTCATCAGGAAGGCAGCTTGTACTAGGTTACTCAAGTTAGGTCACGTGGCTGAAGTCAGCTAAAGGATGGTCAAAACAACAGTTTAGTCCTTAATTATACAAAAAAAAAAAAAAAAAAAGAAAAAAGAAAAAAGAAAAGTTGGGGGGGGGGGGATCAGTGGCTTCTGCCTTTCGTTTTTATTTCCTTTAAGTGCTATGCTTGCAGGAGGTCATCTGTCCACTGCCCTGTCTTGAACTGAACTTAGATTTGGATTGTTAACCCCTGCTTCTGACCCTGGGGACTTCACATTTCAAAGAGTGTGAGTGAGCAGCTGGATTTTATTACACGTAGAAGAGCCAGTTTTAAAACCAGAAACGGCTTTCAACTTTCACAGAATGGTGTGGACAGGGAGATCTTAGTCTTGCCTCCTGCTTTCCTCTTCATCCATCTGCCTCCTGCTTTCAGTGCAGTGTTTAAAGCCCACCTGAGCACTGCCCACCTAATGACCACAGCAGCTCTTTGTCCCACTGAACGCTTTCTGTATACCTTACCTCATATTTATTTTGGCTTAAAATACAATCCAGTCCTCCAAATGTTTACTGCTGGATGTGCTCCCATCAACATCTGCAGGAGAGCAGTGAGTCCAGCTGCTGGCCCCAGCGATCCAAGAGCAGCTGCTGCCCGTTTGGATACAGACCTTCCAGAAGAAGTTGTGTATCCCGTCCTGAACAGAGTGTATTTTTCACTTATGTCCTTCCAAGATAAAAGGCAGCAAAGACGACCACCACTTAAGGACTAATTAGCTAGAAGCCTCCATCTCATTTGGCATAATCCAGATGTTATCCTACTAATTTCAAGGCTGTTATTCAAGCGCAAAAATTGACACAGAGGAGTTGAGACTGGGTCTACATCACAGGCTTTTGCTGGGGAGGCCGTCAATCAGGGTTTTGATGGGGTGTGTGATCTTTGGCCAGCACAGCTGTGCTGACAAGAAGTCCCCAGCATAGATTTCTGCTAGCTATATCGGTGAAGCCTTGCTTTTAGTGGTATTGCTGATGTGGGGGAGAAGCTCTCTTGCAAGTTCCTCAGTCAGTGCTGACCTCCCTTCATCCACCCCATTCACATTAGTCCCAGCTGCACTGGCTGCTTCCCAGGTAAGAGCTGCCCCAGGTTGGCACATTCCTGTATTTTCCCGGTTGGGAGGTTCCTATTAGGAAATTTGGACCACACTTGCTTTTTCTTTTTTATTATTGTAATTTTTAGTCATTTGAATGCATTTTTTTGAAATGTACATCTTGTTCTCAAGAAGGCTTTGATCTTAGCAATCTTTTCATCTATACATCAATCTGTTGTGTGAAAATGCTGGAACGTGCTTTTATTGTGGCATGGGATTTCTTCAGTTTTTGTTTTCATTTCTCTGTGTAGTTGAGAGAATTTTTCATCCCTGAGGGTCTCCCTTTGGCTTGATCCTACATAAAAGTTGACCACACGTGTGTCAGGCTGTAAGTGCCACTTTAGGCCATATCTTCCAATTTTCTTTGCAGGGATTTCCTGATATTAAATTAAGCCAATTCTTTTTCCTTCCTCACATTAAGATAAAGAAAGCATCTTGGCCAAGTCTGCACATTTTTGTGAGCAGACATAAGCACTCTCTGACTGTCTCTGCTAGGAAGGATACACACCAACTTCAAACCCAGAGTCTTGTGGTTGCTGCAGCATGAGGCAGAGTCTGGACTGACTTACATGTTCTTCTCTGTGCTATTGGATTGAGCAAACAGGTGCTGCTGATGGTGGTCATTTAGCCAGTTCAGGGCATGGGCATTATCATACAGATCCATCTGCATTTGGCCATGTAGGCTTAGCCTTAATCTTAGTTGCTTACACCTGCTCTTCCTGTCTACTTCCTGCCATAGGAAGGAAGTTTAGGCATCAGGTTGAAATCATAGAATCATAGAATCCTTAGAGTTGGAAGGGACCTTTAAAAGTCATCTAGTCCAACTCCTGTGCTGTGAGCAGGGACATCCACAGCTAGATCAGGTTGCACAGGGCCTGATCCAGCCTCGCCTTGAAAGTCTCAAAGGATGGGCATCCATCACCCCTCTGGGCAACTTTTTCCAGTACCTCACCACCCTCACTATAAAAGACTTTTTCCTTATATGTAACATAAATCTTCCCGCTTGAAGCTGTTTCTCCTTGTTCTGTCACAACAGATCTTGCTAAAGAGTCTGCCCCCTTCTTTCCTGTAGCTTCACTTTAGATACTGAAAGGCCGCTCTCAGGTCATCTTGGAATCTTCTCCAGTCTGAACAGCCCCAGCTCTCTCAGCCTGTCCTTTTAGGAGAGATGTTCCATCACTTGGATCATTTTTGTGGCCCTCCTCTGGACACGCTTCAGCAGCTCCACGTCCCCTGTACTGACGCAGTACTGGACGCAGTACTCCAGGTGAGGCTGCACCAGTGCAGAGTAGAGGGGCAGGATCACCTCCCTCGCCCTGCTGGCTGTGCATGCTTTTGACATGCAGCCCAGGGTACGGTTGGCTTTCTGAACTGGGAGGGCACAGTGTTGGCTCATGTCCGGCTTGCCATCTACCAGTACCCCCACGTCTTTTCGGTAGGGCTGTGCTCAATCCTTTCATCATCCAGCTTATATTGGTAGTGGATGTAGCTTTGATCCAGGTGCAAGACTTCACACTTGGATTTGTTGTATTTTTTGTGCTTCTATAGTTAGAGGCGTACTTTCTGAAAATATCCACCTCCTTGCGCTGCGCTGTTCCAGTGAAAACCCTTGTGTAAATACTGTTATATCTGTGCGAAGTAAGTTTCGTCCCAAGGGAAGGTGGAGGAGGAGTTTGGCAGACAGCAGAAAAAAGCTAACCTGTACCTCCTCTACATGCCTATAAAGATGTGTCATTTTAAAGAGATTATTACCATCGAGCCAAATGTGTGTCTCTGCCGTTGTTGGACCCTCATTGAGGATATTGATGTGATCACTTTCCTTAGTGTAAACAAGCAATTGCTCTACTTTGTCGTTGATAGCGTCGTGGTAATAGTTGATCATTCTAACCTGTCCCTTTGGTTGTGTCTAACTGTGGGTAGAGAGTTTGGCTTGTAATTATATATAAGTTGAGGAGAAGATTGGAGTGCGCAAAGGAGCCACCTGATATGTGTGCTGCCAGAGCACAGCCTGCTTGGACAGCTTCTCCATCACGGACATCCTCGCTTCAATGCTTCTGTATGGCCCAGTGGCATGCTCAGAGATTCAAGGACTGAGCCGTGGTCTCATGTGCTTCGTGTTGACCTTTCAGAGGCTGAGACAGTACCTCAGGATCTTTGAATATTTATTGTTCTTTATGTTGTTGACTTGTTGGAGATAGGGGCAGACTTCTCACTTCATGAAAATGTTATCAATTTACTTTTCTACTGCTTTTATATAGGTCCTGCGAGAGACTAATAAATTGGCAGAAATGGAAGAGCCACCTTTGCTGCCAGGAGAAACCATTAAAGACATGGGTAAGCAAAGAGTACATTTATTACTGTTTACTTGACCAAATAGAATATCCATGGAGCAAAATACTTTGGTGATCATTGAGAATTGCTGATGTTTTGAGACCGTGCAGGTTGTTTCAGCAAGACTGTATTTTGAAGGGTTCCTGGAGATCATCATTAACAGTGTTTTATCTGTTGGCAAATAACCCAGCGAGCCACGTGAGTCTGTAAGGCTAGGTGGGTTTCAGAGTGCTGAGTGAGACTGAGCAAGACTTTCCCTTGGTAGCAGCTCTGGTATAACCTCTTTCATACCTGGTGTCCACATTCACACAAACAGTGGAGGAATTTAGTGCCTTGAAGAACCCTGTTTATCAGTCATACACTTGTGGAAATCATCAAAACATGTTAGGATTAAGGTCAAACAACTGGACATTATATATACTTGTGTACATGTGCAGTGTAATTAAGTAGAATTGATTCCTTAGGAAACCAAGCTAGTGTAAATGTGGGAGGTGGTGTGGCTTATAAGTTGGCAAGACTAGTGTTTGAGATTATGCCAAAGATTCTTTACCTGGGAAACATTTTTCTAGCACCGTTTCCCTTTACTGGGAATTCCTGTTCTTTTTCAGATGTGTGTGCACTCCTCTTACTACTAGTTTTTTATTTTTTATTTGTTTAGAACATACAGAAACTGCTTTTTCAATAACAAGAGCTACAGTAGAACAACCAGGCAGGGAGCTCTCACCATTATTATGAGTTTCACGAGTCTGCTTTTAAGCTCCTGTCAATCTACTCTTTGGAAAGACGTGATTACTAATCATCAGTAATGAAACAAACATTGGTTTGATTAGAGCGGAAGCATTTTGTGTTTAATAGCCCTTACAACAGAGGCATTTCATTCTATATAAATGAATAGTAAGGTCGCTAGCATATATATTTTAAACTAAAAATTTTCTGCCCCTTATTTTGCTCCAGACTTGTCATTCCTCTTCCCTTTTCCCTGGAACTTTCTAGCTGAGGCTCTGAAAGCAACCAGAGCTGGGTCTGTAGATTTTTAAAGATTCCTCTCAGTATCCGAATCTAGAGTCAACAGTGACTTTGTACAAGCCAAGCTGACGTGAGGACGAGATGAGTGCTGTAGAATAAGGCAGTGTCCCTCCCTCCTTCCAGACTGAAACCTATGGGATAAGGGTGGAAGAAATGTGGGTCCCTGTGACACTTCAGCAGCCTCCCACTGGTGTGCATGGTGGCTGTCACCTGGCTGGGAGGTGAGCTTTCTTACTGCCTTCTTGCAGCCCTTGCAAAATGGATCCCTTAGGGTTTGTAGGTATAAGGATTTAAGATGGGCTGGGGATTTTGTTTTCTTTTCCAAATTTCATGGATCTGGCAGCTGTAGTCTGTGGGTCTCCTTCTGAAAGGATGTCTGTGTTTGAGGAATATTGCTACCAGTTGGTAATAGCATCGCCACAGCACAGCCAGCCCACTGTTCAGTGACAGAAGGTGTGACAGGTCACTGATGGGTGTTGGTGGGGGGAGCGACTTGAATGTTGGTATTTTTAATTGATATAAAACAGAAGGGCAGTTAGAGGAGGTGTTTGCTGTGGAAAACCAGCAGCACCTCTTTCCTTTTGCCGGCGCAAGCGAGAAACGTTTGAGGCCTTTTACGAAGGGGACTGGTTTGAGTCACCGTCACTCAGGTTCAGAACTAATTGAATTGTTGCAGAGTAACTTGATCGCTGGGTTAAGGTTTAACATCACTGGCAATTGGGTGCTATATGGATTTTTGGCTGCTGGAAGTCACTGCAGCTCTGCTGGCTTCAGTCAGGGCCATTAGCAGGGACTTCATCCTGGGGCTGACTCCATATGTAAGGTTGTGCAGGAGGACCTAAGCATCCTAAAAGCCATCTGCAGGAGAACTGTCTTCCCTTGCTCTCGATGGCACAAAACAGCTTGCTGGCAATCATTTTTTTTTAATGCAGGTATTTGTCAGTTTCAAAATATTATGCATTTAGGCAGGAATTGTCTCTCTTGTGCACGGTATTCTCTGGTACTGTTACAACTGATGAGACAGGAAGAGTAAATAGGTCGCATCAAATACTGACTTCTTAATTGTGTTCTGTGCAAATGTGAGACTCCAGGTGATTGTACTTGCCTTTACTTTGATTTACACCCAAACTCTTATCTTTTTATCAGAACTGAAACTTGGCATGTTAGTTCTAGGCTAGCACACCCGATTAAGCTTGTTTTCATTTCATGGTCTGGAGAGTAGAACACCCTGAGTATATTTGCTATAATAATTTTACTCCCATAAATTAACCACGAAATTCATTTTTTCTTCTTTCCTCTCTCTCTTTCTTTCTCTCTCTCTTTCTCTCTTTCTTTCTCTCTTTCTTTCTCTCTTTCTTTCTCTCTTTCTTTCTCTCTCTCTTTCTCTCTTTCTTTCTCTCTTTCTTTCTCTCTCTCTTTCTCTCTTTCTTTCTCTCTTTCTTTCTCTCTTTCTTTCTCTCTTTCTTTCTTTCTTTCTTTCTTTCTTTCTTTCTCTCTTTCTCTCTTTCTTTCTTTCTTTCTCTCTTTCTCTTTCTTTCTCTTTCTTTCTTTCTCTCTCTTTCTTTCTTTCTTTCTCTTTCTCTCTTTCTTTCTTTCTTTCTCTTTCTCTCTTTCTTTCTTTCTTTCTTTCTTTCTTTCTTTCTTTCTTTCTCTCTTTCTCTCTTTCTCTCTCTTTCTTTCTTTCTCTCTCTTTCTTTCTTTCTTTCTTTCTCTCTCTCTCCCTCTCTCTCTCTCTCTTTCTCTCTCTCTCTCTTTTTTTAAAGCTAAAGATGTTACTTACATCTGCCCCTTCACTGGAGCCATCAGAGGAACCCTTACTGTTACCAATTACAGACTGTACTTTAAAAGCATGGAACGGGTAAGCCTTTGTAGCCATCTGCTTCTGTGGGCTGTTCAGTCTTGAGGACTTACTTAGGTGTATTTTGATTTGTTTGTGGTTTTTAGTGTAGCTGTGTGGGAATCGTAGCTGTATGTTTGGGAATATAGGCATAAGGGAACAGGAGCTGGGATTTTCCCCCCTCCCCTTTTTAAACTCACAAATTTCAACTGTCTACAGGACCCTCCTTTTGTCCTAGATGCATCTTTAGGTGTTATCAACAGAGTGGAGAAAATAGGAGGTGCTTCCAGTCGTGGTGAGAATTCCTATGGGCTGGAAATTGTATGCAAGGTAAACTTTTATGTCTGTTTTACAGTGGGAGAAAGGGCAAATATATTTTAAAAGATTTTCTCTATAATACTGTAAGAAGTTCTGGAAAACCTGTCAGTGTTATTTTATGCACTTCAAAAATGTCTGATTTTGAAAGTCACTTCCAGGACTCTCTAGCTCCACTCATTGGAGATGAGATCCAAACCTTTTTTAAGGCTGTGTGCTAGGTAATATCTTTTCTCTTCATAGCAGAAACCTAGGTCTGTATCCCAGTACGGCACTCCTTGAGACTTCCACACTATTTACCAGGACATCCCGGGAAGACTCTACTCATTGTGCAGTATGGGATGCTTTCAGTGCAATTGCACTTCAAGAGCAAAAAAAGGGGTTCATGATTCTCTTGCGGTCATTAGCTTGTGTCCACCTGCTGCTGTGCTTTGTGGTGAGGAACTGGAGAGTTACCTTCAGTTTTCCTTGAGGCTATTGTATTTCTTTCAAGGTAGTAAATTTCTAAAGTGTGCCTCTCAGGAGCTGTTGGAGTTATTGGAAAAGCAAACTGTAGTGGAAATTATTAGTTCACCTCCTACTGTCTACTTATTATAGACCCCAAAGTAGATAAAGGTAATGTCCCTTGTCCTAAAATCCATACCTCTTCTGTTCACCAAGGCAAACCCCTTTGCTTTTCTCAGTGGCAACTTGGGGAGAGCTAGATTCCGAGCCTGGTAGGTCTTAGGATGCTACTTTCTGCTTGAGAGCAGATGGATGCATGAAGATGAGTCCCAAGCAGTGCTGGTCACTGCTGTGATTTTGAGGCACCAGAACTCTCAAGCTGTGGGCATGCCGGGTCACAAGCAGTTGATACAGTCTACCAAATCACCCAGCTGCTTCCTCAGCCTACTGCAGTCATAATCCTCCCTGGATACCATGGGGATGCCTGTGCTGGCAAGCCAACTTGTTCCCTGTTTTGCTTTGGATTCTTAGTCCTCAGCCATTTCACCTTTATGCAAACTTGCACACACACTGAGGTTTAGAAAGAACTGCATTGTTTCCCTGGATGGGAAACTCAGGCACAGGCTAAAAGATAGATTCCTTGGTACTACACAACATACATATATACTGCAGCCCACTTGGCCCAGGGTATGCACAGCAGTTTAGTGCTGCTAGCAGAGTAGTACACATAGAGCTTATGCATAATGAAATTTTCTGTGAGACTGTCACTTTGTCCCAGTCTTGTTAGACAGTCTTTGCCATTTTCCTTGTTCTCTGACTTACTGTACCATCTTCATGTACTTGACCTTGATGGTTCACTTCCTGCTGGTGGCTGTTAAACTGTTTACTACAAGTGTTTGAGTTTGTAGGCTTGACTGGAAAATCATGGCACTACAGAGATGCTTTATTTAGTTCCTGAGTTTGATTTTGTAGATGAGTACGGAAAAGATGTCCTGGGTTACCCTTCTTTGTGGAAACTGCTGCCATGCAAAGTGGAGGAGTTCTCAGTTTCACTCAGCCTTTTGAGTGCTCTGAGTTGGAGGTTTTAAAGGGAGCTGGCATTAGTTACTTTGCAGTGAAGTAGCTAGGCTTCAGCTCCCTGCATGCAGTAGTTCTATGGAGATGCATTGTGAGGCAGTTCCTTCCAGTAGTGTTCTGGCACAGCTCAGCTTGGGAGCACATCTGAGATGGTTGTCCCTAGGTCTCTCCCCTAGACTTTCAGGAGGTAGGGAGCTTCGTTTGGAGGCAAGGTACTGCCCATGCACTCCCTTTACTCCCCTGTGGTTGTGGCAGGCTTTGTTTAAGGCTACAGCTGGCTATCAAGTCAAACCCAGAGCTGCTGTACAGCACTGTTCAATGTACAATACTAAATCAGTACTGTAAAGAGCATTATGATGTGACTTTGTTTTGAATGCTGACTTTTGGAGTTCTGTTGGATGTTGAAGTGGTTTAGAAATCTACAGTTTGATTTCCCTTTTTTTCTTAGGACATTAGAAACTTAAGATTTGCTCATAAGCCTGAAGGGAGAACTAGAAGATCCATATTTGAGAACCTAATGAAATATGCTTTCCCAGTTTCAAATAATCTTGTAAGTATGTTTTGTTTTATTTTGTTTTCTTCCCGTGTCGTTACCAAAAGGTGCAGAGTGGCAGTGAACTGTTTTGTTGAATTTCACTTACCTGGTAGGATATTCACATGACGTGTTTTATGTTGAACAAGATGAAATGCTGATTTTAAACCTGTCTGAAGATTAACTCAGTCAGAATTGTATAGAAAACAGGAAAAGTCTACTACCATTGGGCTGGGTTACTTCGTTAATGAAGAATAACTTTCTGATCATCCTCATAGTGGATGTAAAATATTCCAAACACGGTGACATCCCTTGGAGGTTTACAGTTAATGGTGACTGCACTGCTTCCAAACCTGGAATGCGGTTCATCTTTTCAGTCATTTTGTGACTCTGCAATTGTTGCTTCGCATACTGATTGAGTCACACAATCACTGAATGGTTTAGATGGTAAGGGACCACCTCTGGATCCATCTGGTCCAACCTCCCTGTTCAAGCAGGGATACCCATGTTGCCTAGGATCATGATCATGCTGTAAGTATCTAGTTCTTAACATGTGAGAGTGTTCTTGTGCGAGTAGTCTTTCTCTCTTATAACGAAGTTCTTGTGTCCATGAAGTGCTAGGCGATAGACAAGAAAGACTGGGGTACTGAGGTAGATACGCTGTTGTAGAAATGGCCTCCTACAGTTAGCATGTTGATCTTTTTAACAAAACCTTAAAAGAAAAGTAATACGGGGGGGGGGGGGGGGGGGGGGGAAGAAAAGGACCCATCAAGGGTTTTTATTTTAGATATTAAGTATCTTGGAAATGGATGCTGAGAGGGCTCTTAATGGCACATTTTCTTTTTTTCAGCCACTTTTCGCATTCGAATACAAAGAAGTTTTTCCAGAAAATGGATGGAAGGTGTATGACCCTATTTGGGAGTACAGAAGACAAGTGAGTACTGTGTCATACCCTTCCTCATCCTGTGCTTTAAAAGTGAGGCTCTGTGTGGCAATGTAATTACAGGTTGTATGGACAGAGAATGATCCTGCTGACAAATGTCTTGCAGACTGGAATAGGACACTGTTCTCCATGGTGTAGTGATGGATGTTGGCAGTTTTAGGGATAGCAGCATCCACTGATGAGAGATTATTCAGGCAGCAGAAAGATGACTTTAGGTTTTGGTAGAAAAACACTGTTGCTTTGTCATCAGCTAGTGCTGGTGGTAAGGAACTGATGTTGGTATTTTGCACTTGTAGGCATCTCATTGTTGAGTTTCACACCTCTATTCTTGCTTCTATTAGTTTTAATTGTTTTCAGCTTTCACTAAGATATCTCAAACAAGAACTTGGGAGGAAACAAATCTAAGTGTAGACTGCCTTCATATTTTCTGGGGAGTCAGAGTAGAAAGCAGTCTGGAGAACAGACAGTTTTAATGTGTCCAGAATAGACTGGTCAAAGAGCTTTAATGAGCACAAAGTGACAGGCTGTCAACTAGAAATACCAGGCTGAAAAGCTGAGTGCTTCTTCTGGGGGAAAAAAGGATGGGGGATCCTTTTAATTTTGTGTTTTAGCAATGAAATTGCTCTTTTCCTACAGTGCTCAAATTGAGGAAACAACACGGTTTGGTGATGGTTCTGTTCTGGATACAGTAAACTTTTGCTTCATCCAGATCTGTCAAGACGAAGTCAATTTTCCTGTGTAAAATTAGGTCATTTACAAACATATAATTTAAAGCTTTATTTGGATCCTTCCCATAAAACAGAAGAAGACAAGACCTCTATCCCAGTGTAGTTGTTCATCTGATTCCTGACATCTGAAATCTAAGGAGTGAATACATTTTACTAGCTTTAGTCTTCTGAAACCTGGGCATGCCTTCTAAACTGCTTATCTAGGCCTATCATTAACAGATGGGGAGAGAGAGCTTCACTGTTGGAGGTGATTTGTTCCCTTCTAAAATAGCTACCTAAGATAGATCACTGTCTTCTAGGCTGCTATTTGAAAGTGAGATGTATTTTACCCCCACTGTCTTCACTGCAAAAGAAAAGTCTGTGTTTTGCAGTCAGACACTACAATATAAAACCCCAAAAGAAACAAATTCTCATGTGATCAGGTTGACTTTGACTTGTTAGACCAGATATTTGTGATCAGAATAATCTCCACTGAAAAGCACAGCATTCATTCAGCTAAGCCGCAGATAAAAAAGATGAGGTACAAAGGACATTTGTACAATATCAGGATAAAAAGAAAGATTTCAAGGTAAATTAATCCAGCTTCTCAATCCTGGTGTGCTGTTCTTACAGTGCAGGCTTTCTGTTCGTATTACCTTTTATACTGTGACTTCCAGTACCTTAGACTTGCCATGGGCTCAGTTAAACAGTGAAAAGATAGAGAGATTTACAGGTAGGTGATTTTCAGCTTTTCTTGGCCTTTCAGCAGAGCAGATGAGACTCAGGGTCTTGGAGTCTTTGTTTCAGGTTGGAGGAGCTAGCATTATAGTGTGTTAGTATGTCATGGTTGTGACATTGCTGCAACATAAGCTGCTTTTGTAATGACTTGCTTTTGCGTCATTTTTGAGTGGGCAAGAAAAGTTTGGCCTGACTGCTTTTATGTCAGGAAACCAAACCGATGTCCAGATGCTAACACCATCAATAATTTGCTTACATTGATAACTGCGAAAATGAATCCAAACAAGTTTTGTTTGCAGCCATGGCCTATCTGAGATTTATGCATGCTGGACCACCATCATTCCCATTCCAAATCACACAATCTATCTGTCCCAACAGCTTATCTCCAAGAGTGACCAACGCCAGCTGCTGAAGAGGCAAACCATGCTGCAGTAGGCGTTTGTGTTGTAATCTGGCCAGGAGGAGACTTTCATCCCTTTCATTATAATTGATTTAAGTCCTGCAATGTGAAGTTTTATGTCCCCTCCAAAACTTTAAGATATTTCAGTCTGTTTATTTAATTTTGGCATTTATAACTATGGATGCTCAATTTATCTGTGTGAATGTCTTAGCCTTCTTTTCTTTGTCCAGGCAGGTTCTGTTAAAGCAATAACTGCTACTACAGTAAATCAGGATTATGTCCTGAAATGGCAGCAGGGATTCGTTAACAGTGAAACAAAACTGGCATCATCTAATCAGATAATGGGATTACCTGTCTCTGAGTGTATGAATTATGATCAGAAATAGAAAAGCAGGACATATGCACTTTCTGCAGGACCTTTTGGAATTGGTTTAAAAACTAATACAGAAGAGCTGGCCTAGGGCAAAAGCGGCCCAGCAAAACAGTCAGGCATTAACTTGGGGCATGTTGGGCAAAGCCACTCATTTCCCTGTGGGAGCAGGAACACAGAGAGAGGGGAGCAGAGCAAAAGCAGAAGCCAACCACAAGGCATCCAGAAAAAACTTTTTGATGAGGCTCCATGGTGAGATCTATGTCTGCACTGGTAGACATGGCAAGGTCTGTGTGTGGTATAATTTTTTTTTTTCAGAAAAGTGTGTTGATATGATAGAGATTGTAGCAATTAGGGGCTTACTGAATGTCTTTCCTTACTTTGCTGCTAGTGTTCTTGGGAAAGATGGAAATATGTAACTTATTAAAAATCTGTGATTGTGTAAAACTGTGGGGAGTAATAAACAACCTGTGGAGAACAAAAGGAACTTAGAGAGGTTTGGGATTTAGTCAGTAAATGGAATCACATGTGGCAAATGAAATTTAAAACTGAAATTGCTCCCTGATTTTTATTACACGCGGGCTGGCAGAGTATAAAACAGAATTGCAAAGTGAATAAGGCTCAGTTGAAACCAAAAGGCCTTGAGATGCCTTTGGAGTAACTTAAAGCTTTCATTTTCCTTAACAAGGTGGGGAGGATTTGGAAAATATTACAAGTGGTTGTGAAGCTGGAAATGTGTGATGTTTCCCTACAGAAGTCTTGCTTGTCTAATTCTATGCTCTGGTCTTAAGTACCACAGAGCCACAGTACAGGGCTGTGGTTGCTGCTTTCTGAGAAAGCGTATAGCTATGAATAACTTAGAAGAGAATCTGAAAGTACCAAGCATTAGTTCAAGCCAGAGTAGGAAAGGTAAAGCATAAGAACGGAGACCTACAGGGAAACATTGGGTACATTTAGGAGAGGAAAATGAGAATTGAGTTGTTAAGTGTCCCGTGGTTTAACTGCAATCCTGCTTATGTGAGGTATATCTCTGCTGCAAGGATTGTCACTTCCCTTGTGCTAAGGGAAGACAGTGTGGGCTGAGCACACAGCGGAAGGGACCAGCTTGGCTCTGGCAGCTGTAGCCTGTGTTTGTGCAGGTATGTGTGTGAGCTGAAATGTTCAGCTTCTTGATATCTCCTGGCCCAAATCCACTTTGAGAGAGGAACGACTGATAGGTAACTCAGGACCTTGCTGTGCCTGTTGCAGCTGCATGGGCTAAGCTCAGAATCAGTCTGCTAGGTCCAGTAGAGAGAGATGTCCTGCAAGGACATTGTTTTTTCCTATCAATGAAAGATCGTCATGTGTTTAAATTAAAACACGCCTGTATGCTTTGCAAGGTGCTGATTTCAGTGCTGTGCTGGTTTGTCTTAGCAGTTGTAACTTGCAGATGAAGTGAATTTCATCTTCTAGAAGGCATTCAACATGTAGGTCATGATAACTGAGCATGGGTGATGAAAGTAAGGTGTGAATGACTAAACAGAGAGAAATTGAGTTTTCTTTGTGCATGGAGATGACACAGTGACTGTGTCTGTATGGTTGGATGATGTGGCCATAACGGAGTGTTCCTGAGCACTGCCTTCATTGCAAGTTCCAGGCACGGCTTCAGTCCTTTGACTGAGTGTGTTTGAGCATCTTTTGCCATGCAGTAAGATGCTCTGCCAGCAGGCTGAAAGTATAAATTTACTGGCTAGCGTGTGAAAATACAGCTGGGATTTAACTAGCTACTGGGCTGAGCATTGATTCCTACCCCGGAGAGGGCATCATCAGAGACTTTCTTGGCCAGGCAGGCGTATGTGAGAAAAGAAGGATCAGCCTGTCTGCACTCTCCTTGGTTGAGTCGCTGTTGTTTTCTCCCAGCAGTAATGCCAACACCAACACACAGGATGATTGAGTTGTTGGCCTTCACACAATGGCTGCCCACTAAGACTTATGTTTTTCCTTTAGGATTTTACACCTTTTCATGGTAGTGTTCTATCTCTTGAAACCGTGAGTTACCAGTGATCCCCATCTCAACAGTTTTCTTCCCATATCTATAATTTTACATTTCATATCTTCCTGTAGATTCTCGCACAGCACTTCCACATAACTTTGCAATGTCCTTGCCAGTCTGAGCTTCAGTTGTGCACTGGACCCTGGCATTGGTGACTTTGAGCCACAATGGAGCAAAGATGAAAGAGGTTTGCAAGGCCAACCTGCATTCTCCCAGACCATTCTTGGGCACAGTTCAGAGGCTGCTGCAAACCAAGGATCACCAGTAGGCTTACAGCTTACCAGGAAACAGTGACGTGCATCTTATATGAGAAAATGCCAATGTGCTTTATATTGTGTTTAACTTTTTCTATTGATTCCAGCTGGAGAAAGTACAAATCTGAAGCAACATGAATAAATACACTGCCTTGTAGCAAATGTCCTGGGAAGATGCAAGTTCAACTGTCTTCCAGCCTACTTTGCTTATTTCTGCTTGCTTCGAGTACTTAGAGGAAGTCAGTCTGAATACAAAGCCCTCTTTGGGTGGTGCTCTGATTCAGGACATTCCCTGTGATTCAAAGGAAATGAAAACCTCAGTGACATGCACCCTCTTTTCTTTCTCTGGGGGTTGTCATGGATTTTCTTGGCCTGGGTTATTGCAGATGCAAGATTTCATTTGGCAGAAAAAGTGGCTGAAAGACCTTGAGCTTTGGAGGTGCCAGTTCTGGACCAAGCAGTGTGTACTGAAGCTGTTCTGCCTGGTGCTGTGAAGAACATGCTTTACATTGCTTAATCTTCTCAGTGAGCTTCAGTAGAACATGCAGGATACATTGCAGCACAGTCATATATGCAATAGGATAGGATTGAGAACAGTTTTAGAATGGGACCAGGAGATCCCATCCTTCACGTGTACAGCAGGTGGGCCTCTGAGCATGCTGTACCCATCAGTAAGCTTGAGCTGCGTGCATACACAGTTTGTAGTTTCTGCAGCTTTGGTTTCAGGCAGCACCAAACCCACCTTCCTCGTGAGTTTTTTGCGTACTCACGATTCTGGTGGTTTTGCTAATTCCTTGTAGTAGCATTTCCTTCCCAGGGTGTACCCCAGGACCAGGGGCGGTTCACAAGCTGGGTGTAACCAGCATTAAGCACAAGGTCTGTCTCAGATTTCTAAGGGTGACCTGTTCTGACAGTGTGACTCACCGCTCTGATGGGGAACTGGATGCAGTCCGTGTGGGTCAGCCGTAATGACCGCAGCTCGTCTGACTTGTGTTACATTTGTCATTTATTTCCTGTGGGAGCCATGGCAGGGGAAACCAGTCACCCACCACCCTCCTTGAAGTGAAATACTGTTTATTAGAACAAAAGCATGTATTGTTTTAAAAGCTGATCTCCCTCTAAAACTGACTGCCTAGCAGCCTGCCCATATGCAGAAAGGACCTGCAGTAGATCTGTATTCTCACAGCCTTCTCCACTGATGCTCAGTGTCAGCACTCACCCTGCTGCAGCATGTGGCTGTTTAGATCTTCCCTTGCAGGCATTACAGTGAGAGCCACGCCATTTTGATCTGCTGCCTCTGCATATTGGCCAAACTAAGTCTGCACATTTTCAGGACCTTCCCTCTTGTGCTTCAGCTGTGAGCTGGTGGTTACTGTTCTGGAAGGTGCTTCCTACCCAGGGCACGCTGCGTTCAGTGTTGTGCCTGTGTGTACTCTGTGACCTCTCCTCCATCTTGTCTGGTAGCTCTGCTTTCCATCTCCAATTGCCACCCAGCCTGTTTGAGCTAAGTGCTGTCAGAGGAGTGGGGGCTATCAGTCACTGGTGCTCCCCTGCTCCTTGCTCACCTGTAAGCACCATCATGGAAGCAGAGAAGATGTTAAAGAAGCTCCTGGGGGACCACCTCATCTCTTGCTTCATCTGCAGCCTCTATAGTTCATTAACCCTGGACAAGCCAGCCTGCAGTCCTCTAGTTTTCTTTTGTCTTCAATGACCTGAGCAAAACATCTGCCTCTCTGGAAAGAGGCATGAAATGCAAATTACCAAGATAACACAATCCTGGGGTCCAGCTCTAAATGTCCTTCATTAACCAAAGTTGCCTTGGATTTCAGGTCTTGGAATTTAGCTGTCGTGAAGCCTCAGAGCAACTTGTTTGCTAACCTGCTGTTGTTTCCTCTTCAGGGAATTCCCAATGAAAGCTGGAGGCTGAGCAAGATTAATGAGCGCTATGAGCTGTGTGATACATACCCTGCCATTCTAGCTGTGCCTGTAAACATTCCTGATGAAGAATTAAAGAGAGTGGCATCTTTCAGATCAAGAGGACGAATACCAGTGAGTGTGACAAAAGAAGCCACTTTGATGTGGTTTTGTTACATACCTTTGGGCCATAAATAATGCTAAGATCAGGCTGAGTGGATTCCAGGGAGCAGATAAATGGTCAGTGGATAATAAAAGTGACAGCAACATGTCTGAGGAGTTAGAAAACAGCATTATCTGCTGGAACTACTGTTGTGAAAAAGATGCAGACTAAACGAAAATGATAAGATAAGATAGCTTAGCGCAACCCAGACTGAATCTCAGGTCAGTTCCTGGGACACAAAGTAGCCCTGTTTGGTTGTTTACTGTTGTCTGGCCTACTCTGACACTCAAGACAGAGGAATACTAACAATACTCTTAGTGAAAATGTTTATTGTATCAAATTAAGACAGAAGACAGCAATATGATGGCTATTTCAGCAGCAACTGAAAACGTACTTTTACCTCTCATGCTTACGGAAAATTAAATCTATTCCAAGAGTTCTTAACTTTGACATGCTGTAACATAGGGTAAGACATAGCCCAGTGACTGCAGACTGTGAAGGTGTTTTTGTGACTCACACAACGATGAGAAAACAGTCAGACTTAATCCTATTCAATCACCTCTTGTTTGTTTCAACTTCGGGAATGTAACCAGAATGAATAAGTGCAGAATGAATAAATTCAGTACATGTGTTTCATTCAGTCATGACTTAATAAAATCCAGCCTTTTGGAACCAGGTAGTATATGGGAAGTTCCCAGAACAAGCCATTACAGGTAAATCACTCATTTAATGAATCCTTTTTGTCCATCTTTGCTTTTTCATTTGTTTCTGAAGGTGTTGTCATGGATTCACCCAGAGAGTCAAGCAACGATTACTCGCTGTAGCCAGCCAATGGTGGGAGTAAGTGGCAAACGAAGCAAGGAAGATGAAAAGTACCTTCAGGCCATCATGGATTCTAATGCTCAATCCCATAAAATCTTCATATTCGATGCAAGGCCTAGCGTGAATGCTGTAGCCAATAAGGTCAGCTTTTCTGTTTCCTTTGTCAAGAGCTGGGAATCTAGTCATCTAGAACACACATCCCATCGACATTTCAAATTATTCCTGAGAATCACAAAGGGGTTTCCACTGAGAATACATACAGAGTGATCTGATTAACTAGTCAGACTTCTGCAGCACTAGTATCAGTAGATATCATAGAATGATAATCATAGAATCACCGAATGGCTTGGGTTGAAAAGGACCACAGTGATCATCCAGTTTCAACCTCCTGCTATGTGCAGGGTCGCCAGCCACCAGACCAGGCTGCCCAGAGCCACATCCAGCCTGGCCTTGAATGCCTCCAGGGATGGGGCATCCACAACCTGCTTGGGCAACCTGTTCCAGTGCGTCACCACCCTCTGTATGAAAAACTTCCTCCTAATATCTAACCTAAACCTCCCCTGTCTCAGTTTAAAACCATTCCCCCTTAATACATAACTTGAAATGAGATTAAAAGGTAGAAATCAAGGTGGTGGAAAGAGGAGCAGGATACTGAGGTCAGTAGTATGTGACAGAGAGACTCTAGCATGCTGGATCAGATGCATCACCATTTTTCAAACCACTTGATTGGAAATCTGCCTCCTCTGAGAGTATCAGAACTCTTGTCCCTGTTAAACTGGATGGGAGCAGGGAGTGCTCATCTATTCTGAAAATAAGGCATCGTGATCTTTAATTTCAGAACATTACCTTGTGTTCTGTAATGTCCAGGAGTATCACTGTGTTATTCCTGCTGTTATGTCTCGTGCCATCACTCTCAGCCATGTTTAATGGTAGAACTACTTTGCTGCACTAAAACTGATCTTTTTTTAATCTGTCTTTCCCACTGCTCAAGAAAGGCAATTAGTGTGTGGGATATACTCCTCTATAATAGTATGGTAAATTTGTAAATGACAGAATAGCAAATCTAATGAGCTAGCAGCTTGTATGGGGATAAATGATAATTACTGAGGAAAAGAAAGCTTGTAATGTGATATTATTCAGTGAAAATTATAGCATTCATTACTGTTGCAGGAAAGAGGCACAAAATGTGTCCGTATATATATTTGTTCTCAATTGTAAGATAAATCCAGTGCTTCAGATAGCATAGACACTGTGCTATTTTGTCAGCTCGTATTTGCTCATACAAACTATTGGAATAAAATATCAAATCCTCTTTCACTTAGTGATTTTTATATTTTTTTCTTTTTTCTTTTTCTTCAGGCTAAAGGAGGAGGCTACGAGAGTGAGGATGCCTATCAGAATGCAGAATTAGTGTTCCTGGATATTCACAACATTCATGTCATGAGGGAGTCACTGAGAAAACTGAAAGAAATTGTGTATCCCAATATCGAGGAGACTCACTGGCTGTCTAATTTAGAATCAACTCATTGGCTAGAGCATATCAAGGTACGCATGTCTGCATCCACTGGATGTAGCTGAGTCTGTACCACTCTGTCCATTGGGAAATGCCTCTAGAGCTAACTCCAGTGACAGATCCTCAAATAATCAGAAATCTAATTATTTAAGATTAAAATTTAATAATTTCCAGTTTAAAAGCAACAAAAAGCAGTTTCTGGGGATGGGGAGTTTAGAAGAGATGGCAAAGAGTACCAGAGGGGGGGGTGACAAAATACTGAAAGATGGTATTTTGGAAGCAAACTGTATTCCTGGGTAACGTGTAACTGTGAAAGCACTCCTGAGAACATAGAAGTCTGTTTCCAAGCTCTCAGCTCTGGGATCCTTGCCATCCAGGTGTTGCTGCCTGGCCCAGACCAGCAGGTATTGGGAGTTGATGCCTTCTCAGCCTTTCAGGATTGGAGCAGAATCAAAATGACTGGGGCAAAACGCTTCAGCTTGTACAAATGCTCATCTTCAAACTAAGGTTTCTGTCCTAAAAAATGTACAGATTACATTGTCTGTCAGTTAATACAGAAAGAGCTCGTTCTGCTTCTCAAGTAATTGGAAGGCAGCAGCCATTTTGAGACACAAAATGCTCCTGGGCTTGAAATCCTGACCTGTCCAAGGATGACTGAGCTTAACGCAAGGGCTTTTTTAGAGTGGTGCCTGCATTCTGGTTTAGATGTGTTATCATTACAAAAAATGTGTTCACCAATTTGCTGCCCTAGTTATAAGGAAGTTGGAACTGATTTACCATTCTCCTTGAGGCAGATAGAGCCCTTGGTTTGTCCTATGTTGTCAGTAGCCGTTTGTCACACACAGTTTCTGTTCCAAAGACATTTTGGTAACTATTTTTTTTCTTGTCCCAGCTCATTCTTGCTGGAGCCCTGCGGATCGCCGACAAGGTGGAGTCAGGGAAGACATCTGTGGTTGTGCACTGCAGTGATGGCTGGGACCGGACAGCCCAGCTCACCTCTCTCTCTCTGCTGATGTTAGATGGCTATTACCGAACTATCAGGGGCTTTGAAGTGCTAGTGGAGAAGGAGTGGCTGAGCTTTGGACACAGATTTCAGCTGGTGAGTGATGAGCCCTTGGAAGGCACTGAGCAGAAAGCTTTTGTACATCTTGAAGGGATTTTCAAAGGAGTTTAGCCTTTTCTGTGAGAAGTCTCCTAGCTGAACGTGCAGAAGAAAGGCGAATGTTCCTGTTCTCTAATTGCTATGATCTCTTAACCTCCTTGGAGACAGCCTTGGTTAGATAGGCGGAACAGGTAGTTTTTACCTTCTCAGCTCCCATGCTCAGTCTTAAACTAGCAGTGTGCCCTGGGTTCAGTATAAGCTGGGAGATGACAAAGAGTGGGATGTGTTGTTTGTGTTTTCAGTTCAGTCCATTTTCTGAGGCTGCCTGGACGTTGTCAACAAATGCCTTAGTACTGAAGAGGTTGGGGAATTTTGCAGTGGCCTTGAGCTCACATTTTCTTTGGGCACATTTTGCTTTTGGGGAAGCTTTTAATGCTTAGGCAAAAGACCAGCAGTTTGAGATCGTGGATGCATGCAGAGGGGCAGCTTTGCAAACCTGTGACTTGGCTGTTTGTGATTCGTATTGGGAGAACACTTCAGTAGCGTCCATTTGGTCTTTGTTCCTATGGTGTTTTGCTTGTAGCTGTTCTCTTGTGGTTGTTTAGTTTGGCAAAGGCTAGAACAAGGTTTGTTTACAGCAGATGCAATGATGGTAGTTTGTGTAGTCAGATGCTGTTCCCCACCTCTGAAGAAGGTGGGATAACTGAGGCACTGTGTAATTAAGGTTCTGCTTCAGCAAAACCATTACCTGGTGTATGAACTATGAGCATTCTTACTTCTCTGTCTGTACAAAGGAGATAAAGTTACTGATTTCCTCTGCTGAGGGGACAACAGTGTTACAAGGAGAGGTAACTCCTTTACCTCCATGTTCTTGTTCTGTCTTTGTACAGAGATTAGAGCTCATGGGTAATGTATACCAGTAACATGCTTTATAGTAGTAAGGAATCACGTCTCACGTTCTTATCCAGGGCCACACAGTGTGGTCGGGGTTGGAGGCCTACTTCTGGGGATACTTTCTTAATTGCGTCTCTTGAGGTGGCAGGAGATGGGCTGAGTTAGTGTTTGTACAGCACTTGGAAGCTGTGAGGTGTTGTGTGACGGTTATCACCACATGCTGTATCTGTAGGTAGTGTTTAGATCCAGCAAACTCTACTACTGAAGTAGCCAGGACGACAGCTGCAACTGAAGCAAAAAAGCATTCTAATTTTTTTTCCTCTGAACTTCAGCTATTAACTGAAATCGGTGCCAGCGTAGCATCTGGAGCCTCTACTCAAACAACTCGTTTTAATTTAACATGAAAATATCCCCGTAAAAAAATTTCTCTTCAAAGACTAAGGGAGTAGCTATCCTTTACTGCTTCACTCACTAATACGGACAGAGCAAAATCAACATTCATTTGAACCTGTTTAGATCTGTTGGTGCAGTCTTGGGTGACTGAGATGAGACCCCAGCAGCTTCCCCGTGAAACTCTGTGCATCTCTTGTTCTTTGTCCTGCTCTGTTCCAGAGAGTTGGCCATGGAGATAAGAATCATGCGGATGCAGATCGCTCTCCTGTCTTCCTCCAGTTCATCGACTGTGTCTGGCAAATGACAAGACAGGTAAATTGCTGAGCAGCATGTCTGCAAGACCACTGTACCACGAGGTGGCACAGGGTCTGGCCTCAGGAGTCACTTCTAAGCTGACCTACCCAGGCTCTCCTTCCTGGGCTTCTACTTTTGTTTTGTTGGACTGTGACAAGTTTCTTGGCTGTCTTAATTTAGTGGGGAGCCTGAATGCACAGCAATGCAAGAAGGCCGTGATGTAGTCTTGCAGATTAGATAGCCAGTGGGCACTGCTTACATGAATGCTGCTATAATAAATGTGAGCTTGTGAGAAGCATGTCACCTTGAAAAAGAAAGACAGCACCTTCATATTTACTGAGGGAGAAACAGACACCCCAGCCACCCTTACTTAGCCCGCTGTGTCTTCAGAAACGTGAGTAACCTGAGCTACTAATTTAAGTTTCTGGCATTGTGGATGCAGACATTTGCTCACACTGATCCCATAAACAAACCTGCAGGGAAAACTTCAATTTGCTTTAAAGTGACTTTTTCTGAAAACTGATACATTGCTCCTCACTGATGCTTCAATTATGGAGCCTGGAACTGCTCCACAGTTAAGATCAGGCCTGGCAGAAGCCCAGTTTAGAAGAGATCCCCAATGGTTAGTGGAGGTTTTCCCCACAGCTATGTGGGACCTGGGATTTCTTAATGTCTGCTGTGGTCTCTGTACTGTATTTTAAAGTCAATGTTAGCAGTGGTCAGGCAGTTCACTGAAAAAAGATAGGTTCATCATGAACTATAATGGATGAAATGGGGAAAAAGATGCCACGATATATGAAGCTGTACTGTATCCAAGCAGAGAAAGAGGGAGACTTTACCTTCCTCTAAAATCACTTCTATTCTGCTGTGCTCGGCATCCTGAAGGTGAGGTGAGAACTGCAGCCAGTGCAGTCGGAGAAAAGTGTTTTCCAAGGGAGGAAGGCCTCCTGCTGCCCTCTCCATCTTTGCGGTTTGCTGCACGTATTCCTTTTGCCCCTTTGCGAAGCTCCAGTTCTTCTCCCAGTCATGGGTCTGTCCGTATTTGTACATCAGCAGCAACCACAGCCCCTATCTGTACACCTCCATTCATCCCACTGATCTGTGTTGCGTGGTGCCTCTCTGCTGTGCCCTCTGCAAAGCTGACAGTGTGCCTCTGTTGGGCACACACATTATTCCCATTTGGCCCCAGGGAATTTCCATTCCTTTATGTTTTATTTCACATATGCTCCAGCCTTTTGTTTGCAGTGTGGTTGAATGGTCTGTCATTGGGGGCAGGCACAGCAGAGCAAGCTTCAACTTGAAGCAGCACCGAGTGTGTGTAAACACAGCGGTCAGACCCTTCGTGCCTCTAGCTTTTGCTCAGAATACCTCTCTGCACGTGTAAAGCAGCTTTCCAAGAGAGAAACTCTTGCCCCTGGGGGGAGCAGTTATGACCCCAGATATCCAGCCAGCCGCAGAACAGAGGCAAATGCCTTCTTAGAAATGAGAGGCAAACAAGCTCCTTACCACTGTGGGAGAAAGTTTATTTGCGACTGCTGTTCTAAGATTCCAACCCATTTTCTGGTTCTGCCTGTAGTTTCCTACAGCGTTTGAGTTCAACGAATACTTCCTGATAACCATCCTGGACCACCTGTACAGCTGTTTATTTGGGACGTTCCTGTGCAGCAGTGAGCAGCAGAGAGTAAAGGAGGTAAGAGCTTCTCTCCGAGGTGAAGGCATGGTACTGTGATTGCTTTAGCTGACCAGATGGTGCTAGAGAAATTGCAGCTGGTGGTAGGTACTGCCGAGCCTCCATCTTAACAGCTGAGACACTCCGGGTCTTTTCCACTTTGTGTCTGCTCTCTGTGGGGATGTTACATTTCAGAGCAATACCCTTCTGCACACACCCGCTTTTCAGTGAGTCCTTCAGCTATTTGCTGGTGGCTCAGCAGCTCCTGGTGTCTCCCAGGTAGTTGGAAATGCAATTTTTTCTTTGACCTTTAGTTTAACATATACTTATCTCCGGAAGCTGGTACCTTTTTGCCTTCCCTTTTCCTTTAAACTAGTGAGTACGTTGTCATTCTGCACACATGTCACAGGTTTCAGTGTGCACTGTTGCTGTGCTTGCATTTTTCTGGGAGAGGACAGAGCTTCTAGTTAGAGAAAGGACATGCCTGTAGGCTCTTCCATCAGCCAGCTCTGCCCTGCACTCTGGTCTAGATTTGTTTGAGACTGGGTCCAATTGGGTTGTGTATAGATGTGTGCATTCAGATCCATTCAGCGCTATCCTGCTTACCACTAATCTGGAGTCAGACAGAGTGACACTCATTCTCTCTCCTCCCTAAGAGTGAAGGATGTTATCACTAAAACATTGCAGCTTAACATCCCAGAGGACAGTTTTGTGTTTGACAGCACACTGGCTAAAAAATAACATATAAAACAATGCGGAGTGATAGCACTGTACTGAAATCCGTCCCTGTTTTTTGAGTCCACAGTGGCTGAGTTTCCAGAATAGAAAACCTCCGTGTTCTTTGTGGGTTGTTGTTTTGTTTTGTCTTAAAGACTCAGTCTAGCAAAGTACTCTAACTAGAAGACTCTTCAGCAGCCGTTTGGCTGTGGCTGTTCACGAGCCTAATTGCTCCACCACATCAGGACTTCAGTCACATGGATTTTTCTTTCTTTCTTCCCCCTCCCACCCCCACCCATTACTCGCTCCAGCAGGTCCTCCAGGACCACTTTAAAGAGGCAAAGTGTAGCCAAAGCACCAAGAGCTCACATGCCAGTTCTGAGCTGTGTCCCCTTGTGCCGATGGCGACTTTGGGGCCATGCTGAGAGCACAGGGAGTTTTCATGCCAGGGTGCGTGTGTGCCTGCCTGCCTGCATCCATGTGCTTCCATTCCAATAACCACATCAAAAGAAGAATTCTTTTTAAGCTACAAGAAGGCAACCAGATCTGTATTAATGACAGGCATATGTAATGCTGTTTAAGTACTCATAAAGCTTTGTAGATAAATGCTAGTATGGGAAATAAAGCCTCCTCCACCCCTTCCCTTACAGAGCCTTCCAAAAAAGACCGTGTCGCTTTGGTCTTACATCAACAGCCAGCTGGAGGACTTCACTAACCCCTTGTATGTGAGCTACTCCAACCATGTCCTGTACCCCGTGGCCAGCATGCGGCACCTGGAGCTGTGGGTCGGCTACTACATCCGCTGGAACCCCAGGATGAAGCCGCAGGTACAGGCTTGTTGCAATCCCTTCCACGGTTCCTGCCTTTCTTTCCCTCTGTGCTAGTACTGACACTGTCATTGTGGAGCTCAGGGCCTTTAAAGCCCAAGCAGTAATGCCCAGACTTACTTTAGCTGCCACTGCTTAAATCTAAAAACAAAAGCCAGAGTTAATACGCAAGCGAATGAAAAGAGCAGCGAGTGCAGATGGTGGATAGCTGGAGATCGCCACCTTGTGAAACCTGCAGGACCTGCTCCACACTTTGTAAAATTTCATGAGGAGCGGGAAAACCATCATCTATCTGAAGTGTTTCTTCTTCAGAAAAGAACCTGAGAACCTAAAGACTTCTTTGGCTGTAGGGCTCCAGATCTGAGCTCTGGGGCCGCGAGTAGATTCCTGGCACGAGGAGCCTGCTGCTTACTTTGGTTGCCTAAGGCCCAGGGGTACGACCCTTGTTTATGGCCTTGACATTTTACAGCAGGGGGACTGGCTTGCCCAAGGCGGACACCTGTGACAGGCAACCTGAATGTGGCCCTAAATGCTTCAATCACTTTTATGTAGGAAGGGATAGAAATTCTCAGACAGTCTGTGGTTAGCAGTGTTTTGCAAATCTGGAGCATTAAAGACAGGAACCCAACAAATGCTTCCCAGTACTGCTGAACTGACTGCGTGAAAATATTTCGAAAAACATACATATACAGCTTTTTTCCCCAGAGTCCTGAAATTGTGGCCAAGCTGAGATGCCAATGCTGGCACCTCCCAGAAACAGCACTGATTGATTGATTAGAGCTCTGTCACCTATCACGACATACACTGGGTTTTGTTTAGCCATTGCTACCCTACACGTGTTGGGTGAAGTAGAAGTGCAAGTTCGGTGGCACCGTGGTGAGGTTCAGGCTCGCACAGTTGCCTTGCAGCACTCAGCTACAGGCTTTCTTGCAGGAGCCTGTCCACAACCGCTACAAGGAGCTTCTTGCCAAGCGGGCCGAGCTGCAGAAGAAAGTGGAGGAACTGCAGAGAGAAATCACCAACCGCTCCACCTCATCCTCGGAGAGAGCTGGCTCTCCCGCGCAGTGCGTCACTCCTGTACAGACCGTGGTATGATGCGGACTTGTTTGCCAAGTACCTTCCCAGGACCATCAGGACCGCTTTCCTGGAACTCTCTGGATTTCCTTAGTAGTGTCTGGGGGATGCCAACCTATTTATTTATTATTTCTCTCCAGGGTAATTTATTAGTACTGTATCACTAACGGAAGCTTAAGCAAAAACAGACGTAGCCCCCTATGCAATTAACCTTCTCAGTGGCTAGGTTATAACACAAGCCAATTGCACTTGCCACCTAAGAGAAACCTAGAGCTCTTTCCTTGTTCACTTACATGTTGGAAATCACCTTGCTTTACAAAAGGGACCATGTGCTAGACCGAAGTACTAGATAGATAGGAAAAACGTTGCCTCGGGAGTTTGAAAAGGCTCCCCTTTGCTAAAAGAAGTATAGGATCTCACCATGTGAAGTCATGCAGCTGCGGCATTAACACATGCTTAGCAGCGTGAGAATGCTTGCCGGCAAACCAAGGGAAGGTAGCGCTCGAATCCAAAACGTATCACTGTTCTCACTTCTACTGGATTTTGGGAAGCCATGTAAAATGATGCCTTACATAAGAAGGGCATCTTCTACCACTACCACATGGTGGTAGAGGAGCAACTTACATGACTTAACTTTATAGGACAATGTTTACTTCTGTCTCTGCGACTTTAGATTTTTGCTTATGGTTTACAGTGAGTGTGCCAGGATGTAAATTAAGCACCTTTATTTCTGAGGGAGGGAGCAGAGCATGGCTCCTCCTGGGCTTCCTGCAGCTCTTCTGTTCTCCAGTGCCTCATCCACATCAGGAGAAAGGTAGTAGAAAGCCAAGGGATGCATGTAAACTGCTGGGATCAGTCATTTCATTTTGCTTGGGTAAGCGTTACTCGTGATTTTAATGCTTCTGTGCAGGACCGTAGCAGTGTATTTAAGCTATTTCAGCTTTCTGCTAACTAATGGAAGCAGCTGTAACAACCAAAGAAGCCTTTCTGCCTGCATCACAACTGGTACTTAATGTTCCAGTAGACTAAAAAGCATAGTGGTTTCTGAGCCCTAGCTTTTCAGTAAGTCTTTTTCTTTTCCTCATAGCATACTTTAAGAATTGAGGTCATCTGACTAAACATAAATTAAATTCAATTTTAATACAAACTTTCATTGTAGATTTTATTGTAGAAGTAGATAAACATTCAGTGAAACCATGACTGCTGCACTGCTTGTCAAACACATACGTAAGAGGCTGTAGGTGGCAGGGCTTCCAGTGAAGTCGTGTATCTGCAAGGAGCTTTGCTCCAGGCTGCTTCTCGTCTCCATACTGAGATCATGGCTTGGTCTGGGTTCCAGCTTTGCTTTTGTACAATAGGAACCATACTGTGGGCACCTGCTTAATACACATATCATGCTATTTCTCTCAGCCTCTGTCCCAAGACAGAGAAGTATTTCTTTGAGAGGATGTAAGAGTGGACGAATTGACCCACAATTCTCTCAGAATCCTCCCATTGGTTCAGAGGGAGGAATCATTTCCAGCTGCAGTCTATCTGTATGATTAACAGGCTGTAGATCATTGCTGCACTTGTTACAGGGGACCCTGATAGCTCATATCTCATTAGTGCAAAGAATCCACTCAAAAGAGCTTCTGAAAGACTTAAATTTGCTTTAAGGTTGAAGGGCAGATTTGCTGTTAAGTACAATCACTGTATAAGGTGGGTCACAGCGTTATTCTGTATTAGCAGACTGACCACGTGTGTATATTTTGGTTTTTTGAATGAAGGCTGGTTGGTTTAACACTAATAAAAAGATGATAAATGGATGAAGTTTCTCCTGTGCTCATGTTTTCTACTCTGTGGTTATCAAAGCCAAAGCAGTTGTACACACGTAATAAAACAGCACTGAATTTTGGATTTGACATGCTAATCTCATTCATTTCTACATGTGCAGATTGACTTGCAAGATGCTGTCGTCTGAACTTCAGAATGATAGGAAAGCAGGTTACCTTTGGACAACGATATCTGTATAGGATGACAAACAGTATTTAGCTGCACAGTATTACAAAAATACTTTTACAGTGAAAATAACCAATTTCTGCAATTTACAGTGCTTTCGTACAGTCATTTCTGTGAGAAAGAAGCATTCACATTTTTCTCTGTACCACAAGCTAAATCCAGCTTCACTGAGATGATCTGGAATCAGCAACTCAAGGCATGCTCTGTGACACTTCTACCGGAAATAATTCCACCTTGGGCACCTCACTTGGAAGTCAATCAACCGAAGCCCTCTTCCGTGTTTTCCAGTTCATCTAAGACAGCCTGACATAATTCTGACATTAACCTTCCTTTGAGCAAGCTAATCTCCCATCCATTGTTTCCAAGCAAAATCAGTGATGATAGTTTCAGCCACTGATTGTCAGGACCCTTGACGATGAGTTGATGTCCAAGTGGTTGCTCCAGCTACACAAAGCACATGTCCCCAGTTTAATGGAGCCAGGTCACTCCAGGTGTGGTAGGCAGCTTCCAACTTCTCATAGCTAAAACCTCCTGTGTATCTAATCATAGAATGGCCTGGGTTGAAAAGCACCTCAAAGATCATCCAGTTTCAACCTCCCTCCTACATGCAGGGTCACCAACCACCAGACCAGGCTGCCCAGAGCCACATCCAGCCTGGCCTTGAATGCCTCCAGGGATGGGGCATCCACAACCTGCTTGGGCAACCTGTTCCAGTGCGTCACCCTCTTCTGTTTGAAAAACTTCCTCCTAATATCTAACCTAAACCTCCCCTGTCTCAGTTTAAAACCCCCTTTTCCTATCACTATCCATCCTTGTAAACAGCTGTTCCCCCTCCTATTTATAAGCTCCCTTCAAGTATTGGAAGATCACAGTGAGGTCTCCCTGGAGCTTTCTCTTTTCCAGGCTAAACAAAAGACCAGTTCCCTCAACCTTTCCTCATAGGGGAGGTGCTCCAGCCCTCTGATCATCTTAGTGGCCCTCCTCTGGACAAGATCCTCCTCTCCAAGAGCTCCACGTCCTTCCTGTGCTGGGGGCCCCAGAGCTGGACTCAGTACTGCAGATGGGGCCTCACAAGAGCTGAGTAGAGGGGGACAATCACCTCCCTCTCCCTGCTGGCCACCCCTTTTTCAATGCAGCCCAGAACACAGTTGGCCTTCAAGGATGCAAGCACACACTGCTGGCTCATGTCCAGCTCCTCATCCACCAGGACCCCAAAGTCCTTCTCCACAGGGCTGCTCTCAAGGAGATCTTCCCCCAGTTTGTATAAACACCTGGGATTGTCCCAAGTGCAGCACCCTGCACCTGGCCTCATGGAACCTCATTAGGTTCACATGGGCTCACTTCTCCAGCCTGTCCAGGTCTCTCCGGATGGCTTCCTTCCTATGTATTGACTGCACCACTCAGCTTGGTGCCATCTGCAAACTTGCTGATAGCAAACTTTCTATCTATCTCTGCACACGCAGACAACAGCCCTGAATTCCTCTCGGGCTACACAACCCTGCTTCCACTTCCAGTACATCTCCCTCTTTTCCCTCAGTTTAAGCTGCAGGTCCTTGCACAGCCACAACAGTCACCTGCCTTCCCTGCTCAACTTCTGCTGGGGGATGGAGAGTCATTGTGCTCTTGGGTGTCCCTAAAATGCTGCCAGCTCTGTTCTGTACCCATGCCCTTAAGGACATTTTCCCAGGGGATCCCACTCAGGAGTTCCTTTGCACTCCTAAAGTTGTAGTTTGCACTCCTAAAGCACAGGATGTGCTTTTTACCAGGCCCACATTCTTCAAGATCACAAACTCCACCAAGGCACAGTCACTACAGCCCAGGCTGCCTCCAACCTTAACCTCTCTAATGCTCTCCTCTGCATTGGTGAGCACCAAGTCCAGGAAGGCTTCAACCTCGGATTGGTCCTTCTATTACCTGGACCAGGAACTTATCCTCAACAGACTCCAGGAATCTCCTGGATTGTCCGCCACCCACCATGCCACTCTTCCAGCAGATATCCAGGTGGTTGAAATCCCCCATCAGGACAGGAGCCTATGAGCACAACACCTCCTGCAGCTGAAGCAAGAAGGCCTCATCAACAGGCTCCCCATGATCAGGTGGCCTGTAGCAGACCCCAACCACTAGATGCCCTTTACTGGACCAATCCTTGATTTTTACCCACAAGCTCTCGACCTGATCGTGGCTGTTCCTCAGACACAGCTCTTTGCAATCCATCCACCTCCTAACATAGAGGGCAACTCCACCACTCCTCCTACCCTCTGTCCCTTCTGAAAAGCCTGTAGCCCTCAATCAGGGTATTCCAATCATGGGATTCATCCCACCATGTTTCCGTGGTAGCAATTAGGTCATACTTTCCCAATGAGCCATGGTTTCTAGCTCCTGTTTATTTCCCATGCTGCACGCATTGGTATAGAGACAGTTCAGCTTGGCTATTGGCCTTGTTGCCTTCTTGGAGGAGCCCTCCCTGATACCTCCAGGAGGAATCTGGGGGTTTCCCTTACTGCCTCCCAAGGTGACAGCGCTCCCACGCTCTTTCCTGTCACCCAATACACCCCTTCCCCCACCATATCCAGTTTAAAGCCCTGCTAACCAGCCCAGCCGGCTTGCTCCCTACAATATTTGTGGCCCTTCTAGTCAGTTGGCTCCCATCTGCCATCAGCATTCCCCCTTTCTCAAGGCTACATCCCAAACCATAGAACCCAAAGCCCTGGGCGTGACGCCATTCGCAAAGCCATTCCTTCAGGATGTCCTTCCTCCTCCTTTTGTGTGGATCCCAGTCACCAACTGAGAGGACAGAGGAGAACACAACTTACGCTCCCGATCCCTTCAGCAGTCTTCCCAGAGCCCTGAAGTCCCTTTTGATCACCTGAGAACTAATTCTGCCTACCTCTTCGTTTCCAATGTGGAAAACTAGAAATGGTTAATAATCAGAGGGCTTAAGCAGGCGAGTGATGTTCCAAGCAACATCTCTCACCCGGGCTCCAGACAGGCAACACACCTCCCTGTGGGACAGCTCTGAGCAGCACATCGGGCCCTTGGTTCCCCTCAGAAGGGAGTCCCCTATGATGACAGCCCTTTTTTATTCCTGACTGATGTTGTAGCAATACAGGGAGCAGACTGACCAGCCTTAGGCAACCTTTCCTGCATGGATGGACCCTCACTGACATCCACATCCCCAGGTCCCTCCAGCTCCAGAGCCTCATACCTGTTACGCAAGGGCACCTGGGAGGGTGGGACAGGCTGTTTTGTCTTGTTTTGGCTTGTTGCACTGAACAGAGACTTGTTTCCATCCCTCACTGTCTCTGAGGTCACCCCCTCCCACCTGACTGTGAGAGGGCAGACGATCCCCCCATTGCCTGAAGAGCATCTCCCTGGTGCCCTTCCTGTAGGGATGGCAGAGTGCGACTCCACCATTCAATCCCCTCTCACCATCCTGGATGCTCCTCAGCCTTTCTACATCCCCCCTTAGCTCTACCACCAGGCTGAGCAGATCACCCACCTGCTCACACCACACAGAGGTGGTATCCCTGCTTCCCCCCTGTGACAGGGCCAGGCATTCACCACAGCCTGTGACCTGAGCTGCAGCATGGGCTTACATACTCTCAGTAAGTCTCCACATCCCCTTTAGCAACAGGATCATCAAGCAAACATACAATCATTAAGGTTGGAAAAGACCTCTAAGATCACCTAGCCCAGCCATCAGCCTGTTCCCACCATGCCTACTCACATCCCTCAGTGCCACATCTCCATGGCTCCTGCACACCTCTAAGAGCAGTGGCTCCACCACCTCCCTGGGCAGCCTGTGCCACTGCCTTGCCACACTTTCTGAAATCTTTCCTAATACCCAACCTGAACCTCCCCCAGCACAACTTGAGGCCATCACCTCTTGTCCTATTGCTGTTACCTGAGAGAAGAGGCCAGCCCCCACCTCACCACAGCCTCCTGCTGTCAGGCAGTAGTAGAGAGTGATAAGGTCTCCCCTGAGCCTCCTACAGAGGGAATAATCTCAGCGATGCTGGAGGCCTGACCTCTCAGTGGATGCACTGCACAGGATCTCCCAAGTGCCAACAAAGGCTCTCCAAATCCTCACTGCAACTGGGGCTCCCCAGCAACTGTGGATGATGGTAAAGTATTAGGGCAATTGGTGATGTATCTTTCTTCATCACTGTTGCTATCCTCACGTAGTAACGGTTAGGTGCCTTGCTCTGTATCATTCTTCCTGTATAATTTCACTTATCTCATTGCTCTAAATTTAAGTAAACACACTTCTTCAACTTTCTGTCTGTGACCTTTGTGTTGACTCCTTCCACTGGCAAAACACACTCTCAGCCTTCTTCAGGCAGAGAAGCCCCAGGTCTTTCAGCCTTTCCTCATAGGGAAGATGCTCCAGCCCCCTCATAATCTCTGTCGCCCTCTGGTGGGCTCTTTAGGAGATTCATTTTTTAAACGGAGGAACCCAGAACTGTACACAGTACCCCAGATGCAGAATTATAGAATCACAAGATTGGAAAGGACCTACAGCATCATCCAGTCCAGCTGTCCTCCCATTACCATTGCTAACACAAGCTACTAAACCAAGTAGCTTCACCAAGGCAGAGTAGAGGGGGAGGAACGCATCCCTCAACCTGCCGGCCACACTTTTTAAATGCATCCATAGGCCTCTCTGTATATCCTAGCAACATCCTTGTATTCTTCTCGAGTTGCCTTCTTCCAAAGTTGGCAAACTCTTTCTTCACCCCCTTGAAGTCTCAGCAAACCTCCCTATTCAGCCAGGTCAGTCTCCTCCCCCACAGTGGCAGCCTGCTCCTGCACCTTTAAGATCCCCTTCTTGAACAACGTTCAGCTTTCCTGGACCCCTTTGACCTTCAGGACTGACTCTCAAAGAACCTTCCCAACCAGTGTTCTAAACACAACTCCACTACTCCATGGTTGCTATGCTCAAGATGGCTTCCAACCACGTCTCTCCCCTGCCCTTCCTGGTTTGTGAACAACAGTTCTAACTGGGCGCTTCCGTGGTAGGCTCTCTTATCGGCTGTGTCAGGCAGTTATCATTTTCCACACACTCCAGGATCCTCCCAGACTTTTTTCTCTGCTGTATTTTATTTCCAGGAAATGTTGGGTAAGTTGAAGTCCCCCACGAGAACAAGGGACAGCGATGGTTTGACTTCTGCCAGTCAGTTGTAGAATGCTTCATCTGCCTCTTCATCCTGGTTGGGCGGTGTATAACAGTCTGCAGGATGTCAGCTTCGTCAGCCTTCCCCTGATCCTTACCCGTAAGGACTTTATGGTTACCAGCATTGAGCTCTACAAAAATCAAAACACTCTCCAACATAGAGAGCCATCCCACTGCTGCTCCTTCCTTGCCTATGCCATCTGAAGAGATTATAGCCATCCACTGCAGCACTCCAGTCATGAGAATGACCCCACCATATTTCAGTGATGGTGACTAAGTCAAAGAATCAAAGAATCATAAAGGCTGGAAAAGATCTCTGAGATCATCCAGTCCAACCATCCAACTACCACCAATACTGCCCACTAAATCATGTCTCTCAGTGCCACATCTGCACGTTTCCTGAACACGTCCAGGAAGTGGCCCCACCTCCACCCCAGGCAGCCTGGTCCTGTGCCTGACCACTCTTTCAGAGAACCAATTTTTCATTTCTCCTAATACCCAACCTGAACCTCCCCTGGAGCAACTTGAGCTACCTAACTTGTCCTGTCACTGCTACATGGGAGAAGAGGCTGATCCCCACCTCACCACAGCCTTATTTCAGGAAGTTACAGAATCACCAAGGTTGGAAAAGATCTCCAAGATCATCCAGTCCAACCATCCAACTACCACCAATATTTCCCCACTAAACCACGTCCCTCAGTACAACATCTAAATGGTTGTTGAGCACCTCCAGGGACAATGACTCTACCAATTCACTGCGCAGCCCATTCCAGCACCTGACCACTTCTTCAGAGAAGAAATTTTTCCTAACATCCAACATGAACCCCTCCTCCCCACCCCCAGCACAATCTGAAGCTATTCCCTCTGGTCCTACCGCTAGTTATGTGAAAGAGGCCAACCCCCACCTTGCTACAGCCTCCTTTCAGGAAGTTGTAGAGAGCAATAAGGTCTCCCCTGAAATTTCTCTTCTCTGGAGGCAACAGTCCCAGTTCCCTCAGCTGCTCCCCATAAGACCTGCACTCCAGATTCTTTGCAGCTTTGTTGCCCTTCTCTAGACATACTCCAGGGCCTCGATGCCTGTCTTGTAGTGAGGGACCCAAATCTAAACACAGCACTGAGATGCAGCCTCATCAGAGCTGAGTACAGAGGGATGATCACCTCCCTGCTCCTGCTGGCTGCACTGTTTCTGATACAAGCAAAGACGCCACTGGCCTTCTTGGCCAGGTGGGCACACTGATGGCTCACATTCAGCTGAGTGCCAACCAACACCTGCACTTCCACCACACAGCTTTCCAGCCACTCCACCCCAGGTCCCTAGCATTACATAGGTTTGTTGTGATCGAAACACAGGATCCAGCCCTTGGTCTTGTTGAACTTCATCCCACTGCCCTCAGCTTAGCAATCCAGCAAGTCACGGTTCTCCTGCCACGCAACAGCTTCAAGCTCCTCCTGTCCGCTGTCCATGCTGTATATACTGGTGTGGACACACTTCAGCTGGGCTATCAGTCTCACACCTAACTGTGACATGCTGCCCCTAAGCTCATCTCTAAGGGGAAGGGAGATAAGACCAAAAACTTCCTTCAAACTTAATTGAAAGCCCCCCTCGATCAGCCCTGCCAACTCCTGGGCTAGAATCCTTTTCCCCCTTTGAGACCAGTAGGCCTTCTGCCATATAAACTGCCCCTATAATCCAAGAAAAAACTCCACTGATGGCACAAACCTCTTAGACGCATGCTGATCAGTCAAGCTTTCCTGTTCTTAGGTTTCCTTGCTACTGAAGGGAACAGGAAGACACCACCTGAGCTCCCACTCCTTCAGCTAGCTGTCCTAGTGCCCTAAAATCTCTTGAAAACCCTCAGACTTCTCTCTGCAACATCACTGCTGACTTAAACAACTAAAAGCTGGTCCTCGGATTATTACCTCACAAAACCAGGGAGCTTCCAAGTGGCCTTCCCTGTGGGGGAGGCTCCAGTCAGCATGTCAGTATCAGTTCAGAAGGGAGTTGCCTATGGCAGTTACCCCTCCTTTGTTCCCACAGTTCATTCAACAGGCGAGCTGGCTTTATTATTTCTCAACTGTACAAACAGATAACCTGGGTCTTCTATGCATTAATAGGAAATTCTTTACATTATTAACACAATAAATAACATTCACTCAGCTGTGTGAGCGCAAAATGAATTGCACTACTACCAAAATAGATCTCTCATTAAAGCACATATTTCAAGTTAAAAGCAAGATGCCAGGTCCAAATAGCATGACTTGGCATTTGCGATTTAAAACACATTTTATCTCTGTTCCTTACCACCCAAAGCCATGGACAAGAAGAAGGGACATTAACCCCATATCCTATAGCCTTTTCATTGAGTATGAGCTCTGGAGAAATATTTCACCCTTTAGAATGAAAGCAATTCCATCATTAAAGCAAAATAATTTGTGAAGTCACTTCTGCGTACTTAAGCATCCACTGCCATTAATGCTGACTAATGGAACGTGCAGAACTAGGAAAGCTTTTTGAGGAGAACTACAGAAAAACACTTCTGAAGGAGTTTACCTGTTCTCCCTTTTACAATCACAGTTTGAATAATTGCAGGTGGGCACGCAACAGGACAGACAGAAGCCCTCAAGACTTAAGGACCTGCTGCTGTTTTCAAGAGGATGCATCTGAAGAAGCCTCCCGAAGCACAGGAGTTCCACAACAGTGTGATATCACAGTGGCATTTCACACAAGCCAGCCCACATAAACAGCGTTGTTTGGAGTGCTGACCGAGAAAAGGGAGGGACTGCTGCAATCCTAACACAAAGGGAAATGGTAGAAACCCACGTTTAGATCCAGTGGCCAGATACCTTAAAACATGGAATGAGTTTTAAACTAAACCACACAGTCACCCACAGATAGAGGAGTTAAGGACCTCCATTTTAAAACCACACTTAGCATACAATAGTCTCTCACATGGCAAGAATGGCAGCTGCTTTATATCCAGAACGTGACTGGGATGGTTTCAAAAACATCTCCTGCACAACAGTCAGTAGTCCCAGCTGATATCATCCTTCTGTAGTGAGGTTTGTATGGTCTGCATGTCTCTCAACAACTGAAGGTTTTTACGGCTCTTCTCTCCAGGTTTCACTTTGATGGGACCAGCATCCTTTCCTTTGGTGGTTACTGTTGTTGTTACTTTAACCTCACTCACAGGGAACTTGCTGTCTTTTTTGTGTTTAGCAGAAGCCTTCTTGGACTTGCATTCTCTTTTAAGTCTCTCTAGCTGAAAGAAAAGCCCAAATGAGAACATCAATCACTGACATTGTTTTGGTTTCAGTTCTGCGGTTCTTCCACTCAACTGAGAAATCCCACCACTCAGCTCGGTCAGCTACACAAACAGATGCTTCCGCACTGCCCCGAATAAGAAGCATTTTGTTTTCCTTAATATTCACACCTTCAGAGCAGTGTTCAGCTTATAGTCTCAACTACAAGGTTCACTCTTTAAAAATAGAGAAGTTGATTACGGTTTCAGGGGGACTGAACCACGAACATAAAAGAGAAAGTGTTGATTTGTCATTGTTATATGATCCAGTGATTAAAAAACAGACAAAAGATTTTCCACACATGTACTTCTGATCTTAGCAACCAGTCACCGCCAGACATGGAGCTTAAGGGAGAATGCCAAGACACCACTGAGACACAGAGCTGGTATCCACACACAGCTCTACAAATCACAGCCACACTCGGCAGAGTTGGCACAAGGCTGTACGGCAACCAGACAGTCCAAGGTGTGCACACACTCACATCATCAAACTGCAAAACGAGCAGTATCCCCAGCTCCCCCAGGTTAGGTAAAGCTTACCTCCCCACCCGATTTATAAGAGCCCACATTAAGAAGCGTCAGTGAAAGCCCATGGGAATCAGTTGAGGTTATCAGAAGTTTAGAGTTTTCTTCAATGCAAAGAAATAGCATTGCATGAGGCCACGTGCAGCTGGTTGTCACTACGGTCCTCATGCAAAACAGTTGGTGTAGTTCACCACAGCTGTTATGTATGCTGGGAGTGAGAATGGGACTGATCCAAACATGCAGCAACCTGATGCACCAGAAGGCACGACCAGAAATACCTCCCAGACTGAACACTGGGGGCCCAGCACCTCTCCCATTCCCACTCTACATGCTCAACTTGCATAGTGCTCACCCAGCTTACAGCGTGTTTACAGACTTAACAGCTGTGCAACTTGCTATCATACTGTGGGTGATCTCTTCCCTGTTTCGCACATGAAAGTAGTATAAAATGTAATGCAACGTCAGATGCAAAGCTCTGCCCAGGACAGAATGGAGAGCAGGCACATGGGTAACATGGTAAGGCAGAAAGCATCCTCCTGCAGGAATACTGGAATAGAAAGACAGAGGCATGCAGACTGACTGTGGGACATGAAGCCAAAGCTAGGCACTATGTGAATAACGAATAATAGTTATTTCTGCTTCACACTATGGCTGCTACATTAGGATATACAATGCAGTGAAAAAAAATAAAGACAGCAACTTTGCAGAAGCATGATTACAGGCAAGTAACTCACCTGCAGCCAATGCCTTCGGACTTTGCTGATCTGGTCTGCCTTTGCCTCCATCTTTCCCACTAGCGCCTCCAGTTCCCTCTCCAGATCTTCCCTTACTGCAACGGTTGGAGCTTCCTGGACAAGCTTAGAGAGCTGCTGGTGATCACTAACATAGATCATAGACAGATCAAAGCTTGCAATAGACTTAGTGCTGGTGTACACAGCCACAGTAGCAGCAGCCTAACAAATTCAGCATGCCATTGTGAACCAGTAAGAACACTTTTGGTAGTGAGTAGCACCATTAAGTTTGCACACCCCAGCAGCAGGCTGCCGCAATGTGAAGTTGTCAATAGCCAGCAACTTCAAACTTCTACACGCGCCTTTAAAATTAAATCAAAGGCCCCTTAAGGAAAGGAACTCAGCACTTGTTCAGTTACTGCTTTATACATTTGCTTCTACCGCTGTTGTGCCGTCAGACAATTCATAGCCTGTTAACCAGGATGAGCAAGAGAGCCAGTAAAGCTGTTTTTCAATGAAATATTCATCCACTGCATCGGGGGCTGTTACCACACTTCCCCCCAACCCCTCAAAAACATGATACTGCTGCACATCAACACACACACACAGTCCCAGCTGATTACCAGAGTCAATCTGTAACTGCAATGAGAAAGGAAAGCCTCTGCAGCTACAAGAACAACTAGATTATATGCCACAGACCTCCCAACACGAATGCTTCCCCCAGCAAAACTTTCCAACTTCAAAGCAAAAACAAAGCACGTGCATTCGTAGTCTGCAGCGTTGAATAGATCAAACTTACAAACTCATCTGCCCAAACTCATCCTGTAGAGTCAGCAGAACTTCTGAGAGCTCTTGCTGTGATGAAGAACAGTCCTTGGGCAGAGGTGCCTTTCTGCTCCTGCTGGCAGGACGACCCGCACTGATGGGCTTTGCTAGCGGAGTATCATTCACCACGCGACTGTTGCACAAAGCTTTTGTGTGATGCTTCATGAGGTGTAGGACGTGTTGTACATTGGCACCAACTGAATGGCTGGGACTTGTAGACTAGAAGGAAAATACCTCTTAAGTGACACTGTCATCAACCTACTCATCTTAATGAAAAACATAAATGAGAATTTATTTGCTGCCAAGTATTTTTTTCTTTGAGTGGATATGCATAACAGGAATAGCCTGACCAGCAAAGCAGCACAGAAAACCCATGTTAGGAAATACCAGATCAGCAAGCTTTTTGAAGATAAACCGGAACAAAAGAGCCAAAGACAACAATATCTGACCACTGGGCATCAGGAGCGCACCATGCCAAAGCCATTTAAGGAGCTGCAGCTACTGAGCATTAAGCTTTGGAATTCGGCAGCTCACCTTCCCAGCTACGAAAGGTACATCACCCAGACACAGTCTGTAATGGGGCTGCGTAGTGAGATGGCTCGTAAGAGAGCATTTCTGAAAGGAAAGAAGAGAGAAATGTTTATCAAAGATGACGCTACAGCAAACCCTCACCTTTCTGATAAGAGGCAGCCTACTTTCTGACTGCATGCACACGTTTAGTTCACTTCTCAGTAACCACCCTTCTCTTCCCCGTTACCTTCTCTGGCTGCTTAGTTTTTTTCCTGGGTTTTCTTGCTTTTGGAGAAAGCAGTGGTGATGCTGCTTGAATCAATAGTCTGTTGGTTTCCAGGCCTGTCTGAAGCTGCAGTTAAGGGAATGAGGGAAATTATTAAAATTATACAACAGATTATCAGGGAGGAGGTGCTCAGATAAGCAACTGAGTATCTTTTAAAATACAAGCTCTCTGAAAGCAAGGGCTGCAAGCGCGTAGGATGCTTTTGCAGCCTAATCTAAACATCAGACAAGAACATTTCCTTCAGTAACACTTCGCATCACTAATCCCAGTAAGTTAAAGAATGAATTGTACTGAATAACTCCCATGCAGGCAGGTGTCAAAACAACAGCTGTGTTTTATACTTAACAAAATAGTAAGGAATTCAAGAGACCAGCTCTCCTCCATTGATTTTGTGGCATATACACTCATCTGTTCCTTCTTATTATGGCTTCAGAAATCATCTCCCAAGCAATCTCAACTAGAAGCATTCACAAAACATTTATGATTGACTTGAGCTTAACACTTACAGGAGAGGTTACAGACAGAGCCTGCCATGTCACTGAAATACTTTTTCAGCATACAACTGATGAGTACGTAATGACCACAGAAAAAGGCCAGTGTCCTTCCTTACAGACTCACAATCTCCTTTTTTTGCCTCCTTATGCAGTGTTTCTAGTTAGTTATAAAGGGAGCACACTTCTTGACCTTGATCTATTTAAAGCAGAGATCTTCATACATCCTCGGCTACAAATCAGTCTGAATTACTTTTCCACCTAACTTCTTTTATTGAAAAAAAATAAAATGAAGCTTAAGTGCATAAGACGCTGTTAGAAAAAGGTTTTCAAGGCACTCAGAACATCAGATGAGAGGATGGGGTGAAGGCTACACCTGCATTCTGTATGTAGAAGACATCACCAGCAAATTCATTCGAGAAGCTGATAAATTTGGAAGAGCCAATTACAGTGCATAGCAGTACAAAGGGATTTTCCTGCTGTTACCTCAGCTGCTTTTTCCTGAACAAGCTTCCTTGCGTGCTCTTCCTCCTGAAGTTTCTGTTCCAGCTCTTTCATTTTTTTCTAGTCAAAGTTGAATGAAAACAAAAGCATTACTAGCAAAGCAAATTCTTTCCTCATGAAGTGTACTGTACTGAGAGGTTCAGCAATAGTTTATCAGCTCAACTTGCAACATTAAGACTTTAGAACTAAAACCACTGAAGCAATGTCACCTATATAGGCACAGATACAACAGAATAGCGGTTATGCTTTAGATAGAAGCCATTTTTCTATTTTTACTTCCAGAATTGGTATTTGAATTTAAGTTGCAGAAGAGTAATATATGAGGTTGAACTCTGAGATGAGTGGGATGTTTTTGACCATACAGTCACTTTCTTGATAAAAATTAGAATGGAAAGACAACACCGCCCACCCGTGACAGTGTGTCAGCTCTTGATTCCCACATGGAAAGCTGCACAAAGATTCCTGTTTAACCTGCTGCGTATGGCAGCTTTAATATACAAATGCTGAAGCAAACCTTTTGTTTGAACTGAAGACTGACAGGAAGCCAAACCAATGCTTTCGCAAAGAAATGGACCAAGCATTCACTCGGTCAGTTGTTTTAGCTGGAGGGTATAGCTCAAGCTGTGCAGCAAGAACGTATCTCACTACATCTTTCTTCGGAGACAGAACACTGTGGAAATTCTGTGATACTCCCTAAGCGTTTTTTTCTTTCCTGCAGTCAAATAGTATTCTGAAATCCCCCTTCCAAGCACAGCTCTCAGAATGGTTACATCCCACGGGCAATGTAGAATCCTGGTCTATCACCAAGAGGTAAGCAGCCAGCAGCCTGGCTAGTGGAAACACAGCCCTTCCCTGACCACATTCCTCACAGCATAACGTAATGTGACTGCAGGTTGGCACCAAGATAATTAAAATGTTCTGCTCAGTCACTGCTAACCATTACAAAAAAATCTCCATGGAAAAAAAAGGAATTATTTAAACATGTTTTTGTTCATTTAAGTGAAATTTCATGTGACCACCACACATGTGACCACCGAAGTCTCAAACAACCTGAAATGGAAAAATATGAGAGCTTGAAGATACAGGATGCCTTCAGTTCCTAGTAGATAGCTGCTAGGACAAACACCCAACCAGGTCTACCAGGCAGAAAACATCTCTGGTGCAAAGACAGCTCCATCTCTGTGCTTCACTGCCCTGCAAATCAGCATTTGCTTGGCAGCTGAGAAGCCACCATGTGCATGGCTTCAGCAGGGCAGCTGCTGCTTCCCCTCACCACCTGGCAATTAGGGGAGATAAGAAAAGCAGGAGGGGTAGGTAGCACACAGCCATAACTGGATGCTCATCACTTCTGCTGTTCACAGAACAGCGTTCTGGTTTTGTCTCATGGTTAGCATTAAGACAAGATGACTACCAACAACGATTCTTCGAAGCACACGACATGCACATACATTCAAATTATAGCTGATACGCAGAAAACCAGAGCCCTTGCCACGCTCGTAGAGAACAGCCTCCATCTTCAGACACAGGCATGCTCAGATCCTCTCAGTCAGCTGTCCAGGCACTGCAGGACTACTGTTACACTGTTCTTACACTACACACTTCTGAGCTGCGCACTCTGATGAAAAGACCATCACATGGATGTGAATCTCAGTACCTCCTTTTTACAACCAATAATGACACCTTCATGTGGCTTGAAAGCAATACTAGGTAACAGCTCTACAAATCTTGGTGATTCAAAAGCACATACGCAACCTCTGCTCTGTCAGAGTCTGAAAGTAAAGGCAGGGAAATCACTGCTCGATCCAAGTGGTCACCTCCCCGTTCTCACCCTTTTCAACACACCGTGTATGGAAATAGTCCCTGTTTCTCACTTCAAATGAAATTTGCACATGTTTTTGTGGTCTTGCCACAAATACAGCAGAGATTACTATAAAAGCAACAGCTGCAACTGTTTTGAGTGCGCAGTCACCCTTCCAAAACAGTAAGATAACACTCGCACAGCAAGGTTAAAGCGGGAACATGGTCAACAAACAGAAGCAGTCCAAGCTGCTGATCTGAGAGCAACCCATGACAGCAAAAGGATCACAAGAAAAATAACCTTCAGAGCTAAACCCAGATTCCTCTCAGTTCCAAGAACTGATTACCGTGTGAATTTAGTATCTTCAATCCAAGAGAAACACCTAAACTTAATGCTGAAGTCCTGCAGCCAGTCAACAAGACAACAAATAACCCAGCTCCACCAAACCTCAGCTGCTCCCAGTCCAACACTTGGTGAAAGTTCATTAGAAGCAATTCCTCATGCTGAACCTCTTATTTCAACCCTGACTCAGGAGGAACCTACACAGGAATACTACATTCAGACAAGAGTGTAGAAGATGCTCACAGTTCGGCCCAGTAAAGAATATACTTTTTATTCTAAAAAAGGGGCTCACCACAATGGGGTGTCAAGATCTGGACCAACTTCTTACAGCTGCCTTGGGACAGAGATTCTCAGGAAGAGCTGTGCTGTCTAAAGGACCTGAAGCAGATCATCTAGCTCAAGATTCTATCCTACATACTCCTGGAAAAGCACTCTATCAGCACCTGGTAAGGGCTGTGTGCAGGTGGCAAGTTTACAATTTTGCTGGAGTCCAGAACTACCCCCAGTACCACACTCCAACAGCAGGGAAAAAACTGGGGGGTGGAAGCCTCTCCCTCATTAAAGCCTTCTGTAGTTCTCATACTTCAGAGTCTCGTGGTGTCTCTCCAGCAGCAGAAAGGATGTGGATTGGATTTCAGAAGCCAACAGCACAGATGGTACACAGAAAAAAGATATGATTGAACCTGGCCACGCTGAACTTTTAAAAGCTATTGGTTCAAAAACACATCCTGAAAAAGCAGATGAAATGCATTGATAGCCAGCCAGGGCTGGAGGGCAGGCAATGCCCAGACTGCAGAATTCTGCCCACAAAATAATTGCATTTCTTAAGACAAAAGGCAAGTGGCAAAAAAACAAACAAACAAACCTAACAACCCCAAATCAACTAAAACCAGAACAAACCAAAAGCCAACCACACCACTACACCCTCAAGTCAAATCAGCTAACATCCAGTAGAGTGCAAGGTACCTCAGAGAAGTCAAGAGTTCACAAACAACCACAACCCTATGTGCCAACCAAATGTAGAAGGCAAATGCCAACAGATATGGTTAGCCTAAACAAAACTCCAAACTGCTGCAGGGTGCAGTGACCTGCAGCCTGACTGACCATGTAGACTTCCATCTTCGAAAAGATCTTCAGCTGTTCTTTTTCCCCTATAGGGCACTATATAACTCAGCTCCGTTATTGTCATACAGCTACAAAGTGCAGCATGCAATAAGCAAGATTTATCTGTTACAGCACACACAACAGACCTCTGCTATGGACTGCATCGTGGTAAGCCTGGTGTACTCTTTCTCCAACAAATCCAGCTTCTCCAGTTTGGACTGAACATGCGATTGATCAAGCCGTTCTCTCTCCAACGAATCCTTGAAGGAGAAGTAAAAAGGCAAATGATTATAAGCACAGTAAAACAAGCACATACACAGCAAACCTTATGTCTGCAACATGAGGAAGGACCGCAAAAGAACTACTTAATCTGTCCAATGTTAAATGGTGCTACAACTAAGGAGCAAATAGGCACTGTTGGCACAGCTGGGAACACCACCCAAGCTGGGAATCTCACACCAAGCCAGAATGAGATAAAAATTTTGCAGCCTCCCCTCCCTTCCAAACCAAATATGATGAAAATAATGTTTTATTACTCAGCAATTAGAGGCTATTTTCTTTATCTATTTTATTTCTTCAGTAAATGTTTAATAGTCTGAAACAGGGGAGCCACAGAAGCTAATGAACAGAGCCCTAGGTGATCCACACACCCACAAAAGAAAGTTTAAGCTCATTTTTGATGCAGGGCAAATCCCACAATAACTGATGATAGGAAAAATAATCCACCATCATTTCTACAAAACTAATTTCAGATTTCTTTCAATTAGTGCTATTCCTGATGAAATCTCAATAGATTCGAAGACCAAAGACAAAAGGGAAGGTTTGTCCATTGACAGTCAGTTATTATACTCCAAGGCATACGGATGAGCTAAGGCAAGTGAGAATTACTTGCTGGTATGTGACTCACTAATACCAGAGCCTTTGCTATTGCCATAAAGACAGATGCACAAAGGTAAAAATAAAATAAGAATACCAGGGTCCTAATAATACTGAAAATTAAGTAGGGAAATTATTCACAACCAAGTATATAAAGGCCAGCTCAAACAGACATCCACACTTGAAGGCATTGACTCTAAAAAATCTTGACACAGTTCATACGATTATGTTTTTTGCCCATTTAATCCTGAGATAATCCTGAGAACACACCTGCTTCTCCAAGAGCTGCGTCTTCTCCCTTTCTGCATGCTGGATCATTTTTCTCATGTAGTCCAGCTGTTTCTCTAACAGGCTGTACCGAGACTCAGCAGCTGCCAGCTGAGAAGCCAGTTCTGAAAGTAACAGAAGGCCAAAAAGTGAAATTAAGTGCTGCCTGGTGGGGTTGTTTTTAGGTGTTTTTAGGACACTTCAAAAACAATCAAGGAAAGGCTTATCTGAAACTCAGACGAAGCTGAATCAACTCTTACATGCATGCAAAACCCCAGAGCAAAGTTGCTTTTAAAACAATTGCTTCAAAACTCCACGCTTCACTACCAAGTAGAGATTGAACAAAGTCAGCTAAAACAGTTTCATGCACTGACGAAGCCCAGATTTCATCCACGTCAGTGTCCAGTGTTACCTACAGCAACCAACCTTGATTTTTCTTTGACACTTCAGTTCTGTCGCGCTCTCTGTGCCTCATTTGCTCACTCAGTACTTTCTTGTAGTCTGCCGTTTCTCTGCTGAGGTGTTTGACATTCTCCTCTGCCTGAAGCCGTTCCAACTCCAGCCGACGAATTTTTTCCTGAAGATTCCTCAGAGCAGAAAATATTGCTGTAATTGAGTGAGTATCTTTTGTTAGTTGCTTTTATAAGCACAATTCAAGTTTGATGTTACCTTGAAAAGTGCACTACACAAGAAAGCCAGTGCTCCTCCCCACCAGCCAGGACTGCCTCCACAAATTATGGTCCCATTGCCCAGCAGAAGCCAGGTAAGTGTTCTGCAGATTAAGTGCAAACAGTGCACCTTCTGACTTTCATCAACTGGAAATTAAAAGTGACAGCTGAACAATTAAAGCAGCAGCAGCTTCTCTGTTCGGTTATTAGGCCTACACAAGTGCATGCAGAAAACATTCCTATTAATGATCACAGAGGAGAATAAAGGTCAGATAATAAGAGATGTTTATCTCTCCAAGCAGCAGCTAACTTGTTATACCCCTCATGCCCACAGTGCACGTACCCTCTCTGTGCTAACCAACTTCCCCACTTTCTGTTCCCCTCCCTACTCCAACAATTGCTTAAAGCCCTTCTACACTCATCACAGAAAAAGCAGCTGTAAAATAACTCTCATCACCTTGCCATCAGACCACCTGCTGGTAACACAAAGCATGATGTCTGTTAGCTGTATTGTTTCATTCTGCAAAGGGAACCATAAGCATAAGCCCCTTTCCCTACACAGTCCTACTGAAGTATAACACGAGAACACCAGCACAGACAGCTGATAGGGCAGACTTACCTGTGAATGATGTTAGCCTGCTCTTTTGTGCTTAAACCTACTCCAGAGAAAGAAGGAATGAACACAGGAAAAACCGAAACTGCATTTTTGCTTGGGCATCACATTACAAGAAAGGGGAAAAGAAAAATAGAATGTGTTTTCCAATGTGAAAAATGCATCAAAGCTTGAAATGTAAAACAGAACAGAGCAAGAAGCCTGCCTGCTATAAGGCAATTTCAATAATTCAGAAGGGAGTGACAGCAGCCACAGTTAAGGGGAAAGTTGTAGACAGCCTAATCCAGTTTGTAGGATCAGAGTCACCAACTATACTCTCTTTTCTAGATATTACTTTTACCAGGATTCAGGCGATACGGGAATAGCTGGAGCTATAAACAGCTGTTACATAATCCCCAGGGCTAAATTAAAACCTGTGTATTTACAATAACAAGAAGCAAAACGGATCAGTGAAGCAATTTGAGCAATGAATGGATAAAGGTGGAAACCTACAGGATGCCAAGTATCACTCAGAACAAAGAAACATCCAAGGAATAGTTACTTTGTACCAGCCTTCCTGAGTATTAAAACAACCACCTACACTGTAACAAACACACCACACAAGCCCAAATCAAAGCAAGCAGGTTTTAAATACGATTTCTTAGAACAGTGAGGCAGGAGCAGTAAGGAACCTTAAGGGCAACCAGATCATTTCTCCCATCTGAACTCCCAAATCTTTATCCTAACATACACGCTCACTAAAATATTAGGTCTTGTGAAGTCTACACAAACAAAAAGACTAAGATATTTGAGAAACTGCCTGTTTGATCTTATTACTTCCTATATGCATTCCTACTTACATATATACTTAATAAAGACATCTTATAAACCATATCCCTTTTTACAAGTTGTCCCCCTACCTGCACTTGTTTCAGAGTTGCAGGCTACTTGCTTGAGAAAAGTTGGAAGTAAAAACTTACATATCAAGAACTCGTCAGTAATACAACACAAATCACCATCTACAAAAACATACCCGCAACTCTTACAAGTAAGCTCTTCACTGGACATCCAGTTTTTGTGTCATACAAGTCCTTCAGCTGAGCCAGCAGCACGCTCAAACTGACTGCACTGTGCATGTCAGAGCATGCATTGCATTTCACCTAATAGACCATTAACATCCAAGTCTCAAAAGTCCAACATGAATTACAATGTTGGAACAACTACTTGAGCCTATCATGACTTTATTTTCATAGAGTAACTTAAGGTTCGTCCTAAATCTCACTCCCTCTTCCCTCTATAGGGAAGAAAACTGCAGATCTGTCATAGCCTCTGTGCAGTGCCAGTCTCCAGGGGGTGTTTTCTCAAAGAGCCTGTGCCCAGCAGTTCACACGGAATGGCTTAGGTTGGAAGGGACCCCAAGGATCACCAAGTTCCAACCCCCTGCCACAGGCAGGGCCACCAACCTCCATATCTAATACTAGACCATGCTGCCCAGGACCCCATCCAAACTGGCCTTGAACACCTCCAGGGACAGGGCATCAATAACCTCTCTGGACAACCTGTTCCAGCACCTCACCGCTCCCTTAGTAAAGAACTTCCCCCTAATACACAATCGAAACCTTCACGCCTTGAGCCTAAAACCATTCCCTCCCTGTCCTATCACTATCTATCCGAGTAAAAAGTTGATTCCCCGCATCGCAGAAGCAGTCCTGCCTCCTGGCTACCCCAGCTCCTTCCTGTATTCACTCAAGGCAGCTTTGGAGGATCCCTCACTACCGTATTCACCAAATCAACAGAAAACTAACAAGGAACAGTTTTGCTCTTCTCAGGTCAAGCAAAACGAATCTCTTTGGTTCTTGGGTTCGCTTCCAAATTCAGCAGGAAAGAAGGGAAAAATAAGTGTAAATAGGAGTAAGAAACTCCCTCTTTGGCAGTGGAGAGCTCTCAGTTCAGCACTTTGCCACAAAACGCTCCTTTCTGCCTGTTGTAAATACATCACAAAAAAAACATGCACAACACTCCCTCTGTACATGAGGAACCCACTCGTTTCATCAACACCAAATCTCTGTCTTTGCTCCAGACTGTTTTGGGAACTCAAGGCTCTTTTTTCTACCCATGGGGAACATCTTTCTCCAGCTGCAACACAACCTCCTCCACTAGGCTCTCTTCAGAAGGAGAAGCATAAAGATCTGCAACAGGTGACCAGCACATCACTGGGAAGTGACGAAACGACAAAGAGACCACATCCTTTGTGTGCACACAGCATTTCATACATGCTGCCTGGACCCACTACACAGGTGTTTCAGAAACAGGTAAGAAAACAACTTTATCAAGTTATTATTAATCAAGGCCAGGCTGAATGTGGCTCTGGGCAGCCTGGTCTGGTGGTTGGTGAACCTGCACATAGCTGGGGGGTTGAAACTGGTTGATCATTGTAGTCCTCTTCAACCCAGGCCACACTATGATTCTATGCTGCTATGATTATTACCTCTGCTGTTACTCTCAGGATAAGGAACCACAGGCTTCTGAGGGGAGCGCAGCAAATCGGAATTGATAAAGGGCTTGTGCTTTGGGTAGTCCAGGTAGGAAGCCGCAGAGAGTCCATCCGTGGCTGATGCAGACTTCGGAGCTTTGCACAGATCACCCTGAGAACAAAACAGAGCCGTTACGGCACACGCTTGTTCCTCTGTCACAAAGAAGGCAGACTGAGATGATGAAGCGTGGAGAAGCCCCGTGACAGCACACGGAAATGGCTCCAAGGCTGTATTCTTCCCCTAGCAGCCTCGGGCTGCGTCATTTTTACACTGCAGCCTCCTTTCTGCCAAAAATAAAGAACCTCAAGGATAAAGCGCTTCAAGCTAGCTTTTATTTCTGCTTTCGCGCTGTGGGGTTGCTTACGGTAGAGCTCTGACCCAGAATCCGCCGGGTGCGTATTACAGGCACGAACATCAGCGCAGAAAGAAGGGAAACGTGCTGAGCGACGGGACAGTAAAGTACAACAGCCGCTCGGAAGCGAGAAGTGCCCAATCGCAGCCCCCAGGCGCACACCCCAGCCTCAGTCCCCGCAGCGCCCCGGCGGTCTCACCGTGTGCTGCTGCCCTCGCGCCGCCGCCATGTCTACCGGAGCCGCGCGCGCTTTTCACGGCCTTTTCAGACAGCGGCACACAGGCAGCAACGGCGCCGCGCGCTCTCGTCACATGACGCTTGAGTAGCGGGGCGGTTCACCAATGAAAAAGGAGGAGCGTAGGTGAGCACCGCCCCCGAATGCTCGCAGCGCAACGTCACGCGTTCACATTTGAATGACATGCCGATCATCCAATAAAAAAGAAAAACAAACCTTCTCAGCCAATCGAAGGACAGGAGTCAGCCGAAGGGGCGTGACCTCCCGTCACCAATCGCGTGAGCCGAGAGAACGAAACCGGGAGGAGCGAGCGGCCGCGGGATTTGTGCGCGGCACGTGAAGCATCTGCGCACGCGCGGCGGGCAGATAGCGGAAGAGGATGGTCTTTGTCAAAGTGAGCCCCTGAACGTCGACCAATCAGAAAACAAGAATCTCCCAGGTGGTACCAACCAGCGCCGCGACCCGCGGACCACCCAATCGGCGGGCAGCGCAGGGCGGCGCGTCCGCGTCCGGATTGGCGGCTCCGAGCAGCGCGGGGGCGGCGATTGGGCGGCGAGTTTTGAAGGCCGGTTTGGCGCGAGGCGGTGATTGGCTGCCGCGGGAGCCCTGAGCCCGGGGTGGAGGGAAGGGCGGGGGGCGCGGGGTGACGCCGACACCGACACAAGGGGGAGGCGGCGCGGCGGTAGCGGCGGCGCGCGGGGCCTAGGGCGGCGCGGGGAGGCGGGGGCGCTCCCGGGCACGGAGGCGGGAGGGGAAGGGGGGACGCGGGCGGCTCCTCGGCTCGGGCCTCGCCCCGCACCTCCCTCATCCCCTCCCTCGGGCCCGCCCGCGACCGCGCCGCCGGCAGCGGCGCGGATGGCGGCGGCGGCAGCCCCGGCTCTGTACGCCTGCACCAAGTGCAACCAGCGGTACCCGTTCGAGGAGCTCTCGCAGGGGCAGCAGCTGTGCAAGGTGCCGGGGGAGCGGCGGGAGGGGAGCGGGCGGGGGGCGGGCGGCCGCGCGCACCTGCGTCAGGCGGCGCCGCATGAGGGGCGCCGCGGGCGGGACGTGACCGCAGTTCTCCCTCAGGAGTGCCGCATCGCCCATCCCATCGTCAAGTGCACCTACTGCCGCTCGGAGTTCCAGCAGGAGAGGTAGGGCAGCGCCTGGGCCCTCTGCGGCTGGCGGGGTGGCGGGTGGGAGCAGAGACAAACTCCCTGCACGCCCAAACGCGGAGGCGGTATCTCTGTGCTACCGTGGGCTCCCCGGGGATTGGGAGTGTGCTGGTGCGGAGTCTGGCTGATGTTGGTCTTGTCTTTAGCAAAACGAACACCATCTGCAAGAAGTGCGCCCAGAACGTGAAGCAGTTCGGAACGGTGAGTGGGCTTCTGGCACTGAGCGCTCAGGGAGGGCTCGTGGGGTTGGGAAAGTTGTTTTGTTTTTTAAAGTGAAAGCTTTGGAACAAAATTTGAGGGGAAAAAGGAATTGCTTTTGGGAAAGGTGCATTGGGGTGTGGTAAGAAGAGCCGTGGCCTTCCTGCCCTGGTGAGGTCACGTCTGGAGTGCTGTGTCCAGTTCAGGAGGGACAGGGAACTGCTGAAGAGAGTCCAGTGGAGGGCCATGAAGATGACGATGGGCCTGGAGCATCTGTACAAAGAAAGGCTGAGAGATAGGGGGCTGTTCTGCCTGGAGAAGAGAAGGCAAGGCTGAGAGGGGATCTCATCACTGTTTATAAGTGTCTGAAGCATGGCAGTCAAATGAACAGGGCCAGGTTCTTTTCAGTGGTGTGCAGCAACAGGTCAAGGGGTAGAGGGCACAAACTGGTACACAGGAAGCTCCATACAAGCATGAGGAACAGCTTCCCTACTTGTGAGGGTGGCAGAGCACTGGAACAGGCTGCCCAGAATAGCGATCAGTTGAAAGGCTGCAGAGCCTCCTTTTCTGGAGATCTTAAAAACCCATCTGGATGCTTTTCTGTGCAACCTTCTGTAGGGAACCTGCTTTAGTGAGGGGTGGGGTGGACTCAATGATCTCTGGAGATCCCTTCCAACCTCTGTGATTCTATGATTCGAAGGTGAGAATGGTTACTGACAGATTTCCTTCCTGCCTTCCAGTTTGTTTTGTTCGCTTTTAAGTCCCTTGTGGTTAAATGCAGTTTAACAATTATTCTTAACTGTAGTATAGTTCGAAAAAACAATGTTAATTCACCTCATGCGTATGAAGAAAGTCTTTGCCTATTCTTACAAACACGCACTGACAGCAGAAGGACCGTTAGCTGCCTGCATTCTTTATGAGTGGTTAATGTGGAAATCTAGTCACACTGCGTTGTGTAAGTCTGAAAATTGCTGTGTGTTAATCATATTAAGCTACTAAGTAGGACAGGTTTTGAGTGTTAGCTGTATTTGTGTTACTTTGTGTTTCCTTGTTTTGAATTTCAGCTTCAGTTCTGTTAGAAAAGTTGAACTTTTGAACATGTGAATGCACACACTGCATCTGTGTGCCCTGTGGACACGAATTCGTGGAAGGTATCAGGATAATCTCATTTGTAAAACAAAAGCTTGTAACTTCATCTACTTTAGATGAAATTCAGCTTATTGGAGAAACGTAACAGCTGTTGGCATGCAGGCAGGCATTTAGTGAATGTAAATGTAAACCAAACAAAACACATTCTTTGAAGAGCTTGAAATGTAGCATGGTAAAGTGCAGCGCGGATCCAACATTTGTACCTTGGTTTTCATGGCAATTCTGAAGTGGTTTTTGACCTTTGAAGGAGTATCTTTGTAGAGGAAAAAGTACTGGGGAGAGAGGTGGCCGGAAAAAAGGTTTAAGATGCATCATATGAAGCCACTGTAGTTTAGAAGCGTCCTCATCCTGTGATTTGAATTAACTGTGCTAATACTTCACAGTTTCAATAATGAACTAACCTCCGTTCAATTTGTCTGTTTTTCAGCCCAAGCCTTGTCAGTACTGTAATATTATTGCAGCATTTATTGGCACAAAATGTCAGCGCTGCACCAACTCAGAAAAGAAGTATGGCCCACCTCAAACATGTGAGCAGTGCAAACAGCAGTGTGCTTTTGATCGAAAAGAGGAGGGAAGAAGGAAGGTAAGCTTTGTTCCAGAGCTGTCGTCGCTTAGGTTGACAACAGATGTTCCCATTTCTTAGGAGACATCTTGATTATGTGCGATGGGTTGAGGTTACACATTGTCTGAGCTGAGAATGATTTGCCCCCTAGAAAATGTATTAACCCTTCTGTGATGTAGAGTTTGTCCCATATTTGCTAAGACCTCCTTCTAGCATAATTCCCTATTACGAAAAGAATTGGAATGAGATTCATTTTATTGAAGGATAGCATGCATATCTTGTATATACAGTAGTGCTCTTTCATACTGAAGGGATGTTTGGATTTTTCCTGAAGATAACATGAATTGAAACTATTATTATTATTATTACTGCAAGTATTAAAATATATATTTCTAGTGCAAGTATAATTGGGAGAAAAAACCCTTATGAATTGTTTCCCAAAAGGTCGATGGAAAGTTGCTGTGTTGGCTCTGCACCCTGTCCTACAAGCGAGTGCTACAGAAGACAAAAGAACAGAGGAAGAGTCTAGGATCTTCACATTCAAACTCCTCATCTTCATCTCTTACTGAGAAAGACCAGCACCATTCAAAACACCACCACCATCACCACCACCACCACCGTCACAGCACTGGTCACCATAAGTAAGCGTTTCAAGAAGTAGAATGGTTGGAGGTACTTTTTCCGAGTGTGTGCTGTTAGGACTGAGGTGAAATGGAAGGAAATAAGAAAGGCAGTTTAACGCATGTCATCAAAAACAGGAGCAGAATGTTTTTCTCCCATTGTAGAAATCGTTGTATTCCAACAATTTGGATGAAGAGAAGACGGGGAGATGCAGAAATTCTCAGCGACCGTCAAACTGCTTGATTTTAAAATTGATAACAAAGATACCCACAGGATGGCCACAGAAAAAGAAGTTACTTAGGGATAAACGTGGATTTCTAAGCAGCAGTTACTGTGTGCTAACTGCTATTTTGCATGCATTTACCATAGGCTAAAAGGCGTGTGTTAGCAGTTTAGTATTAGAGTAACTGCTTCGCTCAAAATCCCCGCCTTAACTTACTTAACTGCCTTGTTTGTGTGCATGCAGTTGTGAAATGGAGAAGCAGAAGAAAAGGTACGAGATCACCATCAGTCTAGGACCAGTGTGCATCTATTTGCTATTGATAATCAAATCCTGCAGGATTTCATTATACAGACATAGGAAAATAGCACTCAGTTCAGTTACTGACACAGGGAACGTCTCATCTAGTTCTGTCCCATCTCCTGCAGTGTTTTTCTGCATGCCATCTGGCTGTGGTAGAAGCAGCATACAACCTTTAATTAAGATACCCAGCTTGTCAAATCACAGATCCCAAGATTGATTTGTTTCTTATGCTATGGTAATAGTGGCCATGATTTTTATTTTCACTGATAGGCTCTGGGCACACTTTAGAAGTGCTTGATTTATTTTTGTGTTGGATGACAGATAGCATGGCTGCAGTGGTGATGACCCCATCACAAGAACACATTTTGATTCTAAGCTTTGCTTTTCCTTTTTGACTGAAACTTGTTTGGCTAAGCATGGCTTAAAGAGAGAAGCAAAGTAAGCTGCAGTGATAATGAGAAATATAAATGTGCTCAGTTAAAAAGAAAAATCTAGATTTCTTTAGGAACTTGAAGAAAATTCTTCTTTTCCTACAGAGAATTACTGTACTGTTCTCTAATCTGTGAAAGTCAAATTGCAGCAAGCTAAACCTAATGTAATGCATGAGGTATAGTAAGAGTTATATAAAGTTAGCTCTTTATTATAGTATGGAGCTTCTAATATTCTCAAGAGTTAACAAAATGAGCATATCTCTATACAGGTCGTAATGTTGCTTGTTTGGCACCTTTTTTCTGTAGGCTGCCCTGGGTCCATTGCTTCTGGTCCAATAAATAAGACTTTTCCTATCCGTTTCAGTTATTGTTGAGGTGAGAGAATAATACAAGGTAGAAATGAAAAATCATTGAACTATTTGATTCAACGTGTTCTTCTCAGTTTTGCTGTTCCTCTGTCACTGGCATTCAGTGAAGTTACTTTAGAAATGAGTGAAGACATACATTTAGACTTGAAAGAGATGTTTTCAGGGATCTAAAACTTGTAAAGCTGCTCACGTGCTATCACATAAACGCCATGTTAGGCAATGTTCATTTTAGAGTATGGGAATTCTGAGATTGCTGTTTTAGACCAGCTTGCTGAGCACAAGATAAGCCGTAGGATGTATACAAAAATTGGGAAATACGAGAAAAAAAGGTTTAACCATCACTCATGAAATCTTGCATGCTGTAGTAATGTAAATATTTAGACAAAAAAATTCTATAGCGTCTTGATGTTATAAAGAGGGGTCATGAATGGGACAGGTAATGCTGTCCAGCTGAGTATTCAAAATAGGTAATTTTTTATTAAAAAGAAAAGAAAAAGATGGGGGTGATTTGTGTTAAGTACAGATATGATTCCTATAAACTTAGCAATAATGGTGCTTCTGGTCAGTTACCAAGTATGTTTTGTTTATTTCAGAATCAGCAATCTGAGTCCAGAACAAGATCAGGGACTATGGAAACAGAGGTAAATAGGATATTATTTGTTAATTTCTTTGTAATTTATTTTGGCATTTTTATTTAAAGGACTTTTTTTCTTGCTTTTCTGGCTAGTCTCTAGCGTTACAGCAAGGAGAATGAGTTAGCGATATTACATGTACCAAATGGTGAATTAGAGGGTTATGTAGCACGAGGCTTTAGGTTTACATTTTGTTTGATTTCAGCCATAAATCCTCTGCAGCTATTCAGAATGAAACTCCAAAGAAAAAACCCAAACTGGAATCCAAGCCATCAAATGGAGATAGGTAAAGTTACGTTTTTGTAAAGCTGAGGCGTTTCGACCAAATAGAGCACTGATTTGTTGCCAGCTGCTTCCTTCCTTTTTTCTTTTTGTCTGTAGAGTGAGGGAGGTGCAACTTGTCCAGCCATGCAGGTTACTGGGTGGCATCTGAGTGCTGTCTGTCAGCTATATTACTCTGTGAGAAAACTGGCACTGCCTTCCTACTTTTAAACTGCTTGGGGGACAACCTTAAATAAAGGTTAAATAATGAGACATTGGTTACCGATAAAATGGTATTCCCTGGCCTTTTTTGGATTAGATGCAGGGTTGAACCTGTTGCTTAATGTTGGGCTGGTATCCAGAGAAGCCTTTTGGGCCTCAAGATGTAAGACCGAATCTTTATTCCGCTTCTGACCAAAGAGTTGGGATAAATGTAAAAGGGGCTGCTTCAGTCGAAAGGTATTTCTCCCCTTCAGTGCTAATACTGAATTATATTTCTGCAGGTGTATGTAATGTGTGCCATTAGTAAGGTAATTTGCCAGTTGCATCCATTTCTGTCAGGTACATACTTTTTTTGCATCAGTTCTTAAGGGTGTTTGTAGAATTATTAATTGTCCAATTTGAACTTTGAAGAAATGTACTCTTTCTTTTTTCTGTTGATGTCGTAATGAACTTTTTTCTGTTTTTAGTAGCTCTATAAATCAGTCAGCAGACAGTGGGGGAACTGACAACTTTGTCCTCATAAGCCAGCTGAAAGAAGAAGTAATGTCACTTAAACGCCTTCTACAGCAAAGAGATCAGACTATCCTAGAGAAAGATAAAAAGGTAAAAATTGCATCTGCTTAACGAGAACTGCATCATTCTGTTGTCTGTTTTGTAGACTCCAACTGGTGTGAAAATGGCGTGAAAAACAAAAATCGGGTGCAGGTTTTTTGTATAGTAACTAATCAGATCTTACCTTTTCAACGACAAGCCTGGGACTTTTGTCTCATGAGTTCCTCTCCAAATTATATTCCTCTTACCTAAACTGCCAGACAGCGGTTTGTGTGTTTTACATGTTTTAAATTGAATCATAACAGAGGTCCCAAATTATCTGTGTAGGCTGATGGACACACGAGATAAGAGGAGCAAGAGTAGTAAGTATTTCAAGTTTAGCCAAACTTCAGTTTTAAATTAAAGCTACTATGGCCATGATTCCTGAGATGGTATACAAATTTACATGTACAATTTATGCAAAGTAAGTGTTTGGATTTTAAAATATTGGTAGTATGTGTGTTGTGCAGGTTATCAAGTCTTGGTTTGTGGTCGATGACTTGAATAAGCTTGATGATAAGCTTGGATTAGGTGCTTGGCAGTCAGGAATAGTTAAGTGAAATATAGTTAGGCACAAATGACTGCAGTCAAAACTCATAAAAGAGATTCAGCTTTCAAAAACCAAAGAACATGTACTGTGATTGTCCTTTAGTAGAGCTTATTTCTTTGCCATCTGATTAACTAGAATCATAGAATGGCCTGGGTTGAAAAGGACCACAATGATCATCCAGTTTCAACCCCCCTGCTATGTGCAGGGTCGCCAGCCACCAGACCAGGCTGCCCAGAGCCACATCCAGCCTGGCCTTGAATGCCTCCAGGGATGGGGCATCCACAACCTCCTTGGGCAACCTGTTCCAGTGCGTCACCACCCTCTGTGTGAAAACGTCCTAATATCTAACCTAAACCTCCCCTGTCTCAGTTTAAATCCATTCCCCCTTGTCCTATCACTATCTACCCTCGTAACCAGCCATTCCCCCTCCTGTTTATACGCTCCCTTCAAGTACCGGAAGGCCACAGTGAGGTCTCTCCAGAGCCTTCTCTTTTCCAAGCTAAACAAGCCCAGTTCCCCTAACCAGTTCACTGATCCTGGACGGAAATCATTTTAAACCATCTGCAGTACCTTCATTTCTACACTTAAATCTCTTGTGTGAGGGATATTGAAATTCTTTGTTTTGTGTTGCTCTTATGCCTCGTGTTGCTGCTGTTGGAAGTACTTGCAATTTCAAACCTTTAAGTGCTTAATGTGAAAGAGCTGGATAGCCTGTCATGGAGGGTATAGGTAGTTTCTTCAGAGGACAAGCATTAAGCCCTTCCCTCTCTCTTATAAAACCTTTAGAAGGTGATGAGTCAGGAGGAAATACATTACCTATTTTAAACTTTCATCTACTGGGTAAAGCTATCAAAAAATTTAGGTAAGTAAATGTCGTCAAACTTCTGCGTAGTGACTCGTTTTGTGCTGTTTCCATTGGGAGAGCATCTAATAGTGATAATTATCCCCATTGCTAAAACTGACTTAATTGTGAACCATACCTGGAGATTACAGCAGTAAGTAAATACTGTAGTTCCTGAGATTCCGAAAGCTTCCATAAAGGTTTCACAGGCTGATTAGGAGACATGCTGCAGCAGTCCAAGGAATCTTCATGGAATGTATATTTTCAGTTGACAGAACTGAAAGCAGACTTCCAGTATCAGGAGTCGAACTTGAGGACGAAGATGAACAGCATGGAGAAAGCTCACAAGGAAACTGTGGAACAGTTACAGGTAAGTGGCTGCTTGTTGGTGCTGGAGAAGGGCTCGAAATGGAGTTTTCTTCTGTCCTCTGGTGTTTCATCAGTTGTGAGTGTGCTGTTGGTCTGATTTCACAGCTGAGTGCAACACAATCAACCGTTAAGTATATCGGGTTAAACTACATGCCTGCTTTTAAAGAGGAAGAAATCCTCAAAGAGTTGTCTTATTAATCACAGAATGAAGAGCGATTCAGCGCGAGCCTCAGATCCTGACTTCTGTTGAGGAAATGTGGCTGCCTTGTCTTGGAAGGCAGAATATACACACTGAGGCTCTGAAAGCAGTCGTTTGAGTTTTCTCAACGTACGCATTTGGAAAACCTGTTTCCTAAATGCAGTGAGGAGTTAGCGCGTCGCAGTACGATCTGAGACTCGCCACTGATTGATAACACCTTTCTGTGTTGCAGGCCAAAAACAGAGAGCTGCTGAAGCAGGTCGCAGCGCTGTCAAAGGGTAAAAAATTCGATAAAAGCGGCAGTATTTTAACGTCTCCTTGAGGAGGTGGTGATTCACGGATCTGCTCAATGGAAAGTTGGGTAATTCTGCGAAGCCCTTACAATCCTGTGTAGTGGAAGAACTATTTTTGCACACCAGATGAGTTGGCATGTTTCCTACACGTTTTTATAATCGATGTGCAGCTTTTTTTAGTTACCGTTCAGATAAAACACTTCAACTGGCTTGAAGGGTGTTTTTTATTTTTTTTATATTGGAACCTTTTTGCCAGCAATAGTATTTAAAAAGTTGTGTAGAGAACGTAGCCGCGTTCTCTCTAAAAGGACGACACGCAATAACAAACTAGGTGTACTTTTTACAAAGCAGCAGCGGATGTTTTTAAGCTGTCCCGATGTCAGCCAAACGTTTATGAGTCTCCGGTTACACTGAATGCTGGTTTCTGGCAACTGTTCTTTTACTTTGTATCAGAATATAAATTTAGGGCGGAAATCATGGTGCTCATGTGAAACTAAAATAAAAAAGGCTTCTATGTATTTGTAAATACGACCGTAACGGTTATATTCTTAGTCATAACAGTTAATTAGTGTTTTACATTCTTGTGATAGGGGTTTACAGAAAGATTATCTATTGTACAGTAACAGAGGCAGTGTGGTTTTTGTAAGATTTACTGTAGATTTTTCTTGCAAGTGCCTTTCTCCAACTGTTTATTTATAGGGATGTTGGTATTTTGTACATAAGGTTTTTATGTTTTAAAATCATGTTTAATAAATGTTTTATGTAAATATAAATGTGTGTACAGAGGAATCGGAATCGAGGATCAAAGCGCAGTGCTTGGAGCAGCAGTAAAACTAGCTCATAGACAGGCAGTGAGTCTTGGCTTTAGATGACCTTTGTAGCTTGTCTGTGAGGCGTGGAGTTTTGGTAGTGCTGCTCATGCCAAACACTTCCCAAACATAAAAAGAAATGCTTTTTTTGCCACACTAAAGTTTCGTGGTTTATACGTTTTTCCATTTGACACAGTGCTAACTTTTAAGTCCGTAGCAGATGTTGTACCCCCTGTGTTACAACCTTAATTAGTGATACACACTCAAATTTAAAATAAATATCCGTATATGCATTCACCATTGTCTGATTTAATTAGTTAGTTGTCACTTTTGATTACTCTTAATGAATTGCAAGGTTCTCAGCCCCTGGTAAAGACGCGCAGTGTGAAAAGAGTAGCCAAAACAAATGGTCTTGAAGTTAAGCAAGTGGATATGTTGTCAGAAGGAGGGTTTGGGGTAGATTTTGATTCTAAATGGCATCGGTTTAGGTTTAGCTTTGCTCCTGATGGACATCAGTCATGTTCAGGAATTTCTATTCAACGTAGCCTAGTATATCCCACTGTCTCTGGTTGGGAAGGTGAGCTACAGCTCAGCATAAAGTGCAGCAGACTTAGGTGAGTGAAGGCTTAGTTCAGCTCTGGGTTACCGATTGGTAACAGGGTAACTGCTCGTGTTCCAGTAAGCTTCATTGTGTACAATAAGCTATGCACCTCCAAATAAATGAACCAAAATGTAACATTACTTGGCTGTCCACCTGTGTGCTGAGCTGTGAATACCTCTCAGTCATTCAAACAAGTTCCAGCGGTGACAGACTGCTGAATCATTTGAAAAATTGTGCTAGCTTGTTTCATATGGTATGCGTGTGTTTTTATACATTTATACATTGAAATCGACTTTGTATGTTTAGAAATGCTCCTTCATTAAAATTGTTAAACTAGGGTGGAGAATTCTGCTATCCTTTCGGGATATCTGTCTTTTTTCCTTCGTAAGATCCATATTTATGGCTTTCACTAATTCAGAGTAATATTTTGATACTGTTTTTTTTTTTCTTTCCCCACTTGAATGGCGACCCATATTCAGTGAAATTGGTTTTAAAACACAACCACATAGCAGTTCTAAAAAAGCTCCAAACTGCCCATCGAATCCCAGTCCTGAACGTCCTGTCCTGGAGCTGTAGATTATTGACAGAATAAACTGATGTTGTTTAAACGTGGATCTGCAAGGAGGCTGTTGTAACATATGGTCGTTTTTAGCCTCTTCCCAGATGTTGATTAGCATCGACCAGTATTGGTTGTTTTGGCTCAAGCTATTGAGGGTCTTTCAAGCCTGCGAATATTGCAGCCCCCTTTCAGATGCTACATCTGAATACATGTTCTGCAGTGAAGCTGTTCAGCTGCCCGCACGTATAGACTATTAAAACACTGTACTGGCACACATCTGACTCCTGACATTTTGTACCTTTTCTAAATCCAATGTTTCACAATAAAATCTTGTCAAAACGTGAGTCTGTCCTTTTAAAATTACTCTTAAATCTGTATTTGCCTTGTCTTAAATGCAGTTTAAAAAAAGGATTTAACTGCTATCTTGTGGAGTTTGATATTTTTAAAGTGGGTTTTCTATCTTAAAATGAGGAGGGGAAGATAAGCACTTGTATTCAGTAGTGCCTGAATTTCTGATTGTTAACTGTAACGTTCTTTCTCTACATGCATTGTGTACAAGTTAGGTGATTCTGAGACCGGAAGCGAAGCTGAGAGTTTCTGCATCCATTTCAAGGAGTGAGGTGCCCATAATAGTATGCTGCACTCTGCACTGGTAAGTCCCGGTCTTTGGATCTTGTGTGCTGCAATTCATGGAGCTTGTTTTTGTTTTTCTCTCAGGTATAGAATCACAGAATCCTTCGAGTTGGAAGGGACCTCTGAAGGCCATCCAGTCCAACTGCCCTGCAATGAACAAGGACACCACAGCTACATCAGGCTGCCCAGGGCCTGATCCAGCCTCACCTTGAAAGTCTCCAGGGATGGGGCATCAACCACATCACTGGGCAGCCTGTTCCAGTGCTTCACCCACGTTCAGTGTAAACATTTTGTCCTTCTATCTAACCTAAATCTACCCTCCCTGAGCTTGAAGCCATTTCCCCTTGTTCTGTCACCACAGGCCCTGCTAAAGGGTCTGTCCCCTTCTTTCCTGTAGCTCCCCTTTAGATATTGAAAGGCAATTTCTTTTCCTCCTTCCGCAATCTGGTAGAATACTTCTCATTTAAGAATGAAAGTTCAGAATGTAAAAGAAAAAATGAGTCAGATGAACAAGAAAGTGAGTCTCGGCAGCTATTGGTTCAGTCAGTTACCTAGGAAAGGGGATTCTTTGGATTTCACAGCCCCACTCTTAAAACACTGTATTTTAAATTGGATGTCATTACGTACAATATACACTGTTCTAACATTGAGTTGTTCTTTCTCTCATTTTAATGCGATTTTGCAGTGGCTTTAGTGAAGCTGTTAGTTTTTAAAGCTGAGAGGAGGGGAAAACTATGTATGATACCTAGTTTAGATATGGTTTCTGTGTAATCCGTGGTAAACTTGTGTAGCTGGCTATGCAGGAGATCGACTCCCTAGAAGGGATTTGCATCATTTGAAGCAAATTTCATGGGAGAAGTTTCTTTCTTTTAAACATATAACTTATGTGTAAGCGCTTGAAGGTTCTCGAGGGTCATCAGTACCTTCAGGCACCGATTCCACGCTGATCTTTTTGCAAACACTGAAGTTCATGGTTGTAAACTGTAATCTTAGCTTTTAAAAATGAAATAAAACTGTTCATATAAAGTTTTGTTCCTTTAAACGAGTTACTGAGATATTGGTTCGGTTGAAACTACTGCAGTGAAAAATACGTATTTTTTGGTATGTTACGTGCAATCCTGTTGCTTTCCTCACGGAAAAGGTAAAATGATGTCTGTGTGCACACAGAAGAAGTCGGGGGAACCAGGCAGGGGGCTTGTTGGGGTAGAAGGCAGGGAGGTTTGAGGTGTTCCTGCAAAAAGAAGCAGAGAGCAATAAGGGCGAATGGAAAGAGACATCTCTGAGGTGTTACCCAGTTAAGCGCTGTGCTGAATGAGGGGTAGTTTTCTTCAAGCCACGTGTTATCAATGCATGCTGAAATGGCAGTTCTGTAAGGTAAAATGTGGTGCTGCTTATGGCGGTTTGTTGTTTTGTTTCCTTTTTTATTTTCACCATCGGAGAGTAAAATTGGAGAATTAAGCAGAAGAAATGAGTTTGAAATGGAAAGGTGTGCGATGTAGAACACGTAAGAAGTTAACTGTTACTGTTCAGGCCTAGGAAAAATAGTAAAACAGTAACAGAGTACTGCCAGAAAGATGGAGATGTGGCACCGAGGGATGTGGCTCAGTGGGCACCATGGGGCTGGGTTGGCAGTTGGACTAGAAGACCTGAGAGGTCTTTTCCAACCATAGTGCTTCTGTGGTTGCTATAGCTGTTGTGGTAGAAGATTCAAAGTATAGCTTGAACTCATTTTGTCTGATCTTACACATTAGACAGAAATGGTCCTCAAACACAATGAGCAAATGAATCAGTGATGTTTTTCCCCGCTTTAACCCAAACAGAGAAAACAAGCCTGGATTCGCAGCTTCTCCTGTTTAAAAAAGTTCATTATAGTATGCTGGCTGTGTTCTTACTCCGGGGATCTCTCCTTGGTGTCTCTTCTTTTGGTGAGTAAAAGCAGTTTTGCAGTGTGACTGAATGGATGCTGATGCACTAAACAAGCCAAGTGGAAGCAGGCTTTTGTTTTTAGGAGTGTAGATTTTCCTACTGCTAAAACTTTCTGGCTTTAGGAGCACTTAGGTAAGTTCCTTTAATTTTAATTTGCAATTAGAGAAGAAACCTTCCAACTTCTTAAAGATACTAATGGCTGAAGATAAACCTGCACCATCTTTGCATGTTTAAAGGTCAGTATTAGAGGCGTAAGCAGAAGATGACTTTTATGGCGATGGGTTTTCATTTCAGAATGCTTGTGGACCAAAAAAAAAGTAGATGGGACAAACAGGTCAGAGCAGCTTTGGGCCTCGGTGATTTTATTATGGGTTGGTTCACAGAACTTTGGTGCGTTCCTACTGTGGCTTTGTCAGGTATTAGAATTTGCAGCCTACGCTGACGCTTAGCTCCAGATGTAACTTCTTTTTCAGTAGCTCACGTAGCGATTTATGATGAACTGAACGCTGAAAACCTGGAGACACTTTCCTTTACTTGAATTAACACATAAATGTTTTGCTTTGTTTCAACGAAACAAAGAACAGAAGAAAAACGGAAGAAAAACAGAACAATCACAATTTGTCCTTCATCGTTTGCATCAATTAATGTCTTTTCCCCTTTACCTTATGGAAATTTTGCAGTGAGTTGTATTTATGAATTGAGAAACTTTCAAAACTTTTTTGTAGACAGCTCCTTATTGCTGCACTCTTGCAGAGTTGTGCTCTCATTTCTCTCTGTATTTGGATGCTCACAATTTTGTTGCAACATAACTGAGAAAATTCTTTCCTGGAATGTTTTTCTCCAGCCGTGGTCTGCTCTTGAAAGTTTTATATGCCTGTATTAATTGGAGCTTAAAATAATATTTCAGTGTATCATAGGATATCATAGAATCACAGTTTGGGTTGGAAGGGACCTTTAAGATCATGTAGTTCCAGCCCCCTGCTATAGGCAGGGACACCTCCCTCTAGACCAGGTTGCTCACAGCCCCATCCAGCCTGGCCTTGCCTGACTCAGGGTGTATCATTCATTAAAGTTACCTTGGTGCAGGTTATCTTTGTATCTTACAATACCATCCACAAAAGGTTGCGAGTGAATACTGGATTCTTCCTGGAAAAGCATGAGGTTCTGGTTTAAAAAGAAAAAAGAAGTTGCCTTGGAAGATACAGTTGAGACTTATTTCTCATATTCCTCAGTTAAAGATCCTTCAGTCTTTCTTCCCGTAATAACTGCGCCAGTTTCTTAGAGTGTGGCTTAAAGTCCTTTTCCTTTTGTTTTGCATTAAAGGTAATTATATTTAAGATTTTTGTTTTAATGCAAACACACCTTTGGATCTGGTTCATAAGAAGGAGTGAAACACTTTCCTTTCTTCCTAAATACTACATTTACTGACTGAAGCTAGAGCTGAATAGGAGTGACTGCCTACATAAGAGTAACCACTAGATGCTGCTTAAACCACAGTTTCTCAGAAGTGCATGGCTGTAAATGCTTTTTGCACACAATTTGGCACTTAAAAATGGATAGCTCTTCCTGTCCAAGTGCAGTACTGATGCCATCTGAACTACTGAAGTGGTTGTGCTTTGGAATATGTTTTAGAAAATATGAAGTGTATTTTGGAAAAATAGAGATATAAAGAATGCTTAATTTCATTAGGTATAAAGGTATACATAACTGGAACTATGTAGTGATTTTTCTGATTGATTTACCTTAAGAAGAAAGCACCCCCATTTTATAGGTGAGGAGGCTGTTCCATGGACTGATCCCACTTGAGTTCTGTCCCAGTGTTAGAATGCTCCAGGACATGCAAATACTGTGGAGACTGAATATCCTTTTCCTTTGAGAAAAGAACTGCTCTATATAAGTTAAAGTCTTACTTAGTTAACATTGATGTGTAATAAATCCACAGTGTTGGCTGACTTAGCAGCCGAGTCTTAAGATCATCCGTGTAAATGATTTATTTGTACTGCAGTAAGCAATACAAAGGTGAGAAAAATATACTTTTGACATGGAAAAATGAAATTTAAAACATATTATTTTCCTTTCTTTGAGTCTGACATGCTCCTGATGCACGTTTTTCCCAAGTCTGATTCTTTCAGTAAATGCACTTGAAATCTTGTAACTTCCTAGTGAAAAGAGAGAGGTCGCTTCATCATTTAAACTTCATCATTTAAAAATTCAAGCTATCTCGGATTCATAAAGGTCTAACTAGTGAAGGGAAAAAGCGTTTTGTTTTGTCCACTCCACGGGCATTCTTTTCGTTGTATTTATTAATTCTATGAGCAGTAAGGCCACTTAAGAAGGAAGATCCAGGGAACTGCAGGCTGGCAGTCAGCTCGCCTTGATACCTGGGGAGGTGATGGAGCAGTTAATTCTGGAAAGCATTTCCAGGCATATGAAGGACAAGAAAATCACCAGTAGTCATCAGCCAGAATTTAACCAAGGGAGGCTGTGCTTGTCCCACCTTCTTGACCCAAGCTTCTGCAGTGAAATGAGCAACCTGATGAATGAGGGAGAGCAGTGGAGATGTCTGTCTGGACTTCAGTAAGGCCTTTGGCTGTCTTCCAAGAGGTCCAAACAAATAGCAAGCTGTTGTTTGGACTGGCTGGACAGGCAGTGAGGAGGACTGAAAACTGACTGAATGTTAGAGATCAGAGAGAGCAGCGGCACAAAATGTTGTTGGAGGCTGTTGGAGGTAATTAACTGTACCTTCAGGGTCAGTGCTGGGTCTGATTCTGTTTAAAATCTTTGTTAATGATCTAGATGATGTGGAAGAGTGTACCCTCTGGAAGTTTGCTGATGACAAAAAACTGAGGAGACTCACAGGAAGGCCATGAGTCCATGCTGTCAGCAGGCTGGAGAGGTGGGCTGGAAAGAGTCTCATGAAGTTCAACAAGATGTGCAGTCGTGCAACTGGATGGGCTCAACCCCTGGCACCAGTATATACTGGGGGTTACCCAGCTGGAAAGCAGCTCTGCAGAGAGCTGGGGGTTCTGGACACCGGGCTGAGTATGAACCAGCAGTGACAGCACTGGCAGGAGTTGCCCAGGGAGGCTGTGGGGTCTCCTCCTTGGGGGTTTTCTGAAGCAGCCTCACATGGCCCTGGGCACCCTGTCTGGGTGTCCCTGCTGGACAGGGTTGGAGCAGGTGACCTCCAGAGGTCCTTTCCAACCATTCTATGGATTCTTTGATCTTGAAACCTAAACAGGGTAAACATATTTTTCTTCATGTGAACTCTTAAAACGCATGCCTTTGTTGGGGGAAAAAATGGATAAGTTATGTTTTCATGTTCTCATTTTTCATTGTGTTCAGTTTAATAGAATTAGTAAAAATTTCACCTGTTAAGGAGTGTTGTGTAGTGAAATATTTTAATTAAAAGTCAACGATTGTTTTGTAATCACCAAGATAGTTTGCTGAGCTGGTAAAATAAATAGTTTTGCATGAAGAAGCATTTCTATAAGTTATTTTGGGAAACCAATTTCAAGTAAACAGAGCAGGGAGCAGTAACTTCCCATCTATTTGTTTCCTGTTAGTCTGTTGCCAGCATGATGTATGTAATTTAGAGCATGATTTTTTTTTTTTCTTTAAATCAGGAGAAGTCTGTATGAAATTAATGAAGTACCAAAGGATGCTTACCATGCTGCCCAAATCTTTCCAAGCCCCTTTCCATTAATTTTGATGGTTAATAGCAGCACAAGCTTGCTACGTAGATTGCATAGCATTACAAAAATGTATCATTTTGTGGTGTTTTCCTTCTTTCCTTAGTTGTGTGTCTTATCTTTTATTAAACGTGTATGTTTCAATGTGGAGTTGTTTGTGAAACGTTGATACATGACAGCGTGTACTTTTTGAACCTTGTGGTTTGGGAGCATTTAATGTGTTTTCCCTGCCCTTTTAAAAGGTTTCTTTTTCCTTTCATTAAGGACATTTTTTGATCAGGCCTTGTGTGCTACTTTAAATGTAGCTTGCTTATTCGTCAAAATGATGGGTTACACCATCTGAAATGCAGTATTTTGGAGCTAATGAATTTTATGTACTCATTTATCCATACGTTTAGCCTATACGTTCTGTACATAAAAACAGACTCTAAGTACAGAGCACTTCCTTGCTTTTTTCTTTGTAGCAGGAAAGTAAAGTCCTGGAGTTCAATGGTGAAGGTAGTTTTCCCTATAGTTAGTTGCTTTGGTAGGAAAATATGCATTTTTTTCCCAAAAAGTGTCTCTGCAACAACATAGAGAGCTTTATTCCTGTGTGAGAATACAGGCAAGTGGAAGCCACAGCAAAAACAAAACAAAAAACCCAGATAAAATCTTAATCCATTTATAATACTGTCTTATTTGCCATTAAATTAAATAAACTAAGTGATAGTGGGAAAAATATTAATCCAGATCATTTTGAAAGCAGTAAATAGAAATTCTATGGTGATTCAGAGTGTGTTCATAAAGCTGCTTCTGCTGCCGTGATTGCTATCAGGCTGATAACCATCTGATCTCTTAAAAACAAACATAAAAACGACCGTGTTCTACAAAACTGCAGGACAACAAGCCTTCTGTACTTGGACTATAGTTGGGAACAGAAATACTGATATATTATTTACTGGATTATCATCAGAGCTTACAAAAGCAGTAATTTGTGTAGTCTAGAAACATCACCGCTATTTCAGTAGAAGGTGAAACATTTTTCTTAATCAATGGGGAATTTCCTTGTCTGTGTCAGGGGGCTGGAACTGGATGGTCTTTAAGGTCTCTTCCAACCCAAACCATTCTATGATTCTATGTTCAATCTCCTGGAGTCTTCTACTGCTCTAAAAGATGTGTGGTTTTGGGTGCTGGAGCTAATGAAAGAGTTGGTCTGGCTCTCTGTGGAAGTGACTTCTGCTCTCCGGTTCCTCATCTCACCCACTGGGCTGACTAAGGTCTGTGAATCATAGAGCGGTGCAGCCCATGGTAGTTCTCCAAGAGGCTGGCAGATGTGCAGATCAAGCAGCCACAGGTTAGTGCATGAGTGAGCACAAGTGAAGGAAAGTGGTGAGTGGGAACCCAGCTGTAATGAAGGAGGAGCAGAGACTTTTTGGTGTCTCTATGTTTATTTAGTGGGGAGAAGATGCTGTACAGCAGTGGTTCCCAATGTAAATTCTGAAGGCTCATTGGAGGGGAAAGAGGCAACACAGGTGGTAGACCCATGAGGGGAGAGAGCAGATTCTTCAAGTTGTGACCTCATTAGCTAGCCTGACATCAGCGGCGACTTTAATATCCCACTTGTACCTCAGTGGGCTGAACAGTTTTAGCACATTCTTGAGGCCCTTCGTGCTGCCCATATGAGGAAGACAGTCAGTCCAGGTTTCCCACCAAGCTAATTGATATTTCTAAGGAGTAGTTTAGGGTTTAAAAAAAACCCACAAAATAGTCCTCTGGATGAGCCTATTTTGCATTATTGTGTGTGTCCCAATTTATTAGCATACAAAGCATTAACTCCCAGAATAACTTTTCCAATAGGCCTCAGTTCGACTTATTAAAGTAGAGCTTCAGGTTTAAATTCTGGCCAGAATATGCCAGTGTATAATTCCTTTTGTATTCCTGCAGGAAATCCTTCTTTCTTTTCACTTTTCCAGTCCTTCAAGATGCAATTGCACTCATTGATGCAGTTTCCAGGCTTAAAGGGTAGAATTCTGTGCCCTGCTGACCCTACGTTAAGGCTGTTGACCAGATCATTTAGCAGAAATGGAGAGGAGAGGAGAGGAGAGGAGAGGAGAGGAGAGGAGAGGAGAGGAGAGGAAAAAAGAAAAATAATCTGATTTATGGATATACTGAGAATGCCTGGTTGCCTGTCTTTTTTCTCACCCAAAGCAAAGCTGTTGGAATCAGTATCATGGCTCCTAGTCCTGCATTCTGTTCCTTGTAGGGTTCTTTTCTTTTACAGCTGGGATGGCTCTTCCCATTCAGCTCACCTCTGATCAGTCTGTAGCCATCAGTCAGATCAGCCTTTGGTTTGAAACTTACATGGGTGGAATAGGGAGTAGAGAGTAGTTTGGTTTTGAAGTTGTTTTCCTGCAAACATCTCCTTTCCATATATGAACTGGTCATCCAGTGAAAAATCTCCATAGAATCATAGAACCACCAAGGTTGGAAAATACCTACAAGATCATCCAGTCCAACCGTTCACCTATCACCAATAGCTCCCACTAAACCATGTCCCTCAACACAACATCCAATCGTTCCTTGAACACCCCCAGGGTCGGTGACTCCACCACCTCCCTGGGCAGCCCATTCCAGTGCCTGACCACCTCCATGTTATAACCATGTAGACAGGGAGGGACTGGGACCTGTCTGTTACCCTGTCATCTCCAACAAGCATCGCACTGATGATAGTTTCAACACTTCCAAAGCAATCTCTGATAAGTCTCCAGCAGGACACCTCCCCAATTAAGATGCAAATGGATGAGTTCTGTAAGGGCTGATCTCTCAATGCACAGGAGATTGCTTAGATAAAAGAGAAAAGTACACAAGTAAAGCCTACCTAAAAACATCAGTACACCTCAAATTAATATTTTACAGTCAGCTGTAATATTTACCAAGCCCAACCCAACCTCAAAGCTGAAGCATAGCAAGAACACGATAAGGTAACCCCAAACTGAACAAAGAGGACAGGCTAGCCATGCTGGGGAATGTAGTTAAGAATTCTCGTTTCCTGTGTGTTCCAAGCATACTCTCTCATTGTTCACTCGTAGAATAGAATCATAGTATTGTTGGAGTTGAAGGGGGCACTTAAAGGCCATCCGGTCCGGCTCCCTTGCAGTGAACAGGGACACCTACAGCTCCATTGAGTGCTCAGAGTTCCATCCAGCCTGACTTTGAATGTCTCCAGGGATGGGGCATCCACCACCTCTCTGGACAACCTGTGCCAGTGCTTCAGCACCCTTACTGTAATATCTTCTTCCTTATCTCCAGTCTAAATCTCTCCTCTTTTAGTTTGAAAGCATTTCCCCTTGCCCTCTTACTTTTGTTTTCAGATGAGCTGTTATTGGATATGATTTACTGAACGGTTTTCCTATGGTGCATTCCTCTGATCTCTGCAAATTCTTCATAATAATATTCTTAACTTCTTTTCAATTGAAAACAAAGAAGTGAGCAACCTTTTGTTGCTGATCTGCAGCTGCTGCGTCTGATGCTGTGGTTCTAAATACCACAAATTCAGCATCTCTGTATCAGCTGGTCATGAGCTTGTGTACTTTTAAGCATTTCTGCTTTCTGCTCTGGGATACTAAACATCATATGTGTTTTGCAGTAGTAGCATATTTCCAGCCATCTGTAATTGCCTCCTACTTGCATATGCTTAGTCACTGCATACAAACATACACCTTCTGCTGAACTTTATAATTATGCTCCCCTCTAGTAAAGCTCATTATGCTTTTAGCCGTATGGTATTCTACAAAGCCTCTTTTGACAATATTAGAGCCCGCTAATCCAGATTTACCACCAAGGAGGCGAATGGCGATAATTTAACCAGCACATTATTTTAAGTACTTATTTTCTCATGTGATCTGGTGACATTCTGATAGAAGTTTTGTTGTTGTCGTCGATTTTGCCAAGCAATGAAGAAAATAAACGGAAAAAAAAGTTAACAGTGGTAGAGCCATAACATTGTCACAGGAATACTTTAAAATGGTGTAAGTGAATTACTATTTTACTTCTTGTCTATGAATCTGTTGTTTTTTTTAAAGTGGATTTTTAGGGGGAAGATTTGCCCAGCTCTGAAAATACGAGGCTCGTGACTACCCAGATTTCTTCCAGTAGTAATTTTTTGAGTTCATTAGCAAGTCTGCTGCCCAAGGAAATCTGCCTCCTCCCAACTCAGAGAGGTGGTGCAGTCACCTTCCCTGGAGGTGTTCAAGAACCGTGGAGATGTGGCACTGAGAGACGTGGTGTGTGGGCATGGAGGGGTTGGGTTGACTGTTGGACAGGTGATCTTAGAGATCTTTTCCAACTTTAATGATTCAATAATTCTGTGATAGCCAATATTTGATTACTTAGCCAAAGCATAGGTTAACATACTTTGGGAAGTCTGTCTTTCAAGCAGGTGGCTTCCTGGGATCTGGACCAGCACTTAGAAGTGGGCAGTTTCATCCCAAAGCAGGGATAGATCTAATAATATTTAGTTTTATTTCGGAAAAGAGAATACGTATTTCAAACTTGACTGATTTCCAACCAAAGACAGCATCCTAAAAGAGGAACCAGGTACTGACAGCAAAGATATTCTATCATCACAGCAGTCTGAAAATCCAAGAGTAGAGAGGAATGCCAGACTGCAGGCCATCTAAAGGATTTAAGGATCTTTTCTCCCTCAGAGTTTGATAACATTTTAAAACAATAACAAAAAAAAAAGTAATTTAAAAAAGATTTTTAAAAAACCCAACACACAACACACTTCTTCTCCCTAAATTATTTCTTTATAATTTTTGTATTTTACTCTGTAGGAAGAACAGGACTAAGCAACATAATAGTGGAGGTCTGTGGCCACCTGACCAGGAAGACCAAGAAGATGAGGCTCTCTGCTTGGAGGAACAGCCGCATCTTCATGAGCGCTGGTCCTCACAGGGGACTTTAATCACCCCAGTCTTTGTTGGAGAGACAACACAGCAGGGCAGAAGCAATCCAGGAGGTTCATGGTATGCATTAATGATCACATCCCTCTCCAAATAATAGAGGAGACAATGAGGAGAGGTACCACACTGCATCTTGTTTTCATTAGCAAAGAGGGGTTGATGGGGAATGTGAAGGTCAAAGGCATCCTCGGCTTGCAGTACACATGACATGGTAGAGTTCAAGATCCTTAGGGCAGCAATGGGGGTGGACAGCAAGCTTACAACCCTGAAATTCAGGAGAGGAAATTTGACCTTTTCAAGGATCTACTTGGTACAGTCCCATGAGACGAGGTCCCACAGGGAAGAGGGACCCAAAAAAGCTGATTAATTTTTAGGGATCACCTCTTCCGAGCTCAATAGCAATGAAGCTCAACAAATAGTAAGTCAGGCAAAAATGACAGGAGGCCTGCATGTATGAACAAGAAAGAAACTACGGACACTCTGCTGAATTTAACAGGAAGCCTGATTGCTGAGGACAATGAAAAGGCCAAGGTACTGAATGCCTTCTCCAACTTAGTTTTCACCATATGACTGGCCTTCAGGAATCCCATGGCCCAGAGACTTGTGTGAAAAGCTGGAGAATGGAGGATGTACCCTTGGTGAAAGATGATTCAGTCAGAGAATATCTAAGCAAACTGGGCATTAACAAGTCTGTGGGCCCTGATGGATTTGTCCACATGCTGAGGGAGCTGGCACTTGTGGTTGCAAGGCCATTTTCTATAATCTTTGCTCCACTGTGGCAACTGGGAGAAGTGCTCAAGGATCAAAAGAAAGCAAATGTCACTCCTATCTTCAATAATGGCAAGAAGGAGAACTCTGGGGACAGCAGGCTGGTCAGCCTCATCTGAATCCCAGGAAAGGTGATTTAATAGCTAATTCTGGATGTTTTCGGGTGCATGAAGGACAAGAAAATCTTCAGTAGTAGTCAGAGTAGATTCATCATGAGGAAATCATGCTTGAGCAACCTGATTATCTTCTGTGACTAAATGATCAGCCTGATGGATAAGAAACAGCAGTGGATATTGCTGGACTTCCTGAACTTCAGTAAAGCCTTTTACACTGTCCCTCATAACATCCTTGTAGAGAAACTGTTGAAGTATGGGCTGGATGAGCAACGAGGTGGAAACCGGCAGAACTTTGGATGCAGAGGGTAGTGGTATCTGGTGAAAAATCTAATCAGAGGCCAGTAATGAGCATACTACTTCAGGGATCAGTACTGGGTTCAGTCCTGTTTAACAGTCTCATTAACAGCCTGGACAATGGTGCAGTGTGCACCCTCAGTAAATTCATGGATGACATAAAACTGCAGGGAGTGGCTGACTCACAAGAAGGCCATGCTGCCATCTAGAGGGTCTTCAACCGGCTGGAGAGGTGGGCTGGAAAGAGTCTCATGAAGTTCAACAACAAATGTGCAGAATCCTGTACTGGAGAGGAATAACCCCAGGCACAAGGACATGTGCAGGTAAGCAGCTGGAAAGCAGCTCTGTGGAAGAGGACCTGGGGGTCCTGGTGGGCACTGAGTTGAACATTAACTAGCAATGTTTCCTTGCTGATAAAAAGGCTAGTGGTGTCCTAGGCTGCATTAAGCAAAGTATTGCCAACAGTTTTAGAGGTGATCCTTCCACTCTACTCAGCATTAATGAGGCCACACATGAAGTGCTGTATGCAGTCCTGGGCCTCCAGTACAGCAGAGACATGGACATACTGGAAAGAGTCCAACATAGGGCAATCAAGGTGATCAAGGGACGAGAGTACCTGTTAGCAGAGTCTGAGAGTTGGGTCTGAGAGCTGAGCTTTGTGGATGCTCAGGGGGAAGAGTGCCTCCATAAGGAGATCTGTGAGCATGCACAGCTGGGCATGAGGACAAGGTATGCTCAGCCTCTCCATCAGCACTGCTAAAATAGATCTGCTTGTTCTTTTGATGAAGCCATGCTCACAAGCTCTCCCACTTTACACCAAGCATATGGGGATAATAGCTCTGCACAACAAAAATGTGTTAAGTAAAAAAAGATGGTAAAAAACAAAAGTAATAGGCAATACCTAAATGGATAGCTAGAAAAGGTTGTAGTTAAGATCCAGATTTTATGTTGATATTTATGTAAAGTGTTGTAATTATGTTGTGACTTGATCGAAGCACAGACTTTTCAGAAGGAAAGAATAAAACACATTGTCTCTGCACTGAGACCATAGAAATAATTCTTAAGGTGATGAAGAATAAGCACTCCTTATAATGCAAGAATATAATTAGCTAGCTGAAATAATGAGCTCTTTTTTGAAATTATCAAGGGATAAAGCAATTCTAAGGAAATAAGAGCATTAAGAGAGAAATAAATGCCGTGCAAGATAACACCAGAGAGAATTTCTAGTTATCCTTCTCTAGGTTTATATTCATGAGTCACACCACTATTAACTTTGTCTGTGGACACACAGTTTTGTTTTTATTTTCATACAGTATGACTAAAAATGCACATGTATAAGGAACATAGGAAAAGAAGTACATTAAGTACAATTACATTAATAAAAAATTAATTAAAAAAATAGGTACCTAGACTTCATTGAATAATGAGAAACATAGGAAAGAAAACAAAGAGATCTCAATAAATGCCTGACATGGTTCTCCCTTCATTTTAATGGGAAAAAACCATTCACCAAAGCAGAAGGAAAACCCTCAACTTTGACATTTGACATCTGTAATGGATTTGGAGAAAAAAAGGATTTTCAAAGCTCAGATTAAGTCAGAAGAGTATGCTGATAGGAATAAGATTAGCTGCTATTGATAAAGGTAGGAAGTAAGAGTGGTTTTTGACATTTTTGTTACCTTAAAATCTAGCTGAGCTACCTGCTGGCTGCTAAATATTAGAGACGTATTGAATCTCTGTTGTATTAAATCTAAAGTATTGGAGGGAAGAACTAGAGGTGCTCACACTTTTGGTTTGCTTCTATTTGTTGTACAGCGGAAGAGGAGGATGTGGGAGGTGATGTCTCCAAGGAGCCCCTGAGCACAGGGTAGTAGGTGTAGATTGAGGGGTGCTATGGAGCCATGGTATCATGGCTGGTGGAGTGATCAGAAGGTACAAAGGAGCTGCAGTAGAAAGAAGAGATGGTGCAGAAGCAATCTTGTGTTTTCCAGAATATCAGCAACTTCATGGCAGTGAGAGTCTGAGAGGGTTATTGATGGTTCTCTGTTCTCTTTCTCTTTTTTGTGTGTGCTCAAATTTCTCAGTGCATATTATACAGCCTCACTCCTCCCATCCTGACTCTCATCCTAGCTCAACTTGACATGAGCATTTGGGAAATTGGGTCCATGGTTCTATTTACCAGTTCAGTTTTCTTAAAAGGATTAGTTGGCTCGGCTTTGTCTACTTGTCTAATTACAGCCCTGAATTGTTAGGCTTTGCTACAGGAATGGCTAACATTATAATATGGAGTCTATTATGTAGAGCTAAGATTTACATGTGTAGAATATCCGTCTTGGTTTTATTGTCTATACATATGTAAATGTTGGTATCACTTGAAATTTGTCACTTTCTGGTGGTGATGTAAGTGAGAGTATTTTGGGGATCTTGTTTGTGTCCCAGAAGAGAAAGGTATACCAACTTGCATTTCAAGTAAGCTTACCTGGTATTTAAGCTTCATTTGCCTATTGCACAATGGAATTGATGTCATCTTGGATCTCCAGGTTCCAAAGCACTGGCATTATTTATGTTTATGCAGGTATATATAAAAAAAATTTCCTAATATCCAACCTGAAACTGCCTTGGCACAGCTTAAGAATAGCCATGTTTTTGTGTCTTACACTGGAATGTTGTGAGAAGATGCAGAAGGCTGACAATCAGGTCAGAAGAAAATGAAGGCAACAGCAGTTTCATCTCATAACTTTTCTTTCTCATAAAGGGCTTATTATTTGCTTATATCATTTGTATCACTTCTTACCATTCTCTGCAAAGTAGTTACTTGACACTGCCTTGCACCAAAAAGTATGCAGAGTTAATTTATCTTGGGTATTAATATTTTGAGCCCATGCTATTTGTTTACATTACCTGTACCTACTGCAACACCACTAACAGCTTATGGTTCCCATCACTTCAGTGACTACCCTTGGGATATTTGTGTCCCACATAAGACAAGGATTGTTGTGTTTCCATGGCTCCTGGACTCTTGAAGCTCTCACATACAACCTGGAAAGAAAGTAACTGTAAGCCCACCAAACTGTGCATTAAATTTCTGGCCCGGAAACTTATTTTAAAAATCACAACAACCCTTACTGATCTCAGCCCAGATTTTCTTGCTCTCAATATGCTCTTTATTCTGCTAGTCACTACGGTAAGCACAGTAGACTGAATTCAGCCCACTCAGAGGAGCCATCTTAAGACTTCTGCATTATTTATGTTCCATGTGAGTCTTCAAGAACTTCCCTCTTCTACAGAGGTGAATTTTGCCTCACTGCCAAACTATCAGTTTCTTGTACAGCCAGGTCCCTGTGACAATATTTATAATATCTTTCACGTTTACCTTTTCAAACAGTATAATAGTTTGATCTCCATGCTCTTCTGGATTGTTGTCCCCTCAGCTGTACACTGCTGAATAAACTGGACATTTCAGTGCCTCAGACACTCTGTACCACTGGCAACCACGATGGTTGGCGTTGAAGAGAGTGACCTGTTAAGCATCTTACATCTGTAAGATGTTGCTGTCTTGCCTGGCAAGCATTGCTGCTTTGGCCTCTAAGTCATTCGTAGTTCAGTTTTGGCAAAGGCAAGGCTCATGCTTCTTCATCCTTGCTTTTCATTTTCAGAGGATTCTCTGGAAGTGTCTAATACACGTACAATACAAAGATCAGCTTTTCCCTCGTATCTCATAATTGGTTTTAATCACATTAATGTGTATGGAAGATTACAGCAGTTTCTATTGCAGGACTTTGAGTCATCCATGCTTTTTCCAGTATTTAGTTTATTGTTCTTTTTTTCTGGTTTCCTGTTTTCCTTGAACTTGAAATCTGATCTTAAATCTTCCAAAATCTTTTCATCTCCAAGATAATAGATTTTGCAATTAGTCATTGCATTGCCAGCGTAATGCACTTACTGGAACTGTCTGGAAATTGGTTTGCTATTTCAATGGTTTCCTTGTGAGTATCTGAAAGGGTACCATATGCTGATCTCATTTATACCTGTTTAAAGACTATGCTGAAGGCAGAAGATACACCCCTCTGTTAAGTTCATGTGTTTAGGATAAGAATCCGGGCCCACCTCATTTTTACTTTAGTCTTCATTTTCTGGAGTGGGAGAATTCACTTTCCTATACAGTAAGTATTGTGTTCCAAAACAGAAAACGCATTTGAACAAAAGTGAATAGCTCTTGCTATTAAGCTTTTTCAGAGTGATAGTTTGTCTCAAATTCATTCTTTATGACAGCAAATCTCTGTCAAGGGAGCCATAATAGCAGGACCTTTGTTACTGTACAATAGCACAATGAGATGCTGATATTTACGTAGCACTTTGGTTTCATGTTAATAAATGGTTGCCTTCCACTGCAAACCTGCATCCTGAACTTGGTGTGAAAGAGAATGTTTATTTCCTTGGAAAAAATGCATTGAAAATGAAAACACGGTTAATTACTTTCTTTTTGAAACTACCTATTTGGTACAGGTGCAGGAAAAAAAATCCATCTGTTATCTTGACTCCTCAGGGTTTGTAGAGCTGCAATCTTTACAGTGGTTTGAGATGTCCGGGCCTATGTTTTATTTGGAACGTACTTCAAAAACTGTTTTGATAACAGCATTTCAGGCTAGGTTGGTAGTCTAAAGAATCATTCCCTAGCAATGGACAGAAGGCCACAGTTTAAAAATACGCGTGTGAGGAAATAATAGAGCAAAATGCCTGTCCACAGATTTCCATGGATGAGGTAGAGATGGTTCTCAGTGTGTTGGGTGGAGGGGATGAGCTGTGGAGCTAGAGACAGACTTGTCCTGCTCACTGCTAGTATGGCAGCAGATGTACATCAGACCATACTTACTGCAGGTTAAATCAAAAGCTTTCATTGTGGTTAATCATTCTTAGGTACTTACTATTTCATTCTTTAATGCTTTTCCAGTGTTCTCCAGTTTCAACCAGGTCTCACATTTCTTTGCAAAGTCCCCTCCATTTTGCCACTGGCATCAGCTTTCACATGTCATATGTTGTCATCTTACAAATACCACCTTTGCCTTGGCCTACACTCTTCCAATGCAAGTGGCCTCTGCCTGTTTTCTAAGGATGTCCTTCCATGCTTATAGGCTGATAATGACAAGGCTGTAGCTAAGCCATGACTGGTAAAATAATCTTATTTTTTATTTAAATTCACACCTCATTATGTCACTAAGACCGTGTATTATCTGGAACAGAGGTAGTCATCATGTAATTTCAAGGTTGCTTTTCCTTTTTTCAGCCCTGCACTTCCTTGTCTGTCTGTCTGCACTTATTAGGGTACCAGATCTCACTGTGTAACACACAGGTCCCAGTCCAACAAAGTACTTGACCGTATGACTAACTTAAAGCATCTATTGAGGCATATGCTTATGCACTTTGATGAGTGCTCTGCCAAGTAATTTCTGTGTCTTGCTGGGAAAAATAAAACGATAATATGCCAAGAGTTTGAAATGACTATGAGACAGTCATTAATGAATACACTGACATGGAATATTTACTTTTCCAAATAGGCTTTCACTGTGCCTTCTCTTTAGTGCATGGAATTTCAGAGCAGGGATTGAGCTATTTAGCTGATGAATAGCTGTGCAGCTTAGCTATGTTAGCTAGTAATCATGTGAAAGATCTCTTTATTGTTGCAAAGGGATGGACTAGAGAGAAGGAGAATCAAATATGGAGCAATAACACAGTGATTATTGCTTAAGATGCCAAAATTCCAACAAGAAGAGAGCCTGTGAGACTGCAGAGAAAAAAGGAAAAAGTTGTAACCTTATCTCAGGGTCTTCCCATCCATAAAGGAGCAGCTACATTTCATTTATCTCTCTCTGGAATATCCCTGGGGCTGTGCTTATGGGAGCATTGTGCTCTCTGGGAGCCATTGCTTGAGAGGAGCTGCATCCTGATTTCGGTCCCACTCCTGGTGCATTCCCTTCTGTGTGAGGAGCTCTGGTGGTGCTCCCTCCCCTGCTCCCCTGTGAATCAGACTCCAAACAAAGCTGCGATAATGAATGGGTCTCTTCATTTCTTTCAGTCTGGACTAGTTGCAGCTTGCTACCATGGTGGGACGGAGAAGCAAGAATTATTGTGGCACACTGAAGAATCTTGTGCCACAGTGCCTGGACTATTCCTGAGTTGGTGCAGTTTAGGCTACTTTTCTGTTACCCTGCAGAGACAGTTATTTCTGTCCATTGTAGACCTTTACTCCAACAACCAATGCTCTAAGGAACAGCATATGCGAAATGCTCATCCTAAGATTACCTTATCCCCAGTGCATAGGCAAGGAATTGATAAAAGGAAGTAGTGTAGCAGCACTGAGAATACTCAGCTCCACTGGGATAACAGGTTGAAAAGGGATTATCCAGAGCACACAAACTAAGACAAGTGAATGCAAACCTTAAATGCAGGAGAAAAAAAAAGAAGAAAAAAATGTGTCTTCATGACACAGTTAGCCTCCATAGTGCTGCATCCCTGGAGGTGCTCAAGGCCAGGTTGGATGGGGCCTGGACAGCCCAGTCTGGTGAGGACAACCAGCCTACAGCAGGGGTTGAGACTGGATTTGCTTTGAGGTCCCTTCCAACTCAAACCAGAGTCTATTATTCTATTAGAGTCACAGGTAGCACTGGGATAGGAGGGGAGGCGGTGGTAACCAGTTCTTAAAAGCCAATGAATTTCTTGGTATTAAGAAAGGCTGCAGACCCTAAATTGAATCTGTGGGTAAAAAGCAAACTACTGGATTTCTAGAACTCAGAACAAGAGCAATGTACTTTCTAGGGTCCTCTTTTTATATTTGCCTACATAGTTTTTGCTCACTACAACCTCCCTTTTTCAGTTTGTCTTCTTGCATCTATAGGTCACAATTTTATTTGGGAGATGCTCAGCACCAGAAGTACATCACCAAATGCGTAGTTTTCTTTACACCTTGTTTGGATGTGTTGGCAGACATCTGGAGCCTATCAGTGCCAGGAAACCACAGCAGTGTGCTGAAGAGGCCTACATTCAGGAGTACTGGTAAGGCCTACATCAGAGGACAGCAAGGAAGCTTCCTTGCCTGTAGGCTTCCTCTGGCCAGAAGTGCTCCAGTGTTTTCTTACAGATACTCCCTTTGATCTAATCCTTTCCAGATGTGTCATTTACACCGCAGTTTGTGCAGCTGCATGAATGACCAGGATCATAGAATCATTAATGTCGGAAAAGATCGCAAAGATTGTCTAGTCCGACCATCAACCCATGCCCACCATGCCCACTAACCATGTCTCTCAGTGTCAGTTCTATGTATTTCCAGGAGGCTGCAGGTCCAGAGTCACACAACAAATGTGAGACTTCCACGGTTCACTCTCACCTCATGCTCTTCTGAGACTAGACTTCCTGATTTTGCAACTTGAATCTGAGATGTGAACCCAGGTAGCTAATGGAGGTTTCTCAGCAGTTGGCTCAATAAATGAGTTAAATAGATGGTAATCTGTACGGAGTGCTGGCAGAGCCAAGACTGTGTTTCTTGTAGTGATTCCTAATGGTGGAATCATTATAATGAGAAACATATCTTATAAAGAATCAGCTTTCTTCCAAAGAAAAGGTATCTTAGGAGGAAAGAGTATCTGTGCTTACAAACATAGCTGTGGCCCAGGAAGAATAAGGTCAGGATAGAAAAAAAAGCTCACTGAAGTTAGTAGATGTCTTCAACTTTCTTAGCACAATTGCTGATTCCCTGGGGAAAAGCTTTATTGACACCAAGCACCAATTAGCACTGGATGAAGATCATACATCTAAGTGATGCCTTTGCAGGCATATCTGTACTATCCATCCTATGGTTGGATCAGCCCTGTGTTCTAAAGTCCCAGCAATTTGTATACAGCTTCCACTTTATCATTTACAGAGTCAAGGAAAATATTTTCACTCCCATATTTAAAAAATAAATACATAAATAAATAAAATGAGTGTACTAAGGAGAAAGAGAAAGGTGAAGCCTTGGAGTTATGCCTTTACTGAAAACCAAACTTGGCTGCTGATGATAACTGTGTAAATCCACTTGAATGAGAGAACAGTGAAAGAATGTTATTTCTCTTTCATAACAGAATGCTTGGGCACAAAACCCCATAATTTCCAAACGAGTCATTAGAAAATGGGCAGAAAATTAGAGCAGGTTTCAAAGGAACCACCAGCAGGTGAACCCAGCCAAAAAGTGAGATATGGGTGAGGCATTTCTTGTTCATAGCTCAGTCAGCAACTCCATTCCAGTCAGTTCTTGCACATATTGTGTTCATGTGGGAGACTGTAAAATATGATGGGTTTTTATGGAATTGAAATCTAGCAGTCTTTAGAATAACACATAGACTCTAAGTCTCTCGGCTCATCATTTAATTTGGTCTTCAAAGATATTTCTCCTTAAAAGCCAATAGTCATTAACTGGTCTAGTCAAAATATACAGTGCAAGTCTGAACAAATTTAAGCAAAAAATAAATAGCATTACTTTTTATCACTTGGAGTATCACGCTGAAAGCGAAGAACAGTAGATTCTTCATCCTTCCATTTTTGCAACAAAATTTGATACATCCTTAGCTACCTAGGAAATTTTTTTTATAAAAAAAAAAAATAGGTAGCTACCTAGGAATAAATTCCCTAAATACTCAAATGAGGATTTATTTAAAAATTTATTTATAGCATGCCTACCTAGGAAAGGGCTCTGGGAAGCGCTGCACTGCACCCAGCTGAAAGTGGCTGCTACCAGCATCACCTGCCTGTGGATGACTACTGAAAGCTGAAGTGCACCTGTGTGGTGATTAGGATGATGGCTATTTTTTGAAGTATTTCCTGTAAGCAGTGTTAAAGAATCATAGAATCATTAAAGTTGGAAAAGACTTCTAAGATCACCTAGACCAATCCCAGACTATCCCCACAATGCTCACTAACCATGTCCCTCAGTGCCACATCTCCAGGGTTTTTGAACGCCTCCAAGGACAGTGTCTCCAGTACCTCCCTGGGTAGCCAGTTCCAAAAGAAGTCATTTAATCTCCATACCAAAACCTAACCCCCAAGAGTAGAAAAATACACCAACAAAACACCTTACTGTTACCAAGAAGAGCGGCTGGGCTCTCCCCTTCTCCCTTGCTTCCGGCATCTGTGGCACTGAGTGTAACCCTGCAATGGGCCAATTCAACTTGCTGACCCCTTCAAAAAAAATCCACTGTGTATTGCTGGATTGGTCCTCTACTTGTTTACCAAGCTGAATTAGCTCACAGAGAGTTTGTATGAATGCTCACAAAGACGAGATGGGGCTGTGTGTATTGCACATAAGCTTTAGGACTGCATCAATCCAATTTCAGAGTGAGTAGAAAGGTCTCATGCTTGAAGCTTCTCTTCTTCTCAGGATATTGATGAGTCTAATATAAGCTCATACCTCTGCCTATAAACTTTCCTGCTTTATCCTTAGCCCATCACAGCTCCAATATTACTCTTCAATAATGCATACAGCGATCCCTTTAGTCATTAAAGGAAATCCCCAGGAGACATTCTGGGTTGAATAACCTCTGTGAAGACCTTCACAAAGGCAAGTTATTATGTGGAGTGGACAATAAAGGGAAATGAGGTTTACATTTGCTTATCCAAAAGGCCAGAGAGAGTTCATAGATTATTCTTTGCACAGATAAGCTAGACCTAATGTAAACACTCCTCACTGGAAAGTATCTGCTGTTTGTTTTCCTAACTTTAACCATGTGGCTAGCACAAGCAGAATAAATGAAATGAAAGACAGGCACTTCAATAATACAAAAACAGTGTCTTTGAAAACTCACATTACTGGCCCTGCAAAAACTTAAAATGATCTTTGCTACTCGCCACATGAAACGTATGCTGATGTGGCTACACAGCTTTCCTGTGCAAGAAAATTGATAGGATTTCAAACCCATGCCATCAGATATCCTTCATCATTACATCAGAGCTAGGCAGTCTTCTTATTTTATATTTAAACCTCTGCTCCTATACTCTTTACTTGTGCAACTGACATTACATATGTTATGTCGGGTTTTCAGTGTAATTAATGGGACATTTATCCAAGTGAGGGCTAGAGAGCACAAGGGAAGGTTTTAAAGATTTCCAATTCAACTATAGAAAGTTAAAATCAAAAACAAAAACAAAACAAACAAACCAAAAAAAAACCAAACAACCACAGGCTTCAGTGAATGTAAATCAGCTGAGTATGGCTCTTAAAAATCTCACCCACTACCCATCTGTATCTTCAGGTTAACAAATATTTGAGGAAAAAACTTATCTTCTCTGCCAGAACTGTTTACAGATCACATCAAATCGATCTGTGATTAATGTTTGCTCTTCACTGTCTTATTTAAATGTGACTAAAAACCTTATACCACTGAAATCTCAACTCTCCACAGAGTACTGTCTGACTGTGCCTAGATATTTCAGAGCTAACAAAACAAGCATGGCTTTACAATTCTTACTGAGAAAACTTTCTGCTCCTGTGAATAAAGCTTTTCCTTCCTTCCTTCCTTCTTCCCTGCCTCTGTCCCTCCTTTCCTTCCTTCCTTCCTTCCTTCCTTCCTTCCTTCCTTCCTTCCTTCCTTCCTTCCTTCCTTCCTTCCTTCCTTCCTTCCTTCCTTCCTTCCTTCCTTCCTTCCTTCCTTCCTTCCTTCCTTCCTTCCTTCCTTCCTTCCTTCCTTCCTTCCTTCCTCCCTCCCTCCCTTCCTTCCTCCCTTCCTTCCTTCCTTCCTTCCTTCCTTCTTTCCTTTCCTTCCTTCCTTCCTTCCTTCTTTCCTTCCTTCCTTCCTTCCTTCCTTCCTTCCTTCCTTCCTTCCTTCCTTCCTTCCTTCCTTCCTTCCTTCCTTCCTTCCTTCCTTCCTTCCTTCCTTCCTTCCTTCCTTCCTTCCTTCCTTCCTTCCTTCCTTCCTTCCTTCCTTCCTTCCTTCCTCCCTTCCTTCCTTCCTCCCTCCCTTCCTTCCTCCCTTCCTTCCTTCCTCCCTCCCTCCTTCTCTCCCTCCCTCCTTCCCTTCCTTCCTTCCTTCCTTCCTTCCTTCCTTCCTTCCTTCCTTCCTTCCTTCCTTCCTTCCTTCCTTCCTTCCTTTCTTCCTTTCTTCCTTTCTTCCTTCCTCTTTCCCTTCCTTTATTCCTTCCTTTATTTTTTTTTCTCTCTGTTCTACTTTAAAAAAAAAATTAAAAAATTGCAGTGTGTTGTAGAAGAGTTGGAAAAATGGGACTGAGGGAAAGGAGGACTGGCCCCAGAACAAAAATAGAAGACCTGCCTGTTGGAGCCGGTCTGATGCCACAATGTAGTGATGTTTGTGATAGCTTCAGTTTCCATGACGACGTGACAGCATGATTTAGTACAATAACAGAGAAAGTGAACGCAAAGCTTTTGTTTAACTTCAGTGCCATGAGCTAATTGTTGATACTGGAGGGGGGGAAGTTCTTTGACTTCTAGTTAAGCGCATTACAAATATGTCTCAAGTATAAAGAGAAGTCGATAAAGGGAATCATGGAGTTCAAATTTCCCTCCCATGCTCACAGATCTTGCATACCCATGTATACATAGTGCTCCACTTCCCTGTGACACAGAGTGCAGATTTCTTTGTGTAGACTGCAAATCCTTTCTGTGCTCGAGAGCTTAAGAGAGCAGCACTACGGCCGCTGAACAGTCAGTGGTAGTCAGCTGGCTGAGGCTAGGTGTTCCAACTGGAAAGTTTAATCAGTTGCTGAATTGAGATGGATGGAGATAATTATTTCTGAGATATTTTACTAGGGGAGGATAATGGTATGGCACCAGCTACAAAGAGATCTGTTGCAGTCTGTGAGGGCTGAAGAGTCCAGCTGAGGTGTGGTGGTGTTTGTTACTGATGCTGTGGCTGATGATGGGAAAAGACTAGGGTTTCAGGCAGAAAGGACAGAAAGATCTATGTTTGTAGTGGGGTTCCCTAGGTTCCAAAGGGAAAAGGCAGAGCTTGTGCTGGTAAATAACAAATGCTTCTAGCTGTTGTGATTGAGGTCTGGCACAATTTACAGGGTTAGTGAGAGTTTGGGACAAAATGGTAAAGAGATACAGTTACTACCTGCTCTTACAATATCTACAAGCAAAACGTAGAGGCTGGCTGGCTTGGAAACTAAAATTTGAGCTGGCACCAGAAGAAAAGGAGAGCATCTGGAATAATACGAGTCTCCATGTCCAGCTTCATTGTAGAACCACACAGCACCATAGAACTGAATTGAAGGCTGGCATCAGACATGGAAACCATCTGTTCAACTGTGGGTAGTTCTGTCTAGTTAGGATTAGGTGGCTGGACACGAGGCCTGGGCAGCTTGGCTCTGCCATCAACTTATTTTAAATGAATTTTCCCTTTCTGTTTCTCCATTGCTGATGTGCCAAGCCATGAGCATGAAGAAGAGGGATCATCCAGGACAACCCCAAGAGGAAACTGAGATCCCCTGGCTGCCCATGTGGGTGGCTCTGTGGGGGATGCTCAAGCAGGGTGTTAGGAAAAATTTCTTCACCAGTGGGTGGAGGGCATGGAACAGGTTGCTCAGTGGGCATGGCCTTGATCTGCTGGACTTCAAGGAGCTTTTGGACATAGGGCTTGAATTCTGGGTGGTCCTATCAACACAGGACGGGATTGGACTTGGACTCAATGATCCTTGTGGTTCCTTTCCAACTCCAAATATTCTGTGGTTCTGCTTCCAGGTCCAGACTGAAGCAATGGTCTCCTCTACTCCTTCAGTGCCCTACTTTCATCTATCACTGTTGGCCGCTGAGTATGCTCAAGGACAGGAAGATCAGCTAGGTAGTTCCCATCTACTCCACTAAGAAGCTGAGAATATGTCTTTATTAGCATATAAAGCACAGCATAATGTCAACATTAAGCAACTTGAGACTCTACCAACACATTCCCCATCTTCCCAATCTGGGTGGCCCCATGCCAGCATACCAATCCTTGGTCTGGGCTCTCCCTGAGCCCTGCCATGCAGCTCCACTTGTCTAAGTGGAGGAGCTGCTGCTATGAAGCAGTGTTGGTGAGATCCATATTGGCCCTTACTGTCCCTTGTAGAATATCTCTGATGTCATTAATTGACTTTCTTCTCTGTGAGAATAATGCAATATCATACATTAACAACAAATGCCATTGTTGAAATTACACAAAGCTTCGGGGCTAATTAAAGGAAAGAACTTGCCCATTTGCCTTGCAATTATAGAAGGGTGTTTGTTTATTCTTTGTTTAATCTGCACCAGTTCTTATTCTGTAAGACCCTTTTGCGGTGTGTGCTGCTGGAGTGCATTTGTAAAACCAAATGAGCAAAGAGGATACAGATGTTGCTCTGCATTCTCTTCTGAGCCATACAAATCATAAACAATGTCTCTTTATATTAAGATACACTTTTCTGTCCCATATTGGTTTTAGAGCTGATTCTTTCAGTATGTTTTCTGTTTATAGTAGCCTGTTCTTGCTTAAATATCCCCACTACTGTACTTAATGTGAAATAGTATTGCTATCACATTCACCGTGCATACCTTAAATCCATATGTATGTGATGTAAGGACAAAAAGAACTAATAATGTGGTAGAGAGCCACAAACATGAATAATGCATCTCTCATTAAAGTCTACACTGACGAAGTCAACGAGTGCACTTTGGCTCTTGCATAATGAGATAACAGGTTGCAGACCCAAGAGAAAACGGCCCATCACCACTGGTACATGGCCTGAGCGCATTAACAGGCAGTCCGGGAGGTGATGATGGTGGAGGCTGAGTTACATATCATCAAGGTTTATCACAAAGAATTCTTTTCTGCAGAAATGCATGCCGCCCAAGAACTCTAATGCAGAGCATCAAAAGAAATTATCCGTATTTCTGGTATTGTTTTCTTTTCAGAACTCTGAGGCTCAGGGACGGGTGCAGTCACCATCCCTGGAGGTGTTCAGGAAATGAGGAGATGTGGCACTGAGGGATGTGGTGTGTGGGCATGGTGGGGGTGGGCCGGGGTTGGACTGGATGGGTTTGGAGGTCTTTTCCACCTTTAATGATTCCATGGTTCTATGCTGAAGGCATTCAGACCTTCTGTCAAATTTTGATTTTTTTGGCTTGTGACTGATCTGCTCACAGGAAGACGCGTTTAAGCCAAGTGCCCTTTCTTTCCCCAGAATCAATAACCAGGTCAGGAAGTTTTTAACTGGATACATAGTCACACAAAATGTATTTTTTGAAACAAACTGTGTTAATATCGCTAGTCTCAGTTTCTGAGTAGGCCGCAACAGATAACAAGAGGGCAATGTGTGCATGTTAAGGGAAGGAGCTCTATAATTGCCCCGAACTGGAAGAAGTTTATAATGAAACTGCAAACAGCTGTCATGAAGACCCATTCTGAGCAGAAGAATGCACCTCCTGATGTTTCTGCTCATTCTGCTCATTGCTGTGCCACATGGTGTCCACCCCGCTGAATGCTTTTCCTATGGGCTGGGTAACCAACAAGACAGAGCGAGATTTATGTTGGAACAGTACGATGTCTTGACACAGCATGCCATATGTAATAAAGAACTGTGGACTGGTGTGGTAAAAATGAATTTAGGATACAGCAGATCTGCTGACAAAAAAGTTCTCCAGCAGTGAGCCTCATATGAAAAAATGAAATAGTACTACTGATGGCATTTTTGGTTTCAGTTTTGGGAACAGGATATTATCTGGGGCTTTGACTTGCTCTTCAGTATGACTTGAACTAGATTTTAAAGGGTTTTTTTTTAGGATTGAATTTCTGTTTGGGTTTTTAGTGAGGCTTTTGGCTTTACATCGATGTTAGACTTGAGCACGTTGCTGGAATCATTTGGAGATTTATTAAACTAGAAACATGCACAAGGTGCAGAATCAATCTGTGAGAGATCTTTGAGTTGGAAGTCCTGTCTTGTGTTTGAGAAACTTAAGAGATTGTTTGAGAATGGGCCTGTCTGAACTACAGAATGATATAGCTTATGGACTGCTATGGATTTATCTGTATCAACCCATCATTCAGTTTCTATGTTGAAACCAATGCAGCCAAAAAATAAAGCATCAGTGAATCTTTTTAGAGTCTCAGTTTCACCTTTACACTTGTAACTTGCGTACCTGGGATATAAAGTTGGAGAACACACGCTATGAAGCAGAATGTTTCATACCTTGGGAATGTTTTCCACGTTATTATTCAAACATGAGATTGTTTTCCCTATGTACCCTCCAGATCAAAGCAGCCATCTTGCACAGCAGCTGCCTCTCCCCAGTCCGTCTGCAATCACATTCAGCTCTGCTTTTCTCTTTTTTTGCTGCTGACATGTTTTCTCCCATTATGTCTTTGGAAAGCACAGAGTATCAAATGGCAGCACTTTCAAACTGAGTCAGAGCTGAGCTTTGATGAAAGGTCACTTCCCACTATCCTCTTCCATGTGCAGTTGTCTAAACTCATCCAAATGCAGGGAGCTGGCTTATATTTGGGCCCCTCACTACAGGAAAGACATTGAGGCCCTGGAATGTTTCCAGAGAAGGGCAACAAAACTAGTGAGGGCTCTGGAGCACAAGTCTTATGAGGAGCAGCTGAGGAAGCTGGAATTGTTCAGCCTGGAGAAGAGGAGACTCAGGGGAGACCTCACTGTACTCTACAACTTCCTGAAGGGAGGTTGTGATGAGGAGGGCTTTGGCCTCTTCTCCCAGGCAACAAACGGGACCCAAGGAAATGGCCGCAAGTTGTACCAGAGGAGGTTTAGATTAGACATAAGGAAAATCTTTTTCTCTCAGAGAGTGGTCAGGCACTGGAATGGCTGCCCAGGGAGGTGGTGGAGTTGCCATCCCTGGCAGTGTTCAAGAGGCATCTGGGTGAGGATCTACGAGATGTGGTTTAGTAGCTGTGGTAGCAATGGTGATGGGAGGATGGTTGGACTAGATGATCTTGTAGGTCCTTTCCAACCTTGTGATTCTGTGATATGAAGGATCCTTTAAATGTGCAGATAGTTTATGCAGCTCTCTTCATAAAGCAAAGCACATGAACTGGAAGGGTTCTGGTTGGTGCCCTGTGCATCTTGCCATGGCTTGGTCAAATCCTTCCCTTTGGCCTCAGCCCATCCCCCCTCTACTTCACCTCAGCTACCAGCCCTTCTCATTTGTTGTTATGCAATCACTTCATTTTAGCTGTCAACATTGGGATGAGATGAACTGCACTTCAGAAGTGCCTATCATCCTGCATCAACTGAAAAGGAAGCTGCAATGACTTACTTATATGCAAACATCTATCCTGCAGCCATTCAGAGATGGGGGAGATTGCGCCAGCCTCGGTGCTCTGAAAGCAGTAGATTAACGAAAGCAGTGGAGGAGCACAGGGCTTGCAGACATTTCATCGCAGCACAGCATGAAGTACTGCCCTCCTTCATAAAGACCAGTCATCTCTCACATGTTCTGAGCAGGTTATCAAAGAGCTGAGCTTTCTCCACACCACTGTTCAGCCCAATATCACAGCCACTCTGGTTTCCCCCTGTTATATTTTTTAGCACTGGGAATTAACGACTAAAAGGTACCCAGGGAACCACAGCCTTGTGTGTTTAAGATACAAATGTGGGATCCAGGAAAAAAATTTAATGTGTGCCTCTGTGAAGACTCCTTTTCACAGGAGAAAAGCTTAAAGCTCCTTAAGATTCGTTACTGTTTCATTTTAGGAACTAGAACAAAATCTGCAGTCCTGTTGAGGCTTTGTCATTGACTTCAACGCAGATCATGGAGTCATCGAATCATAGAAATGTTTGATTTGAAAGGGACCCTTAAATGCCAGTGAGTTCTATTCCCCTTCACTGAACAGGGACACCTACGGCTCCATCAGGTGCTCAAAGCTCTGTCCAGTTGGACCTTGAGTGCCTCCAGGGACAGGGCATCCACCACCTCTGGGCAACCTGTGCCAGCGCCTCACTACATCTACTGCAGAAAAGTTCTTCTTTATATTCAATCTAAATCTCCTCTCTTTCAGTTTGAAACCATTTCCCCTTGTCCTGTCACAACAGACTCTGCTTAAGAGTTCATCCCTTTCTTTCTTACAGCCTCCTTTTAGATACTTGACAGTAGATGGGATTTAGCTTTCTGTGTGTCTAAGCCACAGCTGATCATCTGGAAAACGAGGGACCTTCCCTTCCATTCCTGTTCTGTCCCTTCAGACGGCCAGATGATCAAGGCAGAGCCCATTTTCTTACAAACAAATATAAGACCAGAAGGCATCAGATTCTTGTTAGTGCTACCTCTGGCAAAGAGGACTTGTAACACTTCCATAGCAAGTAAGTGAGAAAAGGCAGATATTTTGTCTTCATGTTTACTTTGTGCATCCAGGCTGAAATTGTCAAAAAATAAAGAAGCTTAGTCCCGTAAAACCTCATTTTGTTTACCAAGCGTAGTGGAAGGATAAAAGCAGAATGTGCTCCCTGTGTGTGGGCACGTAGGCATGCATGCATGCACACACGCACACTCGCAATCCCAGCGTGAAGCAACCTCCTGGAGCTGTGCTCTGTCCCCAGGGGAAGTACTGACTCTGCTCTTTTCCTCTTGCTGAGAAGAAACATTTCATTTTTGTGCCTGACGCAGTGAAAAGACTGATAGCAGCCCTGCTGAAAAGCCTGCCTTCTGAATAAACACCGACTTGCTTATCCAAAAGGCAGTAAAATCACCTTCGGTTTGATGGCTTCAGCTGCAGTGTTGAGTAATGAGTTGAAAAATAACATTGCACAGACCTGTCAAGACACCTCTGCGTGATCAGACTCAGCACTACACGAGCTGACAGCAGCCTGTGCTGGAAAGTTACCCCGTGACAAGCTTTTTCAAACCAAGTAGACTCCTGGCTTGCACAGTGCAAGTCACATTTGTCTCCCAAAGTCCTATCTGAGAATGGCTTCACTTTAACCACCAAAAGCTTTCCCAAAGCCTTTTCAGCTTTCATCTCCAAGACAATAACAACCACGACCTGGGCCATATGAGGACTGTGGTTGCATCATGGCAGAGTGCTCAGCTCTGGGCTGGAGTCACACATGTGGTCTGGGGCACTGTGGTGCCCCACTGATAAAGTGAGGAAGGACCCACTGATAAAGTGCTTGATTTTTGAATTGCCCATCCTCTCTGGGGTGGCAAATAGCCTCCTCTGCTGCAAGGAGCAGTGAGCCTAGAAGAGGAACAGTACTTGCAAGATCCACTGCAAACCACATCTTTTCAGGCACTTAACGCTACTCCTAGTGCATTATAATTCACATTTTTAGATGGACCACTTATTCTAACCATGTTACAGAATCAAAGATTCATAGAATCATAGAATCGTTAAGATTGGAAAAGATCACTCAGTCCAACTGCCAGCCCACGCACCCCCCTATGCCTACTGACCACATCCCTCAGTGCCACATCTCCACAGCTCTTGAACACCTCCAGGGACAGTGACTGCACCACCTCCCTGGGCAGCCTGTGCCACTGCCTCACCACTCTTGTGGAGAAAATTTTTTTCTGATGAACAAACTCAACTTCAAACTTCAACTGAACAATCTCAATTCCCTCAGCTGTTCCCCATAAGATTTGGGCTCTGCACCCCCTCTGCTTCATTGCCCTTTTCTGGACACACTCCAGGGCCTCGATGTCTTTCTTGTAGTGAGGGGCCCAAAACTGAACACAGCACTCGAGGTGAGGCTTCACCAGTGCTGAGTACAGAAGGACGATTACCTTCCTAGAATAATGCCAACACAAGGCCCTGCTCTTGGGTTCAGGGCGATGTCAGACAGCACTTGGATGCTGCTGTTGTGTGTGCTGAGCCTGCAGAGCTGGTGCACGTCTCACCCAGTAGGGACCAAAGCTCTCAGGGTTGCTTGTGCACAGTGACAGGAATCCTGGTTGTGCTACGTTTGAAAGCCCTTCACACAAGGAAATGATCTCAAATTGTACCAAGGAAAGTTTAGGTTGGATGTCAGGAAAAATTTCTTCACAGAGGGGCGGTCAGACATTGGAACAGGCTACTCAAGGAAGAAGTGAAGTCCCTGTCTCTGGACTGGTGGTTAAGAGAAGTGTGAACATGATACTAAGGGATGTGGGTTAGCGTTGGGACTCCCCAGGTCAGGTTGATGGTTGGACTTGATGACCTTGAAGGTCTTTTCCAGTGCAGTGATCTGATTCAATAACTCTTTTTGAACCCACAGCATATAGGTGGGTCACACACTGCTACTTTCTGATGGCACTGGGAGGTCTCACAACCTCTCCTGCTGCTCTCCACCACCTCAACAGCTTTGGATGCCACAGTATGCCAAATATTTTTTTATGCAAGGATGGTTACTTGTGATACTGGGGAGCAGGTAGGGATGAGAAGCAATGCTGTGCTGGATGATGCTTGGTGCAACTGCAGTGTGCACACCTGGCACGTGGCTGGCTCCAGAGACACCATGTAAATTGTGACCTGAAGAAAGGCTCTTGTGTCTGCGAACTTATTCACTTTTGCAAGTGCAGAAAAACAAAAGATGTCCTTTCTACTTATTACACGTGTCCTTAAATTATCAAGGCTACAACAACATTATCATTATATGCACCTGTATTCCACTGTATAGCTGTTTTACAAAAGCCTGTTTTTCTTTGTGTGACATCCTCCCCACAGTACAAGAAAGGTAATTCAAAACAGACTCAGGAATAATGGGATACAGTCTCTGCATAGAAGACAAGGCAACTCTATCAAAAATCTTTAAAACCACCAAAAAACTGGTCCCTTTTTCTGTCTCATGAGAACTGAAACACTGAAGGCCTGATCCTTAATACGGATGAAAGGAGAAGTGTGAACACAACATAAAATGATCATGCTACTCCAGATTAGGCTGTGTCTGGTTGAACTATTTGCCATCAAGCATCATATTAAGGTTCTGGGCACAGATAGTACATATAGAGCCCTATCTGATTAGTGTTATGGATATGTCACATGGATTGCATGCATTATAGATAGTATTATAGGTATGTGCAAGCCATTACTGTAGGTAACTTATTGATCTGTTATCCTTTGTAGAAATAACAGTAACAGCTCATGAAAAGATAATATAACATGAAGGGTGACCCAGTTTGCCCAAGGATGAGAATGGTCTCATCACAGATGATGTTTTAGATAAATCTTCTATATCTGTCAGCATGGTTCAACGCTTGTTCAACAATTGCTCTGTTAGCTCTCACATAAACCTTTACTACTTGCCTACTTGCTTTTGATGGTAGGATAACTTTCACTTAGCTCTCTTTACGGTAATGACCTGAAAAAACCCTGCTATCTATATAAGGTGTACAGTTTCCAGAGATATTGTGTAGAGCTAGGCTGCAGGGCTATGTGCAGACAGCACAGCAGGGTCTAGGGCAGAAACCCCCAACCATCACTGGACAAGGAGAAGTGAGTTCCAGGAGATGACATGCAGGTCCTGAAGATCCCTGTCCTGAGAAATCCAACCTCTTTCCTGGTCCTGACTGGCCCACAGTCCTGCAATGTCCCCTCATTTTTCCTCAGTCTGGCCCCAGCAGCAGTTACAGCATGTCTGTATGATAGGTAGGATAGATAGGTATAGCAGCTGGTTCAGTCTCTGGGGAACCAAGATTTCATGTCTCCTGCTTCTTGGGCAGGAATCCATGCTGTGAAAGCTGCCTGTCTCCTTGCCTTCACAGGCGTTGGAGGAAACAAAGGTTTCAGCCTCATCAGCACTCCTGAACTCAAGAGGAATATGAAACTGAAAAAGAAGAATGGCCAGCAGGGTGAGAGAGGAGACTGTCCCCCTCTGCACTGCTGTCATGAGGACCCATCTGGAGTACTGTGTCCAGATCTGGGGTCCCCACCACAATAAGGATGCAGAGTTGATGGAGTGAGTCCAGAGGAGGACCATGAAGATGATCAGTGGGCTGGAGCACTTCTCCTGTACGGAAAGGCTGAGGAAATAGGGCTTATTCAACCTGTCTCCTGGCTGTCCAGGGAACTCAGTACAATGCCTTGTGTCCTTCTGGGTTCCTCTTAAACTCTAGTGAACTCTTCCTTGGGATCCACACAAAACATCTCAGTGATTGCCCAGAGGAACAGTACAGCCCAAACTCTTATCTCAAAGTGGCTTTAGACCTATTTCAGGCAGAATGTTGGGACAGATGATCTCCAGGGGTCATTTCTAACCTACACCTTTTCCCATGGTTCCATAAAAAAAAAAAAAATCCCCTATAGGCTGCTGTAGTTGCAGAAAGGATACCAGAACCAGACTGAAAATTGTACTATATAGCTCATATCAAAGCAAGAGCCAGGAAGATTAGGATCTTCTGCCCTTCTGAGATTAGGATCCAACTTCTTTTTTAAGTCCCATGCAATATGCACTGCCGATGACACCAAGTTGAGAGGAAGTGCTGATCTGCTTGGGGGTAGGAAGGCCCTTCAGAGGGATCTGGGCAGGCTGGATTGCTGGGCTGAGGCCAATGGGATGAAGTTCAAGGATCATTTTGGCCGCAACAGTCAATGCTACAAACTTAGGGCAGAGTGGCAGGCAGGCTGTGTGGAAGAAACAGACCAGGGCATGTTGGTCAGTGCTCAGCTAAACATGCAGTGTGCCCAGGTGGCCAAGAAGGCCAACAGCATCCCGTCTTGTGTCATAAATAGTGTTGCCAGCAGGAGCAGGGAGGAGATCATCCCTCTGTACTCAGCTCTGAGGAGTCTGCAGCTCAGTGCTGTGTTCAGTTTTGGGCTCCTCACTACAAGAAAGACATTGAGGCCCTGGAGCAAGACCAAAGAAGGGCAATGAAACTGTGATGGGTCTGGAGTACAAGTCTTATGGGGACCAGGTGAGGGAACTGGGATTGTTCAGTGTGAAGAAAGGGAGTTTCAGGGGAGACCTTGTTGTTCTCTATAACTTGAAAGGAGGTTGTGGTGAAGCGGGGGTTGGCCTCTTCTCCCATGTAACTAGTGATAGGACAAAAGGGAATGGCCTCAAGGTGAGCCAGGGGAGGTTCAGATTGGATGTTAGGAAAAATTTCTTCTCCAAAAGTGTGGTGAGGTGCTGGACTGGGCTGCCCAGAGAGGTGGTGGAGTCACTGTCCCTGGAGATGTTGAAGAACTATTTAGATGTTGCACTAAGGGACATGGTTTAGTGGGGAAATATTGATGGTAGGTGGACAGTTGGACTGAATATTCTGTGAGTCTGTATGCCAGTAAATTTGGAATGACTCAACCAGGGTTTCTGGTTAACCAACAAAAAAATAAAAAATGGCCTTTTTAATATTTTTTATGTATACATAACCAGAACCTGCAAAAAAAGGAAGAGCCATCACAGCTGTTGTGGACATCTGTCTGGGAGTCACATGCTTACTGTAGGTAGCACTTGCTCACGTACCCTTGTTTGTCAAAGTTACGTGGAGCATGCTTTCATGTGTGGTCAGTATGCAACTGATTTACAATCGAGTGCTGCATTTTGTTCTCATTTCAGATGCTTGTTTTTGACAGCATGATCTCATTGCTGTTTAAGTGAAAGACGACTGTTATGCTATACTGCTAGAGAGCAGGAAAACTGTTGTAGAATATGAAGTGATTGAAAGCCATTCCCCATTGCAAAAACCTTTCTGGCAGGCTCATGGGACACTACCGTCTGCAGGAGGTGTGCTTGAAACGCTGTACCAAGCCAGGAGCCAGCACTGTGGTCTCTAAGGGCAGCAGTGGGCAATGCAAACAGGCAGCTTGGCAGCATTCCCCGAGCAGTGCAGAGACAGGTTGTGAAGTTGTTTTTGAACTAGGAGATAGTGAAAGATCTAAAACAGGAAAGCCAAGTTTTGCAAGCCGGTACAGTGTGTCCTAAAAAGCAGTAAATATCATTAAAAAGATTTAATGATTTTCACATATGTATATGCTGCCTTCCTTCTGCCCAGAGTGTAATTACATGGCTTCCATTTCCCTATGAGCAACTAGCCGCTGCTCTGACTCTTGCATACATCTTTCTCATACATCTTTCCATTCAGTTTCTAGAGTATGCCTCCTTCCCTCTCCCTCCAAAGAATTCTCCAGAAGTTTTCTGTTTCTACTGCAGAGCATAGGACTAAAATATGGTCTCAGAGTGGAGAAATGAGCTTTCATAGCCTGCTCCAGCTGGTGACTCTAGCAGGGATATAAACAGTTAGCCTACTAAAGATGTTCCCAAAGACTTGCTCAGCATGATAACACAGGGCTGGGTGCCAAGGGTGAGGTAATACAGTAATTACTTTACCGACACAATGGCTGAGCCGAAGGCAGAATGCAAAGCAAATCACTGAAAATTAAAAGTGTTTATTGGATTTCAGAGCGCTCTGATCTAGCCATGAAGATGTGTCTGCCCACTGCTTCACCGTACCCCCATTTGGATGGCCCCCTTCTCATTAGAGAGGCAGGTCTGCAAAAAGCTCAGGAGGGTGACCTCGATATCAGGAAGGGGAAGGAGAAGCTGTTTCAGCTCCTAACCTGTGCACTGGTCTGGGATGCTAACCACTGAAAGCCCAGGAAGTATAGGAAAATTGTACCTGGATTGTGTTTTAAGGCTGATAGTGCTGTGCCTTTACAGGGCTTGTATTTGTTTGCCTTGTCCTTACATTTCTGCAGGCATTCTGGAGTGAGTCACCGCTTTGCAGTGAATTTGGCCAGTCCCTACTAGGAATAGGGGGATTGTCCCATGCTCCTACACAGAGTTGGTGCCTGCGGTAGGGGAAGGCTGTCATCCTCTGCTGATACGAAATAAACTGTGCCAACTGATGACAGCAGCTGCAGATTTTACCCAAAGCCTGCAGCTAACCTCATGTTTGGAAAAATAAGGGGTAGGTGGTATCTGGGTCGTCTTCTGTGTTTCTAATCCTTCTGTGGAAGATACTGATACAACCCAGTATACAGTCTGCATCCTTAAATGTTTAGCAATGAAAAGCCAAATTAAAAGAGAAAAGGTAAATTAATTCATGCATTTACATGGGGCTTTTGTTCAAATGTGGGACAGTGTTCAGCTGGACATCAATTAACACATTATCTTATTAAGACCATCAAATTAGGCATTCCACTGTCTCATTCTTTGACAAATTTGAACCTCTAAACGTGCACCAGACACACAATCCCTTCCTGCTCAGTCCTTGCAGCTCCTTTCCAGGGCAGTTCCTCCAAGGCGGGTCAGGTGGAGGGGCTGACTCTGCCTGTAGACCAGCATTAAGCCTCACCTCTGGTATTGGGCTGGGTTCAATGTCCTGACCAGATGGATGGGGAACCCTGTATTTCTGCTCTGGGAACTGGGGCTCACCTTTTTCACAAGGCAGTGCCTCCTGCCCTTTGAATTGAACAGTCATTGGAGTAAAGACAGAAACAGGCCTGGGAAATGCCCTGCCTTCATGAGACTTTGTTCCATTTATCCAGGCTGGTTTCAAATATAGGCAGGAGCATGGGCTTCCCTCCATCCCCCAGGAGCTGTGGGTGCTGCATGACGCATTCCTCTGCTATACTGCTCCCCTGCACAGCTCCATCTTTGTCTCTCACGATGCTATTTCTCAAGCCATCAGCGACTCCCCCTTCTGTGAGCCATTCTGTGAGGTGTTTTCTCTGAGGCCCTTAGAAGCAAAGAGAGAAACTGGTAACCTCAGGTGGGTGCCAGATGGACACTTACCCTATTTCTGCACAAGTGCCAAGTGTTCCCCTATTTTTCTTCACCTCTTTCAGAACAGGATAGTTATAAGGTTATATCCCCCTGCTGCTCTCTCTGCTTTCCTACCAGAAGCTCATCTTTCAAAGCTCTACAGAACCGGGCTGGCTTTGCTTGAGGCATCATTACTCAAAATCCTCCCCAGTCAATGTGACATTTCCAGGTTTAATGTTACGGCACTGCGATGCAAGTTTTAGCACTCAAACCTGCAGCAGTGTGGGAAGGGGAAAACAACTGACTAAACATGTTTCTCTGTTTGCTTTAAAAATGCTTTCACAAATGGGAGTAGGGGAGTTATTCTCCTAAAAATCTGAAGGGGCTTGGGATAATGATCTGAGAAAGACCTTTGGTCATTGGGAGGAGCTGGCAAAAGCCTGTCTGGGTTTTGACTTAGGTGACTGAAAGCAACACAGAAATCTAGAAGTGCAATGGAGAAAACAGGATCTGAATGCCACTGTTTGCAACACAGGAAAGGGAAGACCCAATCAAGCCCATGCTGAGGGTGCTAGATGAATGAGTAACAGGGGAAGACCAAGGAACAAGAGGAGTCTCAAGTGGGGAGGTTCTGCTTCCTTTTCTGTGCTCAGTGAGTAACAGAAGTGTAAAACCTTCCTGATGCGTTATGCCCATCCTATATGTTGGTCATGTGTTTGATATTTGGTGGTGCCCGTGGCAGTCTGGTTCTTCACTCCCACAGAGCCTTGTGGGATGCTCAGCTTTCACAAAGTGACCTTGAAAAAGCTCACCCGATGTTTGGAGAAAAAACAACCCTCTTAGACAGAAGCTTCAATGAATGCGTAATGTTCTCTGGCACCAGGCTGGAACACGAGATGAAAGCTGACTCAGAAAGGAGATTACCTCCTACTGCATGACTCCACTGCTTTCAGGAGCAACCAGGTGTTCCTTGAGAGACTCCCATCCACCCCGGCTGAAGACACCCACTGAAGAGTGGAGGGTGATGGGGAGACAACAGGGGAACATCACTGGGCAAATCGCCTAATTGCGGGAATTGATCAATATGACACACTGTGGGTAGAAACATCTCTGAAAGATGCTCTTTTCAGAGGAATCACAGACGAGAATTCAGAATAACAAAGCAGAGATAAGGCTGGGATTCTTTTTTAATGTTGTTTATAATGCAGCAGTCTCCAGTGGTCCTAGGGACCTCATCTGAGCACTGAACATGACTACCATGCTGTTACCCCATAGTTTATAACCCGCAAAGCAGACGTAAGCAAAGAATTAAGAGATAGAGAGTGGGATTTGCAACTGACTTTAAAGTTTTAGCAGCAGAGCTTCTTCTGTCTCAGCGGGACATGAGTCCTTAAGTCACATTAGTGCTATTGAGAATACCACCCTGAGGGATTTTCAGGGAAATAATTAAGTTGCAGGAGGGACTGAGTTTAGCATTCCCAGCTCTCCTCTGTACCATTCACAGCCTTATCCATCATAGCTTGGAAAGCTATGCAAGCAGTGTCACTTGCAGCCTTCTTGAAGGTTAACAAATAGTCTATGAAAGGATAAAAAACATTAGAAAAAGCATAGTAATAAGTTTAAGCTTATAAAGTTTACCTAAGTCCACAGGCCATCAAGCAGCTCGCAACAAGACAGCCATGCCAAGAAGTGCCTTGTGCTTTCAAAATGGTTGGAAGTTATACTGCTGATATATAGGAATGTTTCAAGGGAGGATTATCCTGGAAAAATCATTGAATCATAGAATGCCTTATGTTGCAATGGAACTTCAAGCTCACTCAGTTCCAACCCCTGCCGTGGACTGGTTGCCCCCCAGCTCTGGCTGCCCAGGCAGTCTGGCCTTGAACACCTCTGTGGATGGGATACCTGCAACCATTATGGGCAGCTGTGCCAGCGCCTTACCGTTTCTGAGTAAAGAATCTCTTCCTAACATCTAACCTAAATTTTCTCTCTTTTCGTTTAAAGCCATTCCCCCTTGTCCTATCACTATTAGATTGTGTAAGAAGTCGACCCTCCTCCTGCCTTATAAGCTCCATTCAAGCACTGGAAGGCCTTGGAGATCTCTTCTCCAGGCTGAACAAACCCAACTCCCTCGGCCTTTCTTTGTAGAAGTGCTCCAGCCCTTTGAAAAATGTCACAGGATGGCTGTAACTGTAATTAGACCTTTCTAGGGAGCTATGTCATATCACTGCTGCCATCTCATCACGTATGATACCTGGTCTTGAAAGAAAGGGAGTCAGGAAAGCATCTGGGAACCTGTTGTGATGGACGAAGGCAAGCAGCCCAAGTCCTCCATCAGCATGGAAGGCAGATGGGGCAGCAATGAGCATCCAGATGCTCTCTTAGCATGCTTGAAGAATACAGTAGTACATTGAATCATAGAATCATTAAGGTTGGAGAAAACCTCTAAGATCATCTCAGCCACCCATCAGCTCACCCCCACCATATCCACTCACCACGTCCCTCAGTGCCACACCTCCACTTTTCTTGAACACTTCCAGGAACAGTGGCTTCACAACCTCCCCAGGCAGCCTGTTCCAGTAACCCACCACTCTTTCTGAGAAGAAATCATTCCTAATGTCCAACCTGAATCTCCCCTGGCATAACTTCAGGCCATTACCTCTCGTCCTGTCACTGTTATGTGGGAGTAGAGGCTGACCCTCACCTTTCAGGCAGATGTAGAGAGTGATAAGGTTTCCTGTGGGCCTTCTCCTCACCAGTGCTGAGTACAGAGGGACCACCACCTCCCTGGTCCTGCTGACTGCACTATTTCTGATACAAGCCAGGATACCATTGGCCTTCTTGGCCACCTGGGCACACTGCTGGCCCATGCTCAACTGGCTGCCAACCAGCTCCTCCAGATCCTGTTCCTTAGTGCAGCTTTCCAGCTACTTTGCCCCAAGCCTGTAGCATTGCATGTGGTTATTGGGACCAAAGTGCAGGTCCTGTACGCAGAGATGCCTCCAGAGAGGAGAGCCTTGCTTGTTCCTATGTCCACTGATGTTCTTCACGCCCTGGAACAAGAGGATCTGTGTATGGGGGCAATCAGGACAGGGACAAGTCTTCTCCACCAGGAGGGGAAATTTGTTCTTTAAAATAGATGTGCTTCCAGTGCACTGCATTGTGTCTAACCAGAATCAAAACCATTTTCTCCTGCTGATGCTGATGGTGTGGGTGGAAGTACAGCCTTGCACAGATGGACTCATTGTCCTGTAGCTCTTGAGTAATTTCACCAGCAGGGCAGGAACAAACAGGCCGTTCTTTGGCATTGACCCGTGTCAAGAAGTTTGGGTTTCTGACAGGGGATTTCAGAGAGTGCACCACAGTTTAAGCATCAGCATGCAGAAAAATTCACAATATCCTTGCCTCAGAATTTCAGTACTTCCTTTTGTGCTGGTTCCTGGTTCCTCCAAGGAGGTTGCACAGAGAGCACGGTCAGGGCTGTGGTGTTTGCCATGGGCGGGAGCTCTCTGGACTGTATTTCTGGGCTATCTAAAGGAGAAGACTAGAACCAAAATCCAGTGCTTGCTGCACAATTTGGATGTGATCAGCACAACTCGCTCTGCATCCAGCAATCTGCACAGGAGATTGTGCAGTGGGCTGATTTTTGAGACATGTGCAAGGAAATTAAAGGGGACAGATTAAAGCTTACTGTGAATAAACAGGATGCAGAGTCTGTGCACTTCTAAGTACTCAGAAGCTGCAATAGCAAATCTTCCTTACAGCGTTCTGCTCCTTCCTGTTTGCTGATTGTGTTCATTTGGGGCTGCTTCTCTAAATGAAAGCCATGAAGCATTAATCTGGCATCGCCTGAAGTTTTTGCATCTCACGTGTAGTCTCAGACCTCTCAGATCAGCACAGATTTCAGAAATCTGGGAATCAGTAAAAACATCCATAGCTTTTAACAACCATGGTGCTCTGCTGGAAGAACTCATCTCTCTGAGCAAGGAAGATATTTGTTGTTGGTATTTGCTGTTGAATCATCATCAGGGACTAAAGACATCTTCTTTATAATACATCAAGTGAGCCAATGTCTGTGCAGTGCTGATCCTTCAGCGCGAGCAAAACAAAATGGAAAATTACCACAAAATCCCATAGACAAGAGCTCACTGAGCTTTGGGCTCTGGAAATTTTAAACATCTCTGGGATGAGAACCAGCAATGTGAGTTCTTGCTCTGGTTACACATCCCTGCATCAAACAGGGAGCTGCTATCTGATGCAATCTGAGGAGTTTATTTTAATGATGTATGTTACATGTCCAACCTGCCTCCTCGGTGTTAGAGCTCCAGAAGTGAAGGCTGCAAGGGAGCTGCTGGGTCAGTGAGCCTGGTTCCTTTATACATCCAAAACGTCAAACAGTGCCTACCATAGCCTGGGAAGTGTCCAGTTAACACAGATAATACATCCCTTTCTGCTCCTACTGAGTGACACCTTCCCCTGCTCTGCTGGTTAACCTAAATGCACAGCTGGCTTACACCCCTATAATATTATCTTCAGGTTAAACAATTTTTCTCCTTCCCAGGTTTTCATCCTGATGATCTTGTAGGCAGCAATCCTATTCACTGGGCTATATTTACTGGATTCAGCCCAATCCAGCTCTTTTCAGTTCTCAGGAGCACCTCACCAGGCCGGATTGAAAATGTCACCATGGTGTTGCACAGGGGACTGTCCACATGACTCCTACCTTGTGCACATGGTGAGAAGCAAAGCCTCTTACACCCTTTGCTCCTGTCCCAAAAGCTGGTGGCCAGGCCATGTGTGCCCCAAGAAAAGTGTCTCAGACTGTCTTCTGGCACATGATGGATTGCCTATGGAGCTCCCTTTGAGGGCTTAACATCTTGGTTTCATGACTTCATTTTCAAAAGTGCAAAGGTAGAGTATCATTTCAATTTTTTATCTTTTCCTATAATTTCCAGTTATTTTGGATCTGGATCCAACTTATATTTGCTGGCCAAGCAGGAATGGAATCGGCTGTGCAGTGTGAATACGGCTTTCATTGAAGGTTGTAGAATTGTAGGATCGTTGGAGTTGGAAGGGATCTTAAATTTCATCTAGTCAGATTCCCCTGCAGTAAACAGGAACATCCACATCTAGATCAGGTGCTCAGAGCACTGTGCAGCCTGACCTCGAGTATCTCCAGGGATGGGGCACCTGCAACATGCAATTAGGAGATCTGTAGAGAAAGAAAGCATGAAATGGACCTAAATGAGATATGAGATCACTCACACATGGGCAAGGAGGTGCACCTGGGACAGTCATCGAGGCTGGTGGATGCAGACCAGGACCTAGGGAGAACCTGTGCTCCTCTGGAGCAGCAGCTAGAGATGAGTTGGCCATGCTCTAGGGCATCTGACATGGGTTTAGATGCCTATGTCTAGGCAAAGGAGATTCCAGCAAGTAGAATGGGAACCTCAAAATCCAGACTGCAAATAAACAATCGTGTGGTCAAGGCTTGAACTTCACCCACCCTAAATGTCATAAACAAATTTAGGACCTTGTCCATAATTGCTTCTGTTTGTCCAGGGTACCACTGCTGCATGCTGGAAGCTCCTTGAGCCAAGAAAACTGGAATATTCTCTGATACAAAAGAAATTTTGCAATTGGTGTAAAAGAGATGCAAAGTGTTTAAATTTGGCATACTTCAAATGTATTGATGCAATGGCATGCATTTGGCATGTAGTTGCATCTTAAGGATGAGGAACAAATATGTGTCTGTCTGCCACAGCCGCTGTGTTTACACAGCACTGAATCTTGCAGCACGGTTGGGTTTTCCTCTTTTGCAACACCCCCCTTCTGAGCTGATGGCAGAGGAAGGCTGTGTTTGAACAACATGAGCTGCGATGCTGGAGTCCTGCTCCGCAGGGAGTGATCCTGGACACAGTGCATTTCTCTATGGTAGTCTGAAAGCAAAAGTTCTTTTCATGAAAGTAAGGATGAATAGAAGTGCAGTCCTCACCTTGGTATGATTTCAGAACAAAATGGGGGCAGGGATATGGATGTGGGATTTTAAAACCATCCCCGGCCCACGTCTTTAACCTGAGTTTGAATTACTGCAGAAAAATCCCCTGCATAAACTTTTGGGGACCAGCACATTCACTGCTCCTGCACCCACGGGACCAACCGTGCTCCCATCCATCAGCTGTGGGTGCTGCCTCATGGCACAGGGGAGCAGCACTCATCCCCGTTCTCATCCATGGGAGGAGCTGTGCAGCCTCAGATCTTGGGAAATCTGATTTATTCCTTCCTAGCATAACTCCTGACACGCTGCGTGACCTTTGGCGGGCTCTACAGCCACTCCAGCGCTCATGCTTTCACTTCCAAAACTGAGACAACAATAGCTAACTTGTGCATGGGGTAGGGTTGTAAATCAGAATCATAGGGGTTGGAAGGGACCTCTGGAGATCGCTGAGTCCAACACCTTGCTAAAGAAGGTTCCCTAAAGCTGAACCTTTTACTGGAGCACAGACTCATGTTCAGTATACAGCTTGATACACTCGTGAATAGGAATTTCATTTCTATGAGTGAATGAGAACACATTTCTATGAGTGAGAAAGTCCAGTTCCATAGACCTGAATCTGGGCTACTAAAGCTACAGCATTTATGAACCTGTATCTTACAAAAAAAAGTACAAGCAAAGAGCAGCATATTGGAAGAACTATTTGATTAAACAGCCCCTATAATAAGCACCAAATATATCACACTTGCAAACAGACCCCAGATCCACCGCTCAGGAGACAGTTGCCTAGATGCCTTTGAGGATCTGGGCCTAAGGGCTCATTCCAACCAGCTGAAGTCAATGGGACCATCCCTATATATAAGTTTTTGCTGGATGGAAGCCAAGGGCTCAGCATCTTGCAGAACTGGCTCTCATGATGCTGCATTCCTTAATAGCTGGGAAAGAGAGCAGAGCAACGTATTGCAGAAAGTGTCCATCCGTATTAGTGGGTACTAGTAACCACTTTTAAAGGCCTAATCTATGCAAAAACGTTTGCGCTCTGCCATCAGCAGCTTCCTTCCCAGCAAAGCAGGAATTTCCCACAGCTGCCATGCCGTGAGCAAGCAGAGCAGCTAAAACAAAGAGCTGGGTAATGAGCTCGGAGGGGAGGCGGTCCCGCGCTGCGGCCTCGCGCAGCTGCGACGGAGCTGACGAAGTGACCTGGAAAATAGATGGAGCTCCCAACGTGTGGAGGGCGAGGGTTTGAGCTGTGCCTTTTTAATTTTAAACAGCGCTGCCTGTGGCTTTACGGCTTCACGCAAAGCCGGGCAGATGAACTGAAGTATGAAAGAAGCCTTATTAAAACACACCATACATTATGTATGAACTTGAACTCTGCCTGACCTCTGCAGTCCTGGATCTGCCCCAATCCATAAGCGGCTTGGGCCAAATTTTGTGCTGCTGCAGAAATTTGAATAAAGTCACAAGCTGTTATTTTTAAGGCAGTGCCCCCAGTTAAGAAAACTCAGGTGCTGTGTATCACAAAGATGCCCGTCTATCTCAGCAGCGTACATGAATACCGCAGCTAGATGTAAACACTTGTCTGTGCTTATAGCCCTGATGCAAACCAAAGCACAGCCCCCTCCCAGTCAAGCTGTTAGCATTTCTTTATCTCCACTCGCGGGAAAAAATATGTATGTATTTAGAATGGCAAATGTTTAACTGCAGTTAGAGCTGGTTGAAACACTCAGCACAAGCACACGATCTGGCACATCAAGCTGTTTCTTGGACCTCAGACTCCAAGCTGATCTTGACTGTTGCAAAAGGCTCATACGCAGCACTGGATATTCAGTTTTACTTGCTGAGCTGTGCACGAACAGACTGAGCCCCAGGGTTGTTGCAGGCTCCACAGCTCAGCTGTTCACTCCTCCTGGCATGTGACGGGTCACCCAATGCACGTGTTGCTGTTTCTCTCCCCCAGTTCTCACCCTTATGATTTTCATCAGCCTGAAAAGTAACATGAAATATCCCAGTTTCTGTGCAAGGTATCTTCATTGACTTGCAAATGAAAATTTGATCAAGGCAGTTAACTGACTGCTCCTCCAAGCTGCTCAGAGCCCTTGGAACACACTGGCCCACAATCCCTACCTCACCTATCAACCATGGCCCCAGTTCTATGGGACCTTGCCTCATCTCCACAATCACCACGCTGTGGGCTCACAAATGGGTCTCTAACCACATCTCCTTCTCTGACAGGCAGATATTTGCTGGATGGGGCCTCAGAAAGTTGAAGAGAGGATGGGTGGGCTGAGGTGGATTTCACAGGTGGTTTGTGTGAAATGGCTGGAAGCTACATTCCCTTCAGTGAGCCCCAAGGCAGTGAGTGAGGCCCTGGTCTCCAGCAGAGAGGTAGTGACTATAGAAGTGAAAAAGAGAACACAGGACTTGGTTAGCCAGAAAGAACCACAGAAGCACAGAATCATTAAGGTTGGAAAAGACCATTATGATCCTCCCATCCAGCCATCAGCCCATCCCCACCATGCCCACTAACCACGTCCCTCAGTGCCACAGCTCCATGGCACTTCTGAAAATTCAATTGGAGGCACCTGTTAGGTAGGCTTATTTTTAATGTAAACGACAGATATTTGGCAAGTCCCAAGCTTCTGAGATATCAGTTGGGTCTTGTAATTCTTTGGATGAATTAAGAACATCTCGGTGGTGAAGCACAGAGGGTAATTTGCAAGTTGGTGCATCATGAAGCACAGCCTGCAAAAACAAAATACAGAGTGTCTCTGGAAACAACCATCACAACTGTGATAATTGCTGGTGGTGGCTGTAATTCCCGGTAGCTGTCTGTACTCAGCTTTACATGAAATTGATTTGACTTTGCATTTACTTTACAATTGGGGCTCAGGTGATTTGAATCCAGGCTCAAATTAAGGATGGTTTCCCTTGTTAGGATGAAGGGATGGATGGAATGCCTAAGGGAGAGGAGCAGGAGGGGGCTGGGAAGAGCTGTGTTCAAACTTTTAATTATTTTTACCTCATTCACAGTCTGAGTGGCACAATGACACGTTTCTATTTGATCGCATCAAGCTTCCAGAGCACTGCATTCTCACTCTAGCACGGAGCAGTTTCCCCATGAAGCTCCCAGATGTGAGCTTTGCTCCCTACCCTTCATGGATGGAAGCTGAAAGAGAATGCACTCATTTCTTTGTGTGCAAACCCAGGTCCTGAAACACCACGGTACCTCTCAATTTCTGCAGAAACACCAGGCATGCTTAAAACTGCTTGCACAGCAGAAAGCACTTTCCCTTGGACTTTCCCAGCTATGGAGCTTCTGGGCCTCAGCACCACCTTCCCTGAGCTCTGCCCGTCTCTCCCATGGTGCCAAGCCGGATCTAGGTAGAAGGCAATATACCATCCCTCTGAGGGTGGGAAGAGTCCTTCATCAGAACTGTTTTTGGAGGGATCTTTTAGCTTTATCCCTTTCTGGCCCTGTGAAGCCAGAAAACAGACAAACACCCAGAGGAGAAGAAAAGAGGATAAAAGGATTTTCCTTACCAAGGGGAGGAGGGACCATTATCAGAGTCAGAGAGAGGAGATCAAAAAGAGCTGCACAAAGCAAAGGGGCAGGCTCTTTCAGTCTGAGGGGATGAACTGTGAGCTGGTGGAGTACCTTAATAGCAAATTTCTACACCCCACATACCTGTGGGGCTTATGTCCCACCAAATTAATGTTATATCAACAAACTCATTAATGTACTAGAAATCAGAGCTAGACCTTCAAGTTTTGGTGATAAATTTGGTGAGAGAAAAGCAAGCAGGCACACCAAGCAGGCTGCTTTAGTGCCCCAGCTGTGCCCTCACCCAGGGCAGGGCCGGTGAGAGGCTGCATGCTCAATCTGCTCGTCTCTGCTGCCCCGAGCAGATTCTATCTGCAGGGCTTCCACGTGTGCACGCGGCTGCTTGGCGAGGATGTCAGCCCTGCTATCAGTATGGTTTTCATCAACAGGAACAAAGACATGTGAACAGCCACTGGCGGGTGGCCAAAACTTTCCCCCATCACATTTTTCACAGTCATTTTGAATATGACCTCGAGAAGACCTGTTTGTTTTGCCATAAAAGGCAAAAGGTCTAATCCCAGGCAGTTTTGTGCTGATGCCTCCAGTTTTGCAGGCATAAAAGCTTCTGCCTGAAGGCATTTGTACAGAAAAAGGTTTCAGGATTTGTTATGTCCCGGTTCTTCGTGGGAGCAGAGAAGGAAAAATTGCCTGTAGACCCAAGAAGGAGGTGTGGAACTTAACACATCAGCACTTGCTAATAAATGCTGCCCAGACATAGATGTTAGAAAAGTGTGTGTAAGTGTGTCTGTGTGCTGCTGGTGACAAGAGATACGCAGTGCGATTTATTGGTGGTGGCTGCTGCAAAGTCAACCACTCCATGTCAACATAGAACATAAGAAATGGCCCCAGTCATAGCTCTGCCAGCTTGGCATGGAACTCTGTCCCAGTTGAAAAGTTTGCATTCTTTTTGAAACAAATACACTTTATATGTGCAGCTCAGGACTAGTTAAATTCTGTAGAGTGGGTCTACAGGCCTTGTCCCACAGTCAGGAGGGACTGCTCCTTGGAGGATCCCTCCTAGCTCAGAAAAATAGATGGGTTTTTGGCAGCTCCATCCCTGACATGCTGAGCATCCCGGGAACATCTGCTTCACTTGTGTGTGTGTGTGTGTGTGTGTGTGTGTGTGTGGTATTTTCCATTTCCCACTTTTTGCCAGTTCAAAATGCAAAATGCAAGCTCTTCAGTTTATATCTAGCACAAGATGCATCTGTGAACTGTAAGAGAAATAAGTAAAGTCTGCAGTGCAGTGCCAAGCAAAAACCTCCTTCCTGAAAGGTAAGCTGGCACTGATATTGCGAGACCCATTTTGTAAATGTGTCATAGGTTATATCAGCAAAAAGTTTACCCATTTGATGCTGGAGCAAACTTCAACTAAATTTACACATTCTGTACACGAAGAGTGGCTGGTTTTGTATTCACACAGTTGTTACCCATCGGCTGAGTAAGCCAAAGGAAAACAACACACAGCAACCCCACATATTGGATTCATTGTCCAGGAAAGGCTCATCCTTGTGAAAGTATTTCCTCCTCACATCACCAAGGCCAAGGAAAACTGAAGTTATGGGTTGCACAAGTTCTAGTTGTGTAAGACAGACCTTCATGGAGGTTTGTTTTAACTGGCATGCTCCCCTTTTGGGAAGGTGTTCTCCTTGTTTGCTTTCTTGGAATGCTGTTTGCTTGTGCCAGTGCTGCCCGTTCACTGCAGTTACTTGTTCCTTTGGGAATTTCCTTTGAATGATCCAAGCTGCTATTTCCTAAATTCCTTTAAGGACATTTAGTTTTCACCTGAAGGACTACATTCAAAAATTGTCAGAAAATTTAATTAATTTAATTAATATTTAAATAAATAAATTAATATTTAAATAGGTGGAAAAAACAATACACTGACAAATTTGGAAACACTGCTCCTAAAGATTTTTTTAGTGCCCTTGTAGAAGTGTGTTTATTTAGAAAACAACTTAGGCAGAAAATTAACTCACCCAGTTTTGCACAAACAGCATTCTGCTGCTTTGTTTTCTGTTAACGGACAAGCATTTTATTTATTTATTTTTGAGGTCTTCGGAGTGATAAAGCTCCTGAAATGTTTAATTTCCCTTTATTTAACTCTGAAAGGGGCAGATATATAGAATGATCTGGCTAAGACTGAGTAGACTGGTCTGATTTTGGTTCAAGGATTTTGGAAGACTTACAGTTACAAGGGTCCATGATGAGGAGTTAAAGATGGTTAATATAATTGATGATTATCAATTACTTATGAAATATAGGCATGCAGTTACCAATGGGATACTTTTATATGTCTCCAAAGTTGACTGATAAGAATAACTGCATAAATGCATTACGTACTTCCATAAAATACTTGATTTACTACACTTCTTAACAAAGAAACTACAGTGATAGAAGTCCTGTAGGATACGCATTAAGATGATAAAAATGGGACTTAACACTTCAAGACTTAACACTTCAGTGTGAAGCCTCGAAATCGAATGGAAGATAAATAGAGACATTTCTGAATAGGTACTTTTCTCAACAAGTCTGTCAAAGGTCTTCCACTTGTCTGGTACTCGTGGACATTTTTGTTATTTGCCTGGAAGAAGTCAAATGATGGTTGGTAACATCTCCAGGTGACACAGAGATGGTGGGAAATGTGAGAAATGAAGAGAGCAGGACCATCCAGAAAGAAAATTTTAAAAGATCCATAGTGAGACAACTCGTTTGTTATGTAGGCATAAAGAAGTGGTACATCCAAGAGAGCTGAAAGTGAGGCCATGCCTGTTGGTGGCAATTGTTTAATCATACGTAGAATATGTGGCTGCCTTTCTGAGAAACAGAGACATGCACGAAGCTGGCAGAAGTCATGATAGCTGATACTCTCCTTCCATGAAATGCCCAGACAGCTTTTGTTAACATGTGGCCAAAGAAACAAAGACTTCTCAGCTAAGATGAGGGAGGTTATGCCCCTTTTTGTATTTGGAGATATCTGATTATTCCTGGAATAGCAAATGAAGTCTGGGGCCCACCTTTCAAATTGAGACAACTCAAAGGACCACAGTGTGATCAAAGGACTGGAAAGCATCTTGTACAGTGTAATTCAAATATGTCCATCTGTTCACTTGAAGTACAAAGATGGACTTTTGCCACTGTTCATGAGATTTTGCATAAGGAACAGCAATTTGATAACAAAAATATTTTTATACCCTCATAAACATAGGCATTTTCAGATCCAGCGGCTGGAAATTGCAGAGAATTTGAACTAAGACATGAAAGAATCACATAATCGTAGAATCATTAAGGTTGAAAAGACCACTAAGATCATCTAGTCCAACTCCAACCCATCACCACCATGCCCACTAAACAGTGTTCCTCTATGCCACATCTCCACATTTCTCATAAACCTCCAGCGATGGTGACTCCACCACATCCTCAGGCAGCCTGTTGAGAGAGATTAATGCTCAGGTTGCTTACTGAGGCCTTTAATGGAATATCCATTAGCTACTGGACTCTTTAAAACCATCACTAATATTTCAAAAATGGATATCCTCTGGGTTAAGCATAGAATGCGACTGTGGAGCAGATGCTAACAGAGAATCAAGGGCTACACAGGTGATCTAAGCCACGAAGTGGTCTCCGTTGATCTCAAGATGTAATGAACATTTCGTGTTGAAACTCTGTACTCCAGAGGTGAACACACCACCCCACCACCGTATGTGGCTCATCTGCAGCCCATCTCTCTGCTTCCTCTCCCTAAACCATTTAATCTCAGCTATTTCTCTTGCACAATTTTTTCCTTGCCTTTTGCCATTGCACTTGCCCTTCCTCTTTCTCTTCCTTCTTCTACACCTTAGCTTTTGGTTAAACTCCAGTATTTCACACACATAATCCTAACACTTCAGCTTTTTGACTCAGTGGCATTTGACATTTTAACCAATTGGTGCAAGCATTGCTGAGAGAGAAAAAAAATAGCAGTTACTGATAGAATTTATTGAACATAAACCCTCACTTTCAAGGTGAGACTGATCTGTCAGACATGACATGACAGCATGAGGGTGAGATAACTTAAGCACCCTGAAGACCCATATAGCAGTCCCAGAGGCTGCTGCAGTGACCAGCGGCCATCTGCCCACACACAGCCCTGGAGCATTTCTCCAAGCCAAAGGCTGCACCCCTTGGATGCTCAGTGTGTGTGTCCTCATGTGAAGGGCAACCTACAACCTTGTCTGCAGGCTGGGATAAAAGGATAAAGAGACATTTTCCTTGCTTTGTTGCCAATACACTCAGGACCCTTAGAATTTCTTTTCTCCCATCACTTATTCCACTAATCTCTCAGCTAGTTCACTTACAGGTGCAATAACAGGAATTCTGCTCCACAAGTGAGAGAAAATATTGAGAAAATATTGTCCACTGGTTTATTCCGTGTGGGTGAGGTTTCCAGCTGTACGTAACACATACCCAGGTGCAGGCTGCCACACTCAAGGAACTGCAGATGGTGATAAAGCAGATGGACTCCAAAAAACCTCAGGAGAGGGAAAACCTGCTGTGATTTTTATAGTTTTCTGCAGGGATGATGTCCATCAAATTAAAGGCTGCTTGCCTGCCTTTCCTGAGCTTCCCCATGGCTTCACCCAACTCCTTGCCCTGTACATCGGAGCAACACTTGTTGCACTTCCAGGGCTGGAGTCCTGGAGTTTTGCAGTTCCTGCTCCAAAATGTATTATTATTATTATTTTTTTGTCCTAAGAAAACAAACATCAGAAATGTATTTTTCGTCTATCAGCCATTCTAGCTGAGATTAACACCCGCACACTTATGGAAGTCAGCCCAGAACAACAAGATGTAGTCGGAACAGTTAAACTGGGGCAATCATTTAAGTAACTGAAAGCAGAGATGTGTAAAGCAATCAGCATCATAACAATACCCAGAACAGACAGATGATAGACAGGAGCCCAGTAACTTCTTCGGTGCCAGAAGCTCACTCTGCTTGTGCTGCTTTATGCACTCATTCTAACCAAGGAGGGCATTTTATTATGTTACTTTATATTACGTCATATTTTATTACATTATATTATATCAACTCCATTAGGGATTGTTTGGCCATTTAAAAGAACAAAGTCTCACAAGAGCCCTGATCCCTTGCAGAGGGAACCACATGAAAATCTGATAAATAACAGCTGCTGAGAGCAATTGCTCAACCTACGTGCTGTCTTGTGCAGAGACAATCGGCTACAGAAAGATGTAAAGAAATCAGGAAAGCACTTAAGAAAAAGCAGCAGGAGGGATGGAGGAGTAGGGGAGCTGTGTATGGAGGCTGGGAACTTCTGTCAAGCAACTGCTCTCCCGAGTCAAGTGGTTTTTCTTGAAATATTTGCAGCACAAGGGCCTGGGTTGCCAACTTGAATATTAATGTAGCACATCAGCACCTTCTAAATCAGTGCCTCCAAACTTCCAGGGCTGTTCCGTGGGTGCTGCCTCTTGCTCCCAGCCATTCCCACTCCGTGCAACAGTGTCAGGTCATTGTAAGGGGGAGGGGAAGACTCATCTGGAAAACTGCTGCATATTTATAATAAGACCATCTATTACACCAGTGCAGGATGGAATTGAAAACATATGGTGCCCTGGGAGCAGCTGTTTCTTTTTTTAGGTTTCTTGTGCCCTTCAGAAATGTCAAGATAGAGGAATGAAAATGTCAGGAAAATGCAATATGCTTGCTGTAAAAGCCTCCCGTTGGTGACGTATTTATGAAGCTGTTGGAAATTTGATTTCCAGGGAGCACAAGAGCCCGTGTTTTGAAGATCCCCATTGAAAGTGCTCTCTTCTGAAATCTCTCCTGGCCTGCACTACTGTGGGTGCTGCCTGGACCCGTCCCCACGCACCCAGAAATGAGACCCCACACCTGCAGCATGGCTCAGTGTCATTTGCTTGCGGATGTCTATGGGGAGCCAGGTGACCCCACACCTTTGCTGTTGTGGTTGGAGAGCAGGGTGCAGCAGACCTTACCCATGGGGAATGGTGGTGTGGCGGAATGGAACAGTCCTCTGTTCTGTACTGGTGATGCTGCACCTAAACTACTGTGTTCAGTTTTGGACCCCTCACTACAAGAAAGACATCAATCCCTGGAATGAGTCTGGAGAAGGGCAACGAAGCTGTGAAGGGTCTGGAGCACAAGTCTTATGGGGAGCAGCTGAGGGAGCTGGGATTGTTCGGTGAGGAGAAGAGGAGGCTCGGAGAAGAGCTGGGAGCGGCATCTTGGTATCTAAAGGGGGTCTGTAAGATAGAAGGGGACAGACTCTTTAACAGGGTCTCTTCTAATAGGAGAAGGGGAAATAGTTTCATCTAAAAGACAGACATTTAGATTAGATAGAAGTTTTTTGCAATAAGGGTAGTGAAGCACTGGAACAGAGAGGTGGTGGATGCCCCATCCCTGGAAACATCTAAGGTCGGTCTAGATGGGGCTCTGTGCACCTGTCTGATCTGCAGGTGTCCCTGTTAACTGCAGAGGTGTTGGACTTGATGGCCTTTAAGGGTCCCTTCCAACCCAAATGATTCTATGATTCTATGAAAATACTCAGTGCAAGTATGGAGTTTAGGGACATGATGTCCTCCCAGCTGATGGGGACAGGAGTGTGCGCCTGGGTGGCCCTCCTTAAGAGGTGGTGGTAGCATGTTTTCCTTGCTTATGACCAATAACACAGTCCAACACAGCAAGAAGAGAGGCTTCTAGATATAGGCTGGAAGAGATGGTGGAAATATTTCAGTCAAGCTTTTCAGGGTTTTAAATACATTAGACTTATCAAACATCATGGTTTTTTTTTTTCATTTTTGGCAAAAGTTTCTGGCAAGGAGCACAGAGCTGTGACCATACCGCAGTTCTTGTTACGGGCTGTGTTAAGGAAGAAGGATGTGGGAGGTCTTGGACTAGAGGAGAGCTGGGGGAAATAGATATGCCCTGTTTCAGAGCCCAGAGTCTGGGATGTGAATTGGAAAAATGGTGAAGTGAGGGCAGATTTTGAAGGGACAAAGGGCTGGACCATTTCCAGAACAGGGCAGAGGGAGACGAGGAAGGATGGGCACTGAGCTTACCACTCATGCAAGCAGTTCATGGGTGGATCAAGATAGGCCCAGCAGGTCAGCTACACCTACACTTCTCCTGAAAGCTTTTAGTCTCATGCACATGCAAGAACACTTCTATTTCAGCTTGTTTTATCACATTGGGGATAACAGCCCCAAGACAGGCACTTTACACAAAGCAAGTGGATATAGTGAACTCATTTCTGAGCAAACTTTGAGGCAGTGCCTCCAATGGGAATGGGATCCTCTTCTAGAGGGTCTTACCTTCTAGAGAATTTCTTCTCTTCTAGACCTTCTCTTCTAAAGGAGGAAGAAATCACAATTTTGGAGCATGGAATATGAACCCTATGGGAGAAGACAACAGCTTAGGCCAGCTTTGGTCCCGCCCTCATGTACAGCTCACGTTGTTCCGAGCTGCTCTCCTCCCTTCTGCACGCTCCTGTTAGCAGGAGGAAAGACCACACTGGAAGTCATATTGCAGAAAGTCATAAAATGAGCACCTGTATATGCAGGACAGGCAAGCAGAGCAGGGAGTAGAGAGCAGAGATGGACAGAAACATGGTATTGAAGAGAAAATTGAAAGAAAGGCAGCAACGGAAAATAATATCACAAACTATTGGGGAAGATTAGTGTCTGAGCAATGGTACATGAAAATTCAAACAACCCATGCTTCTGCTTGCAGGAACAGTCTCTGCTGGTCTTTCACATATTTATGCCTTCCACCTCATAATCAGTCCGTGCGTCTCCAAATGCTGAAGCCTCTTCTGCTGGGTGTAGGTGGGGGTAATATGCTTTGTTTTTAGCCCCTCGGACTCCACACGGTGCTCTGAGAGGGGAGGTGAGGAGAACAGTGATAGGAATAATCGGTAGTGGTTGAAGCTGAAGTGAGCCATACTAGAGATGAGGAATGACAAAGAAAGAGAAGAGCAATAGAGAGGAAAAAGTTGTCTGAAATCCAGTCAGCTCCTGGCAGCACTCAGACATGAATATCTGTGGGTGCTGAGCATTGTATCAGCATGGATGTGGGAAATGGCAATGAGAAATGCCACTTCAGTGACTGATCTCCCTCAGTTCCATGACCCAAGTGAAGTATGAAGCATCCTGCACTGAAAGAGAGGTCTGATGAGAACATGCCATGTGTGTGTGCCCAATCAATTGCTTCCTACTGATAAGACAACAGCTCATCTTCCCTTTGCAGCTCCAGGTTCCACTAGTGATCCCCACCAGATGTCATGAGGCTGTGTGGACAGATTTCCATGCATCTGTAGTGTTAGCTGGGATCTGGGGTGAGGAAACAAAGGGCTCCTGACTTTGCTGTTGGTAGATACCAGAAGACCACTGCACTTCTGCGAAACCCTCCCCTTCCACTGAAGCTTTATCTGAATGGGTTTAATTGGCACGGAAACCAATCCTTTTTATTTATTTGTTTTTTAATTTACCCAATCATCCTGGAGTGAAACATTAGAAATCACTAGAGGGAAGTAGGATTTTGCATTCATCTTCAGAAATGAAGTTTGTTGTGGCAATGAAGCACCATCTCAGGTAACCTCCAATCCTCATCCTCAGAGGCTGGGGTGGTTCAGCACATGGCTTGGGGTCCAGACATGTCACGGAGAGCATTTTTTTGGAGACGTGCCACCCCCAGCTGTGGATGTGCAGGCTGGAAATGCTCACTTGAGCATAAGCACTGTGACTGATGTAGACTCATGTGACTAAGATTGGAATCATCCCCCACCACCCATTCGGTGAACTCCATTTACACCATTTTAACCACCTACAGGAGGAAGGGCAACAGTCACTGCAGTCTCTCTCAGTGGTGGAGGTAACACCAAAAAACCTTTTTTCAGGTGGTCCAAGCCCTTCAAAGAGGTTTTCAAAGAAAAGTCCCAGCTACAGAAGAACTAAGTACAGCAGGGAGGAGAGGGAAAAGATAGTATTTCACGGGCATCGTACACAGCCATGAAAAGTGATCATGGCTGGGAAATGTGGGTTTATATTTTTTTTCTAAATTAAAATAAAACCAAGGCTGGAGATCCAGCAAAATATGGAACTAGGGAGTTCTGGTTTAACTTTGCAGCAAAGTTCAAGTCTGCCCTTAATTCTAATTAAACCTCTTGCTGTTGTACGAGAAAAAGTATCAGCTAAGAGACTGTCTCTGCCTCCAGAGCTTTTGATGTGGTTCATTTCTGGAAAGGAGAATTTGGGACTTGGATTTTTTTAGTGCTTCACTTCACTATCCTGGCCTGAAATAAATGTGACAGCCCAAGCCAAGAAGTAATGACAAGAAAAATATTTTTTTTGTGGGTTTTTGCCACAAAGCTGAAATGGGAATAGATGGGCTGATTTGATGCAGGTGCTGAGTCTCCAGGGTGCGGGACCAGTGCAGGACGCAGCACCATATGGCACAGAGCACTACCCTATTAAATGGCAGCAGACACCATCCACAATGAGATAAAGCAGCGCTGGTGCTGACACGGCAGAGTGCTTTTGTGTTGTGCCTGTTTGAACAAAATAACTTACTGGATGCAGCCCTCTGTTCACTTTAATTGGGACAGAGAGAGGAAGGGTAATACGATTCAGAAGGAGAAGGAGTTAATGCATTTAAAGGGCCAAAAGCTGCACCACTGGGATAAAAGCAAACTTAGGCAGTGACTTCATTGCACATCAGCACTGAATCCAGAGTCACTGTTTTCTGTGAGCGCAGATGTCTGAGTACGGTCCCTGGATGGGAATAAAAGGAAATGCTGTTTACTGTGAACAAAACACATTATGAACAAACTCTGACACGCCCCAAACCAACTTTCTTTTGAAAGCAAGTGAGGGTTTCATTAAAAGCAAAATTTGTGAAAAGAGATTTGTAGGATATGTGGGAACTTGCTTGAATGATTAAAAATTAATTATAGCAAGGGGGAGGATGTAGAAACACATAAGTCAGGATGCCAGCGTATGGCCCAGACAGAGCTGCTTCTAAGAGAGCATTCAACTCCATTTCATCCCTTCCCTTCCCCACACCTCATTCTCCACAGGGCTTGCTGGACAGGGGAGCAGATGCACTGCAACGTTTGAAAAGCAAAAAATGGTTCAGTGGTGAAATGCTTCCCACTAAAACCACATCTTCCCATTCCCTACCTCCTTGCTATCACAGAGTGAAATGTTGAAACTATTGCAACTAAGAGGAGAAAAAAAAAAAAAAAAAAAACTCTATTGATTTCAGTAGTTTCCCAAAGCTTTTCAGGTTAGAAGGGACCTCAACACCTACAGAGTTTGTGGGTTGGACTAGATGATCTTAGTGGTCTTTTCCAACCTTAATGATTCAGTGATTCTATGAAAGTCTGCAGCCTCATGGATACTGAGGTTCTGTTTTGCATTTCTTGTGGGAAGCTGTATAGAACAGTGGAGCAAAGAAGAAGCACGTGCAGATATGATGGGAAGAGAGGAAAATAGGCCTTGATTTTCTTGTGTTTGCTTTGCGTGTGCTCTCTGAGGAGCATGAAACAAGCAACAGAGACTTTCACTGAGGCTGCGCTGAGCAGAGCCTATTTGAGTATAGAGAGTACACAACAAGCCTGGCTGGGGCTGGGCTGGGGCTGGTGCCTTGCAGGTGTCCCCTGCCATGTAGAATTGACCAGCAGAAGGGGAATAGCTGAGTGCTGAGAAACAGAAGGCTCTGGATGATGGTGCCCAGGCCGAACTGCTGATGCTGTTCTCGCTCTTTAGCTGCCCACACTGGGCCAGAGGCAAAGCCTGGCTCTGATGGCTTGGTGCCTGCTTGTGGCTGTGGCAGGCATGCAACACTTTAGAAAAGAGACAAGAAAACAGGAGCGGCAACGAAAAGTAATTTCACTTCTGCCCACCACCCTTTCTTCTTCTTCTTTTTTTTTTTTTTGCCATTCATTTTTTGCATTGTTTTTTTTTCCCCTTGATCGTGTGCAAATAAACGTCTCATACATGCCCAAGATGACTTCTTGGTTCTTGAAGGTTAATAATGATTCCATATGAAAAAAATTCTTCTCAGCAAGAGTGGTGAGGCAGTGGCACAGGCTGCCCAGGGAGGTGGTGCAGTCACCGTACCTGGAGGTGTTCAGGAACTGTGGAGACATGGCACTGAAGGACATGGTGTGTGGGCATGGTGGGGGTGGATTGCCTGCTGGAGTAGGTGATTTTAGAGGTCTTTCCAACCTTAATGATTCCATGACTCTTGAACACTATCCTAGCCTTACCATTCTTGAAGGGAAGGACCAGCGCCAGTCAATGGAAGCTAAAAACTGGTGTGATTCAAGTCCTCTGCCTTCCGATCACCCAAGAACAAGAACTGCTTTGCTGCTTGGGCATATTTCAGTGGTCTTACACCATTTTATTCTTCCGGAGAGTTGCTCAGACATAGACCAGTGAAGGAGAAGGACTTGGTCTTTGGCCCATCCTCTTCTGGCAGCCCCTTTGCTCTGCTAAAATACAGTTTTCAGACAAGGCAGATATTTTCTCATCTATCTTCTATGCTATCTGGCCTTTATCATCTGTAATATCATTGTTATCAGAGCGTTTGCAGCAATCACTGCAGTCCATGTTTGAGGCTTCGCAGACATACGGTAGAGTTGCAAGAGTTTTCTCCTGCAATTCTTTTCCCACTAATTTCCAACAATTTAGTTTTATCCAGCCCTGGAGCTGTTTATCCTTGCTGTGAGCTCCTTGGTGGTTTGATTCATTCCTTGGGTTGCGCCAGCTCGCACTGGGGAGCCCAGCGCTCGCCAGCTGGCAGCCCTGCAGAAGCAGATGAGCTGGCCTGAAGAAGGGCTGAGGTCAGGTTGGCTGGGAGAGCTGCTCACTTACCGTTTGTCCAGGGTTTTCTCCAGACATGGGGCTGTGGGAGAACCTGGGGGGAATTTAAAGAAATCCGAGAGAGGAAGTTAGTTTGAATGGTAAAGTTCTAACTTAGGATTTGGGAGACTTGAATTACCCCCTTCGTTTCTTGCTCTTCTCTAGGGATAATGTCACTGCACTTCCTCAGGAATTAAAGACAGTGCTGGACATGGCACAGGGGCTTTGTAAGTCCTCAAAAATAAGATGACGTAGTGCCAGGCAAAGCTGAGGACTGGTATGTATAGGTAAGGTCTGGTAAATGCAGGTCTCCTGTGGGCGCTGGCTGCAAGATGCCTGCTGCCCAAGGGAAGGGCAGCCATGGGTACATTTCTTTTTTCCTGTTTGCTTTACCCTCCTTCCAGGCCTTCTCTCTGCTTTGTGTTCACACTCCATTCCAAGTTTAAGGTGCTAGGGATGACATCAGGATCAAATATATCTAACCGGTGTTGTTATTACTTTGGGTCAGAAGTGTTGCCTAGAAAGAGCTATAGTGCAGTGAAAATCTTATTGCCTTAAACTGTAGCATACCCAGCAGTTACATGAGACAAAAAAAAAAAAACATTCAATCACCAATATTTTGCTCCTCCCAAGGTAGAGGAGCAAATATCCCTGAGGAAGCAGTGAGGATGTGGTGGCCCCGGGGTGGAGATGTTCTCACCCTCTCTGTGCAGAGGACTTTCTCTTGCAGAGACCCGTTTGCTGCTTCCAGGAGGCACATGGTCTGCATGGCTGGGAAGCTGAGTCTCGGAGAGCCTTGAGGAGGAGGGCTTGGTTTCAGCATCTGCAGATCCTCAAAGAACTTTCACCAAAGTTGTTTGGTATGGAGCATGCAGAGCAGTCTGTAGGAGAGTTTAGTTTCTCTGAATTCAGATCCTCAAAAGGCTTTCAGTGAGGTTGTTTGGTATTGCCCACAATATTTTGGTGTATGAAGGGAAGCAGCTGTTACAACATGTTGGCGTGAGCTTGCTCATTGACTTACATGTCACTGCCCTCCTCCAGATCCAACGGAGGAGCAACAGCAGCATCCAACGCTTTACCCACTGCCTGCTCTTTCCATCTCCCTTTTTGCAGTACCCCTCTTCACATTTCCCTGAACAATGTTGGGTTCTCCCTTTAAATCTCCTCCATATTTTTCCGCATCTTTTCTCTCCTGGAAGCTCCTTCTGTTTCTATGAGTCACTTCCCATACCTCTTGTTGCCTCTTTCACTCACTCCATTCCTTGGCTTCCAGTGCCCCACAGCTATTCTCAGATGGAACAGCCAAGGTCGTATATAAGACCTTGACTTGCACTTGGCAGTTCAGTAGCAACAGAACTGGAGGCTGTACAAGGCCTTGGAGACAGGCAACTTCCTTGCACCCCTCAGTGCTTCCTTGTTTTTCTCCTCCAGCATTTGTCTGCGTGGGAAGGAAGCAACAACCCACAAAGCCAGCTCACAGTTTCACCAGCATCAGCCAAGCTGGGGAGTTCCCCATGGTGGGTAACTGTGATGAACCCTGTTTGTCCTGGGATCACAGTATCAGTGCTGAGAACAGAAGTTTGTGTGCCAAAAGCCACCCCCGGGTGCAGCTGGGAGGATCTGGCAGGACCACCTCCCAGGGGCTTGCTGGCTTGGGTCCGTGCTGCTGTCTGCAGTCATGCAGCACATCTACCCTTGTTGAGAGAAGTTCACTGACTCAATGAGTGGAGCTGCTGCCAAGCCAACATCATAACTGAGACCCATGTCTAAATACCCCATAGCAAAGTTATCTCTATTTTCTTCCTTATACAACATCCATTTGGATTTCAGACTGAAGGTTCCCCCCAGCTCTTTCCAGGAAAGCTCCTCTTAGTGATTATCAGCCCCAAGAATTGTGTATCTGGGGGCTAAATAAATGCTTGTACTGTAGGCAAAGATATTTTATCTGCTTTGCTTTCCTGAAGTTAACCTTTCCTTGTTTTCTTCTCCTGTGAGCTCCTCAATCCTATCTCGTAAGCTGCCCTCCAAACAATTCTTATTGATCTTAGTACTAACATCCATGTTGTAAAGACCTCCCCATTGCCTCCAGAACATTATGGTTATCGTTCTTCTAATTCTTACACTGCTGAGCACATGTCCAGGCTGACTGCCATGATGACCCAGTACTGATAATATCCAATATTTCAGTATTGTTCTTGAGGGATTTCTCTGGCTCCTGGGAGAAAATCCCCACCGGATTTCCTTATCTCTTAGTTTCACCACACCCCTACAAATGGTAATAAACAATTTTGTTTAGAAACTCCCACCATCCGCATTCCTATTTGTGCAGAATATTCATGAGGAGCAGGTGAATTAAAAGATCTTGAATGAAAAATTTCTTCTGAGTGGCCAAAGGAGGTTTTTTATTCCTTAGAGGAGAACCCTGCCCATGGCAGGGTGTTGGAACTAAATGATTTTGAGAACCCTTCCAACCCAAGCCACTCTATGATTCTATGATTCCATTATTCATTTGTTTTTCCTCTAGAGGAGCTTGTTGGAGCTGTTATCCTGGGCTCCCTCATCCCCAGGCTGAGCTACATCTGTGTGTGACTGTCCTTCAAGATTACTCTGAAGATACTACAGCTGAGGTTTGTAGTCTAGAAAAAAAGAAACCTGGAGGAACTGTAGTGTCTCACTGCAGTGAGGGACATAGTGAAGTGAGGGACATTTCAGCAAACACATTTTTCATAGGTTCATGAAGGACAAGTCCTGCTTGACCGACCTGATCTCCTTCTATGACCAGGTGACCCACCTGGTGGATGAGGGAAAGGCTGTTGACAAAATCTACCTAGACTTCAGCAAAGCCTTTGGTGGTGTCTCCCACAGTATTCTCCTGGAGAAGCTGGCAGCCCATGGCCTGGACAGGTGCACTCTTTGCTGGGTAAAGAACTGTCTGGATGGCCGGGCCCAGAGAATGGTGGTGGCAGTCGGCAACCTGAGTCCTTTTGCAGTTGGCTGAAACTGCAGAAAGGTTTTAGATTAGGCATTAGGGAAAAATCTGTCTAATGATGAAGATAAGCCCAGTAATAGATTGCCTGGAGAGGTCTGAGGAACCTCCATCCTTAGAGGCTGTGAGAACAGGTTGGGCAAAGCCCATGGGTGGCTTGGGAGAAGATCCTGCCTGTGGGCAAGGCAGTGCAGTAGACAGCTTCCAAGGTCTGTTCCAGCCTAATTTTTTATTATTTCATTTTACAGCCTGACTGGAGATCTCTCGAGGCACGCTGGAAGGGCTGTGAATGCTGACAGCCTTTCTCTTTTGGGGCAGGTCTCTCCAGCAGTGTGCTGGAGGTAACATATTATTTCTTAATATGCATTTTTCAAATGAGTTGAATGTGCAGGTCTTACTCCCAGGGTATGAATGTAAAAAAATTGAAATCACTAATGAGATGAACTGCTATTTCTAGACTTGGGAAACAGACTGGTGACAGCACAGAACGTTGCCTGGCAGTGCAAGAAAACTGGTGACTTGAATAATTTGTCCATAATTATTTCTTATTTGTTGAATTCACATCCAGTGTCCGAGCGTGGAATGAAAACCCTCATTTACTGGAGGTATTTGAGAATTCTATATTATTTCTTCCCATTCTTTCTTTGTCTTTGGAGCTGAAGTGATGTTCTGCAGATCACTCAGGTTCATCTTACATGCTGACCAACAGATGTAACCAGTAAGATGCCAGATGTCATTGGAACACAGGTGTTCCTCATCACAGACCACTTCACCTGAAAAGACAGCCCATGCACTGCAGCTGTATTGGTTGGAAGCTGGAGAATCCAGAAGTCTATGCTTACCTATGGAAGCTTGTTTTGCCGGATGCACATTTTTGCTTCGGTTCCTCTGCTGGATAGTGATGCAAGATTTCCACCCCTGAATAATAGCGGAATATTTCTTATCTAGGGACTAGTTATGATTGGGGATTATTTTCCTCAGCTATTCCCTCACACACATTCTGCTGTGCAGCTGGGATGTTTGGAGAGGATAAAAAGAAAATCTCACAAACATGGTTGATTTGATGTTTGTTTTTGAATGTTAATGAACAGCAGTTGAGGAACCATCTTGCTTTGTGCTCTCTGCTCCTGCTCTGGTGAAGGAGGTCTCCTTGTGTTTGTCCCCACCACAGGCAGCACCTCCAAGAAACCAGCTGGGCCGTGTTGGCCTGAGGGCTGCCACCCAAAGTGCCAGAAGGCATGGAGAAATCACACGGAAAACAATTGCTGGGGCTGCTCAGCCTGGAGACAAGAACGCTCCCAGGAGGCCTGAGAGTGGCTTTTCAGTATCTAAAGGTGGACAATAAGAAATAAGGGGACAGACTCTTTAGCAGGGTCCCTTGTGATAGGACAAGGCTATAGGAAATGTCTTCAAACTAAAAGAGGGAATTTTAGACTGGATATAGTTTTTTTACACTAATGGTAGCGAGGCACTGGCACAGGTTGCACAGAGAGGTGGTGGATGCTCCGTCCCTGGTGACAGTCAAAGTCAGACTGGACAGGGCTCTGAGCACCTGATTGAGCTGTAGGTGTTCCTGTTCATTACAGGGAGTTGGACTAGATGGCTTTTAAATGTCCCTTCCAACTCAAACGATTCTATGCTGCAAAGGAAGTCCCTGAAAAAGCACTAATGCTGCATGTTTCAAAGATGCAGGTGATTAGTCAAAAACACGGAGGTGGAAAGATGTTAAATTAACATGGAAAATGTTTGTCTATTTGCCTTTTGAACTTTTGTAGTGTTGGACGATGACAAGTTGGAAACTGTGTTATGATAAGGAAAATCTGAGATCCTTGTACAAGTGCTTGGCTCTTACAGCTGTGCCAGCCATGCCCTTGAGATGAAATCTACTACCATGAGTCTTGCAGGGAGCCCCCTGTCTGTGTCTCTCAGACACACCGAGCGCCACAGCTAGCCTGGTTTGTGGGATGACCTCTGGGTGGCATTGCCCAGGGCTGCTGGCTGCTGGAAGAACTGCAGGGATGTGAAGTCTATAACCGGCCAAAAACACACTGCAGGTGTTGGTCAATGTAGGTGGAAAGCAATCAAACCCTTCAATTACACCTCAGCGATTTAATCAGCTCTCTGCCAAATGCTGGCTGGAAGTCTCATTGTAAAACACAAATACAGTAATTATGGCTGTGTGCCATTTCATAATAAAATATAATTTACCTGGATTGGAAAACACCATTCTGTTGTCAGCTGCCTGCAGTGCCTCAATAGTTACCCATGCAGGCAAGGTGTCTCCTAGAGATTGCCACTGCTGTGCTCGAACAAAGCGTTTTCTGTTCTGGAGTGTTGAGTCATTTCTTTCTTGTTTATGAGATTAGGAAGTGTTGGGAGCAGCTTTCTGGATAGAGCTCTGGCTGAACTAAGCCCTATATACCAGAGAATCTGATTTGAAGGGGGTAAAAAGGAACCACATAAATAGCCAACACAGAGAACTGAAAACAAGAGCTGACTAAGGCAGTTTTCTCTGCGCACAGCCCTGGAAACACAGATGTGTTTCAATGAGTGTGATTTGAGACGCGATGAACTCATCTGGAAGCCTTGTTTTTTCCTTTCTGCTCCTCCATCCCCCGGCCACCCCCAGAAAAACAGTGCCTGCTTCTGCTTCAATTCTTTGAACACTTCTTCCAAATGTTCTGTTTCCTCTCCTTTGCGCATGCTCAGGGGTTGTCTGTAAGAACATGAGCCCTTTGGTTGATGTCCATGACTCCAAGGCCAACAGGATGGGGACACGGGAATGTCACAGCCTTACCAAGCTGGCATGGGTGGGATGTGCACTCCTGGTGCCATCACCTTGGGATGAGAAGGTTGGAGCAAAGAGCTGCTACTGTCCCATCTGAGAATCCTGCCAAAGGATCTGGGAAGTGCTTCTGGTCCTGCAAGTTGGCCGTATCTATAGATGGTTCCTCCTCCTATCCTCAACAAGGGCTTGGCATGTTGTGGAACTTGTCCATCCTTGTCAGTGCTGAGGTGATGTTATTTTGGCATGGATGTAGGGAATTCTTTCAGTTAATTTAAGTCAAGTTTGTGAAGCCTGCATGATGAATCCATCCTCGAGTATCCCCATCCTGCCAGCCATGTGGGCTTAACACCAAATTCAGTGTCCATATCAAGTGAGCAGCCCCAGGCTAAACCTGCAAAGGACAAACTTCCAATCTCTGCTGTGCCAGTGGAAGCTGCAGCTGTCTACTGAAATCCCAGGAAGACGTCTGGGCTGAGCTACTTGGCCACAACTCCAAGGACGATGCCACAAAGGTAAAGCAGGGCAAGCCTTGCCCACAGCCACTGAAATGACTCCCTGCACTTCCTGTACATTTGAGCAGCAGTGCCATCACTGCCACATGGATTTGAGCACAGCCCACTGAAGTCACACCTGAGCAACCAGAAGTCAGGGGAAGCCAGTCCTTGCCAATGATCTCATGTGGTTGATGGTGACTGGAGAAAGGGATAGATCCAGGTCCATAGGCATGGATCTCCCACCTTTCTCTGTGAGCAGCTGCAGCACAACATCACTTTGACAGGAGGGAAGGGAGAAGCACTGAGGGGTGCTGTGCTTTCCCACATAGGCTCAAGGTCTGATGCAATATCTTGGAAATATTTCCTCCTTCATCAGATGCAATTAGTATGGATCAATGTTTTTTTGTTGTTCGTTTATTTGTTTGTTTTTGTAGAAGAGGGGAATAGGGCAGAGATGGAGCACCAGACAGCGTGATGGCTCACATATCGTTTCCTTAGGAAACTAGGCTAAAAATACAAAGAGGAGTAAACATGAAGGACAAACTGTGATAAACTGGGGAAGTAAGGACAGAATAGGGGAAGTATCTATAATAAAAGCAATTTGGAAATTGCAAGGGCAGAAATTGAGCGATTCAGCCCATAAAGGAATCTATCTTCTTCCAGCAGGCAGAAATCTGGTGCTATGTTAGGGGGATTCTGCTGCTGCAGTTGGGTTGGGCATTGTTTCTGGGCTCTCAATGAGGACTGAAGGCCAAATATTTTCCTTCGCTCCTCCTCCTGTTCGGCTGTGAAATGGCGAGCTGCTCCGAGCAAGTCCTTCCAGTCCCAGTGCGGTTGCTCAGGTCAGCCTATGGGAGGACAGCAGGCGGGGTTTTGCTTCCCCACGGAAAGCGTTTCATGTACGGTGCAGCAGAAAGGGCCTAGCAGATATATTTATTTTTATTTTTATTTCCTTTTGCTGAGGATAGGGAAGATTTAGCCTTCTTGACTAACCCAGCAAGAGCCTCCACTCACCACACTGGAGCTGCCTTCCTGCAGGGTGAATGGCCCTCTCAGCACTACCAGACATGTCAGCACCAAGTGGGTCAGAAAAAGGGGAGAAACATCTAAATACTCCCACAGATTTATTCCTGACAATAGATTTCATTATTACATTATCCACCCCCCCACACACTCCCTTCCTTTGCAAAACAGGCAGTCACATCCCAGATCTCAGTAATAACTGCTCTGCCATGCTGACAAACATAGCAAAGAAACAGCATTTGTTGAGGGCTAAGCAAGCTTTGCAAACCTTGCTGCTTGGCTGGATCCCCCAGTCTGCAAATGGAGGGCGAGTTCAGTGGGTGATGGGGAAATATCCTTAGAAAAGAAGATTAGGCGCTGCAATATGTTTTTGTTGTTGTGTACTCTCACTTTGATACACAGCATCTCTGCCTGCCTGGATGGCTTCACCAGGTATCATCTTCACGTGTGTGTGCCACTGTGCGGCCTCACCCTGAGCACTGCGTGCAGGCTTGGGTGCTGCAGTGTGAGAAGGACATACTACTACTAGAGAACATCCAAAGGAGGGCTATGAAGATGGGGAAAGGTCTGTAGGACAAGGTGTATGAGGGGTGGCTGTGGTCTGTGGTGTGCTTAGCCCAGAGCAGAGCAGGCTGAAGGAAGGCCTCATGGCAGCTGCAGCTCCTCACAGGGAGCAAAGGGGCAATGATCCTTCCAATTCAGGGTGTCCTGTGATTTAACTCCTTGCATAAGTGTTATAACTGCCCTTGGCCACATGTCAATCCCTCCTGGCATCTCCTGCCACCTTCTCCTGGCAGCCCCATTCCTTGTGCCCCATGCAATACTTGAACTGAAATGGAAAAGGACTGACTTCCAGCTCATCTGATACTGATCACCCTTTCAGAAATAGTGGTGAAAAGGTAGAAAAAGTCAGTAAAACTAGCTTGCTCTGGCAGTAGGAACTAGAATGAGGTTTTATTATAAGACGTCATCCATTTTTAAATCAAGCCCATTTTCCAAAGGAAACTCGGGATTCCAGCTAAAAGTTTACATGGAAAATGTGTGCTTAAAAACTGCTTTTTTCCTTTAAAAAGCTGGTGTCTGGAAAACAGAATACTCTGATAAAAAGCCCAATGATTTTGATTTTGAAATGATCACTTGATCTATTCAGATAGTTTCAATCTGTTCACCAGACGGCACTTGGGTTTTCCTATAGCCCGAGGTTCCAGGAAGCACTTGGAGTTGTGTGATGCAGAGACAGGAAAAACTCTGAAGCCTCATAGGTGAGGCAGTCCAAGGGAGGCAACAGAGAAGAGTGTAAGAGCTTGAGGAATTCAATTTCTCATTCATTTTAAAATGTCCAACTTTCATCCACAAACTCCATTAATCCATTTTTGATTCTCCACGCCATTTTCCACTCTCCACTCCTTCCTGAGATTTCAAGGGACCTCAATTATTTAATAAAAATGAGCCTAAGTTGATAACGCCCAGCATCTGTTACTCCACAGTTGTTCAAAAGTCTATGTGGAACACGACACTGGCTTTCCCTATCAGCAGGTAATACAAGAACAGCTTTCTTAGCTCAGACCAAATATTTAATTGCTCCATTGCTAGTAGTTCTCTGGTGTTTCACAGCAGAATCCATCTTTTTGAATAATAACTGGGCATTTAAAAACCTGAAAGCACAGCCATTTCTCTTTAGGTATTAAAATTGATCAAGGGATTCTGAAAAGAATTTCCTTAGAACGTTCCTGAATTTGTTTAATTTGTTGTCATTTGTGATGAGAACAAGATAAAAATATATTTAGAAATAACTACTTGGATTCATTACTTGTAACTACATTACATGACATTGATGACTAGTCTTTCAAGCCCAGCCAACCAAGTTTTGCTACCCCTAGATTCAGTAAGTCTCTGGTCAGATCGCCTGTGTCTACATGCTCAATTCGGACAAAAGATAAGAAAAAAACTGCATCTAGAATAACAACTGTTACAGTTTTTTACAGCCTGTGCTGGATCAAAAGGCTCATACCTATGGTTATCTTGATCCCAGGACGTGATGCCATGATTTTGTCATGAACATCACCACGAGCATGTCCTCAGCCACAGGCAGCTAGCATGACTTCTCTCATTGTTCCACAGACTTCCAGGCTCCTTTCAGGTAACTGAATGATGAAAGAGGAAAGCTCCTGAACATTTGCTATCACTTTCCCAGGTTATGTCCAAGCAGGATGTGCTTTCCAAAGGGAGCAGAAGGGAAAAGGATGGGAGCCCCGGGGATGAGAGGAGGTAAATCTCCCTGCAATAATGTGCCCAGGGAAGCAGCCCAGTGTTGCTTTCTCTGTGGTGTAACTTCAATTTCTGGGGTTGCATGCAGCACTGGAAACGTTTCCACTGGGACATGTGCAGCTATGGCACTGGGACCAAGGTGGCTCTCCTGGAGAGGTTCATTGTCATCCCCTACAACTCAACACATACTTGCATCTCTGGTTGAGTATGAGTGCATTTACAAAACGATGATCAAACAGGGCCCAGGGAGCACCCAGGAGATTTATAATCAGGGAAGAAACATCTTACTGGACAGTTATGTTCTTCACTAGACAGATGAGAAATTGAAGAAGAGAGAGATGAGAACAGCTCACTCCTCAGATGGCTGTGAATGTAAAATAACCCCTTTTGCAACCACAAAGAAATTTCTCTTTCTCAACTTACATGGTGAGGGGAGAGCAGCTGTGTTGTTGTTGAGCAGAGCAGGAGGCAAAAACTCTTACATGTGTTGCAAAGAGTGAAGGAGTTAACAAGGGTTTTATTTCAATGCTGTCTACCACATGATGAAGGCAGATTATATTATGAATTTATCTTGAATTCCTGCTCAAAGAGTCCTTCTATGCATCACGTTCTCTCTTGGAACAAATGGTCGATAGCAATTTTTTACTGAAGCTGCAAAACTCCACACAAGGTCAGAACAATATCTACGTTATTTACTCCAACGTAAGTTATGATCTGCCTACTGCATACAACTTCTGTGCTCCCCATTGATGCAGATCAAAAGCTTCTATTGTCTTTTTGCTGATTTTGTGCTTCTCTCTCTCATTACACTAGGATTCATTTATACTTTTCTACATATGTGTATATCTCAGTTCTTACAAAAGAACCCATTATGGAATAAAAGATCTGACTCTGTAGCTGGGTACTCTGGCTGCGTAGTCCTGCCCCTGTACTGTGCTGTAAAAACATTTCAGTGGAAAATAAATGATTCTGTCACACCCATGTAATGGAAGTAACAAAACTGGGAGGGTTATTAATCAATAGGCTTTTAAAAACTTCCAGTTAGGGGCACAGAATGGCTGATGCTGGAAGAGACCTCTGGGTCCATGTGCTCCAACCCATGCTCCAGCAGGTACACCCAGAGCAGGGTGCCCAGGGCCACATGCAGGCAGGCAGCTTTGGAAGATCTCTGAGGAGGAGACCCCACAATCTTTGTGTAACCTGTGCCACTGCTCCATCACTTACACAGCACAGAAGTGCTTCTGGTGGTCAGAGGTTCCAGTTTGTGCCAGTTACCTCTTTTCCCAGCACTGGGCACCACAGACAAGATTCTGTCTCTATCCTCTTTGCATCTTCCCTTCAGGTATTTATGGGCATGCATGAGATCCCCCTAAGCCTCCTTTCCTCCAGGCTGAACACTCCTCTATCAAGCTTTCCTCACAAGAGAGGTGCTCCAGTTCCTTAATCAGTCCTTACTTTCAATCCTTTTCAGTATGTCCATGCCTCTCTTGTACTACGGGGCCCAGAACTGGACACAGGACACCAGGTGTGGCCTCACCAGTGCAGAACAGAAGGGAAGGATCACCTCTCTTAATCTACTGGCAGCGTTTTGCCTAGTGCAGCACAGGATCCCATCAGTTCTCTTAGCAGCAAGAGCACACTGCTGACTCATGTTCAACTTGGTGACCACTTGGACCCCCAGACCCTTTTCTGCCAAGTAACTTTCCAGCTGGGTCCCTCAGTGTGCCCTGGTGCCTGGGGCTGGTCTTGATCTCTGCACAGGGACTCCTGGAGAGCCTGAGGTAGGAGAAGGGAGGCAGTGGGGCCTCAGGGAGAAGGTGGCATCAGTGTAGAGTAGGAGGAAAAGCACTGAGCCCAGCTGCCCCTGCTGAGTACAGGGAACTGGGAAAACAGGGCATCTCTGCTGACAGGCTGACATAACATACATGCCAGTGTTGCTTCTGCTTGCAAAACCTTAAGGGGAATATTTCCCAAGGCATGAAGGTGGTTGGGTTGCCTAACTGTCACTGGAAGTAAACTGATCCTTCAGGCATTGAGAGTCTGCAGCAGTTTCTTGATCAGAGTTTTTCAGTTTGAGGGATTAATTTCCTAACTATGTAATTTTTGTATTCTGTGATTTCAGTGAGATCCTGGTCATGTACCACAAAGTGAATGCAAGCTCATACTCAGTAAGGTTAGCTGATGTAGTCTGTCCTTTGGTTCCCTACGTCTCAGTCCGCCTAAAAACTAATATCTTGAACAAATGAGCTGGCAGTGCACTTACGTGCTACGTGACTCTGAAACACTCAACAAGAACAAATAAAAGGAAGCTTCAACTGACTGCCAGGCTCACCATTTTCACAGCTGTGCCTTTGGTCTTCAGTATGAAGAAGTACATGGGTTCAAAACTGCAAGTAAAAGTAGGCGCAAATAGATAAAACAATGCAGAAAATAAACCTGTTACAGCATAAGTGGGGAACAGGCATCTGAGCATGTGTCTTGTGGCACAGATCTGGCTGCAGGTATGGCAGAACTGATCTCCAGGAGACATAAGCCATCTTCAAAAAGGCTCCTGATATCGGTAGATTTGGGGACTTCATGCTGTATCAGTCTCAGCGGCCTTACATCATCAAATCACTGTGAGATAACATCTGCAGGTGTTTGCCTACACTGAGTAGAGCTTAGAACTGATGGAATTTGTATAGTCTGTTTCATTTATCATCCCCTCACCCCTAGGCACAGACCATCTGACTTTCTTGCCAAGCTTCTATCTTGGCCATGCAGGCTGCACCACATCAGTCATACTGCTCTTTGCCCATTACTTATTTCAAATAGCAGAGAAATTCATCAAACATCTTAAGCATTTATCAGCATTTTCAACAGGGCACAAAAAATATTTCCCACTGGTAGCATTAATCAGTTCCCAGCTGTTTGGTGAAAGTAAGGCTGTGGACAGAGATTTTTGGAAATTAGGCAGATAAAAACAACCAGGATAGGTGCTGTTATGTGATATTTTCACTTTTTACATAGAGATGGAAGAAGAAATGCTACCAGCAACAGTGACCTGTAGGTATTCCTGGGAGACAGAGACTGAGGGGTTTTTTTTTACTGACACAATGACTGAACCCACCACAGGCTGCTTTAGCTTTGTTCTTGATAAACAATCACAAAAATTATACTAAAGAAAAGTATCCTTGGTCTGAGTAAATACAAAGAGATTTTGCTTGAACTACATGCAAAAGTAAACAAAAATATAGGTAACAAAATTTGCAATTTTAAAAGGGCAAACTAATTTCAAAGAGAACTAACGAAGTTACTTCAAGGACTTGAACATCAATGAAGACTGAAATTTCTGTACATAAAAGGTGCAGGATGATTCATTTACACCTGGCTGCTTAGCACTCAGAGCACAGAAAGCAGGTGTTACAGATAGAAATGATAAAGGGGGAATTGCAAGAAATAAAGTTGATACAGACCTAGCAGAGGTCATTGAAAAAAAAACAGGCAAGTTCTTAAAATGAAAAAACTACAGAAAAAAATGGACACATGAGTGAGGAAGACTAAGGGTAAGATGGATACAGAATGAAATGAATACTTCAGTGTAGCTTTCCAACTGGTTAATGTTGAGGATAAGAAGAAAGGAAATAGCACAGAAGTGTGAAAACAGAAATGACCCAATCTAATCTAGAAAGAAAGCTTCAAAAATCCCAGTGGGTGCTCAACATCTATGCTGCATTTCTTATATTTAAAGGCAGGAAAAGGCTGCATCTGGAACTTCAGGGACAGAGTAGGGGAGCCATGTAAATTAGCCAGGCTGGGAATAAAAGCAAATACAGAATCCCACTTGGGGGGGGGGGGAAGCAAAGTAATAGAGGCAACTACAGTTGGTTTGTATCACCCTGCCAGCATATTAGGCAGGCGAATAAATTGCATGGAAAGAGTCATTAAATAAAACAGTGACATAGATGGAAAATGAATTAAAAGCACTATTCATTTATAAAAGTCATGTCAGATGAACTTGATATCTCACTGGGAACTGCAGTAGGGCCACAGTTTGGTATGGTGCCACAGGGGATTTGAACAAGGCAAAGAGTGGCAAAGCGAGGAGGGAACTGATGGAAGAGGAGATGGCAGAGAGTAATCCTGTAAGAAGCATCATCTGCTGGGACAGTCACTAGCAGGGCCCTCATAGAAGAGCATTTGAGTTATTCCTGCTGAGGATTTAATTAATAATCTCAAAAAAAGTGAAGGAAAATGTTGATGAAATATCCCAATATCAGAACAACAGAGGGGAGTTTTTATCAGTAGAAGGAAATGAGTATCTTTCAGGAAGATTAAAGTGAGAACAGGAACAGCAGAGACGTAAATGTGATTGTACAGAATTCAAGGTTTCCCTCAGAGAAAGGAAGGATCTGTGCAGACCTCTGAATCAGCTGAAAATCATGTACTGGGATTAAAACGTGGGTATATTAATCAGCAGCTGGGCTAGGTCATAAGCATAACAAGGCTATGAACAAGAGAAGTAAGATGAGGATATTCCCACTAAGGTACTTCCAGTAAAAAGGGCATTAATACCATCTGGAAAAGCCTGTTGTCTTCTGGCAAATCCTGTTCAAGAAAATGAAATCAAACACGTGGAGGGCAGAGGAAGGCTCGTGGGAGGCACAAGGGAATGGATGTGTTTTTTTACAAGAGGAGATAAAAAACTTAACCTCACTCAGCCCAAGCAGTAGTACAAAAGCTCTCTACAGATTCACTTAAGGTGAACGTGGGATTGGGGCAAGAAGATCTATTGAATTTAAGTGAAAACACTGGCACAAGAACAAATGGAAATAAACTAACCACAAAGCTGGAAATGAGGTTTCTCCTTAGAGGCATGAAGTTTTTGAACAGCTTTCTAGGAGGAGGATCGAGTTCAAAAACACAACTGTTTTCAAGATGGAGTTGGTTCTGTCTCCGAAAGGGTTATATGATGTGGCTGCTCCTGATAGTGGAGGAAAGGCAAAGATTACATCTGGCAAGTCAAAAACCCAAGGCTGCTGCTGCAGGACTTGTTGCCAATCCAACAGTTACAGCAATAATGTCTCTATTTCAGCTGTTCCCCATTAGCAATGGGGTGTATGGGTAGAGTTTTACAGTGTGTGTCAACACAGTGAATGTGCTCCTCTCAGGCTATCATCTCTGATCCTGAGCAGCAGGATGTTTTCAACTTTAGATTTCTTGCAAAAGACTGCAAAAAATTCTTCCAAATAACCACCAGGAAGTGTTGCAAAAGGTATTGTCAAGAGCTGGCTGAGTGGCTCTTCCCAAAATTCAGGGTGATAGAAACGTCATTAGAAAGGTGAGACAAAAGAAGTGCAATTAGACATAAGAAAGGATAGCAAGCATTACTGATACAGACTTAGCTGGGCAGGTAAGTGTATGATAAAGGCATTTTAAAAGTTAATAGAATAGTTAATGCAGTCTGGGGGGGCATTTTTCACAGAAGTAGTGATGGGGCTTTATAAATCAGATCTCTTGGCAGAGCTCTCCTCCCTGCATGACCATAAGAGAACTATTTAGAGAAGTTCAGACAAGAAACATTTCTGCTCCTTGAAAATTTAATTTAAAATACTGCCTTTGTATAAGAACAATGTCTGATTCACATTACAGACATGTTAGTGAACCCATGTAAGCACCTACATCACATCAGCAAGCAGCCCTCCAGACTATTGAGTTCACCAGTAACCTCTTGACTTGGAGCTCTGTTTGCTACCCACGTGCTGGTGGCAAGTGCAAGCTGAGACAACTAAGTAACATCTGGGGATACCAGCAAACATATGAGAGAATCGTGTCATAAAATGGTTTGGATTGGAAGTCCATCCTGTTCTAAAACCCCCTGCTGTGGGCTGACTGACACTCACCAGATCAGGCTGCCCAAGGCCCCATGCAGCTTGGCCTTGAATACCTCCAGGGATGGGTGCATCCACAGCTTCCCCAGTGCTTCGCCACCCTCATTGGGTAGAACTTCCTATTATCTAACCTCAGCCTCCCTTCTTGACTTCTGGAGCATCTCCTGGAGGTTGGGTGGGAAGTGGCTGTGCAGAGCACTTCAGTTGTCTACATACACATAGATCACTGACTTGAACTCTCATCTCCATCAGCTACAGTAGGAGTTTAGGAACCCAACTACAGTTGGAGTTTAAGGACCCACTTTGTACATAGGCACCTTCAGTCTGAAGTTGTCTAATTGTCCTCACCTAAACTGAATTATTGTCCAATAATCTAGATCTAATATCTACTCAAAATATTATTGTTCAGAGCAGAGAAAGGCAGATAGTTGTCCATGGTCTTTGGAGAAATAAAAATAGTTTATAAAGTACGTGTGGACCAGAATAAGATGACTTAATAAACAGAGTTAGGCCTGTTAAGATAGACAGGCTTGGACTGAGCCCAAGGATTAGAGTGGCTTTTATATGCTAACTAAAGTCAAAATCATGTTATTCCTACCAATCGGTATGCCTACCAACTCAGTGGCCCCAATTCTTGTGATTTTATTGTAATTATGACTGAATTCATTTTCACAAGTCTCAGCTCCCTCAATCTTAGGATTCAGCTCCTCAGAGTGTCAGCTTCTGCTTTTTGACAGTTACAGGAGAAAAGCTTGAAAGTGTGACTTGAGCCTATGCCAAAGATTTAGTAAGAAAAGGTAAATAAAATGAATGCCCAATTTCAATGCTTGTTTTTATATTATTATGATTATTATTATTATTAATAATAATAATAAAAACCAAACACCCAACAACTTAAAACACTCCCTATTTAAAGCTAATCTCATGACTTTCGAGGCCTGGATCATTATTCCTGAAAGCTTGATATTGGCAACACTGTTAACTCAGACACCCTTTCAAGAGGATTTGTGGAAATAGACTGAAAGAGCTGCAGTGTTCTTGCATAATGCATCTCTGAGGAAAACCCAAGGAATGCTTATGCTCTGTAGAAAAGCTGGTGAATGGATAATGCTTGATCTCCTTCTTTCCAAATCAAAATAACAGAAGAAGGACAATAAGTTATGTCAGGAAGATGTGCCTGAACATGTGAAATGAAGAGCTTGAGTAAATAGGACAGTTGTTTTTGGAGCAGTTCAGCATACTGATGCCATGTTAGAGGGAGGCAGCAGTGGCCATGAAGAACATGAAGTGGTGTGTGGAGCTGGGACACAGAAGGAAGCCTTTGGGAATGGAGCACCCTTTTCTTGCCTGGAGGCTGGAGGTAACAGCCTCGAGTTGCACCAGGAGAGGTTCACATTGGATATCAGGGAAAATATCTCAGAAATAGTGGTGAGGCATTGGCATGGGCTGCCCAGGGAGGTGATGCAGTCACTGTCCCTGAAGGTGTTCAAGAAAAGTGAAGATGTCTCACTGAGTGACATGGTCCAGAGCAGTCACATGCATGGGTTGATGGATGGACTAGATGATCTTATTGGTCTTTCCAAACTTAACGATTCTATGATTCTATGACTTGTTTGAGACTACTTGGCATGGAGACAGTTTTGTTCCTCTCTGCCTTCATTTTCCCTTTCCTTTGCCAGACAGCTCTGTGGATCTCAATGTGCTTGTGAAAATCAAATGCCTTCAGAAGAGATTTCTGTCCTAGGTGTGTTATCTCAAGCACTCCACAGAGATTACACAAACCTCTGAAGCAGATTCTTTTCCATCTCAGAAGTCAGTGCCAGGTCCTTTCATATGCTGAGGGATATACTCAGCCTGCTGAGCCATAAAGCGGAGAAGAGCCACAGCACTCAGCTGAGGAAAGGCCCCACTCCTAGAGTCCCCCTTAAACCTAATGCCTCTTGATAAAGCTTGTCCCTGCAACCACTTGCTTCTGCTCTGGAAGACCATGTAACAGATGTTGCTGCCAGCAGATGATCTGCCAGCCAGCTGTGGAGCACATGGAGTCGCAGACCAAGAGAAAGGCTCCAGCAGTGATCTCTACAAATGGATGAGACAACTTCAACTAGGAAAGAAAGCACAGAAGGAGCCAACTGTGTGAGCTCTGCACTCCATGTGTGAGATGGCACAGGTCTCCTCACCAGAGGACAGGAAGGTGTCTGCTTGCTCCAGACCTCAAGCTGACTACATCTACTGTAACTGGGGGCTCACGAGCCCATCTCTGTCTCACACAAGCATCCTGAGCTGCTCACTGTGGATCAGATGGGGAAAAAGGCTCGGATTTGTTGCTTGGAGAAGTCATGTTGTGGCACATAGCAATGGGCCTCCTCAACATGTCTGCACAGAGGACGAACCTGACTCTTCTGAGCTGTAGCTGAGTATGAAATGGAAAACAGAGACTGGGGCTGGGTTTCTTTTTCCACCTCTGGTTTTGTGGGGGAGAAAATTGTACAATTTTGCTCAAAAGCAGTTTTGTGTCTGCAAACAGGATTTATTTTTACGAGATTTATTTTTAATTCCATCCAGATGTTTATTTATAAAATAATTTAGGTCTTATATCCAAACAGACATCAAAGAAGCCTTCTGGGAGTAGCACTGTCAGTAGCAAAGGCTTTTAATGATCCACGAGGCGAGTGAATGGGTTTGAAGAGTGTCAGAGTGCCTTGGGGGAGTGCGTGCATGGATCCAATTAGGAACCCGTTCTGAGGTCCCTCATACATGGCAGGAAGGATGCTTCCTTGGGGAGCCGAATGCCAACTATTATACACAGTGCTATTTGGTTTATTGCAGAGCACACACGTCCCCAAAGACAGTACCAGGAAAACTTGTCTTTGGGTGCCATTCAAGCAGACATTGCCATCCCTTGGTGGAGATGGCCCAAGCAGGGCACACAAGGAGCAGCTGTACAACCGTTCTGGTTTTCATGTAATTATAGAATCATTAAGGTTGGAAAAGACCACTGAGATCATCTAGTCCAATCACAACTAGCTGCTGCTACCAGACCTGCTGCCAGAACCCCTGTGCCAATGTGCAGCTGGGGCCATGTCCTTTTGAGTGGTCTGGACGAGGCCAGATACCTCAGTGCTCCCCAAACCATCCGGTAATGTCTACAATTCCTGTTCATGCAGTCAGTACACCTCAGCTCTGCTTTCAGCAGGTGATCTCTGCTGTTGTCCCCTGTTATAAACAAAGTCTGTTATTCTTGTTGGGTCAAGTACTGATAGGTCACTCACCTTAGTACCTGCTTGCTTCTCCTTCATATAAAAGTGTGCTTTGGCTTGCTTGCTGTTTATAGATACAGATGGTATGCATATATATACAGTTACACAGTTTAGATTTTGGATCTTTTAAAAATTGTTTTCTATCAGTTGTAGACAGGCCTTCATATTCCAAGTAGGTTCTGGGAAGTAAATGTAAACTAAGTTTTAGTTGCACAAGGTGCCTGCTGCATCTTAACAACATTAAATTAAAAATGTTCTTTATGAAATTCATGATAATTTTCTTACAAGTGATTTTTTTTAACTGACATCAGGTTGGCTGCAGTGTTTAAGTCAGTGTTCACCATTCAGATCTGGGCCTCTGCCACCAAGACTTCAATTTTTCTGGCAAAATTACAGCTCAGAGTTAAGAATCTTCTCTGTCCTACAGTTCTGATCCCCGTGGTATGGGGTAGGCATGTGACAAGAATGAAGCAGATTCATCACAGACAGGATTCCCTTTTCTGTGGGAGGGATGCAGTGAGGAGACACTACAGGAGTGTGGCTGATGCCTGTGGATAACCTGCGTCTGCCCAGCAGAACACAAGGAGGACAGCACATGGTTTGGGAGGGCTTATCACTCTTGAAATGGGGCTGTTGGCAGATTGCACGCTACAATGCTGAGTGCAGCAGCAGGAAGTGTGGCTGCATGTGAAAACAAGCAGATTTGAAACAGTATTTACTCCAAGGGATTAAACAAATAAAACCCCAGTGACGATGGAGCTATTTACACATGCTGACATGATGAAGAAAACTTCTCCTTTTGTCTACTTCTGGTGGTTAGCAGGTTTGTCTTTCTACAAACTCTGTTGCTACTTGCTGCTTTCCTTGGTGCTTCGCTCTGGTACTTTTGTTCTGGCTTTCCTTACAAAGCTGTTTATTTGGGGAAGCTACAGGCTTCGTGCCAGAGAAGGGCAGCTGCAAGGGCATACAATGAGCAGCCTGGGAGATGCCCGAGCCTGTGCACATTGGCTGCCAATGATTTATTGGCCAACGCGATGGCTCTCCTTCAGCCCACGCTACACAAAGGTGCATACACCAATGAGAATTCGTAATGTGGCATGAGCTGGTGGGATCTTCACGTTAGCAGCTGCTTCCTTCTGTGCTCTAGTGTCTGGAGTGACCATAACAGCTATGGTGCCTGGTCAGACAGCTTCTGAAATAGCTTCTTTGGTGAAAGAACCGGCACCGTGCAAAGTTGTGAAAAGGGGGTTACATTTGCATGCATGGCAGAGGCAGGCGTGTTCAAGCATAGGGTCGGGACTGGAGTGCAAGGCTGCAGCAGAGCAGTCTGCTTGCAGCATCTCTGGTCTCCACAACTGACACTTCTCTCAACATTAATGCAGACCCACACACTCACCCCGCTCTGATTTCCTATTAGGAAACTACGGGCTACTGCTGATTTTCTGTATGTGTGCCCAAAAACGTGGATTTACAGTGTCTGAGGCAACATCAGCATCCAAAGCCAACATCTGCCAAATTGTGATAGCAGGGGAGAAAGACCAGCTTCCCAGAGCGCTCCAGCCTGGGCCTCAGCCCTGGCACAGCAGGACCTTATTTCCATTTGTAGAAACAGAGTTAGTTCAGTGTCCATACAGCCCAGTTAGGACCAGGATCAAAGAGGGACTTTTATGAAGTGATCCACTGCAACACTTGCCAGTTCAAAGCCAACAGAGCAGCCATAGGAGGCAGAGACTTTTGGTTACTACAGGTCTGGACAATATGAGTAAGATTTATTAGGCTAAATGTAGCCCATCTGAAAATGAGAGATCAAGGCTAAACCAGTAATTTTGGGTTCCTCTAAAGACACTTTGTGGTTACCTCCCCAAAGCAGTCTAGGTAGGCTCTGAGACACCCAGGCTGAACTGTCCTTTCAACGTAACCTCCTACTTCGCCTACAGCAGGAGCACAAATGTCTTAAAAATCTTAGGCTAGACAGCTAATTTTAAATAGCCATAGGTAGATAAAATGAGTGCCAGTGACTTCCAGTAGTGACTGGCACAGCCAAATAAAAGGTAAAAAGTTCAACTGTACGCACATCGGACCACAGAGGCTCTCTTGTGTAGTTAATTTTGTCTGTCTGAGGTGCAAGGCAGACTCTTTGAACTGACTTTCCTGTTGCAGTCATCTCCCATTATTATAAAAGGCCTCTTTCTGGCCTTTTAAGCTTTTTTTGTACTTTTTTTTGTTGATTTTAAATTAAACCGAAGGAAAAAAGAAATGGTTAGCGAGCACAAAATGAAACAAGAAAGACTTCCACTGTCAAGGCAGATTTTACTAAAGTGTCTTCTTGGTCCTTCTGCGCTTGTGAAAGAACCTATTGAGGGCTCTGTGATAAGCACTGACCTCCCCACACCCACTGGTTGCTCTGGGTCCTGGAGCCACTTACAGGTTGTATTAGGGGCTGTAAACACAAAGCACTGCTCTTTCAGCTTCTTTTCAGAAGAAAAAAAAACCAACAAAAACCCACAACTGGATCTTATGACTTCCTGCCAATAGGAAGGCACATGTGTTTTCTATCTGCTGATAAAGAATCCAGTGATACTGAGCTTTGCTGGAGGAACGTCTGTGCTTTTCACTGGACGCATAAAACCTTGAACCGGGATTCATTTCATATTCAATACGTAATTCCACCAGTCTGCGGAGAGTTCTTCTGTGGCTGACCAAATATTTCTCATGTATTTTTCAGTTTGAAAAGTCAGATCGAGAAATGAAAACCCCCTGCTCCCCAACCTGCTCCTCAGCTGACTGCCGGCACTCTAATAGGGGAGCAGCGGGTGTGGAGGTGGATAGAAGCACACTTGTGTGCAGGGTGGAGAAACGTGAACAGCAAATGGAGAAGCAGATGAGCTAAGAAAGTGTGGATGAAAAGGAATAAAAGAGTAAAACCCTGGCTGAGAGAAAAGAAGTCCACTTGTAAGGATGGAGTGACTTGAAATAGAGAAGGGGAGCTGAAACCCACCCTGTTCACGTGTTACCCTGCTGGGAACAACTGGAGATGGCTCATGGACAGATTCTTTACAAGAGAGCAGCTCAACGGGACAGGAACAAATATGCATGTCAGGAAGTAATTTAAGTTGGAATCCTTGTTAGAGTCGTTATAAATGGGAATAAGAGATGGAGCTGGATATGTGAAACCATGTTCTGAATGGGAGTGACTAACTAGGAGCAGTGATATGACAAGGATATGACTAATAGTGTGAGATGGGCCCAAACCACAGACCTTAGGCCTGGACTCAGAGCTGAAGCTCTCCAAGTGCTGTGGCAGTGAGAGCCAGATAGCACAAGGGCAGGACCGGATGCTGGAGGCTGGATACAAATGAAATCTTCCACATTTGGACCCAGAAATTTGGGGTTAGTTCCTCTCTTCTGCAAAAGGACTTTTATTAAAATAAATGGTTGCTGAATCTCCAAAAGCTTGAGGCTGGATACTATTCTCACTGCTTGCATGTTTACCTTGAACAAAGTTGAATATCTGAATACGAAGTGCAGCTCAAGAAATCCCAGAGGAAAAGCTAACTTATAGTAAGAATCAGAAACGTGCAGGCAGAACAGCTTCTTCATCAGAAATGGGCTCTTTCATCATGAATCCCATCCAAAATCCCAACATGCAAAGACAAGCGAGCATGGGCAGAAATTCTTTGACATTGAAACAAAGTTCATCCCAGGGTCAGTACTTAAAGTGGTGAAAGGGTGGAGGAAGAGGCACCCCGCTTTACCTAAAGGTCTTATCCTTTAATGCTTACCTTACATCTTGTAAGTCAGATAAGGGAAGAACATCCCCTATGGCTGCTTATAAGTATATTGAGTTACAGCTCATTACGTGGAGGTGAGGAGCTGTTAGCCTACAGCGCTTTCAGGCTATTCATACCCTAGTGGTGAATGAATTAGGTGGTCTCTTCCTGTGATTCATTCACCCTTAGGCACACTGTCATGAAGAAACAGGAGGAAAGATTATATAGGTAAATAGCGGGTACAGTTCTAATTAAAGAGACGTCCATACTGAAGCATCCAAATTGAGATTTGAGTCTCCTCAAAGAAATATGATGATCTGAAATTTCACTTTGAAGGCAACCTCCTGCTTATCACTAAGTATTTATAAAGAATGTCCATCTTCTGTGTAACCAGGCAGAGATTGATTCATCTCATCACTCATTACTTTTATTGCCAACTTCATAGGCTTTGAGTGCACAATGTAAAAATGATAACAGCACTGCAGGGCAGTGGGATGACTCATCAGGCATTACCGCTTGCTGTTAGCAAAGCCTTTTCTATTTACCTAGGTGCTTATGTGGCCTTCATCTCCATGGTGTTTGAGTGCTTCCCAAACAAATAAAGCCCTGTCTCTGTCTCTGCTCCCCCTGCAGACCCAGCTGGAGCCTGAGGCTTCCTTGCAGCAGCGTGGGGAATGTTGGGGCGAGTTGGGACCCACTGCCCTGCCCCGGGATTCTGAAACCTGGACACCACAAAGCACATCCTGTCCCTGCCAGACCTGGCATCTCATCCTGTGAGATGGAGACTGTCTGTGCTCTCCTCCAGCAGGGAGAGAAACATGGAATAGACGTGGTGCCTGTTGGTGGCACTCACAAATATAAATAGCCTGACTCCAGAGATTGTTTTATACTAATAAAACTTGACGCACTCAAAAAATGCCTTCCTTGGCACAGATTTTGCAAGGAGGAGCAGTGCCAAGTGCTCCCAGCTCACTGGACGTTAGGGATGCCTTGCACCTTGTCCCAGGGTAGCAGCAGAGAAAGCGGTGCATTTTCAGCCTTGTTCAGTGCAGGGATATTGACAGAAGTATGGAGGGTCTGGGGGAAAACTGAAGGTGGCAGCAAATGGGATTACCTCCACTGTGTCTCTTGGGAAAGGGCAGGAAGAAACTGCCTGCTGTGTACTGAAAACGGGGACAAAAGTTCTCCCTGAACAACTTCTCATTCCACTACTATCACCTTTGGATGCCGTGGGCCAACAAAACCACTGATCTGCACTCACCATAAAGAAAAGTTCATCCTGAATCCCAGCAGATCCTGAAAGCTCATCTCACTGCCCTTAGCTTTAGCTTATAACATCAACATGAAACCTCAACTGAAAACTTCAGGAAGTTTGGGACAGTGGATTTCAATCCCCACTGCTGTCATGACCTAGAGAACAGATGCTCAGAAGCTGATATGATGTCTTACAGTTAATGCAGGCCAGAGCTGAGGACTGGTTCAAACCTGAGCTTTCTTATGGCCCCAGGAGGGTTTGGTCTGGGGTTGAGCTTAGGCTCTGAGGGATTCAGCCTAAATCTTCCATCTAGATGCACAGAGCTGGGTTTGGGACTCCAGATCACCATTATCTCTGAAGAAATGGTAGTCCAAAACTCTTTTTGAGGAAAGAGACCTGCACGTGCCAAGAGGGCTTGTTCAGACAGCACGAATGCTGACATATCCTGTGCTGGGGGAGTTCTGCCTCTCCATGCTCTTTCCTTCTGACTCCAATGTTCCTGCCTTGCTCTTAGTCCTCAGTTTGAGGCAAATTATAGCAGTAAGAAACTGGCATCCACTGTCCCAGGTAATCCTTCCCAAAACACACTGCACAGTTGCTGGGCTTGGCCATGCAAGTGTCAACCATTTCCCCACGATTTCCCTGGCAGCTAAGGCCATTGTGATGAGGAGATACATTCTCTCGGTCTAAGCACGCTCAGATCTAAAGCCATGAAAATCTTGAAGAGAAGAAGATAAGAAACTGTGCAGAAAGTCTGTAAGAGTCCTGTATGTCTACTGATCACCTCCAGGCCCTGGCTGACAAATTAATACAGATCTCCTCTACATGTAGATCATGGCTGCTTGGGGATCTGGCTGAGAGAGACAGCACATCCCTCACCAGGGTTGTCAGTTAGGCAGGGGAAGGTATTAGACACATTTAACTGATATTGTACTATCTTACAACGCAAATCCTCCTATAAGCCCCAACTGAAAAGTACTCACCCTCATATTATGGCCTGATTTTTGAATGGTCCTGTGTGGCACCAGTAGGTGAACTCAATGATTCTTATGGGTCCCTTCCAACTCGAGATATCCTATGATTCTACGATGTTCTAGTTTATTTATTTATTTTTTAATAAAAGGCAGACTGCAGCCTTCATTTAAAAATACACAGTATAGCTATGTTGGCACAGACTTGTGTGGCAAGAATTCACTTATTCCAGTTTCTAGCCAAGTTTTATTCTCCCCCAGTTTCGGTCTTGCCTTTGCACAGGGCTTGAACCATGCCTGACCCTGTGATGGTGTAGAGCCATCTCATGAGGTTGGTCTCAGCATAGGGTCCCATTTGACTCCTTGGGGAGGAAAGCGGGCAACAGGACGTGCACAACCCCATAGATCTGCACAAGGACCAATGTCACCTAACTGTACTGCTGCAGGGTAACTGGATGTTTCCTGCTCCATTCTGACTCCAGACATCAAAGGAAATTTTAGTTTCTTAATGTGCAGAAACAAAATGATCCAAAGGCATCCATGTCCTGCGCAGTGGCAGTATGCTCCCCTAAATTATAAAGCATGGGGAACAACTGTTTTGGTTTGTTTTTATGAGAAAACAGTGTTTGAGGTTATGGGAATTCTGTAAGGGACAATGTCCCACAGTAGTAAAAGATTATAAAACTGAATTACAGTTCAGACCAGTAAGTGCTACATTATGCACGGAGACACAGAGACTGTGAAGCTTAACAATACACCAAAGCCGCCAGCGCGAGAGCAAGGCGAAGGGTTTCCTTTAGAAATCTGGTTTAACAGTGCCTGACACAGAATGACTAATAACGTTAAGCAACACAGAATGGACCATAAAACACTGCTATACCCCACAGTTATTATCCTATGTGCTAATCTTCATATTGCATTATTTCCTCAAATAATCCTGATATTGTTCTAGCAGCCCCTTCACTTGAGCACATTGCTTCTCAGGCTCACTTCCTTCACAAGGACTGTGGCTCACTCCAGCACTGCCCTCCAGGTCCCATAGGGGAGCAGCATGCTCCCGTACACCCAGAGCACGGGAAGCCTTTTTTGGGCCATCAGCCTGGTCCTTTCCTTTCACTGCTTCAGTTTTCTCCTTCACCAAATTATGAAGTGGTAGGACAGATTTTCATGGAACAGCACAAAGAAATCTCTCATTATCGCAAGCCATTCCAGCACCGACCACTTCTCTGTTTTGTCCCCATTTATGTGTTTTTCTCCGTGTTCTCACTTCCCATCACAGAATCATAGAATGGCCCGGGTTGAAAAGGACCACAATGATCACCTGGCTTCAACCCCCCTGCTGTGTGCAGGGTCTCCAACCACCAGACCAGGCTGCCCAGAGCCACATCCAGCCTGGCCTTGAATGCCTCCAGGGATGGGGCATCCACAACCTCCTTGGGCAACCTGTTCCAGTGCGTCACCACCCTCTGTGTGAAAAACTTCCTCCTAATATCTAACCTAAACCTCCCCTGTCTCAGTTTAAAACCATTCCCCCTTGTCCTATCATTATCCACCCTTGTAAACAGCCATTAACTCCATCAGCCAGGTTCCTGAGTTTGCATCTCTCTTGGTGCAGGCTCTGCTCTAACACTGTACAGCATGTACCTGCTGATAACAGTCAGCTTTTACCTTCTACAAATAATAATAATAAAGGCTTCTTGTCATTATTTTGCCACACTTTCAGCTTCTCCCAAGTAACAAATTCACAACAATAAACCTCTGGTTGCCATTAAAGGCAGGCAGCCAAGCAGTTGAGATGCAATCTTACGTTGTTTTTATAAAGGTTTCCCAAAACCTAAGGTGAATAGACTTGGGCTTTGTGACTTAAAGCAAAACATTTGCTTAATTTTATATTCAAAATGTTACTACCCAGAGCTGGAAATGTGAATGTAATGATTTGGGACTCCTGTGCCAGCACAAACAAACTTATTGTGCTGCTCATACACAGACCCAAGTGTATTGTAGCCTGTGTGGAGTATCCACACAGGAGGAAACATCACCTCACTCTTTCTCTGAATCTCTCTATCTTCCAAAGTGTGTCCCCTACTATCTGGACTTTCATTTCAATTCTTGGCACTGGATCTGGGCATTTTTGGGTGATTTTCACTGGACCTACCACAGCGAGAAGAGAAGGCAAACAATGTGAATTTGGCATTTGAGATCACAGTGGGTGCATGCGTCTTCCCCATGGCCCGTGCATGGTGTTCCTTTGTTCCTGCTGCACAGAACGTAAAGCCCTGGAGAAGAGGGTGGGGATGAGGGTGATAAGATAGAGGGATGAGGAGCAAGACCCATGTGAGGTATGAGCCTGATGACCCCACTGGGCTGAGGGTGATGAAGTGGTTTGGGGCAACATCTGCAGTGTGCAACCTGCATTTTGGAAAGCTTCATTTTGGTGAGCTCAGAGGAGGCAAAAAGATTCCTCAAATTTTCCTGCACTCTTGTTTATGGCTTTCATCACAACACCATCCTCCTGACCAAGAAGGAATGGTTTTAGTAAGACTTTTCTTCCTTTTGTGTTTTTCCCAATTCATTGACTCATGGATGCCCATTCTGTCCATCTAATGACAAGGCTCTGTGAGTCTTTGCAGATCTCGTGCAAGAAATGTGGCAGCCATTAACTTTCCCTCCTGTTGGGCACTTCAGAAGATAAAAATCACTCCTTTCTACTGTAAATTTCTGCTATAAATCCACAGATGAAATTGCACACAATCTAATTCATGGCTCCTGGGCCCACATTCATACTTGTCCAACCATTCCTCTTGACTGAGCTGATTAGATTACAGACAAGGGCAGGCTCGTCAAATGCAAGGTCATGTAGCTTAAATTAAATCTAAAGGAGCGACTGTAATATACGTAATATAACTTGTACATCTTTACTATTCAAGAGGTGGAAAAAAGGTGCTCAGATGGCTCCACTCTGGGTTCATTTGGCTTTGAGAAGCATAAAGTGGCTTGGTCCTCCTTTAGAAGCCCTCAGGGACCTGGTTCCCAGATATGCTCATGCTCTTTTCCCAGAAACCAGGTTTCTGGAGCCATTTGTTGTTCCTACAGATAACCTGCAGGCAACAATGCTGTCCCCACCACTGCCTTTGACCATCAGAATAGGAGGTAATGGGATGGATACCAAAAGAGCAGTAATGCTGCCTGCCATGGTGACTCCTATGAGAACAGCTCTTCCTGCAGCTGGCTCTGCAGCACATCTGGACTGCAGGGTATAGCACCCTGGATGCAGAACTTGGACCAAAATCCAGGCAGTGCTTTCTTTCATGCACAGAGGTTCTTGCCTGTTGCAGGGATCTTAAAAGGCTTGTTATCCTGGCACATTACAGAGTTATTTCATCTCACAAACAAAGCAGCTTGCAATTTTCTGGATATAGCTTTTTTTTCTTTTAGAACAAATGGTTGATGGAGTTATACAATATGTGACACACGCTGCTTATTTACCAGGAACATAAAAGACCTCCATTTCCCAACACGCGTGTTCCCAACTGAACATGCTTCTATGCTCAGTTCCCGGCCTTGGTGTGATCATCAGCCTGAGCACCTCCTGGCCACTGTTCTCCAACTCTTCCTTGGCACAGGTAGTTCTTCTCCTTCATCCACCGCACTCAGCCTGACCCAGTAATGCGTTTTCACTGTGAGCCCATCAGTACCATCATTGTTAACTAGCACTAGAAACAAAAACTGAGATTTCATTCACAGGAATTAGAATGAGAATAAAGTGATTTGGCAGAACTAGAACAGTTTGAACTGAAGGGTCAACCTGCCAAAGCAATGAGAACAAGGCAAGAGAGGTATGGAAAGGGAGGCTAAGCCGCATTTGTCTAAGCTGATCTATCCAAAGCACCAGGAGAAACAGTTCATAAAGGAGAGCAAATGCTGAATGCTCATGCATTTCTGAAACATACCATCATTAGCTCAACGCTCAAAAAAGCACTATTCTGGGTATTTAACCAGGAGCAACCAAAATTCTAGAGGAGCATGTAGGAAATCATGCAGCATGAGAGTTGGGCTGCTGCACAAGGAGTAGAGTAGGAGCTGTAACTGTGTCTTCACTAACATACATGGATGGCCCAGTGCAGGAGGGATGTGGAGTTATCAGAGCTAGTCCAGAAGAGGCCATGAAGATGATCAGAGGGCTGGAGCACCTCTCCTATAAAGACAGGTTGAGGGAGTTGGGCTTGTTTAACTTGGAGAAGAGAAGGCTCCAGGAAGATTTCGTTGAAGGGAGCTTACAAGTGAGGGTGGGGAGCACTAACTTTTTGCATGATCTGATAGTGACAAGACATGGGAGAATGGCTTTAAACTAAAAGAAGATTTAGGTTAGATGTTAGGAAGAAATTTTTTACTCAGAGGGTGGTCAGGCACTGGAATGGGTTGCCCAGGGATATAGTTGAGTCACTGTCCCTGGAGGTGTTCAAGAAATGTTTACATGTTGTACTGAGGGACATGGTTTAGTGGAGAAATATTGGTGGTGGGTGGATGGCTGGACTGGATGATCTTTTAGGTCTTTTCCAAACTTGGTGATACTATGAGTTTCTATGTTGTGGATGCCCTATCCCTGGAGGCATTCAAGGCCAGGTTGGATGGGACCTTGGGCAGTCTCATCTAATAGCTGGCAACCGTGCCCTTGGCAGAGGTGTTGGAACTAGATGATCTTTAAGGTCCCCTCCAACCTAAGCCATTCTATGACTCTATGACATGATGCTACGATGTTGCCCCATCCCTGGAGACACTCAAGGTCAGACTGGATGGGACTCTGAGCAGCCTGATCTAGATGTAGATATCCCCGTTTATTGCAGGGAAGTTGAACTAGGTGACCTTTAAAGGTCCCTTCCAAATCAAATGATTCTATGATTCTAAAGTCATAAAATTTGCAAAGGAATGTGTCTTGGTTGTCCTTCCAACTCTCATAAGCCCCACCACAGAAAATTCTGAGTAAAAGCCATAATTTCATTTGCACCACGTGTAAAGGTCAGGGAGACAGCATGACACATGCTGCCCAAAGGAGAGACAGATTCAACCCAAGTGGTTCATGCACAAGTGGCTGTTAAAATTATTATTTATCCCCTTTATGGGATAAAATGAAGATGCACATCTTGGGAACAGCTGATGGCTGCTGCATTGCTTAATGCCATGTCTCTACTACCACATCTTGCCAGCTCCAGCCCAGCCAGCTTGACACCCATTACACAGATGCAACTTAAACTGGCAACAAAGTCCTTCACCAGAAATGCTCTGTGTGTCCCATTTCATTTTTGAGAATGCTAAATGTCCATCAAAATATGCCTCCTATCAGCCACCAAATTTATTCCTGGGCCTCAGGAAAGAAGGCTGGGGACAAGGGAGGGCACCAAACACAAAAGAACCAGGGTTTCCTCGAGTACTGTGTTCACCTGTGGATGCCTCACTACAAGAAAGACATTGAGGCCCTGAGTGAGTTGAGGGAAGGGCAACAAAACTGTGAAGGGGTCTGGAGCACAAGTCTTATGAGGAGCAGCTGAGGAAACTGGGATTGTTTAGTCTGGGGAAGAAGAGGCCCAGGGGAAACTTTATCGCTCTCTACAACAGCCTGAAAGGAGACTGAGGTGAGATGGAGGTGGACAGCTTCTCTCAGACAACAGCAACAGGACAGAAGGTAATGGCCTCAAGTTGTACCAGAGGAGATTCAGGTTGGATATCAGGAAAAATTTCTTCTCATCACAAGTGGTGAGGCAGTGGCACAGGCTGCCCAGGGAGGTGGTGCAGTCACTGTCCCCAGAGGTGTTAAAGAAATGCTGAGATGTGGCACTGAGGGATGTGGTGAGAGGGCATGGTGGGGGTGGGCTGATAGTTGGAGCTAGATGATCTCAGAGGTCTTTCCAACCTTTATGATTCTGTGATTCTAAAGCACCGAGCTCCCCAGTCTCTTTGAAATCCATGTCCTACAGGCTGCGTGTGCATGTTCCAGACTGGGAGATCCCAAGCTTCAGTCTGACAGCCTGAGCTACCAGCCTTGTTCAGGCATTCTGCACACAGCTCTCGTGATTTGATGAAACACAGCTCAGTTCCTCACGACCCTTCCCTGCTGAGAGTGGGATGATGGAAACAGTCTTGGAAGCATTCCTGTCTGCAGCCCCAAATCCCCCATTGGCTGCAAAGCCAACAGTTTGCTCTCTCGCACCAAGCAGCCCCTGTCGTGCTGCGGCTCCTCCTGTTTCTGCCATCCCCCAGCACCCACCCAGCTCGATTCAGGTTAAGGCTGGTGGGAAATGACAGGTCTTTTGCACATAAATCTTAGCCCTGGCTCGAGTCTGCCGAGAAACGGTGGTGATTTATGGGGGATTAACAGATCAGAGTGGAGGAATGTAAAGAGGTTTAGGCTCACTAAGTGGGACGCTTAGAGCTGGGTCACGGAGAATTTGATTCAGATTCAGGACGTGGTGTGCAATAAAAAGGAGAAGTGGGAAGCAGCCTTTCACATGCCCTTTATCGCATGGGAAATGTGATATAACGCAGAGAAAAATACTTAGGCAAGCTTCTGTGTGATGCTCTTTCTTGGTTCCTAAAGGCTGGCACAAATAGAACTCTAAGGGTGCACTTATTTTTATTTATTTTTATACTCAAAGTGGGTGGAGGGATAGGACCATAGGAAAGGTAGAAGGCAGCGAGTTTCCATGAGATGTTAAAGGTAAGGCAGTCAAGAAAGCGTTAACATCTCCTTTCTACGAGAAAGGAAATGGAGTCCCCCACCTCCCCCTCCATTATAAAAAAAAAAAAAGGAAAAGAATAAGTAGGAAAAGTGCCTTTTTCACTCTGGGAAAGTGAGGATTGACCCCTTTGTGCAGCACTTTGATTTTTTCTCATTTGCAATTGCTATTCCTCTGGTGTGCCTTGCAGCACGACACTTGCCAAAGCCCAGAGCTTAACTCCAAATCCCCGTGCTCAGAAAGCTGCAGCTCCTCACCGTGCTGCCCAGCATCTGCCAGCTGGGCCTGGAGCCCGGGCACGTCGCAGGCCCTGCACATCACACCCACAAGGCCGCATCCGGATGCGAGGGAACAAGTATAGGATCCCAGCCCTGCCTGCTGCAAAGCGCTGGGGCTCAGGAGGCCATGTGTGAGATCACCAATAGGCCAACTCTGGCAAAATTCCTTATGATGCAAGTTGGTGCAAAGTCATATCGGTGTCAGAAGCCCTGATGGAGCCAGAGGTCTTAATGTGAATATACATGTGAATTAGATTGTGCTGAACTGGACCCCACTTATTGCATAGCGTTTATGTATTTTGCTGCCCTGTTGTACAATCATCTATTTATCCAACTAGTGATGTACGTTTCTGAAGTGTTTTGCAATAAAACTTCAGAACACTGACAGGCAATTCTCTTACAGAATTACCTTTTCTTTTCTTTTCCTTGTTTTTGCATAAGGCCAAAATTCCCTTTAATTTTACCAACTACAATACAGAAGAAGAGCAATTAAGTTCAACCATATAAACTTTTTAATGTGGTTTTAGGGGATTCTTTAATGTTTGCAAGTTAGCAGATAAGCCACGCATCCACCCATCCACTTAATTATAGGCCTGCTACCTCCAGTCACTCTGTTTTTTAATTTAATTTGCTGCCCAGTTAAAATCTGGAGGAACCTTTGCCATAACACGCCTGCCACCTGCATCTTCTACCTCCTTACCTACAGACTTCCATAATGAGCAGTTCTTTACACTGCCAGACACTGAGAAGGTTTATTTTACAGCTCTTCATCCTTTGTCCTTATCAAGAAATAGCATTTCTGTATCCCGAACTCGGAGCAGAGAAATGTATTTTATGTCAGAGGGTTAAATTGTCCCCTCCGTTCAATACTGCCAAAAGTGACCTCACCTGACTTTGCCTCCAGGCCTACAACACAAGCCCCTTTCAGGGAATGGAGACCTCAAGGCTGGGCCATTACCAAGGAGCCCTGGACATCTCAACTTGCTTATAATCATCTGAAAACAGGGAGTAAACCCAAAGGAGACATGGAAAAGCTAAGTAGAAAAACCCATCTTCTAGGTAGAAGTCCCCATGTGTGCCTGGGCAGGGCAGCACTTCTCTTTTAAGCTGCTCCTACTATTAATTGCAAATAGTTCACAAAAGCTTTACGGCCAGTGGTATTTCAAGCCATCCTTCAGTGACAGAGCAATGTGCGTTCAAATAATAATCTTCCACTCACCGTGGACTTTGACTGAGCAAGGTTTCGTAAGTGGATGTCAGCAAAAGCTTGAAGCTGGTGTAATGGGGTGACACATTCACCACCGAGATGTGAAGATCTGTCACTGCAGTGTGGCTATTCGTGTCAACTGCAAGGAGACAACCACCACAAGGATACTTAAAAAGACACAGATTCAATTAACACATGGCTCCTCTGGTCACACGCTGTGTCACTGCAAAAGTTGTCAGGGATCACGAATATGACCCAGAGAGCAGCAGACACAACTTGTTAAAACGTATTTCGCTTTACCCCCAAAAAAAGATGATTAATGCTAGTGGAAGTCATTAAAGAGTGGCGGGGTTGGAATGAGGTGTCTGAAAGAAGCTCAGCAATGGACTCGCAGCAATTATATCCCATACAGAAAACTGCATTTCTAGCAGCGCACGGGGAATTTCTGCTACTTGACACCAATGTCAGCAGACCCAGCGTAAAGATGAGAAATTGGTCTCTGAATATTTGGCTGCCAAAGATCTGTGCTGAGAGGCAGCTGTGAAGGGTTTTTGTCCTCCTCCGCATCAGCAGCTCCTGGGGTACTACTGCAAACTTCATCTAATGAAATGCAAATCCCATACGAGGATGTGCCTGTTGCCAGCATGCACAGGGCCTTACATGCCCAGCAAAGGATGGGATGATCAGAGACAGCCAGGCAGCCAAGTGCTACTGATGAGGCCTACACCCTCTGGTTGGCCTCACCGGGAATGTAGTCAGTGACCTCAAACCATATTCATTGCAGTTTCCATTTGCCAGAAACATCTTCGCTTTCAGACTTTCCCTATCACAGAACACGTCAGTCTTCGGCACCTTTTTTCCTTCTCACCCAGACTGTGAAAGGGGCAATGATGATACTCCCCTCCAAAGATGACTGTGTAAACTAAGGCTCACATTTCATGGGTATTCAGATGCTCAGCACCGGACTATGCAAGGTCACATAAGAAACACAGGGTGAGACACATATGGGGACTCAGAGCAGCACCAGCCAGACCTCAGGTCACACTGACCAGCCCAACTGCTGCTTTATAGGCTGACTCTGCTAACAAATGCAACTGTTGCAGAGTTTAATTAACTGGTATCTGCAAAGATCCTTGGAAGAAAGTGTCTCTAGATGCAGATAGTCCCAGATTGGCTCCATAGTTGCTCGTCAGGGCAAGAACAACAGTAACACAATTGTGTTTGCACTGCACTTCGTCAACAGAGCCTTGGCTGCAGCTTGGGATCAGGGTTCTACTGCAATGTAAATACAGAAAAGTAATGATTACCAGGAGAGGGGCTCTTGAAAGACTCCATCCCTTACCGCAGAGATGTCTGACAGCCAGTGACTCAATGTTCTGTCTTTCATAACCGTAATGACTTACAGCCCTAGGATAGAGAATGAGTGAGACAGGGAGTGCTATTGTTCAGAACCCATCAAAATAAGCAAGGTCATTTTCAGCATTCAAAAGAAAATGACAAATCATTGGATTAATTTGTGGGTGAAAAAAAATGCACAGGGGAAAAAAAGAGGACAAGTAACTCTTAAAGAGATTAAAGTTCACAAGGAGATGTAAACTTGTATCTTGTAACCACAAGCAAGACGGAACAGGAGTTTGACTTCGATAACATTTGCTTAGCTATAAATCAAGATTAACCCCACGTGGATTTATAGAGGGATAGGTCTGGCATAACACAAGAGAAGGATCATGCTTAGAGTGCTAAATGCATCTGGGTACCTTCTGCATTGCCTGACACTGCTGGGATCAGAGTGAACGTTCCCCACCACCACGCAGTCTTACAACTTAAAGATATATCTTAAGATAAGTAAATTATCTCTGTACATGTTGGAAGGATGGCTTAAACACAGGGTGTAACTATCGTCAGCTGGAACACTCCCTAGAGCATATCCCAAGCAATCTGCAGCTAGTAGAATCAGATTGCAAGGTTAAAGTTGAGACAGCTGAAGTGATGCCATTTGGAAGTTGTATTTAAAAACAACGACTTGAGTATCAGCTCTAGATGAGAAGCTGGAGACAAACCTTTCACTGTCATGTGGTGGCGTAAAGCCACAGATTTCCAGTTTACCCTGGCTGAGGACACAGACAGTAGCCTCCTCTAGACCACAACCAACTCAAGGCCTTAGATTCTGTAAGGTAGGTAAACTGAGCACTATGCTAACTGCTGAGCAAGTGAGCTGTGATTTTTAATGCGTTCCTAAAGTGGAAACTCACTTGGCCAAGTGGAGAACTTTCTCAGAAGAGCTGAGTATAGACCAGGAGGTCACTGGGGACTTGGTGCACGTGAGAGTCTTATCATTCAAAGGATGGTGTTAGAGATTAGGGCTTCTTCATTGGGATCATTTCTGGGATTCTCACCTGATGAACAAGTTTTCTAAAGGTCTAAAGTTCCCATAAAAAAAGTTTTACTCACGAATGTTCCATATAAAATCACTCACCCCTTTCTACTGCAGTGTTTCTGCGCACCATTTGTTTTCTGCCTTTCAGAGAATAAGTTGCACCAGAATGGGTAAATGATCCATCTCAGCTGATTGACAACTGGACAATGTTTGTCTCCTTCCTAGAGGACATGTGATACCACTTCCCCATCAGGGAACTCATTCCAGAAGGCATTTCAGCCAAAGGCATCACCAGATAAATTTTCCAGATCACAGGAAAGCTGTTCCCTCGTGTTGGTGTCATGTGGCCTGATTCTGCTAGCCTTGCTAAGGCAAAATGCCAGTCATGTATACTCCACAGGGTTTGGGCTCACCAGGGAGAAGGGAATGCTTTGGAGTGAGATGACAAATACCAAGGGGCACATGCCAGGTATGGTTTCCCAGTTTGGTTAGGAGAGAAAATACAGCCCAGCATGCCCCAGAGCACTTCGTAATTCTGTGACAGGCAGCTCCCACCAAAACCTCAGCCATTGGAGAAGGTTTGTTGGACCTCTTGCTTATAATGATGCCTCAGAGACAAGACTAGAGAAAACAAGTGAAATTATTTTACATGGTCATTGATTAAGCTTCATGCCTTTTAGTGTCCCCTGGTGCTGCTTGTGGAACAATGAACCCTGTGCACTGCCCTTTGGAAGAGGAAATAGCACCTACAGACTTTAAACAAGAAGAATGGGGGGTAAGTTAAGTTTGACATTTGATTCCTGGTGGTAGGCACTAGCTAGGCAAATATTTGTAAAAGATAGCTCTGGCTCTTTAGACAAAGGAAGCAGAGGAGCAGGCACTGGCCCAAGGTCAGCTAGAGAATCTGCAGCAGACCCAAAGACCTTGGGGACCCAGCCTGGCCCCCTCACTCTAGACAGTGCCAAGACGCAACAGCTCAGTGCCTTCATTTGAATGTGTTGTTTTCCTTTTTCTCTTTCTTTAGGCCTTGCTTTGAAAACCTGGACGTTCTCCCAATTTCCTGAAGCGTTTCTAATTTCTTTTTATTGTAGTGAGAAATGCTTTTGGGTGTAGTTGCCTGGTACACTGAGACCAAAGCATCTGAGATCTAGGAATAAAGTCAGCCTTCAAAATGTCCAATCGGCAAGTCTTCCCTCAAGACAATCAAAATGCCATAAAACTGATAAGGTCCTTTTCTATGGGCATCTTGAAGTCCTCATTTATCCATAAAGACTGGCATAAAAAGAAGCATTTTGTGAAAGCCAAAAGTTGCTTTTCCATGACATATGGAGTAGCTCACTGGGATTTCTGAGACACGGTGTTGTACCCACAGCATAAAAAGTGGGTCACATTCATACCTGGTAACAGCATTGACTTCAGCCTGCTACTCGCCAGAATTGAGTAGGAAGCAAATTGAGGTTTGGATGATGGAGAATGCAAGCTGTATTTTCCCCACATATAAGTTATGGTTATAGGTCTAATGTGGCTTGTCACAGTGTTTACTGAAAATGGAATGATTTTCCATTGAATTCTCCAGACTTTGGCTAGGCACATATTTTGGAAGACCAAAATGGTACCAGCCTGAATCATAGAATGGCTTGAGTTGAATAGGACCTCAAAGATCATCTAGTTTCAACCCCCCTGCCATGGGCAGGGCCGCCAACCACTACATCAGGCTGCCCAGAGCCACATTCAGCCTTGCCTTCAATGCTTTCAGGGTAGGGGCACACAGCCTCATACAAACACATCAAAACTCCACTGTGGAGGTTTTACTTCTGCTTTTTCCTTCAGCAGTTTTTCATTAGTGGGAATCAGGTGCTCCACTAACAGTACATAAACTTCATGTAATCCCACATCAAGCCTTGCTAATTTAAATACCAAAACCTGTGCCTGCTCCACAAAACCTTCTGATCGACGTCTTACCTGCATCCTGTAGATAATGTGCTAAGCAATATGCACTGGCCGCCCACTCCTCCTGCCCACTCCCTGGCACACAGGAGTAGTGATCAGCAGAGAAGAGGGAGAGCTCACTTCTGCAGAGAGGAACTTCCAGAAAACATTCTTTCCCTGCATAAATAATTGCTGATCAACACAGCTCTCCTTTTCCCCCCATTTTCCCTTAGAGCTCTCTTTATTTCCAATCTGACATGCAGAATGTCATAATCATAGAATCATAAAGGTTGGAAAAGACCTCTAAGATCACCATGTCCAACCATCAACCCACCCCCACCATGCCCACTCACCAAGTCCCTCAGTGCCACATCTCCACGGTTCCTGAACACCTCCAGGGATGGTGACTGCACCACCTCACTGGGCAGCCTGTGCCACTGCCTCACCACTCTTTCTTAGGATAATTTTTCCTGATATCCAAATTGAATCTCCTCTGGTATAACTTGAGGCCATTCTCATCCTATCACTGATACTTGAGAGATCAACCCCACCTCACCACAGCCTCCTTTCAGGCAGTTGTAGAGAGCAATAAGATATCCCCTGAGTCTCCTCTTCTCCAGAGGAAACAGCCCCAGTGATGCTGAGGCAGCTGATGGTCAATGAACCATAGAATATCCTGAGTTTGAAGGGACCCACAAGGATCATCGACGCCAGCTTGATCTCTTCATATTTAGACATTTAAGCTGCTGACATCTGACAGTCTTCCACTTGAAATCAATAAGCGTAATTGACACAGCACTTCCAGTATTTCTACCCTTCCAAGAGAGAAATTTCAGGTCAGATATTGGAAAAAACTTCTTCACAGAAAGAGTAGTTGGGCAGTGGCACAGGCTGCCCAGGGAGGTGGTGGAATCACCATCCCCGGAGGTGTTCAGGAACCATGGAGATGTGGCACTGAGGAATGTGGTCAGTGGGTAGTATTGGTGATAGGTGGATGGTTGGACTAAAAGGCCCTAGAGGTCTCTTTGAACCTTAATGATTCTATGGTTCTATGACTCAACACAGGGCAGGTTTTTGTTTTTAAAATAATTTGTGCTCGCATTTTTCACTGACATTGGGGAAAGCCTTTCTTGCATGGACAATATGGGGTCCGAAAGCAACAGTGCCCAGTTTTGCAATGGGAAGGCCTTTCGGAAGTGGAAATTCTTTCAGCCCTTCCCAAAGAGAAGCAATCCCTGAATTCATCTGGAGAGGTTTGTTAGTGAGACTACTTTGCCAGCAGCCTCCATGGCCATGCCTCCAGCAGAATCCCACTTGACGTGCCTTGGCACACAGCAGCAGTGCGTGTTATATGGGTCTGGCAGCACCTAATGGGCAGTGCTCAACAAGTTGGATGGATGCATTGCTGGTGGCTTGCTGCCATCAGTCATCTGGAAGGAACCATAAAGCCACTGCTGATAAGGTCTGTGGGTGTTCCCAATACGGTCAGAATGGTGAATAAGGAGACCATTATACAAAGCAATCCGGATCCATTCAAACAAAATATGTGTCAATAAAATCTGATTTCTATATCTGCCTGCCTATGGAGTAAAGCTGAGACAATTTAGGGCCAGACCTGAGGAGCATCTCTCCAAGATAGAAAGAGGGTTCGCATGACATTTGGATATTTTTACAGGAGAATGATCATTGCAACAAGGAAGGTGATTTTACCTCTTCATATGGATTTGATGAGTTCAATGTCATATAACCGTATAAATGCCAGCTTTTTAAATGGGCTTTTGGAAAATCATAGAGGCAGCAGAAAATACTCGAATAAACAATGCAAGGGTAAGTAAGTGGCCCCCAATGTAAGGAGCCTCAGTACGGCAGCAGTGAGGTGATTACTCATCAGCCCGGGACACAGAACAGACCAGACAATTCAAAAAAAGGTGCTAGACAGGTTTTAAGGCCAATTAGCTGACCTTCACCTCCAAACCCGCCATCAGGGATTTCTTCATTCAGTGACAGATGCTGCTGCACAGAGTGGGGTCTGGACGTGGCCAGGACAAAAAGCAGCCCATAGCTCTCCTCCTCTGGTCTTCCTTGTCTTGCGAACACAAACAGCAAAGCTGGGGAAGCAATGAGCAAAGCTTATTTTCTTTTTTTCTTGCAAAACAGTAGTGAATATGTTTTAAATCAAGTAGTTGAAGATGTTGTTTACCTGGTAAGGGGCTGCATTTTGCTGCAGTAAAAAGCATCTTCATGGAGAGTGTGAGATCCTGACTGGTATGCAATACATGTTCTTCTTCCAATGGAACTCCAATGAAATTACTGGGCGGCAATCCACACCCAAGTGTAGATAGGGTTCTCAGTGTGACCTGAGTTGTGCAAACAGGAGCATGGAGCTTGGGAACCTTCCACTGAAGAAAAATTGATTCTGAGCTGGAACCCTGCATCTCCGATGGGAGTTATAACCCAAAGGTGAAAGCAGCTCTGACCAGCTTGGGGAGGCCTTTCACACTGAGATTTTGCTGTGCACTCCTGTGCATAGCTTCACACAGTCAACATGGGCCACAAAAGTGCAGTCCAAGTACTTGTACAGGTGACAAGAGTGGCTACCCAGGCAAAGGGATGCTTGACAGCCCAAAGCCTCTTCTCGCCTTGACAGCCACTTGGGCTACATCCTGCAGACCTCCATGTTAGCTCCTGTGCTTCTTGACTGCTGGAACTTCACCTCTGTCCTGAGGGATCAGCAGAGACCTAATTGGGGACCCAAGAGAACAGTGGCCAGCAGAGACTATAGAATGAGAGGTGAGGCCCTGGCACTGCTGCCCAGAGAGAGCCCCATCCCTGGAGGTGCTCAAGGCCAGGTTGGATGGGCCCTGGGCAGCCTGAGCTGGTGTGGGGCAACCAGCCCATGGCAGGAATTGGGGCTGGGTGAGCTGCGAGGTCTCCAACCCAAGCCATTCTACGATGAAGCACCCAGACACCTGCAGAAGAAGATCAAAGTAAGGATTCCCCAAAGACCTCATCTTTATGGTGCTCCCCACCATGCTGCTGGACTCACTGCGTGTTCATCCCACTTGGAAGAAGAATGCACCAACCTCAAACCATATTCCAAACATTCCACCAATGAAATAGCTTTAAAAGCAGCAGTAATAGTGAAGCACGAAGCACCAGATCCTCTGTGACAATTTAACCAAATACCAGATGTGTAACAGGATCTCTAACTGCAGTCTGCAAAAACACTGGCAGTGTTAGCTGAGATCTTCAGTTTATGTTCTCAGGTTGCCATAACATAACAAAAACTCCTCTTTTTTTTCTTTTTTTTCCAGTAGCCCAGAGATAAACCTTGTTTGTGGGAGTTGTTATTCCTGTTTAGCTTTGCACACTGGTGATACAGCCAAGTGGGAAAGCAGAGGGCTGCAGGCACCCTTAATTTCTTGAGCCAAACCTGAGCTCTGTAAAATCAGACTTGAACCAGCAGTGTTTATATAGGACAGCATGTGGTCCTTCTACTCTGGTATGTGAGGTAAGCATCAAGATTTCTCAGCTCTGTAGAGAGGAAATAGGAAATACTTTAAATGTATGCATCTTTGCTTTCATTTCCTTTATTCTGGGAGGTAGCCACAAATCTTTACCTCTGTTACAGAAGAGGCAAAGTCCGTAATGCTCTCAGAAAGTTTCCTGACATTTTGTTTTGTTTTTCTAACGTTTCTGTCTTCTTGCAGGCAAAACCTCAGCACAGCTCTGCAATGGCTTCATGCATCCTCAGAACTGCATCTTGCCTTCCATCCCTGTCTCACTCAGCCCCACAACTGTAACGGTAGGGTACATACCCCAAGGTCAACACAGTTAATTACTTTTGGTAGAACCGGGATCAGTATCTGTCCTTCATATACACTACCCACTCTCTGCTGAAGAATTCTTTATGGGCTGCCAGGGTCTCTTCGCTGGTGGGCTGGCTTTAAAATGTTTCTCTTCTTGGTAGTAAACTGCCTTTTCCAATGTTTCCTCTGGTAATATCTAGATTTTGTAGGCCACCTCCATAGGTGGTCTAATTTAGGCCAGATGCGCGCACTTGTTAATGTGTCCGTGGCGATATATAAAAGCTCTACATTTAGAAATGCCTAATAGGGTATTTCAGTTGTAAAAATTAAAAAGAAAAATAAAGAAAAATAAAGCTCTGTTATTTGAGAGCACGTGACACCAGTAAAAGATTAACTCAGAAAAATGTGGCGGCTGCCGAAACCAGCATTGGGTCTTTGGTGCAACAAGCCAGTGGGAAGTGATCCTGATGGTAAAGAGCCTCAAACACGGATGCTCACTTCAGCTCTGTAGAAGATCAGAGAAGCTTTAAGCTGAGATCCAGGCTCGTAAAGTCACACAAGGCAGGTTTGGTTGCTGTATTTAATGGGTAAGCGTTGCAGGAGGCATAGGGGATCAGACTGGTGAATCCCACTGAAGCATTCCAGTTGTGTTCTTGAAGTTCCCTTTCAGACAAGCCATTGCTAGCCACAGGAAGATGCTGAAGCTGCTGAAAATACAGTAGTCTTGTTGAGTCGACATCCACTTGAGATCTGATCCAAGCCTGGACTCATTCTCAGGGAGGAGAGAGAATGTGAGCCTGGGCTTGTAGAATCACAGAATCATAAATGCTTAGGTTGGAATGGACCTTAAAGATCACCTCCTTCCAGCACTCCTGCTGTGGACAGGCTTGCAAGCTCAACTTTGTGTACCTGTTGAGCTTAGCAGTTTTCCTCCTCTGAGTTTTCCCCCTCAGCTGATTCACAAGATAGGATTTATTCGCTTTGCAAGATCCATCTCTATTCCTGTCATGGTTTTGTAATTTTTGCTATTGGTTTTCCACATCATGACATCATGTGGAGCGCAGAGAAGAAGAACTACATGTCCCAGAGGACCTCACGGTCAGAGAGGAAAATACGTCACAGAAGCGATGCTCTCTCTCTGTCTCACTGCCTGGCAGTGGGTGTGGGTGTGCTTCCAAGCCGTGCGCCTTCAATTTCAAAGTAGGCTTCTTGGTCTTCGGAAACCTCTCTCTCTTATTTTACTTGATTTATTAGCCTCAATTTCAATTAGATTGTATTATAGTGTGTTATCTTGCATTCCGATATCATAGTTAATAAAATAAGTTTTCCTCCTTAGATCGTTGCTGCTTCTCTGTTTGTTTCCTTGAAACCCAGCTCCCATCTCCCTACGCCTTTTCCCCTTTTTCCCTTCTCATTTTTGGGGGCAGGGGGGCCCACGGGCCTACTGCCCCCCCTGTCACAGACACAGATTGATCTAGATAACTCCATGACAATTCCTCACCTGGCAGATGCAGCAGTTGTCTCTGGAAGTCCATTAATGTAAAACCCCTTCCTGGTGCATGGAATTTGTCTGTTCTACATGCTTTCATCAAGAAACCCTGACTGAGAAGCACTGCAGTAGGCTTTCAGAGACATCCATCTGGCTCCAGAAGGACTGCAGAACCATCCCACCTGCTGCGTCTCTTCTGCAAAGGTGTTCTTGTGGTTGCAAGGAGGAGTGGGGAGCAGCTGCTCACAAAAAGCATCTGACTCCTGAAATAGCAAATGCTTCCCAAGGTACAGCTACCTAAGCCCCCAGCACACATATGTGGGACGAGATACCAGAGCTCAGACATTCAAGTCTTGGAAAAGCAGAGCTGCCCTTGATAAAGTTTCTGGTGAGTGCGTTCGAGAAAAAAGTGGACAAAGGGAAGAACGTGGGATCTCAGCCCACTTTAGCATTTTAATGATATTCCTGCAAAGACAAACTGACTGCAAAACAAACTCCAGGTAAGAATATCCAAGGGTACACAATAGCTGAAATTCCTGAAAATTTTGGCAATCATTTCTTTCTTCCCAAAGCCAGGAAAATATCTTACAAGCCTCAGACTCACCCTTTCTTACCCCACCCAAGCTCAGATGGGGGAGTCCAAACTTATACCTGGAACACAGCTAGTAATCGGTTTACAAGTCCAACTTTTTTCTTGCTGTTGACCTATCAATACTGGCGGGGAGCTGGAAAGGAAAACAGAATAAAACCAAGAACCTCACTTCATTTTCTCAGCTGAACTGAACAAAAGGGTGAACTCTCAGCCTATTCTTTTCCCTTGAAGTGGTCTTAAGCTGCTGTAGGTTGGTATAGCACCATCCTAATTTACCCCAGATGGAGATCTCCCTTTTCTTTCCTTTCTCCCTTCCTTTCACCACAAATCTTAACCCAGCCCAGACTCCAAGAGCCTCTGGCACCATTCCTGTAAGCCTGCAGAATCTACAACATTCAGAAGCTGCAGTAAGCACAGCCTGAAGATAGAGACGTTCACTGCCGATCCAGCAAGAACCCACAGTACAGTGGGAGCCTTATGGTAAAAGCATGTGAGCAGAAGCAGATGACTGTAATGACACCACATCACTACACTGTTTTCTCACATTCAGACTATGATCTGTGAAATACCCAGCTGCCCAGCTGGCTCACAGGACCAAAAATAGTCAAAAATACAGTTTTAGGATTTTAAAGCAAACTAAGCATCATCTACATGATTTTTACCTTTCTTGTTTTTATTGCTGTTGTTCTGTACTTATTACACTCAATTGCACTAATATTCCATGTATTTTTTTCCTTTTTCACTGCCATTTTCCCTCTCTTGGCAATTTACTGCACACATAGTAAACGCTACTTTTTTCTGTTTTGTTGTAAGTCTATCCTCTGTCAGATTAATCTTGGTATCACTGCCTCAGCTTCAGTGATTTTGCTGGCTGAGGGTTGAGATGATGTAGAGAGGAAGCAGAATAATACTGATATTTATTACTCTTTCTATCCCCCCACTTCCATAACCCTCCACATTGCTCAGACTACCCTAACAAAGAACTGCTGTGCCTTCAGCCCTTCTAAAAATGAGCATATGCCTGAAGTCCAGCATCCTTTGTAATGGTCCTTTTTGCACATTTTAGCACAGAGCTGTAAATTCAGGCAGTGCTCTGGTCTGACGCTGATTTAATTATGATAACACCGCCTGCTCTCACAACACTCTGCATTTCCACAGGACTGTTTCGGCAATGATTAACTCAGCACGGCGTCAGGTACGTCAGTGTTGGCTGTGACAGAAGGGAACGTGCAGCAGTGATGCCAGCTGGGTGAGCTGTGGCAATGAACATCCCTATGGTGATGCTCTTCGGAGGTGCAGGGGCTTCATGGTGGCAAATGGGCAAAAGTCATCAAACAGGAAATATACTTAATAAAGTTGCTAGTATAAATACAGGAGTAACAGCAACTAACAGGGACAGCGTATCGCTGACAGTAAACGCTTATCAACAAAGACAAGTGGCTTCACCTATGGGTTGGGAGATGCTATGGAAAACAATGACTAAGACGACAGATTAATAAATAGAAAGCTGTAGCCAAAAGCAAATGAAATCAAAGTGGTTGAACAAACACAGAAATGCTGAGTTGGATCCCAGAGATTATACAGTGTCTGGCATGACTGACCAGCTTTGGTGCGCACATTTTAAGAGTAACTTCAAAAACTGGACAGAAAGGAGAGACAAGCTCCAGAAATGGCCAAAGGAATTGAAATGCGGTGGAAGACTTGGAGCTCAGTCTTTCAAGAGATTAAATAGTGCCTTGGTGATACCTTATAAGTTCCTTCCACTTGGAACTGGAGGAATAAAGGGTTCGCTGCTTGGGGTCAACTGCACAGTGTGGTCCGATGTCTATAAATTGACATTTGACAAATCCAGAGTAGAACACAGATGAATTTTAATAGTGAAAAGATTAATCATCAGAACAACCCACAAATTGCTATGGAGAATTCTCTATCCAAAGCTAATTTAAAATCATGGCTCATGCTTTTTCCTGAAAGTCATGCCCTAATTCAGGTTGATTCGTGGGAGCCACAGCTTTATAGAATCTGGCTTCAATGAGTGGTCAGAGCCTGCAATAAGGACTCTGTTATTCAGGAGATCAGATCCCTGATACTGTTCCTCAGCTTTACAGCCATTAACTGACAAACCCTGCAGAGGACTGCTTTCCAATTATGTGAGCACTGGGCTTTGTAGGTGTAACCTGAATTGTAGCTAACGGCAGGGTAAGACTTGGCTAATCAGCAATGACACACTTTGTTCTCAAAGCACTGAAAAACACAGAGAAAGAATTTCAGATGATTCAGTAAACTACGCTGGGCTTTTTAGCATAAAGATTTATTTTTTAAGTAAGAAAAATTTAAACTTTTCATATCTAAATGTTGGAAGTGGGATGCACAGGCACATGTGAATTGGCTATCCAAGCACCTCCATGGTCCACTGAGATCTAAGTTTTGTTTCACAGCAGCAAGTCTTTGAGATGACCTGGAGTGTCCTGCCTATGCTTGTGCTGCTGCTCCAGAAGGTGTCGGGTCTGCCTCCTATCTACCCACACTGTGGTGGCTGTCTTGATATTGTAAGTCATCTCAAATGGCACTATGTGTCACACATAGGCAACAAAATCCTACCCCAGGCAGTGGAGTCTAGAAGGTGATTCATGTTACATTAGAGCAGGTATTTGTATGTACCCACCTAAAGCTCTCTCTCTATTGCACTCCAGTGATCACCTTGATCAGATCTCCCTCGATTACAATGTGAGTTCAGATGCCCAACTCTAGATCTCTAAAAGTAGATGTCTGAATCTTGGGCTTGATTTGGGTGCCCATCATGAACACCTTACGACACACCATGCATCCTTGTCTGTCCTGCCTGCTTCCAAGCACCACTCATTAGGGCATTCATATCCACTAGCTTCATGCAGGTGCTCTGGGAGCTCTCAGGAGCTTTTAATGGAACCAGATGCTGTTTTCAGGAAATCTGTCAGGACTTACTGCTCAATATAAAGTAGCTGTCTGGGATCCCTAGATCACTGATGAGGACTGACAAGTACATTCAGAAGGTGATCAATCCCACCCATTTTTGACAACTCTCTTAGGATCACTTCTCTTACAGTATATCAGCTTACCGTGTGCTATTGGTTTAATCTGATCTTGAATATCATATCAGAAACCTTTTACAACTGTAAAAGTTGTAAAACTGTACAAAATACAACTGTATTTTGCTCACTTCTAATCCACTTTTTTCTTGTCTGAAAGCCAGCCTCACACTGGGACAACAAATTCCTGTAGTACAGCAATTGGCCAAGTAGTTAAACATGAGTCATCATTTGCAGTGCTACTTCCCCGCCTTCAACAGAGCAGGAATAAATACCTGAGTGAATACAAATGGCTCCAAGCACGTTATAAAGGAGGTTTGAAAAAGGGCAACTATTCAACAAAAGGGCAAGCATTTGGGAAATATCCATTTCTGTGGTTAAGCCAAAGCTCACAGTCGAAAGCAAGAAGGTACAAGAAATATTCCTTTTGCAAGATGGGAAGTAGCCCTTGGGTAGGGTTATTCCTCTCGCACTGGTGCTCCAATGGGCTGATCACAGCCACGTCATACACCTTTCAGCACCAGGACTCCACGGTCCTGACTGGAAAAAGCACCATGGATTCAGGATAACATTGCTACTTAGTACACAGAGGATTCACATGCAGTGCTTTATCTTCACCGTGCTCCGGCTGACATTGAGCAGTGTTCAGCAACACCTTGACATGGGAAAATCAGAGGGCACGCTCATGGCAATGCCAATCTGGCCCAGAAGCAGTTCAACTGCCTTGGCCAGACTCCGAGCATGCTGCTGCAGTGGCTCATTGCAGAGCAGACATGCCCTGTGCATTCAGTCCCAGCCCTCGCAGACAGAAATAATGCTGAGAGCAGCTTCATGGCCTCCAGCCAAGAGTTATATCATTCGATTCTTTTTAATAGAAAATGTATGTCTTTCTTCATTTGCTTGCTGGCGTCCAGGCTTTTAGAGATCCTCACTTCATCAGTTTTCTCTTTAACTTTAAAAATTAGATGTTCCCTTTAAAACAATCCTTGATATTAATGCAAAGTCACATGAAGCCAGAAACTGAAGCTTTAAGACAGTAGACTTTAACCAGTAGAATACTGAACTGCCTGCCGGGCACCCACTGGTGCCGATGTGGAGGAGGGATGAAAAAAAGTGGGCCCGCGGTCCTAAGCCCAGTCTCGGGCTCATGTGTAAACTGCAAATCTCCTGCTCTCTTTCACCTCCGAAATACTTGAAATACACACACGTGTTTATGAAAGAGAAAAGAGAGAAAGAAAATTTCCCTCCTGACCAGTTGGTTGAGACTGGATTTTTTTGTCATTAGCAAAATAAGTTCTTCATAAACTACAAAATGCAGTGATCAGGGCTCTGATAACCTGCATGCTGATAGCGACACACAAAGCTAAAAATGCAGAGTAGGAAAAACCAGTGACCTCAGCATGGCAACTGCCAGTAGGTGAACTAATGAAACAGATAACACAGATGTCAGTTCTGCAGTCCCAGGGCACTGGTAGCAATAGGAAAGGTCATTACCAGACTGGCATCTCAACCTCACAAGAACACTGCTGAGACAAAACAAGGCAGAAGGGTCTGCCTGGCAGGATGCTTCTTTGGTCAGGAGTCTTTGTAGGCAAAATTCTTTCAAGATTAGGAAAATTAAAATGACCAGTTTTTCTCTTAGGAGCCTCACAAGCACCTTCCTGGACTCCGCTTGCAATGCACATGGCTGGCAGCACAAGGCACAGAGTGAAGGCTTTACTGACACAAATGCTTCATAGCGTGGACCATGCACGACAAAGGAAGGTTTGGATCCCAAGCCTCTCCAAGTCTCTGGAAATCCTTGGCGAAAAGGCTGAGACACCAACCAGATGATGCAAGGCACCCTAAGAAGGGCCAGTACCATCCTATGCCCCTCAGGTCTTCCATTCATGAGAGAAAATCTCTTTAGCTACTCAGCTGGAGCAGAAATATTAACATCAGACATTTCTTACAGCCCGTTTTGATATTTCAGATATTTTTAAGGGCCCTTTCCAACTTCAATGATTCTACGATTCGATGCTGGTACCCCCAGAAGCAAGCTGAGAATTTTGCTTTTCTATTCCTACAAAGTTAAATTCCCTTTTTCAGTCCTGTACAGCCACACAATAATCAGACCCTAACCCCGCTTTTGGCCCAGGACGTAACATTGTCTAGCCTGCATTTCTATGGGTAATTATACGGGGTGGGTGGGAAAGGAATTTCTCAGTGGGGAGGAGGGAAGCAGCTCTGCAGCAGGTTGACTTCACTTCAAGGCGCGGTGGCTGCTGGCAGCCGCAGGGAGGTTTTGGAGCACCCAGAGAGACAGATTAGTGCGGCAGAGGTGGTCAGAGGTGCGCGGCTCATTCATCAGGATCCCTGCCCTGAACTGTGTGCGTGTGCACGTACAAGCGCATTGATGTGCATATATAATGTTACACACTCACATTGCTGGTTACAGGGATCACTGCCATCTAGCCAAATATTTCATAATTTTTTATGGTCTGCTTAGCCTTGGATCGGCCGATACATCGACTCGAGGCAGTAAGTGCTGGATAATAGATTGCAGACCTCTGTGAAAAACCACTATCAGTGCTTTAGCAGCGTGCTGTGCATGTGTCGGAGAAGTGCACTGTCAGCAGGATGCAGGCTGGGCGTCTCTCCACATTTCCCTTACTTTTAAAAGAACCACTGACCTTCCAGAGGCCTGGATCGAAATGGGATGAATAAAAAGTAGGTTAGGCATTGTAGCTCACGGTGCAGCTTCTTTCATTGTGCACAAAATGGGCTGTATGCCCATTGGTGCACAGAGAAACTGAGTTTAAGCATTTCTTGATCACTTAGAATGAATTCGTGCACTGTCAAGCATTGGTTCCCTGATGGAGCAGCTGGAGCTGCTCTGCTCTGACATGGAGCACGGCTGGGCGCTGCTCACAGAGGCTATCCCTGCAGCCCCTGCTACCAAAATTCTGCTACATAAATACAGTGCAACAGCACCTTGTGTCACAAGCTTCCACAAAGCCATCTGGAAAGATACAACATAAACAAATCCAAAAAAAAAAAAAAACCAAAAAAAATCCCAAACAAAATTATAAAAACAACCTTCCAAAGCACAAAACAGCCCACACATCCAGAATGGTTTTCTTTTTTGTTTTGTTTCCTGCTCTCTCTGCTCTCCTGCAGCCTCGTTGTGTGAAGGTATGGGCAGAATGTGCCTGCTGCCAAACTGTGGATGTGTGCATAGGATCAAAGAATCACAGAATCATGGAAAGGTTTGGGTTGCAGAGGCCCTTAAAACCCACCCGGTTCCAGCCCCTGCCATGGGCTGGTTGCCCCCCACCATCTCAGGCTGCCCAGGGCCCATCCAGCCCAGCCTTGAGCACCTCCAGGGATGGGGCACCACAGCTCCCTGGGCAGCTTTCTGAGCAAAGAATTTCCTCCTAACATCTAATCTAAATCTCCCCTCTTTTAGTTTAAAATCATTCCCCTATGTCACATTACTATCAGACCATGTTTACAGCCTTGTGTACAGAAGATATAAATAGTGCTGGGTGCAGCTAATAGCAGTAATGCTACCGGCATTATTTAGAGACAATGCATGCAGTGTGAGCAAGGAAAACTGAGCATGAAACTTTATTTGTGATTCTGGGCTGAAATCTTCCAGCATCAGTGGAAATCCTTTTCCTGATTTCACTAACCTTTGGTTTGAGACTTCCATTGCTGAGGAGCACCAGTGGTGTCAATGTTGGAACAAACACTACAAGATCAGTAATTAAATTCAATTTGAAACATTGCTGTGGACCACATTGCTCTACTGAGCTTCTCCAAGTGGCCCATGTATCTGCCCAGGTTGTGACGGCTCAGGAACAGCTAGGGCCCAGGAGAGCTTCTTGCTGCTAAAAGTCCTGCTCCTTGGCTGGCCATGGCAACTCTTTCTAGCCACTTTTGGTGTGTTAGAAGGTTTTAAATCTCTTGCTTCTTATTCCTGCATCTGGGACCTGTCTCCCGTTAGTTCTCACAGGATCAGAAAACGCCTGTATTTCTGCCTGGGGAGGAGGCGCAACCACCCCAGACTTGCATGGTAACTTGGTCTCTGACCAGATGCCAGCCTGTCCAGTGCCTGCTCCCTCCATTGCACTCCCCTGCTGCTTCTGGTGGCTTCCCTCCTGCCCCATGACACATGTCAGACATGACCGCACCGTGTGACTGATCCACTGCCTCAGCACATGGGCAAGGGACACCCAGAGAACAGCTCAAGGTGCTACTAACACGAAAGCATCCCATCTGGGTACGGTGCCAGACATTTAACTGCAAGGAACGGTTACAGGTATTGTGCCACTCAGCTCTGGTTGGTTTCCTCTATGGCACTTTCTCTAAGGATACAGCAAGAAGAAAATAAAGAAGGGAAGAAGCCTGCAGGTAAAGAGAGTTTTTCAGAGCTAAAACCAGGTAGCAACAAGTGGTGTAAAGCATAAGCTGCCTGGGTCGTTTTTCCATGTATCTTCAAACCCAATGGTACCCGTGTCCTCATGGGCCGGATATCACTCTGAAAGGGTTTGTGTACTTCCAGCAGTATCTTTACCATTTGTTGGCTTTTGCTAAGAATTCAAGCATCGAGGGAAATTTGTCGATAAAAAAGAAAACAGGCTTTTTTTTTCTTTTTTTTTTTGAAGGAATTTATTTGTGCAATGGTTAAACAGCCTGTAGAACTTTGAGATAATTTTATATCAACAAACTTAACAGGATTAAAAATCACAAAATCATTTTACTGATAAACATACTGCCTTCAATTAGCAGAACATTTGCAATCACTACCAAGCATAAACAGCCTCCACCTCAGGACATTACTCTCAAGCTCAGACAGGCCTGGAAAGAACAGTATTTCTTTTCCTGTACACAATACAAAATTACTTCATCCCAAACTAGGAGAAAAGACTGAAATCTCAAAAATAAGTACAAATAATTTGTTTGTACTGGGAAATTCATTAATTAATGGGAATTACGACCTGAGACACCCTTGAAAGTTTTTCTTCAATACTAATCATAATGATGTGCTGAGGTATATCAGCATAAGCACATCTTCCCTGCAGATGGTGCAAAACTTTGATGGGCCTGTACTAAATGACATGGAAGAGGTACCAGGACTGGATTTAACTATAGAAAATATTCTGATTTCAGGATGCGTCTTGACAGGTCAACTTGGAAAAGTATCTCAAAACTTAACACAGACCCAAACATCCAGGCTTCTTGGAGTGCAGTGCCTCTCTATAGCTTGAGTTGAAAGCAACAGATACCCGCTTGTACATGAGAAATAGCTGTTTTAGACATCATTAACCTCTGTAGGGACAAAACCACCAAAGAGCAATGTCTCCTACCTATCCAGATGTGTTGCTACCTCAAGCTGTCTGCTTCCCCCACAGATGTGGAAGGAGCTCTGCTACCTGACCATATGCAGATGTCACATTTGTGGGTGTCTCAAGTCAGGAGGGGCATCTCCTCTAATTCCGTTCCCAGGACATGACAGCTAGCTATGGTTTGTCAACCACCAACAAAGATCTTGAAAGTCGAACAGCACATTTCAAATCAACACCTCATTTTAAACAGAAAACTCAACTTTCAGACTCCGAATGTGTCAACCACTTGAAAATGTGATTTGATGCTTTTGAGAAAATTTAGATCACAGTCAGTTTCTGGGAAGTTTTCTGTGGCAGAGAAGGAAGATGATACATGTCAACACATACCTATCTTTGTATGAGTACTGGGCCCTGAGGTATGAGGCACGGACCCTGGTTCCCATCTTATACATGGGACCCAAACACGGTACTGTAGGATACTGTATGTGGATATTGTACAGATATTGTGTGGATATACTGCAGGGCACTGTAACGTGAAAACCAGAGAGAAGAAATCAAGAGGCGTCTAGGCACTGCTTTCTGTGGGGCAGGGATAAACTTGTAAAGTCGGAGTGGTTTTAACTCGGTTTTCTTGGAATTCTGCTTTTCAGTGAAGTCTATATTCTGGGTGTAAAACAGTCAGACCTAAAGAGAAGACTGGGGTATGTGCTTCTGCAGAGCAAACTGACTGTGCTTTGGGGCAGCTGAGAGTGGCAAGGATTTAAGTGATGCCAGGAAGCCTTCCACCTTGCAGAGTTTAGTCTGCAGTCTGACTTCAGTCTGACCGGCAGCTTGCCACTTGCTCTTTTTCAGCAGAATACACTCAAAGGGAAGCCAGCCTTCCCTTACAGAGCTCTTGTCTTCCTCCCCCACACCCCTAACCCCTGCCAAACTGGATGAACTGGATACCTTCCCAAGATACACCCCAACTTTTAAGCACTGTACTGCTGACATGGTCTAATTCACAGCTCTGTTCAGCTCCTCTGAGTACAATGACACAAACTTCCCTTACTCTTAAAAGAATGGACATCATGAGCTTGCCTGAGTTGCCATACAAACTGTAAAGGCATGATCTGTGCCACTGAGAAGGCTTGGGCAGAAGTTTCTTCCCAAAGTATGTGGGTTGGTGTGGCTGCTGCACTGCTGCGGGACTCCAATTTGTTCTGTTGTGTTTGGTTTCTATGTTGACAGTTTCCACTAGGATCACAAAAAATTTAGGATGTGTTGCCAGAGGAAGATGTGGCCTGGAAATGGCTGTCACAGCAGGAGCGGAAGAGTGAGCAGGAAAGAGCAGGGAAATCCTTTCAGGTAACAGGGCCAGGGGGTCCGAGGCATCAAGCTGTGGAAGAGGAAGATGGAAAGATGGAAAGATGTACTGATGACTGAGAAACCACAGGGGGACAGAGGAGTTGCAGCTTGCAGGCTCTGCTCCCTCAGTGTACTTGGTGCCCTTGACTGGGAGAAGGTGGCTGTTCTCCACTGATGTAGGAACCAGCTGTCTCAAACTCAAGGAGCAAAGAAGAGTCGCTCCACAACATCCTCTTCTCTTGCCAGGGACAGTGAGAACCCTGCTTTGCTCTCCCCTTGTCTTCTGCATCCAAAGTTGCCAAGGACAGGACTGCAGCACCAACACTTACAAGGCTGGGCACAGGACTCAGTCTCTGGACAGTTAAACAAGTAATTTTTGGTCACACAGCCTCACTACTAACTTAATCAACTGAAGTGAGAAGAAATAGTTTGAGGAAAATACGATAGAAGTGCAAATAATAGCTCTGGAAATTCAATTTTTTTTTTTTTTAGTTTTTGCTATATTTGATCTGTGACAGTTAGAGACCCAGACTGACCTGGGAGACAAACATACTGCAGGTTTAAAACAATGCAGTGGGTGTACTTTTTCACTCAACACGTAATCAAGTTGTGCGATTCTGTGGCAGGAGATGTGGAGGCCAAAAGTTTAGACAAGTTCACAGAAGGCAGATCTACTGAGAGCTGCTGCATCCACGAATGTAATGCCTCTTTGCTCCAGAGTACAGCAGAGCCACATTTTAAGGTCAGACTTTATTTGCTTGCTCTGAAGGGCTATTTGTTTGCCTGGGTTTTGGTAGGTTTTGTTTTGAAGAGTGATGCGGTCAAATAAAAAAGGAGAAGGCTGGACTCCTGCATTATTCATCAGTTAGGCAATCCCAAACAGAAGGCAGGTTGGCATTAGTAGGACTTTCATGTGTTACTCGTTCCACAAGGAGATCTTCTCCAGCAGCACTAATTGGTAGCTTCCATTCCAAGAGACCAGGTCTCTGTGCCTGTCTTTCCCAGGAATGACAACACAGGAGCTGCTCGCAGCCATCAAGCATGTGCCACGTCATCTCTCCCATGGGCTCGGAGCAGGATGCAGGTGCGGCACGCCATCTAACCCATGCATGGCCTTAAGCTTGTGCCAGATTGCAAGAAAAAGGAGAAGGTGAGGTGGAGGAGTGGAATTTTAGAGGAAGCTAGACTCACTAGTCTGGATTTTCCCTTCACACGCAGTGGTACACAGTAGGACTTGCAGGGATGTGGAGTGGCAGGAGATTGCCCAGCAGGGAGCACAGGGAGCCAATGGAGGTGTGATGAAGGGTTGACAGAAGATGCAGCCCAGAAAAATCCATCCTCATGCTACTTTGGTGGATCCCCTTTGCTGTCAGGGCAGCAGCATAAGCACAAAGCAAGAAATCGCACAGCAGTGATTTCAGGAACCAAGGAGCTGGGTTTCCATTTGAATCGGCCTCTGTTTGCCACGGTCTTTGCTGTGAAGAATAAAGAAGGCTACAGCATGAAATGAACTTTTAAACCGAGGCCACTCAAGTGGGTTTGAAATTAGGACTTTCTTTGCTTAATTAAAAATGAAAGGCTCTTTAGAGCATTAAGCTACTTTTTGATACAGTTAAAACTGTAAGAAGGGAAACAAACCAGAATCTTAGCTCAGGCTTAGAGATTCAATTTTTCACGTCTATGGAGCACCAGTTATTTTAAAAACTGATGTTTACCACTGGAACAAAATGCCCTCTGATAAAGCAACAAAATCCCATTTACCTGCAGGGAGAACTGGCAATGGGATGCCTGAACTAAAATCCTTAGTTCAGCAGGGCACACTGAAATGAGTTATTTTGTGCTGCTTTCTGTTGATTTAAAATGAGATGACACAGAGACAGATTAGCTAAAACCACAGACATTATAAATTGCAATTTGGACTCAAAAGCTGAAATGCTTTGATCTGTGACTCAGTTGGGGCCAAACTGAAGAGCACTTAGAGAGGGGGAGAAATATGTACAAGGGAAAAAGAGCTTGGACGTAAACAACATTTTTTCAAATTACAGTAGCCAACCTGAATAAGTCTTTACCATTATTTTCATCAGTTTAATCATGTCTGCCAGGAGAGGTACACAGGAGCATCTGCACAGAGAAGCTCTTGTAAGACAAAACGTGGCAGCCTGTGGGATGTTCATCAACCACAAGTCTAGAAAGCATTTCTTCTTTGCTGGCCAACCTGGAGCTCATACTGGGTTTGGCCTTCCTATGAGAAGTGTGGTAAGAGACTTTGGAGCTGATGTATAAGCAATGGGTTTGGCTTTTACTTTATTTTAAATAGAATAAAAGAGTCTAGGATTCGGCAGCTTTGGAAGTCAGTAAGGGTTAAGAATGTGCTTAAAGCTAAGCACATGAGTGCGTGTGCACTGAAGCATGAGCATGGTGAAAAAGATGCTCCATCTCCTTCTCTCTCCCTATGGAAGGGTTTCAGTTCCAATGAGCCTTTCCACTTTATCCAGCAGAATGTGGTGCAGAAACATGGTTCATTTGCTCAGCAGCATGAGCCTCTCTCACTGCTGTTTATACAGTCTAGCAATCTCTTGCAACATCTACCTTTTAAAACAGCTTTTTATTTTCACCTTCTAAGCAATCCTCCCTTGTGCTCCTGGTTGCCTTGATGCCTGATTGCCTTGTTTCACAATTCCCGTTTTCTCTGGTGCGAAAGGGCAGGTCACACAGGGAAGGTTTCCTGCTGGGCACCAGCTTTGGCCATCCACAGAAGCCTGAGGGAAACACGAGGGTGGCGCCTGCGCAGCATTTCCAGCACTGGATCTGGAAGTCCACATCTTTCCCATCCTGTAAGCAAGTCGGCTTGAGATGCTGCTGCATCCTCATGTTGGAGGGCATCAAAGGGAGCCAACCCGGACCGCGTTGTTTTGTTGGGAGTTTGGCACAGGTAGTTTAAGGCCAGAGGACAATCCTACTTCCTGGTGTGTAAACAAAATGCATCTCTAATCCTTCTCCCATTGGTCTCATTACTACCTAGCAGGCAGTAGCACAGTGGTGCGAACAACTTTCCAGATCCACCAGTGTTCCTCTGTTCTTTCTCAGACATGCAGCTGTGATCTCACACAGAATCACAGGATCACGGGGGGTTGGAAGGACCTCAAGAAATGATCAAGCCCAACCCCCTGCTAAAGAAGATTCCCTACAATAGGCTGCACAGGTAGGCATCCAGACGGGTCTTGAATACCCCCAGAGAAGACTCCAAAACCTCTCTGGGCAACCTGTTCCAGTGCTCCATTACCCTTACCTTAAATAAGTTCTTCCTCATGTTTATATGGAACTTCCTACGTTCAAGTTTTAGGCCATTCTGTACAACTTTTCAAAGCCTTCCCAGCACAGTGATGTAAACCCTACCTTCTAACCCCTCAAATGTCTTCCCAGATGAAAAAGGAGCAAGATGGGTTTGGTGAGATTACCCCATGCTGGAGGCAGGAGCTTTTGGCTGATGTCTCTGGTGGTGGAAACTGGCGATCCAGCAGTGCCATCCCACGTATGCTGTGGCATGCACTGATCCTCTTCATGCTGCAACTCACCCAGTTATTAAGCCTGAGCTTCCCTTTGACAAAAAATAAATGGACATATTTCCCAGGATAACTGCACTGATTAATTAGATAGCAGCCCTTGTCCTGTTCTTCTTTAATTGCTCCTACTGAAGGCAGACCCCTCTCCAGAGGAGCGGGAGCAGGATTTCATGCAGCATTTGCACAGACCTTGGGGATGAAAGACTGCTAGGAAAGTATTTGGGTGGGAGAGTAGAGATGACTTATTTACAAAAAGCCTCAATCTTGAGAGGTCAGCTTAAATTTAGATACTGATTCAGTATATTGCTGAACCAAATGCTTCTCTATTGTGTGTAATTTCACCCTTACCACTCATGTGCTTAAAATTAAGCATATGCCTAAATAATTTGCCAGATGAGATCTTCAGAGCTCCATTAGCACTGTATGTTTTTGCTCTAAATTCACTGTAATTGTTCCTCATTGAATAGATGCTCGCTGAGTAAGATATAAAAAGAGCATGGGAACAAAGGGGCCCTCAATCTGAGACTTTGATCCACATATTATTCAAATACATAATGACTGCTTTGATTTATGGATTTATTATTCTACTGAGGCATTCCGGAGATTACCCAAAACATTCCAGCTCGAGTCGATGCTGGATGGTGTTACCAGAGCCCCTGCCTGGAATTAGAGGGATAAAATTTAGCTGCTGGTTTGCTGCTACGATTACATCACAGCTTGCAGGATAAGGGCAAGCAGCATAGCAATGCACTCAGTTCTATTTGGTGCTAATCACAAAGGCTTTTTCTCCCTGTGACCCAAGAAAAGCAGCTAGAAGCTCAGACTCTCTTCTACCCGCAGTATTTGGAGTTTTGGCAGTAAAACAAGACAGCAGACGACATAGTGGGTGTGTTGAAAGAAGGAGCAGATGGCAGATTGCTAGCGCAAGGATTTAGCAATGCATTTAGAAAACAGATTATTTTGGAAGATGAGAAATTATGAAGTATGATTATCCCCCTACTCCCACTCCCCTCCCCAAACGCATCCCTACAAAATGTTAGTTTGGCCATGCGCGTTGGGAATGACTCAGCTCTGATGTTCTGTAAGACTTCTGCAGGAAATCAAATAGGTGGCAGAGGTAATGAAAAAAAATGCCCTGCCAATCATCTGCATCCATACCAGGTTGGATTTTAAAATTTATTTCATCTTGCACAGCAGACCCTCCCTATTGCTAACAGAGAAGATTACCTGTACAGGGACATGGCCTGCAAGACACGCTGTTCCCAGATGATGGAGACCGAGCAACCAACTCAGGATTTGCTCTTGCTGTTGTCTGCTCCCCACCTACCACTGAGGATGTTTCTCAGTCAGTGGGCACTCACAGGTCTTCCCTTCATATCTCGCTGGCTGTAAAACTTCCTTTCTCTCATTCATCACATATTGCTTATGTTAAGAGATTTAGTTGTGGGATAGATTGTGATGGTCCTGCTGTATAAAAAAATAACAGGAAGAATAAGACTTCATTCAGGGTTGAACATCCTGCTGTGATCCATCTAGTCTGGCTTCTGGGAGAGAATGGGAACGCCAGCAATGGGAGCAACCTGTACTAGTAGATCCTAGGAAGAGTTCCAGTTACACAAGGAGTCTGCCCTTTCTTTAACGGTGGTCTTATGATGGGAAGTGGACAGACAAGGGCTTCACACTGTGAATGGGTGAAACCCCTGACAATGTGAGAATAAAGAGTTTCGAGTTTCTCCCCAATGCTGAGACTGGAAATGGGACTTAGGTGCCAGCCAGTGACTGGCTTGGGAAGTGACTGTGTTCAGGATTCTCTTCACTTGTCCATAGTGACTAACAGGTTCAAGAAGGACACAAGAGGCTTGTACAACCATATCTGAAAAGCACTTCAATGAGAGACAAAGAGCAGGAGCTGGATGAGATATACAAGTGCTTTTTTGGTATGGCATGGCATTCTTGTTACTCACTTCTCTGCTTGAGAGCCGCATCTTGTCAGTGGCTGCCATCACTGGGGCAAAAACATGAACTCCGGTACTGGAGCCTGGTGTCCTCAGTCCCTGTGACACCTTAAGTTATGTAATGGCACACTGGAGTGATAATACAGATCCTGGGCAAACGTGCAATTTTGGCCCTTTTCAGTTCATCTTCTCAGGACCTCTCTTAGGATACAAGAGAAAGATTGTATCACTTTGTGTTTTTCAATACATGTCATAAATAAGAGGTCTAAATAAGGTGCATTGCATTCTGAAAGGACCTGTTTCTCCCAGCAACTGTGTAAAGAGCCCAGAGTGATCAGCTCAGGTACAAATTATTACTGTGTACACACTGAAGATGGCTGAGATAAATGCCACCCAAGTGCCCCGGTTAAATGCAAGAAAAGTTCTGCTGGCAGGGAAACTGGCCACCTGCAATCCAAGAAATAAATTTAGTTATGCATTACAATAATATTGAACACAGCAACACACCATGACTTAAAGGCCATTAGGGAGAACAGGAGGCTGTAGCGATCACAGACAGAAGATTCTTGTTGAGGATGAGAGAAAATGTCTTCTTCAAGGGGCAGTGCCACTGGGTTTCATGTGCCATTCACTCAGGTGAATCATCAAGTTGGATATTAGGAAAAATTTCTCCTCTGAAAGTGTTGTCAGGCACTGGAAGGGGCTGCCCAGGGAGGTGGTGAAGTCACCGTCCCTGGAGGTGTTCAAGAAACATTTAGATGTTGCACATGTTCAAGGAACACTGAGATGCTGGACATGGTTTAGTGGGAAATACTGGTGATATTTGAATGGTTGGACTGGATGATCTTGGAGGCCTTTTCCAACCTTGGTGAATCTGCGATTCTGTGATTCTATCAGATTACAGATTCACAACACAACTGAATTCTCCAGTGCAATGATGCTGGACATGTTTATTCCTGGCACTTGCAGCCTGCCTGTAGATGATGGAACTAAGGAGACAGCTGAAAACTTTCTGGCCATCAAAGCAGCCATGTCTTGGCTATTACCAGCAGCTGAGTGTTCAGATCTCTTTTTGGGGGTCAGGAGTGTAGTAGAGGAAACTAGATCTTACATCATGCATCAACTACTACCTCTATCAACTATTTAGGAGCTGACACACATCCCTCTACAAACTACCTGATTTCCATTCATGCTATTCACAGCTAAGGCTGTGTCCTTTCCCCTGTCCATAATACTGAGCAAAGCTTTCTTCTAGTTTCAGGTAAGTCTGGATGTTCTTGAACTCACAAAAAAGCCAGGAGCCTAAAAAGGAGAAAGGAACTGCTTTTTTATGGATAAGACTGATCTGGTAGCAAAACAAATTCATAAGGTAACACCATTCTCATTTTGTTTAGAGGAGTGTGGATGCTTACGAAATGTGGTAGACTTTAGAAGAACCTTAACAAACAGCCTTTATTTTGCATCTTTGTCCTCTGTGGTACACGATGGCTGTTGAAGTACCAGGTCTGGGACTTAGAGATGGTCAGTACTGCTTTTGAGGAAGGTAGACCGATTGCTCTGAAGGAGTCAGTATGGTGTTTTTCTGCACAAAAAAAAAAAAAAAAAGCTGTAATCCTGGTCATTCTAATCTACAGCATTTTATTTTGGGACAAGGTTGTAGAACAAAATGCCTTCACTCTGCTTCACCTCCCTCAGCCTCACTATGGCCCTGTCTAACATGCAGAGTTTGCCTGGAGACCTTACAGAGACTAGCAAAAGCCAGGGACACGCTGCTGTTGGGCTGATTACTGCAAACTTTCCAAATGAGCTTTTTTCTTTTTTTTTCCTTTTCCCTGAAAATGCTGATTCGACACAAAGAAAACACTGGGAATGGGATGATTTTGACAGTACTCTGACAGAAACCAGGCAGGTTTCCAACACAGCCTCTACTTGCCAGGTGGGTCTCCAAACCCTCCTTGTTTCTTGTCAGCTCATGTGCACTACTCTGGCAGTCTGCCCTGCTGAATCCCAGGCACAAGGCTCATTGGTACAGCAAATTCCCAGAGCTTTCAGCATGGAGCTGAGTCAGGGGAGGGGCAGGTGGGGGTTGGGGAAAGGCTCTGCACCAGACGGCAGTGGGTATGGAACAGGCTGCCCAGGGCAGTGGTCATGGCCTAAAGCTCCTGAAGTTCAAGAAGCGTTTTAACAATATTCTTAGATTTATAGTTGAAATCTTACGTTGGCCTGTGTGGCATCCGCAGCTGGACTCAATTCTCAGAGGTCCTTTCCAACTCAGGATATCCTATGATTATCTTTGCAGCAGATCTGCTCTTTATCCCTGGGAGGTGTCCACAAATGGTCCCTTCTCCACAGATCCTCTCAAGAGGCTCTCAGTGTTGGGGCACCACAAGGTGTTAATTCTGTGGCTGCAAGGAAAGCCTACTCAACAAGGTGCAGTTCTCTTTTACTGGGCCAACAACAGTTAGAAGCTCTGCTTCCTCTGGGCACAGGTCAGCCTCAGCCAGCCTCTGTGTGGGACTGGGGCACTGATGAGAAGAAGCCAAAGGGAATTCACACAGGAAAGATGAGGGTGATTATAGCAGCCTGGAGACATCGTGGAAGCATCATCAGCAATTCTGAGTACAGGATTACACATTCCCATAGTTCAGGCAAAATCTGCAATTCAGAACTGATTTTAGACTCTGATTTTACAGTGCCTGGGTCTGCCTAACAGGTTGTGAGAAGGTGCAGTCTGTATTTCCCATGTTCTTCTCATCTGGTGATCAGGTGGCTGTAATGCCTCAGTGCTTTCAGTGGGGTGCTGCAGTCAGAGCCACACAAGAGCCGGCTCTGGCACACGTCCTCAGTGATTACGTAAAACCTGTAGGTCTTCAGGGGGAACTTAAAAAACCTCAACAACAGCAAAAGTCTGGTGTTTTTAAGCCAGTCTGGGGATTTTGCGTCAAGGGAAGGATATACACTGACCATTTGGCAAGCTGCAGTGCTGAGCATGGCTGGAGAGCATCCCAGAGCCCTTCACCAGTACAGAGCTGGCTGGGCAGCTGTCTGAAAGCACTTGGTTCTCTCTGTAAAGAAAGACTGGAAAGACTCCATCATGAGGGAAGAAGAATGCAAAAGCAGTGGTACAAGGAGACAGCTGAAAGGTGCAGAAAGGCTGCAATTAAAAAGACAGCTCAATCAATAACCCTTTTAACGGGAGGGAAAGATCAATCTTTTTCCCTCCATGGATTACTCCCATCCCTGCTTTCTGTTTTTAATTCCCACAGATAGGCAAATTGGAGACAGCTGGAGAATTTAGCCCAGAAAGCTGGCCCTGGAGCAGCCTCCTGCTGGGCTGTGTTGATCATGGTGGGATCCTCACTCCTCCTGCACGGGACCCAGAGCTGTAAAACAGCCAGGTGGCATAGGGTAGGGAGAGAATTGTAGAGTCTTAGAATGGCTTAGGTTGGAGGGACCTTAAAGATCACCCAGTTCCAAACCCCGCCATGGGCTGGTTGCCCCCCACCAGCTCAGGCTGCCCAGGGCCCATCCAGCCTGGCCTTGAGCACCTCGAGGGATGGGACACCACAGCTCTCTGGGCAGCTGTGCCCCACCAACCTCTGAGTGAAGGATTTTCTCCTAACATCCAATCTAAATCACCCCTCTTTCATTTTAAAACCATTCCCTCTTACCCTATCACTATCAGACCATAAAAAGTCACTTCCTCTCCTATTTACAAGCTCCCTTCAAGCAGTAGAAGGCTGCAATGAGGTCTCCCTGCAGCTTTCTCTTCTCTAGACTGAACAAGCCCAGCTCCCTCAGCCTGCCTTCATACAAGAGTTACTCCAGCCCTCTGAGCATCTTCGTGGCCCTTCTCTGGACCCAGAGACAGAGAGAGGAAGACAGCAGGACGTTAGGTGTTGTCATACTGGTATAACTTGGTAAAAACTCATACTGACAAAAAAGAGGTACAACACCTGGTTTTGGTCAGAATCAAGGGAAAGAGAAGTCCTTCTGATCAATATCTCCAGTCAAAAAGATCACTCTCCTTTTTCCTATAGTTAGCAATGCTGGAGCTTCACGAGATGGATTCAAAATCTCCTTGGTAAGCAGATGAAGTCTCTGCTAATGTGAGATCAGCTTCAAACCCAACATATTGCTGTAGAGCCCTGTCACTGTCACAGAGAGCAGAGCTGAGTGCTGCCCTCCACTCCCTGTGAGGAGCTGCAGCTGCCATCAGGCCTCCCCTCAGCCTGCTCTGCTCTGGGCTGAGCACACCACGGACCTCAGCCGCCTCTCATACGCCTTGTCCTACAGACCCTTCCCCACCTTCGTAACCCTCCTTCGGATGTTTTCGAGTAGCTTATGTCCTCGACTATGCCTATCTCCAGGCACAGGGCAGTGTGCCCGCCTGCCTGCATAGGCCCTGTAGAAACGTGCAGTGCTCCAGACATGGTTTTTATTCAGAGTCATGAAAACAGTCCACCCAGGCAGACAGGCACAGCTTTGTATTGTTAAGAGCTGGTTCCACTGGGGAATTTTTTAATTCAGATTGCCCAACTCCAGCCCAGCAGGGCTGGATGCCAAGGTATTTGGGCACAAAATGGCCAAGTGAAGTTTCATTCTTTTTTCGTAGGCAGACAATATTTTTGTGCCCCGTCATGGCTGGGCAATCAAAACAGCAATTAGGTTGCATCAGCAGATGTGCTCACTTTTAGTGACTGTGGGTCTCAACAGCACACAAGCCATGTTCTGTTTGGGACAAAGATCTTTTCATTTCCAAATATAACTTGGACCTTTAAAGTGCTTAGTCAACCATCTGAAAAGCTGAGCAGGGGTGGCATTCGCTCTTAGCACTCTTAGCCCAGGAAACTGCAGATGTTTATCTTTAGCCCTCCTGTAAGGTGAGCAGAAAATGGAGACTTTGCATCTGCTCGGCGAGGGAGGCAGAGAACAGCCTGTGCGATCACTTGCAGTGCCACAGATAAGAACAACAGAGCAGATTTTGTTTCCACATCAGCACAAAGCCAGCTCAGTTTCCCAGGTCTGCAATCTGGCCAGCCAAAATCCCAGCCCCACAGCGTTGCTCTCCCTTCTCTTTTGGGGCCTTGCTGAAAGCCAAGCACCTGTCCCGAGAGCCCCATAACATCCCTCCATGAGTGGTGACAGAGAGGAGTACTGCAGGACCTGCCATGAGCCCTTTCATGCCCGTGCACAGAAGCAGTGCCTTGATCCACGCAGCGTCTGACACAGATGGGACAAACTGTCTGTCGAGGGCTCTTGGCACTGGAGAGGGCTGGAGGAACAGGCAGCCAGATCGTGGCACCTAGCTTTTAAATGACCAAAGCCTGGTGAAATGGTTCCTACTTCTCTGCCTGCACAAAGCATCCACATGCATCACTTCCTAAACATCCAGCACTCCCAAACCCAGCAAGCAGCAGCAGAACTTGCTGGCACTTGTCACTTTGGAAAGTCAGGTTTCAGCTGCACTTCAAGCTTCATAGAAATTTTTGCAGGTTGGAGCAAAACTAAGGGATTAGGTACAACAATATACATGAATTGCACTCAAATTAGCTGAGATAGACATGGTAAGTGATGCTCTTCTGCCTAGGGCTCTGTCTCCTGTTGGGTCAGGTCAACATTGATGCAGCCACGTGTCCATCCTGGCAGTAAGGGAAGGCAGCAACAGGGGCACCTCGGGTTACAGCATGCCACCCCGGAAACACGGCAAGGAGACAGGCAGAGAAAGTTCAAGGTTGGAAAAGCATGTAAAAGAAAGTGTCTCCATTTGCATTTCTCATCCTATGGCATTAATAGGACGTGAATAGTTCAATAGGATCTCACATGCTGCAAGAGCACAACCTGGGCACCTTCAGGCTGTCTCTAAAGTACTGTTTCTAATGATGTTTGAAACTAAAACAATACCCTTATTTTTCTTCATTGCTCTTGCTTCTTTTATATTCATTCTGTTCTTTTTTCCTTCTTTTTTTGTGGTCTACTGGTATATACTTGAAGCAAATTCTGGGTCTTACACTGGCCCTGGCCCATCAGTCTCTGCAGCTGCAACAGCCAGAGCAGCAGCCATGGGGTGAGCTGGAGATGGGGTTCGTGAGGGCTGGAGGGCAGGGGCTTTCCCACATGAGGTTACGTGGGCCCCAAGCTATGGTTCATGGGGTGGCTGTGATGGAAGAGCCCTGTGCTTGGAACCAAAGGTTCTCCACAGCTTTCTTGACAACATGCCCCTTGAGAGCAGATTTCACCAGATGCAACTGAAAAGATATCAAGCTCCTGCCTAATTTCATTCTTCTGTACGAGTAAATTCTGCAGTTGACAACAGGCTGTTCCAGGTTCACAAAACCAATAGGAACCAATGCTCAGAGCTGGAAATGGGATATGGATTTGAGACTCTCTTCAGGACAGCCAGAGGGCTTCCTTTCAAGCCTTTTCCTCGCCTTTTCCTGGGCCATGCACTGAGGGCTGGCTGATGGCTTTCCACTCCTTGGAGTCCTGTAGGGAAGCCTCCCTTTGACACACAGAGGCTTGGGATGCACTGCTGTTCATTCTACAGCACTGCACTGTTTCTAGTCCACCATCCTACATTTTCAAGAATGTGGCACTTAGGGACATAGTTTAGTGGGCACAGTGGTGAAGAGTAGACAGATGAACTAAATGATTTTAACAGTCTTCTTCAGCCTTTATAGTTCTATGATTCTATGACTCTAAGTACCTGTTTACTGGGGACTGATCTGCCCAGAGCACTGGGGAGACTCAGCGATTTCTTCTAGGTTGGGCATCAGGACATTGCTGGAGCCATGGGATGTCCCCATTCCATGCTGACTGCAGCACCCTAGAGGGCATAGCTGTGTGCACAGGGTAAATCCACAGTACTAGCACAGATACTGATGCTTAACCTAGTGGGGGAACCCAAAGATCAGGCCAAGTGAACTCTGAAATACTGACATACCCTAGAGCTTCTACTCATCCCATATAACTCAGGTACCTAGACTGTGATCCTTCATTCTCAGGTTGGTCAGTGGATGATTACGAATGTTTCTAGAGGTCCTTCAGCTGTCCCATGGGCAGATTCACCCTTTGGACAAGGTCAGCTCACCCCAAAGGCAGCCGGGGCCACCTGTGCTTCCAGCACACCTCTGTTCTGCACCTCACAGAGGGTGCCCACCACTGCCAAAGAGACACTCATGGCACAACAAAAACACACACCAAACTGCAGAGAAGGAAAGATTTATTCCCTGATCGCTCCCTGATGCAATGCTGAAGCCAGAATCACCGAAGAATTGAACTCAAGGAGTATTAACAGGACAGGGAAAGGAGATTGACTTGGAATGCCCAACTGGGGTTCCCAGTGCAGTTCTGTTTTGAAACAGATGGCCAAAGGTGAGCATGGAAAGAGGCAGTTTGGTTTAGAAAGAAAACCCGAGCTTTTAAAATTCAGCTTTGAAATTGCTTTTCTTTTCTTCCCATCTCATTCTTCTGTGGTGAACATGTGGGCAATAAGTATGGAAACTGCAGCTCCCTCTGAATACTTTGTGAGCCCGTCTGTGTCCCTCAGCATCCTCTACACCTCTGGAATTGCAGCAGAAGGGGCTTGGTGCTTACCAGAGGAGACCACAGCAAAGCACTGCCTGTTACTCACGTTTGATAAAAGCAGCATCAGAACATCTGACTCTTTTGCAGACTTTTCAAATAAGCTCAAGGACCTGTTTCCCTTGTGACACTGCGGCAAAAATATAAATAAAAAATGGTTTCCTGTTACAGTGGCTGGTATAAAAGTACCAACAGTCAAAGACTCGGTAAATAACTCTTTTAAATTATGGTCATGCAGTGTCAACAGGACATCCTGTGCAATGCCCTTAGCTAAGGAGCATCTCTGCTGTGAGTGAGTCCTGCTGGCAGGGCAGCGCTCGCAGCACCACCCAACAGCACCATTGAACCCAGTGGTTTCTAGAGCACAGCACTGCAGGAAGCTCAGCTCTGAGCCATGCCGGTGACACGCACTTGGTTACCTCCCGTTCCCATGTCACTGTTAAAGAGATAAGGGGAAAGGCAGCTCGGAAAGCAAATGGTATCCCAGGCTCCATCAGAAGACGGGTGGCCAGCAGGGACAGGAAGGTGATTGTCCCTCTCTACTCTGCCCTTGGGAGGCCCCATCTGGAGTACTGTGTCCAGGTATGGGGCCCCCAGCATGAGAAAGACAAGGAGCTGTTGGAGAGGGTCCAGAGGAGGGCCACAAAGATGATCAGAGGGCTGGAGCACGTCTCCTACAAAGACAGGCTGAGGGTGCTGGGCTTGTTCAGTCTGAAGAAAAGAAGGCTGCGGGGAGACCTCATTGCAGCCTTCCAGGAGCTAAACGGAGCCTAAAACAGGAGGGGAGTCAACTCTTTACAAGGGTAGATAATGGCAGGACAAGGGGAAACGGTTTTAAGTTGAATGAGGGAAGATTTAGGTTGGATATCAGGGGGAAGTTCTTTACCAAGACAGTGGTGAGGCGCTGGAACAGAAAGGTTGTGGATGCCCCATCCCTGGAGGTGTTCAAGGCCAGGTTGGATGGGGCCCTGGGCAGCCTGGTCTAGTATTAAATGGGGAGGTTGGTGGCCCTGCCTGTGGCAGGGGGGGTTGGAGCTTCATGATCCTTGAGGTCCCTTCTAACCCAAGGCATTCTATGATTCTCTGATTCTATGACTCATGTGCTGGGAAGATAAATTTGTGTCCTACACCAAGACCTGACCAAAGCTGCACTTGCAGGGAAAAAGAAAAAAAAGAAGAAAAAAAAAAAGGAAGAAGAAAAAGGGAAGCTTGAAAAGGCAGTCACTGAAATTCATGCTTTGGAATGGAAATAACAAATACGCAAAGCGGAGCTATTTTGGCTGTGCTAACCATTATTTTTAACACTCGCTGTCAGCAGCACAGGAGCAATACGGACAGAGCACAAACGATGCACACGAAGCGCCCCGCAGCCGAGCACGGGGGAGGCGAACCCCCACCGCCCACGCGCGGCAGCGCGAAAACCGCAGCGCCCCGCAGGGACTGCACGAGCGGCGCGCACCCGCGCCCGCCCCGCCCCTCGCCTCCCCATTGGCCCCCGGCTGTGACGTCACCGTGTTGCTGGGTGGAAAAGCGGTGACGCGGTTGGGCGCGCCAATGCGCCGGGTGTGGAATGAATCGGGCGGGGGGCGAAGGGCGGCACGTGCAGCCCCGAGGGAGCTGAGCTGCGCACGGGACAGGGGGTAGAAGCCGGTGGCAGGTGTGCGCTCCCGTTGTGTCCCCTGCACAACCGGGCGTGTTGCCTAAAGAAGGTTTATCGTGTAGCCCCACCATGATGGGCAATGACGGGGCATGGTCTGCCCAGCCACTTTGTGAGGTGAATGAGCAAGACTCTCCATCCGTCCCAGCCATTTGCAGTCAGTGATTGCTACCTCGGGAATATATTCCTAATCCAGCTTCGTCGGCAGGTCAGGGTGCTCGCTTTGTGCCCGGATCCATCCCAGTCAGGAGCTCGCAGGCTCACCAGCTCACGCAGTGCTGGGGCCTGGATGCTGTGGTCACCCTGTGCCAGCAGCCGGTATCTCAGCATCTCACTTCTGTTGACGTGCCTTGCACAACCTGTGACGTGCAATAATCAGCAAGCTGCCACCTGAACACAAAGGAGCAAGAACCAAAATAACAAATGCATTTTCAGCTGGGGCAGAGGCAGCAGCTTTTGAATGGGAGCTGTTGGACTGACTCGTGACTCAGCCGGCTGCACGCTGCGGCACGTGTTGGGCTTAGGGCTGCCGCCAAGGCCGTGCTGGCTTTGCTGAAAGCAGAGCAAAACGTGGGCAGGGCAGCAGGGATGTTGTCTGCTCATCCTTCCTGTGAGTGCTGGGACGGTTCTGGGAGACACCGAGCTAGGGCATGGTGCAGGGTGCTCGGTGCAGGGCTGGCCAGCTTTGCCATGCTTGTTGGAGTGGGAGGAAGGAGCCAGCCCAGGCGCCAAAATGTCTGCGAGGCCGCTTAGATCATGCTCACAATGTTTTTCTGCATAGGGATCCACGTAAATAGAAGCCATTCATCCAGGCTGAGAGGACTGACAGCTTTCAGAGTCACCCTGTCCGCTGATACACAGCCACCGCAGGTTTTGCCCTCTCTTTGATTTCTGCCCTCCTCCCCCAGCAGCAGAGTTCCCAGGGCATCATCCTCATGAAGCGGCCTTTTGTTCCTGGGTGCCCAAAGCTGATGCATCTCTCTGACTCACTGCTCCGTTTCACTGCCCTGGCTGCTGGTGTCACCTTCCCAGCACCTCTTGGCCCGGGTGGCGTTTCAGTATCACTGTTTTTCCTCTGCAGTCCCACTCCTGCCAGCCAGAAGCCAAAACCCCTGCACTTGCCTGGCGCCAGTTACCATCAATGGGCCTCCTGCTGCCCAGCCACTGGCTGTGGGCTGACTAGAGCTGGGAACGCACTGCCAAGCCATGGGTACCTAGAAGCAGAGCTGAGCTTGGTTCAAAATGCCTGGTGCTTTCATGGAATCGTAGAATGGCTTGGGTTGGAAGGGACCCCAAGGATCACCAAGGTCCAACCCCCTTGCCACAAGCCAACTGTTGCCAACTGCTAGATCAAGTACTAGATCAGATTGCCCAGGGCCCCATGCAGCATGGCCATGAACACCTCCAGGGATCACTGGGCATCCATCATCTCTGGGCAGCCTGTTCTAGCACCTCACCACTCTCTTGGTAAAAAACTTCCCTCTGATATCCAACCTAAATCTTCCCTATCACTATTTACAGGTGTAAAATGTTGGTTTCCTTCCTGTTCATAATTTCCCTTTAAATACTGGAAGGCTGTAATGAGGTTTCCCCACAGCTTTCTCTTTTCCAGGCTGAACAAGGCCACTTTCTCCAGCCCTCTGATAATCTCCGTGGCCCTCCTCTTGGACCCTCTCCAAAAGCTCCATGTCTTTCCTGTGCTGTGGGCCCCAGGCCTGGACACAGTACTCCAGCTGGAGCCTCTCATTCAGATACGGTGCTGTGATTGCACTCACTTTGAAGTGCAGTTTTGGTTGTGGTGTCATCTGACCTTACCTCTGCAGGGTCTCCTGTTTTTCTCCTTTTTTCCTTAATACTCCAAGGGAAGAGCCTCTAGCCACTCTAGGTTGCAAGTCTTCAGGCTCTTCATTGGCAAGAGACATTAATAGCGCAAAGAATGATGTTAAATACAACTATTCATAGATTTTTCTTCTCCCATGTATAATTATGCAATAGCTCATGCATGTCTCACTGCTGCTCAGGATACTCTGCTATGTGGAGGTCACCTTTGCTTCTCAGTTCACCATGAACATCCAGCTAGCTTCAGCCAGCAGCTGTGAATAGCTCTTAGCAAACTGCTCATTTGCCAGAGCCTTCAGCAGTGCAAGGAGCCCACAGCACGCACGTCTGTCATCCTCCTGAAAAGTGAAAAGCCAAGTGTTAGCACTTCTGCAACACTCTGAGTGGGAAAATTGCAAACCTGCCACATGTGCATAACACCTGCATGGAGCAAGCATGTTTGGACCAAAGCCATTCTACGAATCTGTTCTGTCACAGTGCAGCTGCAGTTCATGCAGCCTCTTGCTGCACTGTGGTTGTGCTCAGGTCTGAGCATGAGTCTTGCACTCAGATGCCTGTCCCCAGGTGCAGTGCCCCTGGCAATTTTGAAGTGATCAGTGACAAACTCCAGCTGTCCTGTGCTGTGCATCTGTCCAAGTTCCTGCAAACACTGGCACCAAGTTCCAGCACAGGCCATGCCCATGCCTTGGTTACCTCTTTTGATAGCTTTCATGGATGGATGTAACCCAGGTGCTGGGGGGGGGAAGAGGATGGGGGGGAGGAAGGGGAGGGGGGAGAGGATAGAGGGGAGGAAGGGGAGGGGGGAGGGGGGGGGAGGAGGAACCCCGCACAGCTTTTTCTCTGTGCTAATGAGAGTGGCAGCTAATTAGATGGCCAACATCCCAACAGGCCTTTTACCGCTCCTAAGAGATCCTGCTTTGGCTAATCACCCCAGCATGAATGGCAGGAAAGCATTGATAGCAGAAGAAAATGAGATCACACCAGAACTATCACACTGCCTTTCTGGGTGAGCAAAACACAATTTATCTCCATCAGTCACTCAGATAACTCCAGATACGCCGTGCTGAGCTCTTCCCATTGGTGCCATTCTCAGTCACATCAGCTTTGTTCTCAATATGGGCATTTTCTGGCTTTACTTTCTCTGCAGCTTATCAAGTAGTAGGCACTTTTCTTGGTAACTCCTAAGATAACTACTCTTTCTGGACCTTTCATGAATGGATCTCACTTGCTCCAGGAAGGACCAGTCCAAAAAGCCCTGAAAGGGGATAGCAGGAGGCAAGTGGGCTTTAATTCCCCAGTGCTCTCCTTGTCCATTACAGCTTCATAAAGCCTAAAGACCTCCAGAGCAATTCCAGGAGTGGGGAAGGAGAACCCAATCTGACAGAATCACAAATCCGTGCTGTGGGTTTATTTCTGAACTGTGTCATCTCTCCATTGTCCCAGTGGGCAAAAGGAAAACTGGCTGTAGAAGGGACGTGCTTAGAATTCATTTTGCTGGATTCCAACTGTGGCACATTTTCTGATTAAAGAAGTGCAGCCTGTGTTTGATCACAAGGAGACATCAGTGCCATTTTGACCTCTGCCTTTATGAAGCTGCTTTTGTCCTTCGGCAGGTTTTGGGCAGCTCCTTGTCCCGCACCTTCAGCTGGCCTACCACTTGCATGGCAGCACAGCACTGCTGCTTTACTTAAAGGGAAGCTAAATCTCCTGCCTGAGAACTATAGGGGAAAATTTGCTTTGCATGAGTTGGCTGGGAAGAGGCATATTCCCTGCCCAACAGCAGGAACGTGCCTATGAATAGCCCCTGTGTAAACAGGGTTGCACATTGCAGAACGGCATCAGGCATGCTTTCCACCAGCCATCTCTTCCTGAAATTCAATAGACATTGATATTTATATCCAGCGTTTGAGGTTTAGCATGCTTCAGCACAAACATACGTTTATTAATACCCCAATACTTTGGGTCTTATTGACTCCCACTGAGTCTTATTTCACTCACAGGTACACTCTTTTTCCTGGACTGTCATGCTTGAAATAAGCTGAGCCAAGAGCAGATGATCTTTCAGCGGAACAACTAATACGCTGAAGGCTACATTCAGCAATATTTTCCCTATTTCACTTGATCAAAGTGCTGTTTAAGCAAAGGGCTACGTTCTGCCCAGCAGCATGGTGGTGTTACTGATATATGACAGCAGTGATCACAGCAGCATGGCTCAGAGCGCCCATTCACAAAGCAGAGAGATCAGGAATCTGGCCCAGCGTCCTCAAAATAAGAATACTGGGAATGGAGCTATGGCAGGGAAGAATTTGGCCCATACTGTTTCTGAAATGAAGGAGCCAAATAATACAAAGATGTAAGTGGATCTGTAGTCTGTTTATAAGAAAATCTGTAATTTATAGAGCCCAGTTAGAGGAAGGTTAAGCTTCAAGAGCAATACAGCATAGCAAAAAGAAGTTACTTACTTCTCCCTGTAAAAAGACACTTTAATAGAAATGAGGATGAATAAAATTCTCAAGACATGACCTTGCTGTGGAATACAATCCTGTTATGTTTTGCATCGCAGATCACACTGCTGTGCTGTATGAAGGCATCATTCTGCTTGAAACAGTTGTTTCCCTGATTCTGCTGCCCAGCTTCTTCCTGAATCTGTGTCAATATAAGTGCTTCTGCAGCAAGAGTAAGTAGCCAGGTCTACATGCCAGAGGTTCAGTCAGATATGATGATGTTACTCATTTAATTGCCCCAACAGGAGCCAGGTCCCACCACCTACTGATGCGGGACTCCACTGCTGGAGCTGGGGGCTGACAGCTCTTTCCCAGCAGAGCAAGGTGCACTGCTTGCACCCTGCCTTTCCCTTCCTTCAGCATCATAATTAGAGCTTGTGCGTTCTGCAAAGCTGGGCTGAAATAGGTGAGAGTCTTCGAAGGTAGATCTGCATACAGGAGTCACTCATTTCCATCAGGCAGTCGGGCAGTTTGCCAGAGGAGTGTTTCTTTAAGGCTGAATTGCAGAATTCAAGATTTCTCCTGTCCAGGAATGTTCCTGGCATTTTGCTGGTGTTCGATGAAAGAAGAAACATGCCATGCAGACAAGCCTTCAGCACTGAGCCTGTTTCACTGGGGAGGATCCCATGTGCTGACTGCCTTTGCTCACACATCTAATTGCTTCTTGTGGGTACCTTCTGAGAAAGCCCTGCTTGCACTGACAACCTGTTTTTTCAGGGTGTAACCGTCAGAAAAATAATGTAGTGGGATAAAAAAAAAAAAAAAAAAAAATTTAAAATCAAAATAAGCCAAGTTTAAAACAGATGCAAATGTTTCATCACTTCAGCCCTTCTTTGTCCAGAAACAAAGAATAAAATTGTGTTATAATTCAACCTCATCTTCCAACCTACTTAGATTCATATCTTGAGGAGCTTCAATGGGAAATGGACCTAAACTATGTGCCATATCCCAAAGGCTGCTGAGTTGTGTATTTGTTGTGAAAATAACGAAAGCCATAACACTGCCAGTGAGTAATGGAAGCTAATTTCACTGATCAGCTCCATCTTTAACGTGGCATCATACCGTACCATGTGTTTCATTTGCAAAATATGAATAGACAAGTTCTGCAGCTTGAGAATTTTTTTTTTCCAGCATCACAAAGACATCAACGCAAAAAAGGCCGGCCAGGCACACAACTGAGCCAAAGCTCCCTCTTGCTTGCCCTTTTTGGCCCTTTGATTTTGAACTCTTGGCTCCTCAGCAGCCTGGCTGCCACAGGAGGGTTTGAGGCGAAATAGGGAGTTCTTAATGAGGGATACCTGAGATCCGAAGCCAACACCCAGCCACATCTTCAGGGAAGTGACAAAATCCTGATGAGTCAGCAGCTGTTGTGCAGACCTCAAATCCTGGGTTCACCAGCATTTGCTCATGGGATTCACATCTACAAGAATACATTACAAGGGATCATTTATAATTCTCCTGAATCAGGAGGAAGACCACTAACAAGGCTACCCATGTCCTGCTTTTTGGATTTTCTTTCAATTAATGCATTTCCCTAGTGTATCACTCCCCAAAATTGTATGGCCCAAAGTATTACCAAAGTGAACTTGAGTATTTCCCAAGTCAACTTGAAGCATAACCTGTTTTTTCCTAGATGATCCCTATTTACTGTCTCAGCATTGGCCTGTGTGGTCTCAGAAGGCTGAGCTGAAGTAGACAACCTGCTGAAATGTATTTAGTGAATTATCGTGCAAACCACAGAAAAACATACAGAGAGAAAGGACTTCTTGGTTGGGTAGTGATGTAATGTTTTATAGAATTACGTATTTGTCCAAGAAATTAGATATTAAAAAAGCCTAATAGGTTGGCAAGCTCAGCTCTCCTGGCCAGACTGTAATTGTTTCATATGATAAACATAATTTAGAGTGCTTTATCTAGTCAGGGTTTAAATGCTGCTAATGAAAAGGTGTGTGCCCTCACCCTCGAGGAAGAATTCCACAAACTCTTGACATCTCACCTTCTCATGTAATTATCTGAACACTCATTTTGCAAATTTGCGTGTGTAATTTTGAGGATGGGAAGTCATTTTGTAGTGTCAGGGCACAAATTTTATCAGCTGTCCTTCCTTCCTCTAAGAAGCCAACAGAAGTCCTATGCAAACAGTGTTAAAATGGTGCACCAAGCCTAGAGATAATGAATGCAGGACTGTCACTTGTTTGACATGCTGGTAACGTGCTGGCTTTTCTGACCTTCGAGAAACCATATCAATTTTCCTATCTATCCATGTTTCATATGGCTCTGCTGAATGATTCATAGACTCAAGAAATGAAAGGCATGTAGCATGTCAGTTACCCATCTGACACTTGCACGGGGCTTTATAGTCGCAGTCAGATGGGAAGAGTGGGTAAGTCTCCAGTTAGGTGCTCACATATCCTCTTTTTCTGCTTCTGAAGGGTTTGGTTTTGTTGTTGTTGTTGTTTTTAATGAACAAAATTTGAGGATCTTTTGATTTCTTATGAAATCTCTAGTCTTGTAGCAGTCCAGTCTGAGTTACTGCATGGCAGCTGCCCCCTCCTTTCTTTTCTCTCTGAGCTGCCAGAGGTCTTTGAATTGCAAACACATCCACTGCATAACTAGTTCAATTTTACAGCACTGATCTTCTCAATCCGACCTTTTCAGGAAGCATCAAGCTTTTGCATTTATGTATGGACAGTGAAAGAACTGTGCCCTTCTACAGCAGGTTTGCATCACAGGAAGAACAGATATGGACCTACCGGGCACTCCAGTAGCATCTGCATGCACACCATGGCCAGGTGGACTTTTCCAGGACACGGTCCATCTACACAGCATCTTCTGACTTAACTTGCGTGGACAGATTGGTTTTCAGCTGATGGCTGTTGGGTGCAGTGCTTTCTGGAAGGCAGTGGAGATGCACCATACTGCTCTCAACTTGCTCATTAGAAAAATCCAAGGCACTCATTACCGGGGGTGAAGACAGCTTGGTGTTTTGATGGGCTACATCTCTTAGCTTATTGGTTTGAACCAACTCAAAGGCTGAATAAAGCATTAGGTGAACTCTGGCTTTCACATCTCATCCAGTTACTCCTATGTGAGCACAGCAACCCATGCCTGGCTGTAATGTGTCTCTCAAGAATGCACCCGAATACTTGAGAAGGCAGAGAATTTGGAAGTGTTCCTCTCTTAGTATTACTCTTTGGTTGTAAAACTTCACAAAAGTTTCAATCAGTGATGATAAAATTCTGCTTAAACCAGTAACCACTTAAGCAAATCCATCTTGGCATATCAGTGATCTGTCTGGAAGGGTGTGATGGTCTCAAGCCAGTATGGTGTATACCGTCAAGAAAAAATTCTCCCCCTTTCCCTTTGGGTGACTTCAGCAGAGAAGACTGGTTGTGTTTACAGAATTCACCACCACCTTAAGATTTCTGGGCAGGTCAAGGTGCCAGGTAACTAAAATACCTCCAAATTTCAGGATTCTGCTTTCCTTTACCATTCGGTAACTGGACAGAAACTGAAAGAAACACACAGCAGTAGACAACAACTAAGGTACAGTTGGGTCATAGAAGCTGACAGGTAATTGTAAAGGGAGCACCAGATACTTTTTGTAATATTTCTTTTGAGAAATAAATTTAGGAGGAGAACTTTCAGGAATGTGGCTGTGTTCACAAAGAAGACTGCTTGTGCAAAGACTTTTATTCTGCAGAAGTTACACATTTGTTTAACTTGAAAGGGAACAAGCCAAGGGCTTAAATTCAGTCAAACAATGCACACGTCTTGTCGGGCATCAGGGCCTTGCAGATGGCATAAGTTAAGCACATATACAGCATTTTACATGATCGGTGCTATGGGGATCCTAACAATTCATTTCAAAATACTGCATCTAGACAAAGATTTCAGGTATCTTGACATTTTCTTTTAAATTGTCCCCAGTCAATAAATTATTTAATACTGATATTGGATATGCACTGCATCTGGCCCAGTTAGGTACTTTTTTCACTTCCATTAGGCATCAAAACTGATTATAAAAAGAAAAGGAAAGAAAAAAAAAAAAGAATTTCAGAAAAGATATACAAGAGAATTTGTTGGGAGGGAGGGCGGTGCAGGAAAGTATGTTAGTCAACTTCTACTTGCTGTACTGTTTCCAGAAACAACGAAACACGAAGTGTATGTTTCTCTTGTGAGTACTCACACACTAAAGAACTGAATGGCAAGTCTGGGAGCCTCAAAGGTACTTAAGTGCTTATAGTTTAAAGGAGGTAGTTCACGGAGTACTTCAGGTATCTGGGCAAGTCCGTCCTGCCTCCTCTCACAAGAAGTTTGTGGCAGAACAGAGACTAGATATCAGATTTCTCCAGTTGTAAGTTGCCTTACACGTCAGCTTTACTTTCACACTCACTTGGCTAATGGAAAATGTTCCCGTTTGTAATGGGCTTTGCTAAAGGTCTGAAGTGGCCACTCTGAGTGGGAATAATTGCAGGGAGGAACAGGATACAACCAGGTTTCTGAGGATGTCCAGTCATGGGTACTTGTCACTAGCAGAATAAAATAAATGAATGCTATTAAAGAAATCTGAGTATCTGCCAGTACTCAGTGTTAAATATTAACTCAGTCAAAACCATTATCTTACTTGTGTTTTAGACTTGCCTGCTCCTGTCCTTACCAACAGGTTTGAGTTCTGAAGCAGGCCCTTTGACAGCAAATGACTCCAATGGATCTTACTTGTGCTAAAGAATCAGCTGCTGCTCGTGGCTATAACAACCCTGATCCTCTACTGCTTGTTGTAAAGCTTCTCATTTCAGATAATATCATAGACCTCTGCAATAAATAAAAAGCCGTTTACATCATTCATGTTGTTTACTGACATTTTAGCATTACATTCAGATTAGCTGATGGAAACTAACCTGTCTGGCTTTCCGATGTCTCTTCAGTGCTAATAACACCATGCTGCAGCGTGTGGGATGCAAACATGGCACAGCAACTATCTGCACTCCAGCAAGCAATGCTTTCTCACATTAGGATGCCATTTCTATCGTACTGCTTGGGGAATAAAAACCTCTTATATTTGTTTCTCTGTGAGTGCTGTATTCTGTTGCCTGTTGTCTGGGTGCTTTCTGCATTGAAATGACTGGTGAGTGGCAGTCCTCACCGCTGCTGACAGCTTTGTTTGACGCAGAGATTCCTTCAGAAGCTGCTGGAAGGGGCAAGGTGGCGGAGGCTGTGATTTTACTTTTGGTGGTGAAGTTTGCTGAGAAACTTTTCAGTAGTTCTTGAAGACAACCAGAGCTGGGTTCAATTAATCTCCCTAAGAGATGTAAATTACTAACTTCATTGTGCCCTTTTTAGCTCAGCCAGTTGCCTAAATGACACAACGTGTCGTTCTGCAAAAACAGGAGGTATTCTAATGGATGAAAGCATATAAAGCAGATCACAGCTCTCAAGCAGGCCATTTACAATTCCTTCGACAGGAGAAATCTTGAGAACGCTGTATGCAACATCCTAAGTCTTCTCGGAGATTTGGGGAGCCGTAATATTCAGTTTCCATGACTAAATCAAATCCTTCTTACCGTAATCTTTCAACATCAGAATTACATAACGCGCGGCGTTTCACACACAAACATCTGACGTCTGTGGCACTGCTCCCACCAAACCCTGCATGCACATCGCTGGAGCTGGAAGAGCACGCAGACAAGGAGAACTTCAGCGGTGCTCTGATGCGCAGAGGAGGTGCGTGGCCCGGCTGCCCTGCGCTGCAGATCACAGCCCTGCCTCTCTCCTAATTACACCCTCCATCTCCGTGCATTAGCATGGAGCCGAGCAAACCTGACTCATCACTTCTCCCAACGCGGAGACCCGCGCCGAAGCCCGGGGAGGAGCAGGCTTAGCCCCCGCCTCAGGCCTCCACACCGCCAGCCAGCTCCCAGCCCTCGCTCCCTGTGCCTTTCAGGCTGCCCACCGCGGGTGGCGGAGCGGGAGCGGGACCGATCCCGGGGCCGGGTCGGTACCGCAGCAGGACCGGGCAGCCGCAGCCCGAACCACCCCCCGCTCCGCAGCCACCGCCACTCCCTCACAGCCCCGGGGGCGGGGCTTCCTGTGCGTTATTTGCATAAGCACCCGATTGGCCAGCAGAGGACACGCGCCGGCGCGCTGACTCCGCCTCTCTGCCCAACGCTGCCCAGAGACGCGGTCGGCCCAGCCCCTCCGCCGCGCTGCTCCCGCCCCTTTCCCCGCCCCTTTTCTCAGCTTGCCCGGAGATGGGAGCCGGCGAAAGCCCTTCCCATTGGTCACCGGCGTGTGGCTCCCGTGATTGGCTGGTCGGCGTAGCGGTGGGCGGGGCAGGCGGCGCGGATTGGCGGAGCGCGCAGGGGTGTGTGCTCGGGGGGCAGCGGCCCGGAGCGGGGAGCTGGGGCCGCGGCTGGAGGATGGGGGCGGCCGGCGGCGCGGGCTGCTGAGAGGCGCGGAGCCCAGCACAGCCGAGCCTCGGTCCCCGCCGCACTCCGGCCCGGCCCCGGCAGCATGAACAGGATCAGCGCCGGCTCCATCGGCGGCGGCGGCAGCGCTGCGTCCGCCGCCGGCCAGTACAGGGTGTGCGGCAATTGCCGGAAGGTGCCGAGACAGGTAGCGGGGGGCACGGCCGTGAGTGCAGAGGGGCAGCGAGGGTTGTTCGATGCCGAAGGTTCGGGGGGTCGGAGTGGGGCTGTGGGGCGCAGAGAACCGTGGGGAGGGGGAGGGCGAAATGAGCGCAGGGTGAGAGCTCGGGGCTGGGAGCTGGGGAGTGAAGGCAGCGGGGTGGGAGTGTCGGGAGGCTGGCGGTGCCGCCCCGGGGTCCCTGTGGGGCTGCTTGCGAACCTGGGAGGTTCGTCCCCGGCACCTTTCGGGGATGAGGAGCTCCGGGAATCAAAGCTTTAAAAAATATATACGAAATCACCCCCAAAAAGGCCTTCAGCAGCCGCGCTCCGTGCGCTGAGCGCAGCCCCGTTCCGAGCAGCCCTGCCGACCCCCGGTGTGCCGCACCGCTCCGCCGCCCCGTCGAGGTGCGCTCCGGTTGCGCTGCGCCAATGAATTAAAAGCGCTGAGCTGTGCAGACGCGGCCGCCCCGAGCCCGGGAGCGACTCCGATTCAATCCGCTCCGGGTTCGTCCTCCGAAACGCTGAGAAAGTCTCGAAGTCTGCGAGCTCAAATATTTGCGCTCTTTGTCCGAAATCTGTTTTTCTTCCTCTGTGGGTCAGGCCAAGTGCCAATCAAAGTTGTTTTTCCAGCCTCTCTTCCCTGCAGTACGAGCGCTCTTTTTTTTTTTTTTTTTTTTTTTTTTTTTTTCTTCTTTTTTGAGGGTTTGGTTTTTGGACAGGAGGTGTGTGTTAGGGGAGGGGGAGGAGAGATGTTAGAGCCCGGTCGGAGGGCGAAGCAGATCTCAAAAATCGTGTTTCTAGGCTGTTTGAATGGAAAGAAAATCTTATTAAATGTGCGTGCTTGGTATGCGCAGTTATTTTTTCCATAAACTCTTGGATCATGTTACGGCCGATACTCGGTGCTGGGCTCTGAGCTCAGCCTGCGAGAAATGCGATGGATCAGAGCTGCACATCGGCAGCTTTAACCGTTTCCTGGCAGGGCCAAACCCCCCCCCGGGCTGCAGCGCTGCCTTTTGGGGCAGCGGCGACCCAAAGAGAGGAGTCCTGTGGGGTTTATGCCCAAAACAGCTCCAGACCTGCCATAAGCGGTGCCAAATACGTGGAGAAAGCAGGGAGGGAGTGTGCTGCCTTCTGCCAGATCATCAAAACGTTTTGTTGACAAATAAAGTGGTGCTTGGCAGCGCTGGCATGTCTGAAATTAAATTGAAATGATTAAGTTGCTGTTGGTTTTCTGAAGCTGCACTCAAGCCGTGCTGGGTAGGGCTGGTTTTGTGTGTTGCTTTGATACTGGGGGGTAGGAGTAGGATTTACGGTCCAGGTAACAGGAAACTTTCCCAGATTAGGTGTTTTTCAGTAATTAGGGAGGATAACAGTGATAGGACGAGAAGGGATGGTTTAAAACTGAAAGAAGGGTGATTTAGATTGGATGTTAGGAGAAAATCCTTTGCTCAGAGGGTGGTGAAGCCTTGGCACTGCTGCCCAGAGAGCTGTGGTGCCCCATCCCTGGAGGTGCTCGAGGTTGGATGGGCCCTGGGCAGCCTGAGCTGGTGGGGGGCAACCAGCCCATGGCAGGGGTTGGGCCTGAATGGTCTTTAACGTCCCCTCCAACCTCAGCCATTCTACGGTTCTGTGGTAATGACTGTATGGCAAAGCTTAGGAACCTGCCCTAGTTTGTTCACAGTCACATAAACTGCTGCAAAACTGAGGAAAGAAAAGAGAAAGCTTGTAGCCCATGAAACCCAGCCTGTTCCTTGAGATGTGCGTTGTGCCTGCATTGGTTGCACCAGGACATCGTTGCATCTGTTTTTTTAGGCAGGGCAATAAACATAGAAGCAGAAAGCTGCTGACTCCATCTGTAATCATTTAGAAGTTGGTATAATAGAATCACTGTAAATTTTAACCTTTTGCACTTTGTTGGCAAGCATACAAGTAGAAAGCAGGGAGAAAACAACAGGGCTTAGTGGAAGTGAGATGCAGATTTGACCTGAGACTCAGAGTAATAATCTTCAGATAAGTGCTGCCTCATCTGTTCTTTTGATGGTATTTTTTTTTTTCAAAGCTCATGTGATAATATGCTGGAAGGATGATTGGCCTTAAAAATGTGCTGAATCTCTTCTGCCCTCCTCTGTCTCAGGCCTTTATCTGGAGGCACTCAGTGCCTGCAGCTGGGCAGTGCAGTGTCAGTATGACATGAGGCCAAAGCAGCCTCCTGCTTGGTGCAGTGGGGTGAGACTGGAAGTAGCCTGGAAGCTTTTGGATGCTGATGGGTGAAGGCGAGCTTCTCTTTCAGCAGTAGCAGCCGGATGCAGGTTTCGGATGATTTCTGATTAATCACAGTGATTTAATGCAACAAAGTTCTGTGGTAGGGTAGTGCCAGCAACTTGCTGAGGATCCTTCAGTTAAATTAGCCTACGAGGAAGATTTTGCATAATAAATAGAATAATTTCCAGTTGGTTTTATTGTTATGGGACACTTCAGGTCACCAGGTAAACTTGCAGAACAGTTGCTGCTGATCAGAGGGTCTGAGGTGTTGTAGCCACGAGAGCTCAGTTGTTTTTCCAAATCGAAGGGTGATAACCCAGTGATAGGTGAGGCTGTCCTAGGCTGTGAGTGAGCTTGTTGGAAAGGCAGTCAAGGCCAATGCTGCGATTCAGCTTAAATGGAAGAACGAGCAAAACTAGACGGGTAGTTCTAGTTCGTGGATGTGGTGAGCAGGCTTTTAAACTAAAATGTGGTGTTTTGGTCTATGGGGAGGCACGTAAAGTGGTGTGGGAGTGCTGGAGCCAAGCATTTCATAGAGGTGGCTGAGAGCTATTGCTGCTGCTGTGACCCATGTGGTCGTCAGATCTGGAGGTGGAAAGTCCTCAGCTGGGTGTGGGTGAGGGAGCAGGCAAGGGCTGCAGCTTGTTCCAAACCACAGGTTCTGTACCCAAAAGAAATCTGCATCCTGGGCAAGCCAGAAGTGTGCACACAAAAGGGGCTCGGTAATCCTTTGGACAAATAACTGCCTCAGGAAGGCTTTGTGCAGTAAGCAAAGAGTCTTCAGGGGGTGGAAAAACCCCAACACATCAGGAAATGTAAGAACAGGGAGAATTCACCAACTGGTGCAGCTCAGTTGCAAATGGCAAAGGATCTTTTTTTTGTCTAAGTACAGGTTGGTGAGATAGAAGAGAAAATGAGTTAGAGTGGTCCCAGAATTAAATACTTGTTTTGTGCCGGGTGTCAGTGAGGGAGATGGAGGGCAGTGCTGGGCAGCTGAGGGGAGGCCTGCTTAGTCGGCCTGAGCCCATCTCCCTCCTGGTGACCTGGGAGAGCTCTCAAATCCCGAATCTGTTCCCATTTTTTTCACAAGCCTGCCAAATGTGGGTGATCCTCTGGGAGGAAAATAGCGCTGAATGTGAGGGATGGAATTTTCCATGCTCTGCATCCCCCATGCCAGTCTCCTTCAACACGATTCTCAGCAGTAGGCAAGTTACTAGAACTGATGTAGAAGGAAAAGCATACAGATAAATGAAAAATGCATGTGATACCGCCAAAGTAGGTCACACTAGACTTAAATCGTAACCTTCTGCTGGTGAGATCTGCTGTAGTGTCCTCTTCTGAGAGCTGCAGATTGACTGAAACTGGATCTCATTCATTAAACATCTGAAGTAACATCACAAGCCGAATTTCTGGCTTTGCCAGCAAGTCAGCTGGAAGTGAATGTTGTTCTCAACAGCAGAAAGTTTGAATAGGTTTGAAAAGCATTGGGGTGAATTTATGACCAAAATGGAAGGAGACTTCTCAATAGGATGTGGTAGCTCTGTGGGCAGGTGCTGCTGTAAGCTGTGCTGCTGCGTATCAGCTGTGCCAGCACTGTGGGCACTGCAGACCTGTGGTCTGATCTGTTTTGTCTGTATTTCTGTTCCTGTAGTGAGCAGAGGGGTGATGGGGCTGGGGATGGTGGTGGGCTGTGTGGAAGTGTGACCGTTTCTCAGATATATACAGGAGCCAGAAGTGGTAACTGTTGTCCATCTGGGGAAGGAGCAGAGTGTTTCACTGCAAGCTGGAGGACCTTGAGCAGCAGAGTACTTAGAGCTGGGGTAGGTGCAGTGGCATGGCATGTAAGAGTCACCTGTAACTGCTCTTCACCAGTAAGTCTGGGGGTAAAGCTCCATGGAGGGGCCAAGGAGAGGGATTTTAGGATACTGGAGGACCAGGACAGTCCTGCGGGGTTTTGCAGCTGGGAGGAAAGAAGCCGGGATGGATCCCAGTTCAACAGGTGCAGAGGTGAGCTGGATGGATGTTCAGAGAAATAGGTGACTTACTTTGCAAAAGGAGAGTAAAAGACCTTTGCTTTTTTAATCCAGCAGAAATATGGGATTGTGATGGATTACTGTTAATACGTCAGACAGTAAGAACCAGCAAGGAGAAATAAGCTAATGAGCAGATGGATATAAAATGGTCATAAATACATTTAGGATGGAAAATTAAGTGTCCAGGGCTGTGAGGTTCTGGAAGAGTTTGTTCTAGGTCTAGACTGTCAAAAATACACCTGCTTTTAAGATAGAAAGTGCTGTGAACGTCATTAAATGATGTAGTGCTAACAATAGCACTGGCCTAGACTCAGTGAGTTGAGGTCATGTCAAGAAAAAAAAAAAGAGAAAGAGGAGGGAGACTTTCATTCACTTTATTGTTTCACATGGGTGAATAAGAAAATAGCCCAGAAATGAACCAAAAATAGTCTGATGTCAGGTCTCAGAAGCTCATGTAAGCGAAAATGCATGTCACCGTGAGTCATGGAGGTGCATGGAAGTGCTGTCATCTGTTCTGTAGAAATAAGAAGGCCTCTCAAGGACATCTCAACTATTTTAAGGAAAGCCAGTCTGGTTCAGTGTCTTCTGAGCATAACTAAATCTGCTTTGCCTTTGCTTGAAAAACACCTCTGGTTTCCCATGATGCAGCATCTTCACATTACTGTTCTGTGGTTCGGTACTCAGGTACTGTGGTTGGTGTTGGATAATTGACCGTGATGCTTGACAGAGCATCTTGCCTTGTAAATTTGAACAATGTCCACTGTAGTTTTAGGCTTCTCTTGGTCACTCTGTAGGTATCTTAACTCGTGGTTGCTATGTAGGCAACTTCAGGTCTTTGGTGGGCTTCTTTCTAAAGTTCTCACAACAATTTGCAGTCTTTGGCATGAAGAGCTAACTCTGTTGAATCTGGTTGTAGTGACTCTGTTGTTTGTGACATGATGTGTGCTTGTTCTCTGGTCCCTTGGAATGGAGCTGGAAAGAAACCAGTTCAGGTCACTCCAGCGCTGAGCCCACCTGCACGGATAGGGGCAGAGATGGGGAATGTGGTCTGTGAGGATCCAAAATGTAAACACCAGGCTCTTGAGGCAATTAGCAAGACCCTCACCCTCATCATTTGGTCCTATTGTCCTGGAAGGAGTGGCTTAAAAAAAAACAAAAAACCCTTACTTACCAAGATTCTTCCCTTCAGTATATATGCATCTGAAAGTCCAGTGACGATTGATTTCTGTCTTCCATTCTCACAAGTCTTAGAGTAATTTCTATCTTTTCAGAATCTGACCCTTTTAAATAATTGTTCTCTTGGCTGTCTTTGTTAATTATTGGCTTTGGTGTCTGGAATTGGAGAGCAGTGCTGCTTCTTTAGCATGTCTGCTGGTATCTTGTCACTACGAAACCAGTGACAAGACTTGTATGAACTGCGCTCATGTAGAACAGTCACTTTTATTTTAAAAAGTGAAAAAGAAAGGAAATGTATTGTCTGGAGGCAGGAGGGGAAAGAGAGTGGGGGGGGGAGGTTTTTCTTCAAAAGAAACCTTGAGGTTTAGCGTTGAGAGCAAGTTGGCCAAGTGTGGAGGTTGTTCTCTATTAAGACTTACTGTTGCTGGTAGGAGTGGTGCCTTACGTTAGCCAAATCGCAGGCTGTGGTTTGGAGATGTGGATTCTGTGAGCATTTGCTTTAAATTTATGCATATTACTTAATTGGTGCTTCAAATTTCATGTCTCTTTAAATGATGATGTTTTGAAATCTTAAAAAAAAAAAAAAAAAAAAAAAGAGATGGCTTGTTAAGCATCCTTGGTTTTTCCTCTCACGTTGGCAAGGGAGGTGTTGATACTCGTTTGGTTCTTTATTTGAACTATTTTTTTTTCCTGGCTAGAAAGATTTGAGAGAGAAGATAGTGGTATAATTCTCCTCTGGTTTTGCTTAGCTAGGGGAGTTTGTCTGGAGATCTTATTATCAGATTTCCATTTCCAGGGCTGGAGAGTAAGAATGGATTGCAGTTTGCTTGGCCAGACTGAATATTGGCTTTTGTCTAAGTGGGTCAGGATAGACTGGGGGGAAGAGTGGTATTTTCAGTAGAAAAGAGATTCAAATTGTCAAGAGGGAGACCTTCATTAATGAGAAGTGGCACATGATCAGCTTTGGAATAATCTGTATGGAAATAATTCATGCTATTTAATTTCTCTGTTCTTTGCAGGCGTTCCAGTTTGTATGCAGAGGTCCTTCCCATTGTTTTCTCAGCATCCCAGCCTGGTAGTCTGTGCCTTTCAAGTAGAAGCTATAGGGAGTGTGATGTAGATGACTCAAATATGTTGTAAATATTTGATATAATACGTACGCTATGTAAAATATACAAATATCTTTGAGGTGTGGATATTCTTTGCAAACAGTTCTTTTTTATTTTCTGTTTATCAGTGCATCGAATGCTTTAGTGGTGTTTCAGCAAATTGTGTGGGATTCTCTTTCTAACATCTTGGGCAAACTGGTGTTACTGATAATAAGGGAGACCGTGATCAACTATTAATTTCAAGTGTCTCTCTTAACTACTGGTTTCTGGTTTTTATTATAGGATACTTCTTGCATGTCAGACATTGGGTAACTATTGGTTGGGACAAAATACCAGTGTAGATGAGAGTTAATGTTGGGTATTTAGGATGCTGAGAAACGAATTGCTTTGCTCTTGGTATAGACTGTTATCAACCATTGACTCATCTAAACATCTTCATTTTTGCATCGTATTTGAGTTGAGAGTTAGATGATTTGAAGTGTAGGCTTTTTTCTGCTAGGGTCTAGTGTTTGTGACAGCAGTGGGCTTAACCATACGCAAGTCAGGGGAGGGCTAAGCAGAGTGTAACTGATGACAAGTCAGGGTCAGAGATGGAAATTGGGGTACTCATTCTGGAAAAGCATCTTACATCTTTCCCGAATGTCCCTGGTTACCTGAATTAGAGAAAGTAGATGCAACCTCCTGATTAAACATCTGTTTTCTTTCTTGTTAATGACTCTATTGCATTTCTCTCAAGGTAAGCAACTTGTTTTCATAGAGCAGCAAAGTAGTGACTTGAGGCTGCATGCAGTCCCTTTCCTTGGGCACTGTGTGGAAAAAACTAATAATTTTAGGGAAATACGAAGTATTCCTGGCTTTGTGTCTTATAAGTAGGCTGGAAGTGGAGAGGATAAGCCTGCATTGCACAAGTGAGTTCCCTGTGGACTTGCTCCATGTTGTGTGGTTAATGCATGGACCACCGTTAGAGCTGTGTTTTAAATCTTCCAACATAACAAGTGTTAGGTTAACACATATGAAAGCCAGGACAGGCCACATTCCTGAGGATTATGTGGAACCATAGGTTTCTATAACCTCTTAAAGCACAGAAGACATTCAGAAGATTACTTTGAACCCAGTTTTTCATCTATTTGGAACGAGTAATGAACTCGTAAATACATTTAATATATCTCCATTACTATACTTCACAATCAAAATGGTTTGCATCTGTGCTACAGAGAATTGGAACTTGATTTTTACATGGAACCAGAGAGGATTCTGCATTCTTTCAGTTAAGTGATACTTCTAGAAGATTCTTTCTTAGAAGGGAGTAGCGATCACAAAGATGTCTCAATTAACATTTGCGCATGCAGATGAACATTAAACGTGACTTGGGGATAGGTAGCTTGGGAATTAAAGAGTTTACACTGCTGCGCTACTCCACGGAACCAAAGTCAGAGTTACACTGATGGTATGCAGTGCTCAGTGTGTTGGTGTAAATTGTTCTTAGAGCAGCACACTTGCTTCAGAATCTTTTATCTGTCTCTGCTTTATTACTGCACTGGATTTGCTTTTGCTGATACTGACAAAACAATTGAAAGCCAGCATATGTTCTCTCTTCTATATGAATTGTGCAGTTAAAATTATTAAGTAAGACACTACCTTAACAGCAGTGAAGCTAATTCAATAGCATGTGCTTGTAAATATGTTTAATATCTCCTGCTTTAGCATGTGGCAAAGGGAATGTAGTTACATTATTGACTGAATATATCTGGAGGTGTCTTGGCCATATGGTATTAAATCTGTTTTAATGTAATTATCTCTATTAACTGAAAAAAAAATAATTAAAAATATTCTCTCCGAGTTGATTGACGTTCTTCTCAGTAAAGTGCCTTCACTGCTGATTAGAGGTGTGGAAATAGTAATTTGTTCTCGCATTTAGAAATTTGATTAGACCTCTAATGAAACGGAGCACCCACACACTGTCTAAATATTCTACCTGACACCAGTTGGATCTCATGCATGTTGGAAGAACCCTTGAAATGTTGCTTTACTACAGTATGTTTTGTGTCTTGGAATCAACTGCCTTCATTCAAATACCCACTGGGTGTTCAACCAGCAAGATGAACCTGGACCCTCCTTGGAAATCAGCATCAGGATTTGATCATTCTTCTGAGCACTCGTTGCCTTGCTGCAATAACGAGGGTAGAACTAGAAAATGATGGAATCATGGAAGGCAGCTGCTTCAATGGAAGCACCGGTATTGCTGAGTAGACTTCAGAATTGCTGTGCACAGACGTGGTAGGCATTGTACAACATACAGATGTTGCTAAAATTCACAAGCTGTTAGTGTTCGTGGGTAGCAATAAGCAGATAAGAGCACACTAAATGAAGATTAAAGTTGCAGAATGATCCCAGCTCTCCCCATGATGAGAAGGCTTGTTCTGTTTCCTCCAAAAGTTGATCAAAACAACCTGCAGGTGCCCTGACAGTTGTTCCAGCGCCTGTCTTTTAAGCCCTCTTAACTCAGTTGGATGCAGTGTTTGTTCAAGAGCACTACTATCGGAAAAGTCTGAATCAGGACTCTTTCTTAATGTCTCGCAGTAGAAAATTCCAGGTTTTTGTGGTAGGAAACACATGAAAACAGCATTTGAAATGCGTGATGTCCACTAGCCAGCAGCTCATTGTGGCTGATTAGCTTGCAGGAGATAAGCTCTAACATATCTTTTGTATTCTTCCTTCTAGTTGTTTTGGTCAGTTTTCTCAACCACTGTGGTCTTCAGTAGTTTTACTTTTTGCAGTCTCTGCTTGTAAGCAAATACGATGGGAGGGTGTTGAACCAAAAGAACTCCAACTGATTTATGCTGTTTCAATGCATATTAAAACACTTTTTTTCATTTTATGCTCCTTCTGAAAACCCGAACAAACTGTTCAATGACATTAGTAGTTTAATTTTGCCCACAAGATGTTACTGGGGGAAGACTGAACGAGGCTCTAACATGAGGGATCATTTAAGTAGAACCTGTTCTAAGATAAGTGACTCTTATTCCAGCAATTTAAAACTTGTATTCTGACTTCGGTGTGGGTGCTTCACAAGTAGTTGGAAGAAAGGGTGTGTTGGTTGAAAAGGTCAACTGCAGCGTTATTAAAGAGTGAAGGAACCTGCAGGCTGCCTTCTCGTTCTTCAGAGGAGATGGAGCCCTGTACGTGTTAGACGTGAACAGAGGACAGGTGGAAAGAGAGCAGTCTTCAGCCATGCTGGAGCAGCTTCTCACCCACAGCTTTGAAAAGCAGAATGAGAATGGAGGCAGATGGAGGGTTTCCCTCCATGCCCCTGTTCTTTAGGCGACTTATGCAAAAGATATTTTAGATAAAGCTGTAGTTCCTTGACCTATTTATCCAACAGAAACTTGCAGTACAAGCAAAAGCAGTTTGACTATGCAGTGCTGTTGCTCCTTTATATGGGACGCTCCTTTGGGTTAAGCTGTGCCTCATGAATACTTAAAGGCAGCATCCAGCCATCCAACATGACTAATTCTTCTTGGTTTAGAAGCTAGGTCTATGGCTTCAATTCATATTTCTTAGAAAACATGGAATACCCATTGTCTGATTTCTGTCCACACAGAGGTAAGCTGGATGCAAGTAAAGGCTGCCAACCTCTTAAGAGCTGGGCCTACTCCAGTGCTAGGGTCTTGGTTTGGATTTGGTTACTTCATACAGAAAGAGGGCACGTGGACTGGAACGTAATAGAAGACCTCAGTAGGCAACACGTGTTAACCACTCTTCCATTCCTACGGGAGAGGGCACAGAACAAGTGGCATTTCTGCAGGACATGCTGGTGGTTTTTTTTTTTTTTACAGTCATGAAATCACTAAAATGCAGCCAAAAGTTCTCTTAGTGGAAATATAGGCAGTAATCTGAGGAGACGGTGGAGCCCGTCAGCTCTGAGGTTGGGGGGTGAATCTGAAGTTCTGCCAACCTGGATGGCTGCAGAGAGCAGGAAAGCTCATCTGTACCGGGACACATACTTACGTTTAGGCACAGTGCATTTTCTATACCAGTGATGAATCTTCATTTTTGAAAATCAGCATCTCTTTCAAGCTTTGGCAGGAAAATAGAAGCTGTGTACTTTAGGTCATTACTGCCACCAGCTCAGCTCAGCTGTGTTAAGTCAGCATGCTGCGGAGATGGTGTCTCAGCAGTGACTCACTCTGGTAAGACCTAGCTCAAGACAAAAAAAAAGAAAAAGAGGAAGAAACTGGAAACTGCTTGACTGCAAGTAGTTACGGTCATTCCAGCATGTTGGTGGCTTACGGTTGTGCTACTGAGATGAAGCCTTTTCTCTGTCAGTCTCCTGTCCAAACCTCTCCCAGACTAATGGAGCATGAAATGGTTGGTGGGTCAGCTCCTTGCTTGTTGCAAAACAAGCTGCAGTCTATGCAAATAAGACTACTTGGAGAAATAATTTGTCCTAAGTGGTGGCTGTGTTAGGATTTCCTGTCAGGGGAAGAACCATGAGGGCTCCCTGGTGGTTCTCCCATCTGTGGCCCCGTAAGGGTTTTGGGGACTTCTTTTAAGGAAAGCTGTGTAAGAAAACTTAGTCTGGTGAAGTCGTATGCATGGTATAGGTAACAGCTCCTTCTGAAAAATGCTTAGGAGTCAACTAATCAAAAAAGCCTAAAGCACCTATCTTAGACAGCAAGGTGCTTGCTCTTGGAAGCTGTGCCCTTAGGCTAGAGGTAAAAGTGTGTTAGTCAGGGAGATTCTATTTTTCATCTGGCATGTTCTTTCTGTTTGAGTTCATGGACCAAATTTAAATGGCAGAACTCGTGCTTCCCTGAAAGCGGGAGGACATTGTTCCTGTTGGGCATCCACAGGGACTGTCCTTTTCCAGACAGAGCTGGGAGAGCAGCATCAGTGTTTCTTACGTTATTTGAATTCTAACAAAGATGCTCAACAGTCATCAATTGTAAATGAGCATTGGACTGAGAAACTGGTGCTGAGGGGGTTTCTCATTGTTACAAAAGCTTTTCAGTGGATTAACTTATGAAATTCTGTGGGTCATGTTAACATTTCACTCAGTGGAATTTTAAGGAACCATAGCCACAAGTTCTGTTTCCTGTAAACTAGAAAATTTATGTCAGCCTTGTATGTTAATATTTTTTATACTGGCTTGCATTCTGATGGGAACAGCTTAGCAGGAAGCCGTCGTGGTTAGGTAGCATAGCCAAAGTCTGTTTGTATTCGTCCAGGTACATATCAATCTGAACAAACCTTCCTATCAGTGAATACAGTGTACATATATATTTTCTTCCTGCTTTAACTCGTCAGTTTTTTCTTCACTTTTTTGGAAGTCTAAATGGATGTCACTTCTGATATGGCACATTCAGGAAAGGGAAAAACATTTTTTTTCCTAAAACCAGTATTAATAAGCAATTAAAGTGCAAGGTACGCAAAATTGTGGGGTAAATGATGCAATAATTGTTGAGTAGATAGCCCAGTAATGTGCTCAGCCAGGCTGCTAAGGAGTTATCTGATGTGGCCTGCGTGTTTTAGACCAGAGTAGCATGATGATTGTTTCTGCAGCAGTCAGGTACATCTAGAATTGTTTAGGTAATGCCAATTCATACCTATGTTAGAGAATAGGTTTCTTTTTTCTTAATAGCTCACATAGAATAAATAGTATTTGGGAACCAAATCTGTCTTAGTGCTGCAGCTCATCTAACAGTGTTGGAGCAGCTGTAATGGACCGGATTGAAGCCCAGTGTCCCATCAGCAGCAGCAGCCAATGGCAGGAACTAAGGAGAGAGGACACAAAGCAGAGCACACTCCTGGCGGTGCTCCCTTGGAGCTGCCTCCCAGTCGCCAAGTGTTTGTAACTTGAAAACTTCCTGAGCTAGAGGCGGTTTCCCAATATTTAGTACCCCTTCATTCATTTCTCTTCTGTTAGCTCCAGTGATTTGCTTCTGAACCCACGCAAACTCTAGGGCTCCACAGACTCTTACAGCAAGGATTTCCGTGCCTTAGCTGTGCACTGTTGAAGAGTTTCGGCACTGCTATTTGGCCTTCTCATCTGTGACTTGGTTTGAATCCCAGTTCTCTGTGGACTGTGGCAGCCAGGAAGCCATCGAGTCAAATATCTTGACAGCAAGCACAGCATTTCAGTTTCTTTCCAAGACCCAAGCTACTGAAATCCTACATGGAAAAGATGGCAGGAGGGTAACCGAGCTAAGCACATCTCCCTCTTTGTAATGGTCTGGATGAGAGGATTTGTTTTTCCTCGAGTCTTAAGATAGTTCTTGCACATAGATTTAAAATAACTCGCATGATCATTTTGTACGTGAAATTTGTGGGAAAAAAAGTAGTTTGAAAAAACCATGTTTCTGCCATCTGTGTGACTTTCCTCTGTCTCGGAATAGATTGAGTTTTCAAGCACCTTTCACTTACCAGGTACTATATAAAGCATTTTTCTGCAGCAGCATATTCTGGGACACCATTTATTTTCTCTGGAATACTTTTCATCCTGCTGCAAGCGCTGCACACCAAGGGGGAGTTTTGTCAGGGACACGCGAGGAGCTTATTGCTGGATTCTGTGATTTTACCACCTCCTTGAGATGGAGCTATCATCTGCGATACATTACATTGCAGGTAATGAACGCTGCTTTACAAGAGCATCAACCAGCACAGCCTTGTTGCTTCAGATAGTCGGTCAACCCAGTGGTTGAAGCTGGGTAGGAAGCAATTTCAGAGAGGTGGTGCAGAGGTCAGAGCCCAGCTTGTTCACACCCTGCAACTGCAGAGAGATTGGGATGCTAATCGGAGGAGGATATTGTTGTTATTTTTTCCATTAAAGTGCAAAGATAGGACCGAGAGGTCTGCTCACTGCAAGTATGGTACTCTTTTGTTGAAGCTGTCTGGTTTCATTGCCTAAATTTTGTCTCTCTGTCCTTTGCTGCAATGAAATGACAGCACTGCCAAAAGAGACGAGGTGACAGAATGCAGCCTCGATGCCAACCTCTGCTTAAACAGTTCTCCCAGTCTGTTCTTATGGCAGCTCCCAGTGAGGCGCACCTTCCTCAGAGTCCTCGTTGGTGATCATCTCTGCTGACGTGCTGCGGTGTTTGAAGATGTTCTGGCATGGACTGCAAAGCCTGTTAAAGGTTTTCTTTAAAATACGTCATTGGAGCATTTTGATGTTTGCTGCCCTTATATTAATCATCTTTCAAACATTTTAGCATATTTGAAATCCAGTTTAAAACAAGTCAGCCACTTACTTCACAGCAGAAGGACAGTTATTGATTTATGGTATGGATGAATACCATTCAATTTTACTTGCTTACAGGGCATGTATTTCCAGACAATACTTCTATTAAGAATTGAGCCGAGCGTTCTTAGGAAGCAGTTCTGCCAGGGTTACACAGCAGATTTACATAACCCTGGGCGTCTTTCTCTCTTTTTTTAATGTCCACCAGTTATGCCTCTCCTATTGGCAGCACGCCCGATTACTGTGCATGCATTTATGAATTGCAGTATTTAACTGTTCAATTACTGTATGCTAAAGATAATGTGATATCTGTCGGTGGTTAATTTAGGCATTAATTCAGGCCTGCCAAAGCAGCTGCCGCTTATCTTCATGTTCTGTCAAACGTTTGTTCCACCCGTTGGTCATCCCAGCTAAACCACTGATGTTTTCCACTGTAACTTTTGCCCTTGATGCCTGATGCTGCTGATATAGAAAATGCTCATCTGCTGTGCTGGTAGGATTTTGAGTCATCCTGACCATCACAAGATGATCTTCTGTCCTGAGGGTATTTCCTGGGGAGCATACAAACCTCCAGTGTTGGGTGTGCAGGGAGGAAGGGAGGCACAGTTGCCTTGTCTGCTCCTTCAGGGACTGATTAGAGGGGAGAAGTTTTATTTCTTTATTTTTTTCTTTTTTGTTTGGTGGCTGAATTGGACCAGAAGATCATTTTGGCAGCAGTGCAGGTCTTGCCACTTAGCAGTGGATTTCTGTTGATCTGCAGAGAAAAAGCAGGTCGTGCTGTGACAAAGTTCAGTTCATCCTGAGTTGGACATCAGCTTTCTTTTTGGATTGCAAACAGCATCCAGCTGGCAAATTGATTTGGATGCCAATGTTTGGTTAGTTTTGGTATCTGATAACGACTGCGGCATGAATAATTACTTTTATTTTGAGGTTTGTCTTAAAATAGATGGAAGTGAATCTCTAGCAGCAAGTGAACTGAACAATCTGTCTCTCCTTTTCATCTGTTAGTAATGTTTGGGCTTGGTTATTGGCCTTTTGAAGAAATCTTCTCATGGATGGTTTTCCATTTTTTGGGTCAGGAGCCCTGCTTTCTTAGGTAGATGCGTGCTCTACACTATAGTTACGTCATGATTAAGTTATAGATATGTCTTTTATGTGATATATTCAGTTTGGCTTCCTAGATAAAGAAATGTTTTGCAGCAGACTTATTACTCTGATGTTTGACTTGGTGTCACTGCCTGTTAGATTACAGTTGCACCCGAACGTTCATTTTGGTTAATAGCTGTAAATAACTTGGAAACTACCTCCAGGATGGAGAAGGTGTTACAGAACAAGTGGGACCAAGAGAGGAAGTAGATGTAGGTAGGCTTTCTTTATAAAAAAAGGGTGTAGACTTTTCTGCCAGTAATTGCATGTTCACTTCTGTGTTTTTCTGCTGTAGGTTGAGTGTATCAGATATCTTTCAGAGATTGAGGAACTGCTCTTGAATTTCTGCTGCATGGCCATCCATCTTGGGTTGTGTAGAAATTGCTGCCTTTTGGTTTCTAATTAGCATGGACTGTGTTCTTAATAGCTGGTATAGGGATGGGAACTTGGGATAGGCTTCCTTTTATTGTACGGAATCCAAATGGGCTGTAACCTGTTACCAAAGCAAAAGCTCCACATCAATTGTACTGCGCTGGCTCCCTTCCCAGCTCCTTGCACCACTCCATCGGCTGTGAGGCACAAAGGCGGTGAATTCTTAACATTAAGGGTGGCCTTTAAGTACTTCGAAATGCTGTTTCATGGGGGAAAAAAAAAAATATATATATATATATATTACAGTTTGACTTCCTCTGCAAATTTTCATCTTTATTGCTTAGCTTGCTTTTTGGAGTTGTGCATTCTGTTAAGAGGAAGAAAGCGTTGCAAAACCACTTGAAATACCATTAACAAATGACTGTAGGTCAAGTCTTCTACTTTGTGAACTCCAACATTTTGACATTGCCTCCACTGAATATCTCTTTTATTAATTCTGGACATAGTCCTAAATTTAACCCATTTTAGGAATGGGGTCAGTGCTAAAGAGGAGCTCCACACTGTCAGCAAGTGGTGTTGTGTGTTCTTTGTTCAGATTATTCCTCTTCACATTTTCTCCCTGGTCTTCTGGCTTGTTTTCTGTTTTTCTCTCTCTTTACAGAAATCGCTTTGAGAAAGAGAGCAGCAAGTTTGTGCTTCTAATGTGCATCCACATTTTTGAAGTTGCAACTGAAGTTAATTTGATATGACTTGCAGATATCTTCTGAAGCTGTAAAGCTCCTGATTTTGACACATTAAATGCCATAAACAGACTTCATTCCTTCAAAAAGGGTGCACCAATGAATGTCAATAAATTTCAAAATGACGCAGCTTTGTGTAAGTTTTTTGTCTTTGTCAGTTAGAATCTCAGACAAGTGAACTGTGTCTGTCTTTCAGTCAGCAAGACCGTATGTAGTTTTCAGTATTATATTAATTCTCTGTAAACGCATGAGAAGTATTCATGTTTCTACCTCAAATGAATTGGAAATGTCATCTGCCACCTTTCTGAACTGTTCTTCCTTTTACTGAGTTAGATGGATAAAGTGAAATGAAGCTTGGCATATGTAGGAGTAAACAAGGAAAGCTTTGAAAAATAGTAGAAGCTAAGAGTCAGTTTCAGGTAACTTTTAAAATTTTCATTCTTTTTCTTTCTTTCTTCTGTATTCTATGAGGATGGAATAAACTGGTAGTCCAGTATAACCATTAAATTGTTAGGTGTGATGGATGATTCAGCCCCAAACAAGGAGTCCTAAACCCAGTTCCCCACTTGTACCCTCAGTGTTCAAACACCCAGTGCAGCCAGCCAGGCTCAGCAGCTAACTTGGTGCACCAGTACTGAACTGCACTCTGTGTCCCATAGCTAGTACCATGATGCTCAGTGTAGACATTGGGTGCCGTTTAAGATACCTGAGAGTATCCACAGGGACTAACAGGTATGGTAAGAACCTGTGGGAAGCCCATTCTGGCGTGGTGGTTGTGTGCCAGGCAGGAGACCCCAGGGACACTTGAGTGACCCTCAACTCTGCTTTTTAGTGCTGCTGCATTTGCTCTTGCTGTCTGCTGGGAAAAGAGTTGAGGCTCCTGCTGAAATGGAGCCATCTAAGTGTAGGTGTCCTAATGAAGGACTCAGCTTTGGGTTACTTCCTCAGATGCTCATGTGTTTTGTAAGGAAGGAGATCACAGAATTTAAGTAACAAAGTTCCTGAGGAATGTTAGATGGCAGCAAAATTACTGGAAGATTATAATACAAGAGAACATTTTAAAATCCTATCAAGAAGGAGGGAAGGATGAAGCTTATGGCTGGATGATGCTGTTGCAGTACATCTGAGACTGATTGACTATCAATAAAAAAAATCGAGCCCAGGAAGCTATTAGAAAACTCATATTGAGTTGACTGAACTACTTCAAGTGCTGACCAAGAGCTGAAGCGTTTTGTTAATGCCATAAATGATTACGTTTCAGAGCAGCAAGTCTTGGTACTTGGGAGATGCAGCTCTAGTATTACTGGGAGATAACCGACTAAATTATTTTTCTTTCAAAGAGCGGCCTTCTGAATAGTAGCTATTGAGGTGGAATAATGAGAAAATGTATTACTCCCTCCTTCAAGATCTCGGAGAGAAAACGCGAAATGCTCTTGACTGGACAATGTCAAATTGCCAAAGAAAAAAACACAGCAAAGCTTTATTCTGCAGTTAAAATTCCAGCATGTCACAGAACTTCCCTGGTTGTCAAATACATTTGAGTTTTATAGTGTATTATTGCTTCTAAATAGCAAGCAGAGGCACATGCACGACGTGGATATAGAAGCAGGAATGGGCAGCAGTGACAGTATGGGTTTTTGTTATAAATGAACATAACGTTCACAAGGTAGAGTAGCTGTGAGAAATTCTTAAAGGGCACATGTTTGATATCTAATGAACAGATTCTTGGTATGCTCAATATGGAATATAGAGTAGTTTAATAGACGGTGTAGTAAATTGAATTTAAAATGTCTGCTTTTTAGGATTTTATGGTGGGGAGACAGTAAAACATGAACGGGTAAATAATCCGAAACTAGAAGTATTTATAATATCCTATGCTGGGAACTTCGAAGTATAAAAAATGATTTATACAGAGTACCTGGAAAATGCAAAAGAGAAGGGGGAAAAAAATAAAGTAGGAGGAAAATCCAGAAGGATAAATTCTTAAAGGGAGCAGATGAAGTCTACTGAACTTGTAGAGATTTCATTGACTCTACTTCTGTGGAATAGAAAAACTATAGAGACTTTCCTGTTCCAAAGGAACATTCTGCATGGTCAGAGAGTGGCCTTGGCAGAGGGAAACATCTGAGGAAGAGGTGTCATAAAGCAGTGGAAGAGTAATAGGGCAGAGGGTGGATGGTATTTACCCTTTTGGAAGCATTGGAGAGCAGGCATGAAGCATAACGTTAGACAACCTGGATATTAAACAGGAGGTGGGAGGGTCATCATTCGTGTTTTATTAAATAAGTATTGATTTGCTGAACGCCAGTGGAGAGTCTAAGAGGTAGTTGGAGAAGTATAACCTCAGCACAAGCATGGCTAAGAGTCGGAAATAATACCCATCTTGGCTTCCATGGTGGGGTAGAAGTATTAGAGAAAGTCAGCAAATGCAGTGAGTAGGAAGTACGTTTTCTCAGTCTGCCATCACTACTTACCTGCTTATCCAGGGGGAAAAAAGTTTATGCCTCAGGAGAAAGTAATTTTGGGATCCCTTTGGGATGCATATGTAAGGGATTCAGTGCTATTTATTGCCCCGGTGTCTTTCTTGTGGTGGTGATTTTTGTGCAAGTAGTGGCTCTCAGCCCTTCACCAGCCGTCCTGAGCCACTCATGCTGTTCTGGTAGCCAAGAGGTTGCAGAATTCCCTTGTGAGGTACAAAATGTTTCTTTACAACGATTTGGTTTCCCCTCCCCAATCACAGCATGACCATCTTGATGTGCAGGATGAGTTACCTTGTATGCACAACTGCTATGCAGAGCTTCCATGCACCCCAAATGCTGCACCAGCTTTCTGCTCGCCTGTGCTTTCCGCATTCATGGGTATTCAAAAAAAAGTGCTTTATAAACCAGCTGTTTGATCAGCTCTGCCAGATAACAGCTCCGTTTTCTTCTGTTTCAAATAAAATTAACCTCCTTTTACAGCTTACTAAAAATAGTCATTTCTTCGCAGCCTCAGGACACAGTGACTCATGTGATAGCAAAGAGGAAGAAGCTGAATTTCTTTAAAATTCAGGCTCAGACGGGAGGATTGCCTGCTGCTCTCCCAGCTCCCAGGTGTGGCTCTGGGCCATGCTCTCAGCCAAGGGGCTCTGGCCCTATCCTCACCAAGGCAGCTCAGCAGCTCTGAAAGTCAGAGATCATGTCACTGTCTCAGTGGTTCCTTGAGAGAAGGTGCGCAGTCACTGCTGTAACTAAAAAGCCTTGGTGCCGTCAAGAGTCACAGAATGGTTGAGGTTGGCAGGTACCTCCGCTCCAACCCCTGCTCCAGCAGGGACACCTGGAGCAGGGTGCCCAGGGCTGTGTCCAGGTGGCTTTGGAGGATCTCCAAGGAGGAAACCTCACAGCCTCTGGGCAGCCTGTGCCAGCGCTCCATCACCTGCACAGCACAGAGATGCTTCTGGTGGTCAGAGAACCTCCTGTGTTCCAGTTTGTGCCCATTGCCTCCTGTCCTACCACAAGGTCCAGCCTTTGGAACTAGCGTGCTTTGGCAGATCGCATCCAAGGAGGAAGGTGTTTCCCACCGTTGAGTGTGAATTGCACACTCACAAGGAAAATAGTTCCATTTCACAGCCTTTCAGATCTCAGTATTTAGCTCATGACGAAGTACAGCTTAAGGATGGAAAGCAAGTCATGGATAAAAGGCACTTAGGGCTGTCTTTTTGTGATTTCCTGCAGCTCTTTTGCAAGCACATGGGTTAATCTGTCCATCATGCCACAGCAGGCCACTGTGGAGCTTGCACCTCAGCATGAATTGGGCCCCATCTCATGGTATCACAGAATGGCTTAGAGTGGAAGGGACCTTAAAGATTATTGACTTCCAACGCCCTGCCACAGTCTGGTTGCCCCCCCACCAGCTCAGGCTGCCCAGGGCCCATCCAACCTGGCTTTGAGCACCTCCAGGGATGGGGCACCACAGCTCTCCTGGCAGTTGTTCCAGGGCCTCACCACTCTCTGAAAAAAGATTTTTTTTCCTAACGTCTAACCTGCATTTCCTCTCTTTTAGTTTAAAGCCATTCCTCCTTCTCCTGTCACTATCAGATAGTGTAAAACCTCAGTCCCCCTCCTGTTTACGAGCTCCCTTCAAGTACTGGAAGGCCACAGTGAGGTCTCCCCAGAGCTTTCTCTTCTCCAAGAAGCAGCAGCCTTCTCCCAGCAACCTTCCCTGGCCTGGTTTTTTTCTCATCTTTGAAGCTCTTCATTATCTTTCTCTCTCCTATTCGGCACTTCCAAAAAGATTCTTTTAATTTTAATGTAAATGATGTTGGTTACAAGCCTTTTAAGATCACTTATTCATACTCCAACAATGTGTTGATGGAGGAACACAAAGCAGAAAATGGCTCGTGGATGTGCGTATGGTATCTTGGTTGCTGAGCAACCTGTTCCTTGGTTCATTTAGCATAAGAATCCAATTTCAAATAAGATATTTGGGACCCCACTTGACTTACTATGCAACAACCAGCTTAACCTGCAAGGATGAGTTGAGCAGGAAATTGAATCAGCTTTTCTTGGGAAACAAAAAGCTTTGCAAGAATGTCTCATCTTGAAGGACCATATATCTGAGCCATTGCTTGCTAATTCCCGTATGTAGTTTTTCATGTTGAATGCTTGGGTAGGTCTTAAATCCCTACTCCATATACAGCTTGTCCAGGAGCAGTGGTTTTCATCTGCGGTTCAACAAAGCCAGTGTTATCTAACTTAATGCTTGCAAACTTCCCATGTTTTTATTAATCGCATCCTGAGAACTTGTGCAGCTCGATCGTATTTGCTCTTCTTCTGATGAGCTTATGTTAACTGGTTTCAGTAAAACAGAAGCTTTGGTGAAGAAGCAGCATAGTATTTTCTGTTGTTGGAAGGGAATAGTCACACCACTAGAAGCAGCTTTTCTAAAACATCAAGGCAGCCCTGTTGAATGGGGAAAGCAGGTAATGGAGGTCATAGCCTCCTAAACATAGGATAATAGTTTTCTTTTTTGCCCTATTCTGACCTAGATGACCCACTAGGCAGTCTGGCAAAGTGGGCCGTAGCTCAGAGGGCGCACTGGAAAAGCAGTGATTCAGCTCTGCTTTCAACCTGCGCTTTGGCCAAGGGCCATCAAGTCATCTCCCTCACACAGACTGTTTCCTCCAGGTATTTGATGTGAAATGAAGGCTTTCAAAGACTCGATGTCTGAAAAACCTTCCTAAAACCAGTGACGTACATCATCAGTGATAATCTTGGAATAAGAATAAGAATGGTTTCTTTTTTGAAGGTTAACCAAGATGATTGACTGCTGGCAAAAGTGTGCATTTAGAACTAAAATATACCTTCTGAGCCTTGAATAGCTGTATGGAGGAGAGGTTGCACGGGCAGATACCCAGTCTGTACCTTTTCCACTACTTTAGACGGTGTACGTGTGACTCATAAGGGGTATTTTACAGTACCGTGGGGCTGCGACAGCAGGCAGCGATCACAGTGAGTCGCCTCCTGACTACTTGTTTTCACGCAGTGGATTCAGCTCAGTTCAGAAAACGAGTGAAAGCATGCATGACTGCGTTCTTCGTCATTCAACGGCTAATTACTCCAAAGTAACAAATTTAATTGTCAGGAGAGAGTTTGTTTTGGAACATCTTTCCTGAATAATCGTTGCTGATTTTTGCATGTTTCTTTTTGGTTTTTTGTTGTTGTTTTTTTCCATAATCTAATTTAAAAGGGTCAGGATGTTTTTAAGGCACAGAACAGTTATACATTTCTAGTGTCTTCGTTTTCCTGTGTGTACCATCCGTGGCACTCTCAGACCCACGCTGATGTTTGTGTATGTGGCCGCTATACATAAGCCTGCCCGGTAGAGTCACTGAGGTATTTAAAAGTCATTTGTTATGGAAAACCTCCGACTTTTATGCTAGGGACATGAAATATTTGACATGCAAATCTGATACTGCTGTTGGTGGGTGACTTATTAAAAGTGGCTTCTGCTGCAGTGTCATTAGCGACCTGAAGAAATGCACAACCATAGTTTCCAGTTACACGGGATACAGCTGTCAGGTCCCTTCCCACCTTCTCTTTGTCAGTGGCAACAGAGTGAAAATCTCCACAGCTCCATTTCTTATCCATTATTAAACAAGAAGTCCTCTTGCTCTTGTTACTTCCTGCGTACCATCAAAGAACACGTTAATAATTGTTAGGCTCCGGCTTTTCTAGCTGTAGTTGGCACACCACGAGGTGTATGGCGTGTTTTGTTCTTTTCTGGACTTGGCAGCTGAACAACATAGTCATTTTGTCTTTCTTTTTTGGAAGGAGGCTTTATCTGGGTCTTGCTGGTGTATGTGGAGGGTGACTGGGCTTTTCAAGCCACTGTTTGGCAAAACAAGTGCATATACTCTGCTAAACCCTTAGATTAGGTTCTAACATTGAAGAAAACAGCTTCTTGGTTATCATTTCCCAAGTGTGGCCTTTGTGCACGTGGTGGTATGGACAGCTTTTTTTCCCCTTTGCTTCCAGAACTCCTGTTCAATCCAGCAAATTGCCAATTTTAGCATTGCTCCACGTTTTTTATTGTTGTTGTCCACATATCTTTAATTGGACCAGTAAGTTTCTTTTTGGCCTTGCCCCTTGCCAAAATTCATGCCGTTCATTTGAGCAAAGCACGGGGGATGCAAATGCAATGTGGGGAGATGGCTTCACTTGTATACTAGACTGTAAAACATGCAGGTGGCCTTGGGAAGAGAACCAAGCCAAGGCCTTTAGATCTAATCTTGCAAGATAAAGTGGGCTAATGTGTTATTCCTCAAACTGATTGAACTATATGGCTGTTCTGCAGGAAAAAAGAGTCCAAGTCTCTCCACCATTAACAAGAGGACCAAGTGCCTTTATACCAGAGAATGAGGTAAGTTTGCAGTTAGCTGGGCTGGGTGTTAGGTGACTCTTAACGTGGAAATGCTGAAGAACAGTTTTACCATCCTGCCTGCCCCAGGGTACCTGAATGAGTCCCTTTGAGAACTGCAACAATGATTTGAGAGGAGCAAGCTCCAGTGGACAAGAGCCAAGCTGCCCTTTCCTACATGTGCTGTCAGTGGAGTTGCTGTCAGTTGCCCACGCTCCCCATGCCAGCCCTGAGTGCTGCTCTGCTCTTTTCACAGGGGATGATCCGTTCTTACTGCTAATGTCAGGTCTAAGGGGAGATCCATCCCGTACCGCAGCAGAGCATTATATAGCTCTCAGGGAAGTACCCGACCTTCAGTTTAAGTGAACCTACAAATATGACTAACTTCTGAGACTGTAACTGTGGCTCTTAGGAGAATTTATGATTGAAAGGAGCAGTTTGATTTCAGCCTGAAGATTTCTGTGCGTGATTTAGTGTTCAGCTTAAGCCTTGATTTGCACCTTGCCACAGTAAATAGAAGCTTTCCTGTGCTGTAGTTCCCTTGCCCTGAAACTAATCTTCTCAGGGTATTATTTATTGATTGACAAATTGTTTGGGATGGCAGACTGTAAAACTAGGGCCTTTTTTTTTTTTGTTTTGCTTTTAAATACTTAGTGAAGGCAGATCATTCACATGCTGTAAGAGTCAAAAAGAAGTCTTTGAAAGACAAGGTATCTGCTTTTCTGTGAGTCTCTGTCTGTAGATACACGGCAAAAATTTGAATCTAAAAACAGAGTAAGTGTAAAGCCTGGCAGCAAGGAATATAATGAAGTAGAAAAAGAACAGATGTCAAAATGAGCCTTGCAGACTGGAGAAAGAGGAAGCGGAATGAGTTCCAGCCAGCCCAACTTGTGAGAAGGACTTCCTTTATGTATAGAGCACGCACTTGGGATGCTGAACTTCATAATATTGTGTGGTTTTTCTTGTTAAGAGAAAAATGGCATGAAAAGGAGAAATGTGATCGTAATTAAAATAATAGCATATAACATTTCAAGTTCTTAGTGAATTTATTTTACAACTGGTATGCTTGGTAGTAGGTAGTAGCTAAGAGTGAAGGAGGAAAGCACTGAGTAGTCTCCAGAAAGCAGCAGCAGTAACTCAGGCCTGGAACCTCTACCTGTAGGAATGAAACAGTTAATCAGTATCATAAACCAATTTTAAATATTGTTTGTTAAGCAAACAGCTATCTTCCCCACCCCCCCCCCACCCCCCCCCATTTTGTGGCATTAAGTAATATAATTAAGTAGATAGGAAAGATGTGGTTAGAGCCTGATCGTATGTTCAGTGTCTCACAAAGCTTGATAACACTGGTCTTATCAAAGTGTGGTTTATTTTCATGATGCATACGGACAGAGTGGTAATGAGGAAGACGTACATATGCAGTATGAAGAGAATAGCAATATATGTGGGAATAAGTCTTGGAAGCAATAATGCTACATGCTGCTGCGCCTTGTATAGCAACAGTGCAGTCCTACAGGAGTGTATTTCAGTCTTGTCAGCAGAATTTCTTCTCCTTAACTTCTGCTAAGATAGATGGAAAACTGCCAAGCTGGAGAACAGCACACCGGTAACACAGTAAGACTGAAAAGTAGAATTTCCCTAAGGAACTACCGAATGAGACCAAAATCTCTTACACAACAGGTAAATAAAGTTGCTGAAGAAACTGGAGGACTCCTTAAATGGAGTGAGGGGTGTAAAATACTAAGTGAGATAACTGATTTCTAATGCATGAATAAACCACTGATGGAGAAAACATTCCTGAGGAAAACCAAAGTGGCAGCATTTCTGGTGCAAAACAAAGAAAGTTGTAATAGTGAAGAGTGACACACGTAATAATTACGGGGTTGCATAACTGCTTCTCCCCTTTGTCTGTGGCCCTGTAAATTCAAAGTGGGAATATGAATTTCAAACAGAAATGAAAGGGAGTATGTTCATAGAATCACAGAATCACAGAATTGCCTGGGTTGAAAAGGACCACAATGATCATCCAGTTCCAACCCTCCTGCTATGTGCAGGGCCACCAACCACCAGACCAGGCTCCCCAGAGCCACATCCAGCTTGGCCTTGAATGCCTCCAGGGATGGGGCATCCACAACCTCCGTGGGCAACCTGTTCCAGTGCCTCACCACCCTCTGTGTGAAGAACTTCCTCCTAATATCTAACCTAAACCTCCCCTGTCTTAGTCTAAGACTGGTCCCTCTTGTCCTATCACTGTCCACCCTCGTAAGCAGTCATTCCCCCCTCCTGTTTATATACTCCCTTCAAGTACTGGAAGGACCACAATGAGGTCTCCCCAGAGCCTTCTCTTCTCCAAGCTAAACAAGCCCAGTTCCCTCAACCTTTCTTCACAGGAGAGGTGCTCCAGCCCTCTGATCATTTTAGGGGCCCTTCTCTGGACCTGCCCCAAGAGCTCCACATCCTTCCTGTACTCGGGGCCCCAGGCCTGGACACAGAACTCCAGGTGGGGCCTCACAAGAGCTGAGTAGAGGGGGACAATCACCTCCCTCTCCCTGCTGGTCACCCCTTTTTTAATGCAGCCCAGAACACAGTTGGCCTTCCGATCTGCAAGCTCACACTGCTGGTTCATGTCCAGCTTCTTGTCCACCAGGACCCTCAAGTCCTTCTCCACAGGGCTGCTCTCAAGGAGATCTTCCCCCAGTTTGTGTAAATGTCTGGGATTGCCCAGCCAGCTTGGTGGAAAAAGATTTGACACGCAGTACATTCATCAGCCCATCGCCAAGAAGGAAAGCGTACTTTAAATAGAGTTGCTCAGCGAGAGTTGTGTCTTCTTGGTGTTAGGCACGTTTTCTGTCTCCGTGTGCTGTAAACCTGCTATAATGGTTTCCCATTTCACAGTGCTTGCAGCAGTAAGCTGCCTGGTCTAAAACTGTGCTATTTCAGGATAAATACTGGGTATTTTAGCCTTTTGCTTGTAGCTTCAATGGTGAGCGTGTTTAAAATGGCAGTTCTTGGTGATAAACACTGAGTAATAGTACTAATACTGTGTCAGGACTTGCAGTTCAAGAGCTGCATACTTGTACTGCTTCATTTCATCTTGTGCCCAAGGTTTGGATCAGCTGGAATAATTAAAGAACAGCTTTTGTTTAAATAAAGCATTAAATTCCTATTCTAAATAATACTTGAATGTTACGGACAAATTAGCATTTGATCTCCTCGTCAGTTATACAAACCCAGCAGTGGTAGATTGCCAGGCCGTTTCTAGAATTTGGTTACATAACCCCACTCCTCTCCATTAGTTTCAAAATTGGTTTTAGGGCTGAGTGTTTGGGTGGTGTGTGTCTGTGCAGATTGACATCCATAAAGGCTTTACTTTCTGTTTTTGCTCACTCCCAGATCTCCACACAAGTATTGCATTAAGCATCTGAGAGTTTAGCCATTTTGGAAAGCTCTGCAGAAAATGTCCTGGGTTTTTGTAGGCAGTTACTAAAACAGCAGGCGTATGGTGTTCTTCAGTGCTCAGTATACAAGTAGCATCTGTGTGCATATTCACTTATAAACAGGCACATGTATACATCTGGATCTTCTTACACAAGCAAACATTTCATACTGCAGTATGTTTCTCTCCAGAGCTAAAGTTGGATGTAGTATCTTAAGTTTCTCCATCTTATTTTGAAGGTGATGCAAGCAAATGGTTTGGATGAACGTACTAATCTTCTTGTGGAAGAATACTCTACATCTGGTCGCCTGGACAACATCACACAAGTCATGAGTATCCACACGCAGTACCTGGAGTCTTTCCTCCGCAGCCAGTTCTACATGCTGCGCATGGATGGGCCCCTTCCTTTGCCGTATAGGCACTACATTGCTATAATGGTAGGTACTGGTGGGCTATGCGTTTTCTCCTGTGACTTCGACTTTCTTATTAAAAAAGGAAAAGGAAGCCTTTAGAAAGAAGAGGCTAGTATGATCTAGAGATCCCCTGCAACCTCAATTAGAGCTTGTGTTGCAAAGTAATCGCACTTACTGGAGAACCCTCCCTGCTGTGTAGAAATGCTTTGCGATATAAAACATGCCCCTTTGCAATTAAATTGTATTTTTGTTTTGTGTTAATATCCTGTTTCTACCTGCAACAAAATCACATTACTTGCTAATGTGCTGACCTTTTCCCTCTGTGTTTAATTATCTTAGGCCGCTGCCAGACATCAGTGTTCCTACCTAATAAATATGCACGTTGATGAGTTTTTGAAGACTGGTGGGATTGCAGAATGGTTGAACGGTTTAGAATACATTCCCCAAAGGCTGAAAAATCTGAACGAAATAAACAAACTCCTTGCACACCGGCCCTGGCTGATCACGAAAGAGCACATTCAGGTACCTGTTGAATTGTGCCTTGTAACAGCAGTAAATGCCCAATAATAAGAACTGCTAAGAGCTAAGCTGTGTCTGGTTAGACTTTTTTTTACCTTGAGTTAAAAAATTCAGGGAAGTTCTAGAGCATCGAATAAGGCAATAAATTCTGCTGTGTGACAAAGGCAACAAGATTTATTTTTTAGGAATGGCAAGGACTAAAATAACCCCGGGAGAATGGAGGTAATATATCAGGTCTCTCTTTTAATCTAGTGAGTGTTTGTGTGCGGGGAGTGTGGTGTTTATTGGAAGAAAGGAATTGATCCCTTTTTAAAACTCATGCATAGCATCTTATACAAAAGCTGGGGGCCAAAAGAGATTTTATATTTACACTTTTTTTATTCTCATTTCAGAAACTTGTCAAGACTGGGGAAAATAATTGGTCTCTTCCTGAACTGGTGCATGCTGTTGTCCTGTTGGCACATTATCATGCCTTGGCAAGTTTTGTATTTGGTAGTGGCATTAATCCAGAGAGAGATCCGGATACATCTAATGGAGTCAGACTTATAGCAGTCAACAACTTCTGTGTCTGTGATCTTGCCAATGACAACAACATAGAAAATGCATCCCTCACAAGTAGCAACTTTGGGGTTAGTGTTGCAAGAAGATTCTTTTTGCTTGCCTCTGTTTTGCATTAGAAAGCTTTCTTCCATTCTTTCCTGTTTAAATTTCAGGGTAGTTTGAAAGTTTTTGTCTATTTTCTGGAATGCTTGGGTCTGGTTACTCTTACATTAGCTTTAGCAGTTGCTGTGTAATCCTTTTCAAAACCACACTGAAACAGAGGATGATAGTTAAAGTAATGTGATTTTAATAGCTAATCTCACAACCCATTGAGCAAGACTAAAACTGTGCTTCAAGTTGGAAACTTAAAGTGCCAGTGTCTGCAGATGGCGTATCACTGATAAGAACATGGTGTTATCCCTGTTCCGACTGCGCGGAGTGAAAAAAGAAATGGGAAAAAAGCAGCAGAGGTCACATTATTCATTTTGACTTCGAGGTCTATGACCACAAAACAGGTCAATTTTGAAACACTTCCATGTGACTGAGAGGAAATGTCTGAAATAAATGGTATGGTCTTCATGGACCAGGTGTTTTGGTCTCGAGTGAACCAACAGAGGACTTTGATTACTAGTTGGTTAACATAAATGCAATTTTTTTCCTAAAATTGCCTTTGAAGAAAAGCCCTGGAATTAATATCCGTTGGTGAATTAGCCTCATCTCCTTTGATGGAATATAAGGATTGTGAGCAGAGTCAGTAGGTGCATTTTTCCGAACTAGCAGTCAGCTTACAATGTGGGTGTGTGATCCATCATTTCTATCAGTGCATCCGAAGTGAAGTTTCTGGGCTGGAAGACATGCTGGCTTAAATCACCAGGGTGTCTTACTCTGTGTTGGTAGTGGGCAGAGGGCTGCTGCTGGCGGAGGGCAGCTTGGTAAGCAGGGAGTGCTACACTGAGAGACATTCATAGCTAGGGGCAGAAAACTGGGATCGAGAAGAAAAGGTGGAAAAGGAAGACCAAGCAGTTCACCTTGTGGAAAATCAAAATGGTGAATGCAGATCGCCAAGCTCCAAACTTTGATGTATTTCTGTTCAAGAGAACAGTTTTCCACATAGGTACAAGAAGAAAAGGTTCACATAATAGTTGTTTTGAGCACACAGAATGAATAGAAATTAAAAAAAAATATTAAAAAAAACCCAAAAAACTGTTTTTCTGTCTCAGGTTGTGTTCCTGTATTGCGCTGTATCTCCTCAGTAAGGTATTTTGTATTACCAGTAGACTGAGTAAAATTACTATGAAGGTTGTTTTTGTATGCACGTAGGGCATACAGGTGTCTTCTCCTGAGCAGTGTTTATGGGGGAAAATGCATTTTAAGTAACTGTGTTTGCCATGCTCAAACACTGCCTCTTCCACTGTTAATCGTGTTGCAGTAGTGTGCTGTGATAGATGAGAGCAACACTTACCTCTTTCCTTCTTCCTATTTTCTAAAAGCTGTTTGTCTACACTGTATGTGACACAAGGAATTCTGGCTTAAGCTTTCATATTTTCTGCTCTCTTTTTTTTTTGAGAACATTTGTTGTTGAGCATGAACTGTGAAGATGACACACGCTGTCTGTCTTCTGATTTTACAGAATATCTTGATGTGTTTGCAGATTGCAGATTCCTTAAGTGAGCTGGAGGCCTTGATGGAGAGGATGAAGAGGCTACAAGAAGATAAAGAGGATGAAGAAGCCTCTCAGGAAGAAATGGACACTCGCTTTGAGAAGGAGAAGAAGGAGAGTCTGCTAGTAATTAGCGGAGGTATTCATGCTTTTTCAGTTCAAGTTGGATTTTTTTTGTGCTTTGCCAGAACTAAACAAAGAGTACAGTTCAGTGCCTACAGCTCTTCATGTTCATTTCTTTATGCTGGATCTTGGCTTGGTGAGAGTGTGGTAAGGATCACCTGGTTCATCTCTTTAGCGTTTCATTATTGGCAAATACCAACATCCATTTTGCTTCTTGGAATATAGCTTTTGTGTGTTTAAAAAACAAAACAAAAAAACCCATAGGTTTCTATAAGAATTTGAGTGTAAACTCCTCTTTCTTTATACACTTTATGTTTTCAGATTTATTCGTTCATGCCTCCTTTCCAGCTTGCTGTTTCTAGTGATCATGCTTCTGTGCTTTTCTGTTACCAGCACGATGTCAGAGATTGTTTAACATTCACTTTATTCTTAAGTATTGTTCAAAATTCTGAGCTAAAAGCTTATTTTCCAGTATTCAGACTCTACAGGGGCTTCCATTTCTAACAAATGGTGTGATGAAGTGTTTTGTACAGACACCAAGTTGTTTTTTTGCCCAAGAAAGCATTTTAAGAAAGAAGATTGTTAAGACAGTCGGAATCTCCAGCCATCTCCTTTATATTAGAGGCTGCCCGAATATCATAGCTCTTATCTTGTTAAGGAACATCTCATAAAATGCCACAAACTGCATTGACACTGTTTGTGAATTCAAAGAGAATCTGGTAAGAATATGCACTAGTGGCGAATTGGTTCTTCTTGTTCAGAATGCAGGCCAGAACAAACACATCTGAGATACTTCAGGTATTGTGCACCAAGCCCAAAAGGGAGGAAGAGTTCCGTGAGTCAGCAGAGATCGTTTTGTGGGTTTCTAAGAATATCCAAAAGCTCTGAAGAAAAAATCCAGCAACGTCATCGTTGCATTTCTAGAAATTGACATTGTCCGTTCTTGCTTGTAAAGCCTCAACTGTGCCAATGAGCTGAGACCCACTGCTGTTTCGTTTTCAAATTGGGACTTCTGGAAGTGTCTGCCATTCAAGCTTTTAAGCATGAGGTGTTGTTTGGTCTAGGAGGGCTTTTTTTTGCTGGTGTTGCTGATAGTCTTGTTGACTTTCCTTTGCTGGGTTTGAGGTGAGGAGTCCGCACGCATCACGCCTTGTACCCTTCTACGGAATCCAGCCATTGCTGGGGTGAGAGGTGTGTGTGTGCGAGTGTTTTATTCTTCGCTGAGGATTCGCTTTAGCAGATGCTGCGCAATCTTCTTCCTACACAGCTATGTTTTGATTGTTTAATGAGGCAGAGAGGAGATAAAGCACTTCTGCGATCCTTAGGCTTACGGACTTTTTAGTGGACATATGGCAACTGTTCTGTCAATGCATGTGGAAGGAGGCCAGGATTTTAACATTAGGGTCAAATGCAGTCAGCTGTGCAGTAGTCAACTTCTGCAGAGGTAGTTACGCAACCAGGCCACCTGTTTATTCAGGAGGGAAAGACTGATTCCTGGTAGAGAACCTACACTTGCTTAGTGACACATTCTGGAGCTCTTTGAAGATGCCTGGTTACTGGAGCTTCTGGCAGAATTTCAGCCTGCACTGTAGAGCTCTTTGCTTTCATGTAATCTTCTGTTGATATTTACAAGTGCAGTACTGCATTGCTTTCTTGTTGCTCTTATTCTGGGTTGTTATAGAGCAGAGCTGGTGTAATTCCAGACACCGTACCTGCTCAGGATAACAGTCCTGTTGTCAACAGGATTATTTTTCTGTCTCTTATTCTAACATGATAACTTTACTAACAGGATCTTGTCTAAGATACCTAGCCTGTCTCATAAGTGAACTGAAAGAGGAGGACCTCTGCAGAAATTTAGCCTATCTCTTCCCATCTTGTAGCAGTAATCCTGATGTCCATTGTAGGCTGACATGTAGACTCCAGGAGAAGGATGGATTGCATACAAGCAGATGGAGATGGACTTTTTCCCTTCCTTCATACCACTCTCTACCTTTGCACATTTTTTTAATTGCCCTCTAGTGCTGCAGTTGAGTGGTAACTTGAAGTCAGGGCTAACTCCTGTGCTTGCCTAAAGCAAAATATTTTGCTATATTTTTTTCACAGCATTTGATGATGAAATAGTTTCTACAGATGTCTCCCGCTACGTTGAAGATCCTGGGTTTGGGTACAAAGACTTTGCACGGCGAGGAGAAGACCATCTGCCAACATTCAGAGCTCAGGTAGCATCTCTTTTAAAGTATGTTCACTTGAAGAATATATGCAGGTGTCACTGCAGGACAAGGTGACATAGTGGGACACGTTTGTTACATGTTCTTTTTCTTGTTACGATCCATTAAATAACTTGGAATCTTCTGTAGATTTACCAGCAATGAGTCCTTTACAATTTGTAAATCTCAAACGAGAGGAGATTTCATTTTCAGTTATATTCCAAGTATGAGCAGAGTTAATACTTGAAAACTGTAAAGTGTATCGCTAACTCTGGAATAAAGCAAAAGGTAAAAAAGAATGAATCCTTTTCTGTCCCTCCGAATGTGAAAAAGACCCTACTGGAAGAATACTTCATTCCTGCTATTTACATCAAGAGCTCTCTGCCTTGAGTTATCAATAGATGTATCTGTCTGTGAGAGTGATTGGTGAATCCTTCCTGGAGATTTGAATGTCTGAAAAGAAAAAGAGTTCTTAAATATGAGTACTGTAACACTGAGGTTTCTGACTCTTTATGATTATATGAATATTCAGTGCTGTTGAAAGAACTGTCTTTTGTCTGTACCTCGTCTTACATATGAAATCTTTGTCCATGACCAGACTCATAAGCCTCTGTGTAATATATGATACATCAGAGACCTTCTAGATGGTTCTGTTCCAGGTTATAGAGTAGATTCATAAGCAGTCTAGTGATAAATTGTAAGGAATGGAAGAAATCTTAAATCGAAACAGAGAACGTCAAGTAAAGCACAGTAGGTGCAGGATAACTCCATGGTCAGAAGATGTGTCCAAGACTAAAAAATAAAGAATCTGTGATCACTTTCAGGAAATGTATTTAGCTATATAGCAGCCATTGCTGGTCTGGATAATTTACTCTGCGGTCTTCACGTGAGCCTGAAGTAGGTAGATACTGCCAAAAAGAATAAGGCAGAGTCAGAGCCTGTAAATCAAACATACTGCTTAAATACTTTAGGAACAGCAGGCTCCCATGGAAAAAAAGCTCAACCAAAGTTGAAATTGGAACTAAAATGTCTCTGCTCTTAAATAAACAGGACAGCTTCTGGCCTATATTCAAAGGAGTCACCTTAGTAATTTAACTTTATTAGTATGGCCTACTCTAAAGCAGTTCGATGTATATACCCACAGCCATCCAAATACTCTGCTATTAACACTGCTTAAATTGAAGCAGCATCACAAAACTCTGCAATAAATTCAAACCTTATTCTGTTGAAACAAGACTGTCATTTGTGTCTGTGCATTTAAATGCAGTGATAGAAATAGGTACTTCTCACACATCAGAATGTCTTTATACTTGTTTTTCCTTTTGCACGATCGCTGTAAATCAGCTTTTGTCAGTAAGCACTGCTTTACCCCATCCTGGGGTTTCTGTTTTTGAAGCGTTTATGATGTCCCTTGGGTGTACTTGACACCTCTGCAGGGCCAGGTAGATAAGGCATAGCTCCCAAACTTTGTGGTTGTTTGGACTGGCAACTGGAGGTCAAGTGGGACCTGGAGCATTTCAGATGTCACTGAATTCCAGTTTTAAGCAGCTGAATGTTATCCTTCTTGATACTTCCCTTAGTCCTGACCAGGGGTTCAGTCTGGTGGATGAGCACTAAAGCACGTGAGTAAAGCCCATGCAATGCACTACTTCTGGAAAACAGCCAGGTACAGAGAAAGATGTGGAGGTGATGCCCTCAGTCGTAGAGAGTCTGTGATGGAGTAATGGAACACTTGCCAAGGATGTGGGCAAACTGGCATGTTCTATATAACCACAACATGGAGAGTGGTTGTACGCTGCTCTGATGCATACAGGGTCATTCTCCTCTGCTGCCGATGCCGTGCCATCACCATGCAAAGATTTCCTATTCCTCGTGCAAACAGGCATACTTTTGCTCTTGCAATCCATCTGCTTGTCTAAGACCTGGATTTCATTACTTTGTTCGAGGACTCTTCAGCACTTTACCCAATGACTGTACATCCTGGATTGAAGTGCATACTCCACTTTGCTTGGAGTTAAGCACCAAAGCCTCCAAGAGAAATACATTTTTAAGTTTTGCAAGTCTATCTTATCTTGCTCAGGATGACACCGGTCAAAGCAGGAGAGCAGGCAGTGAAAAAGTGCCTCTGCACTTCAGAACAGTCTTGGGGTTTCTTCTCACGTAGGATGGTGATAGCCAGCCAAAGGTGGGCTGTTGTGATGTGATACTCGTGAACAAGGAGACCTGGCGGAATGGAGCAGATGATATCAGTGAAAGATCCAAAATGCAATTCTTTGGAGGAGAACAGAGCTACTCACAGACAACAAAAAGTATTGAGCTGTAGAAAGAATCACACGGGGACTTCACTTCCCTTGGATATTTATTTATTTTCTTTTTCTCCTGCAGGACTATACTTGGGAAAATCATGGCTTTTCCCTCGTAAACAGGCTTTATTCTGATATTGGGCATCTCCTTGATGAAAAGTTCCGGATGGTGTATAACCTCACGTATAACACTATGGCAACACATGAAGATGTTGATACAACCACGTTAAGAAGAGCTTTATTTAACTATGTCCACTGTATGTATGGAATCAGGTATGATTATAAGAAAACCCCTGTCTAAGGAGTACATTCAAAACAGTGTCAGCACCAAATGAAAATTGAACTGTGTGAAAAGCATCATCTTAGACTCTGGGTACAGAGGTGGAGGTAGTACCTCAGTCTGGAAGTTAAGTGGTTTCTCTGCTGTGTCAGTAAAGCTTTTACTTCCAGTGAATTATGAGTGATATAAATGATTATGAATCGGGTTGGAAGTTGTTACAGCAGTGTCATCTCTGAAACCAGCCTGTATTCTCTGCTCAAAAAAGACAGCGTCCCAGTAGCGAGCCTTTCCTCTGTTAGCAGAATGTATTCTAGCATATATAACAAGTGCATGAATTCCTAAGCATAAGAACTTAATGCTGCAAATGAATGTGCTTTTAAGAATGTATGTCCAACAGAATTCCTGCCTTTGTTACATAGGTATGACGACTATGATTATGGAGAAGTTAATCAGCTACTTGAACGCAGCCTGAAGGTTTACATAAAGACAGTGACCTGCTACCCAGAGAGAACTACCAAGCGCATGTACGATAGTTACTGGCGTCAGTTCAAGCACTCGGAGAAGGTACGTATTGCACAGCCAGGCTGGCTGCACAGAGGCCCACATGTTGTTTATAAATGAAACTAAGGTGACTTCCTGCCTATAGCAGCAGGCTGGAACTAGGTCATCTTCAAGTTCGCTTCCTGCCCAAACCATTCTATCACTCCACGACTCCTAAAAATGGCTGTATTTCCCAAACTAACTGTTTTTAAGAAGAGAAAAACAAATGAGATTAATTCATTGAATGTTAAATATCAGTCTTAGAAAAATACTTGCTGGTGTGCTGGAAGTCTTGATTATTTATTAATATTTTTTACTTTGAGTGACTTCTGCATAAAATTGAACTGACATCTGTAATAGAAATGTGGATAAACTTGGGAATGCAGATGCAGTCAACTGTGCCAATGCTTTGGATTTGTGGATCAAAAAAGAGCTTATTCCACATAAATATAATCTTCATAGTGCTTTTCATCAATAAAATTGTCAACATGTCTTCAGATATCTAAGTTAAATACTTCCTGACAAATTGAGTGCTTGCGTGCCTGCCTGTCCGGTGTATAAATTGTTCCTTATTCTGTGCTCCTATATAGCATTCGTAAGTGGTAGTAAACCAAAGAAAGCATGATTCATGAAGAGCTATGCCGTGAGGATATAGAAGTGGTTTTGTTGGGTCTTTTCAGGTTGAAGGTTCCTTAAAGCAGGTGAAGTTAGTTCCTAGGACATCGTCCCGAAAGGAACTGGAGTCTTGCAGCAGGTACAGGGAGGAAGGACCTCATTTCTTGACGTGATACTTTACTAAAGGTTCCGGATGCTAGCATAAATAAATGATACTGCATTCGGGGTGAACTAAACATCTGATTTAATTTCTAACAGGTTCACGTCAATCTACTTCTAATGGAAGCTCGTATGCAAGCAGAACTTCTGTACGCCCTTCGTGCCATAACTCGTCACTTAACCTGAAGCATTCACTGGGAGGGAGTAAAGGAATTTTTACCGAGTATGTAAAAGACCTTTTGAAATAGATACACGCCAGAAGCTGTTTGTGATGTAGCATCAGGTTATTCGATTCTATAGTGTCAAAGTTTAGCCGTGTTTCTTGACGGCTGTAATGTGCAATGACGTGTTTTATTTTCTTGATGCTTAACATTACTAATGATAACAAAAGTAACACTGAGGAGCACTACTCTGCATTGTTTCCGGTTGGATTTCTGCACGGTGGTCAGAATCCTAAAACTCTCTTTATTGTATTCAATTCTAGCGCTTTGTTCTTTAAGCAAGGGAGTGAAGTGCTTAGAGACTTCTTTTCCAAGCAATCATTTTTCAGATTAGTGGAGTCCAGCAGAAGATCTGCCTGTTCTGAGAGCGCACTACCAGCTCATAACTCTGACAGAGATGCACGTGCTGTGTTGCATTGAATTGCCCACTGGATTCTTCTGTGTCTCCTGGAGACTGCCTGCCAGTCACTGTCTTACTACAGCAATTGAAGGTGATGTGAAATGTGGATGCAAACCTTGACCACGCTTTAATGTGAAATTAATCATGACAAATTCTACAGCATGCTACTGAAGTGTAAAAGTCATCTGCTTTATCGTGTCTCTTCCCGAGAGGAGAGCCCTCACAATTTGCCATTTCAGCTGCACTTACTGTGTTTGAATCATGCCTAATCTTGTTTTACTGACAGCCACCCTCAGTTGTCTTTACAATGTCCATGCTCATCACACGTTGCAGTTTGTTGAGTTGGCACCTATAAAGCTGATACACGGGCTGACCAAAAATAAGGTTGTGGGGTTCTTGCACTCTCTTCTTTCTCAATGTTTTAAGTAAGGAAAGTAAAGGAAGGTTAGCATATCTGTTCTGTCGTATTGGATGTATAGGAATTTATTTCCCATAACTTCTTCATAGCATGAAATTTTAATATTCAGAGCTTAAAAAGTTTCTATGCATTAGTGTGGGTGAACAAAAGAAAAGTGCAATATTAAAAAAAGCAAGCTTTTTTCCCTGTCGTGTCACTGCTAAAGTGTCCTTCTTCTATAGCCATAAAGAAATTGTAAAACCAAATTTCTTTATTGTCTAAGGCCTAGCAGTTGTGTTTTAGCTTTTGTGGCTTAAGACAACCTGATACTGAGATGCCAAAGCATCCCCAAAACAAAGCATTCTTAGACAACTGGTAATGTTGGGGAAGGGAAGAAATAAGCTGCCAAAAATGTCACACTTTTGTGCTGTTTTCTGTTGCTTTTGACTAGTTTTAAGAGCACAAAATGCTGATATTTATAGCTTTATTTTGTATTGCATTTAATGAACCAGTGAAGTGCCTAAAGAGATGCTTAAGCTTACCCAGTGGGATGTAAGTTGTCACTGCATAAACTTTTGTCTCTCGGTTTGGACTTTCCATAGTGCTTTGAGGAGAGTGACCTTTCTTTCCGTTGCATACACGCAGAGCTAACTGGATAGGTTTACTTGTAATATTCCACTGTATTTTAGGAGATAATACAGGATTTCTATCTGTTGATTACAGAACAGTTTTTGAAAACTGATAGTATTACCAGTGCAGTCATACTTTTCATTGAGAAAATCATGGACCAGTATGCATCTGAAATTGGTTTGCTTCCCTTTTCCCGAGGCTGTGCCGTGACTTCGCGTGTCGGTTTATCCGCTCTGTCCATCTGCTCCAGGTGGGAAGGCTGAATGATTGTACACTTGGCTGCGCTTTCCAACCGCAGGCCCCGCATGCGGAAAGCTTTCGAGGAAGAAATCAGTAGCTTTTCTTTTTTTCTGGAACGTGACGTTGGCTGTTTAGGCAACTGTCTGATAGACAGCATCAGAGTCTCTTCTAGAGACATCACTGGATAAGACATCGGATGTGTTTATTTTTATAGCCGACTGCAGAGATTCCTCAGAAGTGTTAGGACATGAGGATGTATGAACTTAGATTAACTTTCTTATTCCTTCCTATTGTAACTGTAGTGGCCACACCGAATGGCTTTTGTGCATACGGCAGGTCTTCTGAGAGGCCTTGTCATGCAATACTTCTGCTTTTTTCTTCAAGCGATGAGAGCTGTACAGTACTACTTTAAATTCCTTTGCTTTGAAAAGTCAAGTATTTCTCAAGATGCACGGCTGAGCTCTGGAAAGGAGGTGAAACTACATTTGGGTAAGGAATATGACCACTTAGTTTCCCTTCAGAAATGCGAAGGCCCTTAGCGTAGGTTGGGTTTTGTGTTTGGAAACATGAGTGCCTTTACTTCTTTCCTTATGAAACAGACTTGCCAACTCAGATGCTTTCTGAGCAAAGTACACGAGCAGATTTGAAATGTAGAAACCATAAATGGATCGCTCCATAAAATTTGTAGTAAATCAGTAATCTTTTCTTTAAGTGCCATATCAAGTCACATATGGCCTGCGAGACATTCCACGGTAGGAAACGTCAAGTAGTTTGCTATTCCTTTTTTTTGTTGTTTTTAATATTAAAAGCAAACTTGAAACTTCTGAAAATGTTTTCCATGTGGCATTTTTTTCCATTCTTGCAGTACAGCGTAACAGTTCATAGCTTCGTTTTTATACTCGGATTTATGATTTTTAATAGACGTTTGTTCAGAATAGATCTTTAAAGTCATACGGTTCTACCATATGCTTCATGCATGCTTTGGGCTCACACTGTGCCAAATTTTCACGTGCAAGTGTTCTTGGATTTTTTTGCATTTTGAAAGCACTCGTGAATGTGAATCTTCACGCTTTGATCATTAATATTATTCTGAAGAGGACAGTAATTGTTGGAAGTGTAGATACTGTCCATCTGCGTTCCTTTGTTGGAATTGATATTTACCAGCACTAATGTTAGTGCACAGAATCCCAGCTGTGACCAACATAAAACAAAGGGTGCAGTCTCCTGTCTGTGAAGAGAAAGCTCGTTAGGTACAAATTAACTATTAGCATAGGGAATGTAAGTAGGGAATACAGCTTTTGAGCTGGGACAGCTTCTTACCATTGCAGAATCACTGTAAAACGTGTGTTCTGCCTGATAGAGTACATTATCACTGAAATTGATCCTTTTTTTCTCGGTAATGAAGAGAAGTGGAAAAGATACTAATTGGAGGAAACATTTGCATTTCCCAGCATACTCTGCCCGCAGCTGAACATCACAAGAGTGTCATCGTGCTGGGACAGAGACCATTTTAAACAGAGGTAGGGTTTGGGAGATAGCCATTGAAAGTAGTGTTGAGGTAGCCTGTGAAAATGTTGGTAAGCTGTAGATGGATTTATTTTTAGTGGTTCAAAAATCCTAAAGCCTTCATTAAAATGAAGAGGATGTACTTTCAGCTTTAAGAACCAGCAGATTGCTACATCAGCTTTTCCCGTGTATTAAAAAAGTCTTGAAAGCACAGGAAAATCCATGATTATAAACAACTATAAATGTAGGCCTCGGTACAAATTTAGAACAGATCAGGGTAGCGCGGAAGGGAACACATTTTGCTTCTCTCTTACTTGAGTGCAGAAGGTCACAACACCAGATTCTTCAGTAGTAGTTTTGTTCGTAGCAAGGCTGAGAGATGCTTTCATGGGGAAGAGCAGCGTGTTGCCAGAATTGCAGTGGGAATTTAAGCTACTCAGCACTCAGCAAAATTCTACAAGGTGCCCACTTGCATTTTTGAGTCCGATTTTTAAAGATACTTAATCACCTACATTCAGTAGAATACAAGCAGTTTCCATAGAGATTAAGGGAATAACATGAAGCAGATCCATGTGATTTGCAGCAATTGTTAACAAAATGGCTTTTTGGTGAGCCTTAAAATAGAGAAATCTTTCCAAAAGAAGTTAAACTGTAAGATGCCGCTCTTGCAAAACAGGTTTTTGTTTCTCATGCATGTGTGTTTTCCATGGACATCGACATGCATTTCAGGCTCATATTCCAGAGTTAGGACTCCCTTTTTGAAGAGCTGGATTATTTCACCTCTGCTTGCAGAAAAGATCGGCTGCCATTACGAAATGGGTAGCATGTGTCAGGACTTCAGAGTTTCGGCCAGGTGAATATGTTCCAGATCTTCTTAAGTTCAACTGATTTTCTTTCAGATGCTTTCCTTAGGTATTCAGATCCTTCTCCCTTAAATAAGGGATGATGTTGCACAAAATGAAGGTGGGGTTGGATTCGTAGTAAAGGAACTTTCCCAGTACTGATCTGAATAGATCTGTTAGAACTGGTTTGCCATTAACTGTCAATCCAAGAGCTGGGCAAAAATGTCAGTTTTCCCCATCTGAGCTTTAGATTTACTCTTCCTAATGTAGCCAGCGTGGTGTGGTGGTCTAAAGAGATGCACCCAGCAGTTTTTTCACCTTTGGAAATTTTAAATGAAGCTTTTTATCTGCAGTTGAAAATTAATTTGACACTTCATACCTACTGCGTGGATCACAGTGGTGGGAGATGGAAATAGCACAGTAACGTGAGGAAACTTGAGGTGCATCTTGAACAGTGTGAATTTATTTCTTAGAGCAAGTTCTCTTGCCATGCAATGATGCCTCTGCTCCCTCAGTGCACATCAGATCTCTCTTGCTGACATTTAATCCTTCTGCCGCTCACCGGGGCCAAAACCTGTTGTTTTTCAGCCTGCTGCCACCACCCCACCTTACACGCTTCCTATCATCCCAGCTTGCAGCCCCCAGCAGTCTTGCAGAGACAGCCTTACAGCCATAGCCTTGCAAGACAGTGTAAAACAACGTACAGTTCTTACATTACCATTCATTGCTGAGTTCAGAGGACCTTTCTCCTGTCCAGAAACAATTCCAGGATCGGGTTATTTCTGGGCAGGAAATCTAAATCTAGTGTGAAGTATGACGCTTAGTACTTGCTTAAAACATTGAAGTAGTTTTTGCTAGTATTGCATCGTGTTCCATCTGTGGAATTAGAGGAATAATCCAGTGGATCCACTGACAAAATGCCTTCTTTGGCAAAACACGCCTGTTTGAGCCTTTGAGCCAGGCAGGCTTCTTTACAGGGAGCTGTCATGGGAATTTTGAGTTGCACATGTGCAGTGTGGATGGGAGTAAGGCAGGCACCAAGAGGGCCCTTCTGAGCTGCTCTTCGTGTTCTCTGTAGTCAGACAGACGCAGATGGCCTTCAGAACAAATGGATTTGGGTTTTTCATTTATTCGAGGGATAACTCCCATTGCAAACTTAGAGTAGTTATTTGAGATGCAGACACATTTGGGTGTTGATCAGAGCTCGTGGAAGACAGGAATCCAAATTCTGCCCTTGTTCTTTACAGTAGGTAGAGCCAGTATTTAAGTTGCCAATGAATATACTAAATGTGGGCAGAAGCTCTTGCTGTAGGAGTCAGAAACAGGCTTTCTCAAGGGGATGCACCTGGTATAGGAGGACGTTGGCACTTTGGTCAGTTAGAGAAGCCTCACTGATGTGTCTAAAAGGTTCATATGTATGTCCACGTGTAGAGGAGGCAGTAGGAAATACCTTCTTTCAAGATTTCCTCAAAGGTGAAACCCTGAGCTGATCTGGAAAGCTTTTCCCTTTTCTTACTCTGTGGATGGAGAGGGGAAGGGGAACCTTTCTCATGCGGCTGCGTAAAGCATGCTCCTCATTCACCACTCCACGCTCATGCCGTGCCACCAGATGCAAACCAGCCTTCCTTTCCTCTTCCCTCCCCATCCATTGCCAGGAGAGTGGGGCTGCAGAAGGCTGGAGGCCGCAGAGAAGTTGTGGGTGCCCCATCCCTGGAGGCATTCAAGGCCACGTTGGATGGGATCCTGGGCAGCCTGATCTGGTGGATGGCAATCCTGCCCGTGGCAGAGGGATTAGAGCCGGGTGGGCTTTAGGGTCCCCTCCAACCTAAGCCATTCTGTGATTCTGTTTTCCTATGAGACACTCCAGCATCCAGGGCAAAAAGATGTTCCAAACCAAAATGATTAGGCTGCATCCCTTGGACTCTGTGAGGAGGCACAGGCACCAATATTCCACGACTGTTGATCGGAACTGGATATAAACGGTAGCTTAAAAAAATAGGAATTCTGTAAACTTGAAATCTCTCAGTTTTACCCTTTCTCCTTTTGCTGGAGAGCTATATAATGAATGTATATGCTTTGTCTTTCTATCTGACGTAACTGAAAATCAGACTGCCAACTTCTTGTTTTGTATTAGCCTCTTTTCTTTTTTTTTTTTTAAGGAAAAAAAAAAAGTTTGTGAGCAATATATGTAGCATGCTGTGAACGTCTGTTTTGATCTTTATAGTTACTCTTTAATTCATCAGTATTAACACCAGTTCTTTTTTGTGTTTCCCTTGGTACTTTGTATGCAGTGTAATCAGAAGCTGTGATGGGCTCTGCAGTCCCGTGCTTTGTTACTGTAACTCCTTGATTTCTATGAAGCACCTGACTGTGGGCCACTGGGCGGGCAGTGCGGCCGTACACCACTGCCACTTTTCAATCTCTTGTACTATGTATAGTTTTAAGTAGAATAAGCTTTTTAACAGAATATTGATGCGGTTTATGATTCACACCGGCTGCGAGCGTCTGGTGAGTGAGAGTCTTTGTATTTATAGTTGTTGGGGGGGTTTGTTTTGTTGTTTCGTTTTGTTTTTTTAAATTCATAAGGTAGCAAACTTGATAAACATAGCCACTTTAAACTGCTCGTGCTAAACAGACCCTGCTGTAGATGGAATACCACTGTCGAAGTGAGAGGAGCTCTGGCAGTGCTGAGCTGGCAATGCCCGGCCGTGTTGGGCCATGGCCGCGCAGGCCGTAGCTGCAAGGCTCGGCTCTCCTCGCCTCAGCAGGCCGCTCCATCCCCTCCGCACAGAGCAGTGCTGTGGAAGCCTTGCTGGCGAGGAAGGACTGACAGACAGGCAGACAGATGGCCCAGTGCTTGGCCAGCCCGCCGGGCCAAGGTGGGGAGCGTGGCTCCCAGGCCTTTCTGCAGCACACAGATGGCCCTCTGGTTTGACGGCCACAAAGGCTGGCTCGCTAAGGGCAGGAATTGCTCCCCGTTCTAGTGGTTCTCCACAGACAGCCTTGGTCTGAGCCTCCTGTCAGCAGCACGGTACCGGGCCATCCCGGCAGGAGGGCAGCTCCCTGCTGACCGCAGCTCTCCCCTCTGGAGAGGGAGCGCCTCGTTCCACAGCTGCTGCCAGCTCTGCCCTGTTTGGGGACAGAAGAAGAAAGACAAAGCTCTGATCCTGCTGCTCCGTCCCACCACGTCCCCTGCAGCTCTGCTCTCTGCCGGGCAACGGGTGGCACAGGGACACGTCCCCACGTTGTCCCTTGGGCCGCCGCCTGCCCTCAGCTCTGGGCAGAGCTTGCAGGGTCTGTGCTGTTAGCGGAGGTTTGCCTGCAAGGCATGGCAGCTGCTAGGAGTGAACTGTGGGTGTCCACAGCAGCTTTTACCATTCTTTTTTCTGTTTTTGCTGATTGGTATCTTTTTTCTTTTGGGTTTTTTTTCCTTTTTTTTTTTTTTTTTTGCAGAGGACAGACTGACCCAGTGGGACGGGGGTGTATTTTTTTGTGCGTGTGACTTTCTTTTTTGTAGTTTTTAAGTTACCCGACTTGAATTTATCTGAACAGATGCAGAAGGAACTTTTGTTGTTGTTTTTTTTTTTTTGTGAGTTAAGAGACAAAAACGCATTTTTAAACAAAGGAATCATGTATTAACATTTTAACAGCAATTCATAAATCTGCACTTTTTATGAGGTTTTGAAAAATCTATTTATAGGTACGGAACAATGGGGTTTGTTTAAAACTGTATTGCATTTATACTTGCTGAAATTACTTTCATTGTTATCAGTAGGAATTTCATTGGTTAAATAAAACTGATAAAACCTGCCTCTTCTTCAGTGCATCATTTACCGAGTGCTCAGTGCAGCTTAGCACGGTACGTTTTGGGGTGAGCTCTGATCCTGGAAGTGTTATTCCCTTCTATGTACTTGTCCTGGTCTTTAGTCCAGGTCTGTAATGCAAACGCAGGTCCTGAAAAATATATTGCTCTTGCTGAAGGTCGTGTCTTTTCGATATGCAGCTGTCAGTGATTGTGGTTGGGGCAGTGGACGTCACGATCCCATGGACATCACGATCTCATGGATATTGTGTCATGCCCAAGGAAGATGCCAGGTTTCTCTTCCTGCAAGAAGCCCAGGGACTGAGTTGCAGGGTGGTTTGTTAAATGGGATGGGTGTGGGCCTTCTTACACATCTCAGTCTGTTCTTTTAACACTGAGTGCCAGAGAAGCCATAATTTCCAACACAACACTTCAGCTTTGCTTGGGCACAGAGTGGAACACAAGCCCCTCAGGAAGCAGTTCTGTGCTGTGCAGGTGATGGAGCACTGGCACAGGCCGCCCAAAGTCTGTGGAGTCTCCTCTTTGATGATGTTCAAAAGCTGTCCAGACTCAATCATGGCCAGAAATCTTAACCTGCTGGTGATACTTTGCCTGGTGCAGCCAGGAATACTGTCAGCTTTCTCAGCAGCCAGGGCACATTGCTGACTTCTGTTCAGCTTGGTGCCCACCAGGACCCCCAGGCCCATTTTGTGGGAGCTGCTTGCCATCTGGGTGTCCCCCACATGTCCTGGTGCCTGGGGTTGTTCCTCTCCAGGTGCTGGTCTCTGCACTTCTCCTTGTTGAATGCTCATGTGCCACACTGGGCAGATGTGAGATGATTTCACCGTCCCCTGTAGGCAAATCCTGCATGACGCCTAGCAGGATCTTGGAAGGGATGAGGGCTGGAGTGAGGTAGGCAGCCCCACATGGGTGTCAGGTACCCAGAGAGATTCGTCTGGGCTGACCCCAAGGCCAAAAAAACCTCTGTTTTTCAGCATAGAAAATAAAATCACTGGGTTTCTATTTGATGCTTAACTTTAAACTACACACATATGCTTTTTGTGCTCTGGTTCTCATCAGGACTTTCAAGCAAAACCTGAACGTTCCTGACCCCACATAAAACTACCTTTCCAGAAGGGAAGTCCTCCTTCTCTTCCTGCCTGAGCCTGATAAGTAGAATATTAACATTTCTTGGGAAAAACGATGTCCAAACACGGCATGGGAAATACAAGAAAACTGTCACTTTGGCTACAGTTAGGTTGCAGTGTTCATCTTACAGAAAAATGAACTCCTGCTCACACCTGCGGTACAGCACAGCGATACTGAAAAGATCAGATCAGGTACCAGGTTCTCAGATACATCCCACTCCACAAAATCCCTCTTTTCATTGGGTCTGGGGGGTGATCCTTGGCATTAAAGGATGTGGGGATCAATTCTCCTCCATTGATGGAGTCCTTGTACCACTCCCCCAGCCCTTGGTGATGCCACTCGTGTGAATTGTCACCCTGGTGGGACAGTGAGCTTCTAAGCTGGTCTGCACCTCTCTGACACCATGAAAAACATGGTTGCCGTTCAAAGTTCTTCTGCAGCCAGCGCGGTCCATTGGGTCACAGACTCTCAAAGGCAGCCCAGCAGGAAACAACTCACCTTAATTCTGCAGAGAGAAGTGGGGTTTTTTTTCGAGTGTAGGCTATTATCTACAGCAGGGCAAAAGTGTCTGCTTACACCAGAGGTCCCCACTCCACCAGCTCCTCACAGGTGGAGCTTGGCCACCCCACAAATGTGCATTCGAAACATTCTGGGTCGGGTTCTTGGCAGAATGGGAGCACTCAGTACAAGTCAGGCCAGCTTGCAGGGTTTGAGGTGCACTCGATGGTTCATCCCATCTGTTGTATCACGACCACACACAAATTCAGACCACCACCCAGATGGAGCTGTGAGCCCTGAGGGTTTCCAGCAGCACTCAGAGATGTTGGTTGCTGCATCCATCCTACCCACATAGAAAGGAAGAGCAACCCAAGAGCCCTCTGAGGGGTTGTGGAAAAGACCATCTCTCCTGCATGATCACTTGGGGGACCTGAGCCAGTGGGTACCTTGAGGGTCTGAATGGGTGGGACAAGTCCCATCAGCCGCCAGCCCCAAACTAGGCTTCGCTGACCCCAGCTTTGGCCACCTAGCTGAGGCATCCAGGGTAAAGCCTGGATCACTCATCGCCATGGATCACTGATGAATGGATCACTGATACACAAAATAGAGGCATGCAAGTTAAGTGATTTTTAAATGCCCACACTTAGGTGTAACACAAATTCAGATAGCAATGGCTTCTCCAGCCTCTCATACATCATCCCTCCATGGCTGTTCCACTCAGCTCTATGGCTTGTTGGCATCAGGACCAAGCAGAGACCATTTCTTCGCTATTCATTCTCATTGTTGAGCTCTGGCCACTTGTTTTGAAGCATCCCATCCATCTGCCATCCTTCCTCCACCAAAGAAGAGCTCCCACTGCTCCTTCCATGCCCGCTGGCATCTTCTTGCCCACCTGGCTCCATGGCAATGCTGGGCTGGGCTTTATTCACCAGAACAGGGGGGAATAAGGCTTCTGCCTCTCAGGAAAATAATTTAATTTCACAGCTTCAACACATTTGAAAAGGAAACGGGATCCTGAAAATGGAAGAAAATGAGGTAACAGGCAAAGTGGGTGCCTCTCTGGGATGGGGACAGTCACATTCACATGCCAGGCTTGGCTTGAGGCAGGCACGTGCTGAATCCACACCTTGAATCCAGAGCATGGGCTCTTCTTGGGTGTTTCTGGTCCTTCTTCCAGCCTGCACCTAAAAAGACTTTTCCACTAAAAATGGCAAATTACAACAACAACAAATGAAAGAAAGAAAAAGTCCTGTTCGATAAATCATCCCTTTCTGACAATAAATTTCTTTGGAGGTGTTCCAACCAGCTGTAATACTAACACTGCTGGGAAGTCTGCAGGCCTTTCTGCTTGGCTGAAAACACCAGTTCTGCTGAAATCAATGGCAGATGTTGCCCCGTGTTAGGCACATTCACAAATCGAAGCAAGCCCAGAAGTGCACAGCAAAGAGGAATTGCTCCATGCCGAGTGTGTGGTATTGCAGTCTCTCTAAGATGCACTCCGCAGACACGCCTTGCACTTTGTGCTCCCAGGCAATCCTTTCTGGCCAAACAAGTTACACTTGTACTTATTTTTCAGTCCCTTTTTCATTTGCTAGCACTGCCTAAATGGAAGAGAGAACTTGCGGACAAATAGGGCTCAATTCCCCTTCAGACTGCAGCAGCTGCCTCCCTTGAGAGGTACCAAGAGGAGGATGGAGCTCCAAAGCACACGATGGCAGCAGAGGTGGGACTCAGAGGACCTGACGTAGGGCTGGGCTCCATGGGCTGTGCTGCTGGGGTTGCTGTTATTATGGGGGCATGGCTTATTTCTCTGGGCTCAACCCAGAATGAAGACAACAGAGGTAAAGGTCACCTTGAAGTGCACAGAAACTCCTGCAGTGAAGGGCTGGGTGATCTGCTTGAGTCACGTTCAATTCATGTTGCCTTCCCTGTCCTGTGAGTGACTCTGAGCCCACGGTTATCACAATAAAGATACGGAAGACCAACCCTTCCCCTTTGCCCGTCTGTGGCTCAGGGCAGCTCTCAAGCACTGAGCTGCAGATCCCAAAGGCACACAGAGCTCTCTGGGTGATGTGCTCGAGGAGGGGTATCAGCACAGAGCAACCTGCCCTGAGGCAGGACTGGTCCCAGCCTTTTCTCCTGTCCCAAGACCGTCCACCCTGGGCAGAGGGATCCCATTCCCAGCAGAGCAGGAGGCCCTCAGCCCCTATTCCTTCACATGGGAACTTCCCTTCCCCTCCTGCTTCAGTCCCTTCCCACCACAGACCAGCCTGTCTTGGCAGAGGATTCTTTAGGCACATGTAGATCTAAACACATTGCCTGCAACCCCCAGCTCTTACGTACATATTCTGTAGCTTAATGAATTAACTCTTTTAATGAGCTTCGATAACGCAAAGGTGTTTTAAAAGCACAGAAGGATCATTAATATCAGATGTCAAACCATAAAAAAAGAACAACTACGCTGCTGTTACTTTCTTGATTAGCCTGAGCTCTCTGGGCTGTGTTATCTTATTTACAGTTGAGACAGAAATGTGATAGCCGTCCCTCTTTGCAAAAGTAACTTTTATTTTGTCAAAGCCATACATTTCCAAGGACAGAGTAAAGCTCACAAGCCATAAATCATGCCCAGATAAGAATGATCTGAAACAATACTCTGCAGCAGGATGTTGCTTGTTCTGTAACAATTACTGGGTGTTTCAGGCAGATTTCCCACTGCCTGCTCAGACATGCAGCAGAGAAGAAAAATGACCTGTGCTGGTCAGGGTTCTTCATGTTGGAATCCGGCGTGTTCAGACAGCTTTAATAGTATGGCTCCACATCTGCCCGAATCCTGCAGTGCTGCAGTCTCCTGGATGGCTCGAACTGGCTGCTCTGCAACCAGGGCTGCAGCACGGAGACGTACGTGCCCACGGGCTGGCCTCAACCTCACTAGGTGACTGGTGATGGAGATGTGGTGACACCGACTCCACAGTGCACTGGGATATGAGAGCAGGTTAGAGATAAGGCCATGCTTAAGGCACAAGAGAGGCATGTGGGGGGGGGCAGCTGGAGCTGCATTTGGACATCGGTGCCACCACATGTGCCTCCTGAGGGGACCCTGGGGCACCCGCACTGGTGCCCACCGCTGCACTGACAGCTTCAGCACAAAGGAGGGATTAGTCAAATGTTGCTGACTTTGCATGATTAGACCTTCCCTCTTCTCTCGTCCCCACAAAGTCACATCCATGGGAACAAGGGCTGAAGAGACAGGAGCAGTGAGGACAGGGAGTGCAGAAGAGGGGACAGGTGCTCTTCTGACATGAACGCTGCTCATAATTGAGTCACTGAACAGAGATTTACGTAGCAGAATGCATACTTTGCCCCAGGCCTCCCTCACCTCCACCTGTTCTCCAGGCAAGGCTTATGAAGACATAAAACCTGTGAAAGCAGCAAAATTACCCACAGTGCTCCCTTGCTCTTCCCCTGTCATGCGTTCCCCCTGTCCCCCTTGTAAGTACATCAGTGCTGCCACCAACCCAGACCAGTTCTACAGGAGGATCATTTTAGAATCATAGAATTATAGAATTCACAGACTGGCCTGAGTTGGAAAGGACCTCAAAGATCATCTGATTTCAACCCCCCTGCTGCTTGAGCTGCGCTTTCACAACATGCCTAAGAAGGATAACCAGGACAGTACCAATCCCCAGCCTGGGAACAATCCAGCAGAGATCTCTGGCACATCCACCTGTGTGTTGGATGAACCGCCAGCTCTGAACAGAGGCAGGCTGGTCACTGGCACTCAGGCTGATTCAAGGCCAAAAGTGTCACCCACATGGCTCTACCGGGCTTTGGAGCCCACCAGCCAGGGCAAGGAATCTGGGGTTGAGATCTTGATTGGTCACCAGGGAATAGTTTGGGAAAAGTGAGCTTGGTATGGTGAAGGGAAGGAGCTGGCAGCTGGTCCAGAGAGCTGTGAAACACACCCAGCCAAATTCTTTCCCAGGCTCTGCTGGCAGAACTCCAGTGCAGTGAGCAGTGCAACCAGCAGAACGACTTGGACCCGTTCCCTCCCCGCTCCCCATCTTGCCCCTAACCCTTGCACTCTGCCCACCTTTTCTCTTTCAGAAAGAGAAGCCCTTCCCCAGACCACCACCTCTGCACCACGAGGGATGTGCTTCTGCGGAGGTCACTGCCCGTGCATAGGTCTCAGTGTTGTCTCAGTAGGAAAGAAACAACCTTGTACCACATTTAGAGAGCATCTCCCAGAGGAAGCAGCTTGATGTCTGCAAATCACAGGAGGTTTGTGACCTGCACCGATAAAATCCAAACACGTTGAAACGGATAGAGCTTGAGTTGCAATGGTGATGTCCCCTCGTGAAGTTACCTTGGCCCTCCCTGTTACTCCCCATATTATTAATGTCACTTACAATAAATACCAGAACAAAATCAACTGCGTTTGGCCACATATCTTAAAGCATTTCCCCACTCCTCTTTCACTTTTTGTCTTTGCAGCCTTGTTTCCATCCCTATCAGTCACCAGAGGAGCCCTTAGGGACAAATCGCTTGGCTATGTGACTAGCCACGTAGTAAAAGCCATGCAGGATGGAGGCTGTGGCATCAATGGCCAAGGAGAAAGTGCCACCGATCCCAGCGGCCATGTCTGTGACAACGGAGGGAATGGCACAGATGGAATAGTAAGGGAAAGAAGCGAGGTGAAGGACAAACCCCATGGGGATGCGTAGAATCCTATAGGTGATGACTGCCACATCTTGAATAATTCCCAGAAAGCCCACGAAGATGTTGCTGACGACCCTCCCCACATCATAGGGGATGCTGATGAGCACCATGCTGATGGCTTTAAGGTAGGACACCATCCCGTTCCACAGGCTGTAGACTCCATCCAGAAGAGTACTGCCAACTCGCTTGATAACGAGCCACAGAAAATAAAACATAAATTTCACCAGCTCCACGAGCAGGTAGATGAGGAGTTCCAGAAGTTTGATGAAAGGCGTAGCAATTATGCCTACCACTTTCCTCACCAGGCCACTGTCTTTGGCCTCCTCCTTGTCACTTGTTCCTACCTGCTCTCCAGATCGGATCTGACCAACAGCTTTCAGTACTGCTTCCATTTTCTCATTGCTTTCTTTGTCTTCTCCACATTTGCCCTTGAACAAGTGAAGCCCTGCTAGGAGCTGCTTCTCCAGCTCTCCCACCGTGAGGTCTGCCAAACTGCTTTCGTCATTGACTTTTTTCACCAGTCCTAGAGACCATCCCTCTGGAGCATCACAGCACGCTGCCAGCCAGAGGGTCTCTGGCACAGACACCTTGCCTTTAACTCGGACACTGGAAGGAATTGCTCCTGCAAGGAGATACAGCTGGTCCTTCTTGGAACAATGAGGGATCAGAGCTTTCTCCACCACCCTCCCAATGTCACTGTGCCAGGTTTTGCTCAGAGAGGGACGCAGAGGGACAGCATTTGTCAGTGTATAGGTGGCCATTTGGAAGTCCTCCTCATTGAGCGAGCTAGGGTTCAGCAGCCCTCGCTCATAACCAGAGCCCACGTAGTCTGAGGTCAGAGCTTGATTTGCACCAAGGTTGGCCAAAGAGCCAACAACATCAGCTTCAACCACCATCTCGTGCTGGTCATTCTCTGGATCATCTATCTGAAATAGCAGAGAGAAAAGTTAGTGCGTGCAATTCGCCTTCCTACAAAGCAATGTGTAAAACAGGCTTTGAAGTATATTTTCCATGAGAACTGCTACTACATGCTGTGCCATGGATCACATCCTGCACTCCTTCCTTACTGTCCTTGTGGTGATGGTTTCAGAGGGGCGTGCACTGCCTTTGCTGTCCTGCTAAACATGTCAGTTCGGACTGCTGGTGCTGACTGCAGCTCTCCAGTCTGGCCTGCAGCACAGCACAACCTCCAGCTGCTCACCAGCCATCCTCCACTAAGCCTCAAACTGGCGTTTATTTTCTAGAAGGGATTTTTGGTATTCCTGAGGGAAAATCTAGAAGGGATTTTTAATTGAAGGATTGATTTAGGTCTGTGTTTTCACCTCCTATGGTGAAGGCACTTCCAATTCTTTTAAGCATCTGCCATCTCATCTTTAATCAAATCCAAGCAATGAAGAATGAAAGGCATGGTAATGTAGGATGCCTAAGGAAGGCATTTACCTGTCTCCACTAATTGAGTAAGTTGGACACCATGGCAGATGACCTGAATTTCACTGCCTTTAACGCAGTCATTTTACTGAGCTCAGGCCTTGTCATTAGCAGTCTAAACCTGATCTTTAATGACCTCCCAAAGTCCTGTGGGTGAGGAGACTTTGTCACCACGGGTCCACAATGTCCTCACTGGAATCTGTGCTATGAGCTTGTGTCTGCCCTTGCCACCGCTTGGAGCCAGAGGCAGTAACAACTCCCCCCCCCACCCCAGCACCTTGCACAGAGCTACGCAAGGAGCTCATACACAGTGGGAGCTGGAGCACCGGGGCACCATGGTGTGTTCAGAGCTTTCCCAGGTGACTGCAGCTCTCCCTGCTCCTTAGACGCTCCTCTTGACACTGCAGCCTCTCCAGGGGGGTGTGCCAGATTGCTATTTTCTTCCCCAAATTAGAGGGCAGGAACCCTGGGCTCCTGGTTGGTAGGAACCCTGTGGCGGCAGGCAGCCTCTGGCAGTCGCTGCCTCCTGAAATCTCTGTTTCTCATCCCAGCACTGCACTGACCCCATTACATCTGCTCTCTTTGCTCCTGGCCTCTAGGCTGTTTACTGCACTGTATAACATATATTTTGGAGATGTACACAGCAGATAGTTCATATTCTGCCTTAAATCACCCCCCAATCACCCTCCCTGGTGCCCGGGCTCTCCCGGAGCGTGCTTGGACACATGGCTACCATCTATGTCCTTGAAACCTTACACGGAGCTGGCACCTTCTCAGAGCTGCAGCTCCCTGCATCCTCTCCTCTACGCTCTGTGCTCAGTGTATGCAGCTATCCATCATCCTCACTGCACGAATCGACGTCTGGTTGCTTCTTGCAGCAGCCAAGCCCCTGCAGCCTGGCCTCAGGTCTGTCTCTGCAGCAGGGCTGGACACGGTGCCAACACGGACCGCTTCCGAGGGCTGCACTACCCCCGGCTGCCTGCTAGGAGGGATCTTGCTTCGTCTTGAAGGCATATTGCTTCAGGACTGGAAGAATTCCTACGCGCTGATGCACAAGTCTCAGCTTTTTTTGTTTTTGTTTTTGCTCAGGCACCTACAGCCTTCTTGACAGCATAAGGGAAATGGCGAGGGGAGACTGAGGTGCTGTACTTCAAAGACACGGAGACCTGAGACCGCGCAGCTGTTTGGCTGTTACCTTGCAGAGATTCCCCAATTGCATGGGCATAGACTTGAATTTCTCTGGTTATGAGCTGATGCGTGCATACCTGGAGGTGCCTATCAAGCAAATATGTGCTTGCTTTGCTGTTCAGCTCCAGGGTTTTTGCACATACCATTGGGATTGTTTGGATGCAATTAAGAAAGAACATGAAAAATGTGGCTGTGCGCTGTGCATGCGTAAGACTCTGACATCAGTGAGTGCTTATAATAACTCTTATCATGGTCTGTAATAACTCACGTATTACTGAGCATTTCATGCCTCCTGTAATCCAGCTCCAAAGGCAAGCTGTCTCTAGCACTGTATCTAACCTTCACACAAGCTGCATTCTGACTCCCACAGCCTTTGGTTTGTGTTGCAACAAGAGCACATCTGCATCCATAGGCCAAGCGTGAATCCACCTGCCAAAATACCCTGCAATAGCTTGGGGCAAGGCCCAAGCAGACAGGTAAACAACTTGATGCTGTGAGGATTTAAAAATAAATTATGCATCCAGACACCTGTTTGGATTAGAGCCCAAGCACCTATCAGTATAATGCATGCTTCATAAAGTGGGGGTTGTTGTTCTACAGAAGGGAGTGAACCTCATGCCATCTCATGGCCTGTGCAAGCAGCTCCAGAAGCACGTTCCTCCTAATGACCAAGGCTGACAAGAACAGCAACTCAGACGTGGCTGTGGCTGGGTGATACAAATCCTGCCTTGGTCCTCTGGCTGATGGAAGTCACCAATGAGATGAAAACACCAGGATATTTACCCAGCCAGTCCTGGATTAGAAAAGAAGAAGCACCTCCAGTGTTCTTCATTTCTCTCAAGCCAAGATTCAAACCAAACTATAGGCTTTCAGACCAAAGTGACTTGCTCTTAAACCTAAGAATCACAAAATCATTAAGGTTGGAAAGGACCTCCGAGCTCACCTTATCCAACCATCAGCCCATCTCCCCCACGCCCACTCACCATGTCCCTCAGTGCCACATCTCCACAGCTTTTGAACACCTCCAGGGATGGTGACTGCACCACCTCCATGGGCAGCCTGTGCCACTGCATCACCACTCTTCCGAGAAGAAATTTTTCCTGATATCCAACCTGAACCTCCTCTGGCACAGTTATTACCTCCTGTCCTAAAAGAAGTCAGCAACAGAGCAGGTTTTGGGCCCCAAGCTTCGAGGCATCCCATCAGTCTCCTGATAATCCTCCTTCCATTTCTGCCCTCTCATTTTTTAACAGTCCTGGTTGCTAGATTAATTCATTGTTTCCAGCTGCCAATCAACTGTGGGTGGTCCTGACGTTCCTCTTACTTCTCATCTGATCACTGCCCCAGTATTACATTTGGCATTTGTTTCTGGTACGCACATTCCTGAGGAGGTAGGCATACAGGGTGTGAGACAGAGCCCTCACAACTTATATCCTGATCTATTACCAAAAAGAAAAGCATGTGACAATCTTGAGTCACCCATCAGAGTGCAGAGAGAATTTTTATAGCAATTTCCTCCTGCTTCCTCGATCTCCATGTGGGTGTGCTTGCACGCATAAAAAAAGCACGCACCACTGTGCAGTTCAGCCTGTTTGTACGTGGCTATCTCAGTATCAACCAATGTAATCCTTACTGCAGAGCAGGTGTTGTGAAGACTTTTCTTCATCATTTGACATAGCCCCAACACAAGAAACATGAATGATAGATGAGAAATCTCTTCACTTTCTCCTCTTGCATCAGTCTGGACTGCAGCCTTGCTGCCCACCCATGGCATGATCCTTCTAAGCCAGAAAGAGCACGAGTGCCCTGTCCCACCACTGACAGTCTTGCTCCAGCTTTCATCCCACCTGCCTTTACTGGGGGCTCTGCAGCCCCATAAGGGCTTCAGCATTGAGGGGGCAGCGGGCAAGTTCTCCACTACATCCTGGTCATTAAAACCTAAAGTGGGGGGTAGGGCAAACAGGAGGGAGACGATCTCTGTCCTCCTTCCCTCCATAATTCCACCTGCTGTGGTACAGGTGTCTTTCAGACATGGGGGTCAGTGATGTCCCCATCCCCAGCACAGCCTCCTCCAAGGTGGCCATACCGGGACCTTTCCTTATCTGACTCCTTCACTGTGGTACAAGAGCACATCTTGTTTAGGAAGCCTTTCACTTTCATAGAATCATAGAATGGGTTTGGTTGGGAGGACATGCTCAAAGCTCACCTCATTCCAACCCCCTGCCTTGGGATGGTTATCCCCCACCAGCTCAGGCTGCCCAGGGTCCATCCAATCTGGCCTTGAGCACCTCCAGGGATGGGGCACCCACAACCTCTGTGGGCAGCATTGCCAGTGCCTCACCACTCTCTGAGTTAAAAATTCTTTCTAACATCTAACTTAAATTTCCCCTCTTTTAGCTTAAGGCCACTCCCCCTTGTCCTGGCACTATTAGACTATGTAAAAAGTTGGTCCTACTCCTGCTTGTAAACTTCCTTCAAGTACTGGAAGGCCACAAGGAGGTCTCCCTGCGGCCTTCTCTTTTCCAAGCTAAAATTTGTTAGGCTTCTTTCGCCTGGAGCTCACTGGTCTTCAGTAAAGCTCTGCATCTTGAGTAGCAGTCAGGCATGGCTATATGCGGAGCATCCCTTCGAATGTGCATCATGATGTCAGCTGGGAGGCTTTGTAGTTGAAAAAGAAGGAAACAGGCAAACAAATGGCTCAGAAGCCAAAGGAGTAGAGAAGGAAGCAAAAGAGTCCAGGGGATTCTTATTTTTTTCTGAGCACCTGACACAGCTGTAGGTTGTCCCTGCTCATTGCAGGGGAGCTGGACTCGATGGCCTTTAAGGGTCCCTTCTAACCCAAACAATTGTATGACTTTTCCTGTTTAGCACCAATGTCAGCAACTCGCTCCATAGAAGAAAAGTCCTCAAAGCTCTCAGCAATTTGACGCTGTCACCATCCGGTGTCACCCAGGAACACGGCCACTGCATCCCACGGGCTACACGGGTGGGAGACCACAGCAACTCGAGGCAGAGCCAAGCCGATGGCTTCTGGGGCTGAGCAGATTTCTGAGGCAAGAAACACAGAGCCTGGGGAGGAGGGAGAGCATGAGGCGGTCGAAGCAGGAGGGCTGGACAAGAAGGGAGGTTGCTGCTGGAAGGCCTCCAGGCCTGCCCGAGCAGGTGGGTGAGCCAGGCCCGAGGCGCATGGCGGCCTCAGGTGCTGCAGGTGTCCCGCAGCCTGCCCCGCGCACCCGGCTGCAGCACCCGGCAGCGCTCCGCTACCCGAGCCTGCAGCACGGGGACACCGCGGCGCTGCAGTGCAGCCCGTTCTGCCTCCGCACAGCGAGGGGGCAGAAACTTCAGGCTCTGCCCCGGCACCCCCTGGCACTGCCGGGCAAAGAGGCAGCCGGGGCAGGAAGGGCTCTCCTCTCCCCCACGCCGCCCTCGCACCCATCTATCCCGACGAGCTCTTATCTATTCACTTTCAAGCACAATCTAAGTTCGGCATCTGCCGGGGGTTCACGAGCATCCGTGGGGTTCCGTGGCTGGGAGCAGCCCCCCCACACCCCCCGGCGGCAGCCTCACCAGAGGAAGCGGACCTACCTGCGGCTCCAGCAGCCAGCTCTCGTCCGCCCCGCTTCGGGCTGCCCCCGTGTACTTGAAAGCGGAATAAAGAGGGATTTTGTCCTTGGTGCTGTAGAGGGTTGCAAAGCGAGGCTCCCCGTTGTACTGCTGACAGATCTTCACGTGGAAGGGCTCGGTGAATCCTTCTGGTGGGACTCGGCCGGGGAAGAACACGTTACACTCGGCAAAGCCGGCTTCGTCCTTGCCGACGACTCTGCCCAGGGAAAAGCTCGGGAAAAGCGACACGCAGAGCAAACACAGCACTGACATCTTCACGGTCCGCTCCCCCGGGCCGTCCATCCGGGCTGGGTACGGCGCAGGTCTGGCGGTGCGGAGACAGAGGCGAACCCCGGCGGGCGGCGGTCCCTGAGGTCAGCGGGCGCTGCTGCCGGCGGCGGCCACGGGCGGTGCCGCGCTCACGCCCGCTGGAACGCCGGGCAACCCGAAATCATCGCTGCTAACTGGGAGGAGGAGGAGGGAAGCCCTCGGCGGTGCCGTATGTAGCAGCGGGGTGTGGTGTCTGCATTGCAGCACAGTCCCCGGGAGGAATTTTGGCTGACGCAGCCAGAACTCTTCCTGGGGCTGCCGGGGGGGATGCCGCAAAGTCAAGTTCGGCGCCCAGAAGAAGGGGTGAGCTGCTGTCCGCAGCCCCCAGCCTGGCCGAGGGAGAGGAAGGAAGGGAGAGGGGAGGGAGGAGAGGCAGCGGGATGTCAGCGACTCCGGGAACACGCTGTGCCCCTCTGTGGGGTGTCCGCCGCCTCTATTGCTACCAGCACCGTGCCCACGTTTGGCCAAACGTAGAGCTGGCAAAAAAAAAATGCTACAAGGAATGAAACCACTCCTCGTGTTTATGGTCGGCTGTCAAAACCTGTGAGCCTACAGCAGCTACTGCTGGGTTAATGGGTAAAAGAATGACTGCAGTAACTGAGAAAGTTAATGTTTTCACAGCAGTGAGGTGGAGAGACTACAGAGTACCTCCTCAAGATCAAGAAAACCTGCCTTTCCCCACCCTAGAAGTTGGATACGGTCAGGTATACTGCCTATAACTCACTCCCGCAACTTAAGAAAGCCAAGGGGAGGTGCCATAAAGGTGCCATAAAGGACACTGTCATACAAAGCTGTCGCATTGCTACAGCCATTTCCAAGCAGGAGTCCCCAAGTGCCACCAATTCTCAGCTGCTCTGCAAGAGAGGCTGTATGGCACACACAGCCTGTATTGCGAGCAATGCCACGGGACGGAGGGCTGCCGAGGCGCCCGCCCAAGGTCAGGGAAGGAGCCTGTAAAAGTGCTAAGAATAGCCCGGGCTCTGAGACTCATTTCTCACTCGGGGATGGCTTCTTGAAGCAGCATAGCAAAGAAATTCGTCAGTGACTTTTCATGTGATGTTATCAGCTTGGGGAGACAGAGGCAGGCTGGGCAGGCTGGGGAACGGCAGGAAATGCAGCCAGTGGCTTGTTTGGTTTCCAGGCAGTGGCCTGGTCACTCAGCCCTGGCAGAAAGAATTAGTCATGTGCAGAAAGATGATGGGAATGGAAACACGCGCACGGCCCAGCCAGAGCGCAGCAGCTCCAAAAGACAGGCTCAACATTTCGTTTCCCTGGATGTGAAAAAGGCTACAGGGAAATTGAAAGCTGAAGCTAAACTTGAGCTCTTTGGTGTTTATCTGATCCCAGGCTTGCAATTTTCTGGGCAACAGAAGGAAATATTTTCCCCATGCTTTGAGCCACATTCTACAGGGAAAGCAAGGCAATGTGGTGCTTCTAAACATCCCACTGTGACTAATCTGCATTGTGCCAAGCTGGGCATGGTCCCAACCCAGTGTGAAGGTGCGTTGGGGTGCCTCAAGATGGGCACAACAGCCAGCAGCATGCCGAGCAGAGGGATCCTTCTGCCAGGAAACGGGGACGTCCTGCCTCCAAGGGCACCTCAGCCTCACTGATGCATCAGCACTCTTGCCAGTCTCAAGGGCCTCTTATCTGCTTTTGGGGAACTTTCCGAGCTGTGAGGCTGGCCTATGCCTGCCTATATTTTGCTGCATGTACCAGCATGTAAATAGCACTAGACAGTCTGAAGAGTGCTCAGGATCTCCTTTTCCATGCTATCAATATGGGCACCAGCATGGACCAAGGGATGATACTGCCATAAACCCAATAAGGCTGGCACTGAAGGCAAGCAGTTGTGCTTGATGTGATGGAGAATAGGAACCTGTGGAAGGTGCAAAGAGACGGATGATCACAGAATCATAGAATCATTTGAGTTGGAAGGGACCCTTAAAGGCCATCTCCCCTGCAACGAACAGGGACACCTACAGCTCTATCAGGTGCTCAGAGCCCCATCCAGCCTGACCTTGAGTGTCTCCAGGGATGGGGCATCCACCACCTCTCTGAGCAGTCAAAGGGACAAGGGAAAAGTGATGTATCAGCAGCAGGTAAAAGTGCATGGGAGGAGAGAAGGGGCTGCACTGCAGAGATTGCATGCATGCTGCATTTGCAAGGCATACCAGAGAGAAAGTGGGGAGAAGTGATTTGTGAAAGGACAAAGGGCAAGAAAAGAGGCTCTAGAAAATGATGTTGACTGGGAGGAAGAGAAGGGGACTGAGCAAAAATTAGTTGATGAGAGGAAAGCTTAAGAAGGGAAATGGATAGAAACAGATGTGAAGAAACCCAGAAGGGAGAACAGGAGGGGTCAAATGAACAGATGGGAGAGAGCTGAGGAAAGCTGTTTTCTTCTGCAATAAGAAAATGAGGAGAACATGAAGATGGGGAAATGAGATAGAAAGGAGGCTTTCATCTATCTTCATTGACCTAGTGAGAACGACCTCCTCTTCCCAAGGGTCTCAAGCACCAAGACCAAACGATCCTGAAAAACATGCCAGTATTCAGCCCTGTAAAAACAGGAATCCACTGGCTTGTCTGCCCACTTTCCCACACTGCCTCCAGCCCGGTCTCTCTGTTCACATGGTTGACACTGAGTTTGCTGCAAATAACTCCTTTCTCCTCACATGCCTGACCCTGCTAACCTAGACTTTCCAAACATACTTGACTCCAAATCTTTCTCCAGGGCAGATCTCTTGTCTCCTGCTATGAGCTACGGGTGGGCTGCCAGACTGTATGTGACTGTCCCATTCTTTTGGGAACAAAAAGGAAGAAGAAAGTGATTCATTGGAGACACCACTGTCAAAGATTTGGCTCAGAGCGCGGCAGACCCAGCAGACACGCCACTGCATGTCAGAGTGCACATCTGCCTCTTCCTTGTCCCATGGGGATGGAGTTTCTTGCTAAAATTAACTCAAAAGCATGGCCTGGGAAAGGAGCCCAGTGCTGAGCTAGGGAGAAAAGAAAAACTGAAACAGTTTCTGCGTTAAAAGGAAGAGATTCAAGGATGGGAGGAAAAGGGGTAGAAGGAAAACAATCATCTCTTTGGGAAAGAGCTTAGCAATGTTGCACTTCTGATTCCCACCTTAAACCAGGTCTTTGTGCCACTCTTTGCTGCCTGCTTGTTAGATGTTCATGCAGACATCTTCATGCCTTCCCCATGGTGCTCCTCGCGCTGGTGAGGTATCAGCATCACCAACAGTGCTGCTTCATTGCCTTCCTCTTACCGTGATTCTCACAGCACAGGGTGCATCAGTGAAAGTAATGGCCTCAAGTTGCATCAAGGGAGGTTCAGGTTGCATATTAGGAAAAATTTCTTCTCAAAAGAGTGGTGAGGCAGTGGCACAGGCTGCCCAGGGAGGTGGTGCAGTCACCGTCCCTGGAGGTGTTCAGGAACCATGGAGATGTGGCAGAGGGACATGGTCAGTGGGCATGGTGGGGGTGGGCTGGATTAAGTGGTCTTAGTGGTCTTTTCCAACCTTAATGCTTCCATGATTCTATGAGAGACCACCAGACACCTCAAGGTCAGGGTGTCAGGGATGCAGACTTGCATATGTACTGAATAAAAGCAATAAAGTCCAGAGTCCACATCCTTCAGTACTTCATCATAGTCTTCAGTCTCAAGAAATCTCTATTGATTGAAGGAATTAGAAAACAAGAGAAGAGGAGTGGCTGAGGAATTTGAGATTATTTAGTTCAGAAAAGAGTAGACTGAGCTCCCTACAACTGCCTGGAAGGAAGCTGCAGTAAGGTGGGTGTTAGTCTGTTTTTTCAGTTGACAAGAGACGGTGATGCAAGGAAACAGCCTCAAGTAGCAGCAAAGAAGGTTTAGAGTGGATATTGGGAAGAACTGATTCATGAATAGGATGGCCAAGCATTGGAACGGGCTGCCCATGGTAGAGTCATCATCCCTGGAGGTATCTGAGAGATGTGTAGAGATGACGCTGAAGGACGTGGTTTAGTGATGGGACCCAGTAGGTCACATTAATAGCTGGAGTTGGTGCACTTGAAAGCCTTTTCCAACCTGGATAATTCCATGGATCTGTGACAACCTCCAGGCTGTTAGAGACAAGCATAACAAAAATCCAGTGTTTGACAGCCCAAGTCCTGGAGAAGAGAAGGCTGCAGAGTGGCTTCATTGCAGCCTTTCAGTAACTAAAGGGAGCCTATAAACAGGAGGGGAGTCAACTCCTTACAAGGGTAGATAGAAACAAGACTAGGGGAAATGGTTTTAAGTTGAAGGAGGAAAGATTTTGGTTGGATGTCAGGGGGAAGTTCTTTACCAAGAGAGTGGTGAGGTGCTGGAACAGGCTGCCCAGAGACATTGTGGATGCCCCATCCCTGGAGGTGTTCAAGGCTGTATGGGGCCCTGGGCAGCCTGGTCTAGTATTAAATGGGGAGGTTGGTGGCCCTGCCTGGGGTGGGGGGGTTGGAGCTTTGTGATCCTTGAGGTCCCTTCCAACCCAAGGCATTCTATGATTCTATGATAAATTGGATAGATTTAGATTTTGATAGTACATGGCAATATTTTTAATAGTGTGAATTTTAACTACAGAAACGAGTTATTTAAAGATGTGCTGAAAGCTCAACAATACAGCTCTTTAAACCAAGATTCAAACAGATGATAGTTTGGGTGACCTTTGCTTTACAGTCAGTTTGCACAGCCACAGCAGTTCTTTCACATCTTAATTTTGTTTGGGTCAAGAAAGTCGCTTGAATGCTGTTCTTCTAGGCACTACTACTTACTTTTCCTCACTGTCGGTATTTGATCTTTTCACAAGCTCTATGTGGCTCAGCAAGTGCTGAGACCGTGCTGTGCCAGGTGCTGTGTGGAAGCAAGGCGTGAGGCGGCTCCTTACAGGCTGCACTGGCAGAAAACCCACGGGTGGGTCCGCAATGAGAGGTACAGGCTTGTTGCACTTGCATCATCTCTGAAGAGGGAATGGGAAAGCCATGATCTTTGAGAAAGCTGAACCTGTTGGTGGGGCCCAGCTGTAATCAGGAGGCAGACAGCAGCCACACCCAGGGCTGACTGCCTCCAGCAATATTTGGGTACTGAGGAGTGGGAGGAGGAGTGCCGTGTTCTGCATTAAAGGCTTGGCCAGCCCAGTGTGGAGCACCATGACATAGGGGGAAAAGGTGAGTGCTATGGGGCCAGGCAGTGTGCTTTGCTCATCAGCCTTTACAGAACAATGATGGAGATGGCCACAGGAAGTCACTCTGGCTGTGCTACTCTTGGCCAGCGTTGCCTTGGGATGGATTCAGATGTGAAGCGCAGAGCCACCATTCCTGGGATCCTGTCACTGCCCTGAGCACAGGCGGAGCTTCTGATATCCGTGTGTGCAAGGCAGCATGTGTGCGAGTGAGGAGCTGCCTCAAAAAACAAAAGCAGCAATGCTTCGAGGCACAATAGCTGATCACAGTGCGGAAGGAAATACTAGTCTTAAATTAGTGCTTTAAATAAATGAGTGGTTGTTTGAAATCACAGGTTAAAATAGAAGTGCAAAACTCCAGGTCTCTGGGGAGCAAACATGGCAGAACCGTGATTTTAAATCAGCTTAAAAGAAGAAAAGGATTTTGCAGCCTCTGTTCTGGGACCTGCTACAGAACTGTTATTGATTATTTATGCTGCCTGTTTTGACTTTCCTGGGAGGTGTTTTAACATGTTTGTGGCTGTGTACCACTTGTCATACTTTGCAAAGGGTGTGAAAACTTTGCTTGTCCTCACCTTGTGCAGCCATGAATCCCCCTCCTTGCAGGCAGGCAGTGCAAGCCTGTTCCTGCTCTCTTAATTTGAAGTTAAGAGCATCGGCAGCCAGGAGGCCAAGGTTTTAGTCCTTCCTCCTTCAGTAGGCAAGCAGGGCTTGGGGCCAACTGCCCTGCTCCACCCTAGTGCTCCAGTCACTGTCCTGCTGCTCTGAACAATTTCTCATGCTGTTGGGCTGTGCACAAAGCCTCCTGTTCATGTCATTAAAGTACTTTAATTCTCTACTAAACGTGCAATAGGGAGAGACTCATGGCTCAGCGTGGACCATTGCAGTCCCATTAAGCAATCAGCCTCTGTACCATGACGTGATGCTCTTCAGGTCCTCCGTGCAGCACCCAGATGAACAGGAGCCCTGTGCTCACACCTGATCATCCACACCCAGCAGTGCAGCACCACTGCATGGGGCTATCACTGAGCCATCCTCGAGCATGGCAGAATAGAGTTGCTGAGTGCACGCTAATGCAGCGATGAGTGTGAACAATAAGATCAGGGTGCTTCATGTGTGCTTCTGCATCTGAGCAGTGTGAGCTGCAGCACAGAAGTGAGATGGGCTTCTTGTGCTGCGCTCATTTCAGGCAGTGGGCCAGGAAGGACAGGAAAGGGAGGGGAATGCAAAGTTCAGTTTCAGTTGCTAATACTCAGCAGCAATGACACAGAAGCAGGCAGCATCTTGCCAAGGAGAGGCAAACGTGCAGAACGCCTGCACAACGCCCTGCTGGGGTACCTCCAGCTCCTGCAGCGCTGTGCTCAGCCCTGGCTGGGGCAGCTGGCCACTGCAAACCACGAGGCAACCATCCATACAAGGCTCAGCGTCAAGTCTAGCTCAGATAGAACTTGCGGTTCTGATGGTAAAAATTCTCATGAGCCCCCCCCTGCAGCACTATGCCCAGGCCTGGGGGCCCCAGCACAGGAAGGATGTAGAGCTGTTGGATCAGGTCCAGAGGGCCATGAAGATGCTCAGAGGGCTGGAGTATAGCAGACAGACTGAGGCAGCTGGGCTTGTTCAGCATGGAGATGAGACAAACAAGGAGACCTCAGTGTGGCCTGACAGTACCTAAAGGGGCCTGCAGGCAAGATGGGGAGGGACCCATCATCAGGGACTACAGGGATAGAACAAGGTACAATGGCTTTAAATCAGATGGGGTAGATTTGGGTTATACATTAGAAAGAAATTTTTCACAGTGGGGGTGGTTATATGCTGGCACAGGCTGCCCAGAGAAGCTGTGGGTGAGCCATCCCTGGAGGTGCTCAGGGTCAGGCTGGATGGAGCTGTGGTCAGCCTGGTCCAGTGAAGGTGTCCCTGCTCATGGCAGGAGGGCTGGGGCTGGATGATCACTAAGGTCCCTTCCAACCCAAACCATTTTATGATTCAGTGATTCAGTGATTCTGTTATCCTGTAAAAGCTCTCTGGGCTTTATAACACAGGAAATCAAACCACACCCTGCTGTTTTATGGGATATCATATCTACAGGTCTCAGGGAAAAAGCCTTTATCCATCTTTTTATAAAGAAGGAACTAGGCAGGACCTGGGGAGTGGGGGTTACCTTTGCAAAGTTCCCAAGCCAGTGGCTGTGCTGCGGAGGAAATACAAGTTTCTTTTTCTTCTGCTTATTGTAGGCCTCCATAAGCAAAGGGCTCCCCTGAGGTCTCAGACCTGAAATCATGTGAATTGTAACAAAGAAATAAGGAAGAATCAACCTGGCAGCTCCCACTGCTGTGTCAAGAGCGCATTGTTTTCCAAGCTGTTGTTCTTTGTTTTCACTTGACTCGGAGTGAACTGATTTCTGCCCACACCCAAAAGGAACAATGCGGGTGTTTGAGACTGCTCCTGACCCCGCATTGCCTCGAGACTGGATAAACACATTGTAGAGTGCAGGGCCAGTAGCTATAGGTGGGCTATTGAGGGTTAAGAGGGATTGCTGTTTGTTGACAGCAGCTGGAATCCTCTCAGTTATGAAATTGTCAGAAATTAATATGGCATCTTTGGAGGATGTGGGAACTGATCCTATGGCTTACCTTGTTTTCAGTGAGCTTGAGGGCTGCACTACTGAAATGCTGCTGGCAAGGAAACTCAGCCGGGTTTTAAATGGGTCAGGGTGATGCATGGCTGTTTGCTCTTCTTATAAACTCTTCCTCGCATTCCTGGTTCAGAGACTCAATATAAACTAGGACAGTCCATGCTTTTATGCTGGCTGCTCTGTTCCTTGCAGCCCCGTTTACGAAAAGTACTTAGCTGCACCTTGAGTCTTCCAGTAACAGAAAGTTTAAACCCAGAAGAGTCTCATCCAACTGAACTTGTCTGGTCTGGAGAAGAGGAGGCTCCGTGCAGCTCCCTGAGGAGGGGAGGCAGACAGAGGTGCCGGGCTCTGCTGCTGGGAACTGGTGGCAGGACAGGAATGGCACAAAGCTACGCTAGGGGAGGCTCAGATTGGACATGAGGAAACATTTCTTTACCATAAAGATGGTCAAACACTGGGACAGGTGGCTGATGCCCCATGCATCCCTACTCCATTCCACCCGATGAGCTTGTTTGTGGGGTGTTTCACTTGTATTCTTTGTTCCATATCTACAAAAATAGGGAAAAAACCCAAAGACAGACCACAGCGGTGTGTGGGCAGCAGGCCCTTGCCTCCCGGATGGGCGATACAGTGCTCATTTGGGTGTCTGGGCATCCAGGTACTGAGAGACCTCCCAGACAAGCAGGGACTGAATCATTGTCAGCCAGCACTGAGAAAAGGATAAAATTAGCTTAGTCCTTAGCAGAGCTGTTTGGCTAATAATTCACACAGTGGGGTATTTTTGCCTAACACTCGATGCAGCTATTGAGAGACGTATGGCCCGGCAGCTCATCTGCATGTAAATATCACATGGCTAAAATGAATTGAATTGCTCAGTCTGAGCTCAAAGAAACCATTTGATTTTGCAGAAACAAGAATTCATCCACAGGGACGAGCTTGTATGCAAGATAGAGAGCAGCAGAGCTGTGTGCTCTTCAGTGCCACCCATGCCCTCAGCACCCTCCTCCCTCTCTTGCTGAGTGCCTTTGGGCTGACATCACTTTGTGGGTGGGGAACTGCTCCAGCACAGCCCCACGGGCAGCAGCTCCCCAGCCTTCCTGCCCCACTGTGGGCTCTTCTCCATGGGCTGCAGCTCTGGCCTGGGGCAGCTCCTGGAGGGGTATCCATGGGCTGTACCTCCTCCAGGCCTCATCCACTGCCGCGCTATGGGCTCCTCCATGGCTGCACATGGAGATGTGCTTCATGTGGTGCCTGTGGGCTGCAGGGGGATGGTTTGCTCCTCTGTGGGCCTCTCCTGGGCGCTTAGGAAGGGCCTAGTTCAGGTTCTTGCCCTGTGCCTTTTCTTGCAGGGAATTCTTGCTGACTCCTGGATTTTTCTCTGTTGATAATATTTACAAGGTCTCTTCCTCATTGCAAAGCCATTGGCAGCTGTCATGTCACACTTTAAGAACCAAAGGCAGACAGTAGTGCAGGAGCTGTGACTGAGCACAGAGGCTAACAGCCAAATAATCAGTGGGGTGGGAAGCAGCCAGGAGGAGCCTGAGAGCTCGAATGACTGTGTGAGCATGCAGAAAAGCAGCGGCACAAGGGTATCACAGCAGCACAAGGGTTTTATGGCACCACAGCAGCGCAGAGGGCATGATGGTGAGCCAGCCCTTTGAGATGTCCTCATCAGAAAGCAGCCCCATGCTGGCTCACCAGCTGAGTCACAGCCCGGCCAGACCTCTGTTCTTTTCCCAATCAAGGAAACAGAGACAACTTCTTTTAAGGCTGCTGTTTGGATGCTGAGCATTCCTGCGCTGGGCTGCCACTGCTGACAGTTCCCTGCAACATCACCAGGCCAGTGGGACGCTCAGTCCTTGAAAGCACACACGTCCCAAGGGAGGAAATGTGCTGTGGCCATGCAAGCCATGTCCTGGATGGCAAGAGACAGGTTCTTACAGGAAGGGTGGCAAGGGGAAAATTCCAGCTCAGACATTTCCATTTGGGCACAAATCTCTGCTCAGCTCAAGGACATGCTGGCATACTGTTCACAGTCCCATATGGCTTTAAAAGCATGGATCACATGCAGTGTTGCTGTACCTGAGGGTGGGCAGAAGGTGATCTCAGAGCCTACAGTACAAGAGCCAGGGATTCAGGGATGGAAGTTGTCTAAAAGTTCCCACCCTGGAAAAAAAAAAAAAAACAGTGGAAAGCAACAATTAAATCTAAAAGTAACTTTACAAATGGAAGAAATGAGGAAGAGCTGGCAAAAAGTATACATGAGAAGCTTTAAAGAACAAAAAATATGACACAGGAAAGAGGGGGATAAATCCCTGCCTTGGCAAGACCGAGATGGGCTTTTTGAAGTCCATTAGGAATGTAAGAAATCTTCATAATGTCAAAGGCCAAGAAGTAGATGAGAAAAACATTAATAAGTCTCCAAACAGGCACGAGGTTTATGTAAATGTTTCTGTTCTCTTTTAGGAAGTGATGCTTTCTGCAGTCCTTTGGTAATCTCACAGAAAGACCAGCACTTAAGATCAACACATATTTGCAAAAGTACCAGCATCCCGGAGCACTGAGATAACCAGAGAATATTGGTCTCCTGGTGTGAACATTTAAAATGTCTCTGGATACGGGGAAGCTCCAGAGAACAGAAGCCCAAGGATTCTGGGGAGCTGTTGTTCTTCAGCAGGAGTTTGAGTTTGGTCATAAAGAGGCCCTGTAAATGTAACAAATGGAGAGTTCATTACATGTTTGATTGGTAGTGTCATCAGGATTGCAAAACAGGCACTTTGCTGTAGGAGCTGCACCTCTTTTTGTATGCGTCAGACCCAGAGACACCTCCAAAAGCAGTCACTGAACTGGGTTTTCTAACAGCAGCCCAGAGGAAGTAGCATGGTGGTCTCTGTATTCTGCATTTGCACCAGTGATCTACAAGTAAATACAACATCATAGTAAGAGTACGTACAGGTACCGTAAAGAATTTGGGATGATGACTAGCAGACCATGCCTGCAACACCAGAAGGGATTTGTCTTTTCAAGCTGGATGCATTTAACACAAGTAAAGGTGTCCACTCATCTTGGATCAAAGAATATATGAATTATTATTATTTTTTTAACCAGGAAAGCAACAGCCCTGGAAAGAATTTAAGAATCAGCAAGACTCGTATCTGCATTGGAGTGCCCAGTGCAGTGGTGCGGGGAAGAAAGCCAGCGTGATTCTTGGGTATATAAACAGCTGCAGAGAAAGCTGGGGGGGAAGGGATCTTACATCTCCAGCTCACCATATTGGGGTCGATGCTAAAAGAGTTCTCATACTTCTGATGTTGATAAGTTAGAAGGAGAGGAAGAAAGAGACAGCGGGTAACTGGTGGGAAGAAGGAAAGGACCAGAAGTGGCCAGTCTGCTTACCTCATGCAAAGGTAGTTACAAGACTAGCTTACAAAGTGTAAATACCTGGTGAGAAAATGGGCTTTTCACATTATACACAGCAGATGCCCACGGTTGAGTAGAAAGACAAATAAGCTGAAATTAAAAGTAAACAAACTGCCATTTTGAACTGCGAAGATAATGAATCACTTCAGGAAATCATTAAGGGAAGTGGTGAATTTTCCTGCTTTTCATGTTACCCATGCAATTCAGAATCTCTCCCAAAGAGCTGCCACAGCCAAATTGCTCAGCAGAGGAATAACCAAGGGTGCATCCATGGTGTAAATTATTGGTGCAGAGAGGCACAAGGCTCAGTGTTCCACAGGAAGACAGCAGTCTTTGGTCATGAGCTGGTCTGATTAGAGCAAGCACAGGAAGATGAAGCACCTGGGATTTTGTCTTTTTTTTTTTTTTTTTTTTTTTTTTACCTTATCTGATGGTGCTTTGGTTCACAATCATGGAAACAGGGCCTGGAATGCAGAAATTCTCACTTGCAGACAGGTGGCTATACCACTGAATTGAATTGGTGCTCCCTTCTACATACATGCTCTCATGAATGAATTTTTCATTCTTTCCAAGAGAAACCACAAGAGGAGACCCTCCCAAGGCTCCATCCCTCTCTCTGTGCAGTGAAACCCCAAGGCAGGGCTGTGCTGCTGTGGCTGTCCCAACAATTCAGGCAGGCCCATGCTCCTCATCCCAGGAGACCATGAGAAGGCAGAGGGCCCATGTGAGGACCTTCACCAGTGCAAGAAAAGGAGAAGGCCATGCCAGGTTGCCCAGGACCTGCTCTGGGCATCCCTGCTTGAGCAGGGGTTGGACCAGATGGGCCCAAAAGTCCCTGTGAACCACAGCCATTCTATGATTCTGTAAACATACAGAGTTTGGGCCAGTTTTGAACATGTTCAGAGTTAGTTCAGATCTAAGAAGTTGAGCGTCCAGCTCACGCCGAGGCCTAACAGAAATGAGATATATTCCCCAGTTCAGCGTGCAGGGAGCTTTCATCCAATAATTACTGAGAAGTCATTAATAATTATTAATAAAGAAATCAATTAATTAGTTAGAAACTTTTAAAATCAAAAGTTGTAGACCTGTGAAGGTTGCTACTTGCTACTGCCCACTGTAGCAAGACTGAGGTGGGGTTTTTGGGAGTCTGGACTCAGGCACCTTATCTCCTCCAGAATCTCTTCTTCAGTACCCATGTCTTCTAAGGAAGACTTTGTCCAGAAAATGTGCCCATAGCTATTTTATCTCACATCCATGTTCACAAACTGGGAGGAAGCACCTCAGGGCTGCAGGGAACAATTTTGGCCAAAGACACTATGGCTTTCCTTTATTCAGAGATCAAAGCAGTCAAATTAGTTAACAGTTACTTCTCATTTAAGGCTCATAGGTAGATGTTTATACATCTACAAATGATATCCACCATCAGAGGAGGATGCGCTGATTTCAGGTTGCTTTGATCAGTCTGTGGTCTGACGCAGCTGAATTCCTCAGAGGTGGAAATGGACAGCTGGAAGGGGACACAAACCAAGGAGGTGACACGGTTTCTCTGTATAGCAGGGCCCACTTCTTCCAAGGGCTTTCTCTGAAGACTCCAAAGTGTGTGCTCTGCCGTTAGTGTCTGGGGCTCCCTGCGTAGCAGCATCTTAAGAGACCTCTCGTGGGCTCTCTTTGAAGTTGCATGCTGCGCGAGGGGCTGCCCAGGAAAGTTTCCTTTGTAGACGTATCAAAGAATGTTTGATATCGCATACCCCCACGTGATTCACCAAAGTCTGATAAGCTGGAAGCAACAGCAAACACAAGAGAGAGACTGCATTTCAACTCTGAGCAACGCGCTCTCACGCTATGGCTTTTTTACTTGCAGCAATGAATATACCCCACGTTAAGGGCATCAGCTGGGGGGAGCTGCTGGCTGGGAGACAGGCCCAGGTGATGCTGCTGACAGAAGGACTGGAGGGCCCTGCTCCTCCCCTCGGCTCATGGCCTGGACTCGTTCCCACCCTTCTGTTCTCAGACCCATTTGTGACAGACGCTGTCTGCGCGGGGAAGGCGGCTGGAGCTCACAGGAAGGGTAACGAAGGCACGAGGGGATCGGCCTGGCACAGCCTGGATACTCAAAGCTTGGGACAGCAGGGCAAGGAGCAGCTCGCACCGCAAGCGCAGGTCGAGCTGCAGGGCTGATGAGAGAAAGCCGCCCTCGGTACGAGGCTCCTACTTCCGCCTCGGTAGTGAACATGGCGGACGCGCTTCCGCAGTGACGTAAGAAGTTGTTCCGGTCTTCATCTCTATGGTCGGTTCTCCTTCCGCCGCTGCTTTCTGTGGCCGCTGCGCGGAGCCTTGTGGGCAGTGGGCGGGATGATGGCGGTGGCGTAGGGCCTGGCTGCTCTCCGGGAGGAGACCCCGAGGTCAGAGGTGGGGGCTGAGGGAACTAATCGGGGGGTTCCGAGCGTGGAGAGGCGGCCCCGGGGCGGAGGGCGGCCTGATGGGGCCCCGGGCGGCCCCGGGCGGGCGGCTGAGGCCGTGGGGCAGCCCGGCTGGGCCTGGGCGTGCGCCGATGGACGCGGTTCGGCACGCCCGGCGTTGTGCGGCACTGAAGGGGCTACTCCAGTGCTGCGCTGCCGAAACCTGATCGGAGCAAACGGCCCTGAGTGGCTTCAGGCGGATTTCGGGTCCCTTACGGCCAAGCCAAATGCAGGATGAACCCAGAAAGATGTAGCAGGCGCAGTTTCCGTGGGATTCGGTAATGCTCTGTGGGTGAACGCAGTCGGGCCGGGGCTTGAACTCAGAGATCCCTTCCGCTACCTATAAATAACAGAGATAAGTCCTGGGGTCACGTCTTTCTCAGATCGTGGGGCTGCACCAAAGCCAACAAGGCCTGCCGAGCTCTGGCTCACCTGCACGGAGTCACTAAAAGTGTCAGCAATTGGGGGCAGTGTGGGCGCTTGCTGGCTGCCTCTCTTCATGGAATCATGGAATGATTTGGGTTGGAAGGGACCTCAAAGCCCACCCGGCCCCAACCCCTGCCATGGGCTGATTGCCCCCCACCAGCTCAGGCTGCCCTGGGCCCATCCAGCCTGGCCTTGAGCACCTCCAGGGATGGGACACCGCAGCTCTCTGGGCAGCTGTTCCAGGGCCTCACCACCTTCTGCGTGTCTCTTTCCTTTAAGTCCTGAGGCTGTGCTTATGGATGTGTGTGTGCTGGTGAGGCAGAAATGTGTGTAGTTTCATTTAACAGACTGAAGATGGCACTGATAGGTCATCCAGGGTGTTTGTTTGGTTGGTTTTATTGTTTTGTTTTGTTGTTTTTTGGTGGTTTTTTCTTGCCTTGGTGGACTGCCCTAAACTTCTGGCTCTATGGTTTGGGCGTGCAGGGCCTCCAGCTGCTGTCTGCAGTGCTGAGCACAGTGTGCTGGCAGCTGTTGCGTAGCTGAGGCTGGGCTGAGCCCCTTTCACTCCTTTGCCGTACCTGCACTTCTTGGCATCAGTTATTTCATTATTAGATCCTGCTTTTGGTGCATGAGTTTCTGCAGGTTCTGTAGCAGAGTTGGTGAACTTCTGCTTTTATCTGAGCAAGGTGTTTTGTTAATTGCACTTAATTCACATAAGCAGTTCAGAAGGTTTGCTGGCCACCTGGAGATCTGCTGCATTACCAGTGTTGGTGCTGTGTCTGTACTGGAGAAATAAACCAGGCCAGGGCAAGGACTGGAGTGTTTAGGATGTGTGACCATCGTCACAGTTCAGTTATCAGCACCACAGAATCACAGAATCACAGAATTATCGAGGTTGGAAAAGACCTAGAAGATCATCCAGTCCAACCATTACCAATACTTCCCAGCTAAATCATACCCCTCAACGCAACATCCAAACGTTTCTTGAACACTCCCATGGTCGGTGATTCGACCACCTCCCTGGGCAGTGCATTCCAATGCCTGACTACCCTTTCCGAGTAGTAATACTTCCTAATGTCCAGCCTGAACCTCCCCTGGCGCAGCTTGAAACCATTCCCTCTAGTTCTATCACTGATTACACGAGAGAAGAGGCCGACCCCCAGCTCACCACAACCTCCCTTCAGGAAGTTATAGAGAGCTATAAGGTCTCCCCTGAGCCTCCTCTTCTCCAGGCTGAACAATCCCAGCTCCCTCAACCGTTCCTCATAAGGCCTGTGCTCCAGACCCCTCACCAGCTTCGTAGCCCTCCTCTGAACACGTTCCAGGGCCTCAATGTCTTTCTTGCAGTGAGGGGCCCAAAACTGAACACAGTACTCGAGGTGCGGCCGCACCAATGCCGAGTACAGGGGGACAATTACCTTCCTGTTCCTGCTAGTAACACTGTTTTTGATGCAAGCCAGAATGCCGTTGGCCTTCTTGGCCACCCGGGCACACTGTCGGCTCATGTTCAGCCGAGCATCAATCAGTACCCCCAGGTCTGTTTCCTCAACACAGTCCTCCAGCCACTCCGCCCCAAGCCTATAGCGCTGCCTGGGGTTGTTGTGGCCAAAGTGCAGGACCCGGCATTTGGTCCTGTTGAACTTCATCCCATTGGCTTCAACCCAGCTCACCAGTCTATCCAGATCCCTCTGCAGGGCCTCGCTACCCTCAGGCAGATCGACACTCCCTGCCAATTTGGTGTCATCCGCGAACTTACTGAGGGTGCACTCAATGCCCTCATCCAAGTCATCAATAAAGATGTTGAAGAGGACAGGCCCCAGCACCGACCCCTGGGGAACACCACTCTTGACTGGTCTCCAACTGGATTTGACTCCATTTACCACCACTCTCTGGGCCCGGCCTTCCAGCCAGCTCCTTACCCAGCCGAGAGTGTACCCATCCAAGCCACGGGCTGCCAGCTTTTGAAGGAGAATAGCATGGGAGACAGTGTCTCCCATGAGACACTGCTGGTGACACTGCTGGTGACAGTGTCACCAGCATGACACCGTCCACGTTGGCTGGCATTTGTGGTGATGATACTGAGGTAAACTTGGAGGCGTAATGGAGAGATCATTTCCAATAGGCTGTCGATTTTGACTGTATTTTTTCCAGAGGGGAAAGAGTTGAATTACACTTCTACCAAGACTTTAAGCATATGAGACTGACTCCTGGCATTTTATCCACTTTTATAAATGTGACCTCACGTTCTTGTTTGAGTCTCTGTCATCTTTCAGACATGTTGGAAAAGATTTTAGAACATCTGAATGGAAGTTGTCAATAAAAAAACTCCTTAAGCTTTAAGGCTCATGCACCAATTGACAGTTTGTACTGTGTAGTGGAATTTGCTGTTGCTGCAGCAGTTCCAGGAACAACGTAGCTTCTGGTGAATGTCTTTCACTTTTAAGTTATAGTAATGACTGTTTTTGCCCTTGACTCTGTAGTAGTTAAAATGACGACAGCGGCAAGGCCAACGTTTGAGCCTGCAAGAGGAGGAAGAGGAAAAGGTGAGGGAGACTTAAGTCAGCTATCCAAGCAGTATTCCAGCAGAGACCTTCCCTCTCATACTAAAATCAAATACAGGTAAGTATTGTTATTGTCTGTCTTATAGCAGAGCAGGCTGGGGATGTTTTGACGTTTTCTTTCTTTGTGATGTGACCAATGCTCTGAATTTTTTTCACATTAGGTATTTGTTTGCTTGACATTAAGCAGACACGGATATTGTGCAGCAGTGCTGAAACTGCACGTCTCAAAAGCAGGCTTAGGAGATTGAATGGGTTGCAACTGGTTTGGAAGGTTTAGTTTTAGCGGTGTGGATAACTGCCTGTGGAAGGGAATCACAAGAAGGTAATCTTTACAGATAAAGCATTTCAGGTAGTGGAGTGAGAAGGAAAGCGTTGGGAACAGAGACAGCTGAGCTAGAAAGGTGGTGTTACTTACAAGATGGGATAGGAGGTCTGAAGTTGAGCGTGTCTCAAAAGGTGGAAAATCATGTCATATATTGACAAAGAACTGCTGGGAAAGAGCGCTAAGAAGAGGCAGGGCAATGTGAAACAGCACTCAGGCATTAGTAGGTGTTGGAAGAGCTGATGTTAAGCACTGGAAGGGTTCTAGAAGAGTCAACTGCTTTAACTGGTGTAAAAGATAATGAGATTTTATATGAATATTATCCCGTGTTTGGAATGCTTACTAATTTGTTTATATTCTTTTAAGATAGCATGAAATCTGGAGTCAGTGTGCCACAGGTACTTGGATTTAAATAAATTGTGTCAGCCTGAAAATAGTTTGGATTTTTCTACCTTAAACTGTTCCTTGGGTATTGCTTTCTTAGTGCAGATATTTACCCTTTCACTGCTTCCCTCCTACCCATTTGAATAACTTTGAAGGTAACATGGATACGGGAGTTGGGATGTTTAGAGAACACCAAAAGCAACAGCACAAAATGTGGTGTTGTGGGAGAAGTGGCTGGTGGTTTGTCTCTTTAAACAGAGCAGGAGCGTGGAACACCAGTCTGTTGTTTTGAAAGGAGTGTGTGGGGAGAAATACATGTGGGAATATACAATGTGTGTGGTAACAAATCCCTTTGAGTGTGTGTGTATGTGTGTGTGAGGGGGCATTAAGTGTCTTAAGTTCATTCTCCCAAGTAGCTAATGCAAAGTTGTCTTTGCTAATTGGCCAGGACTGCATAATTGCAGGAAAGATTTGGTATTTCAGTCCCACTCTCCCATGCCTCTTTGACACAGGGCCTGGGGGGGGATTTTTGCAGCCATGTCAGGGATTCTGAATTCAAGTTTTTAATTATAAAAGCAAATGAAATGCTTCAGCATAAAGACAGCCTGTGCACGCGGTGTATTTATAATGACTGGGGCCTGGGTTTCTTCCAGGCACTCTTATTTCCAAACCTGAGTTCACAGTAAGGTGAAAGGAATTGCTGCATGTTTTTATTCATCAGTTCTTCTCCAGTCTTGCAGAGAAGTTCAGCGTGTTCTGGGTGGAACTTCACGTGACTTGAATAAAAGTAGTCTGTTGATTTTTGCCTATGTGCATTATATAAAAGAGAGGAAAAGATGCACTTGTAACGTATTTCACTAAAGCGAGTGTTGTGCTCGTTCCCTCCTTATTTCTTTCTTTTTTTTTTTTTTACCCCATGCAGTGGTACATTTCTCCCCATAAGACAGAAGAGACAAAGGTTGGAGAGCAGCATGCTCTAGTTTTGGTCTTGCAAGCCTGGGAAATTTGTTTGCAGCAGCAGTGGGAGATGATAAAATGGTGAAGAGAGTTAACCGGAGTGTTGGCAGATGTCAGTTTGGACATTGAGTTTGTGCTGCAGAGAACAGATTTAGAGATACCTGCAAAATACAGATGTAGTCAGCATGGTTTTGCAAGAATGTATGTGGATCTTTAAAATTCATTTGAGAGCCACTGGAAGGAAGGAGTGTGTGTGTGTGTGTGTATGTAATGCATAACGTGTGTGCAATTCAGAAAGAAGCGTGTCCACATGGTAACTGGTTATGTCTAAAGAGTAGAAACACGTTCAGCCCTGGATTCACTGGCCTCATTTGATAAATAGCTTCCAGCTCCTGACTCTCAGCTGCAGCCTTTTCCCCTCGTTGCTGTTTCAGACAGGCCACTCAGGATGCTCCTGAAGAGGTGCGTAACCGTGACTTCAGAAGGGAGCTAGAGGAGAGAGAGCGGGTTGCTGCGAGGGAAAAGAACAGAGACAGACCAACCAGAGGTAAAATCCAACCTTAACAACTGGATCTCGGTACCTGTATGTGGCACTGCTCTCACACAGAATTCCACGTTGGAAGTTTATGAGTTACACACCGTGTTAGGAGAGCAGAATGTGGGGTATTGGCCTGATGGTTCTGAGCTGTGGACTTGCAAGGGAATGTTCATTCAGTGGGCATTCGTGCTGGCTTCATGCTAGCAAAAATCTAGGCCAGCCAGTAGGGGAGCATCAAGCAGGCCAGCTGATACAGAGTGGCTGTAATGAATTGGCAGCAAGTATGTACGACTTGGACAAACAAGACAGGAAGGAAAAGTGCAGTGACTCATTTTTAACTGTTACAGCATCAGTGAAGAAGTAAATTGCTTTTTAAAGCGTCTGATTCAGTTCAGGTACTGTGAAGTGAGAATTAAAACAAAAAGCAATCAAAGCTGTTTGGTTTTTTTTTAATATGAAGCTTGACTGAATTTAGGTACTTTAATACCTACGTTGTGAAGTGTGCAGTAATATTATGGGACTTTTTAATTCACAGCTAAAAGCAGTTGTCGTTTGGACCCAGGTAAATAATAGTAATGCTTTTGGGGTGGTCTGCAATGGAAACAGTCCACTAAATGTATAGAATGAGGATATCTCTCCACAGCTTCTGCTGTTCTTCGTGAAATACTGACCAGAAATACTTGGAGGCTGAAAGATAAGCTTGGGGATGTTAGTGCTTCGTTTGGGGATGCCTACATGGGAGGAATTAGCATGGGTGTTAACACTGAGAGGTGAGGAGAAGCCAAGCATAGGCTCGTATTTCTTACTGTAAGTCAAGACAACTTATTAATGATTTTTTAATCAATTTCTGACTTCAGATGCTGTTAAGTGAAATGGGCCTTGTGCTGTTTATTTATTTATTTTAATCTTATCTCATAGAACACACAACGTCATCCTCTGTGTCTAAGAAGCCTCGGCTGGACCAGATTCCTGCAGCAAACCTCGATGCAGATGACCCTCTTACTGATGTATGCATTCTTTTCTGTCTTCTTTCCTTTCATTGTCCTGCCTTGGGGTTTTGCCATTGATAGAATATGAACTTCTAGATATTTAAAAATGGATGTATAAATTAAGACTTGTTGCTGAGAACTGGTTTGGGGATACCCTACACCCAGTTCCTCTGTTCTGATGGAAGTCCACAGTAGTTTTACGCTGTAATCAGTGGTGTTGTTAGAAGGGAGCAAGGGTGCTGTGACTACTAGCATACCAGAACTGGGAATGAAGTACTGGAGGTACTGCTTAAACCCCGGAGGTGAAACAAATGAGATATGCTGATTGGCTGCATGAATAATGAGCTCTTGGCTCCTTTCCTTGTGCTGATGTATTGGAGTTGTCCAGGTATTGACAGCATGCTGATGTTTGTTTTGTTTCTAATGGTGCTGTATTTGGTCCCAGCAATACTGGATGAGGTATTTAGGCACACAGTTATAATGACATGCGTTACAGTGGTTAAAGAGTGCCAGCTCTCTGGAATCTGTCAGGAACATGGCATTTGAATTATTAAAAAATAAGAATTACAGTCATCTAAAAACACAAACACATTTTGTCTTTGTGGTTTAGGAACAAATGAAGGATCTGTATTATATTTGCTGCTGCTACAAGCACCCACGTGCTTCAGAAGTCAGCAGCCTTAGGTGAACACACCAGAACTGGCTGGAGGACTTCTGATAATTCCTTTTTTTTTTTTGAACAAGAGGGACATCTGTGCAGTCAATGTTCGGAATGAAAAGCTGTGTCTATTACATGAAGTTCATGAATTGTTTCTTTCCTACTTTTGTTGCTATTAGGAGGATGATGAGGATGATGACCTGGAAGACAGTGATGACGATGACACTGCAGCTCTTCTGGCTGAACTGGAAAAAATAAAAAAGGAGCGAGCTGAGGAACAAGCTCGGAAGGTAAAATCTCACCCATTGCCATTAAGGAGCATCTGGTTTATTTGCAAACGTGCTTAGTAAAACTGTTGTGCCTTTAAATTCTTAGGACGGGTGAGAACTGGTGAACAAAGCAAGTGCCAAGCTCAGAGCTGGCACAATGCATCAAAACAGGCTTCTCAGGTCAATCCGATGGCTTTGTTCTTACGTCTAATGGCTGCTATCAGAGATTCTTTCTTTAGCAGACATATTGATGGGTGTTCTGCTTAAATGGCTTATTTACTTTCCCAGTGCTTTATGGAGGCATTTGAGTTAATCTTGCTTTTGACATGCAAGTCTTTCCCTGAAGACAGGTGTGGTACCAAACTGTCACAGTATTGGTGATCTACCCATGGCGTCACCCAGAGGAACGTTTCCTTTGTTAATTAGCTTTTATGAAGCAAGAAATGATTTTTTTTTTTTTTTAAATGAATTAAAAATATCAGTGCATTCTTTGATGCTTTTGATCTTTTTACATTAGTACTGTGTTGCCTTGGCAAGGAATGCCAGTTGCAACTATAAAACTGGAACTGTCTTGATCGGATTATACACAGGTGACCGTGTTTTGAAAATATATCCACAAAAATGAAATGAATTAATTTCCATAGCTTAATATGCAGCCTTGTAGTTTAACTGCCGGAGTGGTTTTTCAGGAATGCTCTCCGCTAGAGTCAGCTGGCAGTAAACAGGGCATGGTGTACAGCAGGCACTAGGAGCAGCTAGGAAAGAATAGTGTTTTAACTGCAAGGCACCAGTAACCACTCTTGAACCTAGAGAGTTCAACCCTTCAACAGAGCCTATAAAAACCAGTGAAGTCTACAGTGGTAAAATACTTTGGAAGGTTAAAATGCATACCGTGCTGCTTCAGTATAGAAGCTTTCCTGTAAAAGACTGTTGATTCTTGAAAGTAAATTGCAGTGTGCAGAAACAAGCACCTTTCTATATTGATGTGTAAAAATCAGGAGTGCTACACCTACGAAACTCTGAGCTTGTCACTAGAGGGTGCTAAAAGCTCTGAATTCTTTAGTATGGCGCTCCTGTTTTGCTGTGGTTTAACTGGTGTTGCTCTTTGCTTTTGTGGCTGTTCCTCACCCACAAGAGGCAGGGCTTGTTACAGTGCCCAGTGCTACATGCAAACTCAATACACGCTTTTAGCTGAAATGAATCCCCTATTTCATCTGTAAAATGACCTTTGGCTGATGGCAGTAGTGCATATTATTGCTCTGGTCATCTTTTCACTGAGTGACGGTTGATATCTTCGTTAAATAGTGGGCACTGTGGTGTAGTTGGAGTTGTATCTTCCTGGAGTTCTTTAGAGCATAGAGAAGAGTGATGAAAAGTGAAGAGCAAAGCGGAGTGCAGCACTGGAATCTTCTGTAGTAAGGCTCTCCTTAGAGAAGGTTTCATGTGTGTTGCTTTAAGGGTGCAATCTCTAGATTATGCTGTTACCCCCATCCTTAACACAAGGCGTTACTAACAAAACTTTTTACAACCATTTCATGTAAGTCTCTTTTCCCATGACGGATATGGATTTCACATTACTGTGTCTTGCAAACTGTGATTTAAACCTAATTTAGTAGGTAGCCTTATGTCCATTATCTGGTTGACCTTAGGATAACATCTCATGTAAACTCTTCTTTGTAGCTGCTGTGAATACTAATCCACTTGGAAAAAAAAATGGTTTATCTACCGAAGCAGTGTAGTCCTTAGGAGGCAGCTTGGGTAAAGCAGTGGCAAGGCCAAGGGGAAACAGCAGAGTGAGTGCTTCTTCAATTTCTGCACCTTGTTCTCCAGCCTGTGTTGTTATATGGGCAGTTGCCCGTCTAGCTTGCCTGTGAGTGTTCTTGGAGCAGGATGGTCGAGTCCGGTATCCCAAATTTGTACTGTATGTTATTGTTTTTTTCCTGATAATTATCCTAAAATGCTAGCGCAGTTATTTCTGAGACTTCGTTTGAGGTGAATGGTTTATTTTGGTGAACTCCTTTCACTCATTGCTTTGGTGTCTGGTGTTTAAGGTACCACGGAAGGAGGACTGTTTATTCTAAAACACATTTCTGCGCAGGCAGCTAAAATTGGAAGCCAGGAGCGTGCCGTCTTTCACTTGTGGTGTTCTCTGGTAAATTCCCTTGTGTGGTAGTACCTGTTTTCCTTGGAAACCTCTAAACCTAGTTTTGGTAATTGGTAGTATTAAGAGATTCTAACTTCCTTCATAGCTTAAACAGATCAGTGTGAAGGAAGTCATTTGTCAACCAAATAAGAGATTACTTAAAACTAATTTCTCTAATTAGTCACTAATTAGAGTGCTAATTTCTCACATTCCTTTGTGTTCTTTAGAAACATAAAATAATCATCAGAAATCAAAAAGCTCACTGAGAATGGCGTTCGTTCTGCCTTTCCTCCTGCCCTCTGTCGCTTTAACCCCTCTGGTTGTTCCCAGTGGGGACGCAGCTGACCAGAACATTTCAGTTCTGAGAGCTGTGTCTGTGGAATAGTTCTGGACTTGTCTGAAACTGTCCAGCATGAGGACCGCTGTCTGTGCTGACCATCCATGGTTGGGTCTTGTGGGAATATTCCAAATTCAGCATCGCAGCAGTCTTAATTTTCAATTTCCAAGCGCTTCCTTAAAAGGTAAATTGAAATAATTAGAAACAAACCTCAAACCAGTGAGCAGCTGAACATATGTGCGTTGTTCCAGCAGAGCTGTTTTAGCATCCAGTCCTTCTATGCTTAGCTGAGAACAGACTGAAAGTTTTGGGTTTGTTTTCTTACAACTTTATTTCACAAAGCGCCACTCTATAAGTGAATGTCCCACTTTACTAATAGCTGAGATAGGCCTTTGCTCTGTTTATGTTTTAGTCACGTCCTCAACATTTTCCAGCTAAAACACAAAATTAATCCCTATATGTGGACTCTTTCACTTAACTTATAAGTGTATAATTAAAACTAAAGTGTAAGGTAACGATTAAGAAGGATTTCAGTGAAGAGGCTAAAGAGGTGATTAGGTGCATTTCTTCATTAAGGGTTTGTGAGACGTGCTAGCAATCCTCATCCTTGTCAAGAAGTAATGGTAATGGCCCATCTTTTGTGGGAAGGATGACGTCAACTCTGCACACATGCCACGGTTACAAGTGCCCTGTGTGCTTATTTTGTGGAATTTCAGTCCATTATTTGAGTAGAGTTAGTGATTTGTGTAGGATTATATTACTGGGATGGATTATGCCTTTTATTAGGTATTATTAAATCTTATTCCCCATTGCTGAAGGCAGTGCTGTCATTGTTTGTTGTTCAAAAACTGGCGTTTAAGTAACATTGTGTTGTGTGAGTTTTAGCCTTCGGTGCAGTACAGATATTTTGGGTTTTTTGCAGCAACTCAGTGTCTGTACAAACTGAACAAGGTAACTCATTGTAATACAGGGAATCATTTCAGCTCTTTCCTTTGCTCTGCACTTAGGATAGGAACTATACCAAAACAAATGAAATAACCATGGTAACAATATTGTTTTTCTTTCTTTTGTGGTGAGAAACAAGTATGCCATGGGACTGTGATTCTTGCAGCAAGATAAGAAATAATTTAGGTTGGATGTCAGGGGGAAGTTCCTTACCAAGAGAGCGGTGAGGTGCCGGAACAGCTGCCCAGAGAGGCAGTGGATGCCCCGTCCTTGGAGGTGTTCAAGGCCAGGTTGGATGGGGCCCTGGGCAGCCTGGTCTAGTATTAAGTGTGGAGGTTGGCAGCCCTGCTTGTGGAGGGGGAGTTGGAGCTTCATGATCCTTGGGGTCCCTTCCAACCCGGGCCATTCTGTGATTCTATGAATAATTGTTCAGTTGAGGTTAATGTGGTTCTGTCTGCTTTTTCCCTAACTGTGATGTTGCATGGCCAGTTCAGCTGCACAGTGGATGCTTGCTGTGACGTCCCATTTGTGTGGCGTCATCTCCATCTGCTTCCTTGGCTTGTGGGACTCCCTCTGCCAGCTGTCTGACTCCTCACACCGTAATGTTCCTGTTGTGTTGCCTCTACCACCTGCACAGTGGCAGCAGAGGAAGGAGCTAATTCCCAACAACAGGGCTGATTTCTGGTTCATCCCTGCACGTGGTTGGTACAACACACTGCTGTTGCAAAGCACAAAGCAATGGAAACACAAAGATGTTATTGTATAAAAAGGATGATATGAATAGGGATGCACTGTTTGCTCCCTTAGGCTTTTCTTCTGTTGTAGGCTTGTTGCATCCATGGTGTTTTAGCTTAATATGCCTTTGTTCAGCACACAGAACAGTGCAGGCTTTGGAGCACCCTGAGCCTGTTTTACCAGCAGCTGTGCTTTATCTGCCCCAGAAGTGTGAAGCTCAGACAGCTGAGATGGTTCTGTCTGGTCTGTTCCATTTGATACAGCCCGTGCTGTACCACTGGGAGCATCCCAGCCTTCAGTAGAGGAGCGGGCAGTGCATGATTTATGTGGAAAATTCTGAAACATAATGAAAACCTCTTTTGGCTGGAGGTGAGGAATTCTGCAGCTCTGGCCAGAGTGCATAAATTAGCTTAAGTGCAGATGTCAACTTCACACTGCTGTGAGTTATACCTTGTATTTCCTCCCTGTCGTGTCGCTAGGATACAAGCTTTAATAAATAACCAGTTTCTTAATTCTTGCATACCTTTTTCAGGGGGTTTCGGTGAAGCTAAATAATAGAGAACTCTTGAAGACTATCTTCAGAATTAGTCAGTTGCAGCAGCACTGTTGAGATGTCATCCAGCCTAGACTGCCTCGTGATGAGGGAGCTACCAGGAGTACTGGGATGGCTTTGATAAGTGGCTGAACCTGCCGGTGTCTTACTCAGCAGCTGTGTTCCCTGTGTGCTTCCAGACTCCAATTTGTTGGCTTTTAATTGCAAAGATAAAGATAAGTCAATGTGGTTTGTTACTGCTTCTGGTTGTGCTGTCTCTGCAGGTCTAAAAGGAAGCTGGGTTCTGTGTGTGAGCAGAGCTGGGAGGCAGCCAGCGGTGGCACAAGGTGCCATGGGGCTCTGCAGCAGCACTGACAGCAGATACGGAAATGGATCTTTGATTCGTAGATGTTTTCAGTTGCTGCCATCACTGTAGAAGTGCCAAATTGGGATGCACGTACAGATTACTTCCGCAAGCTTTCATTCCACTGCAGTGGAGATGCAGTCAGTGCAGCAGGCAGAGCCCAGAGCACGGTGAGCTCCCTGTGTGTGAAACTCATGGGGAGCAGCACAGCTCCTTTGGCACCTCATTGTATTGTACAGCTCTGCTGAGCTGTGAGCTTGGGTGCCTGCAGGCAGATAGCTGGACATGGGCGTCTTCCTCTGGAGCTGCGTCCTGCCCATTGACCACTGCTTGTAGCATAACACAGATGTTATGGCATTCTTCAATTTCATTTTTTTTTCTGTCACCCCATTTTAACACTTCAGTCTGACAATACTTTTCTCATTATCAGAAAGCAAAATACACGATTGATGGAGGCTGAAGGATATTATGTAGGTTACACAAAACAGATAAAAGTTATGATGATGCTTAGCACGCTGTTTTAAAGTCTGGTTATGGAAAAATGAGACATGCACCTGTGTGTTCAGGGTTAGTAACTCTGGGTCACTGCCAAGGTTCATGTCTCAGAAGCCTGGTGTGTCGTGCTCTGTGTGCTGCCTTGAGAAGAGTTCCCCCAGGGTTCAGCTTTGAAGACAGCCAGCTGCTGTGGAAGCTTGAGAGAAGTTCTTTCCGCGGAAGCATTTGTCAACTGAGAAATTCTGAGTTCTTGTATTGAATCATATCATAGAATCATAGAATGCCCTGGGTTGAAAAGGACCACAATGATCATCCAGTTTCAACCCCCCTGCTACGTGCAGGGTCGCCAACCACCAGACCAGGCTGCCCAGAGCCACATCCAGCCTGGCCTTGAATGCCTCCAGGGATGGGGCATCCACAGCCTCTTGGGCAACCTGTTCCAGTGCGTCACCACCCTCTGCACTAATGAGACTTGAGGATATATTTTCTTTCTAACTGGGCTGTTTTCAGCATGCAGACAGGGGAAACATAGTCATCTCGGTGAGAATTCTGCTTTCCTTCTGGTAATGCCAAAGAGCAGCCCTTGCGATGCATTTGGAAGGGCACTGAAAAATGTACTGATGTAAAACGAATGTTACATAATCATTTTGAAGTCTGTGAGCGTGTAAGTCACCAAATGTATTAGTACAGTTTGAAAGCGCAGGCAGCGAAATCCACTTTGTGTTACCAGTAGTGCAGTGCTTGGCTTAGGCCTGAGTTACACGCTAACAGTAAATCTTTCTGATCCTTAATGTTGGAACTCTTAAATAGTCTTTTGACATCCACTTAGTTTTCACCTTAAATTTCTCAGTATTCTTTTTAATTAGTCCCTGTGGAACTGGTACTTGTCAAAGCCAAGCAGAGCACTCAAGATGACAGCAGAGTTTCACATTGCTGGAAGGTTCCTTCCACCTACTGAATATTGCGTAACGTGTCCTCTTTTCTCATGAGGATAAGGAAAGTCTTTTCATCTGTATACAGTTTTTCTTATAATAAATATGTAAATAGTAAACCTAGGATTTGACTGAATACTTGATGGAACATTCAAAATAAGTAGAGCAGAAATGAGTACGGCTAGTTGGACAGTTTATTAGCAGTGTTAAGCTCTGGAGTGTATCTTTACTTCTGTCCTTATTCTAATCATATAAAAGTGTCAGATGCTCTGAGAAGGCTGAGCTGGGAATTAAAGCTAGGAGTGTGAGTATTTGCAGCTAAATTATGTTTATCTTTCTCCATCAATTAAACTTAAAAAATGGCCCTGAAGAGTAATATGTATCAATTTCTGGTTCTCAGGAGCAAGAGCAAAAGGCTGAAGAAGAAAGGATTCGGATGGAGAACATCCTGAGTGGGAACCCACTGCTGAACCTCACCGGCCCAGCACAGCCCCAAGCAAACTTCAAAGTGAAAAGGAGGTACAGTGCAGTCTGTGCTGCGATATCCATCCCCCAGTTCTCTCTTGTTGCTCTGGGGGTCTGTTAAATGTCATCGTTTCCTTGCTCGAATATTGCAACAGTGTGATGTAAAATGAGAATGCTGATGAAAACGCTGTTTTGTCTTACTCGTTTCTCCAGCGTTGCTCACATTGATCTGAAAAGCAGGAGGACCAGTTTTCCTCAATTTGATGTCACGCTTCCATTTAAAATACTTATTTTATTTTTGGGTTGACCAGAATTAGTAGATAATGGCCTTTTCCTAACTAGGATTCCTGTTTACACATTACACTGCTTTTGTGTTTAGTAGAACTCAGGAGCATTGAAGGTTTGCTCTGCTCTGTTCAAGTGCCTGTGAGGTAACCTTCAGTGCACTGACATTATTGCTTCTAACTCAAGACCGTTTAGAAGATGACTCAGATTAGAAGAACGGATCTTTTCTTTTTGAAGCCTAAAATTCACTCCCAATGACCAATTGCTTGTAATACACTGAAACGGGACAGCCAAATTGCATTTCTGTGTTGTTGTAAATAGCGTCACTTTGATTTACCCAGGTTAAAAACGTCTTTGTTTTCAGATGGGATGATGATGTTGTCTTCAAGAATTGTGCCAAGGGGATAGATGAGACGAAGAAGGACAAGAGATTTGTGAATGACACTCTGCGATCGGAATTTCACAAAAAATTCATGGAGAAGTACATCAAGTAGTACAGTTTTATGTGCTGTGGTGCTGAAGGACTCTGCAGGTCGTTCCCCCACCCTCCCTCTGAATTCACGGCTCAATATTTGGTCATAAATTCCAAAATGCTGTATCGAAATGGTCAACAGCTTCGTAAATAAGAACTGCTATGTATGGAGTTTTATTCCTTCAGTCTGCTTTCCTTTTTGGTTTTAATTAAATCAGTTTGTGTTTCATGAGTGTTTTTCTGTTCGTGAGAATTTACTGTCCTTCTTGTAGATGGTGGGAAAAACTGTTCTGCAGTACATACTGCAGTTGTGTGAAGTGCTTTCCACAACGGCCTGCATTTGTAAGGGTGCTGGTTTGTAATGGTGTGAGTGCCAGTATTATCAGTCAGGGAATTGCTGAGTGTGATGAGCAGCGTGAGCTGAGAAGCCCACCCTTTTTGTAGCGGAGTGGCCGTGCTATCTTTTGATACCTACTTACAAACTTAGTTAATCTTCACTTTTAGTTTATATTAGCAACCAAATCATAGTTGTGCGGGATAGCTCCAAGTTCCCAACCCCGCAGCTTCTGGTCTGCCTTGGCTCAGTGTTTCTGGGGTGAAACAACACGCTGCTTGGGGCAGCACTGTGTGCGGATCCTCCTGGGGACCTCGAAGGCTTTTCCTCTTTACTGACTGATTCCGGTGCTCAGTCCTTCAGGCGCAGCCAAGCGGTCACAAAGCTCAGTCTGTGTGTGTGTGGTTCAGTCGGGACGGCGTTGTTGGAAACTGAAGCGAGTGATGTCACTGAGATGTCGTAGTGAAATATTCAGTGAGAGATTGAAGCGGACGTTTTAAAGATGACGGCATAATATACGGTCGATTGAAAAACCTCAGTTGTGAAGGGATTTTTTTTCTTTTCCTCTCGTGTCACTTTGGTTGTGTTTGAAATCTTGGCCAAGCGATGTGCTGGATACGAACACAGCCTTTACAAAAGGTGGTGTGATGCTCAGGGTAGTTAATTCTTAATCTTTTATAGTAATACCATTCTTTCCAAGCTTTTAATTTGAAAATATACCTGATTTTATTTTCAAGTGAGTAAATGCTAAAAATATATGTGCTTTTTTTTTTTTTGTTGGGCGTGACTTGCATCCTGTAGGTTTTGCTCGTTACAGCTGTATTTCCAGCCTCATTAGGCAATGCATAGCATACTCGTGCCAACAGCTTATACCCATGTTTACTTGGAAGAGAGATTTTCAGCGTGCTTAGGGTCATGTGAGCTCCTGCAGCTACTGGAGGAATATGTGCTTGTGTTACACGTGCTACCTGCCTCGTGACAGCAACACTTCTTGAGAGTCAGAAAACACATTCGTAATAGTTCATAATTCTCTCTTTCCATTACAGCCACTAAAACCTTGGTATACGGGCAATGTGATTAGAGGGAGGGGGGGAAGAAAGTTGAGAGCTGCACTTGTCCGAGTCTGGCACTGGGGGAGCAGCTGCTGCTCTAGATGTGACCTAACAGCATTGCTGTCATGGCAACAACAAAAAATAATCGCTGCAGCTGTATTACGAGATGTAATTGCTGTGCCAAAGTCAGTGAGTAAACACACAGCTTCATTGGAGGGGTGCGTAGCTGGAACGCCACAGTTCAATGTATTCATGGAAACTGTAAGTGCATAAGCCATCATTTCTGTGCCTGAGATGCTGCAACTCTTTTTGTAGAGAGAATAGTACTTCTGTGAAGTGGGCTGGGCCCTGCTGGCTGAGCTCCGAGCTCTGTACACAGCTGTTCCCTGCAGGTGGAGGAGCACCCGTTCCTTTCTTCTGCATAACACAGAGGTGAGCATGGCCATGTTTTCCAGTACTGGAGAGAGCCCCATGGTTTCTGCAGCTCTGTGTGAGCTTTTGTGTCGGTAATGCTGTTCAGCAGCACCACTGAATTTGCGGATCTTGTCTCTCACCTCCTCTCCCAGAGCATTTGCAGCACACAAATAGGCAGCTAAGGAGTCCCAAGCCTTATCCCTTCCAGGGTTTTGCATGGTTGACCACTGAGTTTGCTTCGTCAGCTGGGAAGCTGTGAAGCACTGGGAAGAGCACTGTGCTTTCTGGATTTGTGCTGTTATTGATGCTTCATTTTCTATTGTGCTTCTAATGCTCATCTGAGAGAAGTCAAACAGATGGTTGACGAACCGAGCAGCCAGGACTGCTTAATGGTGCACGTTTGCAAGCACCACCTCCGTGCACTGTAACTTGTGGCTCAAAACAAAGCCACGTGCTTTATCAGCTGTTCTCCTCTTGCTTATACTTATCTCCAGCATTGTGTTTATCTTCATAGCTCTGGAACTGAAAAACAGAACCCTCTTTCTGCAGAGACACAACAGGAAGATTTCTAAGTATGTGGTATTTTGTAGTCATTTTTTGCTTGGTTTTGTTTCCTAAATAATTGTGTTTGGAACCTTGTCTTGAAATATGTTAAGGGGTTGTTAGCACGAGGAGAAAAATGTAACGATAGTCCTGCAGCTGGATCAGCTGTGCTGTGCATAGACAGAATTCTGAGGTGTTTAGCATCTACTTTTTATGCACCCAGCAACGTCATGATACACGTTTGTCACAACGTCACCTCACCAGTGGCACCGTGGAAGCAGAAGCATCCTACACATCGACACCGCAAGTGTTCCTATCTGTGGCCATGGCTGCTGGACCTGAAGCCTCCGAGGAAGGTCAGAGTTGTGTGTCAGGGGGGCTGCTGGCGTTTTCTTTCTTTCTCAGCGTTAAGTGCTCTGCACTGCAGACTCAGAGGGTGGTAAGAAAATGCCCACAGAAATGTTCTTTGTGAGGTTCTCTGCACCACTACTGCCACCTTCAGAATGGGATTGAGCTGGCTGCTGCTCAAATACAAGCCTTCCTGATGAGTTGAGTCTTGCTCATTTGGGAAGAAGAAATTGGGATGCTTTTCCTTAAGGGATCTATCCTTTATTGTAGGTCAGCTGCTGTTTTTCCAGGCAAACTGACATTTGTAAACTGTTCTCTCTTCAGCCAACACGGCCTCATTGCCGTTCCTAACATCACCCAAGGTTTGGTTTAAATGTACAGAGGTACTTCTTGAAATGTTACACTTCCATGGGAAAGGCATCTCAGAGCTCTTCTTTAGAACTGGGGATAAGCAGAAAGGACAATGTTTCCACAGGTACCCCAAGTCACTTATTTAAAAGCAACAACAACAAAAAGAAACACTGAATTCTGATGTTGATGGGTCAGATGTTGCTGTTGAGATACTTGTGGGCAGCTTAACAAGCAGGAGAGAGAGCGACACCTAAATGGTCCTCTCCTATGAGGAAAGGTTGAGGGAACCAGGCTTGTTTAGCTTGGAGAAGAGAAGGCTCCAGCGAGATCTCATTGTGGCCTTCCAGTACTTGAAGGGAGTGTATAAACAGGAGGGGGAATGGCTGGTTACATGGGTGGGTAGTGATAGGACAAGGGGGAATGGTTTTAAACTGAGACAGGGGAGGTTTAGGTTAGATATTAGGAGGAAGTTTTTCACACAGAGGGTGGTGACGCACTGGAACAGGTTGCCCAAGCAGGTTGTGGATGCCCCATCCCTGGAGGCATTCAAGGCCAGGCTGGATGTGGCTCTGGGCAGCCTGGTCTGGTGGTTGGCGACCCTGCACATAGCAGGGGGTTGAAACTGGATGATCATTGTGGTCCTTTTCAACCCAGGCCATTCTATGATTCTGTATGATCCTATGATAGTGATAGGACAAGGAATCATTTTAAACTGAGAGGGGAGATTTAGGTTAGGTGTTAGGGAGAAATTCTTTACTCAGAGGGCGGTGAGGCCTTGGCACAGGAGCCTAGACTAAGGATTGTGAAGTAGGCTGTATTCTGAGGAGCTTGAGTGTTCTGAAGTCAGGTTGGAAGGCAGGATGGGGACGCGGCTCAGTGGTACCAAAATTGTGTCTATGGGCCGAGTGTGAGCTCTGCTGCCTTCAGAGCATGGCTGCTTTTGTCCTGCAAGGCTTCTCCTCTTCCCAACTCCTCTCTTAGAAATCCTCTTGGTAGGAAGCTGCATTCTTTGTTCCTTTTGCACCAAGTTATTCCTAGGGGATGGGATTTCAAGCAGTGACATAGGTTTATTTTTACTGAATTGAAAGAACAAACAGTAGGTTCGAGCTGGAGGAGGGTGGATTGGCTGGTCAGCCTGCTAACTGTGTATGGGATTCATCCATGTCCCCTGGAGTGTCCACTTGGACTTGGGGGCAGGTGAGCAGTTGGGATTGGTGAAGCATTTGGGTGCTGCAACGCCTCTTCAAGAGGCTGTTAAGTAGAGTTTCCCCAGCAAAATCTACTGCTAGCAATGTCCATCACATGTTTAACTACAAGGCTTGCTGCACAGTGCAGTGCAGTGCAGCACAGTGGTTAACACTGGGATTTGTTCTGCAGGATGGTACTGCACTGGAACATCTTCTTGGTTTCTGACTTCCAGGACTGGGTTTATGTCAGATGAAGGCACGTGTAAGCTGATGGTGATGACAACAGATCAGTTCTCTGAGAACTTTAGCAAGTATTCCATGTTGAAAACGTAGCTCTTCTATGTGCTTTGTTTGCTTTTCAAATGTAGGCTTTTTAAAAACATCTATTTTCAATGCAGGCAGGGGGAGAAAGGAGAGTTTTAGAGAACCGAGGACCAGTAAATAAATAAACAAAGCAGATTGAAGTCTTTTATGTAATACCGTTTCTGCCATTTGCTTCAGTAACAAATATGAGCTAGCTGGTGTTAGATGGAGGTGTTAGAGCAGCAGATGGTGATCAGGACTCCTGCCGTCTATTTTCAGCCACCAGCCCAGGATGGTGGCCTGGTTTTCATTCCCCTGGTCTGACTCACACTGCAGAGCTGCGTTATTTGTGGAGCTGGGGATCTTCCCTCCTTCAAGGCCTCTGCTGAGCTAGAAAGGGAGATGAATCCTGCCCTGCGTGGGGTGTTGTGGCACACTGCTGCATTGTTCATTGTGCCCCAATGGCAGCCCCTCTGAGACACGAGGGTGAGCTAACCCTGCAGGGGGTGGAAGCACTGGGCTCCAGTCCCTTGTGTGAGGGGTTGGTGAACCCCTGGGTCCTCACTCTGGGGACTGCTGGCATTCCAAGTGCTGCTGCAGGTGTGGGACGGCCTTCTCCTTCCTGGCCCCTGCTTTCCAGGTCTGGTTCCCAGCAGAGGGCAGAGTTTGGGAGGGTCCCATGTTCAGTGCAAGCGGATGGGAGAGGCTGATCAGGGCAGGGATGGGACTGCTTGATTCACACAGACATAATGCCTGCAGGGTATAATGCTACTGAGCAGAGGAGTTGCCACGAATGGCATTGAAGAGACCAAAGCCCACGTGGCATTGCCCACCTGAAGCTGCTCAGGCATTAGGGTGAGAAGTGAGCTGGGCGGAGAGCTAGGGCATGTGTGAAGGAGCCTCACCCCAGGTCTCTTTGGTTTCCTGCCCTTTTCCAGGCATTCATTTGCTGCTGAGCTGCCCCATGTGCTCAGCTTTAGCAGCAGAGCCTGAGTGTGTGACAGGGCCTAGCAAATGAGAACTACTACTGCCTTTGGCACAAGGTTATATTAAAATCTCACGCTGTCAAAAGCAAATAGTTTTGCTCCGTTAGCAGCGATCTGTCCCGGGAACGTATTTTAAATTGTGCTCTTCCTTCTTACAGAAAACGATTGACAACTGCTGGCTGCAGGTGGGAGTGGGTACAGATAACGCCTTTCCTTTTGTACTGCTGTGGGCTTGGCTGGCTCCTCTAGGGCTTTTTGTGGCGTGGTGCAGCTTTTGTCACTTTCTTTGGCCCATTTCTCCCCCAGCAGGCTCACTCAACCCAAACTCTCTGTTTCTTGTCCTTGCTTCATTTGCACGCTGCATTTCTGACTTATCTCTGACCAACAGTGTTTGTCTTGCAGGGCACAACTCAGTAGCAACAAAGAGCAGCACTGGATTATTCTGTTTAAACATCAGTTTAAACATCATTGATGTGTGTTTTCCTTACAAAACATCTCAAAAGCAATGGAGGGGAGGATCGAGGCCACTGCAGCACATGCTTATCCGTGTGCCCATCCCTGGGGCTCCTCCTTCCCCACAGCCCCGCTCAGCAGCCCCCCTCTTCTTAAGGGTTTGTCATTTTAAAAGCTAAAAGGAAATTAAAGGGCTGAGCTGAACATACATTTCAACTCACTGCTTTAAAAGGGTCAAAGAAAACCCAACTCTAAGAATGAAAAAGTGAGTGTTCTGCTTCCATCAAAGCTGCTGGCATCTAGGAAGGCAAGTGGGTTGTGGCAACATAGACAGATATTCTGAGTGTAACAACATTCAGAATAACACATGCCTAACCAGCAGTCACTTTGTATATGAAGTTCATTTCTATTGAGTGAGGACCTTTTCCAGGAATAGAACTCTTTTTCCTTGGAAATCCAGAACTGCACTCTTCTTCCTTTGATGGAGAGGGCAGACACACAAATAATTTTGCACTGTGGGCAACACTGAGCTCACCACCATCCTCTCCTGTTTGGAGGTGGGAATATCACAGGGGGGGTTGTTCTGGCACTCGTCTGATGTGTCAGCGTGGAGGTGTTGGTGGGACTGGGTCCCCAAGGTTGCACCAGGCCAATGCTGGCTCACAAGGCAAAGAGGATCCCAAAGCCAGCGCTGTTCCAGATCCTCTGCCTCCCCCCCCCCCAAGCATTACTTTGATAGCTCTGTGGATTAAAGAAATGGTTTTGCTTTATCCGCAGTGGGGAGCCAGCTTAGGAGCTGCACCAGTGCTTCCAGCCCCTCCAGGAGAGCAATTAAACCCATGGAGTTGTGGGCCTGCTTCCAGCCTCAAGGCATTGCTGGCTGCTCCAAGGTGTGCTGCTAGGAGTCAGAGCTGATTCTGTGCCTCTGGGGACAGCGTGGATTTAGGAGTCTGGCTCTGAGCATCTCCCTGCCCTCATTGCAGACTCTTGGTGCTGCAGAGGTGGGTCCCTCTGCCTCGGGAAGTGCTGAGTGGTCCTTTGGCTGTTTGTGGTGTGGCTGTATGACATACCATGATGAATTCTCAACTCCCTTTTCAGTTCTGCTCTGCCGGATGGCCTTGCCTTGTTGCCTATAGCAACATCTGCTTGAAAATAAGAGCTGTGACAAACGGATGGGTTTGCTGGTGGCCATGTGAGAATGGTTGACATTATTAATTATAGCTGTTACTACTACCACTGCTATTTATAGCTGCTGGGGCCATGCAGCAGCTATTTTTGCTGGGTATGTGGCAGCGTGTGACTCAAAGCAGGGTCACCCAGATGGCACCTCTGTGAGCAGAGCAGCAGTCTGGGGCAAAGGCTCAGCGATCACGGCGGGGCTGATTTCTCTCCTATTGCCTCAACAACTGCTTTTCTTGGCAGGGAGCTGGTGGGAAGAAGCCTGCGATGTCAATAGGGAATCCTTTTTCTCCTGGAAAAAAGAAACATATTTATGTTAATGTGTCCAGGGCATCCAGACAGAGTGGCACATCATCAGGGCTCCGGCTGTGACTCAAAAGGGACAATACTGCTTGGGGCACAAGTCAGGGGCTTTTGGCAGAAACTCCTTCAGATGGGCTGAGCTATGCAGAAGTGACTCATGGTTTTGGACATCTTGGTTTCTGGATGACCCTGGTTGAGCTGTTGAAGACCACTCTGTGCAGATATCCTGTCTTCTCCAGCCCCACAGCTTCAAGTCACTGGGCGTGTTTACAGATCGTGGCCCTTTTAGACCCTTTTCACAGATTACAGCTGGGTTGTGGCATCCATCCATCCATACTCAGAGTGTCGTGAGGCCCTGGCACTGCTGCTCAGGGAGCTGTGATGATGCCCCATCCCTGGAGATGCTCAAGGCCGGGTTGGATGGGCCCTGGGCAGCCTGAGCTGATGGGGGGCAACCAGCCCATGGCAGGGGGTTGGGGCTGGGTGGGCTTTGAGGTTCCTTCCAACTCAAGCCATTCTATGATTCTGTGATTGCAGCCCAACAAATGGGCACGGATGCACAAGCGCTACATGAGCAGGCTGGGTTCAGGTGAAGCTCTGGATTCCCAGTTTAACCCATTTGCTCAGGGCTGTCCAGTCAGAGGAGCACAGCAAGAGTGGGCTTCAGCCTTCTCCTTGAGAGCTTGGGGTGCCTCTATACTTCTGTTTTTCAGAAGGCATGTAGTGAAAAAGACAAGTTACTGTTGACAATGATGAGCTGACAAATTCTAATTAACAAATGATTGTTTGTTTCAGAACAAATCATATTTTGAGGGAATATGCTCAGAGGAGGGGATGGACTTTGGCCTCACCAGTTTTCAGTTGTGATCGTTTTCCTTTTGACTGTTCACCTTTAAGCAATTTAGTCTGTGAATCTGAAGTTACTCATCCTTAAATGAAGATGCTCATGCTCACTTGTGGCTCTTCCTCTGCTCTCCAGGACACTCAGCAGACATAGGCTGTCAGAAGACATCACACCAATCCACAGCTTCCTTAGCGTTTATATTTTTCATCACACTTTCCCCAAAGCACCATAAGATCCTTCTGGAAGAGCACAGAACAGCACCCAAATCTCTGTGGCACCAACTCCTGCTCCACTACCCCGGGACGCACCAACTGCTTGGTGTGCAGGAGGGAGGACCACAGTGTTGTCCACCTGGAGGAGGATGGAGGTGGCCACCACCTGTCCCCAGGTCTGGTTAAAGCAACGGTTCCATTCAAATATCCCTTTGGTGATTTCCATCCCACTGGGGTTACTCGTCGTGTTGGTTTCCCATTGTGGGTTTGAGTTCTGTCATCCTGCACTTGCTCTGGAGGGTCCCAGACAGGAACTGAGGTATTTACAAATGGAAAAACTGCAGAAAAGGAATGTGTTAATTTGGTGTTTTCTCACTTCAGCATTTGAAACTGGTATATTTATTTGCCAGTCTTCTAATGGATACTGCCAGTATCTATGAATTCAGGATTTTTGCCCTGCTAAATTGATCCTGTTTCTATTATTCCACGTTACAGGATTGTTCAGTTCCTCCAAAATGAAATGCTTGCTGCTTGTTTGGTTGTTTTTTCTTTTTTGTTTTGTTTTTCTTTTAAACTATTACATGTTTCTGTTACCACAGATTCCATTAGCACGTTATTTATTGCACCAGCGGCATTGCCAGAAATACTAAACACAACCCAAAATTCATCTTTGAGGATCTCCAGTAGGTATCTCCCTTCAGGCTGTGAAAACCTTTCTGAAACTGAACACTGATGTCCCCCTTAGTCCCTGTGCTACCCGTCTCAGTTTCCTCCCATTAGGCACCGTCTTCTTCATTTTAACTTACAATTTTTCATGGGACACTGTAACAAAAATTTGGTCAAGCCCAGAGAGAGCTGATTGACTGCCTCTCCTTTGTCTAGAAAATCAGTTATTCAGGAGAGCTCCCAGAGTTCTTGGGCAAGAATTTCATTTGGCAGACACCACAGATAAATGGAGAAGTAGTTGCCCAAGGCATCTTCCTTACTTTCTTAAATTACTGTTTTCCAGTACCGCTTCTGAAACATCATAGATTAATTTCAAATACTTGCTGTTGGACTTAAAACTTGATGGCCTGACTCTTCCCTGTCTCTGGGGTGGAGCTGGTCCAGTTCTTTCAGTTTGCATGCACTTAGCTCGTTCAGATTTTCATTCCCTTCAGATGTGGTCATTTCCATATCCCGATGTCCCTCATCCATCTTCACTTCGTCCTGGGATTCAGGATCCTTTTTCTTCCCAAAGCCTGACACAAAACAGCCACCTCATTTGAGGGATGGAGTTCAGTATCTTTAAGCTTCACCACATCCTGGGCACACAGAAACCACATTTCTTTGTTCTCATTTGTGACTCATGAACGTTTTACTGGTTGTTTTAATTTCCTTTGTAAGATCGGACGCAGCTTGACTTTGGCGATTCTCATGTTACCCCCACACTTCCTGACCTCTAACATAAAATTCTCTTTGCCAGTTAATCCCTTTTTCCATCCACTGCAGGCTTGTGGTTATTCCTAATTTTCTTTTTGTGGTTATTCTTGATCCAATTAAGGCATTAGCCTTTCCCCTGAGAGTTTTCCTCTCTTGCCTGGGATATACAGTCCATACTGTTGGAAATTCGGTTGATTTCTCTGAATAATTCCCTTAATTTCTCTAAATTCCCCCCTCTGAAATGTCAAGCTAATTTCTTTTTGATTTAAAGGGAGATGCCTTGAGGGCACTTGATCCAAGATTTTTTCTATGACAAATTGCTCTGTGAAGTCTTTAACTCTTAGCAAAACACGTGCAAGGTGTTGCACTTGAGTGGGGGCAATCCCAGATAAGAGTATGGAAAGGGAGAAGAGTTCATTGAGAGCAGCCCTGCGGAGTAGGACTTGGGGATCCTGATGGACGAGAAGATGGACATGAGCCAGTAGTGGTCACTTGCAGCCTAGAGGGCCAACAGCAACTTGAGCTGCATCAACACAGGAGTGGCAGCAGGGAGAGGGTTGTCCCAATCTGCTCTGCCCTCATAAGGCCCCATCTGGAGTACTGTGTCCAGGTCTGGGCCCTCATTACAAGACTAGAGCTGCTGGAGTGAGTCCAGGGGAGTGCCATGAACATGCTTAGAGTGCTGGTGGACCTCTCCTATGAAGAAAGGTTGGGCTTGATCAGCTTGGAGAAGAGAAGGCTGTGAGGAAACCTGATAACAGCCTTCCAGTACATAAAGGGACTCTAAACAGGAGGGAGACCAACTTTTTACACAGTTTATAGAGATAGGACAAGGAATCACTTTAAACTAGAAGTGGAGAGATGTAGGTTAGATGTTAAAGAGAAATTCTTTACTCAGAGGGTGGTGAGGCCCTGGCACTGCTGCCCAGAGAGCTGCGATTCTCATCCCTGGAGGTGCTCAAGGCCAGGTTGGATGGGCCCTGGGCAGCCTGAGCTGGTGGGGGGCAACCAGCCCATGGCAGGGGTTTGGGCTGGGTGGGCTTCAAGGTCCCTTTCAACCCAAACCACTCTATGACTCTGTGATTCTATGATCAACCCAAGCAAGAAAATCATTTCTCTTATTGGATATCTCAGGGAAGAAACCAGACTGCTGTGTCCAGGAGTTACTGCATCTCATGACGACCAGCAACATAACGATTCATTAAGTCTTCGTTAGAGACTTCCATGCTTGGTAGCATCAGCTGTATGACAACAGCACAGCACTCCCTGTCCTTACCTGCATCTAATGATCAAGAGGAAAGTGTCACCACTACCCTCATGCTGTCTTTTTGTGCTCTCATTTCCTTCCTGTCACTGCTGACGCCACCTAGGTACCTCCTAGACAAGGCTTGCAGGATGTTGTTCCTCTCACACAGACTAATGCTCTCTTTAGTCCATGTTTCTGTGTAGCCACAAGGTCCACTTACTCTTCTCTACCTCTACTGCTGTTTGTGTCCCAGTCATCATTTCCCACACACTTTCCCAGCCTGACCCCTGCTATTTGCCTGATCTGCAAGCTGCCATGACAAGTACCCACTTTGCTTGATAAAACCTGCCCCCTGAAAATGGTTCTGTTGGCTTTCCCTTTTCTTCAACAGGACTCTTCATCAATCTAAGCTCCTTAAATCACGCTTTGCCTTTAATTAAGGTGTCACCTCAAAGTACCTGTAGGTAATTGGTTGGAGTCTGGGTCCCATCTCCAAGCTCAAGGCTGCAGATGGTTCCAGTCCAGCTTCCATCTCCACTCTTGTCTTCTGGACTCCTCCTTGCCCCTCCTATGTTATTCAGCTTTGGAGCTCCCTCAGTCTGCAGCAATCAGAGAGTTTAAAAGGCTTTGAGGCTTAAGGGAAGTCTGAATCCTTCCTTTTTGGGGTCTAGGTACCAAGGTGCTGTCAAAAACCTGCCTCGCTGCTGCCACAAGTCGGTCTCTGCTGGTAAGCTGGGAGGAACTCAGCATTGCCGACCTGAGACCAGCTCAGTCCTGCGGCCTGAAACCTCGGGGGACTTTACACACGGGCTGACTGCCCCCTTCTTTCCAGCGTTACGGTTCTTTTCGTAGCTGTACGACCACTGCTAGTGTGGGGCCCAAACACAGATCTGGAAGGAGTGGCTTGGAAGAGATGGGAGGATCTGATAGGGGCATAAGTGGCTGCTCACCACCATGCCCCACGCTGCCCACCACATGACACACAGCCTTATTTGCCCACTCAGCTCATCCCCTTTTCCACCAAGAACTGCCAAGAGAAAACTTCAGTGCAGCGATCCCCCAAAGGGACAGTCCACGTAACTAACTGCATTTGTTGCTCAACCGAATTCATTGCTCCTTACCCTCTGATATGCTCCTTTCAAAAAAAAAAAAGGTAAGAAAAAAATAACGCAAAATACCAGATTTGGGCTCTTTAAGAAAAGCAATTGCTGCTGTTGATGGGATGGTGCTCCTTCCCCTGCCCCCTGGGCCCCTGCCAGCAGGCTGGGGTGGAGCTGTGCGTCCCAAACATCTCCTCTGCTTAGGGCTTCAAGTGCATTTTTCACATGGGAAAAAATCTTGCAGTGTAGTGTCCAAAGGGAAAGCTGACGTGCTTCGGGTCAACATTGCCAACTGCGAGCAAATGTTTGCTTTAAGGAGGTGTGTGACATTCCTTTCCAAAACCAAAGGGAACCTGGTCTTCAGGAGCTCTCTTGAATTTTGAGTGGATGAGGAGGCAAAGAGGACTTCTAAGACTGTGTAGTTAAACAGTTTTAGAACACCAGCCAAATCCTGTGAGCGTACCGTTGTGTCCTCTGCACGCAGAACCCAAGCCCAGCGCTCAAGCCCAAGTGCTCTACCTGGATAGGCCCAAATGCTGCTGACAAGGCCACAGCCCGTGGTCACAGAGGGGTGACAAGCCTGGACAGGCAGCAGAAGCCAAAATCAAACTCTTCACCTTCAAACGTTTCTTTTGCCATTTGCAAGGAACTGAAATTCTTTCTCTTATGGTTCTCTCTTCTCTTCCCTCCTCTCCCCCTCTCTCCCCTCCCTTCCCTTCTCCTCCCTTCCTTCCCCTTTCCCTTTACCCTTCCCTCGTCTCCCTTCTTCCTCTCTTCTCCCTTATTTTTATCATTTCTCTAAAGTTACCATTTTATTTATTAAGGATGGGGATTAGGGAGGCCAGTGGGATGTGTTAGGCTGGGGGCCCTGTGTAGCAGAGTCAGTGACATCTGTGTACATCTTGGTAACATGATAAGGAGCCTCCAAAAGCAGAGGCTCACCCAGCAATAAAAAGCCCTGCTGTGGCATGGAGGAGCACTGTGCAGCACCTGATGATGAAGGTGCTTTCAGGATGAACAGGCCAAGGGAGCACGCCCCAACTTCACTCACCCCTCTCTCTCCCACCACTTCATCCCAGAGGGATTTTGCCTGCGTTCCTGTGTTAAATCTCAAGCACAGACCCCATGCAGGCGCTGTGCCCAGCTGTCCCACAGGAAGTCTGGCATTCCCACAGGGTCAGGGGTTCAGCAATAGATGGGGACTGGGGCAGGCCGGAGTAGCCAGTACAAAATAAATAAGTATGTTAAAATAAATCTGCAGCAGGGCAGGTCTGTGCGTTGATGTGCTGTTCTCCATGCTCCTCACAGAAGGAATCCTCCCCCCTGACATCCACAGCCCTGCACTTTCTGTCCCTGTGCAGGGACCAGTGCTGAAAAATGCCTTTTTTTTTTTTTTTTTTTAAATTTTATTCATATTTCAGCTCTTGGCAACTCTCATTTGCTTTAATGGGCAATGGTAGATTCCCGTGCCAGGTTTTCAGACTCACTCAGCTGCTACTTTTCACTCCTCTTCTTCAGCTAAGGCCGAGGTGCTCCCTGCACACTCCCCCAGCATGAAGGCAGACACAAACCTTCAGTTCTGCATGGATATTCCTCTGCCCCGCGGCAGCGTGGATGTGCTGCCCTGCTTCAAACCAGCGGCTGGCTGAGGACCAAGAAGGGCCACGCAGGGTTACCCCGGAAAATATGTGCTCTGATATTTTATTCATCTGGAGCTGAAGTGGTTGGTATGAAAGAAAACACCCCGTGGGGCTTCATGCCTTGAGTCAATGGATTCCTGCTCCTTTTATAGCTCAGGAATGCTGGCGCGCTCGGCCGGTGTTCCAGGGCTGTGAAGGCGCAGCTTACGGTCTGGATAACCATTAATCACAGCAGCACGGTGACAGCTGTGCACCTCCTGCTGAGCTTTCTGATGTGGGCAAGGATGAGCGCTTCCCAGCTGACCAAGATCTCTGTCATAAGAGCTACAGAGCTGCAAGCAGATGGGCTTCAGAGTCTGCGGGCAAAGGGTCTCGGCTCCCCACAGGGCTCCGCTATCCCACAGCAGTGCTGAGCATTTTCTGGGTACGCAGTCCGTCAGAGTACCCCAAAACCTGTCAGAGGGTGCTGCGAGCCCCCAGCAGGATACCCAGAGCCTGGCTTCACAGGTTGGGCTGCATCCAGCTCCCAGATTCAGGACACCTGGCAATGGCCATCCTCCCAGCAAGGGATGTTTATGCTTGGAGTGTTTCTACCATGGTGCTGACAGCGCTGGCGGTGCTAAGCACAAACCTCGGTGGGTGATGTGCTCCATCAAGTCCAGCTCTGAGAGCTATTTAAAGACACGAGGAATCAGAGCTCCTCCTCAAGAATGCACCTCACCGGTGGTTGGACATTTGTTCCATTGCAGCAAGGGGAGGAGAAAGCCTCTGTCCCAGTAACCAACCAGAACAGGAGAGACGTTGCAGCTGTGCAGCATGCTGAATCCAAGTGGATCCTGAAAAGGTCTCCTCTGGAGTTGGACTGCTCTTCATTTCTGAATGCTTCGAAATGGTGATTTTGTTGACGGCTTTAGCTCTTCTGAGCTCTCTCCCTGTCTGTGCTAAGAGGACGCTGCCCCTCGCTCACTTCTGGGAAGATGCACTCAATTACTGACTTCAAGATTTCAACAAAGTGCCTCTGGAAGTTTGCTCTGTTGCACTATTTTTTCCAGAGGGTAATACGCAAAATGTACCTGACCCGCAGCCAGTGTTACAGAGGTGAAGGCACAATGCAAAAATGGGATGAACCATGACAGCTACATACCTGAGCGCAGCTGGTGTTGAGGCTTTTCCCACCCCAATTCTGCTTTTGCCTCCACTGGTTTTCTTTTTTCTTCAGTGAGAAAACAAAGAAAAGAAACTCTGAATAAAACAAGTTAACTCCCCAGCCTTACTGCTCAATCCTGACTCAAAGAAAGACGAAAAGCAAAAATCTAAGCAACCACAGATTTCTATTCTTGGTAGTAAAAGGCCACCATGAGTACCTAGACATAGGAGGGACTTAGGTATCTTGCTCACATTGATCCAATGCCTGTCAAGCAAAGAAGTCCCAGACCCACAGGAATAATCACAGACAATGGGAGTGCTACACTGGGAATATCTTAATGGAAATATAGGGCCAAAGTATATTCTGATGCTCACCAAAGCGCCTTGACTTTCCATCTTGATTTCCTTCAGGTAAAGCTGATCTGACTTAAACCCGTCTCAGGCTTGGAGAAGCTCTCTGCTTTACAGACCTTCTGACTCGGTGCTCATACACCAGCAGTGCCTTCTAACAGCCATGGAAAACAGAGGAGGTGCGGCCTACGGTCAGTAAGGTCTGACTGCTTTGCTTAGCACACTGGGTGAGCTGTTTACAAATTCCTTTCTCCTTAGGGACTGAATATACTCATGCTGGAAAAGTGAAGAAAGAAACATGTTTATACATTTATTATATACAATATTAAGGCACAAGTTTAAACAGCAAAGAACTGGAAATCTTTGGCTGACCAACAGTATCAATATTTGCTGTGGGTGACACGTAACGCTGCTCGTTTACCCACCTATGTACAAACGACCCTCCAGCTGTACAACACTGTACACCAACTCCTCTACACAACCAACAACAATAAAAGAATGACAGTATTTTACAACGAGTTACCAACACTGCCTGGAACGGCTGCAGCACTGTTTCCCAAAACGCCACTCAGTTCCAGGAGCTGAGAAACCCAGCAGGAAGGCAGCAGCGCTCCGTGCAAACTGTTCAAGGTCGGTCTGTGGGGTGGCATTGGCTGTGAGCACACCTTTGGATGGCACACCCAGCTGCCTGCCTCTACACAAGTCATTAAGCAGTTCCATCCGAAGAAATAATACAGCCAGTAATGACATGCTTTGGGACTCCCAAACAGCCAGGTATCCTTATTTCTTGGAGCAAAATGATGGCGTATTTACTGTCATTTTCCTGCTATCCCTTCCCTTTGCCATCCTCCCGGCCCAGTCCCAGCTGGGCAGAGCTGGCAAGCGTGGGGTTGGGAGGTGCCCACCTGCAGCCAGCCACTGCCACACACAGGCCTGGCCTTTCCTTACGACATTTAAATTAACTTCAGAGGAAAAATAAAATTATTTCACGAGGCATATATTAAGCGGCACAGCATCTTCAGAGGGGTTTTACACATTTGGTTTCGCAAAGCTGCTAATACTCGAAACACACAGCTCTCCTAACAGCACAACCTACCTAGCACTGCTGCGTTTAACAAGTGCAAAAACCAGAAGGAAGGCAACACTGACACATCTGACTACACACACACACACATAAGTGCATGGACTCAGCATAGCAATTTTGTTTTACAATGAAGGTATCTCTCAGCCACGGGGCTCCAGCACCTGCAGCCTTTGGGGTTGCAAGGACTTCAGTTTTCAGCAAAAGCAGAGGGTACAGCGCCTGATGTTCTCCCAGTGTTTCCCTCCTGCTGATGCCTACAGGAGGGGAGAGCCTCGAGCCAGTCCTGCACACACGTGCACCCAGCCACAGGAGCACCCACTGCTTTTCCACTCTACACAACTTGGCATAAAATCCCACCACCCTTTTCCCAAAGCTAAATTCTTCCCGATGCCATCAGGGCACACCAGAAGATTTGGGAAGAGAAAACCCAATAGCAAAATATCCTGGAGAGGAAAGCTTCCCTACCAGCTTTTGCAATACAGGAAGCAGAAGGTATGTTATGAGTAACACTGCTGTGAGCTGGCTGTCTTACAGACAGGTGCCACCTCCTACAGAAGCCAAGGGCTTAGCTGAAAATGAGAAACGTTTTGTCTTGGGTGAAGCAAGCTGAAAAGGGCGCACAGCTCAGCACAAAACAGGTGATGCTCATGCACTGCTTTGCAGTTTAACCTTCCAGGCTCAGTCCTGCACCTCTTAATGCAGAGTCCCACATCAACCTGAACGGCAGGTCTGTTTGCTCAGGGAACGTGAGACTGAAAATAAGGAACTGTTCCATCCTGTCTGCAGACACTGCACAGTAAGAGGTATCTTCTGACCTCACATGCAAGCTTGGCTTAGTTCACTGAAATAACTGCAGAAGGCATCAGTGGTTTCTGTTTTCTTCCCATCTCTCCCATGTAAACAGCCCTGAGGAGTCCCTTGGGCTACTCTCTGTTACAGTTTTGTGCTCAGATTCCCACTTGCTGAAAGCTAAGTGTTGCATCTGGCTCTGAGATGGGGCAGTAGAAGATGCACCAATGCACCTCACCTCTTCCATCTCTGCCCTGCACAGCCCTGTGGTGGAGCTGGCTGGATCCTCCCCTGACTTTCCTTCCTGAAACTTTCCCAATGTTACAAAAGAGGTTGCTTCAGCACGGTAATCTCCCTCCTTCGCATTCATCCTCTGTGGAAATTCCAATGAACAACAGCTCCTATCGAAAACCAGGAGTCTCAGCAGGCTTGGAGTTTGCAAGACATGAATATCTGCACTGTAATCCGGCTCCAAGAGTAATACTTGCACAGCCAGGCAGAGGCACCTGACCTGCATGTCAGGAAAACCACACCACACCGCTTCAAATGAATACTTAACAAGAACCTGCCGTGTACATCCGCATACCAATAATTCACTAAAATCCAGCAGTGAATATTTTTGAGAAAGGAATCAATACTGAGGAAGATGCAAGTTTTTTCCAATTATTGTCAGAAGCTCCGCTGGCCTCAGAAGAGCCAGGATTTGGCTCTTGTCCTGGCTGCAGAGGCAGCAAAACAGAAGTGCACCCAGTCTGTAACCCAGCTACCTTCCTTCTCCACCACAAAATGCAGTTTCCTCTTTCCTCAATGACCACCTTCTCGGGCCACCTTCAGTTTTCAAAGCTCCCTTCCACTCAGAAAGTCCCAAACATTCATCATCTCATCTCTCGAGTTCTCTTTATCTCTCGCCTGGTCCCAAGTCTCTGCATAGCAGACTCAAGCTTCAATTCAGGCACAAACTTTCTCCTTCCTTCTTCAAATTCTCAGAGTCAGTTTTTAAGGTTGGCACACCAGCGATGTCCTCGGACATGGATGTATGCCCACGAAACCAGACACCATCCTCTGCTCAGATGAGGACTTCCATCATGTCTGTGTCTGGAAATTCGGGCTTGTGTAGCAAGCTGCTCACCCTGCCTTTGCTGTCAGGCAGCTTTCCGTGGCAGGAGTTCTCTGCAATGGGAACAAAGCAAAGTCAGTCTTCAGCTCAAATCCAGTAACAGATTGTTTGAAGTAAATACACGACCTTTTATATTTATTTTGCAAGGGAGAGGTACAACTGCATGGCCTAAAGACTGAAAGCCAACTGGAGGGCTAGAGTCCATAAGCCTGAATTCCCTGCACAAAGAAGGCCGCAGTAACCCAAAGTTTCAAGCAGCTAGAGGTATTCAGCCTTACCAGTGGCACATAGGAAGTTTCTAGGGGGACATTTGCTTTTGAGTGTAGAAAAAAGTATAGGAAACTGACTTCTTCAAAATTGCTTTTGTAAAATACGTCTCTCCTTGATAAGGATAAATGCCAGCAGTTTCCATCTTCCAAGAATAACTGACGTTGTATTTCTTTACAAAAAAGCTCAAACCATAACAAGAAAACATTCTCCATTTTACTTTTTAGCCATAGGTTTCTTTTAAAAACCAGGTGGTGCTTTCACCAACCATGGTTTAACCATTGCTTTTTATCCCCAGCAGCACGAATGATGACGTTTGTCACCCTGGTGTATCCTGGGGAACAAGCTAACAAGTCATGGGGAGCTGGCACTTCACTGCATGGCCCTGCTGCCCCGAGGTGTGCTGCCAGCACTCACCCAGCTTGTCCCCGGCTGGCCGTGCCCCTGGGGGCCGTGGTACCGGGCTGTGTGTTGGGGTGGTGCCCAGCCGGCCGCGGCCGGGGAAGGAGGCGGTGGCAGGCCAGAAGAGTTCGGTGCTTTTGTCCGTCTGGGTGCTGCTGTCCTTGCTGCCTGTCTTCGCATGGGAGGCTGCTGGTGCCGGCATGGGTGCACACGACAAGGAGGGCAGAGGGGGAGGCAGCGCGGGGCCTGGTGGGTGCTCGTGGTGCTCCTTCCCCAGAAGCAGCCCTGAAAACACACCGAGCTCAGCCACATCCAGCTCAGTCAGAAGTACTGCCCCATACTCACCCTGGAGCTACATCCCCCATTCTGTACACCCACCCCTGTGGTACCCTGGGGCAGGCACACACATCTTCACGCTCCCATTCCACATGGCACCAAATCTGTGATAAGACTAGAGGTAACGGCCTACAGTTGTGCCGGGGAGGTTCAGCTGGGGTATGAGGCAACACTTCTTCTCAGAAAGAGTGGTGAGGCAGTGGTGCAGGCTGCCCATGGAGGCTGTGCAGTCACCGCCCCTGGAGGTGTTCAAGAACTGTGGAGATGTGGCACTGAGGGACGTGGTGAGAGGACATGGGGGGGTGGGCTGGGGTTGGACATGGTGATCTTAGAGAGGTCTTTTCCAACCTTAACGATTCTATGATTCTCTGAAGGGATGGACTAGCCAAAGCTTAACCAAAACCACAACTCACCTATGCTTCCCTTCCAGATCTTCTCCTCTTTCTTCTCCTCAGTGATCTGGTTACTGGTGAGCGAGGTCTGGCGTGAGTGTGTGCCCGCAGCGGCAGCAATGGAGGGCACAGAGCGAGCAGGTCGCAGGCTGGCGCTGTCGGCTTTGCCGGGATCCTTCCGTGAGCGCTGCTGAAGGACCTTGATCATGGCATCCTTCTCGATTATTTTTGCGTGGAGATTCTTTATTCTGCCAAAATACAAATGTTTTGCTTACAGGGATGGAAAACAAGTTTATACGGGCAGCAGTCTGCATCCGAGGGTAGCAGGACTGGTCCCCAGGTACGTGCCCTGCTGTTCTGTCATCTCTGCTTTTTATGTGACCCGGATGAGGAAGCTCCCTGAAGGGCTTATAAGGCATAACTATGTAGCCTGAAACAAGGTGCATTTCTGGCTATTAACCCCAAACAGTTTATTTTGCAAGATTAGATGAACTCACCTATTGCTGTAGCTTTACCAACACAGGGGGAGCAATGAGAGCAATATCCTGACTGTGCTGTGGATTGCTACCTTCACTGAAATAACACAAAAACACAAGCAACATTCCCGCACTGCCGCCAAATCCAGAATCCCTTGCTTGGCAGAATGCCACAGGGAGGGGTTTGCCTCAGCACTATCTGAATGAAAATCCTGAGTTAACCTCGTAATTCAGGTCTGTTGGCAGCTGGAGGAAAGATTTGTTGCTAAAGTGATGGAAGAAGTTCCCTTTGGTGCCTGTAGCAGCTGGACTGGGCTCCTGGATCCCACTAAGCCCTGCAGAAACCATCTGTCTGTGGTGTGCAGAGCTGGGACCCCAAAGACCATGGAAAAAGTTATCTGAGAATTCTCTCCAGGAATTATTAGCAACAAATCATACTGTATCTTTGCTGATGTTCAACATACAGTCAAATCAACTACATTCTGTGGAGCAGTGAAAGCTGAAACGCCACATCTGAAAAGCTTACACATACAAGGGAGACAGACAGTAAAATGCCTTTAGTTTTTGCAGTCAGATGTCTAATTTGCAATGAAAACACAAGATCCTAATCTATCCTTCATGAAGCCATTGGCGAAACTCCATTGCTTCACTAGAAGCAGGGTTAGCTTGCATGTGTGACTGGAAAACAGACACCAAACCCAGCAGAAACAATCATCTGCGCTTTCCACAAGCAACACATATACTGTTCTACAGAACTGTCTGCAGACTTGTCATGTTGTGGGGAAACCAAAAATGAAGGACAGATTTGAAGTGATTTTTCATTAAAAACCTAGAGACATCCCAAGCACTCCCAAGGGATCTTTACTCGTCAGCAGACCACTCTTCTCCAAAGAACAGCCTGAATGACAAGTGCAGCCCCATTTATCTACACAGCCACATCTCCACTGGTGTGCTGAAAATGGAGAAGTACCTTTGAATGTTACCTGTGTTCAAAAAAGTGTGTATTATACCTTCTACTGATGGTAAATATATATACTCAGGGGTGTTTTTTGAGGTGGCTGAATTTTTCAGGCTTGTTGCTAAATGCCAGTGTGAATGCCACCCAACATGGACGTGCACAACTGAGTGTATCCAGAAAGAGCAACAAGCAGGCAACTAAGGAGAGCAGATGCTCTACTTGCTGATTATATAGGAGTGGGATTACAACTTCAGCTTTTACAACAAGATGCTCTTGTTTCCAGAGGGGGATTTTCACTGAGATTAAGCAAGCATTTAGCTTCCTTGCATGCCAACCTACTGTTAATATTGGAACAACCTCGGTTTTTCAAGAAGGTCGGTTTGGGTGCAAGGCTTTGGTGCAAGTAGAGAGGGAGTTATCTAACGGCAGCAAGGAACCAAAGGGCAGCCTGATCCCCGTTCCCAACACCCCACCCCACCCAAGGGGAGGAGCCCGGTGGGGTGACCCCATCCCCAGCCCCACAGCGTGGCAGCCCCTTACGTGTACTCCATGTCCTGGCAGCGCCGGTTGGCCTGCACGATCTCCTCCTCCTCCTGCCAGCCCCGTGCCTCCAGCGTGTTCTCACCATAGCTGCCATTGTGTGAGTGGCTGGGGGCTGAGGTGTCCCTGGCAAAGTGATGGGACACAGTCAGTTGGGCCCTATGGTCCGTGAGGATGGGTTTTGCAAATGAGGTTGGTGCTTGCAAAAAAAAAAAAACACCCACCCAAATCTCACGTTTGAAGAGTAATGACTGACTGTTAAATTGGATGGCTATTGGTTGTCTTGCTGTGCTGTACCCTCGGATCTGGGTTAGTCATTAATGGTGTTAATAATTGGGACCAATGCTAAAATCACAGTTGAGCCCTGTGAGGTTAACAGCCATCCTGGAGGATGGGGTGAGACATCAAGAGGACTGACTCATCCACCGGGGAAACACTCCCAAAGTCACCAAGGCTGCACCATGAATGAGGAGCAAAACTGCATGCTTAGGAAGGTGAAAAACAGCAGAGGAAATGCTGTCCAGACTGAAGCACAAAAGGAATGTATCGTACTGAGATTAGCACACAGTCATATTTAACAAGGCAAATCTCATCTTAGGATGTATACAGGGGATTTGGCTCTAAAGAAACTGGGGTGAGACATTAATTATCCTGGCCTATCATTGCTGGAGACTTTGCTGCAACACATTGTGCGCTTTGGAGCACCACACTTCAACACAGACAAACTGGAGACGACCCAAACAAAAGCACTGGGAATGGGAAGGGGTTCCTACACGATGTATGAGGGATGGCTGGAGGAAGCAGGTTTAGTTCAGGCCAGGAAGATACACCAGGGTATGTGTGTCTTCCAACATTTATAAGGCTGTTATAATGCTGCCAGTGACCTGTAACTCATCACACCTGAGAAGGACAAGAATAAATTGAAGCGATCTGCAGCCAAGAGGTTTAGTTTAGATGTTAGGAGAACCTTTTTAATTTGAAGTTTAATGGAGCAGTGAAACAGGGGACTTAGGCCACAATGCTTCCCTTGTTATAGGTTTTAAAATGAGGTTACAGAAACAGGCAGCAGAACATGGCCTGGGTGCAGCTGATACCAGCAGCTCCAGCTGTGTGCTGTGCATAACCTGTGAATAACCTTATCTGTGCTACGTAATTTGGCATCCTGAGCTTGGCTTGAGCTTGGTGCCTGAGTTTGGTAAACTTTTGGACATGACCAAACAGGTAAATTCTGTCTTTAACCAAATGTTGTACTTTACAGGTGTCACCTCACTGAGAGATGTATTAACTAACTCTGCTGCAGAAACAGCATGGAAAGGCAATGCAAAATCCAGCCTTGAGGAAATACCTATTCCTTATTCCTCCCCGACACTTTCTGCTGCAAACAGAGCTGCCTGCTCACAGCAACACCATCTCACCTCTCTGTTGCGGCCGTGGCTGCAGCATTCATGGCAAAGTGCCTAATGGTGCTCTCCTCCAGGTACTTCTGCTCCCACTTGGTCATGTCAGCTTCCAGGGCCAGGATCCGCTCTTCTTTTTCCCGCACCAGCTCCATCAGTGCTGGTGCATTGTGCTCAGAGAGGCTGCTCGGCTGGAAGCTGCCCTGCCTCTGCCAGAGCAAACAGCCACAGGTCACAGAATCACAGGATATCCCGAGTTGCAAGGGACGCATAAGGATCATCGAGTCCAACTCCCAGCTGCACACAGCACCATTCAAACAGGACAGGACCACCACGTGATAGGCCCAGGAGCTACCAGCCCTTATTCTCCATACGGACAGCTCAGCCTTGCATTAGCCCCAGCACCACAGGGGCTGTGTTGAGCCACCTGCACGGGTCAGGGAAATCCTGCCCCTCATTATGTTGCAGGAGGCTGGGCAGGCTGCCAGATCCCTCAATGCACAGGGATTTTGTGGGATGCACCAAACCAAGAGAAAATGTAGGAGAAAAAAAGCAGTAAAGCTTTGAAAGACGTTCTTCTTGCCTGCCTCTGCTGGCACATCCCAGTCTAACAGTCCCTGGAGATGCTTTGTGGGGGCAGCAGGTGACTTTCCACCCACATGGGCAGAAGATCCCCAGAGGCTGTGAGGTGCTTCCCACAAGAGGCAGACATGCAGCCATCGATGCAGAAGAGCACCGACTCTTTGGATTTACACTGACCTATGCAGGTTTATCTTGCTCTGCTACAGGCACTTAATTACAGCACCCCAGCTGCAAGTAAAGCTGCAAGTAAAGCTGCCCTGAGCTCCTTGCTGGAGATGGGGCAGAAGAGAAGGATCCAGGGAGACATCATTGCAGCCTTCCAGTACTTGAGGGAAACTTACAAATGGGAGTGGGACTGACTTTTTACATGGTCTGATAGTGGTAGGATAAGGGGGAATGGCTTGAAACTAAAAGAGGGGAAATATAGGTTAGATATTAAGAAAAAAATTTGTTATTTAGAGGATGGTGAGCCAGAGAAGCAGTGGCATCCCATCCCTGGAGGTGCTCAAGGCCAGGTTGGATGGGCCCTGGGCAGCCGGACCCGGTGGGGAGCAACCAGCCCATGGCAGGGGGTTGGAATTGGATGAGCTTTAAGGTCCCTTCAAACCCAAACCATTCTATGATTCAATGATAAGATCCAGCTCAAAGGCTGGGTGGGATGAGCCCATTCTGGGAGGACGGGCACAAAGCTCTGTCAGAAGTCAGTATAAATAAATGGTGAGGTTTTTTAATAAAAAAGCAATTTGTTACAGTTCACGGTGCACAATATTATGCTAAGGGGGAAATCATGCTCGGCTCTTTCATCTAGACATTTATCCCCTGGTTACAGGAAAGAAGAGATAGCAGAGCAAGACTGCAGCTTTTGGCTTTGGTGCAGCAATTACATGTTTGGAAGACACTTTCTGGAATAGTGCAGTAAAGAATAACCCTTAGGACCAACTGCTGCGACCACTCCTGCAAACCAGCCAGTGCACTCAGATACTGTCAGATACCCGGCAGGAAGGCAATGTTTTGGAAGCACAGTTCTGGTCTGCAAAACAGAGCCCTGGAGTGCTTCAATCCCAGGCAAAAAATCTGCCAGCCCTGCATGCTCAGCCTTCAAGGCTAAGTCAAAAAGGATCGTTTTTTTTGTTTTGGTTCTAACATCAATGACAATGATGAGATGCCGTTTGGACTCATTTGGGTCAAGGAGCAGAAGAGATTCTTGCTCACTGCCTCCTTGTGTGCCACATCTCCTCTACTGAAGAGGAGAAAAAAAGCTCTTTTCCTCTGTGATGAGAAACAGTTTCAGTAGATGTAACTGCTCAGAGAGACAGCTCTGAGTGAAAACACTGGGGCATCACCGCAAGCACTGTGATTTGTTGCAATGCTGTGTCTCATAAAGCAAAAAGTATAAAAATTAATAGCAAAAAATATCCCAAAGTCTCTCCATCAATACCGATGAGAGATGTGAAAGTAAAAGAATCTTTCTTCTTCAAATTCCTTAAAGAGGACTGGTGTGGGCATGTGGGAGCTGTGGCAACCTAAAATGCAGTTGCTAATTGCAGTTCCAAAAAAAAAAAAACCCATAAAGAAAGCAAGTTACAGAGGAATTTTTCTGGCAAAATCATAGACCCAGCCAGAGCTCCCACAGCAAGGACTTGGCTGGGAGTCCATCCCAGTTACCTAATCTATCCATTTGTCCTTCTGTCCCAGCCAACAAAGCCTTTTCTAGTTCCAGTTTTACCTTCACTTTAATGTATTTTTCTCGAATGATCTTTCCTTTCCACCAGCATCAACACGTTACATCACTGAGTGATTTATTTTTTAAGTCAGAGAAGTGCAGGCTAAGAAGCAACTGAGAAGAGCTACTGGAATACAATTCCAAGATTCTGTGAAAACCCAGAGGATGTCTGTGTAATCTGTTTGCAAACCCCCCAGGAAAGGCTGTTGTAACAGATGCGTTTCTTGACAGATATAGGAGTGGAGCCCTTCAGGAGTTACAGCAGCATCAGCCTTGCTTATGTTGCTGTCTTTTTCCCCAGGCAGAGGTTTGATTACTGTTGTGCATCTGCTCGCTCTGCACTGAAGCCAGTACCCACATACTGGGCATTTGGTGTTGGTTGTGAAATGGAAATCCTTCCTGCAACCTCCTCGTGCTTTTTTTCCCCCTTTTCACAGATGATAGCTGTGCCTGGGAACTTGGGGATGGGGGAGAAAGTAAGAGCCCAGGGTACCCACTCAAAGGAGTAACTGTGCATAAGATACAAGCCACATCCAGCAGCCCCACAGCAGAGCTCAGCAATCACCCATTGGAAACCAGAGGCTCAAAGGGAAAGCCTAGTGGGCAATCCCAGCCCTAAAGCAAGGTGACTCTCAGACGGGCTCCGTGCTGAGTCCCACACAGGCTATCCCTGCCTCACCTGCTGCATGCGCAGCGAGTCCAGCTCCCGCTCCAGGCGTGTGCGCAGCCGCCGCTCCATCTGCTCCCGCTTCTCACAGGCAGCCTGAAGTTGTGTCAGTGCCTGCTGCAGCTTCTCCACCTTCTCCACATAGGCCTGCTTCCTACGCAGCTGCAGGGACAGCAGGTCACAGAATAGAAACATAGAATCATTAAGGTTGGAAAAGACCTCTAGGATCACCGTGTCCAACCATCAACCCATCCCCACCATGCCCACTCACCATGCCCCTCAGTGCCACATCTCCCTGTTTCTTGAACACCTCCAGGGATGATGATTCCACCACCTCCCTGGGCAGAGAATTCTTTCCCAATATCCAGCCTGAACACAGACTGGAGGAACCATAGGTTAGTTTGGAGGGGAAGGGACCTTCGAAGATCACCTAGCCCAAGGACCTGCCATGGGCAGTAATAGATCAGGCTGCTCAAAGCCTCCTCCAACTTTGAACATCTCCAAGGATGGGGCATCCACAGCTTCTCTGGGCATCCTGTTCCAGCCTCCAGAAGTGTTTGTTCTCCCTTTCTCCCCCACCTTTCTGTCATGAATTTCATCACCAATACTGAAAGTTTTGCGGGATTGTAGCTTCAAGCTTGAAGCTTGATTTAAACCTCTGATTTGGTGAGAGTGAACACCGGAACAGATGGGCTTTACCAACACCAGACAGACCCATCTGCAGTCTGGCGGGCAATGGGGGTGCTTGGGGTCATTACTACAACCACCACTATCCCAGCTGGGGCTTCTGATCTCATTTATTAGTACACTTGTTTGGGATGTGAAGCTTTTCAGAAGCAAGACAGGAGGCAGAAAAATGCATTAACCCCCACTGACAGTGGTGAACTACTAGATATATAAGAGACTGCAGGTACTGAGAGCTGGCTAGGCCAGAGCCAAGACGATATTCTGGAGCTTATATCTTTTTTTAAAATACTTCAATTGCTACTGCTGAACTGCAATGTGAGCTCCAACAGACATTTTTTTCCTTGTGTGATGCTGGATACACTTAGGTTTCCTGCCACCAATTATAGCGATAATAAAATTAATTTTTCTTAAAATTCTTCTTCCACCATCCCAAATCCATCCAGCTCACAGATGGAGTGAAACTGCTCACAGCAAAAGCAAAATTGGTTGAAGCAAAGTTCTGGCTTCCCATCCAGAACCAGCAACCCACAGAGTGACCTCCCTAGCCCTGCTGTAATCTGGGCTAATGCTCACAGCTCCCACAAACTGCACAAAAGCATTGTGATTATAAACCCCAGGGTGTATGGCAGCAGTAGGAAGACTGCATTCTTGCCTTGGGAGCTGATGACTGCAAAATAGACACACCGGTGGCTTCTTAGTGAATAAGCTATTTTGCAAGAGAAGTGCCTGTGCCACCTTCCAGATGTGTGAGCATGGATCCGAGAGGTGACGTGGGCTCCCAACCGTCATCCATGTCCCCACATCCTGCTGGGTGCTGAGCAGTCCATCTATACCACATCAGCCAGAATTTGACCTTGCAGCAGCCCTTTAGGGCTCAGGGTTCACACACTTATGCATGAGTGCTCCTTTGTGTACATGAGTGAGGCCAAGCACGTTTACTGCCTTAGCAATCAATTTTGTTAGAGATATGCAACAAGACAGTTCCCACATTCATAAACTTATAGGAAAGTTCTTGAGCCAAATCTGACTTTTTTTCATCCTGTCTGTAGATTTGTAAGAAATATTTCATCCACGTGCACTTAAGAATCAAAGTACCACATGTCGTCATTGAAATTAATGGGCTTGCTAGTTGAGTACACATTTGTGAGGGAGGAAGGTTGTAATCAGAAACACATGATTCTAAACTCCACTGCCTTGCCGAGTCACAAACTCAAAGAAAAACTGGCTGGAAGACACCTTAGCGGGCACCTGTCCATCCACCTGCTGCCACGTAGGATCAACTTGACCTAAGTTATAGGTTGGAGAGCTGGGCGGAGAGGAACCTGATGAGCTTCAACAAGGGCAAGTGTACAGTCCTACACCCAGGGAGGAATAACCACATGTATCAGTAGAGGTTAGGGGCTGACCTGATAGAGAGGAGCTCTGCAGAGGAGGACTTGGGTGCCCTGGTGGACCACACATTGACCATGAGCGAGCAGCATGTCTTTGTAGCCAAGGCCAATGGGATCCTGGGTTTCATCAAAAGAAGCGTGGCCAGCAGGTCGAGGGAGGTGATCTTCCCCCTGGTGAGGCCACGCTGGGGGTACTGAGTCTAGTGCTCTCCAGTTCAAGAAAGACAGGGAACTGCTGAACAGAGCCCAGAAGAAGGCCACAAAAATGAAGAGGGGTCTGCAGCATCTCTCTTATGAGGACAAGAGGCTGAGAAAACTGAGACTGTTCAGCCCGGAGAAGCCTGAGAGTGAATCTTATCAATGCTTATAGATATCTAAAGGGCAGGAATCAAATGGATAGTCCCGGGCTCTTTTCAGTGGGGCCAGGCTCTTTTCTGTGGTGCTCAGTGACAGGACAAGGAGCAATGGGCACAAACTGGAACACAGGAAGTTCCATACAAACATGGGGAAGAACTTCTTTACTGTGAGTGTGACAGAGCACAGGAACAGGCTGCCCAGAGATGCTGTGGAGTATCCTTCTATGGAGATACTCAACACCCACCTGGATGCCTACCTGAGCATCCTGCTGTAGCAAACCTGCTTTAGCAGGGGGCTGGACTTGATGACCTCCAGAGGTCCCTTCCAACCCCTACAATTCTGTGATTCTAAGAAAACCTGCTGGACGTCTGTATAATTTGTTTGCAAACCCCCCAAGAACAGGGACACTACAACCTTCCCCTGCAAACTACTTCATGACCTATTTTCCTTTGCTGCTTGAAAACTTTTACCCTAATGCCTAATCTGGCTTTCTCTTTTGCAATTTAAGCAAATTACTTCTTGTTCTGCTTCCAAAGTGTGATCGGCTAGAGCAAGAAGCATTTAATGAAACAATTCACGTATTCACAAGATCAGCAAACTCGTCTGAATGCTGCCCTTGTCCCAGTGGTTAGGAAAATAAAGATGAAGAAGAGCTAAGGCCAAAAAGGGCTGATCCAAACCTTGTCTCCATGAAGCAAAAAAGTCTGAGTAGAGACCAGTGGGTCTTACGGAAAAATATCTGCTCTGGGAACTAAACTCTGGTTACAGAATAGCGATTGGGAAAAACGTACGGATTTGAGTTAAAGACTGTAAGAGATGGAGGATTCACTGACTCGCTACGTAGGTTGTTTCCATGTTAATAACTCTCTTTCTTTCTGGCCTGATTTGCTCTGCTTTAGCTCCCGAACACTGCACCTTATTATTTCATCTTATACTAAAAAGCGATGTTTAATCTGGCTGACAGCAATCTCTTCTTAATCTTCATGCAAACGGACTCAAGCTCAGCCATCTCTTAAACTTAATTGTTCACAGCAAAGAACATCTTCTGGGCTTCAAATAAATTCTGTGTTTCTTTCCTGACCCCTCTCCAATGATTCAGTCGTTTCTCTGACACAATTCCAGCAGCAGTGTCTAAATGACATGTGGTGATAATACCACCTACATACTTTTGAATTAAATCCTTCTGCTAGCAAGCACTCAGGATAAAGCAGATTTACATAGTATGTTATGTTAATTCAACTTAGTAGCTGCTGCTTATTTCTCAAGCCTTGATTTGAAAAGCTTTTAAACTCAATTACGTTTTGCTGCTACAAGAAATCTATGTGGATTTACAAAGCAGTGCATGAGGTAGAACTCAATAATAATAATCATTTTTATGTGAGTGATGTTTTGTTTCTTTCAGTGTATCTCAAATTATAATAAGAATACCTGGTTTGAGATGAAAACTCAAAACTTGAAGATTATCTGGTTTGCATATGTGTCAAACTGAGCTCCAAGAAGCAGAGAGTGCTAAAAAGATAGTCTCTTTTAGTGATGGAACAGGCCAAAAGCAATGGAAAGTGGAATGAGGAGTTCAGGTACACACTGACAGTCACAGTTTAACCATGCAGTGCCAAAGCTGCTTGACACCACACTGCACTGAAACCACAGCAACTGCGAGAAAGCTCATTTAACTCCTAGAATGAAAACCACTTAAGCACTACTAGGTTAACATGGGTTTGCTGAGGCTGAGGGCTCTGACTAACTCTGGAGAATGTGGTTGCATCATATTCATTCACTGTCGGCCCTTGGATCTAACATGCCCTGAGGCACATAGGTTACCACCTCTGTAACACCTAACATGCCCCAGGCATGAGGTTATCACCTCTGTAACACCTAACATGACTTGGGCAGAAGGTTACCACCTCTGCAACATCTAACCCACCTTGAGCAGGTCACCTCTTGAGGAACACCTAACATGTAGGACCTTACCAGATCTCTAGACAGGAATGTTAGTCCTCTCTCAATTTAACTTGTAATTCCCATCCAGCAAAGGCATATTTTTCTTGGATGACTAGGCTAGGAACTGGCAACTGCAAAGCTTTTAGACACAGAGCCTTAAGACTGCAAATGTCTTTACAGGTTAAGGATAGCTTCTTACACCTCCTGCCTGGAAATCTGTGCTTATGCTTCTGCTGCCTTCACCAGTGCGTGATCAGCAAGTTGGTATTACCTGCCAGTATCACAATGACAGTCTGTGGAGCAGCCAGAAGCTAAACATGTTTCTTCCCATTCTCTGTGTGATGCTGTGATTGCAGGAGCAGCTGTTGCTACCTAAAGCATTTCTTTATTCATTCACTTTATAAGAAAATGTAAATAGAAAACCTCTGGTTACCTTTAAGGCAAACAGTATCAAGTGAATAATGGACAGATTAAAGCTATGCTATCTTTTGCAGCTATCCCAAAGGGACTGCCCTAAATACACTGGGAAGATGAGCAGTTTAACAAATGAGCACTTAAACTTAATGGGATCCTCTTCCTGCTGCTGAGTGTATTTGCCAGAGGCAATGGAGTTTTAAAAATGTTTTCAAACAAGAAGTCAGAATGGTCTAGTGGCCAGGAATGGCATAGCATTCACCTTCAGTACTTGAAAACCACCAGGTTGTGAGTGATCATTAATTAGCCTAAATGAACTGCATCAAGTTACTTGCAAGTATTTGAAAACACACCTTGCCCACTCCTCACAAGACATCCGGCAGGCTCCCGTGGATTCATCCCCAGGCCAGCCTCTGGGAGAACGCAGCTGGGAAATGAGGCACTTGGGATTTATCCTCCTGTTTGAATACTGATTTTCACTATTGGGCTTACACAACTATTCTTAAGAATGCCTTGGGAGTTTTGCATAGATGACACTTGGGATCCTTGTGGTACAACAGGTTTTTTCAGCTCTCAGATAAATCCTGTAGCTCCAAATCCTGGAGGTTTTGCCTGTAGCCAGATCAGCTCACTCTCTGAAGACCACAACTCACATGCAAAGCTGCCAAGCCCTAGTCTGCTGTGCTGCGGTGCACTCCTGGAATTCTCTGAGGAGATATGGGATGTACCAGCATCACATGTTTATATCACAGTTCTGAATCACTGAGTCAGCTTTTTGTCTGATATTTCTACTAAGTCCTACCTCAGCCATCGACTATTCCAGTTTAGTGATGCTCCTGGTTACATGTTGAAAGCTCTGCCCTCAAAACATCTATGGTTCTGATGTCCTTTAATTGCTTTCCTGGCTCAGTGTTGTACAGCGATGCCTTTTCTCTGCTGGATGGACAGCGCACGGGAGCAGAAAGACGTGCCACACCATGGCCAGAATAGATTCAGGACCAGGATGGAGCAAGTAAGTCTTATCTGCAAGCTACCATTAGCATCAGAGCAGAGCAATGATGCCCGTGCCTCACCTCCTCTTCCAGTTTGATGACTTTGGCTTGAGCATTGTTTAAGGCCTGGTCGAGGATTTCAATGTGCCTCCGTTGATCCTCATTGGCAGAGCGCATGGCTGCCAGCTCCATCTCCAGCTTCTCCTTCTCCTTCAAGTGTTCCTTGTCTGGAAGAAAGACAAGAATGTTGTGGATAAGATTTAAAATGACATTAAAAAATAAAGTTAAGTTCAGTCAGCTCTGCTCACAATTCTCCTTCAGCAACAAAACTCACCATCAATTTTGTTGACAACCTATGTGTTGAAAAGCTCAACTCCATCTATAGGAAGAAGAAGTCTTTACTTAGAAGGCAGTGAGGCCCTGGCACTGCTGCCCAGAAAGCTGTGGTGCCCCATCCCTGAAGATGCTTAAGGCCATGTGTCATGCTGGGTGTCATGGTTTTGTAATTTTTGCTATTGGTTTTCCACATCATAACATCATGTGGAGCACAGAGAAGAAGAACTACACGTCCCAGAGGACCTCACGGTCAAAGAGGAAAATACGTCATGGAAGCGACGCTCTCTCTCTCTCTCACTGCCTGGCAGCAGGTGTGGGTGTGCTTCCAAGCCGTGTGCCTTCAATTTCAAAGTAGGCTTCTCGGTCTTTGGAAACCTCTCTGTCTCTTATTTTACTTAATTTATTAGCCTCAATTTCAATTAGATTGTATTATATTGTGTTATCTTGCATTCCGATACCATAGTTAGTAAAATAAGTTTTCCTCCTTAGATCGTTGCCACTGCTCTGTTTGTTTCCTTGAGCCCAGCTCCCACCTCCCTACCCCTTTCCCTTTTCCCTTCCCATTTTTGGGGTCAGGGGGCCCACGGGCCTACTGCCCCTGTCACAGACATAGATAGATCTAGATAACTCCGTGACAATGGGGCACTAGGCTGCCTGAGCTGGTGGGGGGTAACCAGCCCACAGCAGAGGCTTGGAACTGGGTGATCTTTAAGGACCCCTCCAACCTAAGCTATTCTATGATTCTGTGATCTCTGTTCTAACAGCACTGAGAAGCCATTTCAGGGAATACAAATGTCGCAGTCTGACTGGATCTCCAGTGTCAGACTACAAACAGTTAACAAGGAGAGGGAACAGGGGATGGAAGTTTCATTCAGTGAAATCTGAGATTTCAAAATCTGGCCTTCGTTCTGAATCATAGCAAAAATAGAGCATTTGGAAAGCCTCCAAGAAGGAATATTTCCTCCAAAAATTAATTTGGCACCAATTAAACCTTGTTTTGACTTTTGACTTTTTTAAACACAGCATTACAAAATGCACTGTTTTTTAACTGAAGCAAAAAGTTGCTCCAAAACCATCAAACTGTGGAAGATCTCCCTCTAACATCCAGTCCCAACCCAGCAGAGACACAAAGGCCCTCCAGCCACCTCCCCACCTAGTCACTGAGGAGGGATAGGACACCTCACATGGCTTGTTTCAGAAATGAACCACCCCTTTAAGGACCTTATTCTTCCTTAATTATAAGCAGGATGTGAACAGCATTAATCCACTCCCTCCTCATAGGTGTCTGCAGTGAGGGGAGATGAATATGAGCTGAGCCATCTGGAGGAAGGCACGAATGGGTCAGGTGAGCCCAAACCCATCTGGCCACCCCTCTGTCCTAAAAGGAGAAACACGGCACTCAACAAAAACAGACCCCGAATCAACACAGCCACACCAGCCTCTGCAGAGCCTGTGAGTAGAGCACTGAGACTGCTGGGCACTCTACTTTGCCGAACAGCACTGGAAACCATCTCAGTAGGACATGGCTTTTGGCTTTCCACACTGGCCAGGAATTTTAAATCTGACACACAGGCCTCATCATTCAACACATTTACTTTGGTCCAATTCACCAGAAGAAACATTGCTATCTATTGTATGAAAGTGTAAATCTGGGAAAGTGATCAAGCATCTCATTTCATTAGAGGGTGAGGAAGCCAGAAGACAAATGCTATTTCAGTCTTGTGGCATTCAAGCATCTCATGCTAGGACCATGCTTGCTGTGCTCTGAGCTTGAAATCTGTTATATGAGGACAGTGTGCACAACACCAGGACCTGAGACATACACTTGCAACTCTCATCCAAAGCATTCCAACTAAGTTTTCTATTCCCTCCCATAAAATGAGAATAAGGTCATGCTGTACACATGAATGACTGCTGAACCCGCCGGAAAGCTGGCAAGAAAAATTTACCTAATAGCACTTGCCCATACTGCATTACTTTTTAGTTAGACAGAACTTTACCAAATATACCTCAAATTCTCACACACATACAAGGCATCCTTTTAAGTAAAACAATTAGTTTTACTGTACTACACTGCGCATATCCCTTCCATTTTGGCATGCAATTCTTACCCAACGGACTCCAGCTAATAACTATTTCATATTCTAATGGGTCACTGCCACATCCCATTAATAGTGGCCTTCTATGATGGTGTAACTGCAACAGTGGACAAGGGAAGAGTCACTAATGTTGTCTGTCTGGACTTCAGTAAGGCCTTTGACATGAACCTCATACAGACCTCACGCTTTAACAAAAGTTTTTGATCACATCAGTCTTGAAAAAAAAGAAAGAGAAATGTTTCTATTTACTTACATCAGCTGAATGAGTGCCCTCAAAGCTACCCATACCTAAACACTATATTATATCTAAATATCAACCTATCTGCCTAATTTAGCAACCATATCAGTATGCCTCAAGCTGTTTTTCTCCTTGCTGTGATACTGCAAAGCAGTGACACTGACAGCCCTTAAGGACACTCCTTGTTCCTGTGGAATGACCGCTGCTGGCGGAAGAAATTATATCAAATGACAGCACTGAGAACAGAATTTGCCCGCAAGAGATTTGCTGAAAACAGGAATCCCTCGCATACCACATTCCTTGAGGTGTTTCCAACAATCTCTCGTACACAGGTTTCTATTTCTCGATGATCACTCTTTGCTTGCAGCTGTTAATTCCAAAGGCACTCCAGTGACTATGACTTTCTTAAGCAAAACCTGTGAGACTTACTAAGCCTTCTATCAGTCTTGCAACTCCCAGCATGGCAAGTGTGAGGAGGAGCTCCGTTGCCTGACATCTACAAGTATAGGCCTATATGATAGCAGCAGTTGCCAGTCCCCCTAGATCTGGCTGATTCACCAGGATGGGCTGGGGCACCAGAGCTGCCTCTTCTGCTCATCCACTTCCATCAAGACTTGGCCAGCTCTGGTGGCCCTGTGACTTCACCTGCAGTGACCAGCAGAAGGACAGGCAAAATCTGAAATGAGGACAGGACCTTCTTGCCTATTCCAAAGACATTAGTGGTGATCATCCCAAAAATATGTAGAATGAATGAATAAATAGATCCCATTCACTCAGTTCAGCTGTACAGGAGATTTTTCATAGCTTTAGCAGATTCTTCACACACTAACCAGGACCATGTTGCCAGGTCCAGAGAAGCAGCACAGCCAATGTTCATCTGTCCCTCTGCCCTCTGCAGCTTGGTGGTGACAGCCTGGGCCAAGCCAAGCATTTCTTTCTGTTCTCACTGTCAAGCCCCAGTGAGAAAACTGAAAAAAAAATCCCACACAAAACAAAAATAAAAAGAAGATAAGAATGGCCTCCCAAGATTTATCAGGCAAGGTATTTAATGGGAGGGATAACCAAAGGTTCACTCTCAAAAGAACATTTCTGAAAAGCAGTAGCACAAATGGGTCACCGTCTCTTTTCAGACCATCCAGCATCCAGGACAGGGAGGATGAAGCCTCTCTGTACATTCACCCCAAACATCTCTGCAAAGAGCAGATCCCCGTGGAGCACACTGAGCCCTGGCTGTTGTGTGCACACCACAAATGCAGCTGCATTCATACAGCCTGGGCTCCTGTGCTGCAGAAAATGAGACAGCATAGCTCCCGCACACACTTCTCAAGGCTGCATTAACTCCTGCATCCTGGCCAAATGCCAGAGGAGCTCACTACAAGATACTCCTCCTGCAGTTTTGCTCATAAATGGCACGTTCCTGGCAGCTCTTGCAAATTTTGGCCCTGTAGAGATCGAGACAAGGCTGAGAAGCTGTAGGAGTTGATGCTCTGGGGAGTTGAAGCCCCTGGATTAGTTTTCTCATATGGTGATTAACAGGGATTTTTTGCTGGAATTAATAATTAGGATGAATTTTAATGTACTTAACAAGTGATTCAGTATGTGGTTACTTACGGTAAGTAACCGACCTAAGAGATACATAACAGTTTAAGCTCTGTCCTCCATTATCAGAGAAAGTCATTGCATCATCATCAGTGTATGGTGGCTTTCCTTACCCTGCAGGAGTAACCTGAGCAGCTTAAATGTGCTTTGATTTACAGCTTGGGCATTGCCACTTGCATGTGGCAGTGAAGCTGTGGATGCCCCATCCTTGGAGGTGCTCAAGTCCAGGTTGGAAGGGCCCTGGGCAGCCTGAGCTGGTGGGGGGCAACCAGCCCATGGCAGGGGTTGGAGCTGGGTGGGCTTTCAGGTTCCTTCCAACCAAACCATTCTATGTTTCTATGGTTCTATGTCATGAAGCAGAAGCCAGGGAGAATTTGACCTTCACAAGTTGAAAACTGTCACTGGTCTTCCATTCCACTTCCTTTTGGAGGGTGGGGAAAGTCATGCGGAACAGATGCATTTTTTTGATACAACACACTCTCTTCAGGCTCCTGCTCCCTGTGCACGTGCCCTTCCTCGGGGGCACGAGGGCAGCAGCTTTCCCATCTCGCAGGTGTGACCCTCAGGGCTGTGAAACAACAGAGCAAGGGCCTCCCTTTCTTTCACCCCTGGAACTTCCACTGATTATTTCCTATCTTAATACCAAAGGACTCTCAGTCTGCCCAAAACACCACTCTGAAAAACATCTACTGAGCATTTTCTTTGGCTAGGTTCATTTGATGGGAATATTTCTTCGTCTGGGATTTTTGGGCTGGAGATACATTCACAAGTAATGCACAGCACATCCACAGCACACTGCCATGAAGCACAAGGCTTTACTACAACACTAAGAAAACTGCCTGCACATCCCCACTAATGGGCCCAGAGCCAGGGGTAAACTCAGATGGATGCAGACTCCAATCTGCCTCAGACACCTGAGAAAATAGTCCCTTGGAGGAACCCCTGCTCTGACAGAGGGGCTCTACATCCAGAAATCCCTGAAAAATACACAAAATTCTCAGACTCCACCAAAACAAATTCTTCCTGTGATACACATGTCCTAAGCTTTCTCTTTGTCCTGTGCCTTTGAAACCATCCTCAGTCTCTCCCTTTTCGCAGCATCTGTCTCCTTCTGCCTATAGCTCCTCTGATGCCTGTATGGGCCCAGACACCTTCATCAGTCACCGCTTCATGTCTTTCCTTAAATGAACCCTTTTAACTGAAAAAACATACACAATTACCACGAAACTAACAGGTTATGAGTTCTCTACTGTGCCCCATACAACAGTAGCATTTTTCATTCCATACAAATGCTGAGCACTTAATTCTTTGAGGCATGCAGCCTGGCTTATGACAAAGAATGGGAGCTGTTGTCACCTTCTGTCCCCATCTCAGAGTGTACGACTGCACCGCACTGCTGCACTGCTAACAGAGTGTGCTACACAGAACTGAGAAATGATGCCTGCGAGGCATCTTTCAGGATGTTTTTCCCATTAGCAGAGTTCTACCACAATATTAATTCTGTGGTTAAAAAAACAAAACAAGCACAAGACTGGCTTAAAAACAGTAACATTTAGGAAGGTGCTAATGTTGGAGTCCTTCTATGCAGCTTTTGGTTTGGGGATGTTAAGGGTCATGTTTTCAAGCTGTTTTCCATAAACCTTCTGAGCCCTCAGAGGAATGTTTGAGGCTGATACCCTGCTATCGAGCTCATCACCGTGTGCCATAGCAGCCCAGAGAACATGACTGAAGAGGAACCTGCTTTACATGCGCCCTCTTTTCTATTCTTGGAAGCACTCCGCATCACATTGGTAACATTTAGCTCTCTGGCCTAGACAGGAGAACTCCAAGCATCCAGCCTGTCTTACGTGATAGGATCCAAAAAGCTATATTTGCTCATAAGCTGTGGATTGATGGCAGCAATACGGCGTGTGCAAAGTTTTATTGCTCGATATTTAACATTAGAAGCACAGAGCGTGTTTATGTGCTGGAAAACAACTCAATTCAGTGCATTCTGGGGATTTAACTCCCTTTGCTGTTACCATCACACATAAATATTGTCAGGCTACCTCTATATGAAAACAACAGACCTCAGTCTGCAATTTGCTCTGTGCAACATACCCTGTTTGAACTCCAAAGAAGACAAGACTGACATAGCAATGCTATTTTCTTAACAGATCAACAACTTAGATGCACGGCAGTATCTACACGCTCTGGCAGCATCTGCTAACATAGCAAAGCTAACACAGTCATAGAAAAGGTAACTAGATTCTCTTCTGTTGGTGCACATATGCACCAAACTATCAGCAGCATTGCTGTGCTGGTGTTATTGGCACAGGTGGGAACTAGGAGGAGTTCTAGGCTCACCTGCATTTGGGCTGGCAGCAAGGCACACTGAGTGCTGTTAATAACTCACAGTTAGAGGAGATGGCTGGCTCTCAGCTAACAATCTGAAGTTGCAGCTCACCTTCCAAGAAAGCTCTTGGTGCAATAAATGTAACAGAAGGATAAGCTGTACACAGGGTTTTGCTTTAATAAGTCCACAAGGTACTGCACAGCTTGGTCAAGCCAAGCCCTTTTGAATGCATAGTACAGGTGCCCAGGATACATAAGAAATGATGTGTGACAGCATCCAACTGCTCATATTTTGGTTTGCTTGGTCACGCAGAGCCATCAGCACGCGGTGGGACACGCTGCAGCACTGCGTTCAGTCATTAAGGAAACCTAAAATTTGATGAGAAGGGGCAGCAGAAACCATGAAATCTTTGTTGCAGCAGTCCTTTGAGAAAATGAAGGCCCAGCTCTGCTCTTCCACCTGCTAGTCAACCCATGGCACTGACAAGTCAAAAGAGGTTGCTCTGGGCTTTTCCCAGCCAAGAGAAGAATTTGGCATCTCTAAAAACTATGTACTTCGAAAGCTGATTCCTGCAAGCAACACTCAGCAATTTCAGATTAATATTTATCAAAAATAAGCTAAGTTGTGATACCATTAACTCCCACTGCCTGATTCCAGAGCTCAGATAAAAAAACACTCTAAGCAATCTACTCTGCAGCTTAAGTAAGAGTATGCGATTAATTAGTTGGGTAGAACCAAGCCATAAGCACAACAATAATTAATAGTAAAGCATTCACCTTCACTTCAGTGCATATACATGGGTGTACACATATGTGCACCTTGAAAACAAATTAACACAGTACTCACTCTGAGTGACATAAAGGCCCTCTGTTGACTTATCCTCATGCCCATCGAAGTCTCTGCTGGCGAGCTGCCTGTTGGCTGTCTCCAGTCGTTCTGCAAAAAACAGGAAATAATTTAAGTATAAATATATGTATATAAAATTGTAGGCCAACCAAGAAAATAAGATGCGTGCCAGCAGCACAGTATAAATAGACTCTCTGAAGGAGAGTGTTTAAATGGAGGCTGACACATACATAAAAGATGAGACCTTTGACCTCTTCCATGAAGCTGTGTTGTTCAGACTTATAGAAGCTGGGGGGGGGGGGGGGGCAGGGGTGGCCTCTGCCATCTTCAGCTAATATGTCCAAGCAGTTCATTTCTCATGCTATCCAAAATGTGCAATACACTTGCCATCTGACTTCACCCAGCTTTGCAGGGAGATGGGTACCTTTCTACGGTGGAATGTGGTGCTGCTAGATGCTCTGGGGGAAGGCAGTCACCTTGGTGACACCAATCCTTGGGACCCTGATCCTTTCCCATGACAGGGATTCTGCAGCTAGGGATGACTTTCCATTGGAAGGTCAGCTAGAAGAAGGATGTGACTTCCCTGTCCCACTGCCAGCTGCCTTTCAGCACACATCTCCATGAAACAGATCAGTCATACTCCTCATAGGAGTCTACTTACACAAAGCATCACACTGCATGAAGAGGTATTCGTGTAACCCATCAGGCAGCTGGACGGGTAACAGTTACTCCTCCATTTTCATTCTCTAAAGGATATGCTCTCAATTTCATTTGTTTTCAGTACAAAAAAGAGATACCCTTTGATACCTGCTACTTGTTTGTGAAGATGCTGAACTTTGAGATTTATGGGTTGCACAGTGTTGGTCTACACTGGAACTTGCTGTTCAGCTCACTAAGGTTGGATGAGACTTTGGGACTGGCAGTCAAACTGACAATTGCAAGTACTAAATGCAAAGGCATCATTCAAAGCTGTCTTTCATATTTTGGCAGAAGGTTTGTCTACAACCAGCGGAGTGACAGCAGTTCTGTCTTATGCCAGTATGCAGAGCCTGATTTCTCAAGGTTATCTAAAACATGTGAGAATACTCCTCTAAAGCCTGCTACTCTGGAGCTTGTGGAAAGTGAAGCACAATGTCAGCTGTGGAAAAAAGCAAACACACAAATTGAACATACCACGGAGATCCCTGTTGAAATCATGAAGTCTCCTAATTTCTCCTTCCAGTTTGTTTCTCATTGCTTTGTCCAGAGACTCCCTCTTAGTGGTGGTCTTGACCAGGCCCTCATAAGCTTCTGAAATCCTCTGAATCTCTATTTCAAACTGAAAGGAGAGAGAGCTCCCATGAAAGCCCAGCAGGAAAGCATCCCATTCTAGCATTCACAGAATTCACAGAATGGCTTGGGTTGGAAAGGACCTTAAAGACCATCCAGTTCCAACCGTGGGCAGGGTTGCCACCCATTAGCTCAGGTTGCCCAGGGCCCCATCTGACCTGGTTTTGGCACCCTCCCAGAGCATTTTGATAGGGCACAGGTGCTGGGGCAATACCTGTGCCAAATGTCACACCAACCACTGGCTCTGAAATGAGAAATCTTACACACCGACAGAAATGTTGTAGGCTTGACTCTGACCTTATTGCAGCTTTGAACTACTGTAGTGCAATCCTTTATTTCCTTGGCTGAAGACTGCTCCACAAAAGAAGAAACTCTCTACAACAGACCAAAACAATTCCGACGGATTTTCAATCTTTTAAACACAATCTCCTTGACTTCTGGAAAACCTGCATCTCAAAACCTAAACCCAAAAGACTGACAGGAGGACGGCTCCAGGCAGGCTTTTGTTGTTCCAGTCAAACAGATTCAGCTCTTTTAATCAGCTAAATTAATGTAAGGTATTACAGCTTGGCTGAACTCACTGCTGAAGGAATGATTAACACCAAGGTGGGAATCTGCTCCTGCATGCCTCACTCTTGTGTTTGTGGACAAATGCCTGATAATGTGCATGGGCTGGAAAACCAAGAGATATATATAACCTCCCACATACCTTTCTAAATCTGGTGCTTTTTTAGCCTCTTCAGCCATGGGTGGGACGGATTGGTGATTTGTGAAGCCAGAGTGCCAGCCCACCTCCACTTAATGTGATTTACCAGCCTGCAGGTATTTCACACACACCTTCCTAAACGTGTGATAGTATCAGAACCATAGGCACATTCATTTCACCTAACAATTCTCCATGGCTCCATGACGAGGTTAAAGTGGTTTCATCCCATACTGTGACACTCTTTCTTAAGTGTACTACAAACCATTTTTCTGACTTTCCATTTTTGTTTTTCAAAGCAGGACCACCAGGAAGTCCTGTTACATTTCAGATGATCAAACCTAGAAAAGCAGGTCCCTCCTTTTTCTACTCTGCTGGGACAAGACCAGACAGCGAGTATGTTTCCACCATGGGGACAGCACACTCAGAGGAATGCTGCATAAAACCTACCTGTAAAGCACATGCAAAGATTCCTTTTATCCTTTCCTTTTCTCAGAATGATTGGCAGTGAACTTATTTCCCATCAACAAGAAATCAGTATTAAAAATATCACGCACTAGAAAATCTTCATTTGAAACTCAGCCTGAATCTGACTGTGGTTCAAAAACAGACAAAGGGTTCTCTTTTTCAAGGAATCATAAACTGATTGGGGTTGGAAGGGACCTTAAAGATCACTGAGTTCTACCCCTCCTGCCATGGACAGGGACACCTCCTACTACACCAGGTTGCCCAAAGCCCCATCCAACCTGCCCCTTTTGAGGGGGTATCCACAGCTTCTCTGGGCAATATGTTCCAGTGCCCCACCACCCTCTAAATAAAGCATTTCTTCCAAAAGTCTCATTGATATCTCCTTCCTTTTAGCTTAAAGCCATTAGCCCTCGCCTTATCACTACACTTCTGGACAAAGAACCCCCCCTCCAGTACCCTTCTTGTGTCATTATGTGTATTTTTCCTCACACACATAACAACACAAGCTTATCGAAGCATGAACTTTAATGAGAAAATCTATTTTGTGTGAATTTTGCAGAATCAGAGCATATCAACTAGTTACTCAAATAACAGCATAGTTGCAGCTACTTGATCTTGTTATGGCTTTTTCTTCTGGATCAGCGTGACCTCTGCAAGCTTTACTCCTGTAAGTAGTTAGAAGCTATCTATACTCAAGCTACCTTGCACCATTCTCTGTGATCGTTCACAGAAAACGAGCTTCTCTAACTCTTCCCTTGGAAGGAAGGTTTGGCTCAGCAAAATTAATTTTCAAGGCATGCCCCTGCATTCTTAACAACACGATCCCAGGAGGACACAGTGCTCAGTCAGGTGCCCCAACTCCTTCTGTGCCTCCCTTCTCACACTCAGCTGTTATCTGAAGCAGAAGGAGCTTCAGAGAGCTCCTACCACAGCAGAGCAGATTTTCCAACACAGCAGGGATTTCCCCAGCCCAACAGCACCGCCTCACACTGCTGGCTAATGCGGGGGCTCTGCTCTGCTCAATCTCTGCTGAGATACCCATCTTTCCCAAAGGATGTCACCATACAAGCCTCCTCCATCCAGAGGCAAAGACTTGCTGCAGGAAAATTAAGAACCTCTGTCAGCAATGAACAAAATTACAGGACAGCAGAACAGTTATAAGTTATGCTGATGTTCCTCAGCAGCTCTGGGACTCCCTTTCCTTTCTTCTGCTGAGGCAGCATCTAGAACTGACCTACTCAAACAACCTCCAGAAACAGCGTGGGAAAGCACCAGCCCAGCAATTGAAGTTCAGCAAGGTTTGTCCACCAAAAAAAGCAGCAGAAAAAGCACCACTCTGCTTTACTGAAAAAGCTAAAAATAATGTGTGCCCTTCCCCTCCAGCTCTTTTTGATAAGAAAACCAGACACCACGTCAAACAGCACAGGGATTAATCACTGCCTCGTACCTCTCTGCAGAATGTCTGTTCAGACATGACTTAGAATCTGACAGCCCTCCAGGTTGATCTGCTCATGCGAACGCTTGGGGAGCTCTGCGTCAAGCTGATTTTCTCTGATTTCTTCTCCTAATTCTGTTAAGAGAATAGAAGTGCAGGGAGCGTTGCCCTACCTAGAATAACTTTGGTACACACAGACCAAAAAGAAGTACTTCTCATAACCTTTCCACTTTCAGCAACAGAGAAGAGCTTCCACACCCAACACACAGAATTTAACTCCCTTGGTTTTTTCAGATGTGGTGTTCAGCTGTGGGAACACAGGAGGACCTGCCCTGGCCATGTGCTCAAACACAGGAAAAAAACAACACAGAAAGCATAATGTGTGTGAAGGTTTTGGTTCAGGAAATTTTCCTGAAGAAAGAATGCACTTGAGCATGTGTTTTGTTTTAAGAGTCTGCATACATTCCCCCAAAGTCAATGGGATTCGAGTCCACACTCTGTTGACCAAAGTGAGACTTCAGCCCCATGCCTGAATACCTTTCTGTTGGTGTCTGATGCAATCGACTCGCAGGGCATCCAAAATAAAGAGTGAGCCGTTTCTAGGAGTGTGAAAGGAAAGCTGAATATTTTTAGGGCATCATACACGGCTTCTATCGAACAACGCAGCTTTTGTGAAATTAATAACTGGAATATTTACTTTTGCCCACAAAGGCCACAGGGAAGCCTTTACAGCCATACTCACAAGTAATACTGCTGCAAAGATGTTTTGACTAAGTTTAGGAAATTCTGTGAATACAGCACAGAGGACGCTGCAGAGTTAGCAGCAGCTACAAAACAACATTTCTCCTTTCAAGCCTTTCTAGACTTTCTAGTCCCAAAGCTGAGTCCTGGGACATGGTCTCTCAGTGCTGGCTCTCCTGTAGAAACGTGTCTCTGATGTTCTCTGAAATGTGTTTCTGTGTCTTCACAGCACAGAAAAACTGAGCTCCTAAATTCAGAGAGAAGAAACCAAAAGCCTAATGGCATTTGTGTGTAAGTGGTGGGAAGTCATAAATGAAAGAGTTGCACAGGATCCTAAATTAGAACGGGAATTGGAATAGTTCAGTTGGAAAAGACCTACAAAGACCATATAGCCTGATTGCCTGACCACTCCAGGGCTAACCAGAAGTGTATTACTGAGAGCATTACCCAAATGCCTTTTGAACACCAACAGTCATGGGGCATCAGCCACCTCACTAGGAAGCCAGTCCCAATGTTTGACCTCCCTCACAAGTGACCAGCCCCATTCAATTGCACCCTTTGAGCTCTGCCCTCCAGCCAGTTCCTTTCTCAGCATAGGGTGCACCTGTTCATCTCACAGTCGGACAATCTGTGCAGAAGGATATTCTGCTATGAGGGACTACATCAAAGGTCCAGAAACATTACCACTGCCTTCTCTTAATTCACCAAGCTTATCTTACCATAGAACAAGATCAAATTATTAAAGGAGGACTTTGCCATCATGAACTCACGTTGACAATGCCTGATAATAGCATTGTTCTGTGCCTTTCAGTAGCACCCAGGATAACCTTCTCCGTGGTTTTTCCAGGTATTGAGGTTGTACTAACAGGTCTGTAGTTTCCTGGGTCTTCTTTCATGCCTTTCTTGTAGACAGATGGCTAGCTTCCAGTCAGCAGGCACCTTCCTGGACTCTCAGGACCTCTGGTAAATAGTTGAGAGGGATCCAGCTATAACATCTGCTAACTCTCTCTGTACTCTGGGATTAATGCCATCTGACTCCATGGATTTACAAACCATCAGCTGATACAACTGGTCCCTGACAATTTCCGTGACCATACATGAAAAGTCACTGCTCCCCTCAGTCACGACCCTCCAACTCAGAGGACTGGGCAACTCAAGACCTACTAAGGCAAAAAAAAAGGCATGAAATACCTCTGCTTTTTCCTCATCCTCACTTGTTAGGTGCCCGTGAAGCATCAGTTCAATGTTTTTCTTAGTTTTTCCTGTGCAATTGACATACTTTTGTTGTCTGATGCCATACTGGCCAATATCAATCCAAACTGAACTTCGTTTTGCCTTGTTTTCTCCCCACAGATGTGAACTACAGCTCTATAATCTCCCTGTGAAGCCAGATCTTGTTTCCAGAGATCATATTTTTTCTTTCTCTTAATAATTTCCAGGAGGAGTTCCCTGTTCAGCCAGGCCAGTCATCTGTCCCACTTGCTTGACTTGTAGCACAGTGATGATTGCCTGCTCCTGGGCTTTTAAGAGCTGATTCTCCAAAACTGATCAGCTCTCATGGACCCCTCTCTGGACACTCTCCAGAGCAGATGCATATGAGTTCCCTGAAAAGCTTAAAGTTTCCTCCCTTAAAATCCAAAGTGACAACCCTGGGGACCATTATTTTTCATTACACCAAAGATTTTGAACTCAACTAATTAATTCATGATCACTGTGGCCAAGAGAACTAACCTACTACCGCATCTCCCACAGGGCCTTCCCTATTCTCAAGTAACAGATCTCAGAGGGCACCCTTCCTAGTTGGCTTAGAATCATAGAACCACCAAGGTTGGAAAAGACCTACAAGATCATCCAGTCCAACCGTTCACCTATCACCAATAGCTCCCACTAAACCATGTCCCTCAACACAACATCCAATCGTTCCTTGAACACCCCCAGGGTCAGTGACTCCACCACCTCCCTGGGCAGCCCATTCCAGTGCCTGACCACCCTTTCTGAGAAGTAATATTTCCTAACGTCCAGCCTGAATACTAAATTCACTTGAATACTAAATTCACTCCAGCCTTACTAAATACTTGTGACAGGAAGTTATCTTCAGCATGCTTTAGAAATTTCCCAGACTTGCCTGTCAAAGCAGCATGGTATTTCCAGTTTATGTACACAATTCATATGGTCTGGGCCTCTGGAACCCAAGGCCAGCAGAGTTGGGAGAACCTCTGCATTGACTTTGGTGAGATCCCACTTTTAAGCAACATCTGCTTTGTCTTATTTTCACTTGTCTTTCCTTGTCAATTCAGGCAGCACATGAGACATCACCTTTCTTCACTGAAAATGCCCACCGTGCATACAGAAAAGAGGGTACGGGAGCTCTTCATAAACGGGTTTTTGAGCAAATATTTACCAGATTCATTCAGACAAAGTGGCAGTTGTTTTTGAACCAAAACATTCAAACATACGTGTCTAAGATTAGCTTTTAGAAATCCAGAGCAATCACTGAAGACCTCTCTGATAATCACACTATCAAAACCATGTATTCTTGGTTGTCCAGCCACACCAATCTTGAAACCACGTCAACCCTATCACTGCCTGCTAAGCTTTCATAGAGAGTGGAGTGCCATGCTAGCTCAATGTATGAAACACTCGGGATAGCTGTGGCCATGCTCCTCAAATGCTTCTTGTATACAGCTCTACTGCCTGTGCAACTTGGCTGTCCCAGAACACCCTGCCTGCACAAGGCACGCTCCAGCAAAGCTGTCACTGAAAAAATGGCCTGGATTGCAAGGGACCTTAAAGATCATCCAATTCCAATATTAATAATATTGTCACTCACTAGATCAGGGCCCCATTCAACCTGGCCTTGAAAACCTCCATTTTCATTTGCATTCGCAGCTTCTCTGGGCAATCAGAGAAGGATGGAAGGGGAAAGTCTCCAAATGAAGGATGCTTGATGAGCTGCCTTGCTGCACCCTACAGGCGGAGGAGCCTGCAGGCACTAGGGCATGGTATTACACTTATGGGACACCACCACTGAGAGGCAGCAGTGAGAGATTGCCCACTGGTATGTTCCCACTGCAATGACAGGACTACCAACAACCTCTTGAGGAACCCAAATGCAGGAGCACCAAGATTATCCCCCATCCCCACAAGTCCACATACCTTCTGCAGCTTGTCTGCCTTCTCATAGTACCCCTCCAGCTCCTGCCGCAGCATGTGGTTCTCCTCGGAGAGCATCTCCACCATCTGCTGTGCCCGCTCCACGATGGCGAAGGCATCGGGTGTCAGCTGCTGGCCTGGCGGCACAGGCGGCTGGGCAGTGGAGGGGGCTGGCAGTGGAGACACGGAGCCTGGAAGCAGAGGGCCGGCAGTGGAGGAGGCCTGTGAGGACATGGGGCTGTGCTGCTGGGCTGGCGGTGGTGGGAAGGGCGGCTGGCATTGTCGGCTGCAGGAAAGCACAGGCAGGGATGCGTTAGAGCTGCACACCCTCAAGACGCACGCAGGGGCTTCCATATAATTACTGCAGGGTTTATTAATAGGGTTATAACTGCACGGTCATGATTTAGTCGCTCCTAAATACCAACAATCGCAGCAGGCACCGGGTGAATTGTGAATTCCTCGCCTGTTCTTGACATTGATGCATACATCTGGTGCGAAGGGATAAAGGAAGCACTGAGTCAAAAGCGTCATTTTTACCTGGGTGCAGAGCTAGTATTTCAGCCCTCCAGCAGCCTCTCCCTGCCCCCGCCTCACACAAACCCCATCACGGAGCAGCTTAAGTCAACGGCTGTGACTGGAACACAAGGGATGCATTACTCACCCTTCAAAAACCGCTCCCTGCCTGGAGCGAGCTGTGGGGCTGAGTAGCCAAATGTGGAGGTGAAAGGAAGTGATGTGAGCGAAGCAGTGTCCCTGCATGGCTTTCGTGAGTGTCAAAGGGAAGGGCTGCTGCAGAGCTGCTGGAAGCACACCCCTGATCAATCACCCCGTGCAGCGAAAGCCAGGCGAGACCTCATTGTGTCACTCCATGACAAATGGCATCCATCACCCACCAGCCTTATACCAGGGACAAGAGCTGGTGGCAGCCCTTGCAAACTGCTTGTGGGCTGTGCTTCCTGGTGGTAGATTGCTCTTTAAACCTCCACAGCCAGTTGGCAGTGCCTGGAGGATAACCCAGGAGAACGTTTTGACAGGGAGGGTAATCCTGAGGCTGTTGCTCAGGTAGGACCACAGTCATGGAATGGAATGTGTTGGAAGGGACCCCAAAGATCAGCTAGTTGGGCAGGGTTGCCACACACTAAATTAGACATTTGACCATGCTACCTAGGGCCCCATCCAACCTAACTCTGAACACCTCCAACAATATGGCAATACCTCTAGGGAGGGGGCAAGTCATTCCCTGACTCCATCCTGCCTTTGACCCCTGCAAGATCAACAAGCAATGCAAACCCTCTTTACAAAGGGAGAACTCAGGCAGAGAGGAGCTCAAAGCTTCTCCCACTCCTCCAGACCCACCCAGCCAGGCCAGTTCTGACCTTGGGGACCTGGCCAAGGTAGGCAGCCGCATGCAGAGCTCCTCAGCCAAGACACCAAAGCCAGAACACAGGCTCCAAAATCAACATCACTTCTCATTAAGTGGCTCAGCCTAGGCTCCATTTTCTCTTCTCTACCTCAAGACCCACAAGGTGTATTTTAGCTTAACCTGAAGTCCAGCAATCAAGCACTCTGTAAGAGGTGTATTTTGGCTTAACCACAAGCTGTTGGCCTTGCACAGCCCTCACTGCCTTTATCTCCGTACCCTAATGAGATCTAAAGAATGGATGTATTTACCCTCACAGATCTATGAAGGCTGTTGTGCAGGCGGACAGTTTTGTGCTATATAAACACATAATAAACACGATGAATGCTGAGTATCTGGCACCTGAAAGTGGGGTTTTCAAAAACTCCCAGCGCTGACCTAATTCTACTTCCAATGATAATAACCCATCACTACCTGCAACCGCAGCAGGACAAGATGAAAAGTGAGCATGCCTTTAAAAGCTAACAGATTGAGAAAATCTCCCTCCAGCTTCAGGATGGCTTTCACCTGCCCCGAGCGGCCATGCTCTGAGGCTGGCTGCCCCTGGTGCTGAGAGGCACACCATTCAGCCATGCCTGCAGGAGTGCCAGGAGGGTTTGCTGCCTTAGCACAAAGAGGGGCATGGCAGAGGCAGGGTGTCACTCCAGCACAGTGTGCCTGGAGGCCTCGCTCCCCTGCGTTTGTCATCAGCCGCAGTGCCAGAAAGGAAAGGAGTGTGCGCACCGCTCCCACGGTGACTTCCTGGCTGGTGGGCCTGCAGGCCGCAGCCTTCAGATAGAGCTCAACAAAGCCTGGGCTGCAAAAGGAGCCCCAGCTTCCCCTGAAATGTCCTCAGCGTGATGGGTCTGAGGGAGCTCCAGAGCTACGCACCAGGTTAAGACGCTGGTCCCTGCTCACCTGTTTTTGCAGTTTGCTGCCTTCGCAGGCAATCACAAAACCATGGAATGATTGGGGTTGGAAGAGACCACTGGAAGTCTTTGGTCCAGTTCCCCTACAGCTTTTAGGTATCTGCAAGGAGAAGACCTATCAGCCTCTCTGGGCAAACTATGTCAGTCCTCCATCACTCATACAGAAGAGAAGCACGGCCTGGTGGTCAGAGGGAACCTCCTGTGTTCCTGTTTGCGTTCACTGTCTCCTGTCCTGGCACTGGGCACCACTAACAAGAATCTAGCTTCATCCTTTTGGCACCCTCCCCTCAGGTATTGATGGACACTGATGAGATCCCTGAGCCTCCCCTTCTCCAGGCTGAACAGCCCAGACGTCATCCTTTCCTCATAGCAGAGGTACTCCACTCCCTCATCACAGTGGTGCTCTACACTGGACTCTCTCCAGCATATAGCCCTCCTGTTCTGAGGGGTGCAGAACTGAACACAGGACTCCAGGTGTAGCCTTACCAATGCTGAGCAGAGGAGAAGCATCACCTCCCTCACCCTGCTGACAATGCTCTGCCTTATGCAGTGCAGGATGCTGCCACCCTTCCTGGCATCAAGAGCACGTTGCTGACTCATGTTCAACTTGGTGTTTCCAAGGTCCTTTCCTGCCAGGCTGCTTTCAGCTGGTTGGCTCCCATCGCGTCTTGGTGAAGTAACCACAAAATTGCAGGGGCTGGAAGGGACTTCTGGAAAGCACCAGGTTCAATCCTCTGCTAAAGCGGGTTCCCTACAGCAGGTTACAAAAGAAAACAACCAGACAGGTCTTGAATATCTCCAGAGAAGGAGACTCCAGAAGCTCTCTGGGCAGCCTGTTCCAGGGCTCTGCCACAACTGAGCCATGCTGGCACGGATTTTGCTGCTGCCATGGCCACAGGACATGAGTACAGTGCTTAGCCAAGACTGGCAGCCCCTCCAAATGGGCTGGACCTACAGAAGAATATCTGCTTCCAGCTGAAATACTTGTGCAGAAACAGACACACAGATGGGCAACAGATCAGTATCTGTTGCACAGAAGGGCAATGAATCTGTGAAGAGTCTGGAGCACAAGTCTATGGAGCTGAGGGAACTGGGATTGCTCAGTGTGGAGAAGAGGAAGCTCAGGGAACTCCTTATCGCTCTCTACAACTTACAGGAGGTTGTGGTGAGGTGGGGGTCGGCCCCTTCTCCCAGATAACAGTGATAAGAGAAGAGGTAACAGCCTATAGTTGAGCTAGGGGAGGTTCAGGTTGGGTATTAGGAACAATTTCTTCTCAGAAAGTGGTGAGGCAGTGGCACAGGCTGCCCAGGGAGGTGGTGCAGTCATTCTCCCTGGAGATGTTCAGGAACTGTGGAGATGTGGCACTGAGGGACATGGCTAGCAAGCATGGTGGGGATGGGCTGATGGTTGGACTAGGTGATCATAGAGGTATTTCCAACCCTAATGGTTCTATGATCGGATTCAGGTGCTAGTTGCTGAGACCGTTTTAATCCAGGGAGATCTCTTACAAACTGCTTAGCACACAGGAGGTGGAGGCAGCACTGAGATCACCAGGAAGATGGTGCAACATGGAAGCTGTAAGGACAGTGTTAGTGTAGCTGCTTGACTCTGCTCCCTCTGGATTCATGGGGAAACCTAAAGCATTCATCTCCTCTTCACATAGATGTCCCGTAAAAAGTCTGTGAGGTTAAAGCCCCAACAGCACTGTTTCTCAGCGTCCATAGGCATGCTGAAATCAGGCATGCACACTGCCAGCCACCTGATGCATCCCACGGGGAACGGAGAGAGCAAGGACAGCATGAATACAAACATCTTCAGCGGCTGAGTCTCTCCATTTTCACTGCTTCTGCCTGCAGCTGGGTCTGGGCTTCGCAGCAGCTGCTCCAGGGGTCACAGTGAGCTAAAGGCTTGTTTTATCTCCCTGAGACCAACCAACACCACGTGGCACAGCTTTCACAGCATCTTCACAGCGCCCTTTTCCTTCTGGAGTCTAAAGCCCCACAAGGGATCTTGCACACATTGCAGGACTGGAATATTGTTTGCTTGAAAAACTGCACAATAAACAATACCATAAGCAGTGGAACAAGGGATGTCACTTGAGATGCAAAAGGTGCTCCACAAACTTGTGCAAATGCAGCTGACAGCCAGTCTGCACTGAGATGTGTTACCACAATTAATGCAGCTAAGTTAGAGCTAGCTCTGTCTTTACCAAAACAAAAGACAGCTGGTTTAATGCACGTAAAAGCCCTGCTGTCTGGGCACAGTTATACTGCTACAAAGGACACATTTGCTACAGATACAGATTCTCTCACTTCTGTATGGGAATAGCTTTGAGCAATGTAACACATTTTTCAATTGATCTCTGAATCTAATCCAGGTGAGATAAAATGATTTTTCTTTTCTTTTTCGTGATCAAGTAGTGCAATCTCCTGTCGTAGATACACCCTCTGAACACCCAACACTGTACTTGTGGGAAATCCAACCTCCCATCAGTTTAACCTTTTCACACACACACTCTGGTCTGCTTGGCTTTATTCCAAAGAGTGAGGAGAGGTGCTCGAGACCTCCATTCACCTGAAGGGTGAATCACACACTGAGCACACAGCAGCAGCAGCCAGACTCCAGCATCCTTACAGCCGAGGCCACAGGAGAGATTCTCCAAAGCATTCTCCAACTTGGGAAATAGAACCAGCACACACATGGCTCCTTTTGAAGCATGGCTGTTCAACATAATGGGCATTAACCAGTTCCAGCTTCCCTTTTACTTATTCAAAGTCAATGGTAAAGTGCCTCGGTGTATATGCCGTAAAATCAACAGAGCAAGTCAAATTAATAAATCAATATTTGTAGGAATAGAAGCTTTGTTCACATTCAACCTCTTTAAAACTCCAAAGAAACAAAGCGATCAGGATTATCCTGAACTCCTTTGGACTTAGTAAAGAATGACATTCTCAAAATGTTTTTGCTGTACTTTAAACATTGATCTTGCTCTGCATTAGAGCAGGCTAAAACCTTCCATCCAAGCACAATTCCATCAAAAATTGTCCTTCTTATAAGCATGAAACTGGGGGATATCCCAAGGTTTAGATAGTGCTGCAACACAGCAGCAACATTTATATTGAAAACATATAATTTTGTTGGCATTATTCTAGAAACAGGACTTCTATCAACTTCTGCAACACAATACAGAAAATGAAAAAAGAAGGAAATCGGCTTCTAGCATAGACACAAGCAGACAGACAGCAGGCTTTCCAAGGGCTGCTATGCTAGGATCACTATGCTGCACTGTCTCACACGACATATAGCCTTCAATATACATAACAGCTTGCAATACAGTTTCTTCAGCAAAACTCTTCACCACGGACCTCACTGCCATAAGAAATCTCACAGAACTCAGCAAGGCCATCCACAACCTGACATTCAGGCACAGCCTTAATAAACCTGTTGGAACCCCTTGGGAAGAGAGAGATCAACACAAGACTGCTGAGTGCAATTTGTAACTCTATGAAGGAATCAGAAACCAACTAATGATAAAGTCTACTCACTGACTCCCAGGCAATCACAAATACAGAAGAGCCACTGCTCAATAAAGCAAGGCAGCATTCAGAAGTAATGAAACTAAAATCCCTGAAAATGTTCTGGGAGGGAAAGTCTACCTTTGCACTGGTGTAGGTACAACTCAGCTCACCTCCGTGCAGGGACAGAAAGCAGCCAGCTGAGTAAGGATGTGGGCTGCAACATACCACGATGCCCTGGAAGCATTCAAGGCCAGGCTGGATGGAGCTTTGAGCAACCTGGTCTAGAGGGAGGTGTCCCTCCCTATAGCAGGGGGCTGGAACTACATGATCTTAAAGGTCCCTTCCAACCAAACTCTTCTGATTCTAAGACTTACATTCATATTTAAAATGCTCTCCTCCAATCTCTGTAGCTTATCTTTCTCTGAATGCTTTGCCTTCCCCTTGCCTCCAGGGCAGACTGACTTGTTCAGCTTTCACAGGACTTCACCTCACATCCACACCTGCTATGGATGCTGCACCTAAATGCAGCGATACCTACATGTGGGAAAAAGGCAGGACATCAGAGAAGTCAGTAAGCCCAGTATGCTGATCATGGTGCAAGGAAACAGTTAGATAACCATTACTAAATGCCGATGCAGCCAGAAACGGGAGAAGACTTTCAGTAGCCAAAACACAGCCTTTATAATATCCTGTTTTATGGGAAAAGCAACAATCCAAGCACTCTGGCTTATTTCAAAACCAATTTGCACACTTGGACTCATCTCTAGAATTCACTGTTTTGTTAGCGCTGGAAAGTTGCCGCCCAACTACTGTGGAGGCGATGGTGTTATGTTTTGCAGGGGAAAATTATCACCTGAAAACACATACCATATTGGCCTTAAGTTGCACCAGAGGAGGTTCAGGTTGGATATTAGGAAACATTTTTTTCCCCAGAAAGAGTGGCGAGGCAGTGGCACAGGCTGCCCAGGGAGGTGGTGCAGTCACCATCCCTGGAGGTGTCCAAGAACCATGGAGATGTGGCACTGAGGGACATGGTGTGGGGGCATGGGGAGGTGGGCTGGGGGTTGACTAAGTGACCTTAGAGGTTTTTTCCAGCCTTAATGATTCTGTGATTAAACATACCCTCCGTAGTTAAAAGAGGAAGAGGATATCTTTTCTTCACAGGGAGCCACATGGAGAACAAACATCCTTTCTAAAGCCCAGCTGATTTCCAGCAAAGGAAAAGGTGTGCTCCTCAGCCCCATTTTTCTGCACCTTCACAGACAATGCAACTGGGACAATAGCAGAGGAGAAAGAGAAATGACACTGGCTTCACTGAAGCTGTCGGAACAGCTTCATTTCTTCTTTATTTTACTGAAAGACAGACTAGACCAGGAGATGATAGAAATCTCTTCTGCAGCGACACTATCAGCCTCCACGACATGAAGGCAAGCCTTCAGCCTTCCCTATGGCTGCCAGCACCCACGCCAGCTGGCAGTGCAGCCTCAAACCATGCTTACACTGATGCTCACCTCACTGAGACACATCAGTCAAAGTCAGAGTGGGTGCCCAATGCTGGTGCCAGTCCTGGTGACATCCTTCAGCTCCACCAACCGTCACTTTTCTGGGCACCTCAGGGAGTGAAAGGACGACACTGTCTTCTCAGTGCGTGCAGACGTGGTTGAACGAGACTATAAACAGGCTGTCTGAAAGCAGCGGTGACGTGTGGGGCAGGTTAAATGCACACGCATCCGGAGGAGCCACAGACTGACCCAGCAGTTAAGTACAGGCTTCTATATCCAGGCCAGGTGGAATGTTATTGAGCATATAAAACTGTCATAGCTTTAAAACAGCCTAAGACCATTTGTCAGTTTCATGCTGTCTTTTGAAATACATGAATTAAATCAGAATTAAAAGATGACCACATGAAAGACTTCTGCACATCACCATGAATGAAGACCCTTCAGCAAGGAGTGGTGTTTCAGTTTAAGGCCTCATTCACATTAACTGCATGAGGAAAACACACAGGATTGGACTGGTGTCATGGGGAGCAACAAAAAGGATTCACCACTCACAATGAGTGATGTGGATCACTGCTTAAGCAGAGCATGAAGAAACAATATGTACTTGAGCAAGTCCAAATATAAGCTCATCCACTGAGGAATAAATACAGCAGGCTACAGTCAAAGGGTGGAGAACACTATACTGGGCTGCCACTACGTTCATGTGTCCGAGTGGGTAACAAGCTGGACGGTGAGCTCCTCATAGGCCAACCTCTGACATGGCAAGCGTTTATGAGATAAATAAACAAGGAACACTGAGCCGTGTTGCAGAGGTGATGTTAGGTCTTATTTGCCTCGTGTCTGGTTCAGCTTTCCACAAGAAAAGGTTGTGGGTTGGGTTGTTGGATTTCTGTTTGTTTTTTGTTTTGTTCTGAAAGCAGTAAAATAATTAAAGGGCTCCAGGCTCCATTTGTTTAATGCATTAAAGAAAGGACAGCACAGTGCTCCTCACTGTATCTGACAAAGATACTGCAAAATCCAGACTGGTAACTAAAAAATACAGGCTAGAACTAAAACACAAATCTATGCCAGAGGGGGCAATTAGCAAGTGGAACAAGTCTGCAAAGGCTGTGATGGATTCTCCAGCTGGAGAATGTTACAACCATCAGGACCAAATATTTTGAAAACTGAAATTAATTTGTGGTTTTGTGTCATCAAATTAGATCATTTCAAAGCCCTTTTACCTGACAAGCTGTGAACTCTCTGAGCATGCACCTCAGGAAAGTTAGCATGGATATTCTTCAGGAACAGATGTGCTAGATGCTAGCATCTAGGAAAGGAAAAGTTTTTTCAAGAGTATTACACTTGGCCAACTTAAAGCATTCAGAAGTTGTGAGTCAGGGCGCAAGGCATCATAACCAATTGAAAAATACTCATATTGTAAAATAAGAATAAATATTGGTTCCTCTTTATTTGTCTTATGGGCTTTTGGCCTTTTAAGCTACAGGCTTTAAGCTCTGCTCTACAATCACAGTGTCTACAAAGGACAGGTCACCAAGTGTAATTTATGTAAATACCATGTCTCCCACAGAAGCCTATGAATAAGAGGCCTTCAGAATAACACTGAGTATCTTGATTTAGAATAGAATAGTTCAGTTCATAGAATCCTAAAATGGCCTGGGTTGAAAAAGACCACAATGATCATCCAGTTTCAACCCCCTGCTATGTGCAGGGTCGCCAACCACCAGACCAGGCTGCCCAGAGCCACATCCAGCCTGGCCTTGAATGCCTCCAGGGATGGGGCATCCACAACCTGCTTGGGCAACCTGTTCCAGTGCGTCACCACCCTCTGTGTAAAAAACTTCCTCCTAATATTTAACCTAAACCTCCCCTGTCTCAGTTTAAAACCATCCCCCCTTGTCCTTTCATTATCAACCCATGTAAACAGCCATTTCCCCTCCTGTTTATACACTCCCTTCAAGTACTGGAAGGCCACAGTGAGGTCTCCCTGGTACCTTCTCTTCTCAAAGCTAAACAAGCCCAGTTCCCCCAACCTTTCTTCCCAGAAGAGGTGCTCCAGCCCTCTGATCATCTTAGTGGCCCTGTTGGAAGGGAACTTCCAAGATCATCTACTCCAACCCCACTACTCATATCTGTAGTATCAAATCCTACATCCTGTACCAGTCCTACTGCTATTTACAGACAAGTTACAAGATTTCACCTCCATGACTATAAAGGCAGCATTCCCTTTGACAGCCAGCCACAGGAGAACAGACAAATTAAGCAGCAGCTGTGGTTATCCCATCTCCTTCAGCCAACATGTGTGGGTTCCTAGCCACACTTCTCTCCTCACATGAGGACTTGCGGGGCGAGAGGGGGAAATCAGTGGCCCTACAGGTCTTTTCCAATTCTGATATCTGTGGGTTTTTCCTCCAGATCAATGCAGCTTTATGCTTCTCCCCTCTCTTTTCTGGAATGCAAAGCCACATTCAATCAAGGGATATCTCAGTATCACTCCCACTGACCAGGCCCCTGGGAAAAGTTTTGACACCAGCACCAAAGGATTTCTTATTTGACACCAGTGCCATTTCCCATTTAGCCACAGAAGTTAGCACAGTGCCCAGGTCTGCTTGGTTATACGGACTCGGCAGAACGGGCTCAGCAGAACTGGTTATTGAATCAGCATCTTCCAAGAGTGATAACAAAACCCCAAACCAACTACTTTTATGAGCCCAGCTCTGGAGATGTTTGTTAGCATAATGAACAGCCACTGTAGCCCTGCTAGGGCTTCCAGAGAGCACAGCCTCAACTTGACCCTGTAGCTCTCAAGTTCCTATAGCTTTCTCTCAGCATAAACAGATTTTTGCTTAGCTCTTTAAAATATCATTTTCCTCTGAAAAACTACACAGGCTCTGTGCAGGGAGCACTGGGATGCAAAATGCACTTGTTGGGGTGAGACCAGCAGCACTGCACGCTCAGAGGGACAGGTCCTTTCCATGTTACAACCATTTTGCAACATTAACCAAGGCAAATTCACACCTGGTTTGAAGTAAAAGCTTAACTTTTCCAAATATGGCAAGGCAGAGCATTTACTCCCTGATTCCTCTGTAGCAAAACAAGTGCACCAAGTCAGAGCCAGCAAGATCTCTGGAGATTTTGCATCAACGAAGACCTAATTAAGCAGCCCCTAAAATGAAAACCAGAGTTGCACAATACAGCTTCTGAACCCAGCAAGGCTGGCAAAATACTGCCTAGGAGAATGAAGGATGAAATGGAGAATCGTTTGTGTTTAGGAAGAGCAAGAAAAACAGCCCTGGATGGACAGACGATGAAGGAAGCTGTGATATGGCACAGGCCAGCCCCCGCCTTCAGAGCCGGGCAGCATGGTGCTGGCAGGAGCCGTGTGGCTCTCAGCAATCAGCTCACAGGAAATAAACACTGTGGATTATTTGTAATGTGCTTGGAATAAAACCATCCTCATGCAGAGGCCCAGCACAAGGGGCCAAGCTCCATAAAAGTCTCATGTAAGCTTTGTTTGGAGGATTTAAGTAGGGCCTAAGTGATGTATACACTTTATCTAGCCCTCTTCGTAAAGGGAACAATTTTGCCCCACCATCAAGCAAAGAGAAAGATCTGAAATAAAGAGATGCCTCTATCTCACAAGCTTCATGCAGGTTTTTCCACTTTTTTTTTCTTAATTTGGGGTTCTGAAGATCTCAAGGATACAGGGCTTAGGTTATAAGCTTTCACATTCCTAGAGAACGCTCCTTATGCAGTTACAGGTGAGATCTCATCTCCAAACTTCTGCTCTTCCACATGAACTACAATAGTTACAACCCAGTTGCTGTCCCAGCATGGCCCTGCATTTCAACACCTCAATACAGAGACACAGCAAGAGCTGGACACAAGGCTGGTTGCATAGCCAGGAATTTTCCCAGCTTTTCATACCAAGAACTAAAAAGGTGGTGAAAGAGGAAGCCTTTAAGGCAACCAGGCCCCCACGGCCACAAGCTGCCAGGCCTGCACCCCGAGCATTACCTGGTCACCCCGTACTCTGGGGGCGGTTGGTAACGGACAACGGCCACCTCGGTCCTGGAGGGCTGTGGGGCCACGTAGGAGGCCTTGAGGACGTCCTGTGGCCCTGCTGGGTGCTGCTCGCCATAGAAGAGCCCATGATCGGGCGCCTTGCTGCTGGGGGACACCGTTGCCGCCGCCTTGGCCTTGTAGGGGTACTCGGGCGGCGGGCCCCGTGGGTCCATGCCCTTGCTGGGTGCCGGGGCGGCCTTCAACCCCTTGCTGCCTGCCGGGGCAGGCGGGTGCTGCTTGGCCCCATTCCTCTCCAGTGAGAGCTGCATGATCCTCTCGCTCAGCGAGCGCACGTGCCCCTGCTTCAGCTCCTTCAGCGCATCGTCCTTATGCGCCTGCCCGCTGCCAGCCCGGCTCACCGTCGGCCTCCCCTCCGTCCTGGACTTCTGCCCAGAGGTACCAGCGACATAAAATCCCGGCCCCGCCGGTGGCTGCCCCCGGAAATACTGTGACTGGGCCTTGGCCTCCTCGTAGGTGGGGAGCTCCTCGCTGCTGTGTGGGGGCTGTGCGGCCCGGGGCTGCTTCTCCATCGCAGCACCGTCCCCCTGGTGCTCCTGCCCCTGCGGTTCCTGCCGCGCCGACGGCTGGACCATTTGTGGGTCCTCGGGCACGAGGTTTTCTGTGGAAGAGAGAGTGCTGGCAGTGCTGTTGGAGGGGCCGGCGCTGCCCGTCGCCTGGTGCTGGATGGCCAGCAGGTTCATGTTCTCGCTGGGGTTGCCATACCTCAGCTGCTCCTGGATCAGGCGCTGCAGGACCGTGCCAGCTGCCACCTCCTCCGAGCCTCGCATCTCCACCTCTGAGCTCCGGAGGAAGGCTGGAGGGTGCAAGGTGCAGAGGGCTTCCTCGGCTAGGTGGAAGAGAAGGCAGAAGTTAGGAGTACACCCTGTTTTGGGCCGCCTGAGAATAGCACCATTTTGTTTGTAAGGAGGCCTCACTCCCTCTGCTCCTCTTACCCCCTGTGGCTGTACCATTCTTTTACACCATTCTTATCTCTTTATGGCAGCTCACCCCTAATTCCGATTAAGAGAAGTGACCCCATCCCTTCTCCAGCCCTCCCATCAACATTCTCCGCAGGCCCCATACCCACAGCTCCAACCTCCTACCCCAGTCAATGGTGGGACAGGGAAACATGATCTCCTCTAAGACAGGAATTGGGTAAATCCCTCCCTGGAGACGCCTGGCACAGATTACAGAGGCAGCCTCCATGGCAATACCAAACCAGACAGTGCATTTTTTGACAGCTGAAGTTAGAGAGCTGAATCCCCTCACAAGTGCACTGCATGCCACAATAAAATACAACGCAGGATGTGTCACAGAAAAAGCCTAAAATCCTTCTGAAAATAAAAGAGTTCTGGGAGCATAATTAAAGAGGAATCTGTGCTCTGGCATTCTCTTTTAAAACTGCAATTTCCCTTCTGGCCAGTAACACCATTTCTGTGCAAGTCGATACCAACTTTTGTAATTTTGCTGGGTGAATACAAGGAAGATGTTAAAGGTTGCAATGTAGTACCAGAACTTTAAGCATCACAGATCAGACAGACAACCATGACAGAGACTGAAGTAATGCAGAGACAAGGTATAACTCCACCCAGCCTCACAAGCTTCATTTGCATGGGATAAGGTGTTACAGATGCTGTAACTGGAGTGAAGCCACACAGCACAGGGGTTAGGTCAAACACCAAAACAGCTTCCAGCTCCCTTCATCTCAGTCCTGTTTGTTCTGCACAGCAACGTGGATATAAGTTATAGAAAGTGATGCACACAGTGAAGCTTGCCTGGACCTAATGGCACAATCCCTCCCAGCTGGATCCTCACTCATGCACCCATCCCAAAGAGGTGTGAAGTATTTGTGCCTGCACCAAAGGAGTGCTCCTGGTGAGGGCAAAAGTGAAAATCAGCCCTCAGCTCCGCAGAGTCCTTCCATTTTCCTAGGCAAGGAGGAGGTGCTGTTCTGAGTTCAGTTTTTGAGGTCATTTTTGGCAACTTCCTTTCTCTATCCTGCTGTTTCCAATTCTCAAAGGAGTTCCTCAGCAGTACTTGTATTTGTTTTCTTGGCATTCAAAAGTAGTTAAAAAGCAAAACTTTCTCCTGAGGTCTGCTATTTCCCCACATTTCACCAGTTACCGCGCAAGCTGTGGGACACCTTATACACAATCTGGATGCCAGAGGGAAAGAAAAGCCCTTGACTGCTGTTCTGTGACAACTGGCCATTTCCACTAACACTGTTTCTGCCGTAAAAGCTTGACAATGACTGTGAAGCTTGAGAGAGAGGGAAGATTCCCAGGCTGTTTTACTCCACACCTGCCCTGCAGAACACATCTCTCCTCTGTGTTCCCTGGACAACAGCAGTAAGTACCTGACTGGATGGGGTGGCAACCTGGCCACCAGAACTCAGAGGGTCTGCCAGCTCCCCGGGCCAGTGTTTGAGCCAACAAGATGAATGGCTTAGGTTGGAAGGGACCTTAAAGGTCAACTAGTTCCAATGATACAAACCCACTTAGCTGGCTGCACAATAGCCAAACGTTCGTTCATACATGCCCCTGAAACTATGGTGAACTCATACTACTGTATTTGTACTATCACAGTGCACAGGAGTCTCTCTATAATAGTCGTTTTGCAGACTTGCAATAAAAACTTCTCTTACATATGAGAAAGCTCAATGTACAAGTTATTAGACTATAAGCAAGGAAAGTGGATGAAGCCAACGTCACATCCTCAGAACACCACAAAGATTTTCACTCCTGCACTAGTCATCTATTAGATCCCTGTATTCAGGGGATGTACTTTGGTGGTCTGTTTCTGGGGTTCAAGAGGACCAAGCACTGTGCCACACATAGGGCATCAGCAGACCTGTTCTGTTGGCAAGAAGCTATGCACCTCAGTGAAAAGCAAGCACACCCAGAAGGACAAGCAGAAACAGATGACAAATGACAGTGGGTTGGTCAAAGGAACCTGCCTTTTGCCCATGCTGGGTATGAGAAGCTGACCTTCATCTCAGTAAATATTATTTATAAATGGTGTCTGGTTAGTTTATGCTTAGGGAAATCCCAGACGTAACCGTGATGGTTTCACATGGAAGAGTGGCAACTCACTCACCAGCTTTTTCTTTACCACCGACTGCTTCAGCTGTTAGCGGAGAAACGTCATGCCTGCCAGCAAACAACTGGTGGTCCTGATAAAGAAAGCCAGTATCCTCCAGTATCTGGCCTGGGCTGGTAGGCTTGTAGCATGCAGCTGAGGAGCCTGCAAGGAAGAAAAGTGGGATGTCACTAAACAAGTTATTTGAATGATAAAATATAAAGCCTTGATTTATGACAGAAGTTCAAAGATTTTCTTGAGCCTTGTTTGGTGTCTGAGAGGCCCTGCTGGGGTCAGGCTGAGGATCAAGCAGGAGGCAATGAACCATCAGTGCCACCTCATGCCCCAGCCCAGCCCAGGAACACAGCAGATTTACAAGAACCAGCAGATTTACAGGTTGCCAACAGAGGCAACAAGGTCACAAATCAAGTCATAGCCCCAGGACACGAAGCTGACAGAGCTGGCATAAAACTGAAAGAAGGAATGGGTAAAGAAGAGGAAAGAAGGTGAGGACAGACACATGTCCAGTGGGGCTACAGTCTGTGAAAGGCTCTACTGAAAAATTTGACCATGAATAACAGCTCAGTAAGACAGAAAATTACTAAGACATAAAATACAGCCAACGCTCTCAAGGGAGTTCATAAATCCCTTTGTCCAGATGTTCTTACATGGATGTAGCCGAGAACCCCAGGAACATGTCCAGCAGGAGCAGAGCGGCCCAGGTCACACTGACACCAGCTGAGTGCCCATGCAGCCCAGCAAGGCATCTGTCCATCCTAGCAGGACAGGAAGCCTATGAACATGGGGATGAGCTTGCACAAGCAAAGAAGCACATATTTTTGGCACGTTATTGCTGACTCCACCCCCTGCATGGAGCAGGGCAGGAGGATCTAGCCCATCCTGATTACAGGCACAGAGATGCAGAAACTATTTTCCTCTGTGCCCAGAGGAGAGGAAACAGGCATTTGTGCAAAATGTTAATGAATTCATCGCTTCACCATCCATGTTATGCATAGATCTGTATGGCAGTTACCTAATATTTAGAGAGCAAGGAGGAGAAGATTGCTCACTTGAGTAGATATAAGCCAAACATGTTTGTCAAAATCAGCACGGAAGGCCATTCTAGCATTTGTGCTGATAAAGACGTAAGAAAAACCTCAGAACCCCACTTTCCAACATGACTGCTGAATTGAGGCACAGAACTACATCCCAGACACCCTCCACTGCTCCTGCACACACACACGGCCCTGCTCTTGGACAGGGAATTCTGCCTGAAACAAAGAGTTGTGAGCCTGGGCTTGTTTTACAAATAAAAGCTGGACTGGGATGAAACACATAGGAAGAAAAACGTTCTTAGGCATTACAGACAGCCTAAACAGCCACCAGCTGGGTGTCACCACTCAGCAGCAAAAGCTAAAAGAAAAACTGCTACTAAAATTTCGCTTTCATTCATCCGCCTGCTGTATTTTGAGTCATTAGACACCCTCGGGTTGTGTCTTCAAGTGCTGTATCTACAGCAAAGGGCACATGAGGACATGCAAAGCAAGATGGTTTTGCTGGGAATCACAGCTGAAGACAAGGAGTGAGATGAGATGAGGTGCACCCATGGAACGCCACCTACATCCGGGCATGTCCTGAGCACCAGAGCAGCTCAGCTGAGCCAGGAGGGTTCCAATGAAAAGCAACCTGCCTGGAGTGAGGGTTACCCAAATTCTGATAGCCAAAGGGAGCAAACAAAAGACTCCTCTGCTGCAATACCCATGCACAAGGTCCGTACAGAAGATACCAAAAGAATTCCTTACAGCAGTGGTCACTTGAGAAAAAACAAGCAGAGCCACATCCAGTGCTATCACTTCGCTGAGGAAGGTGTTACTGAAGCCACCAAAGAAAAAAGAATCCTGGACTTACAGGATTTAGAACCTGACCACCATTAGCTGCTTGCTTAGATACCTTGGTTAGCACAGGCTCCTTCAGTCATAAGTGGGAACTGCACCTTCAGAAGGGGACTGAGCCCTCCCCCAGTGTAGAGGACTGGGACGAGGATGCCCCCAGCAGGAGGACCCTGATCTCAGGCACTGCCCAGAAGATGCATTTGGACCAGATCTTCTTCCAGCACAGCTCATGCTGCAGTGAAGCATTGCTCTGAGCCTCTCTTTCCCATGAGACCTCAGTGTGGAGGACTGCATTGACCAATTTTATGATTTTGTAATATTTCAGGTGAATATAATGCTTTCAATTCATTTAAAGATAAAACTGATGAGATACATTGCGTGGCTGAAACAGTCATTTTATGGAAACCCAATAGCAGAATTGGTCAAAACCTTTCCACAAAACCACTGTTCACTAAGACCCAATGGGAACGCCAACCAACCATGAATTTAAAACATTAAGGAAAAAACTAAAAACAGCTGGAAGTCCCTGCTACGTTTGATCAATCTGAACCACCACAGTAGTGCAACACTGTCTATACACAGTCTGGTCCATAGACACCACCCTCTCAACTGCTGTATATCCAGTATCTATTACATCCATCTCTAAGACATGATCACATCTGCCTTGGTCAGTCCTTGCTGAGCTCCTCCCTCATTTCACATGTTCAGTGAGGCCCTGGCACAGCTGCCCAGAGAAGCTGTGGTGCCCCGTCCCTGGAGGTGCTCAAGGCCAGGTCTGATGGGCCCTGGGCAGCCTGAGCTGGTGGGGAGCAACCAGCCCATGGTAGGGGTTGGGGCTGAGTAGGCTTCAAGGTCCCCTCCAACCCAAGCCATTCTAGGATTTCTGCCTCACTACCCATTCTCCCAGATCTCATTGGTTGCCCAACACCCATTCATCTGTTTCCTCTGCTGAAGATAAGCACATAATTATGCCATATCATCCTGATACAGCTACGCAATTCATTTCAAGATTCGTAACCATTTCAATGAATCATTCACTAAGATTAATGCTGGAAATGCAGCAAGGACCCACAGATGCTCAAATATTTCCTGTTTCTGATGTGGTTTTGGTCTGGTTTTGAAAGGGATCTAACCCAAAACCTCATAGGAAGCATACTGCTGTGACATTACAGGAAAGCCACGTCTTCAGAGCAATACCAGCACTTCCAGGAAGCAGATTTCCTCCTCAAAGGCTTTTGAGGCCTTTGGAGTAGGCGGTGTTCTTCCAGCCAACCTACTATGATTTAAATCTTCACTAAAACACCCCCAAACTGCCCGTTCTGCATGGCCTGCTGCTATTTTGATGCAGTGCTGGGAGCTGTTTTCCATGTAGCTCCTGCACCGCCATTCACCGCTCCCAAAATCCTCCACCCTGCCAGATAGAAGCAGTGGGTGCCCTCCAAAAAATCCCCTCCCAATCTGTACTGCAGCTCAAAAAGAGACTGGAGCATTTCAAGCACCTTCCAAAGCAGACATCTGAAATTAAGAGGGAAGTAAGGCGGCTTTGCACTTTCCCATAAACTCCTCTGAAGTCTGTAAGGAGGATCCAAAAATGACAGAACAAAAATGACATCGTTTCAAAGCCCACATCTGTCCTTCTGTCTCACAGCCAAGCCAGCAAGAAATATAAATACCTCGTTCCACCTTTGGAATATTTCCTCTGCCCTGTTGCTGCGTAAATCATAGTTTGAGTTGGAAGGGATCCTCAAAGGCCACCTAGTCGAACCCCCTGCAATCAACAGGGGCACCTACAGCTCAATCAGGCGCTCAGAGCCCCGTCCAGTCCAACCTTGGGTGTTTCCACAAACGGAGCACTCATTACTTATCTCAGGTCAGTGAGAAAAGTATTGACAAATGAAAGCAACACGAGGACAGTCAAAGCACCACTGGTGCCACCCCAAGGCTGGGCTATGATTTCCCAGCGGGGTACAACCATGACCCAGACATGAGCTGCCTCACTCAGCCCTATGCTGGGCAGGATGCAGAAGAACCCAGTCTCTCTGCAACTTAGAGACAGGAATCTTTGCTCATGGCACTGTGCTGTTCCCTTGTCCTAAAAGAGCTCTGAGAGACTAGACAGGTACTATCACATCCCTCTCCAAAAAGGCCGTCACCCAAGAGAGCACTGAACTACAGGGGAAACTCTCACGGGAGGGTCAGGCTGGGCGTTAGGGAAAGGCTCTGCCCCAGAGGGCGGTGGGCATGGAAGAGGCTGCTTGGAGCAGTGGGCACAGTCCCCAGCTACTGGAGCTTAGGGAGCATTTGGACAGAGCTCTCAGACATTGGGTTTGGATTTGGGTGGTCTTGCGTAGAGCTGGGAGTGGGGTTTAATGGTTTTTTAGGGTCTCTTCCAACTTGGGATATTCTGTGATTCCATGATACAAAGGTTAATGAGAAAAGGCAACAAGGGCAGCAAACCCCCAAATTTAAATGAATATAAAGCCGAACGCTTTCCATTCAACTTCAGCCCAACACACTGATTTTCATATACATTTCCTCTCAGTGAAAACAAAGCAGCCGAACCCAGAGTTAGGAACAAAGCAAAGCAACCACCCTTGGAAGGCAGCTCGCAGAGCTGGCAGCAGATCACATGGATGCTGGGAGCGCAGGGCCCAGGCTGCCTGCCCAGCGGATGCCCGCAGATCAGGTGCATGGGCGTGCGGGGGCACAGATGGCAGCAGCACTTTCATCTTGCTGGGTTATGATTTTTATGAAATTTTAATAATTCATGGCTTGGGTTTTTTTCCCTTCCACCTTCCCAGGTTGGTAAGCTGAGGAGAAGTGGGCTGCAGGTATGAACAGCAGCAGGACATCATCTAACCTGCACCAGGTGGAGCAAGGAGACACGCTTTTACATGGCTTCATCACGGCTTACAGAAAAATACGTGTCTCTACTTATTATAAGGTACAAATTTACCTCTGAGGCTACAGCACTGCATCTACAATGCAGAGCCAGCCTGGATTTATACTAAGGATTCAGGGGATTGAATCAATAATTGAAATTTCGGCTTTGATCAAAGCGCCCTGATCACAACTTGTGTTGGCGTCGCAGCTCTGAGATAAAAGGTAAGGTGCTGCTCAGAGCCGAAGCAGCACAGGAAGGAGCCCTCCAACAAGGAGTGAAGCACAAAGGCTGGCACGGAGCTTGGGAATCAGCATCAACCAGCCATGACACGGACAACGCATCAACCACACAGGAGCTGAAGCTACAACCAACTGTGCTGTACTTACTGCTTTTAAAAGAGATCTCGTTACAGAAATGCCCTGGCATGATCGCTTTCTTCGGATATTTAAGCCTTTCCATTAATTAAACAGAAGTGAAACAGGACACAAGACTGCAAAGACACCGGGATCATTAAGGCCAGTTCCCGGGCACTTCCAACAACTGCATCACAAAACTCCTTGCACTGCACGAGCTGTGCCTTAAAATGGGCATTTTGTGCCCCAGTTCCCTCTATTTGGGGTCAGTTTGGGGCTCCTGTTCCTCCAACACACAGACGTACCCCCGGTTCCCACTCGCAGTCCCCAGTGCTGCTCTTTCTCCACACAGTTTCCTGCCAGTGCTGTCCTTTAGGTTAAATAGCTTTCTCCCTGAGTCATTCCCACAAACTTGCAAGCGTACAAAGGAGCCTGGGATACGGACAGAACAAAAATAGTACAAAGACCGTACAGAACTCTTTAACTGAAAACGCAGGCATTGAACTCTATCTTATGTATCTTCATATTTCTCGAGCTTTTCCTTTTTTACACGCGGGCAAAGAGCCACACAGCCAGCACTTTGCTCCATCCACACAGAGAACTGCTGCGATAACCCAACCCTACGCACAGCCGCTGCCTTATCCTTATCTCAACTGCCTCATCTAAGGGGAAAAGACATTACGCCTTCTTCCCACCAGAATATATATTAAAATTACACGCCTTCCATTATTAAATCATTACTCGCAATTTATATTCAGCCGCTTTTAAAGTGCAGGAATGCAATAAAGGTGCTACGCGCAAAGGCGCTAATGAGGTAACTGCCTTCAGCTCCTGAGCAGCATCCATCCCCTGCACACCCCGCTGCTCCTGCCCTCACGTGCAGCAGGACAACGGTGCTTCTCCCCCATTGCGCCCATAAAACTCAACCTGAACCCCACCCGCTGAGAAAGACACTTCAACACCAAAAAAAGAAGAAAGAAAGAAACAAAACTTCTTCCTTAGAATAAAGTTTCAACAAAAAGTTGAGTAAGAACGTGAGCTGATGGCTTCCAGTATAGGGAGGTGCAGCATCCTTCCATTCTCCTGCCTCAGCCCTGAGCAGCATCGCAGCAGACCCAGCGCACAGTGCCGGGTGCTGGGCACAGCACCAAATGTTTTGCTCCAGCTACGGCAACCTGGTGCCGACAGAGGGTTCAGCACTGAACCATGACAAGCAGCACAGGGACTGTCCCCGGGACCCCCAGGCACTGCCATCATGCAGTGTATACCCTTTATATCATTTATATCATCATAAATGAGAATCAATGAGGTGACCCCAAACGCTGCCATCCCCAGCTCACCTGCAAGACTTCCCATGGGATGGCAAGGCTGGGGGGCACATCTTGCCTCCATGCACCATCCCAGCACACAGAGACTTTGCCTCCTTGCCAAAGAAATGTTGTTTAATGTCCTTCCTCCATGGACGTTCCCAGAGAGCCGTGGTGCCCCATCCCTGGAGGTGCTCAAGGCCAGGTTGGATGGGCCCTGGGCATCCTGAGCTGGTGGGGGCAACCAGTCCATAGCAGGGGTTGGAGCTGGGAGGACTTTAAGGACCCTTCCAACTCAAGCCATCCTATGATTCTACACGGCAACCCTGCTCCCATCTCTCAGGCTGGATTGGAGATAGGACACTTTTTATCATCAAATCATTTTTATCTGAGAGATTTGCTTGGAAGAGCACCGGCCCTGACGACTGAACCCCACTGGAGCTGTTCTGGTCACTACCAATGACCAAATATTCATACACACATACAGGTGTCCATGTAAACCTCCACGTGGGAAGGGCAAAGCCAGGAGCTGCACGCAGGAAACCGAGCACACTGCCCAGCTCCAAAGCCGCCCCTCTCGCACGAATCTCCCCCGCCGTATTATTCGGAAGGGAACAACAGCGCAGCCCCGGGCTGCCCCCGGCCCCGCAGCTGCTCCCGGTCCAGGAAAAAGGAAAAAAAAACGCACTTCTTTCCATCGCAAGAGGAAAACAGGCGAGCAGAGACCTTCCTGTAGTCCAACACGAATCGCAAACCCCGGCAGGAGGGCTGGGAGGGGGGAGAAGTTCACTTCGCGTACCATTTATTTATTCCTCCTGTCTCAACGCGTCTCGCTTCTACACAGGACTTGACCTCCTCTCTCCGTGCAGGAGAAATATTGGCTCTCCGGCAGCCCCGCAGCCCCTGCCCAGCCCAAGCCCCGAGCCGGACCCCTGGGGACGGCCTTGGGCCGCTCCCGGTCCCCGCGGGGCTCCGCGCAGCACGGCTCGGGGACAGCCCCGGAGGAAGCCCTCCTCCTCCCGCCGCGTTCCTGCGGGACAGCACCGCCACCATCGCTCGGGGTGCCGCCGTCCCGCACCGCTGCTGGTGAAGCGGAGAGAAAGTCGCCCAAGCACCCCGGAGAGAAGCACGGGGATGGGGCTCCGAGGGGGCTCCCAAGCAGCCCACTTTTACCCCACGTCCCCCGGCACAGCGCTGTCCGCCCCACCGACATCCCCGCCCTCCCAGTACGATCGCGCACACACGCGGATCCCGAGACCACCCGGCTCTCACCTCCGGCTCCGCGCCCCGCCGCTCCCGGCAGCACCGCGGCCATCCGCGCCGCTCCCACCGCCCCCGGGCGCGCTCCGCTGGGGCGGGGCGGAGGCGGCACCAGCGGAGGGGAGGGGCCACAAGAAGGGGCGGGGTAAACGGGAGGAGTGGGCGTGGTCTAGGCGTGGGGGCGGGGCCTGGTGCTCTCGGGACCTGAATTCCATCCTAGAGGGCATACAGGGGATAGAAGCAGCATCGCCTCCCCCTTGCACTTCCAGAATCACGGAATCGTTTTGGCTGGAAGGGACCCTAAAAGGCCATCTAGTGCAACTCCCCTCCAGTGAATGAGGACACCTACAGCTAGTCCCAAATCAAAGCTTTTAAATTCTTTAATCCTCTGCAAAATCAAGGGAAACTTGGACAGTAGATGGTCAGATACCTTGGTTCACCTAAGCAACATGCCTTCAGTATTTCAGGTTGCACAGCATCCTCTGCTATCCACCCTGGAGAGGAACTGAGGTTTTATTTACACACGCAGGTGAACCATAGAATCATTAAGGTTGGAATAAACCACTGGGATCAGCTGGTGTGCCTGGCTGTAAGCAGAGGTGAATGGATATATCAAGAAACAGGATAACCTGCTGCCTTGTCTCTCAGTTATATGGCAAGGACATCATGAACTACACTGTCACATTCCCAGCGAAAACAGCCTGCTTTTTTCTGCCTAGTTAAAGGTGTCATTGCACTTTTTCCCCGTATCCCTCATTTACTGGAATGGTTTTCCAAGTGATTTTCACAGCCTTTTTTTCCTGTTTGATTCCACTTTGATTGATAAACTGCACAGCCATGGAGGGCAGCAGGCTGGAAAGGGAGTTCTGTGATCCCTTTGCACTTGGGTACATCCGAATGCCACCAGGAAGGCTTTGGCCACCTGCATCGTGCCCACCCAGCAGCACCGGGCAGCACCGCTCTGCCTTCCCTATGCTGCAGCTCCTCTCTTGGTACAGAGCTTTCGCAGCACATCTGGGGGAAGGAAGGATCCGCCAGCACCTGGGCACTGCTGTTGCCACCAGACCTGGGACCGGCTGTTCTGAACTGTGGGCACACATGGGTATGGATGCTCATTATATTTGCACCCACCCATGCGTGTAATCACTCAGATTCCTAATGCAGCAAGCAAGCAAATAATTGTCCAGGGAGCCTGGCACTGCAGCAACCCCAAATACATGTTGTTGTCCCCTCCAATAGGGACTTCATAGGCAGTGCTGTGTTTGAAGGAATCACTGCACATCTGCTTTTCCAGCTCTGCCAAAGAGCTTTCATTTCCCCCCAAACCTGACCTGCTCAGCAGAGCACTGGCTCCTGGACTCGCTCCAGTGTGAGATAAGGTCAGGGCAGCAAAGAAAAAGAAACAGCTGGATGGCCACTGAGCAGTGGGAACAAACAGTGCAGGGACCGGGGCTTTTTTTTTTCCCCCTTCCCTTTCTATTTGTCCAACAGGATTCATTCCCTGTGTGTTAATTCCCCCAGCACACCATATCACCGACACAGCATTTCCTGCAGCCCGGGGTTGCCCTGCTTTTTCAATCTGACTTTTTTTTCTGCCATTCAGCAAGCTCATCCAGAACGGCCGCAGAACCATCTCCAATGGGGAAGGAAGGAGGTGGAAAAGTGGTGGGGGATGAGGGAATGGAAGAAGGGCAGGGAGGAGGGAAGGGAGGAAGCAAGGGGGAGCGGCAGAGGAGCCATCTGCACATGTTCCTCCATGGGGAGAGTTTCTCCCTCCCTGACCTCACTTTCTCCAAGGCCAGAAGTTCCTCCTCAGGACTTGCCAAGGAGACAATGAAGTGCTCCTCTGTTGGGCCATGCAGAGTGTGAAACGTTCTGGTTTCATCATTTACAGAACAAAAGGAACGCAGCAGTCACAGGCTGACTCATATCTGCTGAAATCCAGCAGCCAAGCAGTGGGAGAGCAGCGAGATGAGGAATGGAAAGAAGACGATGCGAGGGCTGTTCGTGGCTGCTCGTGGCTTTTTCCCAGTCAATTGCTGTAGACACAAGTACCACTTTGCATTATCCCAAAATTTAGGAGCCCCCAATGTCCTCTCTCTGACATGGCCACTAAGCAGACAACTGCAGAGAACATACAAGGAAGAGTACAAACACAAATGCTGTTTTCTTTAGTACATGAGCCCATTTTCCAGCAGTTACTGCACTGCAGGAACTTCCTGAGATGCATCGTTGGGTCTGAGGGCCCTTCATAGACCATTTTTTCCATGTTGTTTTCTAATCACTGTTTGAGCCCATTCATACTTTTGGCACCCTGGACATCCTGTGGCAATGGGTTGCACAATGTAATTGTGTGATGTTTGAAAGCATACTTCCTTTGGGTTGTTTCAAGCCTTTCCTTCTTTATTTCCATGTCATTCATAATTCCAGTACTTCTACTGTATCCTCCTTCAAGTGTTTCTTCTCCACTCCATGAAGGCACAGGCTGCCCAGGGAGGTGGTGGAGTCACCATCCCTGGAGGTGTTCAAGAATTGCAGAGATGTGGACCTGAGAGCTGTGGTTAGTGGGCATGGTGGGGATGGGTTGAGGTTGGACTGAGTGAACTTAGTGGTATTTTCCAACCATAATGATTCCGTGATTCTAAGTTGTACTTTATCCAGTGTCTGCTTTCATGGAAGCTGCGCTGTCCCTTGGTCACCACTGGCTCCCTTGTTGTCTGCTTAGGACTGAAGAATCATAGAATGGGTTGAGTTGGAAGGGACCTTCAAAGGCTTTGTGTTCCAAGTCTCTCTACACCACCTACCAGTTCAGGCTGCCCAGCACCCATCCAACCTGGTCTTGGGCACCTCCAGGGATGGGGAACCACAGCTCTCTGGGCAGCTGTACCAGGGCCTCATCACCCTCATGGGGAATAATTTTTTTCCTTATACCTTGTCTAAATCTCCACTTTATCAGCTTAAAGCTGTAACCCCTTGTCTGATCACTACATGCCCCCCATGAGTTTTCTCCAGGAAGCCCAGAAATACACTTGCTGCTCAAGGCATGGGTGAGCCATGCCCTGGTCGCACAGCAGCATGGCTTGGAAGGGTTTCCAAAGCAAACAGAGCACAGCAAACAGAACCCCAGCCTTTAAAAGACAAGAAGGAAAAAAAAAAAGCATTAGGAAGGGGTTTTCCAGCCATTGTTAATTCCATTCTTGGAAACACTGAAACGATCAAAGCCTTTGCAAATGTACAGAAAAGGAGGATATGGGTAACAGCCAGCACAGATTCAGCAAGACCAGAGCTGGTCAGACTAAATCAATCTTCTGTGATGAGGCGATAACTCTTGTAGATGAAGGGTGAACTGCAGATGTCCTATATGTTGGCGTATGTGTAAGGCTTTTGATACTGTGTCGTATGGTATTACAAGCAAGAGGGAGAGAGAGGGAGAAGAAAGTGAGCATGTAGCTGCATGGCTGCTCAAAACCCTTCTCAGAGCTGAGTTACTAATGCCACGAGGTTGTACAAAAACCTCTCCTAAATCTGGTGCTGCTCAGCATTTCCAGGAATGACTCAGAGCCCAAGCAGTGCTTTTTATGTTTGCAGTGGACACCAGGCTGGGAAGAACTGCCAGTACGCTGGACACAGAGCTGGAGCTCAAGGCAGGCTTGCCAAGGAGGAAAAAAGAATGGAAGTTGGTGATCTGCGGTTAGGAGTGCATTCAGAAGTGCCAACTGAAGCAGCAGCTCTATGTCACCTGCAGATCCCACGCACAAGCCAGGATTGTGCTCTTGGGAGAAGGGCAGACCTTGCTGAGAGGGGATGGCACTGCAGCCTTCTGCCCTCTGATGGCAGCTGGAGGGCTCGTCCAGTTTGGGATAGATGCAGAGCATAGAGAAACACGAAAGAGCAAGGAAAAGCACTGCAAGGCTGGAAAAGACATCCTGTGTGATAAGGGATTGGGGTTATTTAATCTAGCAAACAGACAGCTGTGTTAAAGTCAGAACCTTCAAGTACAAAAGACACAGTGAAACATGAAGAGAAAGTGAACAAACCTTTTATGCCTGCTTTTGGCAGCACAATGCGTAACTGGCTGAAATTACAGATTTAATTAGATACCAAGAAAACCTTTCCAGCCCTTGGAGCAGCGTGGCTCTGGATTCTGTGGGAAAGCCTCTGGGACTCCTGAACGTGGGCTGGTTCACCAGGCAAGGTGGTAGGTTTGTCTGTGAGCCTTGCCCTCGTGTAGCAGGGAGTAGCTGACCCTCAGGGGTTTTTAGGGTAATGAAGCTGTGTTACGATACTACAGTTTTGTCTTAGGGTGTTACTATTAGTAAAGCACTGGCACAGGCTGCCCAGAGAGGTGGTGGATGCCCCATCCCTGGAGACACTCAAGGTCAGGCTGGATGGGGCTCTGAGCACCTGGTCTAGCTGTGCATGTCCCTGTTCACTGCAGGGGGTTGGACTAAATGATCTTTAAAAGTCCCATCCAACTCAAACGATTCTATGACTCTAATAGCCTAGGTGGCTTGTTTGACCAGAGAAGAGCACCAGGTTGGTGTTCTCAGGCTTACAGAGTCCCTTCAGCATAGGGTTCATCTGAGCTGCAGCCAAGATGGTCTTCACCCCTCCAACATGTGTTGGTTCTCACCACCTCTCGCCTGGCACTGGCATCATGCAGCTGTGCATGACTAAGGTCAGGAGCAGATCCAGCTGCAAGTCCACCCACCGGGAAGGAGACAAGGAGAGAGTTCAGTTTTCCATTACTCACTTTGCTATCTCACATGCTTTGTCTACCTCAGATGGAGCCTTGTGCTGCATTTGGAAGGCAGAGTGGAAATGTATGAGAGCACTGGTTTCAATAATCTTTTCCAGGCTGAGGGATGTCTGTGCAGAGGGAAGCGGTGTCCAAGGAGTTTCTGGGAGTGGGGCTGTGTGGAGGCCATGGGAGATGTCACCAGCACAGCCAACCACCCACACTGGCTGGCTCAGACTATTCCCCCATCAGAACAAGGAAGATGCCAGGACCCAGGTTGTCCCATGTTCCGTCCCTCATCCCTACCTCATCCAGAGTCCTGCTCCTTGCAGAGGTGTCACCAAGAAGCCAGGAATAAACCTTGTTTCGCACATCTAGAACATCTGTTACTCAACTAAAACCAACCAAATTTTTTGTCTTTGTCACCGTGTTTGCCAAAACCTGGAAGAAATGGCACATGTCCCTGAAGAAAGGCACTAGCCAAGGGGAGATGATGAGCTGCAGAAGATCAAGAAGAAAAAGAGCTGGTGGAAGCTGTGCCACAGAAAATGTGTTTTAAAGTAACTTCATTTGTTTTAAATCAGCTGGGCAGTGAATGAGGCAGCCAAGGGGAGTCTGCTGGCTTTATTCCCATTCCCTGTTAGACACTCACGTGGCCAAATGCATTAAAGCAGTCTCTATCCTGACACCAAGTGGAGAAGGCTCACAAGAACTTCTTTAAAATGCAATTGTTTGTATGAAGCTGCCCATGAGGACAGCTGTCGACCCAGTCACCCGCTCTGGAGCCAGCAAGGCATCATGCAGTTCAAGGGCATTCTGGAATTTGTAGGACTTTTTCGAGAGTCTGGCTCTTAGCAGCAGTGGTTTCTGGCAGATGCACATGACAACAATCACCATTCTGGACTCCTGGACTTTTACCCTCCTACCTCCAGCGCCTTATGCAGCGAGCAGCCCAGCACATTCACACTGAGCATCCTTACTGGGGTCAAGATGGATTTCAAGAGCAGTGGGGAAACCATCGCCTGTGAACTGAAGAGAAGGGAATCTTTCCCTGGGGAGGAGTGCTGGTGCTCTGCCAGTAGTGATGGGCACCATGCTAGGCAGTCCCTCGGCAGTCACTGATCTGAGCCCAGCACCTCCCCACCTGCCCTAAGCTGAAAATTTCCATGTGCTACATCCATAGCCTTCCTGCATGTTCTCAGGAGGGACTGGTACCTTGATGTCCCCCTGTCCACCTCACAGTTCATCTCCTTGCCCCGCCTCTAATTCAGTCAGAGATACCCACTGATGTCAGGCTTGCTTTCCACACCTCTACTTCTGGCTCCCTGGGTTAAAAAAAACCTCACTCTGTTGCCAGGTGTCAGAGAGTCACAAAATGCCAGACAGGGCTTGGGTTTCCAGCCCAGATCTCAGAAGTGTCCCCAAGCACTGCATTGGGCAAGTGGCAACTCCTCTACCGGGAAGAAATTCCGCACACATTTCACACAGAAAGATGCTGAGCACCTCTAACATTGAGCAGTCCTTCCCTCTGATGGATGGCATTCAAAAGCAACATGGAAAACTGAGCTGGTAATGATGCATTTCAGCAGTGGAAAGCATTTGGCATCTGCCCTGAGTTTCAACTGAGTCACCTCCTAATTGCTCTACTGAGCACAGAAGAAAAAAGAAAGATGAAAAAGTACTGCATGTGGACTTACCCAGCTGATCCTGAGCAAACAGGGCTGGTGCACCTTCGGAAAGCTCATTGTCTGAGGGGAGAAGAAGAAATGCTCGGAAAAGTCAGCTCAAGAGGTAGGTGCAGGTGCCAGGCGAAGAAATTTGCTTTAGGCTCACTCTGTGAGTGCCTTCCCTCTGTCACTGCAGGTTTCTGAGACCCAACAGGATCCAGCCCTAAGCAGCCGGGTCAGACCCCCAGGGTCCCCTCCATCACCCTATGGCCCTGTGACGCTGCAGGCAGGGACTGAGAGCTACTTGGGGTGCACACCAAAATACAGGCAGGGCTGGGAGATGGCTCTTCTGGAGCTGGTGGGGATTTCTTTATTTTCCAGCATTGCGTTCAATACCCAAATGCTGCTAAATTCCAGAAACTCGGTGCAATTTTCAATAATAACATTTGCAGAGGACTGCTTAGCTGGGAGGTTGTACCCAGGGCTGCTGTGCTCATAATGCATGAATTTCCTTGTCTAACTCAGCTGTGAGGCAAAGGGATGTGATGCTGGGGCTGGCCTGGGGGACCCCGAGCCTCTGTCAATTGGATGTGGAGGAACACACATGGCTTCTTCTGCCCAACGTTTGAATGGGGATTGGAAAGCAAATCCCAGCTGCTGTCTGGAAATAAGGCAGAGAAGAACTGATGCAGGAGATCGATCTGTTGGTTATTTCCCACTGCCCCAAGCACATTTGGGGAAATTTCTAGAGAAACTCTGGTGTCATGCTAAGGTGGTGTGAGACCTTGGGTGGGCCGGCAGCCCTTGTCCCTGCTGTCACTGCTAGGCTGGTGTGTCCCCAAGGGCCCATCCTGAACAGTCCCACACAAATGTGACTGAAGAGACAAGGGGATATTTTACCAGTTCTCCTCCTGGCTCCTCCCTGACCACAGTCATGGACGGTTAGGGTGGTGAGGTGGTGACACCTAGCACAAGTGGTGTATCAGCTCCCCAAAGTGTGAACTCTAATCTTCTTCTTCTTTTTTTCTTTTTTTTTTTTTAATTTTTGACAAAAGACCATTCCAAAGAATAAAGACAAGCAGTGTGTTGAACCCCTGGATCACTCTGCCAGCCCCTGCAGTTTGGATCAGACCTTTCCCACCTTTACACTGAGCGTTCTCATGCTCATAGGAGTTACAGCCTCATGCAGTCCCTAGGGCTACCACAAGCACAGGGAATGGCAGCAGGACATGGGAAGGCTCCCAGCATCGTCACTGGGCAGATTAAAATCTCCAGTGATGTCCTACCTCCTTTCACGCCGACAAAGGGATGGATCCCGCCATGAGACAACCAGTTGGCTTCATCCAGCTCCCAGTTTTCACCAAGGTCCATCTCTGATCAGCAGCATCAAAGCTCTGCTTGCGATGCCTCCTGCAACTCTCTCTGGGGAATAACCAGAGAAATACACTGACCATCCATCCAATTTCATGCCATTTCCTGCTTTTCTCAGCAGAAGAAAATGTCTTGTCAATACTTTAGGAAGAAAGGAAAAGAAAAAAATCTCACAACTCCAGAGGGAGTGTTGGAGCAAGGAGTAGCTGCTTCTGCCAAGCCGTAACTTATCACATTGACAAGTCTGTTGACTGGGTCAAAAGGCTACCAATCCCTGGGCCTTCTCCAATTCCTGCTAACACTGAGAAATTCCTAATCTCTTCCAACATTTCTAGGGACAGAGATTTATTTTTTGAGCCACCTGAAGCACTGTGAGGGAATCAGTCATGGCTGGGAGTCACAGCACAGGGCTATGGTGGCTCACATTTTCCCTCCCTAGCCTCTTGAACCTACGCACCACTAATGGGGAAGGTAGATGGGGGGCATCTCATTCATCCACCTTTTCCTAAAGTGAGTTTATACAGATGTGGGAGGGAATCACACAGAACCACACAGAATTGCAGGGGTTGGAAGAGACCGCAGGGGATCATCAACTCCAGTCTCCTTGCAAAAGCAGGTAAACATGAGAACCCAATGGAGCCCTTCCAGAAGCAGCAACCACTAATTTATCGAGGAATCACACAACTGAAGGGATCTCACTACTGTTTATAAATATCTTAAGTGCAGGAATCAAGTTGACAAGGGTGGACTCTTTTTGGTGGTGACAACAATAGAACAAAAGAAAAATGGGCACAAACTGGAACACGGGAAGTTCCATACAAACACGGGGAAGAACTTCTTTACTGTGAGAGTGACAGAGCACAGGAACAGGCTGCCCAGAGAGGCTGCGGAATCTCCTTCTCTGGGCATATTCAAGACCTGTCTGGATGCCTTCCTTTGCAACCTGATGTAGGGAACCTATTTTAGTAGGGAGTTGGACTCGGTGATCTCCAGAGGTCCCTTTCAAATCCTATGATTCTATGATTCTGTGAACTGTGTTGGGATGCAACAGTAAGAGCTTTTTTTCCATCTTCAGGAAAGTGAAGAAGAGATGACCACAGAGACTTCCCTTAATTTTGTGCAAGGTAAACCCAGACCCCAAATAAGGGTTGATGGGACATCAGCAGCTTCTTTGGACATCCTATTCCAGTGCCTCATCACCCTCAGAGTAAAAAATTTCCTCCTAATATCTAACATAAATCTCCCCTCTTTTAGTTTAAGCCATTTCCTCTTGTTCAATCCCTATGCTCCCTGACTAAGAATCCCTCCCTAGATTTCTTGTAGGCATCTTTTAGGTATTTGAGGGCTACAGTGAGACCTCCCCAGGCTAAAGAAGCCCAGCTCCCTCAGCCATTCTTTGTAAAAGAGATGCTCCCATCTTCTAATCTCCTTTGTGACCTTCCTCTGGACTCAATCCTACAGGTTCACATCCTTCCTGTACTGAGAGCCCCAGAGCTAGACACAGATGGGGCCTCACGAGGGCAGAGCAGAGGTGGGACAACCACCATCCTCACCCTGCTGGTCACCCCTCAATGCAGTCCAAGACATGGTTTAATACAGCTGATAAAGAAAGAGATGGATGGGCTCTCTCCCCACGGCCAAGATCTCCCCCCCACCCACCTCTCCTGTGCATGGATAACCCCTGGTCACATCACAGGACTACACTTCAGGTCAAGGCTGTAGCCCCAGGTAGACTTGTTGCCCCATTGAGGCAGGTGGGTCCCACTGGGGCGAATCACGGCCGTGCTGGTGCTGCCCTGGCCAGGCAGACGTGTGAGAGGTCACTTCTCCGGGCCTCTTGCTTAACTAACACCTTCATTAAGTGGAATTAAATCCTTGTGCGTATGTGTTCGCTGAACAGCACCTAGAACAGGTCTCTGCTGCATGCGGTGTGATTGGTTTTTTTGATGTTACAATTTCACCTGAAGCACAATTACAAGGTACAGAAACTCTCAGCGAGTTTGGGTTGAATACGCAATTAGTTTTAGCTGAAAGAGAAGAGCAAGGATTCTGAGAGAAGAAGTAAGGGTCCATTCTGACATTTTAAAAATGAAACATTTTTTGTTGTTCTTTCAAATGACTTTTCCCACCTGAGAGTGACCCAATTTGCTTTTTCTTTTTTCTTTTTCTTTTCTTTTTCTTTGTTTTTGTTTTTTTTTTTTTTAAGATATGAAAAGCACTGAATAATCCCAACCAGGATGGCTCACGTAATGCCCACGAAAAGGAATACAAAAATCCAGGAGAAGAAAGGAAACATTCTCCTTTAGGGGGTGACCCAAAACAAAAAAAATATTTTCTGTTTTTCAGTTCAGCCACTGAAATGAAAAACCTAATAATTGCACAGCTCCACTACTGGAAGGCGTCCCGTAGACGCGCACTGCTGGCAATGTACTCCTTCCACCTGCCAAGGGAGAGGCTGGTCTGCAAGTTCAACAAAAGTATGAGAGGGAAAGAGCAGAAGGGCAACCTACCAACACAGAGGAGAAGATGAAGTGGCTTTTCCATATTCACTCATTTCTTTAGCAGAAGATAAAAGCCACCTTGCAGCCTCAGCCCTTTGCCTGCTCTCCCTCTCTGTTCAGTCATAAAGGCATGAAACCGTGTGGGCACGAGCCCTGGCCTCCCACCAAACAGAAAATTATTTGCTAATGTACAATTTCTAATTTAACTGATGCAGAAGGTCCGGTCTGTACAGGAGAAAGCAAAAACACCTTGGCATGGGAGGGAGGAGGCATGGACCACAGAATCATAGAATTACAGAATCACTAAGGTTGGAAAGACCTCTAAAATCACCCAGTCCGATCATCCACCTACCACCAATATTTCCCACTAAACCATGTCCCTCAGTACAACATCTAAACGTTTTCTGACCACCTCCAGGGACAGGGACTCCCCCACTTCCCTGGGCAGCCCATTCCAGTGCCTGACTTCTTCTCAGAGAAGAAGTATTCCCTAACGTCCAACCTGAATCTCCCCTGGTGCAACTCAAGGCCATTCCCTCTAGTATTGTTGCTAGTTAGATGGGACCAGAGCCCACCAGCTGCAACCAGTGTTTGTGCAGAGGTCTTCTTAAAATGTAAGGTAAGAAAGAGGCATTGCCACTCAGCCCAGTGCCTGTCAGGGCTGTGAATGTTGCTCTGGCTCCTCAAATTACTCAGGTAAAAAATAGTGGAAGGTGGGTTAATTCCCCATTCACTTCACAGCCTTCATTATACTTCAGCTAACACCCACACAGATCATAAACCACTGTTGCTTTTCTGATTGACCTATAAAGCTCTTCCTAACTGCAGAATAGAATAGCGTCATGCTGGAATGACCATTTCAGCAACACTTTGCAGCTTCTCTGATCTGTAAGAAGCAGCTGGGAGGGGGAAAGCCTCATTCAGGCTCCTCACTGGGAATATTTCCAGTTTAAAACAATCTGCCACACAGCATCTCTGGGCACCCAGCTGCTGCGTTGGAAATTACTTCTTCAGTACCATGAACTGCAGAATGCACACTACCAGAGCTGAAGGAAATAAAAGTTAATGACTTAAGACTAACCCAGAGAGACGACAGATTACAGAATCAAACCCTCTCTGCTCCAGCACACAGGGCTTGATCTAGAGGATGAGAAGAAGCTGGCAACTCTCACCCAAGCACTGTCCTCAAAAGCTGCTCCATCCTCATGGCTCACCAAAACGGGTAATTGCTGACCCGATATGAGATGTTGCATGAAGGATCTCCCATTTCTCTCCCATTTCCCTGAGTTACTGTATCTCTTTGCTCTTCTCTTCAGCTCCAGAGCTGCTGAAAAATCTCTATCTGTAATCATCTACTCAATGGAAAGGACATGACAGTGGCATTTTACACAAGCCACAGTCTGCAGGTGGCTTGCACTGTCAAGCTGAATATTTCTGGTCCTTCTTTCTGGCACAAGGAATGAAAGAGGGCACAGTTCCATGAAATGCTTGTGCCACCTCACTTAGTGTATGGTTAGGGTTGGTGATCATCATTGTTGTAGGTCTGGGCCCCCAGAGGGCTGCATACAAGGACTTGTCGTTTAGTGATATGCTTATTTATATTAAGAACCTTTAGTTTTAGTTTCAGAAGACCTCGCGTGAGAAACATTCAGAGCAGGATTCCACCTGGGGTAGTGGTGCAGCGTGGGACACCTTGACAGCAGTGCAGCACCAAGCCAAGCTGGTACTGCCACATGGGGCCATTTTGGAGGATGACAGAGTCACAGGAAGATTGGAAGAGACTTCTGGGTCCATCTGGTCCAATCTCTGCTCAAACAGGGACACCAAGGGCAGGGTGCCCAGGGTCATGTCTAGGCAGGCTTTGGAGATCTCCAAGGAGAAGACCCCGCAGCCTCTGGACAGCTTCTGGCAGACAGAGGGAACCTCTTGTGCTCCAGTTTGTGAAAAAAACGGTTTGGGAAAGAGCAGCACAACAGCTGAGGTGGGGTCAGCAGGGAAGATTAGCTCTGAGGAGAGGAGGGTTGATGATCAGAACGGGAGAGGGTATGAGGGGGTCTGGAACTAGACGATCTTTAGTTGATGATCTTCCAAGCCAAGCCATTGGCTTGGATTTTATGAGAGAAATCTCTGTTCCTGTTCATGTTGCAAACCCTGTATCAGAGGCTGGGCATTTCTAGTCTGTTTTCCAGCAAGGGAGAATATCAACCCAAGCCTGGCAATTTGAGAGACTTGGGATGGACATTGGCCATCCTGCTGTTTTGCTTCATTGCCTCTCCCCTGAAGACTTCTTTAATTAGCTCAAAAGGTGACTAATGAGCTGTTTGTTAATGCCATCATTCAAAAAGCTCCATCAGCAGCTGGACTTTGAGTTTCTTTAAAAGAAGTGTGTTTCAGCCAACTGGCACAGAGCATAATCACAAGTTAATTACATGATCTCATGGTAGTTATCTTGAACTAATACATCATTAATCTGATCTCCCAACAGCTACAGGAGAAGCCCAGAGCCAAGAAGCGCTTGTAGGCTCCCCATTCCCTGGGACAGAAGACTTTTTCATTAAGACTGAGGGTTTACACACAGCAGATGTGTCAGGACAGGATCCTTTGCAAGTCGTGTCACTCCCCTCGCCTCAACAAAAACATCCCATCCAGGAGCTGCGATACGCATCATCTTCTCCAAAGGAAGCCTTTGCCAAAAGAGCTGTCACCTTGTCTCTGACCCAGTCTGGTATCAGGGGAGTGATTTTGGGCAGATGGTCTTGAGTTTCCCACACTGGTGGGGGCAGGAGCTAAAAGCTCCTCTACATTCCTTTGGGCATGCCATAAGGATGAAAAACAAAATAACTATGTGGCTATTTGCATGGCATGACTTCACTGCTGTAGCTCAATCCTAGCTAGGGACACATATCTACATAGATACCCAGGAACTAGAACAATAGCCTGAACAGCTTTAAGAATGTCCTTAATGTCAGCCAAGCCCTTAATCCAAGAGCACCCAGGAACAGCCCCAAGGCACACATTGGGATGCCCAGGGCTGCTTGTGGCACTCACTGCCCCTTGCCTGAGGTTCTGGGTCAGCCCGGGTTTGGGTGGTTTAAGATCTGTAAGGTCCTCCAAGCTTCCACGGTGAATAAAATTTCTCTTACTTCTCTGTTTTCTTCCAAATATAGCAAATTAAACTGTAACACAGTGATTCAGATGTTAAAGCACTTAAAGCAAAGATTGCATTCTTTTGTATCCTCTAAAGATTTGCCTGTGCTAAACTATGACTACCAAAAACACACCGCACCTCATTTTTCAGTTATCTTCACAGGCGATTATCTGCCAGGTTATTTTACCCATAATAATCACTTATCTAGTTAAGAGATTATAATTTCTCCATGCCGTTCATGTACCTCTTGGGAAGCACTGGACCTCCTTTATGTTTGGTTTTTTTTTTGCATTCCAAGTAGGAAAGCTTCCAGCTCCAGCCTCATTTTGTACGCCGTCTCTCAAAAAGCAGTTAAATAAAAATGGCAGATCTTACCTCACAAAACGTCTGTGATTTCTCCAGCAACAGAGAGTCTCCGCGCCTCTGTGCTGCGAGACCAAAGCTTTCTTTCTCAGGGAGATGTTTGTCCCTCCGTGGGTAAGGGCTCCACGAAAACTATGCAGCCATTGCCTGGACTTGCTTTGGGTTGTGTAGGTAAGTCACGGGAATTCAGCTGCTCTTGTGTGTTCAAAGAGCTTCAAAATACTCTAACCCACCTACCGGCGTTATGGTTCCCACAAGTATGTGAAGTATGCGTTTGTCTTCCTGAGTCATATAATTATCTTTGGGAAAGTAAAGCCACGGAAGTGAAATGGAGGGGAAAAACAAGGACTGGCCACTGGAATTCCTCGAAGATCAGCAGTGACCCACTAAGATCGCCTCCAACAGGTGACAGCAGCGTGATGGAGACCTCACTAATGCCTTTGTGCCAAGCGTGAATCTAACGGAGAAGCTGGGCTGTCTGCTTCCATTCCTGACTTTCCCTATGTAGGCAGCGCCAGGGAGAAGCAGCAGCACCTCTTGAGCCCAATGCTCCGTGGATTGCACATGTTACAGTACAGTCTGGCCAGGGGGAAGGGAAGCAAGACGATTCCTGGATGAATGATGGTGAATGGAGGCTGAGTCACCGCTGATATGAATTGAACAAATGGCATGATGTATCTGTGTCTGGGCTAGTTACATCTTGATAAGGGCTGGGGGGGGGGGGGGGGGGGGGAGAACTTCCTGCATTTTCTGTTGAGTCAAAAGCACCTGGGAGAAAGTGGCACCAGCAAAGGGGTTTGTGCTAAGATCAACTGCCACCTCAGACAGTCTCAGAAAGGGAATAGATACCGTAAGAGAATGGAGTACCACTGAGGTGAGCTTTGCAGGAAAGTCCCTTGTGCCAGGCATAAGAGAATGGAGAGTAAACAACTCCTTGATTATGCTGCCATCTCAGAAGGAAGAATATGGCCTTACTACGGAGCACACAGCTCCAGCAGGTATTCACACATAACACCATTTTATCCAATTTTTCACTTTTTCCAGTTGTTTTATAATGAAATTATAAATTTATAGAATTTATAACTTCTCAGAAGTGAAGCTCCAGATCATTCGAACTCACACAGGCAAACAGCCAGCTTACTTGGGCATAGCAAGGCCTCACAGGTGAGGGAATTGGAAACAGATCTCAGCTTTAGCTCCATCTCCCAGAAGACCAACTCCAACCACCATCTTCTTTGGCAGCTTACGGTACTCAGGAGGTGATTTCAAAGTTATGAGCTCAGCCGTGAGGAATTCCCAGCCACCAGGTCAAACAGAAAACCTCAGACCTGAGAAGGCAGCAGCTCCCTCTCCCAGGGCCAAGGGGTGCTCCAAGCAGCCATGTGTAGTGAACGAGATGGAGAAATGTGCTTTGAGTCTCTGTGAGTCGGGATGATTCCTGGTGCTGGGGTGCTCCAAGGCTGCCCTCAAGTCCAGGCTCACCCAGTCAGTGCCAAAGCTCCCCAACCATTCCCAGGGTGCTGGTTTCCCAGGATGTGCCCCAAGGATGGAGATGACTCAAGGATAAAGGTGTCCCAAGGATGGAGATGACCCAAAGATGCCATGATGTTTTGACTGTACTGGGAGACACTGGAAAAAACCTTAACAGGGAGAAATGAGCCATCAGACATTCAGTACTCACAGTAGAGGTTTTGTATGTTTAAAAGAGAAAAAAAGAAAGAAATTCAACATAGCAGACATGTAATTACAGAGACACGGTGAGTCATTAGTTCCCCAGCAGGTTTGCAGCAGGATGCACCAATCTGCCTTTTGGGCAAATGAAGCAAGACCTTACTGTCCAAAGACAGCGATTCCCAGTGGGCAGGGGTGAGGACCTGACCCTGCATGACATCACACCACGGAGCAGTGGTTGCCCACATAGGAGCATCCCTGCTCTCCTCCCAGCCTGTGCTTGAGACAAGTGTCACCAGCCTGCCCGTCCCTCCTCCAGCTGCTTCACCTGAGCATGGGGGGACTCAGTCAGTTGGGTATGCATTAACCTCACCTTGTGGTCTTGATCTCATGTCTCCAGCTGCTCCTGGTCGTTCACCACACAGACGTACTCTCTCTGTATTAATGAGGGAGATCTTGCTCTCAAGGATTCTGTCTCTTAATCCTAATTCACTCCCCGGTGAAGCACAAGAGCAGAGTGAAGAAGCTTCTCTGATCCAAAAACTAAAGTGAATCATCCAACGCACTGCAGTGCGGCTCAGGCAGGATCTCTGCTGGCAGATGGGAAATACTAGAGCTTCTTGCTGAAGCTACGCTATTTTTCAGAAGACTGATTTAGAAATAAAATATTAACAGCACTGTCCTCAAAGGAAGCTGCTTTTGGGGAGGACACTGTGCTAAACAAGATCAGATCTCTGCAGGGAAAAACAAAAGGGGAACCCAAGCAGCATCTCACTGAACTGTTTCACTGGGATCAGAAAAAAGACGGAAAAGGGTTTTCAGAGCAGTGGTGGTGCTGGCAGCTGTGGGGGGAGCTGTGGCAAAATCAGACCCCAGGGACATACTCACTGGTCCATGTGAAGGATGCTTGTCCTTCCCCCCATCACCCAACTGCCACACAAGGGTTGTGAGATCCCGCGCCTGTTCTGGCTCCCAGCCCAGACTCCTTCATTTGAGCTTCACCCAACACCATTGCTCCATGCCCTGATCCCTTCTGGCTCCTCCTGCACAACCCTGACCTTCCCAGTGCCACGTTTCACCATCCTAGGACAAGCTGGTGCTTGCTGCTGTACCTCTCCCCACAGCCTCCCAGAGCCCCAGCTCTGGCTGCACAACACACCCTGACGAGCTGCCAAGGCTTAGATGGATGGGGCCATGCCTGGGAGGTGCCAGTGCTGCAGGCTTGCTCTCGCCCTGTGCATGTTGCATGCTCCACCTGGAGCAAATACCTGATGGATACGCAAGCAGCTGCTGGTTGATGGTCCCACAATGGTCACACGTGGGTTTAAGGGTTTGTCTCAAGTGGGCTGGGGTGGTTAAAGAGCAGACCTAGTGGGATCTCAGCATGATGGTAAAAGGCAGGTTGGCTCATGTCCACCATGTAAAAGAGAGTGTGGAAGTACTGCCATAGCGATGGAATGATGGGAGACAAATCTCCCTGCTCCTTTCTCCAAAAGAAATGCATGGAGTGCATGGTGCTGATGCACAAATACATGATCTGTGGCCCCTCAAAGGAGAGAGGGAAAAGCAGAAACAGAGTTAGCTGTGGTACAGTGACTTCACATCATAGAATCATAGAATCATTAAGGTTGGAAAAGATGTCTAAGATCATCTAGTCCAGCTGTCCACCTATCAGCAATATTGCCCACTAAACCACGTCCCTGAGTACCACATCTACACGTTTCTTGAATGCTTCCAGAGGTGGTGACTCCACTACATCCCTGAGCAGCCTGTTCCCCTTCAGGCAGTTGTAGAGAGTGATAAACTCTGAGCCTCCTCTTCTCCAGACTGAACAATTTCATCTCCCTCAGCCGCTCCCCACAAGACTTGTGCTCCACAACCCTCACAGCTTTGTTGCCCTTCTCTGGACATGCTCCACTGCCTCAATGTCTTTCTTGTAGTGAGGGGCCAAATACTGAACATAGCAATGAGCTGCAGCCTCACCAGTGCTGAGTACAGAGGGTTGATCACCTCCCTGCTCCTGCTGGCTGCACTATTTCTGATACAAGCCAGGATGCCATTGGCCTTCTTGGCCACCTGGGCACATTGCTGGCTCATGTTCAGTGAAACGCTGAGCAACACTCCCAGGCCCTTCTCCTCAGCACAGTCTTCCAGACACTGCCCCAAGTCTGTAGCACTGCCTGGGGTTGTGACCAAAGTGCAGGACCTGGCCCTTGGTCTTGTTGAACTTCATCCCATTGGCCTCAGCCCAGCAATCCAGCCCGTCTAGATCCCTCTATGGGGCCTTCTTACCCTCAGGCAGGTTGACACTTTCCCCCACTGTCATGTCATCTTGATGCTGTGCCAAAGAAATGCAGCCACTTTTGTTGATCAGCCCTCCTTTCAGCCACAGCTTCATTCAGCCTGACCCCATCACACTGGTGCCAATGTCCCAGCACAAAAGGACTTGAATGTTTCCTCTGCAAGGGCCAGAGCAAACCCTTATGCCACATTTGGGGTTTTGGTATAGCCTTGCTGAGGGAGAAGAGCCACACAGCTGCACAGGCTTTGTTCAGGGAAAGGCTATCAAATTCACAGCATCATACGCTCATGTGCAGAGCTCCCTGTCTGAAGAGAGCAAATGGTGCCCGGTTTGGCCCTCATTGGCAGGAGGAGGACAGAGCTGGAACCCCCAGCACACCTGCCACTGAGCAAAAGGTTGGCCATAAGTCTCAGATGCAGCACGGTGGGGTGAGCCCATCACCAGGCCCCAGCCTCCCTCATTTCAGTTCTCAAGAAAAACTGGAAACCGTGGTTTTCCCTCCACATAATAAATAAACCATCTATAATAAAACCAAATGCTGAAATTTCTAAAACCTCATAAAAGAGAAATGCTATTTTCCAGCCAGCTCTACTTGCTGCTTAAGAAAACAAAACTATCTTCACGAGAAACATATCGGCATGGCAATCACATTTGTTCCAGCTAAAACGAGAGCCTTGCCAGCTCAGTTTCTCCTTTCACACCACTGGTTGACTGCCCTTCAGACTTACACTTTGCAGCAACCAGGGGCTGTTGATTTGTGCACCTTATTTAAGCTCTCAACAAGGAACCAAAGTGACAATTATCCACCCCGTGGTGATTCACAGGAGACTCTGACAAGCACAGCGGTGCTGTGTAGAAGTGTTGTGAGCTATCAGTGAGGGATGGCCATAAAGAAAATATGCTCGGGTCTATTGTAGAAGAGCAGTGTCTAACAGGATGTGTCCAGGTGTATCTTGGGAACTGGCGAACTGGGTAGTTTAATTGTTCCATGCAGTAATCATAAAATCGTAGAATCATAGAATAGTTTGAGTCGGAATGCACCCTTAATCGCTACCTAATGAACAGAAACACCCACAGCTACATCAGGTGCTCGGAGCTCCATCCACCTTGAATGTCTCCAGGGATGGGGCATCCACCACCTCTCAGGGCAACACAGCTGGTTATTACTCACGCATATCGCAGAGAAATCATCAGTAATACCACACCAGTGGGTAGCGGCTTCTTGAGTGGAAATGGCTTAAGCTGTAGGGCAAAGAGATGGAGCAGCAGCACCCTGGGTGAGAGTTCCCCGGGTTAGTGATACTCTTTCATTTCTCAAGCAATGATGGACCAGACTCCCAGCTACAACGAAGTGAGGATGTGGGGGATAGCTTTATCTTTTTTTACTCTTTGCTATGCAGAAATTAATAATAGCCAGAAAGAACCTGCTTCAGCTCTAACATGGTTCCAATAATGTCAGTAATCTAAATAACTTCTCTATGGCTTTACCAGACTGTTCACTGTAACAGTCAGTCCTACCCACTTTGGTCACTGCGATCCTCCAGGCAGAGGCATCTTGGACATGGATTCTTTTCAGAGATTTTTTGTTGTTGTTGTTTTTGTTGTTTTGGGGTCTTTTTTTGCTACCACTCATACATGAAGAACAAACTTTAAGTTTCATTAGAGATATTCAGCTTTGTCTGACTCTCCCACAAAGGAAGCAACTGCTCTCAAGCCTTTTTCTCTTACTGCTGTGACCCACACACTGGAAGCATGCCTGAGCAGATTGGAAACACCTTCTGGGGCATGGGGCAATCTCATGACTCTTCCCAAAAAGGTGACACAACAGGGGCTGCTCTCCCTTTTCCCTCTGTCCAGTAACCGCTCACTCCAAACTCCCCATCACCACAAGTGGAAGACATCTGTTCTCCTTTGGGGACTGTGAATCATAGTGAATATACATCTTGGGCTATCCTAAAAGCCAGAGTTAGGCTTTATTGTATTCTTTTTGTGAGTAACACAACGTTACCTGTGTACCCCGCAGGAGAACTGAAGGGGACAGATTCTACCTCTTTTCCCCTCCCATCAAACTACCATCCCACTGTAACCATTTGCAGCTTGGGCTGCACGCTGGGTTTTCCACTGTTTTCTTCTAGACATGTAAACCTCCACAGTTTTCCCAAGGGCTCAGGACATGTGGAGCCCCAGGGCTGCTCCTTGTCCATGAAAGAGCCATATCCAGCCAGCACTCGCCCACAGCACCTCCTGCAGCACCCACTGTCCCCAGCAGGTAGGAATGCTTTGATAAACCCTTTTTTTCCTCTCTGGAAAATATGAATTCACCTTTTTTTGTGTTGGTTTTTTTTTTTTTTTCCAAACCTCTTTTTGGGAACGTACCATTTTCAGCAAAACCTCTGCCAGGAAAAGTTTCTCAGGCTGGAATTTTCAGTCAACGTGTGGAGAAGCCACCTGGGACCAGCCAGCAGCCGGCGGTTGGGTTGTGTTGCGGGGACCTCAGATGGCCTGCTTCAAATAAACATCTCCGAGCCAAGCCTCCCACATCATTAACACCATGGTTAAGATCCCAGGCTCCAACTTTCATTCCAACGAAATTAGTAAACCAAAAAATATAAAGAAGAGGCTCGGTCCTCCTGCAAAGTAGGGGGGGAAAAAAAGCATAAAAATGAAGAAACACTTCTTCCCAGCCACAGCTCAAGCTGTTCGCTTCCCAGGCAATGGTCTCCATGTGTTTCCCATGATCTCTGTGTGTCCCAAGCTGAGATCCAATCACCCACAGCATGGCTGCTCCCCGAGGGATATGAGGGGCGACAAGCTACAGCAGGCACGCAATGTCCAGAGCCCAGAGCACTGCGCAGGGCTGCGGCTCACCCTGTGCTAAGTTGGCTCGAGCCTTGTGCCCACCCATGTCCTGCCCTGCCTTCACACATCCCCACACCTCCAGCACTGAAATGCCACATGTGGCTGTGACTGACATTTCCCTCATAGCACAAAGCAACTCCATTCCCACCAGTGGGGGAAAAAAAACCCACAAAACAACACTTAAACATCTCCATGCCAAAAATCTCATCCCTCTCAGCTTGTCTTGGTCAGCACTTCTGAAATGACGGGAAGGCCCTTTACACCAGGGCTGGTCCTCTGTGGAGCATCTGTCCAGCTGCAAGCTCTCCAAAAAGAGTGGAGAGAATGAAGAAAAAGATTTACAGCAGGCAACTGGTTGAGAAGAGACATCCCGTTATCATTAATAAATTCCAAAACCAGACACTCTTTCCTTGGGAAACCTTTCATGAGTTCACAGGGCAGCTCATGGAAGATCTTGGTGGCATCTTGCCTTCTATGTTCCAGCCATCCCATGCACTGGTTAAGGCTGCAGCATTAGCTCTTGAGGGCTGAGAAGCAATAAGGGTACAGACTGGAGGCTGACATCAAGGAGCTGCCACCATTTCAAATATTTTTTATCCTCCTTAACTGGCATCTACAGTGCAAACAATCACCTCCAGCTCCAGCCAGGGTTTTCTTTTGAACAGACCTTTTATCTTCTTCCCTTTGTAGTCTTCATGACAACCTCTCCTCCCAAAAATGCAATATTTAAATCCAAACTGAAGTGGGTTTTATTCCCCCCTCCCATTTGTCAGCCCAGCAGCCAAAGCAAACGCAGCCGTCCTTACGCCAGCGCTGCAGGAGCAATAAATAACAGCACTGCTTCCAGCCTACCTCGGGAGGTCCCTCCTTGTCCCTCTGGCTGCATCCAGCTCTCCTGCTGTGGTTTTGCCCCCACCAAGGTGCTGCTGCCCTGCACAAGGCTGGCTCGGGGGTTAGTATTTGTACTGTGGAAATGGGCATCCAATGGCAGTGCTTGGGATTGGATTCAATCCTCAGGGAGTTATTCCTGGCTCCCGTCAGGCTCTGTGGGAGCAGAGGGAGCTAACACAAGCCTTTGACAACCACAGTTAAACTTGGGATTAACACAGCCCTAAAATGGTCCTAAACCTTCAGGAGGAGCAACTCCCAGCCCATGCCTCCCACAGCCCCTACCTCCCCATCCCAGCGGCTGCTGCAGCTCTGGGTGGCCAGCACAGGGACAGGAACACGTTCCTCTGGGAAGCCCCGAGATGAAAGTGCCTCAAAATGACCGCAGAAGAGGCTACAGCTCCACAAGAGATGAGGAGGTACCCAGAGGAAACTCCAAAAGCCAAGAAGGGCCTTTTATTCTGAATCCCAGGTCGTGTGTGGTTTATAGAGGCGGGTGGAAGCTGCGGTTATTTAAATGCAGTTTGGGTTGTTTTGGCACTCTGAAGACGGCTTCTCGAGTTGACACTCCCTTTCATGAATACCTTACTTTTTCCTCCTTGATTTCTTGATTCTCTCAAAGCCCCTCCAGCTCCCAGGTCATCATCCTCTGCTGCTGTCACAGGGAACCACGTCAGGAGCCAGAGCTGAGCTGACAGATGTGTCTCTCACAGAAGTGTCAGCCCCTATCTCTGCCTTTCCCTCTAGAAGGATGCTCTGAAAGCTCACTCTTCTGATGGTCGCTGGCTTTCTTACAGTCTAAACACATTCATGGGCAGTTTACATCCATTTTTTTCTTAAGCCTATGTTCCCTCTAATTTAAAAAGCTTACTCACATCCCCTTTTTCTAGCCTAGGAAATTATTTTTATAAGAGCAGTCATAACCCTTATAAACAGCACAGGGCTGTGTTATATATTTCAGCTGCTATACACTGGCTTCCTAAGGCTTTGACATGCAAAAATTCATCTGCTTAATTTTGTTTTAATGCGTCAGACTATTAAAATCACTGGGACTACACAAAACTAAATGAAACATAACTCTGCTGGGAAGTTGGCTGTGTAATTAGCTGCATCTCTGTGTATTCTGCATCTGAAAACGTATGTTCTGTTCTAAAAAAGCCTTTTTGAAAAGATTCAAACATGCATTTTCTGTCAATAGAAACAAATCTCCTTTAATTTGCCTTCTTTCCTTACAAAGTTATAGCTCTATGACAAATTAAATTAATACCATTACTTTGGTTTAAGAGATGTTACGAGCTTATCTAGAGCAGTAGGGCTGCCTCCATGGCCTTGCAGCGAGAGTAACACAACGCCTACACCCAAAGCCAGCAAGGTGCCCCCTGGGGCTCTCAGCTCTGCTCAGACAACAGCCTGTGTCTGTCTGTCTGTCTGTCTGTCTGTCTGTCTGTCTGTCTGTCTGTCAGCCAGGGTAGGCTTCTGGATAGGCTCTGAGTGCAGATATAGGAGAGGGTTATGCAACTCCAGCAATAGCAGTTCGTTCATGTTCAGTCTGCAGCTCCCTATCACTTCTGATAGCTGTGCAGTGATTTGGCATGCGGTTTAATGATAAAAAGACAACCAAACTTCAGCCGTTGTCCATAAAAGTAGAGGACACACCATTTTTAAGTATACATGTGAGCATGCAGCATTTATTGAGCGATTCCACAACTAACACCTCCCACCATCTGGGCACACCTGCCTCACGCTAATGAACTTTCAAGACACAAATAACCATTTCAGGTAACGCTGCTTTCCTTTCATTTTTTACCAACATAAATTCCTAGCTCTGAGCACACAAGCACAGACTCACCCTGGAATAACTGGAAATAGGAATTACCCATGGCCCAGCATTGTGGGCTCCTGTCCCACCAAGGTCAGCAGATAAAGCTCTTTGCCCTTTTGCAACTGCCCTGAGCAGTTTAGCTCTATCAACCTGGATGCTGGGGCACAAAGGGAGACTCAGAAACTTCTTCCATGCTGTCTCATTGACTTCTCACTCTGTGTGGGCAGCCTGGTGTAGTGGTTGGTGACCCTGCACATAACAGGAGGGTTGCAACTGGATGATCTTTGTGGTCATTTTCAACCCAGGCCATTCTATGATTCTGTGATTCCATGATTCTTTGATATGTATATCTACATACATCCAGCTCCCAGCTAGACACTTTGGCTCAAGTGTCAGCCTGAGGCTGCACCTTCACTCCATGCCAACAGCTTGGTCTTATACCTTTTGAAGCCCCATCCTCAGAGGCTACACTGGGAGATACATTCCTTGTTTTTTACTGGAATCAGTGACCCCATGGGTTTGTATGTGTTCAGTGCATGAGCAGTTTCCTTTTGGGCTAACTCCCACTGTACTCAGCAACGTGACTGCAACCACCAAATCAGTCCCAGGTTCTCCATGCACTACCAAACCCCCGCATATCTAACTCAGAAAATATTTTCTGTATTCCCAAAATACTTAAAAAAAAAAAAAAAATCTTATGTAGGCAATACACAGTTTATGGCCAGTTTTTCTTGACACTGGCTTGCCCAAGCAGAAGACAGCAAGCATTTGCAGAGGGTGACTCAACAGCCTGCCAGCTCTGTGGGTGGATGAATCGCCCTACCGAGGTGCCGGTTCTTCACTGATGACAAAGAAAGCCTAAGGCAACACCTTCAAGCTTGGATAGCTCATTTCTGAATGCCCTGCAGAGCATTTGGGTGAATCCCAGGCAAAATGGATCTACAGCTGCAGAGCACTTCCAAAGATTTCTCACCTAACTGATGCAGTTCTCTTTCCCTGATTTAGATTGTAAAATTAATCCCGGGTAAACAGAGGTGCTTGCATTCATGATGAGATGAATCACACCAAATTCCTGAATTGGGATGGGCTGAATTACCCTCCAAAGCCTCTCTATCACTCCACCACTACCAGCAGCAGATGACCAATTCAGATTCTCATTGAATCATTGAATGGTTTAGGTTGGAAGGGACCTTAATGATCGATCTCCAACCCACTGCCATGGGCTGGTTGCCACCCACCAGATCAAGGTGCCCAGGGACCCACACAAACATAGCCAACCCAAGATTCCCATAGCTGGGAGAAGAAGGGTACTTCCTGCCATCTCTACAATCAGTGACACAACAGGCTAGAGCCTCTAAAGGCAGCTTTGTTTCCTATCTCTTGCATTTAGAAGCTAGGATCTTCCAAATTCTTTCAGTTTCTTACAGTTTAGGTAGATTTCCTTCCTATGCTTACTGATGTATTTGCAGAACTACATGAGAATGTGTGTGTATCTCCTGTGCTTGCTAGGTGAGGCCTGCTGATGAGCTCGGAGGGTTCTTCCCTGTTCTTCAGACTTCCTCCAAGCCCGTTTTGCATTTTCTTCTGGATTTTTGGATGCTCTGTGCTTTCCTGTTGGGTGTTCCCTCTGTCTGTAATGCTGGTGCAGCCAGTCTTCAGGCAGATCCACGTGTCTGTCAGCATTGTAAACTAAGATTTCATGCAGTGGCTACATCTGCACGGGGCAGCACCTGTTCCAGGAGTGCATTACTATGGTCTGGAGTGATGGAAAAATGTCATTCTTTTGCTTGCCATTAAGCTAAAATAATGCATTTCAGATAAATTGCCCACCAAACTACAGAGAATTAAAGAGACTGGAGCTGTTCTCTGGACTGCAATTAGCTGAAGGTGGTTGCAATGAACTTGAAGTCACCTGCTGCTGATGGATAGGGTGGAAGATAGGTAGCATTTCATTCTGTAGCATCATCATTTCGCTCTCTGTTACATACACACGCATGCATTTTGTGCTCCCTCTCCAAGTCTTTTCCTTGCATGACAGCTTAAATCTTTTCATGGTGATCTGAGTTACGATGACGTCGCTCAGTTTACATGAACAAAACTGCTCAGGCTCGCAAAGTTCAACAACATTCAACCCGTTTAAATCCAGATAAACTGAAAAATTGTGTAGACCTCAACTTATATTGCAGGCATTCCAGAGTTATGTGTGTCTAGGGCTGTGCCAGTGTAAACCAGTGCAATGTTACACATTTAGGCAGAATCACAGAACCTTTAAGGCTGGAAAAGACCACTAAGATCACCACGTCCAACCCCAGCCCACCCCTCCATGCCCACACACCACGTCCCTCAGTGCCACATCTCCACGGTTCCTGAACACCTCCAGGTGCAGTGACTGCAGCACTGGGCAGCCTGTGCCACTGCCTCACCATTCTTGCTGAGGAGAATTTCTTCTTAATATCCAACCTGAACCTCCCTGGTGTAACGTGAGGCCACCCCCTCTCATTGCTGTTACCTGAGAAGAGGCCGACCCCCAGCTCACCACAGCGTCCCTTCAGGTAGTTATAGAGAGCAGTAAGATCTCCCCTGATCCTCCTCTTCTCCAGGCTGAACAATCCCAGCTCCTTCAGCTGCTCCCCATAAGACTTGTGCTCCAGACCCATCCCAGCTTCACTGCCCTACTCTGGACACACTCCAGGGCCTCGATGTCTTTCCTGTAGTGAGGGGCCATGGTTTAACAGAGAACATTTCATACTGCATAGCTGGGAGCACACAAAATTGAAATGGGTCAAAACCAGAGTGCTCACAAATTTGGAGCACATACCATCGTCCTCACTCAATCCTGGCTTGCTTTGGTAGGTGCAGGGCAGGCACTGCTCCTCAAAGCTCAGCCCAGCTGCAGTTCTGGACTCGGGGAAGGCAGAAGGACTTGCAAGTACATTGTCTTTCATCTGCCTGAAGATACAACTGCCAACGCAGAATTGTTTTGTGTTTTGATTTCCCAGAACTCATAAAAACAAAGAGATCGGTGTGATGAGTTAAGCAGGCAAATCGTTTGGGCATGGTGCTGCACGTTAAGAAGAATTCTGTATTTTTGTGATAGTCATTGCTCTCTGGAGAATCTGGGACGGAAGCCTGAAGAAATCAGCCTGAATTCCTCTACCCTGCTGCTTTGCAGAGAGGGAAAAATTTCCTGCTGACAGAAACAGGCACGGAGGAAACATTTTTGTATTGAATGTCTGTACACTTGCTGCTTTTGGAAGTAGAAAGCATTTCACCTTAAGCGCTCATACGTGCAAGAAAACCATGAGCAGAAAACCAACATGGCATGCCTAATACAAAATGAAACATGACCTTTTGAGAAATCTTCAGCTTCTGAAGAGCAAATGTTAACTCTCTATATAATTCAAAGTATGTTGGCTAAATGAGATGTTGAATTCAAAGCTGTCTTGAATAACACCATCCTCAGATTGAGTTTTTGGCTGTACTGAATATAGTTAGAAAAAAAGCGTGTGTGTGGGGGGGGGGGGAGGGGGGGGTGTTCAATATTTGCTGTTATTAACCCATTTACCATATGGGAAAACCTGCTGTCTCCTTGAAAAGCAAGCAACCAAGGGTATTTATGGCATTTTCACTAAGTACATTTGGTTAATAGCCCTGTCGTACCAGTTTGAAGAGCTTGTGGTCCCATTGTGTATAAAAAGATGCTGAAAATTAAAATAAATTTTGATATTGAGACATATCTTCTTGATGCGATGCAAGAAAATCTTATTTCTTAGAGAACTACTTAAAATCTCCTGTAAATGGACAACAATTTTGCATCTAGAAAAGGAGGCCCTGAAAAGGAACTTAGAAGCTAAATGGCAACTGGGTGCTTGTGAGTGACACGTGGTCTATATCTATGCAGGTAGTGTCTTTGTGGACAAATGGCATTCCCCAAGTCCCACAGCATTAGTGAGGACTTTGCTCCTGGATTCCAGAAATGTGAATTTAAAAAGCAAAAGCCCTGATGCTGTGCTGCTCCAGGCACACAAAGTGCTCAGCTGGCCCGATGCAGAGAACAGATTATTCCTTGCTTTAAATACAAAACCAAATATTTTCCCCTCTGCAGTGCAAGAGAGAGTTGGAGCAACGCTGTGTTGGCAGTTGTGAGAATCCAGCAAGATTTCTGAATATCATATTTATGGAATGAAGTTATCCCCTTCCCCAGGCAGAGAGGCTGGGTGGCAGCTCCCCATGGCCACTCTGACCAAGGATATCTATGGGGACGGTGCTCAGAAGCCATACAGTCATAAGATTGCTCTCTCCACTGCTAGGGGGCATGGAGCACTTGGGGTCATACTCCGCGTGTACAGCCAGAGTTTTCCTTCCACTATGAAAATGGTGTTTTGGAGGATATGATTTATATGTATAATGAAAGGAAAGTCATTTTTTTTTTCCCAATTTTTGGACTATGTCTGTACAAAGCTCCTTAAAACTCAGCCAAGGAGAAGGCATGACGCTGTCAGGACAACTCTTCTCCATCCCCACAATTGGACACTCCTGGAGGCTGCTGCTTCTCCTCCTGGCGCCGTTTCTCACCCCACTCAGGTCACTTGCCCTGCCTGCTTGGCCCACACCTTCCTCATCCGTCTCCACCTTCACTGGTGGTAATTATTCTGAGATATTTCTTCACGTTTCTACTTTCTTCTTTACTCTGAAACCTTTAATATTTCTACAGGAAGCTTTCTCTGATGCCTCTGTATCTGGTTCCCAGTCTACATCTAATGCAGTATTTCATTTTGGATGACCTAAGTCTCAATCTAATGAGACCTTAAAGTAACTCGTATTTTAGGAATGCACACATTTATCTCCAGGCTCTGTTCTCATCTACAACAGTGCCATGGCTGTACAACTGTTTGTAACAGAAGGGTCCATTTGGGCTCTGGTTACACATGCGTTACTTCTGCAGCAACAGTAGGGAATGAAGAGATGTACTACGTTCTGTAAGATATTTCTGTGTAACACTGAATACAGAGTCATGAGTAGGCACCACATGTCTGCTGACTCCTTACTGCTTTATAAAAAACAGTTCAGAGGCAGACCCCAGGCATCCAGCCCATTCACAAGTTCAGTTTGCTCCCTAATATAGGTAGCAGAGCTGCCCATCCCACCCAAAGGTGAGCCCTTCCTTTCACCAGGAACTACATTGTCCAAGACAGCTGCACTCCAAGGACAGTCCCATCCAGGAGAAAGCATTACACGTGTTAAAATATTTGTAAGCCTGCTTTGGATCTGGTCCAACATACACTGCACAGGGCCACGTGTTGCTGTAAGCCCCATGACTTAGCTCTCTGTGGCTCTCATGGTCTCACTAAAAAGCAGCTGAGATCAGGCTCCAGGAGGTGGAAGAGCTTTTTGTGCACATCAGCATCAAACCCTCCCATTAATATTCTAGGAAAGAGGCTCATTGCATCCTTCCAGTATTTAAAGGGAGATTATTAACAGGAGGGAAATCAACTTTTTACATGGGCAGATAGTAATTGGACAAGGGGGAATGATTTTAAACTACAGGAGGGGAGATTTAGATTAGATGTCAGGGGAAAGTTTTTCATAGAGAGGGTGGTGAGGTGCTGGAACAAGCTTTCCAGAGAGGTTGTGGATGCCCCATCCAGGTAGGTGCTCAAGGCCAGGTTGGATGGTGCCTGGGCAGCCCTACCTGGTGGGGGACAACCAGCCCATGGCAGCAGGTTAGAACTGGATGGTCTTTGAGTTCCCTTCCAACCCACACCATTCTATGATTCTAGGAGAGCCTTTCTTACCCAGTATGCTCTTCGGTTCTACTTTCAAAAGTTATGAAGAAATGTTCAAGTGAACACTTCTTCCATAAATGACTTCAGAATATCTACTGCAATGCTTATTTAATATCACTTCTTGGCCAGTGAAGTTATTACTATATTTCACTTGAACGTAATGGCTCTAAAATTGAGTTGGCAGCAGCACAGAACTGCTGTAAGAAACTGGGGGATCCGTTTGATGTGAATTACTCTATGAGAAGTCCTGCAGTTAGATTTTCCTCTTCAGGGATAGACGTGTCAGGAATTATCTATAGAATCTAAGACTACACTGGTGAAATTTCTCTATTTGCTATATATTTTGTTTCTAATGAGCTGTTTTTAATCATCCTAAAGCAATAAAAAATTTAACGTGGATTCTTATGCACTCTTTGCAATGCAACATACAACTGTCAGTAAGTTCTATACTGGAATTTTAATATAAACCTGTAAAATATGAAAATTTCCACAATATGGAATGAGACAATGAACATTTTAGTAGTTGAATAAATGATAAAATATTCATGTCCTTCCTCGTTCAGCCCAGGTATAGGAACTGAGTGTTTTCTCTGCACTCTGAACGTTGGCAGACACCCACTGGATATCATCACTCCCCTTTGGATGACTCGGGCCATACTCTAAAAAGCCAGTTTCCGTAAAGAACTGAGAAACACTGCATACTTCAAAGCTCTTGTATTTTCAGGGGAAAACTACACAGAGCAGGTAAGTCCTGAGGCTTCTTGGGTGCAAAAAGACATCTCAGGTCATGTTTTTGAGAGCTGCCAACCTTCTTTTCAGAAGGAACCTCAGACACTGTGTTAGCACTCACTTCACTCTTTCATGGGACAAACTCAAGACCATTTTTATGCACCACTCTTGTCACATCAACTGTAAACTACTCGCTGTTCCAAAACCTGGGTACACCCCTGATACTGCACATTTAAACAGCACTTTCCTTCTGGAAATCCTTAACAATTCATAGGCAGTTAAGAAGCAAACTACACCTGGAAGAGTTTCATCCATCTTCAAAGTGACACCTGTCACTTTTTTGACACTACGCATATATATCCAGAAAAAGGACAGTGGAAAAGGACAACCGTACCCAACTGGAACAGCAGAGGATTAGCAGTAGGAAAGTTCTGTTTCTGTTCCAGCAATGACACCAAAAATTAACTCTCTTGCTTTTGCACATATTTCCCATTTCCCATGTTGTTTAAGGAAACTAAAGTTTCTTTTTTATCAAGACAGCACCCACACGTGATAAAACGTTATGTAACATGATAATCGATAAATTATTGGTTACATTCCAAAAGAGAATGATACTAACACATGGCATGTAAAACACAAACCTACCATTTGACACTTTCCATCACAGTAATTTGCATACAAATATCACTTACAGAAAACGTGTAAGTTCATCAATACCTAAACCTACCCTAGAACTCCATGTGACAAGAGCCTGGCTCCATCCTTTTGGCAGGCTCTATTCGGGAATTTATGAACATGGATGAGATCACCCTGCGCCTCCTCTTCTCCAGGCAGAGCAGTACTCAGCTTCTCCTCATAGCAGAGGTGCTCCAGTCCCTTCACCATCTTGGTGTCCCTCCATTGGACCCTTTCCGGTCCGTCTAGATCTGTCTGGTACTGAGTTGCCCAAGGGGGACCTGGACCCTCCATAGCCCCAAGGTGGTATCTCCCTGGGGACACCATGGTGTCCTCACTGTGACACACTCCCAGGAGTTGGACTCGATGATCCCTCCAACTCAGGATATTCTACGATTCTGTGACAAATCCAGTCATGGATGAAGGTAATTTGGGCCGTGCTGCATCTGCAGCCTTGTCCTCCCTGCTCTTTACATTATTTCCAAACATTTGGGTTAGATGCAAGTTTTACGGGAACAACTTTGCAGGTTTTGCAGATTTTCAGGCTCAGTGATGGTCTGATTCATCTGAGGCGGATGGGGTGGAACGGAAACCTCAGCCTGCCCTAATAAGGAAGGCAGAGGCAGTGATAATAGCGGCAGTGTTTGGAAAGCCTTACCTCACCATGCAGGAATCCAGGTAGGCCACCAGCCCCGCTGCAGAGCCTCCTGCTCTGGAGGGTCTGTACCGACAGCAACCAGCTTGAGCGATGGGAGCTGTGTGATAAGGAATTTAAATCCAGAGCAATTGTGATAAAATGCCTCCGATGTGCTGCTAAAGCCTCATCCCAGGTTTGGCACTGTCGCTGTGCCAGGCCCCTCCAGACAGGCCACTCCACCAGTGCTCAGAAGGCAGCATCTCTTGGCCAGACAGTAATTTCCCACTGCAGGTACTTCCTGCTGCTTGCATAATCCCCACATGCAGTTGGAGGGCTGAAGGATAGACATGGCTTTGCATCTGCACTTGTGTCTCCATAAAGAGATGTCAGAACAAATAGGTGGACTCCAATAGTGAGGCTTCCCAGTGATGGGTTGCTTCAAGCCTAGTGATGTGGCTCGGTTACACTTGTGTTTGAATTTACATAGTGATGACAGACATTTTTTAATAAAGAAGATAGGGAAAAAAGAGTGAGGAAAGCCAGACTTACAGTTGATGCATCAGTCGCGTAGAAACAGTCTTTTCCTACTACTGACACAGAGAAAATGCACAATACATTATCCAAATAACTAAGAACCTGTTCGTTTTTGAAGACAGAGAAACATCTCTTTGTATGGTTGATCCACCCTCGAAAGGCCAACATTTCAAAGGCAACACCACCAACACAACCTGCATCAGGTCCTGCTGAGATGCGAGGCTCATTGCGCTTCTGTAAGGGACGTGTTATTAGTTTAGTTTGGAGTCAAGACAGAGCAAAGAGGAAGCACTGAGTAACTTCAGCAGCTTTGGGCTGCTCACAAAGCATAGCTTTGCAGCAAGGTGAGTTAAGAGTGGGCAGCTAACACTGTGCTTACAGTGCTGGACCAGGTTCAGGTTTACCTGCCTAAATCTCCAACATGCCTGGCAGACCAGCAGGCCTCTTGGACTGACATGAAGGACAGGCTGATATGTTTCCAGTGCTCCTTTATGGAGGAAGTGCTGTTGCTCAAGCTGCATTATAACTAGATCGTAAAACAAAGCATACTGAAGTGTTTACAATCATACCTGTATCAGGTCAAAATGCGCCTTGTATATGTAGAGTTTCAGAGTGTTCTGGGGTCAAAAATGCACAGAAATACCAAAGCAGGAACAGGAGTAATGTGTGTGTCCTTGTGAGGCACAAAACTTCACATCTGAATTTCACTGAAGATTTTAACTGCTTGTTCTCTTTGTGAGAAATGCTTTCATTTCCACGTGTCTTTACAGACTTATTTTTTCGTACCAAATGGCAGCTGGAAGGCAATGTCCACACGATGGGGCTGAAGGTTTCTGCCTAAATTGACCACAACAAATAAACCGGTGTTCCATCTTGAGGTCAGATCCTGCCAAGGTGAAAGGAGCTGAAGCACAGGAGTGTGAAATCCCTCTGATGTTAACACTGCCAGGCACGGGGAGCAAATGTAGAACACTTACTTAAATTTATTGCTGTTCTGAGGAAGAAAAGCAGATATATTTCAACAGAAGATGTGTGCAGCAGGACCTGGTGCTCACTGCAGCCTCTGTGCCTGCTGCAGACTCCTCCACAACAGGAGGAACCTTCTCTTAAAAATGAAGAACCAACTCCACCTTGCACAAAAATACTTCATTTAGTTTTAAACCAGATAGTCCCACTTCAAATCAGAGCCTTGCCCCCAGGCACACAGACCTCAGTGCAGACCGCAGGGCAAAACTCAGCCCCCTCCTGCAGGATGCTGGTACCAGTACCCGGCCTTTCTGCTGTAGGGTTTCCAGTCTCCAGGCTGCCAGAAAGGCACACTTCATTCCTTCTCCATCTGCAGCCCTAAGGGTCAGAAGTCAAGCTGTATTTTTTTCAAAAGCAGCAGACTGATGTTCATTCAAATGGAAGGCAGAACAGCCCAGGCTCAAATTCCCCCACTGCTGCACTGCCCGTGGGAGCACTGTTAGCTACTCCAGCTCTTGCAGCCTGAACAACTCATGCAGCAACTTCTGTAAGCAAGGAGGGCACTAGCCATGAAGTTGGTTAAGAAAGCATGGTACTCCACTTATCAAATATAATATTCTAAACCCTCACAGGTTTTCTTGGTAAAACCTGATCTTTCGGGGTAACTAGTTTATGGCCACTCTGACCCTGATATGAAATCCCATTGAATGCTTGGCTTCTTTCTGACTGCTTCACACACATCTCTGGTTCTGGTCTTCTGTAGAAACATATGGCCAAGAGATGCACCCCAATGTCTGCTCTTCAAATGCAATTTCCTCCAACACAAGACATGACCTGTCACTTCCATGAGCTGCCTCACCTTGGTCAAAAGGGAACTGAGCACTATTGGCACAGGCTGCCCAGTGACGCCAGGAGTCACCGCCCCTGGAGGTGTTCAAGAACTGTGGAGATGTGGCACTGAGGGATGTGGTTAGTGGGCATGGTGGGGATGGGTTGGGGTTGGATGTGTGATCTTAGTGGTCTTTTCCAACTTTAATCATTCTACAATTCTGTAATTCTCTGAAGATCGGCAGCTCCCGCAGTTCATCTTTATTTTCCAGGACTGATCTAATCCTACAGCTCAGCAGCAGCATGATGGGGATTGTGACCCACATCAGAGCAGGGCAGAGCCATGCAGCCACAGATCTGTGGCCACATCTCCTGTCACTGGGGGCAGCCACGTCCAAGCAAGGCTTTCATAGCACTGCCTGACTTGGGAAAGTGTCACCTCTACATTTGGATACCTCTGTCTGCATGCCTGGAGTGAGTAATCAGGGGTCATCTCCCACTTTCCAGTGCCCCAGACAAGGGCACTGCTATTAAAGAAAAATAACATTGTTAGGAGCCCCAGGCACCCACTGCTGTCTCTGTCTTTTCCATACTGCTGATTAGTTGCAAAGCTCTTAAACTCTCCTATTTTTACCTGCATTACATCTCTCTTGCTCTTTTTTTTTCAGCATTCATCTCATTTTACCATGTATGGTGCTTCTCTAGTCTTTGTTTTGCCTGCCTGTTACCAACAGTAAGTACTGATTCTATATAAACCTAAGTATGCACTGTACAAAATTGAGTACTTTAAGAGGGATTAAGCTGGTTAAACACAATTGGAAGAAAGATGATTTTAAAAAGCCGGTAAATCCATGAACACATCATAGTTTTCTACAACACGAAAAAGTAAAACGAAGCCCGGCTTTGGAAAATGAATGCTTAACTCCTTCTGTCCACATAGCATGGAGGAGCAGAGAGCATCTCCCATTGTTTCCATTCAGGGCAGCAGAACCACATTCTTCCCCGGCCAGAAGCTGGCAACTGTTTGGCCACCCAAACCTGGTGATTCGGCAAGAAGCAGCTCTTCATGCTTTTTTTTTCTTTTCAAAAATAGAAGAAGTCAGAAGAGGAAAGTCACAGCAGCACCAGCACAGCGCATTGCCATTTCTCCATGCTCACCACTCTGCCATCAGCAGTGGGTGGAAGAAGCAGAGCAAACAAGATAAGTAAAGGGTATTAGGACATGTGCGGTCATTAATTGAAGTCCTGACAACTGCTCGTGTCTCAGGTACTTTTCTTTTACGTGCAAATACTCTTCCCACAATGACCCTGATCTTCAGAGCACTTAATATGTTAAATATTTCAGGCAGCATCCAGATGCCCTGTTACTCTCGGGAAAAATTGTCCAGAGCTTGAACTGTTGTGCAGGAGAACAGTGTCCATCTTGGCACAACAAAGAATTTTGAGCTGCTTAAGAAGCAAGTACGCATGTGTACCCAAGGTACACATGGCTTTTTCTGTATGGTGCGGCCAACCTTTGACCACTGGCCTATGTCAGGCTACCCAGGGAAGCACCCACAGAAGGTGGAGTCCCCAGCACTGGAGGTATTTAACAGACGTGTGGACATGGCTTTAAGGGACATGGTTTAGTGATAAGACTTGGTAGGGCAGGTTGATGGTTAGTCTTGGTGATCTTGAAGGTGTTTGCCAACCTAAAAGATTCTATGAGCTGTACTTCTAGATCCTGTGAGGGCAGTAGGTATCACATCTGCCCTGCTGATTGCTCCTCCTGGAGCTGGCGCAGACAAAGAAACAAACCAATACATAAATAAAGAGGTCAGCACCTTTCACCACAAAGGAAAAAAAGAGAAGGCGCTTCAAAAAATAGAAGAGGGATGAAGAGCTGAGCATCTACAACCACTGCCTCCTGTATCGTCACAAAAGGACATTATCAAAGACATGTAAGCTGCTCATCCAACTATTCCAAACATAAAATCAAAGAAATCATATGATCATAGAATGGCTTTGGTTGGAAGAGACCTCAAAGCCCACCCAGCCCCAACCCCTGCCATGGGCTGGTTGTCCCCCACCAGCTCGGGCTGCCCAGGGCCCATCCAACCTGGCCTTGAGCACCACCACAGCTCTCTGGGCAGCTGTGCCAGGGCCTCACTGCCCTCTGAGTAAAGAATTTCTTCCTAACATCTAACCTAAATTTTTGCTCTTTTAGTTTAAAGAACATCTCAGTGCCACTCTAGGTAATAAAAAAAAAAAATTATGTCATTTATGGAAAAGTTTATATAGAGAGAGCAGGTAAGAGCTTCATTTCCTGCAAGGAGAGTTGAAGAAGTGCTCTCTGCTTTCTGAATCCTCAGGATAAGAGCCTATACTTCACTAGCGTAAAATGTGGCAGCTTTGATGTTCCTTAAACATCAGTGATGTGTAAGGAACAGGAGGAAACGTGACTGCTGTAGACAGCATGGTCCTCAGACATGCAGTGCTGGGAGCGCCGGCAGCACGCAGCAGGAGCCCTGCAGCAACACACAGCCAGCAGCACAGGTGTGCAAACTGATGCGTTACCACCCTTTGAATTTCACCAGAGAAAAGTTGACTCTTGAAATACATCAAAAGGGAAACCATTTCCATTTTACATCTCTTTCATGTTCGCATAGAAATTTGCATTTTTAGATATCACAGCATGTCTTTGATCTCTCTCTGGAATGATCACATTGTCTTCAGCTGAATTTCTTGTGATTGAATATGTCAAAGCAAAATTAACTGTAGCAAATTTCACTTTGATACACCTGTAGGTTCCTGACTTTATGGACATAAATGCAAAAACAGCAAAGAGCAATTAAGTGGCTGCTCAGAAAAATCTCATCATCTTACACACCTTGTAATAGGTTGCTCGGGTATGGCCATCACTACAGGTTCCCAGTGGTCCATTCTGGCTTTAACATCTATGGATGTCTACACATGCGTAGGGCAGAGACTCTGTCAAAGCAATAATTCCATGCTTAGACCAAAGCACTTGCATCCTCAGGAGGATTTTATCATGTAATCTGTAGCCATTGCTACTTCTTTTCCCAACATTTTTGTGTACCTCTGTAGAAACATGGTCTTTTAGCACTCGGGAGGATAAGCCCAAACAGATCCAGGTATTCACAGAATTTCCTGCTTTACATTAGTTGTAGCTTGTGGCAACATGCACGCTCGCTATGGAAACACTGTGTGTACCAGAGCCTGAGCACATGTACAACCATGGAGTGCCACCTTCTGTTTCGCCACGAACATGGAGCTGGAGGAGCACGGACACATCGCTTCAAGTTTTAGATAAAAAATTAACTCCTGCCTGTTAAAAGCAGTGCAACATCACTTACCCGTATACCTGCTGGGAATCTTCCCTTTTGTTATCACCTGCAATTTCTGCCTGCTTGTCAGGTGTCGTGGCTTCAGCAGCGCTCACCCAGCAGCTGTCCCTGAGCAAGGCTAAGTCAGCGAAAAACACATTTCTTTTTTTCTGTATATTGCACAGCAGCATTGCAGACAAGTCTGAGCTTCCTTGGGAAAGGAGCTGGAGCTCCTTGTCAAGCTGCTTGTTTGCGACTGCTGCTTAACAGTTCCTGAGTTTAACTGCAAACCATGGAAAATGGCTCATTTCCCTTCACTGGGGTTGTGAGCTGTCTTCTCCATCAAAGCGTCAGTGGATGGTCCATGCTTTCCCTGTATTCACAGGTGCTTGATAATGTGATGGAAGTAAAGTTTCAGTTCACCATCTCCTCAGCAAAGTTCACTGTACAGATAAACTAATGTGAAAATCCATAAAACCCAGATACAACATTTGGTTGTGTTCCCATTAGCGAATATAACTTAGTCCCCAGTTGTACTCTGTACCCTTGTGAGGAGCACCAGGGGAGGGTCAGGGCTCTCATCTGCTTTATCAGTAGGACGAAAGAATAGGGGAAGGATATTTCCAGACATCAGACCCTGTTATTTCTTATGTCTTACAGAAAGCCCCTATTAGCCAGGGCGCTCTCACCCCATGATACTTCCACAACAGTCAGCTTCTCAGCTTCTGCTCATTTTCCAATCCTCCCCATTTGCGGGGTGGAAAAAGTGGAGGGGAAATGGAAATGTGGAGAAAAGCATTAAATTGTTCATTCTTCCTGGGTCCCATGGAACTGGTGAAGTTCACATGCAGCGTGTACTACACTCTTCCAGTTCTGGTTTTACAAAATGAATAGCAAATCTGAAGGTTCACTACAGTTAATTGCTTTTCATTTGGCCAGCAGAGTACACGGGATCAGGAGGCAACATTAATCTTGCTAGTCTTGTCCCAGTTGGCCTAATGACTATCATGGCGTGATCTATTAATTCTTTTTTCAAGAAACGTATCTGATAAATTCTTTTATAAACAGAGGACAAAAGCAGTGTTTCATTTTTATAAAAGTGAATTGTTTTCTTTTTATAACATTGATTTTTTTTACAGCATTCTACACCTAATGCTCAATACTTACATCAGAAAATGACACATCAGTCATGCAATCATAGAACCGTTTGAGTTGGAAGGTACCTGTAAAGGTTATCTCGTCCAACACCCCTGCAATGAACAGGGATGTGTTTAAATAACTCCATCACCAGCCCTACTCTGGCAATGCCAGACAAAAAGCAGAGAAGAAGACAGAGAACTAAAGACACAGCCTTCCCTACGAGCTTTCCTGTAGTTTACCCGCAGTTTGTTTAAGCAAAGCCAGGCTTTGGAGTCAGTGTTGACACTCCCCATGCTAGTATTGGTGGTCACCACTTCTTGGGCTCCAGCTGACTTTTGCCATAACAGATCTGATGCCTCCTGGTTTACGGATCACTTTTTCTAAGCAAGCCTAACTGTGAAACTAAATGAAAGAAAAATAGCATAAGAAAAGGGATTCCCAAAGACACTTGCATCTGAGATGGTTATTTTAGGCTCCTTTTCCAGTTACCGGGACAATACAGGCCATAGTTCATCTCATCCTAAAAATAACTCATTGGAGGGGCATGGATAAATTGTGCTAAAAACTGCTAAACATCCATTCTTTGTGTGCATTTTTGTGCAGCACAGATAAAACACAGCATTCATTGTGATTCCACCACAATAACGTCTTTCAAGAGTTAAAGAACAGTGAGTCTCCCCCACATCAGTAGAGCTGTTTTCATTTTTGTGCAGTCAGAAGAATGTAGAGTGGACTTTCTCACTAATGTCAGTGACTGGCAGGATCAGAGCTCCCATTTTTACATCTTACCACTACCATTAACCAGATTGTGCTTGTTCTGTCTGGATCCGGTTTCCACTGTACCAGGGGCTGCGCAAGCAGGGAAACTATTAGAGAGTGTCCAAAAGAAAGGCTGTAAAGATGGGGAAGGGTCTGGAGGGCGAGGAGTGTGAGAGGCAGCTGAGATCCCCTGGTGTGCTCATCCCAGAGAAGAGCAGGCTGAGGGGAGGCCTCATGGCAGCCTGCTAACTGCAGTGGGGGGGGGGGAGGAGGAAGCTGGGGGTGAGGGAAAGGGTCTGCACTAGAGGGCAGTGGGCATGGCCCTGAGCTGCCAAAGCTCAGGGGGCATTTGGACAGTGCTCTCAGTGCTGTGTGGACCCAAGGGTTGAAGTTGATAATCCTTGTGGGCCCCTTCCAACTCAGGATATTCTGTAGTTCTATGATTCTATGATTATTTTAGGTTTCAGGAAGTATGATCATTTTCTTTTTTGATACATGCTAATCATCATATTGCTGCCAGAGGTGAGAAACGGGCAGCCTTAGCCAAGCTCTTATTCAGTTATGCATGTTAATGCACAGATAGATAGAAAAATTTGAAGGACTGCAAAATGCAGGGCATCAGCTATACTTGCAGGGAACTGACAAGCAAGTGAAAACTGGGTGAAAATGAGCCAGGTTGTTGGGCTTTTAATGGGAACTGTTCAGTTTTCAAGAGCAAGGCCATCCCAGCTGTCACCATCGATGTAACAGTGAGAGAACAGGCAATTCCATGGCTGGTATGCAAGCAAAATAAAGTGTTCTGCAAAAAGAGGAAATCAATATTTCTGTGTATCCTTGGGTATACGTTCCACCTGGGGTAAAACACTAATGCGGTAAACTGTGCTTATAGCTGTTCCCATTTAGAAGCTTTGTGCTTTAATTACACTAAAAATATCGGAGGCTGGATTAAGATTTGGCAAAAAAAAACAGTCGTCAGACCTTTTGATCTCAGTCTCTGTGGGCATGTTCTGCAATACCTGCTAAGGAAAACAGATTGCCACTGAACAGAGATCTGATTATTTGCTTCTTGTCTGACCTGAGGAAGTGCAGCGGAACAAAGCATTCAGTCTTCAGACGAGTCCCGGCCTTGGCCGAGAGCCCTCTGGCAGCAATGCAGCATGAAGAGTGCTGAGATAACGTCCCTGAACCCTGGAAAGGACCAAACGTTTGTGTGCCTGACTGGTGGAACTCTGCTGCTGCTTGTAATGTAAGCGCAAAACAAAGCAGGAAGATTTCAGCATCCTGACCTGAGCAAGAGGAGAGCTCTGGGTAACCCGGTGCTTTTGCAGCTGCGCCTTCCTCAGTGTAGACATTATCTCTGTTATCTGTGCTTATCTCTGTGGCTGGATCACAGCTGCAGAAGGTAATCCATAGCCAGGCCAGAAAACTGCTGCCAAATAAAGCCTGCGGTATAAAAACCAGTGCTGCTGAGGCCACGTAACAGCAAAGATCCAGGGTGGTCCTGAGGCTTTCCCAGTGGTGACCCTGTGGGACCAAATTTCACTTCTATAATTGCATTTCACTCGTGTTTCTTCCAGAGGATACTGACCACTGCAGGGTGTGGACAGAATCCATGCGGCCAGTTTAAGCTCAGAATGCTCATACTGCTCCTTGGGGTGTGGTATGGGTGACCCAAGTGCCTATGACTCCTCTTGTTCAATGTTGTGTTTAAAACCGACAGCAACTTTTGGGCTAGAAGCCCAAAAATTCATTCCTATAAAGAAGAGCATTGCTGGCAGGGCTTCATCAGCCAGTGCACGTGTTACTCTTCAGGGTGTTTTTCTCTCCAAGGCACAGGAAGCCTGGGTGGAAGATTGGAGCATGCTGATCTTAACTGCATGGGTCACGTTTCCATGTGTTCACTCCAACCCATTATGCTGAGGTTTTACTTTGGATGCCCATGCATGGGAGAGCAAATTAATGCTCTATTAAACTTGTAAGACAAAAAGGAACGCAATTTTCAGAGAGAAAGGAAAAAAGAAAAACAACACTTCATGTGACTCATAATAGCCGGGGCAATGGCTGCCACCAGCACAGAGCACTCTGTGCCTCTCTGCTTGCCCACAGCCCGCTGCTCTGCCTTTGTAGGAAATTCCAATTGAAGATAGAGGAGGAGCAGAGCAATTGGCCCGGCTATTTTGATTCCCCAGTGTCTGTTTCCCTCTCAGATTTTAGGTCCTCCAGGAATGAAATCCATGTGGTTATGCCCACTGCGAACACAGGAACACAACACAGCATTATTTCCCGCTGACTCTGTTTGTGCTGCAATTTGTGCTATTGCAGAGATCAAAGGGATGTAAAGCACTGAGAATATGTAAACCTATTACTAAATTAAAGCAATGTAAACACAGCGCATGGAAGGAACAGCTTGACCTTCGTTCACTGCTGCTGCTTTCAGAGCAAATGCTGCATTGGTGCTGTGTCTCCATGGTAAGCTCTGCTGTGGCCATGTAGGCAACCACAGCACTTGGATGTAGGGTGATACACCAAAAGCTCTCCGCAGATTTTCCCTGAGCTTTGGTGAGTGAAGAGATGTTTCCACCATCAATTGCTTTGCACTACCATGGTAGCTTTTTCCTTGTAGATCTTATAGCACTTTATTAGTCACAGAATCATAGAATCATTTAAGTTGGAAGGAGCCTTTAAAGGCTATCAAACCTAACTCCCCTGCAATGAACAGGGACACCCGCAGCTATATCAGGTGCTCAGAGCCCCATCCAGCCTGACCTTGAGTGTCTCCAGGGGCATCCACCACCTCTCTGGGCAACCTGTGCCAGTGCCTCACTACATTTATTGGAAAAAAAAAATTCTTCCTTATATTCAATCTAAATCTCACCTCTTCTAGTCTGAAACCATTTTCCTTGTCCTATCACAGCAGACCCTGCTAAAGAGCCTGGCCTCTTCTTTCTTACAGCCTCCCTTGTTTTCCCTATAGCTCTGTGGGCCAGATCACTGAGCTGGACATGGGGTTGCAGGGCACAACTGGGTGGAGATACCCCATGCTGCCATCCACACCGCTTTAACATTGTGAAGAATGTTTCAAGTTCAAAGGTACTTCACCTGCGTTCTAACCTCAGTTTGGTTTGGGAGAAGAATGACATCTCAGTACAGGCTGATGCTGAGGCATTTCTAAACAAGCCATGGAGAAGCTGCATCCCAGAACGGCAGGATACTTGAACAAAAGCCCTAGTTTTTAAACCATATCAAAAATATGGTTCTAGGCTTTGAAGACCAATGGTTTCATCAGCCAAGAAAGATGCTATGGTTGGACATGGACTCTGACACTCCTCCAAAATCCATCTCATGTTTAATAGCAGACTGTGCGGTGGCTGGAGCAGAGATGTCTCTGTGACATTTCCACTAAAGGTATGAATTCTTTTAGCCTAAAGCTGAAAAGCATCTGACCTGAGATATAACTACTTACTTATTTTCTTTTAGCACAGTGGAGCAGTACTTGTGAAATCAGATGACTGACAGCCCTGCAAATTCAATATGCCCGCAGCACAGCACATTGCCTGGGCAATGTTTCTTATCCTGCTCTGGGAAAACCAGGTGGGCAGGATGCCACCGAAACTAATGCATAATTCTCCCTTCATCCAGCTGTAGCATTTCAGAGGGATCAATATAGAAGGCTTTAATACACCATGAGCACCATAAGAAATGAATGAATCCAGGAGGGACGATGTGGGCAGACTCCTTAGTCGGCCTGTCACTGCAGTAAGGTCTTGGGCCGGACTGAGACTCCTGGTGACTGCCCAGACACAAAGCCATGCTGATACTCTCAGTCACCCAGGCCACTTTTCTTTAGTACTTAGTTGTGTCTGCGTATGCCTAGACTGCAAGGGCAGTGTTCTTCAGTGTTCTTAAGAATATCCATGCAGGTCTGCATCACGGGAAGCAATGCCAGCCCAGTGCCCAGGTCGTGCTCTGTTCCCCCCATTCCTTGTTCCCACTGTCCTTTACCCCACTCATTTGCCCCCACTACAGCACTTACGTAATGCCATACACATGCACTTCTGCAGCTCAGAAGGGGAAAGCTGATATCCCAGTACTGCCAGCTTCTGCATGCTGACTTCCTGAAGCAAAATAAGATTTCTATAGACAGTTTCATAAATTGAAGCATAATCCTCCAGGTATTAATGGTGCAGCATTCTGCTCCGTCTGTTGGATCTTTGATGCTGAAGCACCTTGCAGCAAAGTTACACATTTGCCTTATGTAGAAATGATGTACACATTGCTTTTTCATTGCAAACTCCAAACACAAGCCAGCAGGTAAGCCACAGGGAATCAACGTATGTATCCGTGCACATAAAGGCCTATACACAGATAAGAATTAGAATTTCTGGCTTCATCTGAGAAGCAGAAAGGCAAGCTTGAAAGCACAGAAAGCCATAAACTCCACTTTGCCAGGGATGGAATGGGCAGTAACAGGGCAAGCAGGAAATTTGTTGTCCACTCCTCATGCCTATCCTGCCAAGCAAGCCCTGCTGCAGCATAGGGGCTCATTTCTAATCTGTCCTGAAGCTCAAAGAGTCAAATTTAAGCTTCTGAGTGGAAGTAATACTGCAATCACTTGAATACAAGGAAGCAGGTCCCAGAGCCACCTTGCATTTGCCTAACTTCAGATAGATAACCCATTTGCAATTATCCTCTTCATCTGAACTGTTTCATCTGTTCAGTTCCTTTATCTTCCCCATTTCTGTGGTAGCCCCAGATCTGCCAGACCACCATACAACCAGATAGGCAGAAGCAGTGCAGTGCGTAAGTGTGGTAATGGTGTTATCTCAGTGTTACTTAAAACAGCAATCCCATTCTAGACTAAGACAGGCAGATATAACATAGAAATTTGCATGTGTTTTTAAAAGACTAAAGTGCTGGCTTTCTAGCAGATACTGGAGTCTAGATATACCAAGGAAGCTTTTCCATGAGAGCTGATGGCACTCGGAATAGCCCCACATCACTTGTGGGCTTTTGGAATCCACGGGACACGTGTGTTGGCAGAGCAGTGGAAGCAGCACAAGGCTCACCAATACCCCAGACAGACTTCTGGCAGTCTGCATGTACACCAGCATTCAGCGCCAGGAAAAAGGCATTCTGCTTTCTCTTAGGACAGGATGGCACTGTGCCTTCCTAAAGCTGCCTTTGTGAAATAAATTAGGTCATGTACAAGTAAGTAAACAGGAGATGACCTACAAAGATGTAGTCTTTCTGAGGTACCTGAGGCCTCGCGGAAGCAGTATCAAAAGAGAAACAAGCTAAATCGTCAGTTTGGTTTGGGGTTTTTTTAAGGATGTGGGTCTAAGATATGATCTGTCATTGCTTTCAGTACCTCTCTGCATGGAGGCAGCACACCACCAAACGCTGTTCAGGCACTTACTTACACAACAAGCTACAACATGGAGGGCAGTGGGATGCCCCAGGGACCAGACCTGGCACCTCACGGGGCTGAGCTGTACACTCAGGTCTGGCTCCCCAATCTGTTGTTTAGAAACTCTGACCGTCTCAGAAGCTCTTCAGCTCTCTGCGTGTGGTTAAGCCATAATTAAGGCAAGGAGATACATAATTCCGTTCTTCATCTCACTTCCCAGCCAACTGACAGCTCCCCAGCCTGCCTACGTGCAACCCTGAAAGACCACCAAACTAAGAAAGCCAAGCATATACCACTCGTTCCATGACATGACTTCTTCAGTGCTGAATATCACAACCCGTCAGAGCAGACTGAGCTGCTTCTGGGTGCTCCAGCAGCCCATCTCCCATTAAGAGGGAAGTGAAAGCAAGATGCAGGAGATGACCCACAGAAAAAGTGTAGCAGATAGGTGTACAGGGACATAAACTGACCCCTAGAGCAACAGAAACAGAATATATTTAAGCCCAGAAAAAAAACCACCAACAATCCAAGCACCTAGATACTACATTCAGTTGTCCTACAACTTGCAGACGCTGTTTAAAATGCCCACTGTGTGGCCAGCTGGAATGATCAGGGAACTGTTAAAAGCTCATGCAGTTGTAATATCATTAGTTATAATATCATGTAATATCATTACCATACGCCTTGCAGCCTCACATGTGTACAGAAGGGAGGAGTAAGATACCAGAGACTAACCTTGGCTTGACGTTCAGTGCCCTGATGGAAGTGGTGGACTCAGTGTCCTTGGAAGAAGCAGGTAGATGTGACACTAAGGGACATGGTTAGTGGGCATGGTGGGGATACGTTGATGTTTGGACTAGATGACCTTAGAGGTCTTTTCCAACCTTAATGATTCTATGATTCCAAGGTCCTACTGGTACTCAATCCAGAGGCTAAGCAGAGCATACATCATGCTTGTCTGCGCAGGATGAAAATGCTCCCAGGTGTGAGATCCAAAGGGAATCCTCCCAGCCCTGGTCAGGTCACCAGGGGATGCTCATCAGCTTTCAGAGTTCCTGCACATTTTTCATCGTAACGCATTTCTATCACCACCTGGGTGATGCCCTTCTGTTTATCCCAAGCTGCAGAAAGTACTGTGTGGACAGAAGCACTGACCAGAACCTCTCGGCACTCCATCCCTTCCATGCCGTCACCTAGCAGAGAGCGGGGAGAGGGGGTCTGTCCCTGGAGCCCCATACATCACTGCTGCAAGGGCTGGGTGGGATTTGTCAGTCACCTTAATGGGGTAAGAAGAGAAAGTTTTGGGATGTGCACTGGACTTCAGACCAAACCAGCTGTTAGCAGTATCCCACTATTGCTTCTCAGTAACTTGCAGCCCATGATGAAGTATAACCTTCCTGTCCCCTTAGCGCTGAGCAGGAGGCCACATCTCCTCTCTGCCATGCAGGTGTGTGCAGAGGAAAAAAAAGTTTAACCACTAACTCATCAGCTCCTGTAGACTGTTCCTGCTCCTGTTCCTCACTTTAATAACTTCCTAATTAGCAGAAATAGAAATGACCAAAACTGTAATGACAACTTCAGGCAAAGAATCCAGAAGGAAAATTACATATCAAAACCAAAGTAGTGGCATCTTCTATACACCTAAAATTATTTCCTCAACGTGGCTTTCCGAAGACATTAGCAATTAGTATATAATATCCCAAGAAGGAAATGAAGCACCTTAGAAGGAAGAGGTGGAAAAGCTGGTTTCCATCAGTTGAGAGCCTGACCTCATGTTCCTTGTAACTTGTGAACTGCAAAGCAGAAGAATACCACCAGTGCGACACACAAATAGACTGCTAGAATCTGCAAAGGTTTGGGAAACCTCATTCCCTCTAGCTAATAAAAAGTAAAGCGAATGAAACAGACTCTTCTTTTTTTCTTTCTTTTTTTTTTTCCATTTTAACTGGGGCTGTCCAAGTGAGCATTTCAGCTGCCATCTCCGCACCGCATCTTCCTGCACTGAGCACTGCTCTCCCAGTCCTTTCTGACAGTTTTTATAGTACACAGTGAAGGTTTTATTGAATACTCACCTCTGAGGACGAGAATAAAACAAACAGTCATAACTTGGAGGAGGAGGTTACTTCAACAACTTCACACAGACTTGGCAGAATGCTCACTGTTTGTGTTTCGGATTAAAGTAGCCTTTTTAATGACTAATTTTATCCTTTACTAAGGGCAGATGCAAAATGAGTGAAACTCTGATTCCAATGAGAGCAGCGTCCAAACTCCTGTTGACACGAGACAGTCACACGCACCCAACCTAGCAAGCAGCCATAGCTTTAGCCGGATTCCTGCCTCTGTGCCATTCTGAAAGGCTCATATTCCACGGGCCAGTTGTGTCACCAGAGGTGACCAGAAGAGCCCGTGCCTCACCTTATCTCCAGCCACCTTCTATCAGAAGGTTGAAGGAGGTTGTATGTTGCAGTGCACGGTTAGGAAGAGCTCTTTCGCCGCTGCATCCTCAGCTCTCTCTGGAGTTTCCACACACGCTTGCTGTCACAGATGTTTTCATCCTCACCCTCCTCCTCAATGCATGAAAAGCATTGGTCAAAAAGAGGATGGGAAAGGGACAGAAGACTGCGGCAGAAGAACCCAGAGGAGCTGGTGGTAGCTTTGGTTTTGTCTTGCAGGGGCAGAGGTAGAAACAAGCAGATGACACCTGAGATGCGAGCTGATGATACAGCCTTGTACACCTGGAGTATTTCCTGGAATCAACTGTGCGCCTGTAAAAGTGAGGGTCTGTCCCATAGGACCTAAATCAAAGCCCACAGAGGACAGGGCCCAGTGCTTCAGCCCAGCCCTGTATTCAATAACAACCTGTCTACAGCCACAGTGGAAACTTATACAACAAAAACCTCCAGATTTTTAGCTGAGGGCAATAAATCCCAATCTTTCAATTTCCAGTTACATCAGGGAAATGCATTCTTTTAAATTCTTGCTATTATTTAAAGTGCTTTTGTAAAATGGTAGAATACATTTAATATCTGAACGTAGGAATAAAACGTAGATTTGAGATAATGGCAGCAATTTTCATGTTTACAATAAAAAGCCACCATGAACGACAAGGAAGAGTAATTGAGCACCGGTCAGGCTGTCCTCTTCCTCAAGGGACTCGGTGCAGAAAACATTCTTCATCACAGTCACCGCAGATGACAGAACAGTGAACCTGTGATTTTTTTCATGAATATGCACTGTGGTGCTTAATGGGAGCTCAAGCATAGCACAAATTCTGCTCTACTTAACTCATCTTTTCACAGCATAGACACACTGAATGCTTTTTCACACTAAGGGTGGTGAGGCACCGGCACAGGGTGCCCAGAAAGGTGGTGGATGCCCCATCCCTGGAAACACTCAAGGTCAGACAGGACAGGGCTCTGAGCACCTGATGGAGCTGTAGGTGTCCCTGTTCACTGCAGGGGAGTTGGACTAGTTGGCCTTTAAGGGTCCCTTCCAACTCAAATGATTCTATGAATAAAATATTTGAGCTCATAGAGCATTTTTGATGTAATGAAAGACTGAAAATCCACAGGGCTACCTGACAAAATCCTCAGAAATAAATTGCCAGTGCTTTCTTTCTTCTAGGATTCAACGTCCCATCATCCAAAACACCTACAGTGTCTTTTACTTCAGTGATGAATTTGAGGACATCAATGCTTAACTATCATCTTCCATAACATTTACAGCCAAGCCTTGGGCTGATTAATCAAAGATGATTTAATAAGTGAAGGGAAAACAGAAATCATGCTCCGAGTTTCAAATTTTGCTGTCCTTTGATAGTTATTAGAAGAACATTATTAAAATCCTAAGTGTTACTAAAATAGCCCTATTTTTAACTCTATTCACAACATTTTAACCCATACAATTACAGGTTAAAAAGGACCCAGATTCCTTGAAGGAGTTCACCAGTTCAGAAAAGCACTGGCTTCTTAGGGCAGAACTTTCATAGAATCATAGAATGGCCTGGGTTGAAAAGGACCACAATGATCACCCAGTTTCAACCCCCCTGCTGTGTGCAGGGTCGCCAACCACCAGACCAGGCTGCCCAGAGCCACATCCAGCCTGGCCTTGAATGCCTCCAGGGATGCACTTAATGGGGGATTTCCACTTAACCGGGGCTTGTGGCTTCAGGACGCTTCCTAAACACTGCACGCCATCCTGCCATAGGAATAGACATAGATACGGTGGCCTCAAGGATCATTTATAACCTGACGGCACAGAAGAAAGAGGAGGATTATATGGACTGGAACTGCTAAACAGTTAAAAGCAATATTCGAGTTATTCAAACAGTGATTTTTTCTGATTAGAAATAGGTGCACATACTTGGATCCGGATTTATCATTAGTTAAATACCATTTAAATCCGTGTTAAGTCACCACGCTCGCTACATCAGCCTGTAGATTGAATCAGCTCCTTGCTTCCTACAAAGGAATGTTCACACACTTAAAACAAACACCATTTTATGTGACTGTTGGATAAAGAGCGAGTTTGAAACTAATCGGCCTTAACTCACATCTCACTCAAAAGTCAGCAAACAAGAGTGAACAAATGGTACCCAATGTTTGGCAGAAAAATATCCCCACCCTTTTCCACCAGCCAGAGCACAATCCTGGCTGGAAAACCTGCAAGTAAACATAGACCTTTGTGGGCACAGGTAAACAAGGCTTAAGCTCTCTTTACAAAACCTGGCAGTGACACAGCATAAACTACTTGAGGGGAAAAAAAGCCAGCACTGTAGCACTCACCACACCCAGGAGGGGCTGGAAATATCAAGAGGAATGCTGAAATTTACCCCAAACTACCTATGCTTTCAGCACCCTGATCTAGCTGTAGGTGTCCCTGTGCACAGCAGGGGAGTTGGTCTAGATGACCTTTCATGGGCCCTTCCAACTGAAAGGATTCTATGATCGCGTGGTACAGAACGCGGCTAAAGAGAGGCCAACAATCACTTTTGCTGCAGTGTTAATAGAGCAGAAGAATAAGAGGAGTGGGGTGTTTGCAGCTCAGCTGAAGGCATCAATGAACAAGCGCAAAAACCCCATAGCTGAAAGAGCGGCCGCAGCACTACGTGCCGAATATCAACCCCCATCCATTTCATTTTGAAATTTAAGGGAAAAAAAAGGAAGAAATCTGAGCAGCTTCAAATTCTCTGTAGGCCAAGAGGGAGCCTGTTGGCTCGCTTTCTTTTTTCAGGTTTGTGCGGTGTGGCTTTTTTCTGTTTTTTGAAACGACGTTTTTCCAGCAGTCACCCAACCTGAAGAAATGCTCCTTTTCATAGTGTGGAAATAACCCAGCACAGCCTCTACTGTGGAAATATTTACCCCAACACAACCAGGCTTCGTTCCCAACCTCAGACAGTCTGACCGATCTGTAATGAGTCGCTTCTATTGATGAAGAGGTAGAAGACAAACACAAAAGGAAACTTCATTTAAAAAGCAGTTTTCTACCCTTCGTAACGCGTATAGAAGAGGAAATAGAAAAATAGGGTCAATTTATGCTGCTTCTTTTCTATAATTTTATTGAATGTGAACCTACATGATTAATACAAAGTTACTCCATTCTGTGAAGATTAAGAGATTTTACAGTATCAAATTCCCTGAGATACTTCTGTGGGTTAGAGGATCACACGCATTTCTATATCCCACTTACAATCAGAAAGCAATTGACCTTATGAAATACAGCACATGATCTTTCCGTCTCTCCCTCCTCCCCAACATTTCAAGGTATGGAATAAAACAGCTTTTAAAAGCACATTCGTCAAGATTTCTCTACTTAAACTGGAAGATAAATCTGCTTAATTTTTACAGACTGATCACATTCTTCACCTGCAATGCCTTGTGGAGTCTGATACCCGATCTGCAAGAAATTTGCAGTAGCAGATCAGGTTATTTATCACTGAACTCAGGCTCTACAAAGTGAGTTACAAAGGACAGCCCTCAGTTTCAAACAGCGCTCAATTGTTAGGTTAGTTCTGTGAGCCCAAAGGAGCAGATGAACTAAAAACCAATATGGCCTTAAAGAGCTGCTGTATGACTGACTTCAGCAGCTGTAGACCAGGACTGAACTTCCTCCCAAATCTAATGGGAAAAGCGTGCAGTGCTAATGCAAGAACGCTGAAACTGCAATAACTGTTACAACACTGCAGTTCTCGTTATACAAAATGAAAATACTCAACCAGTAGAGCACAGTTGTGGTTGTCTCATTCCAAAGTGATGTTTCGATCATTGCACAGCTGTTTGCTAACTTTACAAAACTCGCCCCCACCAGAATTTCAGTGAGAGAAGCTGCAGATAAAGGACTGGCTGCAATCTGTGGGAATCCCCATGCTCCTGGAGCCTCATCTTCTGCCTGTGGCATTACTACTGATGACACCGAGTTGTGTGTCTCAAATCCCTCAGAAAACATTGAAAAACTTAGAAGGACGGGAAGAAAAAAGCACTGTTTGGGTCAGACTGACAACAAATACTGCCATCTCCACTACAGCTTTTCAAAGACTGCTCACTGCCTTGAAAATCGGGTTTTGGCGTGCACACACGTGCACTGAGATAAAAAGCAAAAGGAAAAAACAACAAATCAGAGAGGCGCTGATTCTGCTGTCCTGGCACTCAGCCGTTAGGTTAATGCTATACTTGGAACTGTACTTTCGGAATAACCAAACCCGGATCATGCAGTGAGGAGCACGGCTGTGCTCTGAACAACCCCTTCAGAACCGCTGGAATTAAAAGGCAGCACTGGGAACACGCCGACAGCACCCCGCATTGCGCCGAGTCCTCTCGGCTTTCCCAATAAAATCTCTACAGCAGCTCTGGCACAAACAACAGCCATGTTCACAAAGTGCTTTTAACCATCTTTCTCTGCACAAAAGCAGAAAACAATAAAAACTGCAGCTTCTGAGCTCCGACCCAGTAAATCTGTGCAAAATTATTCACGAGTTTTAACACTATTATAGGGTTTTTTCCCCCAGTATTCTTTAGTTCCATGCTTACGTAATCACTGGGCACAGGTAACTTAAAATGCAGCAGGCTGTCAGCTGCTAAGTTTGAACAGCACCTACCTGGCAGCCCTCATTGCACAAATCAAACCCCATTCTAACCTAAATAGCTCTCACACATTCGGCTTTCACTTGCATCTAACTTTCTTCTTTCCCACCTGTTTGGTGCCCGTAATTTTATTCCACCGTGGCAGCCTGAAAAGGAACTGCAAAGCTCTGGGCAGACAGAGCATGAGGAAGTGGCAGCCTAGAGTTCTAGGAACAGACTGAAAAAGAAAATAGCTAGAAGAAACCCCCCAAACCGAACACAGAAAACAGTAACTCTTTCTTCTTCCTCTTCATCTACTTCCTTCATATAACCCCTGTTTTAGCCACAGTTTAGACCTTATTCTCTACAGTAATTCCCCTTCTGGGAGGTAGCATCTGGGGACTTAACTTTGGTATCTTTGTTGCCATTATTGTTATACACACAGCAGAAAGTTAGCCTTTCCATGTACAGATTGAGCATAGCAATAAAACCCGTGCCATCCTGAGCCTTTCCCTGCTTTTTCCCGTGCGGCAGTAATTTTGCAGAGAAAAACATGCAGTCTCCTGTCAACATTCTCTAATTCCTGAATAAAGGGAGGGTGAAAACCTTCAAGCTTTCTGCCTGCCTCCTGCCTTTTCCTGTACTCAAAGCTCTTCTCCGCTTTCAAACAGGACAACTGTGCTCACTGTCAGAAGAAATACTTTCTGCCATCTGAGCTGTTTGTTCCACTCAGACCCTTCCATACACTTTTCCCTACGTGGAATTTTTATTTGGCTCAAAGAATTCTTATTTGGCTGCTGCAATTTAAAACTGCTAAAAAGTGCTACCGTATCATCACATTCTTAAGTTCAGCATTTGCGGCTCAGCATTTTGTCAGCAAATAGCTCTGATTTTCATTATAATCACCGCTGAAAAATATTTGCTTTTGTTTTCAGAACACAGAAAGCCAGCACTGATCGCGCATCCCCCACACGCAGAAGAAAGTTTCACGGTCCAGGAAGCTGTCACAGCTGACAAAATTGGTTCCAGCTGCACAGCTGAAGGACTTGGCATAGGTTATTCTGTGAACAACTCCAAAGACTGCTGAAAGTTTAACTTTGCTCTTGCAGAATCGCCTTGCCTGATGCTTCTCTGTAATTTCGTTTTGCACCGTAACAAAAATCTTCTTTTTCGTTTATTTACCTCTGTCTGTGCGCTTCTCTCACTGAGGACAGACCGCCTCTGGCAGGCAGGAGGTCTCACAGGGCTTCCCTGTGCCTCGGTGCATTCACTGCTGGGAGAAGCTGGCCAAGCACACCTCAGGAACGTCAGCTCTCAAACCAGCTGGCCAGATTCTGTACCGTCTTGAGTTGATTCCCCGCCGTCCTCACGGCCTCGCAAACCTTGCAGTAATGCTCGTCCCAGAAAGACGTGACGTGGACCTCGTACTTGTTCCGCCAGGCGAAATACCTCCTGTAGCTGGGCTTGTTTTTATCGAGGAACTTCAGGTAGGTGGCCAGCAGCCGCGGGCTGGGGAAGTCGTCCACGTGAATGAAGGAGTCGGCGGGGATGAAGCGCTCGTAGTTGGCCCTGCGGGGGCCGAGGACGACAGGCACGGCGCTGGCGGCGAAGGCGTTCCTCCACAGCTTCTCGGTGATGTAGTCGGTGTGCTGGGAGTTCTCGAAGGCCAGGTAAAACTTGTAGGCCGACACCGTCTTCACCACGCTGCCCTCCAGCAGCGCCATCCCGCGTGCCCCGTACACGTCGATGGGCAGGTGCTCCTTCAGCTGCCGGTAGTAGCGCACGCGGGCGTGCTCCTCGTTCCAGTTGCTGATGACCCAGGCCACCAGCCGGCTCTTGCGAGGCAGCACGAAGGGCCGCGGCGACGGCGGCGCGTAGAGGTACCCGTAGGGCACGAAGACGTCCGAGTCCCGCCGGTACGACATGGTCCAGTTGAAGAGCCCGGCCAGGCCCCGCAGCCCGGGGGAGTGCGAGGGCGACTCGAAGTTCATCCACACCCACAGCTGCCGCGGGGGTCGCGGCGGGGGCCCGCGGGGCAGCCCCTGGGCGCCGTGCAGCGCCAGGTCGCGGTGGTGGAAGAGCACGGCCCGCGCCTCGCCGTACCGCCCGCGGTCGGCGCTCAGGCGGCAGCCCGTGATGTTGTAGCGCCGCCGGCAGTCGGCCGGGCGCCGGGGACGGCCGAAGGGCTCCCACCACAGCAGCACGGTCACCTCGCCCTCGGGCCGGCCCGCCGCCGAGCCGCGCCGCCGCAGCTCCCGCAGGCAGGCGTACAGCGCCAGCGCGGCGCCCAGCAGCGCGCCCAGCAGCGCCCAGCGCCGCCGCCACCTCCGCGGGCAGCCCGGCCGGGCGGCGGGGCTCCACCGGGGGCCCGGCTCCATCGAGGCCGCCCGCTGCCGCCCCGGGGGAGCCGCGGGGCCGGGGCCACCCGGTGCATGCTGCTGCTGCTGCTGCTGCTGCCGCCGCCGCCTCTCAGCGCCCACCCCTGGGCCCGGCCCGGCGCACGGCGGCGCGGAGCCACCGGCCAGGGGCGGGGAGATGCTGCTGCAGCCCCTCCCGGCCATGCCTCACACCGTGGCCGCCCGGCCCCGGCCCGCCCCTCGGCCCCGCCCGCGGGAGCGAGGGCCACCTCAGGCAGAGAGTGAGGGTCGGGCACGGCCCAGATGCGGGGCAGCAGAGATGTGCGGGCATCTCTGCTCTCCCCGTTCCCTCTCATCCCGCCCCAGGCAGCCGCAGAGGTTCAGCTGGAGCTGCAAGGCATTCCCTTCGTGTTTCCGGGACAGACCTCGGGGGATTTTGATGCCCCATCCCTGGAGGTGTTGAAGGCCAAGCTGAATGGACCCTGTGCAGCCTGAGCTGGTGGGGGCAGCCAGCCCATGGCAGAGGGTTGGAGCTGGGTGATATTTAAGGTCTCTTCCAACCCAAGCCGTTCTGTGACTCTGTGACTCTTTTAAAAAGATCATACTTAAAAAAGGGAAGTCGAGCAAAGTTTTGAATAAATTACTTGTTTAGAAAAAAAAAGAAAAAAGAAAAAAAAAAAGAAAAGAGGAAGAGACAGCGGCCACAGGAGCTTTGACTTCCTGCCAACTGCACCAGCTTCAAGCAGCTGTAAGAGGATTAACAAGTTGCAAAAGCAGTAACAATTGTAAAAATAATAATAATAATTCGAAGAAGAGGATTTCTTAAAATAATTGTATTGTCATTTTAAGACTTTATTGGAACCCAAATGTCTACATTTAGTTTTTAAATCTCACGGCTATTTTTATGGTTACCAAGAAATCGCTTTTCACAGCTCTGCTTCGCAGCAAAGTATGAAGAAGCCTATCAAGTAGACCACTGGAGATGTATTTCCCAGTCATTTGCTTTAGTGAACCGAGAGGTTGTTAATTCTCACACCTTGGTGGAAAGAAAGTAATGGCCTCAATTTGTGCCAGGGAAGGTTCACAATGGAAAAATTTCTTCTCAGCAAGAGTGGTGAGGCAGTGGCACAGGCTGCCCGGGGGGGGGGGTGCAGTCACTGCCCCTGGAGGTGTTCAGGAGCCGTGGAGATGTGGCACTGAGGAACATGGCGAGTGGGCATGGGGGGGGGGGGGGGGGATTGGGGTTGGACATGGTGCTCTTAGTGGTCTTTTCCAACCTCAGTGATTGTATGATTGGAGAGTGTTTTCTGACACTGTGCATTTTGTACCCAGCAGCTGAAGATCCAAGGTCCTCTCATATGAACATGTTGAGGGCAGCAAAGTTACATCAGGAACAAATTCCCCCTGAGTGTTTGAATTGCAGCACAGCATATGCATACCACACAGGTCTTTGTGACCCATCTGTGTGTTAGTCAGGAAGTGATTCATCTCTTTACCTCAGAAATAAAGAACAGTTATGTGTGCGCGGGTGGTATTAGATTGGTAACTAGGTGACGAGCATCTGTAAACTTAATAACTGCACATAAAATAACTTAATAAAACCACAGAATGGTTTGTGTTAGAAGGGACCTTAAAGGTCATGCAGTTCCAACCCCTGCCATGGGCTGGTTGCCCCCCACCAGCTCAGGCTGCCCAGAGCCCCGTCCAGCCTGACCCTGAGCACCTCCAGGGTTGGGGCACCACAGCTCCCTGGGCAGCAGTGCCAGGGCCTCACTGCCCTCTAAGTGAAGAACTTCAGAAGGATTCAGACTAAAGAACTTCACTTGCAGACTTCCATTGTCTGTGGTCTAAGCATTCTTTATTAAAAAAAAAAAAAAGAAAGAAAAAAGAAAAGAAAAAAAAACACCCAACAGCTGTGGTTACGGTCAGTACTGTCTCTGCTCTGATCTAGTGTTGGCCAGAAGGGATCTCTAGAGGTCACTACTCAGGGAGGAGCAGTGCTGCCTTGACTAACAGCAAGAAGTTGAAAATACTCAAGGCCAGAGACTCCAGCAGACCTCTGGCAGCCTGTGCCACTGCTGTGCCACCCTCTTGAGGAAGACTTTTTTCCAACACTGGACCTCCCAGCCTGTAATTTGTGGCTGTTGCCCCTTGTTATATCCAAGGACAGGCTCCGTCACCTCCATAACCTGCCTTCAGGCAGTCGTTGACTGCTATTAAATCATCCCTTTGCCTCCTTTTCTGGAGACTAAAGAACTCAGTCTCTCATTTTATGTGCTGTAGGGCCCCGCATCATCTTGGTAGCCTTCCATTGGATTTTCTCCACGTTCTCAACTTCCATCTTGAAGTGAGAGGCTGGAAGTGGGCACAATATACCAGGTGCCTCCTCACAAATGCTGAGTACAGGGGGATGATTATTGCCTTCAATCTGCTGCACGCATACCTGATGTTGCTCAGCATATGGCCTGCTTTACTTTCAAGGAGAGCTCATGGTTGGCTCACATTCGACTTACTGTTCACCGAGCCCCCAGGTTCTTTCCAGCATGGTTGTTTATCAGCCAGCCTGCTCCCTCCCTGCGCCAGTGTAGGGGACTTTTCTGCTCTATGTGCAGAACGTTTTCTCTTCACTGAGTTTCCCACGATTTCTGTTGGCTCAGCCTAAGTTTCTCCAGGAGTCTCTGAATTGAAGTTGTTCAAACCAGCATGTCAACCCCCCCTTTCTAGTTTAGCATTGTCTTCAATATGATGTGCTAGCTAACAGCAGAACAAAACAGCGTGCAATAATCACAGGGCCTACCTGGACAAACAACACTGATTTTACTCACAGAACAGGAATTTTGGTTCTTCAGCCATTTCTGCAGGTAATGTGAGAAATTTTGGAGCCATGAAGATCAGCGGGAGAGCTCCATTGGCTTCTGTTGAATCATGATTCACCCAATGAATTGGATTGTATCAGCTGCAACGTCAGTTCTTATTTTCCTTCAGGAGCATACGTTTGATATATGACTGGAGAAAGCTACACCAGATTCTACTTGCCTAGTCTAGTTTTCATTCCTGTTCCTTGAAGATGTATTGATAAGTTCCACAACCTGGTCAATTAGAGCCCACTGATCATGCCAGACCCAATCCCACATGCAGTGAAGTCAATAAAAATACAGACATTAATTCCAGGGTTATGAATCATTTCAAGGGTTATTAATTCTGGGGTTATGAAACAAGTTACCATGGGGGTACTTACAAGCCAAGCAGTGACAGCTTTGAAAAAAAAAATGACTATGCACCCCTTCTTTCACAAACAGCACCTCAACCAGAGCTGGGAACATGGTGGCTGATGCAGCATTTGCCTTTCCTAAATTTCTTCTGCACAAAGGTAGTTGTTTCTTTCATCAAGCAGTTTTGTTCCCCCTGACTTGGGAAGCACCCACTGACACTGCTTTTGGAGGTTAACCAGCCCAGGACTCAGCTGTGGACTGAGGACCATGCATACTTTTTCTACTGCATACACAAATCAGGGAACTGTGGCTCAAGCGCCCCATGGAAATCGCAGTATTTCCACTGTTGCTGATAGCCAGGAATTTAAAACAAAATGCCATCTGTTGGTAACAAAACTTTTGCAAGACAAAAAATATTTTGCTTATTTGAAGACTAAATATCTGCAGTCTCTAACAGCGGTAAATGTGTTTTCCCAGCTGGCTTCCCCTTGTACTCTGACTCACTCTGTTTTGTTACACGGGAGAAGCATTTAAGCCTAGAAGACTCTTGAAGTTATCTGTCAACTGCCTTGAAAACACATTTTAAAAGGTACTGAAAGATGTTGTATTTTCACCCACAGACTTCAAGTCAGTTGTTCCATCAACCAGGAAAATCCTGTGCATTTCTTACCCTAAATGAATGTGACCAGCTTGAAAGAGCAGCACAATCTATTTGAGACCAAAATTACACTGAAGAGTGACTCTGAAATCTCTTCGTCATAAACAGCCCCTGTGATAGCGATGCAAGTTTTTGTCAAGTAAGGCCCTACATCCTCTCTGCGAAAGAGTGATAAAAGTTTCATTCTGTATAAATTGCATGCTGTATTTTAGTATGAAATGTAAATGCATGTAATCTGATTGACTAATTTTTATCGTAGGGATTGTGATCTTTCTGCTTGGAAGTTTAACATTCTAAAACGTGACCAGAGATAAAATATTCAGTCGAAAGGTGACGCCCATCTCACTGGATGAACATTGGATGAACAGCTTCTGAACAGCCCATGTGACTGCATATGCAGCAAATGTGATGTTAAAATATTCTGCCTGACTACAGTTCCACTTGTGACTGAGCAGGTCTGTATTAGAACTGTACAAAGTTGACATTTCCAGGTCAAGGCACAGGCACAGATACATCTGCTGTGCACACTGTGGGTGGAGGATCCTGTCCCAGCACACTTCTACTTTCTGGTGCAGCACTCATCTTTGTTCACTGGTATAGATCAGAGCCAAAATTGGAGCAGCTATCCTTCCTGCCAAAACCACACAATCCTCAGATAATCAGACAGGTGTGTAGTACCCAGCTGAAATTTGGCTCAGTGGATATCTGTTAGCAGTTAGCATGGATGCTCCAGCAGGGCGATTGGACTAGACAATCTTTCGAGGTCCCTTCCAATCCCTGACATTCTGTGATTCTGCGATTTTTAGCCTTGTGTTTTGGAGCACTGAATGGCATCTTAAGCAGCAACAGTGGCAGCCATTCATACAAAGCAGGCGAGACCTCCGCTTCCAGGAGAATGCTCAGATGCTCTCACTTTACTCACTGAGCATCCCGCAGGCCCAAGTGCAAAGGTTTGTGATGGAGCTTTTCTTCAGCCATCTTTGAACCTCAAGCACTGTAGGGACACGTCAGTCCAGGAGACAAGACTAGCTCTAGTTTGAAGTCAATCTAAAACACACAGTCATGGGACCCTCGACACCAGTCACTTTAATATACTGATCCCTTTCCACCGTAACGCATTACTTGATAGTGTAGACATAGCCTTTGAGAGATGTCAGTGCTTGAATGTTTACTACTGTGTGGCAGCAATAATAACTGTCGTCTCTCAAAACTGCACTGTTTAGTTTGGAAATTAAATAATATAAAACAAGGCACGAGAAAAGAGTAGCTGAATGGTTACAGTAAAAAATCACTACAATAAAATGTAAGCAAAGTAAGTTTAGATTAACAGAAACACAATGTAATGAAACGTTATAAATAGTATAAACATCATAGTAGTAGTAATTTAGTAGCAGTAATATTGAGTTACTGTAATGCTTTATATTTAAACAAATTCCTTAGTTTGATTTAAATGAAACATAAGATGTATAAAGATCTTCAACGTGAATATGTTGGACTGAGAATCACCCGAGCCTCGTAATTAAAATAACAAAATATTCAGTAGAAGATCTAAGAAACATCTCTTCATTGCACGAGGTTGCACAAAAAGAAGCAAAGGAACCAGTGAGTTCCACAAATCTTCCTTTGCTGCAGCAAAACGGAGCTACTGCAGGACGAACCCAGAAAATCTTTCCATTCGGCAAGTTTTAAAAGAAGGTCGTGAAGAAAATAATGACCAAGAATGAGAAAGCCATGGGAGGAGGCCTGAATGAAAATGCAGCAAGGGGCAGAAGTGAGATGCAGCAAGGTTATTCAACGCCTCTATATGTCAAGCCAGCATTTTTCAAACATGGTTGTGTGGTTCGTGATCAAATTTGCATCTAAAAAGTGAGAATGCTTTCAAAAGCTGTAAATCCTCTCGTGCCTCAGGTGCAGTTTTCAGTGCCAGTTTTCTTTTTTCCATTTAGAAGTCAAATAGAAATGCCGAAAAAGAGTTGGCTTCAAGCCAGCTAAGTTAGATTTGTTTTCCTCCTCACTGGTGCAAAAATAAACCTTTATTATTATTATTATTAGAGAAAACTTCCAGGCAATCAAAAAACAAATATCCTACTTCATCCACGTGTAATTGTAAGAAAGGAAATAAAAACGCAAAGGAACAGAAAGGCTAGTTGCACAAAGTTGGCACTGAGACTCTTTCTTCGTAACAATAATCAGTATGGCTTAAATAGGATCTTGGATTCTCAGAAACAAATCCCATTCCACCTCTTAAAACCACACCTTAGGAAAGACATGAATTATCAGTTTGAGATGACATTGGGAATAAAGAACTCTTCAACTCTGGCTTGAAGTTATCCATCAGTTCAGTTTCTTCATTGTACAGAATAGTTCCCTCCTTTAGAAAGACCGTAATATTTGTTTATGTTATTGCAGGACAGGTGCCTGGAAAGAATTCTGGCCTCAGCCCAGCAATCCAGCCTGTCCAGATCCCTCTGTAGGGCCTTCCTACTCTCAGGCAGATCAATACATCCTCCCAACTTGCTGTCATCTGCAAACCCACAATAAATTTCCTTATTGTCAAGCTGGGGCAGAAAACATGGGCCTCCATCATTTGCAGCAGGGAGCCTCCAACTAGTATTATGATGTCCCCCTGCATGGTTCAGGCTCAGCCATCAGTTGCTTTGCCAGGGAGAGCTTCAAGTCCCTCATCTGCTTCTACAGCACTGAAGCTATTCCATAGCTGCCAATCTGAAGGCAGGAAAGGACCCTTCCTCTTGGTGCCAGAGGTCATGAGCTTCCCACCTTCTTCATCATGGAAATCTACTTTTGAGCCTGATAAGCACTGACTCTGTTTGCCCCCACTTCAGTATATATTTCTCCTGAGCCTTCTCATCTCAGTGCTAAGCACTCCTAGCTTTCTCAGCATCTCTTCAGTAACGTCCCTTCCTTAATCATCTTCATGGCAACTGGCTGGACTTGCTTGAGTACATCTCTTGAATTGGACCCAGCACTCCAGATGTATCTCACCAGTGGATTAAAAGATCACTTCTTTCAATGTGATGGCAAGAACCTTTCTAAGGCAGTCCAAGAGACTGCCAGCCATTGCTGACTGATGCTCAACTTCTTGTCCAGCACGAGCCCCAGCTGTGCCAAGCTACTTTCCAGCCTGTGGTTCTCTAGCCTGTCATGGTGCAAAGGATTATTTCTCCCTAGGAGCAGGACTTGGCATTTCCCTGGACTGAACTTCATTAATTTCTTCTCTGTTCAATTGTGAAGCCTATAGATTTCCCTCTGAATGGTGCCTACCTGGTGTATCAAATGCTCTTTCTCATTTTGTATTCTCTGCAAACTTGCTGAGGAAGAACTCTGTACCATTGTCCAGGTCACTACAGAAGATGTTAAATGGTCAAGTCTTGGTTTTCTCAGCCAGTAACTCCTCCAGCTGGACTTTATGACACTCATCACAACACTGCAAGCTTGGCACTTCAGCCAGTTTTCCATCCACCTCACTGTACACTTATATAACCTGTACTTCATCAGTTGTCAATTAGGCTGTTGGGACAGATAGAGGCTCTAGCAAGGCTTTTGATGCAGTAAACAACATCAGTTGTTCTCCCCTCATCCACCAAGCAAACCATCTAATTGTAGAAGGCTTTGGGGTATGTAAAACACAGTTTCCCCTTCATAAATATAAATCCTTGCTGGCTACTCCCAACCACCCTCCTGTCCTTCATATGTTTGGAAAAGGCTTCCAGGGTTATTTGCTTTGCCATGTTCCCAGGAACTGTGAGAAAGCTAACCAGCCAGCAGCTCCCTAAATCCTCCATCCAGCCCTGCTTGAAGACAGGAGTGACACTGACTTTCTGCCAGTCCTCTGGGACCTCTCCCAGTCAGCCACAAAGCTATCTCTTGTTCTGTTTTTGTATAGTACCTTGAAGTATCCATGACCATTTCCTAAGTACCGTGACAACACAATAAATACAAACTAATGCTCATTTGGTATTACCTCACCTAATCTTAATAATGGTTACAAGTATTCCCTCACCTTACCTTAATAATTGCTGCAAGTGGGAGTTCAGTGACAGGTTATTTTAGGTTCCAGGCAGCCTCTATGATAGCTTCTACACAAATAGAGACATCACGGGCTTATTTACGTTAAACGTTTAGTAAGTTGAGCTTGATATTGAATCACAAACTCTTTGCCCAGGAATTGCTGAGCTTAATGAATATTAAGAAAAGTTAAGGCATCTCTTCAACTACGTTATGATTTTCTGCTGGAACTTAGAATCACTCTGCAATGGAGAAAACTATAAAAATATCAGATTTCATAGTAGCACATTCTTGTCATCAGGAACATTTTGTAATTTTTATGATTATGACATCTTCATCACTGACTGAAAGATGGATCAGATCTGAGTACTACGACATCAAATAAAAAAGCAGCAGGAACAGATGGATAAAACAGCTACAATGAGAAAATAACTCCCTACCCAAACAGAACTTGCTTAAAATCTTGTAAATGCAGACCTAAATTTCCACAGACAGCTAGCCATTTTAAAGCTTCATTTGATGCATCAAAACAGATTCAGGTTTTCAGAAAAATCAAGACCCTTGTAAAGATAGATGTGACATCACAGAGTGAGCCCCCCAAGAGCTAGCCACATTTAGGGAAAGGCGGTAAAAGAGAGAAGCAAAAATAAATGCATTAACTTCAGTAAATTCAGCAACATAGGTCTAATTTCTTTCTTCCCCTTTATTCTCTTCTACTTATTTCTTCTACATCATTTTTCTTCCTTTCTTTCTTTTAATTTCTATCCCTGCATTGCTGAACTGTGTTTTCCTCTCTAATCCCCTTCAGGAATTCCTAACTTTCTGTTCTCTGCCTTCTCTTTCACTCCCCTTGTCTGTGCTTCTCCTTTATCCTTTGCCTGGTGCCTCTCCCTCAGGTGCTGAACACAGTAAGTTCATCTTCTCTTGGAAATTTCTTTCCTTTTTTATCCAACTTCGTAGACATTCCACTTCTCAATTATATATTGTCACATTTTTTTCCCCTGCTCCTTACGCAGAAGAAATTGTGTGAATGGAAACAGCTTGATGAGTATAGGAACTAAAGGCAGATTGCTTCCATTTTTTTCTTGTTTGTATCTCTTCTGCCATCCTTCCCCTCATGCTACCTGCCTATTCTGCCTCAAAACAGGCAGTAAAGCTACTAAGCAAAGCATCACTGCTCCTAGAAGCAGCCCTTAGGAACAAAGAACATCTACATTCCCAGACGAAAACCAACAAATCCCATACATTTCAGGACCAAAATAAATCTGAATAACCTGTCTTGTTTTAAATCTGTGCTTTTCTCACCGATCCTAATGAGAAAGAGATGAGAATCTTTAAAGACTGTGTGCTTTCACTAGAAGTCTCAGGCATATGAGTTCGAAAATTATGGCCATCTCTGAACTCTGAGGCATTTTTTTATTGTATTTCTTTGGTGTGACTAAAATTTTAGTTTGAGTGCATACCAGAAGTGACTGCACTTAGAACCTGGCATGGATTAGACCATCTAATTTGTGTCAGTTAATCATTTATGGGCAACAGGGGCTAGTTTCTAAGAGGCCAGTATCTCTAGAGTTCTCGAGATCAAGACTGCGAGAAAGAGGTGCTGAAAATCATGCAGCTAGCTTTATTTTTAAAGAACTAGCTCATAAGAACATGATACAGAGCTTCTTTTAATGGCAAAACATGCTGAGTCCATGTACTCTGCAACCTTATGGCACTAATAATACTCCTCTTTATAAAGCTAATGAATACACTGTTTCCTTAGGGTTAGAAGATCTCACTTCCCACTACAAAGTTAACACATTCCAGCAAAAAAGAAGAAGTGGACATATTAAGATGACTATGCTTACAACTACCATAGGTCCATTCCTCAAAAGCCACACCCAAATGACTACAAAGAAAGAAACAGGTGCCTGAGAGAACCAACTGAACTTCACAAGTAAATGCAAAAATACCTGGGATGGTACCTAGATCAACCTCTTATTAGGAGATATGACAGAGGAGGAGGGCTTTTCCAAATATTGGAATTGGTTACGGCTGAATGCAAAGAAGGGGAATTAAGGTTTATTACCTACACGTAACCAACACTCACCAACCATCAGTAGGAAAGAAGTGATTATTCCCCATGTTTCAGAATATTAAACAAGGTGACTCAACATAGAAATCCTAAACAGGTTTCTTTTGCAAAGATTTCAAGTCTGTTGGCTAATTGAGAAAGGTGGGTTAGCTCTGCAGAAAGATGCCCAAATGTGTAAGGCTATACAGGTCATTTGATGGAAAAGTAACATTGAACAAAATAGATAAGCAATCCAGTGAGATGTCAATCAACTACAAAAAGAAACATTAACTGACAACTTCAAAGTGAGTTGTTATAGGCATAGTTTCTTATTGTTGACTCTTACTTTTCATTCCTACATGCCTTGAGTAGAACTGAGGTTGTAAAAGTAAACCATTTCTGTTCTGCGATGCTGGTTGCAGGCGTCCAATGGAGAAATTCTTTTTCACGCTCCAAATTCCTTTCAGAGCCACTGTTAAAATTAGTCAAAATAACACTGTTAAAACTGATTATTTGAACTCGTTCTAAAACTGGTGGAACATTTAAAAGATAGTCCCTTTGGTCAGTACTGTAATTAGACATTGGTAGGGACAACGCTATGGGCATCCTCCACCGCTAATGGAAAAGAGTGACTGACATCTTCAGAGCGCAATTTTGTCATGTCCATTCATATGATCAAACTGAAATCTTCCAGACAATTTTGATCCAGTGGCAGATGAATGCAGCGCAGTGTTGCTGTGTAAGCTCTTAGTAACATTAGACACAAGAGCAGACTGAGCAGACTAATGCTAACATCTGCAACTCAGCCACTTGCCCAGATCCCCTTTACCATCAATGGGAAGAGAGCACTTACAGAGAAAGACTAATGCAATGACAGTCAGAAGAACTGTGCTTTCAAAGTGCCTTTTCTTCTCCATTTAATATAAGCAGAGTTTACATAAGTAGTTCATTTGCCAGTGTGTGCTGTAATTGCCTAAGGATCCTAATCACAGTCATGCAGTTGCAGGTCCAAATAGTTTAAGTCTGACAGGATATTGACTACATCACCCAACTTTTGTACATTTTCATCTGTGAATCCAATTGTTTAAAATTCATTTTGAGTAAATTTACTTTTGTGCTCTAATCCTAAATAGGAGAACACAAAGACCTTTTCCAAACTTGTCTAGATTTGCAAATAAAGACAAAATTTAAGGTTTGCTACATTTGTGGAAGATGTAATGATTAAGAAAGATTATGGTGGACCTATTTCAATGAAATGCAGCTTAACATACAGAGCTTTCCTCTGTGAGATAAAATGCAGGGCTACAGAACAAGAACCACGTATTATGGAGGAAAAGTATTGTGGATTTAGGAGTACCAGTTGACAAACAGCTCAACACCCTAGCACTAATGTTAGCTTTAGGTGTTAGCAGAGACGTAAGTTAAACGAAGTAGATCATTCTCTGTACAGACTGCTAAAGATACAAATACTAAAATACCTTTCTGATTGTTTCTTATCTAGAGCAAACTCCTTGTTCCTTCTTAGACTTACATTTCCTCATTTTCTACTCTATCAAGTCTGTCTATAACCCTCAAGCTGCCTAAACAGGCTGATTTTCTTATTGCTTTGTTTTCCTCTATTTCCCTTAATTCATTTTCACCTCAAATTCTTCTTTTCAACACCAACTTCAGTTCTGAGCAGCAGAAGGTAGACAATGAATTCTAGTAACTACAACACCTTCTTCCAGGAAAGAAGTAATGAAATCTCACTTCTTTCAAGGAAAGAAGTACCAAAACCTCTCTACCATTTAGTATTTGTTTCTGTTTTATTAAGCTGAGAGATCACATGGAATTATGTGCTCTCTATAGTCTCATAATTTCATGCCAAAAAATTAGATGACGTATAATTCTTCTGCTTTTAAATGTTCATTAGAATAGTACATAAGTGTTCTAGACTGAGTTTTTGTTAAGTTTGGTTTTTAAATAAGCAATTTTGCTACAGTTCCTCAAAACGTTTTGTTTCATTTGCCCTGACAAACACTTTCCATTTGCTCATAGGGAGGATTACCTGCAGCTGGATGTCTAATCTGGCATTCTTCTTTCCAAAAACAGAGCTCTTCTTCAAGGATCTCTTTAACTCTCTTACATGGCTCAACATACAGAAAGTTCTTCCCTGTTAGCAAAACACATCACACAAGAACCAGTTATTTTAACTTCCCTAAGGCTGGCGTGTTTTGATGGATGTAATTTCATTTTATCCTATTCTTCTTGCTTTAATGCACTTTAAGACAGATTTGCAGACACAATAACGTTCATCAACAGGGCTCTGCACCACGGGATGTTGCCAAGGTAACCCTGGGCTCCGGGGAGCTGTGGCGATGGAGTCCCTCCAAGGTGAACAGCCCGAGGTGGAGCTGAGGGCGGGTGGAGGAGGCCTTGTACCCCATGGCAGCGGGCATTGCCCCCCCGTAAGAAGACAACCCTACACCAGGAGGCCCAGGGAGGGATGTGACAGCTCCCCTCCCCACAATCCCCTTCCTCCAGGGCCTTCCGGAGCCCTTCGGAGGAGCCCAGCGCCCATGAGGGACAGGAGAACCGGGAGGAGCGGGCCGGGCAGGGCGAGAGGAGGGGATGGGGCGCTCACGGGGCTGCCCGCCTCCCGACGTCTCGCTGCGGCCATCGCTGTCCGCCTCCTCGGCCGCCCCCGCTGGCTGCTGGCTGTTGGCCGCCCTCATGGCCGCCGCGCCCGGCGGGTAGGAAGCGAGTGAGGCGGTTGCCGAGGGAGCGGGCGCGTTCTGCTCGGGCGGGCTGTGCTCGGGCGGCGGCTGCACATCGCCATCTTGTGGCTACCCCGGGCTGTGCTGCAGGCAGGTGCAGCCGTAGAACGGCAGAACATCCCGAGTTGGAAGGAATCCGCAAGGATCTTCGGGTCTGACTGCTGGATCCACGCAGGACCATCCAAACATCTGAGAGCGTTGTCCAGATGCTTCACCTCTGGGGAGGCCTTTCCTGTGCATGACCACCCTCTGGTGAAGAACCTTTTCCTGATATGGAACGCGACTCTCCTGATGCAGCTTTGTGCCATCCTCTTGGGTTCTGCTGTTGGTCGCCAGAGAGAGCTCAGCCCCTCTGCTCCCTATGAAGAGCTGCAGCTGCCATGAGGCCTCCCCTCAGCCTGCTCTGCTGTGAGCTGAGCACACCACAGACCTCAGCCACCCATCATAGGTCTTCCTCTATAGACCCTTCACCATATTTGTGAACAATCACCTTCACCTCCTTTGGAAACTCTCTAACAGTTTTATGTCCTTCTTGTACTGTAGCACCCAAAACTGCACGGAGCCAGGTTAGGGGGCTGGCTGGCTCCAAGAGAGGAAGTATGATGGAAATACCCTCAAAGATGTTCCATCAGAGGACCAAACGCAGACTAACATGGAATCATTCAGGTTGGAAAAAGATCATCGAGTCCAACCATCAGCCCACTCCCACCATGCCCATTCACCACGTCCCTCCGCACCACATTCACATTTCTTGAACACCTCCAGGGACAGTGACTCCCACACCTCCCTGGGCAGCCTGTGCCAATACTCCTTCTGTTCACTCTTCCTAAGAAGAAATCGTTCCTAATATCCATATATATAATACATAAAATATAATACATATATGTATGTATATATATACATATATATTCAACCAGAGATGAAGAGTCCCAAGCCTTTATTGTAAACCACTGCATTTCTAACTTGCATTACTGCAGAGAAAAACTGCACTTAAGTGCATGCTAATGGCCTTAAACAAACCACATTCACTTTGGTTAAATCATGGCAGTAAAACCTCTATCAGACCTTCTGGAAGCCCAGCTCAGATTTGGCTACCAAGAACCAGCTATCAGGTACTACAGGATTTTGGCTGTTTATCCTCACCCAGTTGAAGTTCCTATGAATAGTTCATTTGATTTATGAGCAGGCAATTTCATTGGCTATTGAGCTTTCAATTAAAGATATGACAATAAAATATTTAGGGTTAAGTGTTTTATTTTATAATAGGCCTTACACCAGATCACCAAGCATTCTGTAAATCACCCAGGTAAGCAATATTCATTCAGAGCTTCCAAGCAGTTTAAAAAAAGTTCCTCAAAAAATAATTTTCTAGTGAGCTGTAATAAGCTCTGCATAACCAAGCCTGAATTCTTTCACATAATGTACATAGTCCAGTTTTCCCTCCTGCTTTGACATTAGTGTTTTGGACCAAACGTCCCTCCAAATATGCACTTGCTAAGCACAGCCTCGCTGAAATGGAATTCACGAAAGCTTTCTGTATACACTGGTAACAGTAACAGCACTTCAAAGTATGAGGGAAACCACTGAGTTGAATTGCAAAAGGTGAGATTTTTGACTGTGATTTCAGTATCTTAAATGACGACCTTGATGCAAAGGGACAGACCAAGCACACAGATGCTGTGTGACAAACAAGAGGCAGTAAAACTCACATTCACAGGTTTAACCACAGCTTTTAAGGGGACACAGCATTTATGCAGTCTTCTACTATTTCAAAAAGGTAGTGGTATATATCGGTCCTCCTAGCAATGTCAAGGGCAGTTTCATCCAAGTTATTTTTCAGGTCTGCTTTTATGTAGCGATTCATCAGCAGAAGTTCAAGGGTTTCCCTACTGTTTTTGTTCCCTGCAGCAATATGCAAAGGCGTCAACAAACCGTTTGTCTGAGCGTTGATGTCTGCACCCTGCTGAAGTAAGAACGCGGCCACTTTCGTATTGTTCCACTTGCACGCACTGTGCAGGGGTGTCCACCCATCCACTGTTTGTGCGTGAATATCTGCCCCTTGGGCAACCAACTCCCGGGCCATGTCCAAGTGCCCACTGTAGGAAGCTCGATGGAGAGGAGTGTATTGATCTTCATCACGAGCGTTAACTGGAGCCAGCTTTTCAGAAAGGAGCCTCCTCACTGTAGTCAGCTATTGAAGGGAAATGGGGAATTTAATATGAACCTTTGTAAAAAAGACACACCGCTTCTACTGTTCTAAAAATGCTTTTCTTTCCTAAAGAAAAAGCAGTTTCTGTCCATCCCACAAAAGACTACGCGTGACAGAAAATTTTAAGATGAAACCAATTATTATTTCTTGAAATAGAGACACAACAGTCTGGCACAAAAACACAACTGTGACTCACCTCACTCAGTGTGGGGCATTTCACTGCAGCATTTCAAGGAGTACTTTTGCCTCAGATGAAATGTGCGCCTCCACACGACTATGGGTGCCTTTTGTGTACGTTTATTCTCAGTGGCAGCCTTTGTTATAAACGCAAAGATGTCACAAGCTGCCTAACAAGACTCTTCCTCTTCTCACTCAGTTTTCCAAGAATAAAAAGCTTTTTTGTATTAACAAGATTGGGAAATAAATAAATAAATCAATAAAACATAGGATTGGACTTGATCCTTAAGGGTCCCTTCCATTCTCAGCATACGCAGATTTGAAGAAAATAAAGCTTCAGATACACCCTCTCCAGCCCAGTTAAAATGCTCACATACCATGAAGAGTTTGGCACCCTTCTGAGTTGATCCAAGTTTAAGAATAGCGCTGATATTTTAACTTTGACCCACACTCAAAGCTTTTCTTCTGAAAGCTAACAGGCCGAGAAATATTTTGGTGTGTGGAATACAAAGGGAGATGCTTTCCAAAGCAGCCTGTAAACCTTGGTCAGAATAGCTGGGAGGGATAAAGAGTAGCATAGGGAAGTTTTTCTTTGTGGATGGAACTGCAGACATCTTTCAGTATGTGTTTGTTAGTGATACACAGAACAGATGCCTTACCCGATTGTTTTCAGCTGCCCACAGTAGCAATTTCTCTGGATTTTTCTCCATTTTTTTTTCTTGCGTTTCATACCATTCCTCACTTCTTTCTTGTTCATCGTCTTCATCGTCAGACTGCCCTGACCAACAGCTCTGAGTTCCTATAGGAATCAAATGCCGGTGCGTTTCCAGCAACTCGAGTTGGTTAAAGTTCTCTGTAAACTCTGCAAACTCATCGCTGTCATCATCCCTCTCATCAGCACCCTTCTCAGCAGCACCTTTGCCTTTGCTCATTTTCAGCTGGTACCTGTAAGGTGAAGATACACACCAGCATTTGTATTAAGTGTTATCCACACACCAACTCTCAGTGGAAACAGGCCCAAGGAAGCACAGGCCTCGCTCCCCTCCACTCCGGGAGGGCCACAGCACCCCCGGTGCCAACACGGACTCGTCCCGAAGGCGGTGTCGGTACCCTCCGCTTTCCCAGCCCTGCCCTACAACAAGCCTTACGGGCCTCCCATCCACTTTCGCCCCCCTCCAACCCTGCTTAGCTTTTCCACAGCCCCACGAGGAAGCAACCTCACTCACCGATCCCCAGGAACGCCGCTTCAGGGGCGGAGCCTTCCCAGCGGGGCGGTGCTACCGCCGGGGCGCGCCCACCCACCTGCACGAGGAACCCTTCCGGCCCGTCGCTCCCGACGGAAGTGACGTAAGCGCTCTGGCGGGAGTGAGTCCCCAACTGACCAATCGAGCAGCTCGGCGGGAGAGGCGGCGAACGAGAGCGCGCTGCGAGCGGGCGGATCTCGCGAGAACGGCGCGGGGTTCGGTCGGGTGCTATAGAAACGGCGTGAGGCGGCTGCGGTGTGTGGTGCGTGAGGGTCGGGCCCCAGGCCGGGGCGTCGGGCCTCTGGGTGCGTTCTGTAGGCCGGCCGGGGCCGGCTTCGGGTGCAGCGCTGCTTTCACGGTGTGAGGGGGTGGGCTGCGCTGCGCTTGGTCGGAAGTTGCTGAAGCAGATAAGAGCTTTCCTGATCTGTACTCGCGAGTGTTTGTAAGCGATAGTTCTTAATAAAAGGCCGAGCAATTGCCAGTTCAGCTCGCGGCCCCCTTCGTTCTGATTCGTTTGTATTCTTATCTCTTAGGCACTGATGCATATGTGACACCAGGAACTGCTTCTCTGCCCTTTCTCACTGTGGTTGGAGCCTTCTTTTAGGGAATCCTAGCAGGAAGATGAGTGCCGTCGGCTTGCAGTAAGCTCCCGTCAGCTGTAGCACGATGCAGTTCTGCCATACCAGAGAGCAAACATTCAATGCATTTGGAATGAGCTATGAGCTCAGATCTGTGTTTGTTTTCATGCAAGTTCTTTCCTTTGTATGTTTGTAGGTTCCCAAAACAAACAAACATGGGATGCTTATTTGCTGAGTTTTTCAAAGGTTGAAAGCACGTAGAGGATTCTTTAGTTTTTCATGAGATGTTTGCAGCCATTTTCTGAACCAAACTGATTAGGATAACCTAATTCTGAAACTGGTTTGTTTGGTCGTAGAGTCATAGAATATCTTAACTTGGAAGGGACACATAAGGATCATCAAGTCCGACTCCTGCCTCCATACAGGACCACCCAAAAATCACACACTAGGTCTGAGAGCATTGTCCAAACGCTCCTTGAACTCTGGCAGTTGGGGTTGTGCCCATTGCCTTGGGGAGTCCGTTCCAGGGCCTGACCGAGATAAAGTGCCACTTGCAAGTAAAGCAGTGAAATGTTTTGAGAGTGTTACGGGAAAGATACAGTGATAAGAGTTTTATAACAGATCTACTGTGTATTTAATGACTGTATACCAAACAAGTTACTTTAATAAGGTTTATGTTGAAGTCCTTGATGCTCTCTAACATAAATTTTCCTCGTTTATTTAGGGATGACGAAGATACCTTTAAGATACTGATTGCTACTGATATTCATCTTGGCTATTTGGAGAAGGACCCAGTGCGTGGAAATGACACATTTGTAACTTTTAATGAAATTCTGGAGCATGCTCAAAAAAATGAAGTAAGTAGTACTTTTTGGAAAGTAAAGGAGACTAGAAAATCCATTCCAACCTGCTGGAAGCTAAGAAGCTTAGTCTTGTAATCTTTTGTAATATTAAACTAAGTGTTTACTTATTGCAGCCAGTTACATTTTTCCCTTAGTAAAAGAAATGCTAATATCTTTGTGAGAGCATTCTTTTTAAATTATGACCTTGGATGTGTGATTGGCATTTTCAGTGCACCTGCACCACTTCCAGGGGCATTTAGAGAGGTTTTAGTGCTGCAAGAATGGAAAATCAGTGGGAGAGAAGAGGTACTGGGGGGATGAAAGGATAGAGCACAGCCCTACCAGAACATGGGGACTTGGGGGCACTGGTGCATGGTGGCAGCTGAGCATGAGCCAGCATTGTGCCCTCACAACCCAGGGTGCCAACTGTATCCTGGGCTGCATCCAGAGCAGCACAGCCAGCAGGGTGAGGGAGGTGATCCTGCCCCTCTGTGCTTTGAGGCCTCACCTGGAGCACTGCATCCAGATGTGGAGTCCTTAGTTGTTTTAAAAAATATATTTTTCAAAGTAATTTACTTACTTGGTTCATGAGTAAGTAAACTAACTACGGAATATCTGCAACTACAGACTTGTTTTACCTAGGGGTCCCAGTATGAAATATGTGGAACTACTTAGAAAGAGTAATTTAATGTGTTTGCTTAGAGGCCTTTAAGGTAATACAAAATGCTGCATTGAAATAATGGAGCTCTTTGTTATATGCAGGTGGACTTTGTTTTATTAGGTGGGGACCTCTTTCATGAAAACAAACCTTCCAGAAAAACTATACATACTTGTTTAGAGTCACTAAGAAAATACTGCATGGGTGATCATCCTGTTCACTTTGAAGTTCTGAGTGATCAGGCAGTTAATTTTCAGTTCAGCAAGTAAGTCTGTTTCTTACAAATTATGTTTGTTTTTCATATTGGATGAATGTGTTGTGATTTTTATTTATTTATTCTTAAATGCTTTATATCATAGAATCATAGAATGGCCTGGGTTGGAAAGGACCACAATGATCATCCAGTTTCAACCCCCCTGCTATGTGTAGGGTTGCCAACCACCAGACCAGGCTGCCCAGAGCCACATCCAGCCTGGCCTTGAATGCCTCCAGGGATGGGGCATCCACAGCCTCCTTGGGCAACCTGTTCCTCTGTCGCCTTGAAGTGTTAGGCCTGCTTGTATGGGACAGTTTATATATAGGACTGTATATATATATATATAGGTGTATAGTCCTATAAAGGACTATAAAGGACTGTACACCGTTTATAGAGAAACCTCTGAAGATGTTATAACAGTTGATAGATTTAAGTAATAAATAGGTTGTGTCTTACAAGTAAACCAGCTTAAATGAATTACTGTGCTAAAATAAATGCTCTTTTGTGTGTAAAGGTTGCACAGCCCAGTCTTCTGCTTTCATAAATTAGCTCTTTAAAATTATCAATAATAATGAAAATATTTTTGCTACCATACTGCCGTTAGGAACTTCCAGCCTGTGAATAGGGATCTTCTTATGACATGGAGCTTAAGTTTATTCACAGCCACTTGGTATCATTTGTGCTGCTGTCATGTATTTGTGATGACAATTTGATGAAAATTTTGGGAATTTTTTGTACACAAATTAGTAGTTATAATAGAACTTGTTTTCCTCTGTTTGTTCAGGTTTCCATGGGTGAACTATCAGGATGAAAACCTCAACATTTCTATGCCAATTTTTAGTATTCATGGCAATCATGATGATCCCACGGGGGTAATTATTATCATAATTATGCTGCTGTGTTACAAAAATAATATTGTAGAAGTTATGGACTTGTATAAAAATGCAGTTCCCAAGGAACAGGCTTGTTTGAGTCAGTTCCTGACCTCTTCATATAAATATTCTATGTACCTTCAGAAATTCTCTTTGTTAGTGGCAGCAGCTTAAGGGTGTCATTAAAAAAGAGAATTGAAATGAGGGATCCATGTGGACTCTTTTATATCTCTTAATATATGTAGACTTTGATAACTGGGGGCAGAATCACTTCCCATACCAAGGAGTGGCAGCCCTTTAGAAAGTTTCTGAAACAAATTCACCTATAGAAACTAAAAACCTTTTTCTTAAGGAAAGGAAGTGTTAATAGTTTGACTTGTGCTTGAATTCCCTGTACAATTGGTAGGCATCTTCAGTTTTGAGTGTTTAATTTCAAGAAAGGTAAACTAATAATGTTGAAACGCTTGTCTAAAATCCAGCATCTAAAACTAGACAGAAGAAAGTGAACATTTGGAAAGCATGCAGTAAATGAAGAGTTCTGTATTTTATGACAAAGGGCAGCGTATCATGAAGATGGGTGTTATACTAGGACTATATATCCTCTTTCTGTTTTGAAACTATTTCCCTTAGACTTCAAAGGCTACGTTTCCTGTTGGAAGCATTTATTTGATTCTTTCTGTTTTCTGCAGGTAGATGGACTGTGTGCACTGGATATTTTAAGCTGTGCAGGATTGCTGAATCATTTTGGACGTTCAACTTCCGTGGAGAAAATAGATATTAGCCCCATTTTATTACGTAAGGGTAGAACAAAAATTGCTCTGTATGGCTTAGGTAAGAATTTTTCTGCCGTTCTGTGGCTCAACTGTTCACGTATTACCGAAGCTCAATATGTCTAAATTAAGTTGGATCAGACGCACCTTTCTATCTGTTGTTGCCCTGTAAAAGTAAATGAAGTTGTATTCATTCAGTGCAGTATTGTTGCCACTTTCTGTTTAGAGAAGTTAAGTTCTTCACTATGGCCCTTTATTTTATATCTAGCCATGAATTCTTCAACTCTGATTTCCAAGCAGCTTTTACAGTTCTCTGTTAAGTCCTAGTTGGCCATGATTCCTTCCATTAAATGAGATATTTTAGAGTTTGCTTGATGTTCTAAAAGTTAATGGTGAGTGTTTTAATACCACAATGTGAAACTTCACAAAAAGCATTTGAATTTCTGATACACAAAAAAATCACAATTGGGAAATGCAACAGCATCCTAAAGTGGAAATGTTGCAGTGCAAAAATGCTTGAGAAATGTTCCTTTGAAGATGTCTCTGTTTGATACCCTCTTGGCTTTGATTTGTATGTCTCTTCTGCATGAAAAAGTTCTCTACAGGACATGTAGGATTCTTTGGAATCCATAATAAAAACGAAGCATTGGTATAGTTGGTTTGGGTTTTGTTTAGTTGGTTGGGTTTATTTTGCTTGTTTTGCTTGTGCTTTTTTGTTTTCCCTTTCCTAAGGAAACAAACAGCAACAGCTAGTTCAGAAGGACTGCAGATTATTTTTCCTGCTGTGTGAGAAAGCACAAACTTTGTAGAATTTATGGTTTCTCTCTTGTTTTCTAGAGATTTTCTAAATATGCTTAAGAACTCCATCTCTACTCAGTCATATCTGGTTTCAGAGTGTTTCTTATAACAGAATGTGCTTATTCCATTGGCATGAAATAAAACATCTCCAGTTTTTAATTCTGCCCCTGGCGTGGCGTTTGGCACAGAAAACTGACAGAGTTTTTAAGCTAAGTGTACTTAGTGAAACTGCTTTCAGCAGTTATTTAAAGGTAGAGTTCTTGTAAGAATGCCTTGCGTCATTAGATAGGCTTCTACTGTAACTATGTTCATAATCCCACTGTAGGCTTCTTAGTCACAAAAATGACAATCTTACCATGGGGTTGTTTTACTCTTTTTAATAGGGTTGCTAATTAAAACACTGTAAAATATAGATAGACCACACAAAAATGTTTTATTGTATTGTTTTGTCCACTACAGGGGCCATTCCAGATGAGAGGTTGTATCGTATGTTTGTCAATAAACAAATAACCATGCTGAGACCAAAGGAAGATGAAGACAGTTGGTTTAACCTGTTTGTGATTCATCAGAATAGGTAGCAGTGCTGAATGAATTATGGTGACTTGAACTTACTGTATTGTTTTCAAGAAATTGCTTTGGAAACTGCAGGAGAGAAAGCCAGCTATGTTGGCTAGTGCTTCGTGTAGGTGGATGGCCTCAAGATTTTCCCAAACAGAAGCACTGTTTTACAGCTGTTCTTATAGAAGAACCATAATGGAAAAGAGTTGAAGTTAAATGAGTTGGAGATGCTGGGAAGTTGGTTCCCAAACTCTTCACACCTGAGAGCCAGGGAGGATTTCATTTAAGTCTTAATGTTAGAAGTGACAGACTGGTAAACGTCATATTCCATTTCCCGCACTTTTTGACCCATAATTCCATTAGTATTTTATCTTCACTTGCATTGCTATTCTTTACAGTTTCTCTTAATTAGAGGATAGGTAGCTTGTGTTCTTTCTGCCTACCCATTTCTTCCAGTAGTGTCAGTAGAAACAGGCGGAGTTCTTTTCCAGATTCTTTAATTTTTCGTGAACCAGAGTGTGTGGCCATTATGTGGGAGGTAGTGGTGAGGCAGAAGTCAGTGAACACAGCTGGGATCCCAGGCTGTTAGCTCTGCCCAGTAGGCTGAAGGAGCTCTCAGTCTCCTCCATCTTCTGGGAAGGGACAGTGAGCTTCATTCAGAACAGAAAAACCGTACTAAAAATTTCCCTGTGTGAGTAAACTATCTTTGGCTCAAATCTGTATAAGTTGTCTTACACAAATACTTCAAACAATTGGATGAAGGAAAAAATATGGAGAATGCCTGATGTAAAATATTCATCAGATATTTATGCTGGAGATTCTCCATCGTTTTAATATTACAGTGGTGGTTTTCTCCTTCACTCCCCGCATGTGCCTACCTGTTGCTGTACACTAATTATTTTTCTGTTTTCTTGAATAGAAGCAAACATGGAGCCACCAACTACATTCCAGAGCAGTTTTTAGATGACTTTATTAATCTTGTTGTTTGGGGTCACGAACACGAGTGTAAAATAACTCCAGCCCAAAACGAACAGCAGCATTTCTATGTTACTCAGCCAGGAAGTTCGGTGGTGACGTCTCTATCCCCAGGAGAAGCTGTGAAGAAGTAAATGATTTCTTTATTTTTCTTAATTGTTATTTATCTCTTGTCTTATGTGTCTTGTGTTGACAAATCTATGTAGCCAAGAAAAATACTCCTTTTTAGTATGAAAGGAATTGTGTTGTAACAGGGATTAGTGTCACAGTGTGACATGAGAAATGAAACAGGTGGAATCAGTGCCTGGGATAAGTTTGTTTTACTTAGAACTAAACCTGACATTCAAAGCAAATGGAACTTATCCAAGAGGAGTTCCACACTGAAAAATTGGAAAAGAACCATGAGGTTTAGAACAAATTTCTGCGCCATACTGTTAAATTCATCTTCAGGTAATTTGCCTTTCTCCTCCTAGACACATTGGTTTGCTACGTGTTAAAGGAAAAAAAATGAAAATGCAGAGGATTGCTCTAGAGACTGTGCGAACTTTCTATGTGGAAGATGTTGTCCTGGCTGATCATCCAGAGCTTTTTAATCCTGACAATCCTAAAGTAACTCAGGCAATACAAGCGTTCTGCATGGAAAAGGTAACTTCTAATGCTCACTGTGATGTACAGGAATCAGCATACGGGTGGGGAATGTGATCTGTGACTGGTTTTAAGTCCCCTATTAATTGAAACTGACAAGCAGTGTTTCAACTGAAGGCTGATTTCATGACGTCCACTGCAGCCATGGCCTTCAAACTAGGATTACCTATTAAAGCAGGCTGTAACTGCTTTGCAGGAGTCCATCTAAACCCCAGGAGATGAGTTGTACAGTGTGAAATGATCCAAGTAGCTAAGGCAGGTTTATTGCTTGCTCTTTGTTCCTAGGACTTTATTAGTCTCTTCCTGCTTTTCCCTGTAAATGAACATGAGCTGATGTAGATGCCGCCAAGCTACACTGTATTGGAGATACACAAGTTAGATTTGAAGGTTTCAGGTATCTGTAAGAGAATAAAGTGGAATTGAATTCCTGCTTCTTCTCCATAGGTTGAAATGATGCTGGATAATGCAGAAAGAGAACGCCTTGGAAATCCACGCCAGCCAGAGAAGCCTCTTATTAGATTACGAGTAAGATGTTCAATTTGGATTATTTTGCTTTTAAAAAGTCACTGTGAAAGTTGCAAAGCAAAAAAGGTGCTTGTTGTATAAATACATGCAATTTCTTGCTGTGTACAGGCAGTACAATCTGCTCTCGTACTCTGATTCTCTTAAACTCTGGTAAAACTAATGTGTGATCCAGAATAAGGTGGTTCATCAATGTTCTTCTTTGCTGGTCTGAATGATGGGATCAAAAGTGGCTATTTACAGAGGATTTTTTAAAGTCGTATCATCCTGGGTAACCTAACCCATGGAAACTTTCCTTAACCCTAGTAAATGGAACAAGCTGTGAATCTGTGCTTGTATTAGCTATTCTGCATAGTGTGGTAAAGCATTAATTTTAGGTTAGCTTTTTTTTTTTTTTTTGCCTGGAAGGGTAACATAACAAGCTTGTCATTATTTGTATGATTTCTTTTTTCCTGCTTGTTTCATGTTTTGTTTCTTTCTGTCCTCACTTAGGTTGATTACACAGGTGGCTTTGAGCCATTCATCGTCCATCGTTTCAGCCAGAAGTACATGGATAGGGTGGCCAACCCAAAGGACATCATACATTTTTTCAGACATCGTGAACAAAAAGAGAAAAACGGTAATTGGAAAGGAAGGCTTTCCTTAGCTTTCATTTTTCTTCCTTTGTTTTGTTACCCAGCCTTTGCACGGCTTTGGTGTCTACCACCTAATGAGTTACAGGAAGAGCAGTGATGTGTATAGTCTTACTGCAGATGTGTTTCTACTTCATTCCCAGATTTGTCTAAAAATCCTGATACTGAATGCAGTGTCTTTCAGGAAGTTGTTCATAGTTCCCTTTTCTTTTGCCTCAAATCTTACCGAGTTGCCTGTAGTGCTACATGTAGCCCCATATCAGAATGAGTCATAATCACAAGGAAGAGCATTAAACATCTTCCTTCTGGAACTTCCAGAAGGAGATGGTTGGCTCTGGGCACTCACTAGGAGAGAAGGTGTATGAGGTGCTTTTGGCTTTTCAGCCTGTTCCAGGGGTTTCTCTCTTCAAGCATTTTTTGACAAAACAAATAACAGCTGTTATTGTAGCGCTTTTCACTGTGCCTGGAATTTTTAATAAATGGTTAATAGATATTGCCCAAATACTGGATGTGTAATAGTCACTAATGAAGGTACAGCTTGCACGAGAACATACTGTGCTAATCTAAAGAACTGTTAATGTTACACATTAGTGCATTCTGAGTACTCCTGTTCCAGGGGCAGTTATTATTTCTATTGTCAGTTTTATAAAGATTGAAGTACGATGGTTCATGAATAAAAACAACTTCTAGGGAAGCGGTTTTGGTTTTTTAAATTATGCTGTGTTGGTCTTTTTTATTTGGTTCTGGTTTTGATTTGCTCATTAAATAATCCCATTAACATTTTCAGAATGTAAAACAGCTCCCTCGCTGTATTTTATCAATACATTTTAATTTTCCTTTTTAATCTCAGCCTGAGGAAGGAAATATAAAAAGAACGCCACGGTCCTTTGCATTACTTTGTTATTTTCTGCTGTAAGTTAGATGGCTGTTGAAGCAGGCAGAATTTACTTTTCATGTATACGTAACGCTATGGCTCGGTACAGGATGGTGTTTAGACTTTCTAATAGTTCAGAAGTTGTTATTGTTTCTTTGGTTATAGCTGCTTATCTAACAAGGCCAACCCAGCAGCATCTTATGCTTGGGTGTGGCAAATGTCTAGAAATAGTCATTAGAATCATAGAATGGTTTGGGGGGTTGGACAGGACCTTTAAGATCATCTGGTTCCGATCCTCCTATAGGCGGGGACACCTCCCACTAGACCAGTCTGCAGTCATTTTGTATTTATTGGTATGGTGTGTGATAACCTCAGTTGGTCATCATCACCATTCTTCTGTTGTTCCTACCTTGCTTCCTCGGAGTGCAAGGCAGCCTCACTGTGCTATGCGTTTTTCTTTTACTCAAAGTCAACCAGCGTAGTTATGATAACCTTCAGGATGTAGTGTTCTGCTCCTAATTCCAGATGGTTAGTAGTTAGAGGTATCTTTTGTACCTATGAGGAATGTTTGTCTTGTATAGATATTTCATCTGTTATCTTTAGCTGTGTTTGCATCCAACAGTGTACAGTTTGAACAAACCTTTACACATAAAAGGGACCGTGATTCCTAAGAGATCTATCTTTTTTTTTTTTCCCTCTTAAATTACTGTCATTAGGATAATAATTAAAATGTGTCAGCTCCTGCATGAGTTGTGGGTTACAGTGTCACTATGCTTTTCTGTTTTAGACATTGATCTTAATTTTGGAAAGCTGTTTAGCAGACCTGCTTCTGAGGGTGTGACACTGAGAGTGGAAGACCTTGTAAAGCAGTATTTTCAGACAGCAGAGAAGGTATCTTTGTACCTTTTATGAATTTGTGTATGGGATATATTTTTTTCTTTTGTTACACGTATTACTTAATTTTTGGATATGCTGAAAAGACTGACAGCCACCAAGAAGGTCCTTTATTTCCTATATAATTGTATCTGCCTTCGGTAAGCAATTAACTGTTGCATGTAGGGTACATAGGGTGTATGGGCTGTTTTGATAAATCACGGTAGCACTTCTATGAACTTGGAGCATCTGCCCTGCACTAAATGGTGCATCCTGTTGCTACAAAAGGAAAGCTTGAGGCAGCATGAGCTCAGGAGCTACCTCAGTGTATTATGGGGAGATGGTGAGGCCCTACCAGTTACATGTACCAGCTGAGTTGGAATCATCTGTTACACTGCAGTGTGTTTGGTGTCCTCAGACACAGTGCAGTTCCACATGTTTAAAGCGGAGCAGAGAGGACTAAGAAGGCATCAGACAGTTTGCTTTTGTCTCACTCTTTGATTAAACCTTATCTGCTGCCTTTCCACAGCTACTGAGCTGCAAAGTCTTAGGAGTAAAATAATAGTGAGTCAGCCACCCAAATGCTGAATCTAGAAGCTGTTTCAGAACATGCTTTATAGAAAGTCTTTAGCACTAGGATTCCTAAGGCTAAGATCACCAAACTTATATCACCTTGTCTAACACAGGCCCCTCTCAATTAAGCTCTGGAAGGGCTCTTTGCTGTCTGAATATGATAGGGAGTGGAACCCAAGATGAGTAGCTCAGAAGCAAGCAGTGCTTCAAATGTGTGCCATCCCTGAATCCCATGGAGAGAGGTAGCAGGGTCAAACAGTGTACTATTCTATGAAGAATAATTCTGTGTTTAAACTGTTTTCCTCCCTTATTCTGCAAAATTGTCCCTCTTAGATCATCTTCCCAACTTCTTTGTATATTTTTATATGAACAGCTTGTATAAACCAGTCCCAGCATTTGAGGTCTGTTTCAGCTGCTCAGCATCTCTAAAAGACCTGAAAGAGCCAGCTGATGCTCCTGGAACGTTTACAGTAGGGGAGAATACATTTCAAGTCAACAGTGCTGAAGGAAGAAAGAAGAGTGGAGGAAGTATGTTGTCCCTTAAGTCCGTAGGGGACTTAGGGCTTGTGCTTCAGGCTCTGCTAGTCACCTTGTCTTGTCTGATTATGGGGACAGAACAGCAATCAGACCCTGAGGTGGCACAGGGCTGTAGTTGGGTGTTCCAAAAAATGTTAAACCCAAAATGTCTAACAAGTGACAGGCAGTTAGCCTTCACTGTTGCTGGTAAGCTAAGGCCTGGGAAATGAAATCACTGCTAATTTGGTTCTTTAGTAAGTTGGTTTTTGTTTGTTTGTTTTTTTCCCTCCTTCGGAGGAAGTAATTAATTGCTGAAAGTCAGCATTAACGTTCAGCATCATTACAGTCAGTCCCTCTTTTGAGATGCTTTCCTTATCGTTTTGTAAACTTAATTTTTTGTAATAGCATTAAAACTGATTCCCCCATTAAGCATTATTTCAGGGAAGGCTTTTTGCTTCAGGTGTAACTCACAGTACAATTCCTAAAGGGCGAGTGGAAGGATCAAGAGTTATTAAGAAGCATATATAATGCTTTTTCTTAAGAAATTGTCCATACTTTAATTTACAGTCAGAAGAAACTGCTGGTTAAACACTTTCCATGTGGGGGTTTCTTTCTCAGAGCATCTCTTCTTACTCTACTGGGGTAAAGAAGATGAAGAAGAGAATGGCAGTGAAACACCACCTGTAGCTTCTGTTACTTCTGCTAATTAATGCTGGTGGTAATATCTCACTGTAGAGTATTTTGATGAGTATCATCTCGCTTGATGACCAAGTGAGAAGTTGGTATTCACAGAATTGCATTTCAGTAGATTTCTGCTTAATAGCTCTTGACGCTTCCAAATAATTTAGTCAGCTCTGCAATGGTCAGTTTTTTAATAGTAGTATTTTATAATAAAACTAATTAGTTTTGCATTTGTAATAATTCAGTGCCTGTTTCTAATTACTTTTTATGGCTCCACAAGTAGATCTTTGTTAATTTTAAAAAGGGGAGTGGACTAGGAAAAAAAAATACAGCTTATCATCTCCCTCAGTAATACATTTGAGACAAATTGTTTTAAATGTGACCAGCATTGCAATTTCCTTACCGTTTATGAAATAAAATCTGGAAAATAGTACATTAGGGGAGGCATAACGTGCTAATAGCGAGTGAGCTGTACCTATTGGGAGGAATAGCGTTTGCTTGTTGCTCAGTTGTTTTCTGATTGAAATCATCGGTGCTACTTCAGTGTAACTTCTTTTGAAACCGAATGTCATGTTTAGCTGGAATAGCGGCACTATTACTCATTTTCTTTGAAACCGTTTTCCCCTTGTTTTAAAGAAAGTACAACTTTCACTTCTAACTGAAAGAGGAATGGGAGAAGCGGTGCAGGAGTTTGTGGACAAAGAAGAAAAAGATGCCATAGAGGAACTGGTGAAATTTCAACTAGAAAAAACACAAAGATTTCTTAAGGAGCGTCGCACTGATGCAGAGGAAGAAAAAATAGATGAGGAGGTAATATTCTGTTATGGTCAAATCTTTAGAAGAGGTGAAGACAGTAGAAAAGTTGGTGCTCAAAGCTGGTTATGTAGCCTTGCCTATGTGCTGCACTTGCCTGTAGTCCTTTTCTGTAATTAATGTGGTGATTAGTTTGTGCTAAAGATGTTTTCTGTTATGCTTATATTGCAGTTTCTCTTCTCAATATCATGGTCATCTAACATTCTGCTTCGCCCTTTACCGTGTCTTCTCCATTTATTCCTATTTCACTGTCACTTACTGACTGCTTACTTATTTTGCTTCTCTTGAACATATCCCCTGCATCTCATCATTTGTCTCCAGTGGCGCAGTTACAGGAGGGCTGCCAATAGGATGCGAGGTTCTTAATTTGTAACATCACACGTACTGTGGTTAGTATAAGAAGATTCTAAACAAAATATGAAGCTATTTTTACGTTCTTGCTCTCCTCTTGCAGGAGCTTGACTTCAGTTCAGAGATAAATACTTCTTTCTTACTATATTTCCATCACTGTATGAGTTGTTATTCTGAAGGAAACTGTGTTTTTATTACTGTTATTATTCATTCAGGTGCGAAAATTTAGGGAGAGTAGAAGAAAAAACACCGAAGAGGAGGATGAGGAAGTTCGTGAGGTAACTCCTCTGAGTTTTGGACTCAGACTGAAAAATGAAATTTTGCATATGGGTGAAGTCACTGTATAATAATTCAGCATCAACCCTGCCAAAAAGTGCCTGTCTACCTGGAGAAGATTAACAAGTCTTGAAATCATCCTTTGTGTAATATGTGCCTAAGCTGCTGCTCAGTTCAGTCGTTGAGATCTGCTCTTCTAGAAGTTTGTGAACCCGAATGTTCAGTTGCCCTTGCTTGAACCAGGCAGGTGGCCTTCAGAGCTCTGTCAGCTTAAACTATTGGTGATCCCATCACCGGTGGAGATGTGAGTGGGCTGTATTGATACTAAAAGAAATTGCTGCTGTTGGTAAACATTTTGATACTATTGACCTTACCAGCAAACCAGATCCTAGATCTCCCAGAGATTTGTGTCCTGATGTTATAACGCTTTCCACAGAGAATTCCCAACCACTACTGCTTTGTTTTTATAAGCTGTGTGGGACTGGTATGAAATTTTGAGGGAAAGAACACCTAGAACAAGATTCATTTCTCCTAATCTGTTGTATTTTCACATTAACAAGTTGTCACTAATATCAGTGAAGATAGTCAGTGGAGCTTGGAGAATTCTTCCCCTGAGCGGGTGTACACAGCTGACATAGGTGAACAACAAGTCATCCCAACTCTGCTGACCATGTGAGCAATCACATTAACCAGCTCCACAGCTGACAGCTGCACATCCAAATTAAACAAAACAAAAAATGCCACAGCTTTTTGAGAGATATCCTTGCCTTCCATAAGGTTGTGGATTTGGATCTTCTAAGGCTCAGTTGTTTATCACAACTAGAATTCAACAGTAGTGCATTTCATAATTTAAGATTCTTTGTCCTCCAGCACTTATTATTCCATTACAGGCAATGACGAGGGCTAGAGCTCACAGGTCCAAGGACGTAGTTCTTGACTCAGCCTCCAGTGATGAAGAACTCATGGATACAGGGATGAAAGCATCTGGTGATTCAGATGATGACATTCCCACAACACTGAGCCGAGGAAGGGGTAGAGGTAGGGCAAGAGGTGCAAGAGGGCAAAATTCAACAGCAAGAGGGTCATCTCGAAGGGGAAGAGGTAAGAAAAACACTCAAATTCTTCACCGACTTTTTTCTCTAGAAGGAGTCTCTCTTTAAATGCTTCTGTCAAGTGGAAGCTTCTAGCTAAAAAACTCCCAGTGATAAAATAAAATGCTTAATTGATTTAGGTACCGTGTGATATACAGTTGAATGTCTTCTACAGCTTAAGTTGTGACTTTTTCACAGTGCGATTAAAAGAAAGTTACCATTCTTCCCAGCTATGGAGGCATAGTAGACTCAGATCCATTATTAGAAAGGTCTGTTCTATGAATAGCAGCAAAGATATATCCGTGCAAATGGTAATGCAGTATTATGCATTTGATAGTATGGACAGAATGTACAGATTGCCTTAAATAGCTCCTTGGCTTTGTGTGGTTGTGCAAACCTTCCATTATGGAGGGCTGTAAAGAAGAATAAATAAAAGATAGGGATTTGCAATGGTATACTCCTTCAGGTTGTCCGTAATATGCCCAAAGGTCTTAAGTGAGAGATCTAAGAGCAGGATAAGTTGAAAGAAAGGCAGTCATCTTGGGATTGGGTTGGTTAGTGCCCTGACATCAGTTTTGAGTGTGTGATTTAATGTTGTGATTCAGTCAGAGCAGTGACACGTGTGTTGAGACTGTCTGTGGAGCTGTAAGTGCTTGACCCAAAGTAGTTCATCTGCATGTAGGGGGCTTTGTGTCAAGGAAGAAAGGAAGGGAGTAAAGAGTCATTAGATTTTTATGTGACTTGCCTTTTGTCACTGAGCAAAAAATGTCAGAAAATGTCACACAGGAGAAAAAAATAATAATAATAACCTGTAGGAATTAAAAATGACCACTGAACAGATTTGAATGTTGTTCATTTTTCCTATAGGAAACACTAGCCAAGGGTCATCTACAAGCAGCAAAGCATACAAGTCTGTGCCTGACAAGAATTTGTCTATCATGGATGGTAAGCCTGTGTTCTGTTCATCACTCTAACAGGCTCTCCTAGTGTAGTGAATTCACTTAATAGTGAAGTGCCTTAATTGCCTTCATTTCTATTAGTCCAGATCAGCTGGGAGAGATGATTTTGGTTTCAATGAAGCAGGATAACTAACAGTGATGAGAGAAGGAAAATAGTAATTCTGTCTGCTGTCACTGGGGGCAAAATGAAATGTACTGGGAGCACTGGAGTTGGACTTGATGATCCTTGTGGGTCCCTTCCAACCTGGCACATTCTGTTAGCAGGCTGGAACTGGCATGGGTAACAGCTCACTGTAAACTGTATGCAGTTCTTTAAGGAATATGAATAGTAGGAACATGTCTTAGCAGAATCTTTTCTATACAGAATATGCAGAAACTGGTTAAAATTCATGAACTTGACTGATGTTTGCAGGTTTGGTAAGCTTTGGGGATCCATTTTGCCTTATATTGTAGCAAAGTTAAGAAACACTGGTTTGTACCAGACAAGAGGAACTTATCTGCACTTTAAGCTGTTGCATGAGAGCAGCCTTTCCTTGGTACAGAGGGCAGGCTCTGAGGAAACGGTGTAGATGATCTCAGTACTAAAGAGAAAATACTGCTCAAGAATCTGTACATAAATCCCCTCCAAAATACCCAAAGGTGTCTCAAGTTTTATTTAAATTAATCAAAGTCTCAGCAAATGACCGAAAACAATGCAGAGAAATCAACTTCAGAAGATGTGTTCATGTCTACCAGGGATGTCCAGCCCTTAGACTTGCCTGAGCCGCATAAAAAACTGAGGGGAAATAAACCACAAAACTAGCAGGTTGGCTGCCTATCTATGTTAGACATACAGGAATGCCAGTTATGGTAATGTTTTTCTCTACCTCTTAACCAAAGCTACAGATGTTTTTTCATCCAGGCTGGGAAGCACCTGCTGATCTGGGTTGTCAGACGTCAGCAAGGGCTTAGCTTGTACTGTTATCTGCCAGGGACCTTTGCTTCTCTTAGTTTGAGGCTGACTTGCTTGCTTTACAGAGGATTTTTTTATTGCAGAGGAAACTGATGCTAAGCCGGTTTTCTAGAAGGAACGGAATGGTATAACGTTGTTGCATTTTATTCTGTGAGCACTTTAAAATACTGCATTTTTTTTTCCAGCCTTTAGGTCTTTGAAACCAGAGCCTTCCCAGAGTGCATCTAAATTTTTCTCTGAGGTAAGAAGCATCTGAAAAGGAGTAAAGCTGCATAGCTGCTGCCTTTTGCTGCCATCTGCTTTGAGAAACAAATACGCAGTCATAACATTAACCTAAACCAGCAGGTGTTCCTAAGCCATGGGTTCCAACAGTAAGGTTCAGCATGCTGATTTGTAGACTTCTTTTTGGTACGGGGTCTGTATGTGAAATACAAAGACCATGTGCTACTTGTGACCATAGACTGAGATACTAAGAGTAAATACGTGAGTGTTTTTTGGGTTTCTGCAAGATCCTGTGCAAGAACTGTACACATAGAGTAAAACTGTACTGGAGCTCTCTCATATGTGCATTGTAAATAAGTGCTATATACTTGAAATGAATTCAGGAAACTTACTGTGCAATAATACTGCAGTATTATGTACTCTATTTCTCTAAAAATAAGTTCTCTGAAAAAGCCTTATAAATGGTGTCTCTCTTTCAGGATATTATAGATGATGAATTGGATCTAGAAGAGTCTCATATTAATCTTTCTTCCAAAACAAACCCAAGGTCAGTATGTTTATTCGGTGGGTGCTACAGTGGCTGCCTCGTTTCTGATAGGTTATTGGCAGAGCCCAGGGAGCTGATCCAGTGCTTGAAAAAAATAGATTGTCACAAATTTCATAGCAAGGCTTACAGAACTCATCTGTATTTTTTGCCTGTTCACATGGATGATCTTCATATAAAAGTAAGTTGGTGCGCTGACTGACATAAGCTAGGTCAGAGTTTCAGAATCTGTGTTAGTTTGAGAATTTGAATCACTTTGCTCATTGTAACTTTTTTTGTTGTTAAACTCTTTACTGGTGGTTGAAGGGAAACTTACTGAAATGTCTGCTATTTGAGAACGTGCTGATGCCTTTTATTTAAATTTCTTTTCAAGGTTCTCAGCTATGTCTTCATTTAGTAAAAGAGGTTCACAAAGCCAGACATCCAGAGGAGTTGATTTTGAGTCAGATGAGGTATGGTGTATTGTAACCTCCGTTGTCTGTTTATGTAAACTTCTATAGATTATTGGTTTTGAAGTTATTTAAATAAAGCATTTCTGAGTAAAATCAAATTCATTGATTTTTTTTTTTTTTTACTAGCATGACTAGATTATTATAACCAGCTTTAATATATGTACATAGACATCAAAAATAAGGCTAGAAAGAAATATCTCAAGTTCTTAATCAGTTAATCATCACTCCTGGAATACATTAAGTTAGATTTCCTGGGAAATAAAGCAATTGTTTGATATGTGATTTTGCACTGAACACACCCTGAATTGTCACACACTGTACAGCGTGTTGTAGAATAATAGCAGGCTGTCACATAGCCAGCATCGTGACCTTAATGATGTCAAATGTTGACCACTTGAGAGAAGATGCTAAATTCTTATCCCTTCTTTCCGTCATCTCTTCCTGTACTTGAAGTACAGCACTGCGTGTTTGTTCCAACATGAGGACACAGTAGTTCTGGTACGTGGAAATCTCAGGAAAATACAGTGTGTGACATGTAAATAACTATAACTTCACTGAAGTGTGTGCTGCTCAGAATGATAACCTTTTCCTAGATCGCCCCTGAAGTCCAGGTTGCTATTCTGATCATGCTAACTCAATCTTAGTCTCTGTTCTCTGCGTATTTGTGACTTGAACTTTAAAATCAATAGGTGATATCCTTGCAATCAAAAGCAATAAAAACAGGCTTGTCAGAAAGAACAGAATTGAGTGACCTGGCTATTTTAGTCTAGAAGTGACTTTACCTTTTATGACTCAGCATGTGTGTTAGTTCCAGTAATGCACATCTGTTTACAAATTGCAGGATGACCCGTTCAAAAACACTGCAACATCACGAAGAAAGAAATGATCTGTGCCTCGCTATGCAGAAGAGACTGTGATGAAAATGTAAAGTTGTTGGCAAGGCATACTCTGCATGACATTTCTTTGTACATTATGGTTTGCCTTCAGCCTTCCCTTCTGTGAAATGCTTTGAGTGGCACCAAATTTAGTATCATTGAGCGTTACGTTAATTGGTGTGTATAGATATGAATGCATACTTGGGCAGCAAGACGTTTATTTTTAGTTTTCTACAGTTACAGTTGAAAACTCTTAAAGAGTAATAATTTAATCCAAAGATGCCGTTTTCAGTAATAAAGCTGGAAAATATTCTAATACTTTCAATTTAATGGGAGAACTAAACCCACTATTGCACTGTTACTAAATGTCAGAGTACACAGAAATCACTGCTGCTGTGTAATTCAAGAGCTGGCAAAGAGTTCAGGTAGAATTGCATTGTTGTTAGTAGGATTTAAGAGCTTGAACCTTACGGCTTCGTGAGGAATGCTGATTGAAGAGTGAAGCAATAAGCCAGTAACATGCATGCCATTGCCTCTTCCCATTTCCTTAGCTAACAGTTTTCCAGGTGTCTGTTGCCATGGTCTTCCTAAAATGTCATCGCTGCTTTTCAAAAGGCAAACTTCTTCAAATGAGGTTTTTAAAATACGGTACTTGGTTCACAGCTGGGGGAAGCACTGCTGTTGAGGGAGCCAAGACCCATCTTTCCTTCCCCTTTTCCACCTCTGTGCCCCACTCTGCAGAAGGTGGTGTTCTACAGCTGCAGCCTTTAGAATTAGCTGAGGGAAAAGCTAGAAGTGTTCGCCAGCTAACAGCCCAACGTGTCAGAAATCCCAAATGCCATGAGTAACTGAAGCTGTACTTTTGCATTTCTATGTCCTCTGAGGGATTGGGCATTTATGGTGTTTGGGCTCTCACTGAACGTGGCTGTTACTTCACATGCACGTGTGCTATAGCAGCAGACCTAAAAGACCTTCGGGCTTCCTGAAGACTTCCGTGGAAATGATCAAGTCTGTCAAACCTCTAATGTGAAGTTCAGTAGCAATTTGCAAAGAAGTGAGATTGCTTGAGGTATCAGGAAATAATTAGGTGCGTCTTTACTTTCATAAAGAGCTGTCACAGCTGTTGGAATGTTACCTATGCAAATAAAAGCTGTTGTAAATGCCCTCTAGGACGAAGGTTTACAGTTTGTTTGTTTTTTTTAAAATAAACTATTTCTGTTTAATAAATTCTGAATGCCAGTTGTATGAACTCCTTTGAGTCTGAGGTATTGAGCTTTTTAGAATACTTTCTGTCTTTATGTTGCTATCTAAATGAAACCTGCTTTAATTAAAAAACAAAACAAACAGGAAAGGAACACCTAGATTGTCTCACTAAGCTTTTAAGGGAACTTTCCTCATACAGGAGATGCTCCAGGCCCTTTGTCGTCTTTGTGGCCCTCAGCTGGACTTCTTCTGTGAGATCCCTGTCTTTTTTGAACTGAGAAGCCCAGAACTGGACACCACTCCAGATATGGCCTCACCAGGGCAGAATAGAGGGGGACATGATATCCCTCAACCTGCTGGCCACGCTCCTTTTAATGCACTGCAGGATCCCGTTGGCCTTCTTGGCCCCCAGGGCACACTGCTGGCTCATGGCCAACCTGTTGCCACCTGGACCCCCAAGGTCCTCTGCAGAGCTCCTCTCCAGCGGGTTGGCCTCTGACCTCTACTGATGCGTGCAGTTATTCCTCCCCAGGTGCACTTCTCTACACTTTTTAAATCTCATCGGGTTCCTCCCTGCCCAACTCTCCAGTCTGTCCAGGTGTTGTAGAATGGCAGCGCAGCCTTCTGCTGTGTCAGCCACTCCTCCCAGCTTTGTGTCATCAGCAGACTGAATGAGGCAAATTTGATCCTTCATCCAGATCGCTGATGGAGTCAGCTGTCAGATTCACAGCAGATTTTTTTTGTCATGTTAAACTGCAGCCGTTCCCAAACTGTCTTTTAGAAGGTGAGAACAGCATCTTTCTTTCTGGAGACAAAAACGCAACCTGTTGTACATAGGTATTTTTTTAACACAAAGGGATCTTTCTTATCATCAGCGTGCTCTTATTTTCATTCCTTTCCACAGGGCTGAGATGCTCGGAGAGTCAATGTCGATTCTCAAAGAATCCCCCCGGATAGTTATTGAAAGGTCACTTCTCCCTCGTGCAGCCTCCAGTGCAGCTGCCCAAAGAAGGCTCGGCTGTCTGAGTGAGAAGTAGTTTCCATGGATATGATGGGGCGTGCGCACTCTGCCATGCTTTTGTTTGCTGGGCTTTGTTTTTGTTTAATTACCCCCTTTAGTTGTATGTTTCCAAATCCCATTTTGTAGTGTCTGAGTGGGTTATTTTGGTACTGCTTTTCTTTTATAGCCTGTTTCCACTACTCCTCTTTTCCTAAATTGTAACTTCAGTTGAGAGAGCTATTGAGCAGACGTTTGTGGCGATGTGAATTGCCTGAAAGCTGCGTATCTTTATTTCAAGTGCTTTCTGAATACTTTTCATTTTGCGAGGTGCCTCAGTTCACAGATACCTTAAAAAGGAAAAACCAAACCCAAAGCAGAGATCACTCATTAAATCCTGCCATTCCTGTGTAGCTCTTTCGTTTTGCAGTCAGTGGATGATGGATGGGGATGTTGGCACACCATGAAGTCAGCTGAAGCAGATACCAAACTGTATCCTGCCGCTACTGGATACATGTATGTTCTTTTCACAGAGATTGGGTAAGAACTTTCAACTCAGCTGAATGTTTGGAAAGGGAAATATCACACCCTAATGGGATCTTTTCAGAATTAGCACAAATCAGCAGCCACGACAGGAAGAGGTGCAAGTTCTGGAGGGGTTAAGGGCATTAGGACAAGGGGGAATGGTTTTAAACAGAGACAGGGGAGGTTTAGGTTAGATATTAGGAGGAAGTTTTTCCCACAGAGGGTGGTGACGCACTGGAACAGGTTGCCCAAGCAGGTTGTGGATGCCCCATCCCTGGAGGCATTCAAGGCCAGGCTGGATGTGGCTCTGGGCAGCCTGGTCTGGTGGTTGGCGACCCTGCACATAGCAGGGGGGTTGAAACTGGATGATCATTGTGGTCCTTTTCAACCCAGGCCATTCTATGATTCTGCAATTAAAGTGTTTTTTAGACTAAATGCATCCCTTGGCATTGACAGCCAGTTGCTACTGTGAAGTTAGACAAAGTAGGTGAGCTCCTGAGGTCATGGTAGAGAGTTCATTAGTAATGACAATGGGTGCTGCCGTGTATCTCTGATCTCTCTCGTGGCTGAGAAAGGAAAGCATTACAGAATGCTATCAGTGATTTGGCAAAATTGCAGATTACTGAAATGAATCTGAGACAATATCTGCTGCCAGGTGGGTATTTCTGGTGAGAGCTCTCATGGCGGCTGCAGCACCTGCATGGAGCTCTGTCGGGACGGGCAGGGGGGTGCTGTTAGGTTGGTAATCTCCTAACCATTAAAGCAGGCACCATGGGGTGGCACCTTGTGCGTGCATGTATTTTCACTAGCATGTGTGTGCATTCGCTTTCTGTGCTGTGCCCCTGTTCCATGCTAGTTTGTAGTGTTGTGAAATAGGTAAAGCTGAACGTCTGTTTGAAATATACCCTGGAAGACAGCACAGCCCCTGCACGCATTGTTGGTGCATAAGCAGCGCCAGATCAGCATGAGCAGGGCTGCTCCTGGGGAAGGATGCTGAGACCCAAAGAGATGGATTTTGCCTTCTGCAAAGAGTGCAGCTGTGATTGTCTTGGAGTGACGCCTGAGGGGAGTGTAATTGTGCAGAATTGCAGCACGTCAGAGCAGAAATAATGCTATGCAGCCCAATGGGCAGGAATGCTGGCTGGGAGCTTGTGCGAGGACACAGAGCTCCGCTGGAGGAGAAAAGTGACGAGGAGCTGAGCAGGAGAGAGAGGAGCCCCGCTCCCCAGGCTGTGCCGGTGCATCGCTGGCAGCAACGTGTGCACCTGTAGAGCTGCTGCTGCCCAGCCACAGCACTGCCCTAAATGAGTTATTTCCCCCAGGGAAGCACACAGCAGCCTGCCGGAGATGTTCTCCTGTTTCATTTGGCTCTCCCTCCCCTACTTCGTGAACACCTTCCCGACCTCGGGAATGTTCCCCCTCAACAGAAGTCTCGAGGAGGTGTTGGAAATCCCAAACATCTCGGGGTTCTTTCCCTGGGATAACGACACGCTGGCCGACTGGCAGAGCTTTGTGGGCAGGAGCCGGCACGGAGCAGACTTGCAGCACGTGGCGGCCAAAGCTCTGCTCATCGCGGCATACTCCATCATCATCGTCTTCTCCCTCTTCGGCAACGTCCTGGTCTGCCACGTCATCATCAAGAGCAAACGCCTGCGCTCCGCCACCAGCCTGTTCATCGTCAACCTGGCCGTGGCCGACATCATGATCACGCTTCTCAACACGCCTTTTACACTGGTAAGATGGGGGCAGAGGCCTTTTTTGCTGGGAGGGCTGTGGCCGCAGCTCGGTGCATTGCGCTGGCCTGCTGGGACACAAAGGATGTGACATAAAGACAGTGAAGTCTCTTTAGTAGCCTCAGCAGTCTGGCAACGATTCAAGGCAGAAAGACTATTTTAAGGCATCTTTTAGACAACAGAAGTAGTTTTGTGCCATACGTGGAATCGTAGGGGCTAGAAGGGACCTCTGGAGCTCATCAAGCACACCCACTGCTAAGACGGGTTCCCTACAGGAGGTTGCTCATCTATGTCTGTGCATATAAGCATGTGGGCACAGGCACAAGTGCTAATATCGTTCTGATTCCAGGCTCGTTTTGTGAACAGCACGTGGATATTTGGGAAGGGGATGTGCCATGTCAGTAGGTTCGCGCAGTACTGCTCGCTCCACGTCTCTGCTCTGACCCTCACAGCCATTGCCGTGGACAGGCACCAGGTGAGAGCTCGCTGGAGCAGAGAGAAGGAAAGTTTGGAAGGGTGTAATTAAAATGAGTGTGATCCCATGTCCTTCCCTTCTCAGCTCTCAGGTTAATGTCAGATGCATGAAGGGCTGACAGTGCGGTGGAGCAGCTCTTTGCTGTTAGATGGAGAACAGCTCCACACCTGCAGTGAGGTGGGATGTGTGCACTCCCAGCTAGGGACACGAACTGTGCAGGTAGTGATCCAGTTGCTCTCAGGCCAGGATGGAGTCTGAGGGCCTGATAGGAATTCACGCAGGCAGCTGTCCCATGTGGGAGGCTTCTTTGGCCCCAGTGCTGTGGGTGTGGGGACATCCTGCTTGAAGTCAGGCAGCCCTGGGACATCTCACCCCACACGAGATGTGGAGGGGTTGTGTTTGTCACGAGCAGGGCAGAGCTGCTGCTGCTGCTGCTAGTGGGATCAAGTCTGGGAGCAGTCACACATTACTGGGTTGGATTCACCCCAAGCCCACACAAAGCAGGCTGGTGGTGTTGACGTTTTTTGCTTGCAAACATCGAGCTGTTCCCACTGTCAGAAACATCCCGAGGAGCTCTGACTATTTCACAACCCTATGGACCTCTGGTCACTGAGACAGCCTACGTCTCCATCCTTAATTTGCTTTTAAGTAAACAGACTCTGGAAATGAATACACACGTAAGGCCCGCTGATGCCCTGTTTTTGCCACTCAGACTAAAATACTGAAGTTCAAGGGTCAGACTGGGATCTGGCTTTCCTTACTGCTGGATTGTTTCAAGGGTCAGACTGGGATCTGGCTTTCCTTACTGCTGGATTGTTTCAAGGGTCAGACTGGGATCTGGCTTTCCTTACTGCTGGATTGTTTCAGACATTCATCGCAGCTTATAGGCAGTGAGAGCTAAGAGGAGGCAGCACAGTTTGCATGCTGAATGTCTGTGTCTAGTAATAGATGTAAGGCTGGAAGCATACAAAAAAATGATACAATTATTTCCTGAAATGACACAAGCCTGAATATTAGTTTGTTTTGGACAGGTCATAATGCACCCTCTGAAACCTCGCTTACCTATGGCAAAAGGCGTTATCTACATCTCTGTAATTTGGGTCATGGCAGCTTGTTTTTCCCTCCCACATGCTATCTACCAAAAACTCTTTACTTTTGAGTACAGGTAAGGATTATTTTCCTATATTGGTGTGTTTTCCTCTAGTCTCACTGAAGGCCAAGTTCCCAATGGTTACACATTGGAATTTTCTATTGAAAGCCCTGAGCTCACGCTGAAGTTACCCAGATAGGGGGCTAGTCTGTAATTTACATCAATTACCATTTGTGATGGCTGATATCCTATTTTATTTTTTATTTTTTTTACTATTTATTCTATCACACTAGTCATACAAAATAGGACACGGAGTTCAGGAACTGTCCTGATTGTTCTATTTCTATACATTCACATTTGGGTGGGCTTTAAGGTTCCTTCCAACCCAAACTGTTCTATGGTTCTGGATGTTTCTCCCTTTGCAGTGAGGAAGTCACTCGGTGCCTGTGCATCCCAGATTTCCCTGAGCCAGCTGACCTCTTCTGGAAGTACCTCGACTTAACGACCTTCGTTTTGCTCTACGTCCTGCCCCTGTTGATCATCTCCGCTGCCTACATGACAGTGGCCAAGAAACTCTGGATGCGCAATGTCATTGGGGATGTTACCACCGAGCAGTACTTTGCCCTTCGCAAGAAAAATAAGAAGACTATAAAGATGTTGTTGCTCGTTGTCATCCTCTTTGCTATCTGCTGGTTTCCCTTAAATTGCTACGTCGTCCTGCTCTCCAGCCAAACCATCCGTTCCAACAACGCCCTGTACTTCGCCTTTCACTGGCTTGCAATGAGCAGCACCTGCTACAACCCCTTCATCTACTGCTGGCTCAATGACAGCTTTCGGGCAGAACTGAAGGCTTTGCTCAACATCTGCAGAAAACCTTCTGGCCCTGCAGAACAGAAGCTTCCCTCCACAGTCCCTTCCTACCGACTGGCGTGGCCTGAAAACGGCCACTTCAAGAGGCTGCAGGTCTCTCATGTCCCCGCCTCAGCCTCCAACAGCCTCTTAGGAAAGACAGACATCTCTGCAGTTGAGCCCATAGTAGCTGTGAGCTAAATGGTGGCCCTGGGAGATGGATACGGGCCATGCTTAGGTTTGGCTGCATTTAGGCAGGTGTGAAGATGTGGAGCCCTGGTCTAAGCAGAGACTGTGCCAGCTCCTGTGGTTGCACTGAAAAGCCCAACTCCACAGCTGGTAGTGTGAAACTCTGATGGTAATGGCATGGAGACTCCAAAGGGAAGAAAGCAAAGCCTTGCCAGGAGTGAGTTCTCTTTTCATCTTGGTCAAGCTGACTTTGGGTCCGCTGGGATTCTCTGCATGTGTCTCTGTTGTTTGCGTAGCCGAGTCTGTAGCACTGAGGCCATTTGTGTGCTTTGCTGGTATTTAAACGCTCAAGCAGCAGCCTGATGACATTAAGCCTCCCTCCCTTTAGTCTCTCGGTAGCAGCACACAGACAGTAGAGATATAAAGGCAGAGGTTGCTGGTTTCAATTTTTTTCTCCCTTTTGTGAAAATCTCTTCAGAGAGGTGGAGGGATAATAAACGGCCATTGGAAATTAAAGTTGTCTTTTACATCACAAGTGCTCCTTCTAAGGTAGGGTTAAAGAAAACTTGATGGCTATTCTTTGTGTAAATAAATGGCAAACACCAACCTGTTAGCTCTGCATCTGTTGCCAGTGCCAAATCACATGGAACTGTACCTTCGTGAGACAGGCATGAATATTCATAAAGATTTAATTCTCAAATAGAGACCTAAAGCCTGAAAACCTTGGACATGCCGTCTGTGGTTGGAGCACTGATGGTTAATTTGAGTTGCGATTGGGACTTGTTAATCAGAGAATCATAGAATGGTTTGAGTTGGAAGGGATCTTGAAAGGCCATCGAGTCCAACTCCTCCACAGTGCGCAGCTCAGCCTGGTGCCCAGAGCCCCGTCCAGCCTGGATGAGATGCTTTGGATCAGAGCATCTCTATGTTGTTGCCAGGTGGTGGCTGAAGAATCCCACAGAATGATGTTCTAATTTCTCTATTACTGTTGTTCTCTTTTCCTGTAAAGCATCTGGGAACTTCTCAGATCAGACGTGGGATATTTCATCCCAAGATATTAGCTTGCCGGAGCCAGTTCATAAATAAACTGCTGTAATGATATCTGTGATAGCAAGTAATAAAAGAGGAAGATTTTTGCAAGACATCCTCTTGTGAATGAACAATTTTAGTGCATTTAAAGATCGGTGAGATGTCTTTCATGGACAGCCGTTAAGAAATTGATGAGACCGCAGCTCTCTGGTGTAGATTGCAGAACTTAATGTTCTTAGCAAAAAAAATAGCAGATTCTGAGCAAGACAAACAAAAGAGCGTTTGAAAAATGTTGCCTTGTATTGCACAGGGAAACTGTCACTTCTCCTGTGCTGCAGCAATTAGCTTTGATGTCACACCGGAGTGCCTGTTCCACATTCAGCTTGTGGTGGCCAGCAGGGAATGGAGAAAAATCTCTGTTATTAATGGCTAAAAGTGGGAAGAAAAAAAAAAAAGAGGAGAAAGAAAAAATGCTATTCCCCACTGTCCTGTAATAAACTTACTCTGAAATCATTTTAAGTCTTGTGTGGATTTTTCACACCCACTTCAGGAGCTGCTGCCATTCTTCTTCATAGAATCTTTAATGTTGGAAAAGACCTCTAAGATCACCCAGTCCAACAACCAACCCATCCCAACTGTGCCCACTGACCACATCCCTCAGTGCCACATCTTTGCGGTTCTTGAACACCTCCATGGATGGTGACTGCACCCCCTCCCTGGGCAGCCTGTGCCACTGCCTCACCACTCTTGCTGAGAAGAAATTTTTCCTATTTGTTCCATTAGTGCTCGCAACAAAAAGTCTCTGATGTGCAGAGCCTTTCAACCACCCTTCCCATCCTGTGACAGCGGATTCAGACTACGCCAGCAAATAAACCTTTGGGTATCACTAAGTCTGGGGTATGGCAGGGACGGGGATATGGTTAGTGGGCATGGTGGGGATGGGTTGGCAGTTGGACTAGATGATCTTAGAGGTCTTTTCCAACCTTAATGATTCTATGATCCTTAGTCCTGCTGGGCTTGCTGGAGGTCCAGAGCTCCATCTGAGGGAGCCTTTGCCAGGAGAGGAGTTGCAGGTTTAGTCTTTGATCATGGCTGATGAGCAGTGATGAGTGGACCAGGAGTAGAGTGATGCAAGTGATGCTCTGCCACCCTTGTGCTTAAATACAGCTTTGCCAAGCTGGAACTCTTTGGGCTGAGCCATGTCAGAAGTCTCTTCTTCCCTTTCAGTCAGTGTAATGGAGTTGTTTTCACTCACATCCAAATGCTACAACGGATTCTGCAGCTACATCCTTGTCCCTTTGCTCTGTTTGGGACGAGGGTCTGAACTCAATGTTCTTTCAGAAGGTGAAGGTAACCTTTGGCCATCTTAAGACTCACCTCCCTTAGGTGCAGTTTGCATCCTTAAACAATTACATACAGAAATCTGTCATAACACAAAACAGAAACTTGCCAGCAAACAAACCCTCAGATGCCCATGGCAGTGTTAGCTCTAGGTGGGTATGAGCAGGGTACCCACAGTTACAGGATTCTGTGTGGAAAACCCTTCTTCAGGCTCTGCCTATGCTTTTCTGGATCCATGCACAGAGAGGTGCATGAAGTGCACAAGAAGTGCTGGAGCTGATTTCATTACAGAGTCTTGGAGGGATGGACCTGGCAAAAAGAAAATGGATTGGGCAGATAATGGCCAGTGAACCTGGACAGCCTGATCCGGGCCTGAGCTGGTGCATGGGTCCAGCAATTCTGGAGAGACAGAATCTAAGCAGACAGGGGAGGAGCAAGCTCGTAGTGAAGCTCTAGAAACTGTGCCCTTCTAAACTGTACATAACACACTGAGCTACAATGTGCTTTATGTGCTACAAGGCAATTTCCCATCAGCGTTGTCTTCATTTTCTTCATATCTGATTTGGGATTCTGGATGAACATCTTGCATTCATTGGTGCTGCTGAAATCAGCAGGGGTTGTGTTCTGAGCACACAAAGTACAGTAGAATGCAAAGTATTCCAGAAACATTGTGTCCTGGCAATTTAAACTGGGCTTCTAGGCTTCATGGGTAATACCATACCTCAGTTCTGTTGCATATCAGAGGGTTCTTTTAAAATGTAAATAAAGTCATGAATAAAGTCATTACACAGCATTCATGTACTACCTGGATTAGTGTGAAGGGACGGTCTGAGTTCTGAGAAAATAAGATATATGTGCAGTGTGGAGATTATCTTTCATTTTTTCCCTTGTGCACATTTGCCTGCTGCAGCTATGCTTTGTGCTGTATGTTGGTTTTATTAATAGGCAGTGCTTTGGAATAACCACAGAATCATAGAATGGTCTGGGTTGGAAAGGACTTCAAAGTTGCAAGCCCCCTGCCCTGGGCAGGGTTGCCAGCCACTAGACCAGGCTGCCCAGAGCCACATCCAGCCTTGAACCATCAGAGAGGTGGTTTGGTAGCTGGCTTTTGATGGGCAGATTATCAAGAGGAAGCTTGACAGGGACTCTGGTGTGAGAATGTGCTGGTTGCTCTGGAGCAAGATGAGGGTGCTCTTGGGAGGCTCTTCTTCCCCACTGGTAATATAAAGGATCATAGTCTGTTGTGAGGCATTATGGAAGGTCTCTTTATCTGACTTTCTAAGCAAGATGATTTTTCCCAGTCCCACATACATCCCCACGCACTCAGAAGCATCCAGTGCTATGTTCAGGTGACCTGGCCAGGCTCACTCCTGTGATGCATTGCTCCAGGGGTGCTGCGTACAGGCTCCTTGTTACACCTCTTGGGTGCCTTTTGGTCAATAAGAACTAGATTTCCCATCTTATGCAAGGCCACACCTGCTTTCTTCCCTTGTTTTCAGTATCTTTAGAGTTACCAAATGTCCTCCTGTTGGGGTGAAGGAGGAGGAATGCTGCATGTGACATGCTGTGACCCTATGGCCATCCTCCTGTGGTCCTGTGGCTGTCTGAACACAGGTTTTCCACTGGCAGCTACCCTGTGCTGGGGCCATGTCTCTACCCCAAGGTAACTGCTTTGACTGTTGTCAGTCATGTCTTTGGTTATCAATAAAGATCCTTCTTCAAAGCCTGGCTCTGTTTCCTTTGGTGCTTTCAGGCATGTTCATTCCTACATCATCCATATCCAACTCAATAGCTGCACTACACACCTCTACAGACTCATTGTCAAAGCTGTTTTAATTTACACTTGTACAGTGTCAGTTTGTGGTCCACCACATCCACCAAGCCTTGGAGAAGTCTATAAGGAAACCTCTCTGCCTCTTGACGAGACCAACGACAGCCAAGGGGCAAGACCAGGATGGAAAGGGCCATGGACATGGCAGGGGTTGAAACTGGATGATCTTTAAAGTCCCTTACAACTCAAACCAATCTGTTATTTGACTAGAGAATGCATCCTCTGGAAAATGAGTCAATTAAGGTTGCATAGGTAAAGTTAGTGCTGGCGTCTCTGAATGGGTAGGAAGGGCAACTGATGCCATCTACCTGGACTCGTGAAATGGTCTTGTACCACATACTTATCTCTAAATTGGAGAGAGATGGATTTGAAGGCTGGACAATGTGGTGGATAAATGATTGGTTGGATGCTCACAGCCAGAGGGTTGTTGTCAATGGCTATATGTCAGGTTGGGGGCTGGTCACCAGTGGTGTCCCCCAGAGGACCACTTTGGAACCGGTGCTCTTCAACATAGAATCAAAGAATCATACAATCCTTAGAGTTGTTGGATCTTTATCAGTGACATACACAGTGGGATTGAGTGCTCTCTCAGCAAGTTTGCTGATGACACCGTGTGGTGATAGGGACAAGGGGAAATAGCTTTTAACTAAGAAAGGATATTCAGGTTAGATGTTAGGAAGGAATTCTTTACTCAGAGGGCAGTGAGGCCCTGGCACTGCTGCCCAGAGAGCTGTGGTGCCCCATCCCTGGAGGTGCTCAAGGCCAGGTTGGATGGGCCCTGGGCTGCCTGAGCTGGTGGGGGCAACCAGCCCACAGCAGGGGGTGGGGCTGGAGGGGCTTTGTGTTCCCTTCCAACCCAAACTGTTCTATGATTTTACGATTCTGTGACTCTGTGATCTCCAAAACTTTGAGTGGTTGCCTCTGCAATTTTTATGATTTCTGAAGATCGCTATTTGTATTCAAAAGCAAAATCATTTCTACTGGTGATTCTGTTCTTGTCTTCTTTAACTCCTCAAAAATATTCCAGGACAGCTCGCCTACAAAAATTATCTTAAGTTCTGTGAATTCATAAATGTTAATTCACTATTTCTAAGAGTATTTTATTAATTTCCTTCACGTAGAATTAGGCAGAGACCTTGAAAGGGAACAAAGAAGTCTGTGTCTGGCAGCTGGTGCTATTCTGAACATTTCTCAGGAGAGAATAAATCCTTGAAGCCTTTCTTGCACTTGTTGATGTCACGTGAAGTAAGTTTTTCCCTTCCACTTTTCATTCCCTTCTTACCTCTGTCCCTCTCCCCTCTGTCCTTAAGGCAATGAGGGGAAATGTCTGCTGAATGGGGATTTCAGGGCAGCACTGTGCTGTCACAGTCCCTAGTGAGACAAGAATTACTCAAGGTTCATGCCACTGCTGGACCTTCTTGTTTTCCTCCTGCTCCAACTGCAGCAGGACATGGTGCTGCTCAGCATCAGTGCTCTGAAGGCAGAACATTCCCCACCTCCCTAAAGTATTTAAGCCAAACTGACGCTTGCAAGTGAATGTGATGGTGTCTTTTTCAAAGCTGATAGCGCAGAATATACACTAAGCCTCTTTCTATGGTAGATGCAAGGAAGCCAAGACTCCTTGAACCACAAAACCGCAGAATTGTAGGGGTTGAAAGAACCTCTGGAGATCATTGAATCCAATCCCCCTCTACAGCAGGCTCCCTACAGCACATTGCCCTGGAAAGTTTGACCCCAGAACATCACTAGGGAAAAGATTACAGATTTTCCCCTGTATGAAATGAATCTCAGCTTCTTTTGGCATGCTGACTGCAGGGCAGCCCACCTTCCTCCTGTCAGTACAGGGTGCATGTGTTCTCTCTACTGGTGGAGAGCAGAAGAAGAAGGCTGCTAAAAACAGCAATTGGAAACTCAGGAACATTAATGCTATTAGAGGGCATCAAGTGCTATCTCCAAACTGTCTTTACTTCCACTGCTCTTATAGGAAAAATACCACAGGTTTGCAGAGACTTGAAAATCTCATGTCTCTGGTGAATAGGAACCACCTCCTAATTTCTTTAATGAGTGCCTTAAGCTAGCTGCTACTAGCTAACACAAATGGGACTTTTATCTCAGGATCTCAAAGCACTTCCCAAAGATTGATCCCCTCGTCCACACTTCTGTGCCACAAAGAGCAGCAGCACCCCATTCTTCACTTACTGAGGACCTTAAGTATTTGCATGAGCCATGACTCTCACACGGACATACCAGATAAGTTTTAATGCTGTTTTCTGTACTCATTTGGGTACTGCAAGCGCAGCCATCGCACAGCCACTGGCAGGTATTCCTGCTGAAGTTAGGCTGTAATGGACTTAGAAGAAGCAGTAAGTATCTACTGTAAGCACCTGGCTAGTAGAAATATGTTGTAAGAGTCTCAGGAATATCTGATCCCTCAAAGCAGACTGACCCATCTCTGACACATAGATAAATCCCCAGAAAAGCAGTTCCTACAGTTCCCCAGGAGTCTGACTGTTATTCAGGGCTGCTTTGTTCATCAACCTCTTGAGTGCTGGTGGCTGAGCACAGCAGCCCCTGCTTCTGACAGTCTGGAAGCCTTCAGCCGAGCCACCAGCTGGGATGGTTGTGCCAACAGAGGCGTGAATCACTAAAACAGCTCCCAGAGGCCTGTCTAAAGAACTTGTCCCAGCCTTGGTAGCTGTCACCTCCCCAAAGGCCCCAGTGCATTGTGACTTACAGTCATAGAATGGCTGAGGTTGGAGGGACCTCTGTGTCCACCTGGTTCAACCCCAGCTCCAGCAGGGACACCCACAGCAGGGTGTCCAGTGCCATGTCCAGGAGGCTTTGGAAGATCTTCAAGAAGGGAGACTTTCAAAATCCATCTGGATATGCTTCTGGGCAACTCACAGCTTGCTCTTGTCATTTGCTCTCTTATTTATCCATCTTCTTTGTTGTACTCATGGGAGTGAAGCCAAGAATCTCACACACGTTCCCCTACAGCCCTGCAGTTGAAGCCCAGCTGAAGGGCAGCTCATGCTCCTGCCAGGAGCACAGCAGGTTGGGTAGATGGGGGTGAGGTAGCAGGGGGAGGTGACACTTTGTCTCTGCTGCTCCAGATGCCCAATCTTATGTCATAGAGTCATAGAATTACCAAGATTGGAAAAGACCTCCAAGATCACCTAGTCCAAGCACCCACCTACCACCAATACTGCTACATTAACCACCTCCCTTAGTATTACATCTAGATGGTTTGTGAACACATCCAAGGATGGTGACTCCATCACCTCCCTGGGCAGCCCACTGTAATGCCTGACCACTCATGCGGAGAATCAGTTTTTCCTGAACCTCCCCTGGTGCAACCTGTAGGCTTTGGGTTTCAGTCTGTGGCTTGCAGCAGCCCCTATTTCATCTCACTCATGTATGGCAGTCAATTCGCTGTTAAATCCTTCCTTGTACTACTGCTTTAAGCATCTCAGATAATATATAAGGATTCACTTCACATCACTTCTTCAAGGGATGTGTTCCCTGGAGCCTGAGTCAGATGTTCTGAAGGCTCTGGTTTTATAGGAGCAGCTTTGGGCTGTCACTAGGAAAACTGAACCAGGAAGACCCTTTGGATCACCATTTATTATCCTGGGAACTGTGTCCTCCACAGACCATCCCTGGGTTTTAGATGTGAATGAAGGCTTTCTGTCACTGTGATGCTAGAGCAAGCCTCCTGGCTTCTGCCTGAGGCTGAGCACATTCTGATGATCCTTACAGAGGCAGGGATGAATCTAGGCATCACCATGGTGTCCTGACTGGAATAAAAAGTGCTTTTATGGAAAGGGAAAGAGAAAGGGAAAAAGGGAAAGGGAAAGGGGAAAGGGGAAAGGGGAAAGGGGAAAGGGACGGGGAAGGGGAAAGGGAAGGGGAAGGGGAAGGGCAGAAGAAGGGGAGGGAAGGGAAAGGGAAGGGAGGGAAGGGGAGGGGAGGGGAGTGTAGGTGAGGGGAAGGGAGAGGAAGGGAGGGGAGGGGAGGGGAGGGAAGGGGAGGGAAGGGAAGGGAAGGGAAGGGAAGGGAAGGGAAGGGAAGGGAAGGGAAGGGAAAGAGCAGTAACAACAGCAAACCAACCAACCAACCAATCAACCCAGCTCAATAACCAAAGGTCTACCAAAGATTCATGGCTCTGAGGTGTGAGCTCCATTGTTGCCACTGTGTGTAGAGCCAGCTCTACACATCTAGATCAGATGTGTGATGGCACATAGCACTGGACTTTAGGGATATCCCTGTGACCCTAAGACATAATTTATAATTTTTATTCTTTTCAGTTCAAAACACTACAATGTAAAAGTATGCACTATAATGCAAAGCTGAAGACAGGTATTGGATGTCCTGGAATCATGTTATCAGAGCCTTTAGGTGCAAAACTAAAGAGATATGTAGTAGGTATGCGTAGACGATGGGGACCAAACCGATACTGCCTCATCCCTGCTGCCTTTTTGGAGCTGTTTCTCAAATGAACTATTCCCAGAAATTTGCCTGGAATTTGCCTTGGAGAAAATTCACTGGAGCAGCCTGAGATATGGCTCAGGAGTGAGCTGAGAGCCGAAGGAGGACAGCAGGGATCAAAACCTTGATCTGAGTCCCTGTTACTCTTATTTAGCAGTTCAAACATATTCCCAGCTGTCAAACAGACAAATAGCCCTTGGAGATGTTTCTCATCCTGCAGTTGTTGTGAGTCGTGAAGCATCCAACAGCTCTGTCATCCCACTTCAGCATGAGTAAGAGGAGAGAAGCAAACAACAAAACAATTCTACTGATTGATGCTAGTGGAGACATCTCACTCCCATTGTTTTAGGCACGCAAGGCTTTGAAGTATATGAGAGTTAAAATGTTGAACAGAATAATCACTTTCTGAAATTACGTTAGTATGGGGGGTTGGAGCTAATGCTCCTTGAGGTCCCTTCCAACCCAGGCCATTCTGTGATTTTATGATTTAGTACATTCTCTTAAATATCCCATTATGAGGAAAAAAAACAAATTCCAGTGTAATGCTTTGATAAATTTTCTCACAGTCATCCAGTTGGCTGTGATGCGGTTGCATTACCCACACAACGACATCCAGAAGATTTCTGCCTGCTCAAGCTATACAGAATGATCTTTGCCGTTATGCTCCTCTAAAGAGCATGCTTTACGTCCTGCCTCATGTAAAAATCTACTCAGATCTTCTTCAAAGAGCATCTCCCTCTAGAGGAAATCTGGGAGATGTAACCAAAGGAAGTGCAGGATCTGGGCCTGCCTTAACTCTCGGCAGTTCTGTTTGCAGACATGCTGGTCTTGGTGCCTCATCATTGCACAAGCTACATCAGGTAACTCTGCTGGCTGCACACTTGTTAAACTGGATAATTTACTGAGAGGTAAGTGACTGCCCATCGCTTCCCAGGGCAATGTTAGAACAATTTTAAAAAGTCGTTTGTGTGTGAGGATAGCAATCCTGAAGACACAAAAAAATCCATTAGGAAACAACAGCAAACCAAATGCCAGGATTTACCTGCTACATAAAAGCAGGTTTTGTGATGTCCTCTATGGAGCGTTTACTAACAGAGCAGAATGAAGCATTTTGGTTATGGATTTGGATATTTTGGTGATGTCAGAGTAATGACGAGACTTAGTGCTGCCACAGCCCTTGGAAGAGATCACCCCTTTTTCCATCTTGTTCTTCTGCAAACCCTACGTTTTCCCAAATTTTGGCTTACTCCAATCCAATTCTCCCTTCCTCCATCCCTTTACTGCAGTTACTTTTCCCCTTTTCCCTAATCCAACAAAGGCTTGATTTTCCCCATATAATTTCTTGGACTACTTTCCTGGCTTTCCTGAGCACAAGAAAAATATGATCTTTTCAGAAGGCTTAAAAAGGTAACTGTTAAACTAAGCCTATTTTTCTGAGTCTGTACCAAATTTTACCTTCAAAGTAATGGGGAGAACAATTTGAGCTTTTCAAATAGAAGCCTACCAGAACATCTCCCAAGCCTCCATCATTGTTCTCCAAATGGCTGCCATCTCCTTATCATCTCCCCTTGTGTAGAACAGCAGCTCAGTATTACATGAGCATCAAAGGACATGAGAATGCCCCAGGTGACCTTGTCTTCTTTGAATTAAAGAAGGCTTTTCTTTGTTAAAACACAAAATGTGTTCAAAAGTTTCTCTCTGATATGAAGATTTTTGCTGGAACAGTGACAAGCAGGATTAAGATTCCACAGTGAAGAAGACTTCAGCAAATGCGCTGCCAGCAACAGCACAGCAACCTCCACCTCTTGTTTTGCTGTTACCCTCCAAGAACCAGGAGAAGGGAGTCCTCCTTGCCCCTGAGGTGCCAGTGGTGAACTGAAGGGACACAAGATCATGGCTGCCTCATTAAAGAAGTGGGAGTGAGAAGTACTCTACTTATGCTATGGGCCTTTGGCAGAAGCTCTGAGATGGTGGAATCAATTTGACTGTGTGTGCAATGGTGGTTTGTCTAAGCCGCTGCCCGCAGCTAGAAACATGTTGCTATTGCTATGGGAGTATCAAAACACTGAGGCAAACGCTGTGCCTGGGCTCCAGCTCTTCATCCCTCCTGGTGCTGAGATACAATGAAGCCTAATTTTGTAAGAAAGGAAGACTTCTGCTCATCCCCTCTGGTTTTCTGGGTGAGTGAGCTCTCTTCTAACAAGACGACATCTTCATCAATGACACAGACGATGGCATTGAGTGCACTCTCAGCAAGCTCACAGATGACACCAAGATGAGTGCTGCAGTCGATACATTGGAAGGAAGGGAAGCCATCCAGAGGGACCTGGACAGGCTGGAGAAGGGGGCCCATGAGAACCTAATGAGGTTCAGTAAGGCCAAGTGCAGGGTGCTGTGCTTGGGCCAGGGCAATCCCAGGTATTTATACAAAGTGGGGGAAGATCTCCCATCTTCCAATGGGAAGCATTTCCTACTGCTGTTTTTGGCATTAGGTACCGCACACATTTCCCTGCCCCTTCACTTACTTTTTTAGGTTGTTTTCTGAAGAGTTAGTTTAGTCCTCTGCCTATGGCTGCCGCATACTAATGAAAGTGTTTGTCAAGGCTGAGAAGTCATACAATTCTTCAGTGTCTCCCTCTTCTCTCAAGCATGCAGAGGTTGTTGTTACCTACATCTACCCCTTCAAAAATTCAGCAGCAAATCAGGCCTGCACTAGCAAGTAGTAGGTTGACCACAGAATACTACTAAAGAATTAGAAAAAAGCATTTGGATTTAGCCAGGCTGTGGTTTGGGTACTGAGAGTGTAGGACCACCTCATGCCTCAGCCTTGCAAATATTCTCTACTGCCCTCAAACCGCATCAGCCTTGGACACAAGTTCCTACTTCCGAAGTTCCAAATTCCCATTGCCAAGTAACTTCTACTCTCTGTAACAACAAGCAATCAAACAAACAAAGCTCTACAAATACTGAGCATTCAGTGCTTTTGTATGTCTAAATTCTAGATTTCCTTTAGTTTGCATTCAGCTCTGGACATGTTTGGTTGTGCTCTTTGGTAGCCACTGTGTCTATGCGTACTGTGTGCTGAGTCGCCCTGAGGAGTTCATAAAAGAGAACAAAACAGCCACTGAAACAGAGTCCTTGTCCAGTTAGCAGTAAAACCCACATTGTCTGTTTTAAGAGAAGGCAGGCATTACAGTGAGAGCATTCACAGGGCCTCGTTCTGAAAGAGTGCTGAAAGACTACAGTTCTGTACTTCTGTGATGCTGTGGTTCTGTGTACCTCCTGCTGCTTGGCCCATGCCAGTGTTGTCCCATTGGTAGCCACTGTTGACCACTGTGACAGAGAGAATACCAGGATAGGCAGCGTTCATCCTGACTGTCCTTACAATGCCCTCTGTAAGGCCTGGCTGCTGGGATATGAGCTGCAAGAACTGTGGCTGGTAAAAGTGCTCTTGGTTTAGAACCATTTCAGTTCAGGGCATTTTTCTTCCTTGTACTATGCTAGATCCATAGGGAAAAAAAGTGTTATTACTCTCTTTGTTTCGCTTAGATGAATAACTCATCATCCCCTGAGCTGGCCATTGATTGAACAGTAAGATCTCTGGACAGATCATAAATACAATAGAAAAGAGAAAGTAATCCAGAAGATGATTAGGTGTGAGGAAAACACTCGTGTAGTGATGACAACAGCACACTGAAGGGAACGCGCTCTAAATTCATTAAAAGTGGAATTACAAACTTTCTTAAGTTGGCCCTTACGGCACAGCCTTCCTGCACAAGCTCTTCAAATCAGGCTCCAGGCCTGGACCTATGCTTGACATCAAAACTCCTGAAACAAGTCCTGCTGAAAAACCACTCACCATTCACAGGAAAAGAAAGAAATCATGTACCTAAAATCCACCCCTTGTTCTGGAAGTGACTGATAACAAGTTTTAAAAGTCTCCAGGCAGCTAAGAGCTACTGAGTGGTGTCACAAGGCACACAGAGGAGCTAGTGAGCAACTCTCCCACTTTAGGAGAATTATTTGATATCAAAGTGATAGAGAGAGAACACTCAAAGGATGGCACAAAGCAAACTTAACTTAAATCTCAACTTTTAACTTCCTAATGTATTTTTAAAAAGACAGATGGATGTAAATGTTTCTAGAAAGAATGTAGTGATGAACAGACTAAAGATGGGCCCTTTCCTTAATAACTAAGCAGGAATTTTGCTCATCTTCCTAAAAAAGTAAAATACACTGGGAGCGGTGCCACTAAAATGAAAGTAGAACTGGACCACGCAGTTTCTGCAATGCATCTCACAACAACCAGATGCATCTGAAAAGGGACAAGTTTTGAGGGCCATGGTTAGTGGGCAAGTTGGCCATTGGTGGATGGTTGGACTAGATGATCTTAGGGGTCTCTTCCAACCTTGATCTATGATTCTAAGAGCTCAAGTGTGCTGAGAAAGTGGCTGATTTTTAGACAGTAAATTGCTACGTAGAGTAGCTATCATGTGCTGATATTTCATTGACAGTTTTTTACAGTTAAATAAATTTTGAACCAAAATTATCAGAACAAAATGATCTATGAGAACAAAATTAAATGAACACTTTAACTGCCATGCAAAGAGTTTGCTCAGGATGTAGTATCGGGCTGTTCACACTGCACTGAGGTTGTTCAGATGCTCTTTAAATTATTTACAGCGAGAGTGGTGAGGTGCTGGATCAGGCTGCCCAGAGAGGCTGTGGATGCCCCGTGCCTGGAGGTGCTCAAGGCCAGGTTGGATGGGGCCCTGGGCAGCCTGGTCTAGTATTAGATATGGAAGTTGGTGCCCCTGCTTGTGGCAAGGGGTTGCAGCTTGTTGATCCTTGAGGTCCCTTCCAACCCAAGCCATTCTATGATTCTGATCATGATTCCATGAGATGCTGACGTAGAATCCTCAGCAATTTACACTGCTGTAGTTCACAAAATTAATTTTATTTAAATAACCGAGAATGGATACATGCCTTATTGAAAACCTTGGAAGACAACAAGAGACTCACTGCAGCGAGTCATACTATTAAACACAAAAAGAGTTAGTAAAAGGTACTGTTCATAAACATGAATCACATATTACCTTCAGGAGCTTCATGTTTTAAAGACTAAGAGCTCGTTACTTATACCAAACAGTTCAAACACACCCATATCACTAAATCTTAGTATTGCACTACTGCTCCTCTGAAAACATCCAAAGCACAAAGGGTAGACAACCAAAGGAGTTTCTCTGAATGACAGCAGCACAGGAGCATCTGCGCTGGGATCAGCAGAGTGGTCGGCAGCTCATGGCCACGCTGTGAGCTCATCTTAGTCCTTCAGGAGTATTTGCACACTTCTCTCTCTGAAATGCAGACTTGGCAGAGGCGGTGACATCAGGGAGCCTTATGGAAGGCATCCATGAGATAGCCCTTAAGAATACGATTGATGTGGCTGGACCTGGTTGTGCCAATCCATGTCAGGTTACGCATCCAACCAACACACCACACCGCTGTAGAGCAGTGCATCTGCATTTACCCACACATAACAGGCATCAGCACAGCCAGAGACAGTGTAGAAAAGGTCAGAGTGGTTGTGGGTTTGCTGGGAGAAGTATGCAGCAGCTCAGGCCATACCCAACATACACCCCACTTCTTGCCAGTAATGCTGTACACATTAGGACTGCAGCTGTGCTACAATCCTATATAAAGAGTTAGCACTACATTATGACTTCAAGACTTTCTTTCAAATAAAGTTCCTCTTAGATGGAAATTATACAATAACCAACGTGTTCTTGTAAAACCAGCACAATGTGTCTTATAGCAGCACTTGGGATCCACTTGTCTAGCAAGAGCAGCCAATTCAAGCAGGTGCATTATCTCTTTGATATCTGCTGCAGCACATCAACAGTTCAGTGCAAAGGCTGTAACACTGATTCTTCTTTTATTCCTCATTCTCAGCATGGAGAATGCTAACAGGCAAGAACAAAAGACATGGATGAACTGGAAAATGAAAGGCTGACGTAGCCATAACGGGCATTAAAAAGACAACCTAGAGGAGGTGACAGACAAGAGACTTCAATTACAATAACACAGACAATGCACAGAACAAGTGTACTTATAGCATCTGTGAAAGATACACATTGTCACCATGACCATCACACCTCCACTCACCTACCCCTGTGCCCAAAATCCAAGACAAAGTTCATATTCATGTTAACAGAAGGTAGAGGACCTGGGCAGAGTGGGACGACACGAAAGCTGAACGCTACATTCCCCATCCATACAACAACAAGCTGGGACACTTTTCCAATTAACAAACACTCCTCTTTCTTTGTCCAAACCATTTCAGCTTCTTATCTTTAATTACAATTCAGTCATGGAACATGAAGGGAGAGCAACCTTTCTTTGTGTGCACATCCCTGTCACATTTCCTATGGAGTGCTTAGTTCTGCTGAGGCACTCAGGTGCCGCTCCAGTACAATAAGAGTAACTTCTCAGGTGGGTTTTGGAAAAGAGCACAAACAATTTTGCATCTGATACCACAAACACATTGAAACCCTTTCCAAATATACAAACACAAGAAAGAATTTCTACAGATCATTACAAAATGGAGCCAACTTCTCTGATCTTCAGTCTAAACTCCCAGAAGGTTACGTTAGTCACTAAGACCAAAGCAACTGACAACAGAAATGAGCCCAACATTTAGTTTGTGTATCATTACAGCTTGTATAAAAAATGTTAAGACATTATTTTATGAATACATAGAAAAATCAAAATCCCTAAAATCTGCCATACCCCCTTACACTACGACTGCAGATCCTTCTTCTGTCAGTGCCAAGTGAGTAATCCCACACTTCATTACTGAGATGACTCAAGACATATTGGGCTGAACACAACAACCCCTAATTTTCCTGTGAAGATACAGCCAAGACCAGTGGCCAGGCACCACCTGGTACATGCGTTAACCAGATTCAACAAACAAACAACCCCTTCAATAGGGCAGAAAGCCCCCACATGCCTCAACAAGATGGCCAAACCCAGTGGAGCAGCATGTCAGAACACAGCATGGCCATCTCTTTTTGGTATGTGCAGAGCTGTGTTTCCCACCTCTGTACAGAATAGAGCTCTTTTCTGATGCTGGCTTCATGTGCACTGAGTGCATTTCACTTGTTACTTACAACAGGGATTTTTTTTTGTACTTCTTGGTTCTTCGTGGTTTTTTTCGTTTTTTTTTTTTCTTAAAGAAATACTGAAAGTCTACAGCATGCTTTTTTGGGTATGCGACTGATGCCTGTTATTCAACAAGCGGTCTGTAAACTGGTCTGTCCTCTGAGGAGCTGTCGGGCTCCCAGGACAGTTGCACTCGAAGAGCAGAGCAGCACCTTGTGTTCAGCACAGTGAAGGCAGACGAAAGCCCTCTTGCAGCAGCACGAAGCTCCTGCATGCGGTGGCTGGAAGGCATCAGCACGAAGAGTCAATAAGTCTTTGGCGAAGCTTTTTATCTTCTTTTGGGCTCACGTGTCCACTTGCATCACGGTCTGCCAAAACTAAGCAGAAAGTAAACTTTTAGAAGTGAGAAGCCAGCAAATCATTCAATGTCCTTGTTTGCAGAACTGCAGCAATACAAAGATGGGGCAAAGAGGACAGAGGCAAGCTCTTATCAGTGGTGCCCAGTGCCAGGACAAGAGGCAATGGGCACAAACTGCAACACAGGATGTTCTCTATGAACAGCAGGAAACATTTCTCTGCTGTGTGGCTGATGGAGCAGTGGCACAGGCTGCCCAGAGGCTGTGGGGTCTCCTCCTTGGAGATCTCTAGAAGTCACCAGGACATGGCCCTGGGCACCCTGCTCTGGGTGTCCCTGATGGAGCAGGCGTTGGGCCAAATGGACCCAGAGGTCTCTTCCAAAATCAGCCACTCTGTGATTCTGTGATGCCCCATCCTCTTATCCCAGACCCTGGCTAGCATCTCCTCCCGTACATTCCAAAGTCAACATCTACCACAATTTTGTTAACAGGAATCAATTAAATTAAAGCTAATTAAAACAAGACATGAAAAGATGGGAGCAATGGGAGAATCTTTGCTGGTGGACAGTGAAATCTATCTGTCAGAACAAGAGGGCTGTGCTAGCCAGAGCAAGTCACCATGTGCCAGCCTCTCTCTGTAGCATATTTTAACATATCTTCAAGCATCAGTTTGTTCTGCTCTAAACACAAGGAAACTCAAAGCCTCTGAAGTGTTTTTGTGAAATAAAAATAGTTTCAAAAGTTCTGCTTTTTGGTAAAAATGAGTCAGATTTTCCTTAGCTTCTTCAGGTTGTTAAGCAGACACCTCAACCTTGGGCTCCTAAATCCTCCCAGCAAACAGACCCACCGGTATCTTCAAAAAGGGTCGCACTTAAAAGGAAAACTATGTTCTACCCAAAGTACTCCAACTTCTTCCTCTAGAGCTGGCTGCCAGAAGTGTTCCTTGTGCAGGTTAAAATAATCTTCACTGTTCCTTCTTATTTCCTCTGTTGTATAAATTCACTTCTCCAAACCTCAGCCAAGAAGTGCTTGACCAAAGCACGGAGGAACAGTTACCCTCTGGACATTGCTGCTTCTTTTTTTGTATTAAGTGCAGGGCAAGGTTAACTGAAAAGAGAGCAGATCTCATGTTTTTGTGCTGCTGAACGTTCCAAAGCATCTTCACTTCTACAAGTGAAGGACTTTGTGAGGAGGCAGGCCACGGGTCTGAGCTGTTTCACTGGGAGGATGTAGGTGCTGGTGGCCTGCTGCTTCAGCAGGGACATCTGTGACAGTGGCCGTGTTTACATCAAATGGGAGGAAAGACTTTCCATCCCTTTTTGCCTCTCTCTGCATGTCTGGCTTCTCTTCAATAATTTGGCACTGGATTAGAATCACATCTAAGATATGCTAACCCCACATCTTCTGTAACAATTGCTCAGAGCCAGTCTGGAAGGGCACCAATCCAGATCCTGACTCACCATTTTGGCAAAAACCACTTTGGAGACAATCTGCCTTCCTCCCTGCTTAAAGAAAAAGCACATTTGTTGGCCTCACTTCCACTTTCTTTTGTCAGTTTCTGTTCCTCTGCCATCAGCTTTTCTGAATATCACACTTCTTTCCACATTAATCTAAGTTTTCTGCTATCCTGGACTCAGCACATGTAAAATGTTGTAGTAGGCGACAGTGGGGATTTGGGATAAATGAAGTCATAGCAGTTATACTGCAGATGACATAGAAAAGCGTAAGCAGGTCCGCTTTCTTGTAGAATATATTAAACTGTTTTTGATAGAATACATGCCTAGATGCAACTGGCTTTGTTCATTACTAATGATTTTTTAAACTAATAGGTTTGGGGTTTTTTCCTTGTTCTCTTTTAAAGAAAGCATAGGCCACCTTACCTTGTAGCTCTGTTGCATCTTTTTCCAGCTCTTCTACAGTTGTCTCCTCCGGCTTCCCCGGCACAGCCGTCCCTGGCTTCCCATCAACAGTATCTGTCTTGATTGTGCCAAGGTTTATCAAAAGTTGCATGACATCAAACTTCTCGGAAACCGCAATGTTCTCCAGCACTTTGAGGCACTTATATGATTTCAGTTCACTCACGTTTTCCTCAAGAAAGAGGATGTAAAGGCTTAAGTCATCTAAACTCTTGGACTTCAGCTTCAGAACATCGAAAGTCGGCAGGATTTCATACACTTTGAGAATGCCCGAATTCCACCGGAAGGGAACAAACATCGCGTACACGACCAGTGGCATCACTAGGAGATAGACTATCAGGTTAATGTAGCTGAGCACCTTGAAGACACCAACAGCAATCAGCTTGCACTGAACCACTTCTGGAACAGTTGTGTCATTCTTTAAGATCCCTGTTTTGATGGTGCAGAGAAACTCGTCGCTCAAAGAGGAGAGGCTGATGTAGTAGCCCAGATAGAGGCAGGCAATGAAAATAATCACGAGAGTGAGTAAACGGCAGAAAATGTATTTGATTATTAAGCATTTGGAATTCTTCTTTGTCTTCAAGTACTGCTCCACAATCGGGTATTTAAAGTGGCTTTCGGAGATTTCCCACAAGCTGCAAGAGAGAGAAAAAAAACCTAAGAAGTCACACAGATTGGGTGATGCACCTATCTTAAATTTCTGATTAGCCTAATCCTTGACAGTAGACACAAGGTTGGGTTTTCTCCTACTGGGGTAAATCAGCAGTAGATCTATTATAGTCAATGAAGAGATGACAGCAGTTACATGAAGAATAATGACAATCTTATACAGAAAAAGCCACTTACAGAGCTCGGACGTTGGAAAATGGAAAAAGGGTATTTTCCTCACAGCACAAAAAACCTTTTTGTTCCTTGCAATATGAAACAGGCATAGTGTGTTTACCGTGCACTCTATTGCCTTTCCCTTGCCAATGCAAGCACAGAGGAGCAGATCTCTGGAGATCCCCAATGCACTGCTCCTACCCCAGCATGCATAGAGAAATGGTGACCCACTGAGGGTGAAGCAGACACTGGATCTGCTTGGAGCACTGCACCGATTTGATCAGAGGGTTTGCTTTTTTGCTTATGTTGTTTGATTTTCTTTCTTTCTTTGGGGGGTTGTTGCGTGGGTTTTGTTTGTTTGTTTTGCTGTTGTGTTTGTTGCCGTTTTCTTTGCTTTACCCAGAAACTCTGCAGACCCAGATCTAAAAGGGCAAGGAAGGCTCTGCCTCACATTGACAAGTGAGGATCGCGGCCCCTCTTGTTTTCTTATCTCAGTGGGTAAAACTAATTAACACCTGTTACAATGAAAAAAACCAGGACATCTCAGGTAATTAATAATCAGAAGAGCTAATCAAATGGTTGGGTTTTTTTGTCCAAAAAAATGCAAGTTCCAGCTCCAAATGCTCACTGTAATGATTTCAAACGTCTTTATTTAATCAGTTTAAAAAGGTGTTGAGCCACCACTGAATCTTTCACAACAAATCTCATCATGAGGGCAGGTGCCACATCTGTTCAGAGCTTAAGGAGAACAGCAAAGAAAGCCAAGCTGCAGAGTCCTACCTCTGTGTCACGTTTTCATTAGCAGCTGGAACGAAGTCAGCAGGGTCCCTGGGGTCTCCGCTACGGATGCTATTAGCAGCTTTGATTGCTCTGTTATAGGCTTTATCAAGTTCTTCCATGATAAATTTCAGGTCTGAAGAGAGGTGAGGTGCTGCCGTGAAGCGCCAGAACAGACATGGTAGGTACAGCAGGATGGCCACAAGCAGAAGGATGTATGGGAAGAACTGAAGGGAGAAAAGTTCAGATTAGGCTCCAACTGGGTATAAAATAAGCCAGCCATCGTCCCCCGTAAGCCTATTACATTCCCCATAAGCCCATTACATTCCCAAGAACCTTCTTTAATTGTTTCTACTAAACTGACTTTTTGTTACCAGGGACATGCAGGGCTGTCAAATCCCTCTTTGCTCAGCTCCAGCAACCTCAGTGCTGCTTAGAGCTTTAAAAAAACACCCACCGCTAGAAAAAAGCAAACTAAAGTTACCACGATCCTGACAATAGTCCCCATTGCTTAGGGAAAGGGCTGAAGAAGGCACAAAGCACAACAGCCTCAAGTCTTTCTTTCTTCTATTTATCACCAAGTAGGAGCTTCTCCACCGTGAAATTAAATCTCCAACTCCCTCCAGCTTCTGGAGAGAATGTATTACCTATGTGCTGTGACTTTCTATTCAAGATGCATATTCATACATAACATTACACTTACAGAGCCACGATGTATGGATCTAGTTGGACAAGTCACTGCTATAAGGTACTGAGCAATTCGACTGCCCTTTGATTCATTATATTCAACTGCTGATAGTTTCACTTAAATTGGGCACTAGTTCCTATGGAATTTTAAGTTAGTTGTGATGAACAAATTTGCATCAGGCTTAAGCTATCTCCACTGGTATAGCTGCACACATGCACGTCCACTGGAAAAGCTAAGGCGGAATTGTAGAGACAAGTTGGGCTGGAGTCATTAGTCATCAAGTGGGACAGTTCTGCTTACATCAGTGGATCAAGAGATACTTACAAGATGAGAATCTTGACCTAATATTAGCTTGTGTTTGCGTTAAGCAGAAGAGATTAATGTTTTGTATGCACAAAACAAATAATCTGATGTCGCTGAGCACTTTATCCAGGAATGCTGCTTCTAATATCATTCACCAATAAATCATTGTTATTAATAATTGTATATGATATGCTAGCAGGGAAATGAAAACTGACCACTTAAAGGAGCTTCATTCAGCATTTGGAGACCATAAAATGAACCAGATTTTGGGATGGGCACACTGTCTGCATAGCAGTCACACTGGAAATATGTGACATGCTGTAAGACACAGCCATGAAAAGTATTAAATAGCCACAGGAAGCAAAGAATGCTCTGTTTAAAGGTCAGCTTTTCCTTTCAACCATTCTTACAAATTCATAATTTAACTCGGTATTCCCTCCAAGTTCATATCACCTTCTTCTGCACCACTAAGCCACGCTCACTGCAGGGGTGGCCTTGCATTACCCTCAGGTGCAACGCTCTGACACTTCCAAAGTGGTTTTGCAGACGTAGCATCAACTGAAACCCAGCAGCTCAAGAATCTGCCCCTCTTATTTATCACTGTGGACAATGCCATCAGGTCTCTCAGGTCGAAGTCCTGATCACTTATGATGCCCATACCTTTACGGTGTCCAACACATGTTCTTTCAGCCCTCCAAATTCCCTGTTATCAAGAAGGAACTTCCCCTATCTATGAACACAAATATAGCTAAGCTCCTTATCCCAGACATCTGTGGCACCTTTTCCATGGGTCTCAACAAAGGCTAAACTGACTGCTATAAATCTGTTTGAATTAACTTACTTCTGCCATATACCCCTTAACACCCTTCCACTGGTGCCTGGCAGAGAAAGAAACAACATCCCTAAATTGGTAAGGAGCCACCAATGCATCTTACATTGGTTCATACAATTTGGATTCGCCATTCATTCCTTTAAAATTTTACAAGCGTAAGAGGGCTTATGAATTCCCTTTCTGATCCTCACAACTGGAAAAAACACCATCAGTGTCTGGTTAGCCCTTCAGATTTCTTGCCAATAAGAGACATGGCAAGAGGCACGATGGTTGACACACTGAAGGTACAGCTCCAAACCTGCATCGTCCCAGTCTCTGTGTCTTTCTTTACCTGGACAAAGGCTCTGGTGGCACATTCTGCATTTATGTAGCAAGTAACAGCTGTGACACTCTGCCCCAGACCTCCTCCAAGCCCACCTACCTCCCTGCCCTCCTACAACTTTCTTCCATTTCCTCCTTCCCCTGACTCCTTTACCACTGTTTCTTCACCTACAGCCATCATACTATTGGGATGCATACCAAGGCACGTCGCTAAATTCCCCTTACAAGGTTCTTAAAACCCCCAAAGCTGCAGCAGATGGAAGCATGAGGAAACCCTATGAAGCTCTTTTCCAGATGGTCACAAAACCAGAGCAGCAGCACAACCTCTTTTGGTTTGGAATGAAAGCCTGTGTTTGTCAGTCCTTCCACAGCGCTTGATGCTTCACTCCATCCTTCACGGATTGTGGCTCCTTTTAAAAACGAAGGACACTTGTTCCATTTAACAGTTAACAGCGGGCTTACATAACTAGCCAATTGTTCTGGATCATTACATTTTGGGGTCCTGAACCAACAGGCAGAAACGAAAATGCAAAGTCATCCAGCACGAGTCCTAGGTTTTAGAACAACAGACTTGGATTATCCAGCTCATCTGACTGCATTTAGAGTCACGCACAAAGACTTCTCATTTTATGAAATCGACACTGTGGCATTCACACGTGGATGAGAATGTGCAATATGCCCCTTGTTATATATTTACTTCAAAGGCAATGAAAAAAAGGGGAACTGCTGCTCCAGTCCTGGGCAGTTTGTAGTAATTAGATGAAACGGGAAGTATCACTGACCTCGAGAGCTATACAGACAGAGAAAGTTACTTCCCTAAAAGTAAAACTCAGTATTTCCTTTGCTGTTTATCCAGTTCCTTTCCAAAGGCAAGTTCACAGTATTGGATTTAAAGTTGGATATGACATGGCACAACACAGAAAGTAGAACATACACATTAGAAAACATAAAATATCCTATGGTGCGACATGTTATTTTCTGAACTTCGTTAATGAATTGTATTAAGGGCTATAACACCTGGAGGCCCTCAGCTTCCATCTCCACCCAGTGCAAGAGGAAAACAATAGGAAAGGCAAAGGCCCATCGAGTCTGGCACTCAAAAACAGTAGAAGAGCTTCAGCTACATTGCTCCAAGTTTGGGAGGTGCTCAGCATAGGTAATGTCTGATTATTTCCCAGGATTTGGACTTGATGATCTTTAGGGGTCCCTTCCAACCCAGGATATTCTATGTTTCTATGATTATTATACTGTACGATTATGATTCTGCACAAGAGTAAAGCATGCACCAAAGACTCAAAACCAGATCTTCCTATATGCTTTTTGCCAAGCACATTTGAGCTCCAATGGAAGCACCTTCCCTTGTTTGTCACCTAGTCTGATAGTAGCCTGTGTCAGAACATAAGCTGCCAAGGAAGCCCAGCACTACAAAGCCAACTGCTCAGTTCCCTCATCCTGAACTACTGCAGCTCATTTAACTCCACTAATCTTGAGCTCTGCATGCTTTACAGGCTGTACCCTAACTCCTCCTGAAAGCCAAGAGCACCTCAAACTTGAGCAAGATGTACAGAAGAGTCAGGATGTAGAGCCCCGATCCCCCACCTCAGCACAGAATGTGGTTCATGTGGTTTTCAGTCTTCACTTGCAAGAGCAGCCATGAAAGTTAGCTTTGAACAAATCAGCTATGCACACCAAAATGCTTACACTCATAGACGTGCTGTTTTCTTACATCCCTGATGAAAACTAGGTTGAGCAGTTTTAAATCAATACTATGAATGGAGAAGAAAAAATAACCCTCATGTATGGAGTAAGAACTCTAGGAATCTATACAAAGTCATGACTATTTATTCAAGCGTCTACAATTGATTCTCCCATGAAAGTTACCTCCACAAACTGAGTGCATGTTTTCCAAAATGTCTTACTGGGAGTTGTGAACACTTTGGTTCAGATGAATATTCAGAATGACATAAACCATCCTCACTACCTTTCAGTTCCCAGTGCACATACACAGCCTATGCTGACACATCTAGTGCTACAAATATCACAATACATTCCAAATACTCTCTTGACATGGCTTTTGCCATCTTTTATTGAAAGGTCTTCCACAAGAGCGTATCCGTCTGAACAACTGGAAGCTACTGCATAGCAACATGCTATGGCCACAGCTCCAAATAACAGCAATTAGCCAAGTACAGTGCAGATAAGCTGCCCCACATCCAGCACACACCATCACAGCTGTTTACAGGAGTCTTCCCAGGCTGTAAAGAAGCCGGAAAGTAGGAGATCCCTGGCTATCTCTAAGGTCTCTGTTCTCTTGCCCTACTAAACACCCTTCTGAGTTTCTAGAGGTTGACTTGCCTTCTTGAAGACTTATGGTTCAGTCCCTTTGAACTTATCACTGAGAACTCAGCTAATTCAGCAATCAAAATGCATACATGAGGCACAAGAAGTGTCTGAGTAATGATATTGTATATACAGATAAGACGACTGAACCAAAGAATTGTCTTTTGAAAGTGCATCATCTTCACACTCTCCTGAAGATGAGGGAAAAATCAGACTAAAACCTAAAAGAGCCTGTTATATATGTCCAGAGAAGTGGATGCCCCGTCGTTGGAGACATTCAGGATCACACTGGTCAGTGCTCCAAGCACCAGGTCTAGCTGTAGGTGTCCCTGTTCATAGCAGATGAGTTGGACTAGATGGCCTTTAAGGATCTCTTCTAACTCAAACAATTCTATGGTTCTATGATATAGCATCCTCAGCTTCAATCATACTAAGATACTCTAAGTAGACTGAAGGCAAGCTGAAAGGGCTTTTTAATGACTTCTTCATATGCTCAAATACAGTTTTGAGAGTCAAAGAAAAGACAGCTGCCAACAGTGCAGTGATCAATTTGATAGGACCTGAGACTTGGATAAAGGCAGCAGGCAGAAAGTGAGAACAACCTCTGTGAAATTACAGAAAAAAACATTGTCTCATTCTGCAGTATCTTCAGTCCTTATTTATTTTGGGCAAACGCTATTAAAATGCTTGCAAGCATTCAGACTTGTACTGTGGTTAATAGTGGCAAAACACTAGGTACAATCACAGAAACATAGACTCACAGAATCACAGAATGATTTGGGTTGGAAAGGATCGCAAAGCCCACCCAGCCCCAACCCCCTGCCAAGGGCTGCTTGCCCCTCACCAGCTCAGGCTGCCCAGGGCCCATCCAACTTGGCCTTGAGCACCTCCAGGGATGGGGCACCGCAGCTCCTGGGCAGCTGTGCCAGGGCCTCATCACCTCTGAAGTAATAACACAGTAATAACACCCTCAGAACAGTAACACAAAGCTGTTCAGCTGCCTGGGTTTGAACGACAGCCTTGAGAAAATCGTCAGACATACAGTAATACTAAACAAAGAAGGAGGCACTGAAGCACTTCTACTGATTTAGGATCAGAATATTTTTCATTAAATAATAAGATTACAATGAAGTACCAGCTTCTTCAGCCCCAAATTCCTATGTGCCAACAGGAAGAGTTCAAGGAAATGAAGCATGCCCAAAACTGGCTGACAGCAACAAATTCTTCCAGAACCAAAGCTATTAAGCTCCCTCTGGATACAACCCTGTTCCTATCGCAGATGATGGGAGATGTTTCACCAGCTTTCAGAGCAGAAGCATGAGCTGTAAATGACTCATCATTCTAAAGGCTGCCATGTGGTTGAGAGACTGTCCTGTCTCCAGAACTGAAAGTGAATCTCAAACCATGCATGACCTTTTTTATTCCTCCTGTTATTTGCTTCCTGCTACAATACAGCTTAAATGCTGTTTATTCAGCTTCAAATAGTTAAGGCTAATGTGACTAAACTAGCTGTAACACTGCACAAAGAATGTGTATCTGTGTTCTAGTTTCCTTACCCTGACAGCCTCTAATCCCTCTGGGTGGGGCTTTATAGGTGAAAGATGAGGAATCCTCAGTCAGCTGGGAAGTTGTATAAACACCAACCTGGTAACAACTGTGATGGTAATCATATCAACAGCTCACTAAAGGACCTCAGGAGGGTTTGTGTATCTACAGACAAGCAACTCAGAAAGCAACCCACAGGTCCACAGTACATCTCAGTTCTATTACTTGCCCCACAACTTGCTTGGTTGCTATGTTTGGTGCCTACCTAGAGCCACAAAGATAATGCTCATTGGTCTCCTGTTTGTACCTGTATAAACCTCTCTGCGTACGATGGATTAAAAGGCTTTACAGTACAGTCTTCTCCTTGACTAGACTGGCCCCTCACAGTGGCCAAAAGCTTGTTTCCATTCCGGTTCAAAACAAAGTTATGTTTTACCAAAACAGACCATCATCTTTAGAGGTGAGAAGCAAACTGCATAAAGGGAGAAAATATGAGGGCTGCCTCTACATTGGCCCATGACCTCAGAGACGAATGTTGGTGGGATGGCCATAGAGGCTGAACCTTCCCATCAATATCCCATTACATTTCATTGCTGCGTGACAGATGGCAGCAGAGGGACAGTCTGACAAAACAGTGTTTGACATGGAAATGTGGATGAAGCAAGTGCGTGTCACTGAATTCCTTCATGCAGAAAGAATTGCTTCCACTGACATTTATGGATGCTTGCTGAAACTTTCTGGAGACCAAAAAGTGGATGTGAGCACAGTGAGGCGGTGGGTGGTGCATTTCAGCAGTGGCAACGGCAGGTCACCTCTGCTGTATCCTCAAGCATCACTTGAGGGATAACACCCTCAATAATATGCTTTAGCTTTTTGTTAACTCTGAAGTTGTCATGCAATTGGACTTAATGGTCTCTGTAGGTCCTTCCAACTAGCCATTCCCTTCCATCCCATCCCATCCGATTCCACTGGCTGGCCTCCAAGCAGCATGTGCAGTTCTGACAACTGGCTCAGTGGCAGGACTGGGGGCCAAGCATGGGTGCAGAGGTTAGGCCCAGGCACTCTGGACCAGTTACAAGCTGTGAGTCAGCTGTTTGGATGCACTGCTCACTGCCAGCCCGCAGGGTTTTGCAAGAAAACATCACACACCATCTGCCATAGAGGAACTTGCAGAGATTCCTGAGGCAGCACCAGTCAGCAAATTAACATGGGCTGTGTCATGTCAGTATGACACAAAGGCTTATTTGCCATAGCTGGCAAACTAAGAGACTTACAGCTGCAATTGCCAGCTATCAACTGTAGCATAAAGTTCAATTAAAAGAGAGCAGGTAACAAGAAGTCATTTCCTTGACAGAGGGAGGGAGCAAGGCATCCAGCTCTGCAGGCTGAGGCCCCGCCTGCCCAAGCAGATTGATGTCCCAGCAGCTTCAGTCTTTGCAGGCCTGGCTGAAGTGAGCTAGGGTACTCATTGAGCAACGATGAGTTCAGGTTGGAAGCCAGCAACTCTGGCTTTAATATTCATGAAATGAAGGACCTCTAGGTCCAGGTTATGAGTGGAGCTCACTGGGGAAGGCAGTAATAAACCCTTACAGCCAGGGCTCTGGGGCAAGAAATGAATCAGAGATAGCCCTGAACAGTCTGCCCAAGGAGATCCAACCAGCTGACTGGACAACAAAAGCTGAGGCATTGGATGTGCCAGCAGAGCCCAGAAAAACAAGCACTGCAAGTCTCAGAGCAAAGCTGACTCTAGCATCAGGTCCTCACCCCATGGCCACTGGGGTGATTTGCTGGGACACAAAGCTGTGGCTTGAACATAATAAAAGGGCAGCACACAACAAAACCCTCACAACCACAGGGCTCCTGCAGCGTTTCTGACTTCATCATCAGCACTGCCCGAGCATTTAAGTCAGAATCTGCAACTCATGTCAAAACTAAGCCAACCCCTTTGAGCCATCTCAGGTATCTCAGAACCCACCGCACTTTGTAGCCGCAGAATAGGCCCCTTACTGAGCACTCCGCATGATGCTGCTTTGCTTGCAGCAGGGAAAGGCTCGATGGGAACAACCTGAGGAAGCTCAGAAAAGCAAACTGAAACATGTTGCTGTCCATTATGTACTTCACTTCTCCCAAAAGCCAAATCTGCCCTGAGTCCAACTTTCTCCAACCGGCCAAGTATAATACAATAAAAATATCAAATGTTTTTACTATGCTGCTTTCTGAAATTAAGGTTTTGATACAGCATTAAGTCAGCTTCTGTGTCTTGTATCCTGAGGTTAAAGTAGTTCTTCTTTAAAGACATGTTGGGCACCCATCTCCAGGGCAACACATCAACATTACTCTTTTGTCAGATAACTGGTGACATTTGTTATTCTAGCAAAACAGATCCTTTATTTACAAGCAGAAAACGTCTCTTCCAGCTCTACCCCTTGGAAGTAAGAAAAAGAAAACATTCTCTCAAAAAACAGAAAGTCAAGTCAAACCCAGAGATAACACCTGAGAAGAATCATAGAATCACAGCATCCATAGAATGGTTTGGGTTGGAAGGGACATTATAGATCATCCAGTTCCAAAACCCTGCCAGGACAGTAACACCTTCTACTAGATCACTTTGCCCAGAGTCCCATCCAATCTGGCCTTTAGCATCTCCAGGGATGCAGCATTTACAGCTTCTTTGGGCAAAAGAGGAGGAATGAGAAAGGGAATGTAAAGGCAGGCTTCTACATGTGGCCAGTGTTTCTGTGAGGAGACCTGTACTTACTTTATGGAGCCAGAGGGGAATGTTCTCCAGGTTGTTGTAGGCTGGCTGCTTTTGTTGCACTGCTGCCCAGCAATAAGAGTCCACGTAGGCAGCCTGGCGCCAGGAGAAGGAGCTGGGGGCAAAGCAGCTTATCTGGGCACCTGGAAAACAGAGCAGAAGAGATCTTGCATTCAAAAGATGAAAGAAATCAAACTTAGAAGAAAAAGCTCACACTTGTGATTTTGCTGCATCCAAAGCTATTACACTGAGAGAATGAAGCATAGCAGCTCTGAGAATCACTGAATTCCCACAAAACTGCACCCAGAACTCACACTGGGAACCTCTAATGTCTCCTAAAGGTTGAGACAGAGGCTAGAAACATCTATCTTTTAGATCTACTTTCATAATTCTGGGTGAAAGACCACTACCTCCCAGACCCCTCATCCTCATACTGGCCAAAGGAGAGCCAACAGATGAAAAGTGTGATCAGATAAGGCTGGTTTCCCAAGGAAGCAGCTCCCATAGCATAGCACCTCAATCCCAAGTGCTCACCCCTCACATGTATTGAAAGAAGACCTCAAACATAATTCCACCAGCCTTGCAGTCCGTGCAGTAATGCAAAGGCAGGTGTGTCCCACACTTCTTCTGCCTCTAAGCAAGAGTTTTGACTTTGGGTTCAGGTTAGCCCTGCTGTAACTCCTAGCAGAGCAGGATTGGTCCCCAGGCTCTTCCAAGGGTCTCCAGGCTCATCCTCACCGGCACAGGGTCATGCTTTGACCAAGGCCAGGTACACCACAGCCATCTCCACTCACTCCCAGCACTTCTCCAGCTGCTCTGGCAATTAAATGTAAGATCAAGGCACTAAGTGACAAGAACAGCCTCAGCCTTAAGGTTAAATTCTTCACTGACCAGCTTACAGGCAGCAGCTAAGTCTTCCTGAAACATATATCAAGGAGGAAGAGTGGTTATTTGATATGGAGCATCAGTGGCCCCTTAGGTGAGAGCCAGTAACACAGCATGAGGGTTTTTGTTTTTCCTTTGGAAGCTGTGACATCCACAGCAAAATGCAAAGTTTCCAGTGGGCTTTCCTAGATGCTGAAACACTATAGCTGTTTCACCAGATGATTACACAAAGTGGAGGTGGCCCTTTCCTTGAGGAACTCTATGCCAAGAACAGCCTCCGATGCTTTCTCCAGCACAACACAAATGTCAAAAGAGCAAAACAGGGAAATACTGCTACTTTTTTCTTTCTTTTTCTCAAAGTTAGTGCTAGATCATAGAACCACCAAGGTTGGAAAAGATCTACAAGATCATCCAGTCCAACCGTTCACCTATCACCAATAACTCCCACTAAACCATGTCCCTAAACACAACATCCAGTCGTTCCTTGAACACCCCCAAATGGCATCACTTCATGCTTTATTAGAGTATGTTTCTGTATAAGACTCCTGTGCCCCTTTGCTAGTGTAGCCTCTAGAGAATAAGAACTGCTTCTGTAACAGAAGATAACTGCATTAGCCTTGTAACTTGTACAGCCTTTTTACAATGTAGCACAGTTTAGGGGCATTATAAATGAAAGCTTTTTCTTATGACTCACTATTACAATTATTTCTGAGGCTGTAGTATCATAATGATGGGGTCTGATCTGTCACAAGCCTCCCTTATGGAAAACAAGTTACTGTTTATCAGCCCAGAGCTCACGTGGTTTAACTAATTTGGCACAAGATGAGCTCTTGCGCTCTCCCAAAGCTTCAGAAGTTTCTGCTTTGTAGAGAATTCCCATTATCTGTGGAAGAAATAACCTGCAGGGGAAAAGAAAAAAAAAGAAAGAAAGAAAAAGAAAAGGAGAAAAGAAGGATGCAATTGGAGTGTCTGTGTCCTTGATGGGGTCCATTTATGCTCTCCTTTCCCTAACAAACCCCCTGCTGCTGGCTGTGCCATGGGTGCAGCAGGAAACAAGTGGCCCTTTCATGGGGAGAGCAACAGAAGTGTTCAGCAAGATGCTTTGTCCTGTCTGTGTCTGTGCATCTGCAAGAAGAGTGACGTGCAATGTGTTCATTCTCATGAATGGGTGGGAAATCACCCATTGTGAGTGTGAGAGAGCCCGTAAATCAGTGATGCACAAGGCAGCCTCCAAGGTGTAGGCACAGCTTCCTACCAGAACAGGCACAGCAATCCCAGGGCAGCAAGCTCAGCTCTTCAGATCCCCAGCACTTCAGCCCAGACTTTGGAACCTCCAGACCTTCTGCCAGGAGCCCAGCAGGTCAGAGACAGATAGCAGCAGGAGATGGGGACTCTCCAGTTGCCACCCTGCTGTTTAATTAACTTAGTGCTGTCCTGCTTGTGAATTCTTGCTAATATAAGTACACCTTTGCACTAACCATGGTGCAAAGAGATTACATCTTTGTGCATTACCTCCACCAAACACAGATTACTCAATGCATCTGAAAGTCATCATGATTTTACACCCTTTTTTCCCTTCCTTCTCCCCTCCAAAGAGGCACACAGGCACGCCTGTGTCACCTCAGCCAGAAAGCAGCAAGTAGAGCTGTCACACTGCCCAGCTCCACACAGCTTCATGCCCGCCTTGCCAACAGCACCCGGTGTTTCCTCTGTGTCTGGGACTGGAAAACCCATCTCCTTTGCAGCTGATGACTCCACAGCTCCTATCCAGCATGGGACAGCCCACAGGCGGAGGTCCTGCCCTGGTGATATCCTTTCATCTCCCAAGAAAAATCCCCGACAGGAAGGAGAGAGTCCAAGTTCAGTAGATGACCACCCTGCTGGCAGGCAAAGTGACACCCCAGGCTGTGCCTCATCCTTCACCAAGGTGGGTACCAGCAGGAAGCACTGGTTTTGTCCCCAGCAGCCCAACACCTCTCTTCCAACCAAGGCATCTAATTAAGAAACTAAACTAAAAGAGAGTGCTTCCAAGAATCAATGTTAACCACACGCTGAACTGTTTTTCCTGAACTGAGGTCAGGTGGTTTGCAGCTAAATAGATTAAACCTTCAGTGAGTAATTAGTGCTTCCTGCTGCACCGCAATCATTGGGAAGAGATTTGCATAGGCTCAGATGAAAACCCAGCCATTAATTACTACCATAATGTCAAACTGGGCAAAACGAACCAGCCATGATATTCAAATACCTGATTTTATCCAGCATGAACTAGCGACATTAGCAACCACAAACAGGAAAATCAAGCAACGTGTACACAATGTACAGACTGCCAGGCACCATCCAAAACACACTCTTCACACCAACATTAAAAAAACAACAAACAACCTCACACTTAGAAGTACAAAAAAAAAGATGTTCCAATGCATGCCAAAGGACAAGAAACCGGATGTGTGGGTGTGTATTAAGAGCAGACCAGAAGGAATGTGTCCATTAGATTTATAGATGCCTCTTATGGACCAAAGTGGCACCTGGGTGAAGGAGTCACTGTGTTCAAGAAGGGATCTTGGAGGGAGATACATGGGAGTACAGGAGGAAGAAACCAAATGTTTGCCAAGGCTGACTTCAGCAATAGGACAGCAGAACATAAAGCCCACGTGATGCCGTATTTAAGCAGAGGAGCCTGTAGGTATCTGTCCCTCCCCATGGGGCTGAGAGCTGTTCCTCAGGGAACTCTCAAAACCATGCAGTAGGAAAAGAGCCAGGAGTTGACCAGGAAGGCCTTCAGAGTGACAGGTTTGTTTAATAATGGGGGAAACCAACTTCAGAATGAAATTCCCACCAGTGAGATACAAAATACATAAAATGTTTCTCTTCACCCAAAGATGGAGAAACATCTCAGAGCTGTCGCATGAACCGTTGGCTCCTCTGCTACTCTGCTGCTACCCCAATCCTCTGGCAACGTCAGAGGCCCACGGTGCTTTAAAATGAATTCTGGTCCCCAGAAAGGCTTTCCATCATTTCTGCAGGTAATGAAAACCTGGTTCTGTAAAAGTTGAGCAAAAGAGATTCTCCTTGCTGCCAAATGAAGATGTTCACCCAAAGACAATTTGGACTTGCCAATGAAGCAAATGTTGCTACAGGTTTGGGTTGGAAGCTCTCAGTGCAGGCCTGTCCCTGGCAGCGGTGATTTCTCACCTTCACTTGAGGGCTCTTCATGTGCCAAAGAGAAGCATGGCATGTGCTGCCATGGAAAAACCATAATCAGCAAATCGCTGGAACATCCAGAGTGACATGAGCCAGCAGTGTGCACTTGTGGCATGGAAGACCAACTATATCCTGGGCTGCATCAACAGAGGCCAGCAGGGCAATGGAGGTGATTGTCCCTCTCTACTCTGCCTTTCTGAGGCCCCATCTGGAGTACTGTTCTGGTGCCCAGAACAAGAAGGATGTGGAGCTGTTGGAGCAGGTCCAGAAGAGGCCATGAAGATGCTCAGAGGGCTGGAGCACCTCCCCTGTGAAGAAAGGCTGAGGGAGCTGGGCTTGTTCAGCCTGGAGAAAAGAAGGCTCTGGGGAGACCTCACTGCAGCCTTCTGGTACCTGAAGGGAGCTTATCAACAGGAGGGAGACCAACTTTTTGCACAGTCTGATAGTGATGGGACAAGGGGGAATGGCTTTAATGTAAAAAGGGGGGAAATTAGGTTAGCTGTTAGGGATAAATTCTTCACTCTGAAGGTGATGAAGTGGAGAGAGTTTGGGGAGGGTGAGAAGCACTGCTCCACACTCAATCCTTTCATGAATGCTCCCAGTTTCTACAAGTAAAAGCACAAGGCATAGCCTGCATATCAGCACGTAGCCTGCTTCAGCAGCACTGGGAAACATCCTCCACGCTCTCAGCCAGCAGCTGCCACAGTGGTAGTGTTTGGCCTAATGACACCCAATCTAGCCTAGCTACCACATAAGTCATAAGGTCAGATTATTTCCCAAAAGCCAACCCAGTGACTTGTGAACACGAAAGCAGACACACACCAGAAGAAAAGGCCAGCAAGGGGCTAGCAGCAGAGGCAAGGAGTCCAGTCCAAAAGATAAGGCTAATGCCCTTCATCCCCCCTGTTCTACTGTCCAAGGCATCCCAAAGCTTGCAGACAGCCTCCTGGCAGAGATGAGAACTAAAACAAACCAGGGAAAAAAAAAATACCCTCCCAGAAACTAGGTGGGATTTGACCAGTGCACAGAAGTTTGTCACCAGTTGGAAAACCCAAGATGGACACTGGGAACATTAATCCCATGGTATGCATGGCACAAGGCAGGGCCTCCCCACCTACAAGCACCTGCAGCACAGCAAGGTGGGGGCAACCTGAGATCACTAGAGACAATAATACTCATTCAATGCTACAAATTCTCATTTTGACAGACACATGCCACTGCTGTGGGCTGGTCTGTGTTCAGGCACTTCCCAACCTGTCACAACTGATAAGCTCATATTGCTACCCAAACCTTCATGTTGGTAATACCCAAGATTCTTAAGTGTCTTTACTTAGCACATGATGGTTTCCTGGTCCTGGGAAGCTTTTCAAGTGGTTTGTTATGTCATATAATAAGCATAGATGTTATAAAGAGGATTAAGTCAAGCTAGCAACACATGAGCTATACATAGAATCATAAAATCATTTGAGTTGGAAAGGACCTTTATTAAAGGCTGTTGAGTCCAACCCCCCTGCAATGGACAGCAACACCTACAGCTCGATCAGGTGCTCAGAGTCCTGTCCAGCTTGACCCTGAATGTCTTCAAGGATGGGGCATCCACCACCTCTCTGGGCAACCTGTGCCAGTGCCTCATCACCCTTAGTTTTTCTTATATCCAGTTTAAATCTCCCTCTTTTAGTTTGAAACCATTTCCCCTTGTCCTATCACAAAAGACCCTGCTGAAGAGTCTGTCCCCTTCTCTCTTACAGCCCCTCTTTAGCTACCAAGAGGCTGCCCTCAGGTCTCCCCAGAGCTTGCTCTTCTCCAGGCTGAACAGCTCCAGCTCTCTCAGCCTGTTTCAGTTTCCTCTCTACCCGACCTACTTAGGGATTCCCTTGTTGCCCTGGAAGGGTCAGGATATACCACTTTCTTCCATGCAGCTCCTCACAGCCCTCTACTCTCCAAGCACTTGCTGTGGGACAGAGGGCTCTGGAGACTTCTCCCTGCCCTTCTCCATAAAATGAGGCTGACAAAGCCCTAAGAAGTGGCACTGAAAGAGATTTCAACAGCCCACGTCTCAGTGACGGAGTAGTACCTGACCGCCTGTAGTGCATTTACCCTAAAAACTGCTGAATGCCATAAGGAAACAATGTAAAGCAATCACGTAAGTAACATATGCACAGAACACTGCTCAAATCCTCACAACCCGATGATTATTTCCCAATTCCCAGCATAAAACAATACCAAACACATACAGAGTGTAACTAAGAACAAACTCAGGCAAGTTCTCCCTTCCCCTGCAGGATGCAGACAAGCAGGGCAGAGGCCACGTGCTGTACCTACAGACCTGTAGGGCTCCCTGACAGAGCACAGTGGATGTTACCATGCCTCCTTCAGAGAAATCCTTTGCAATACACAAAATTTATCTCATCTGCTATCTGAAACTTCTATCAAAACTAGAAGTTACTTGCTAGCATCAGAGAACCGTCGTAAAGGTATTAATCATTTCACATAACCAGCAGCAAACACAGGTGGGATTAAAATTGCAGTTATCGGCCCCTGTGCTGCAACTGAGTACCAAACAGCAGGAAGGAGACAGCAGAAGCTGCCAAAGGTGCTTTAGGTGCTTTTGGGAAGGATGTAATTATCACAATAGAAATAGGATCTGAGCACTCAGTTTTGCAAAGTGCATGCAATTTTTATATGCAGAGGAAGAGATATTTCCATGTTGTGACTCACACATTGTTTTCACATCCACTCCAGATTTGGGGTTGCCCTTCCTCAGACCCAAAACAGACCCTACCATTTTCTCTCAGTTTAGCAGCCCTGAGCTAAAAAGCACAACTACATCAGGAAGCGAGTGAAACAAATGCTTACTTTCCATTTCAACACTGGCTCCACACCAGTGCCCACGGAAGTGCCAAGACCCAATGCATCCCTCAAAACACCTGAAAAAGAAGAGCTCCTGCCCGGCAGTCAGCGCAGCGTGGGGCACAGGCAGCACACTGAGCCACTATCACTTTCTGTATGGAAACCACGTGGGTAGCTTTGCTCACACCGGGGCCTGCCAGCACACGGTTGGTCTTTTCCTTTTGAAATACAGGAGCTGGCTTTCAAGCCCCAGGTTTTCTTCTGACGGGTTCTCAAGATCACAAACAAAAAAACAGGGATATACGGCGTATCCCTGGCGTGCAAGACACAGCACACACTTTAATTTGTGCTTTGTGAATCTGCTGTAGTCACAGAATCAATTTGAATCATTTTCAGACTGAAAGGTGCTGTATATGCCACACACCAGGGCCCAAACATTCGGTTAGTGAAAATGAGACCCTCGCTCATTCAAAAGAAAGGAAACTTTCACCAAACTGCAATTCAGCTGCAGGTCGGAGCTTTGCATAGAGGAGGAAAAGAGCTTTTAACTAAAAGAGGGGAGATTTAGGTTAGATGTTAGGAAGAAATGCTTTACTCATAGAATGGTCAGGCCCTTGCACTGCTGCTCAGGAGCTGTGGTGCCCCATCCCTGGAGGTGCTCAAGGCCAGGTTGGATGGGCCCTGGGCAGCCTGAACTGGTTGGGGGCAAGCAGCCCATGGCAGGGGGTTTGGGCTGGGTGGGCTTTGTGGTCCCTTCCAACCCAAACCGTTCAATGGTTCTATGATTCTACGAAAATGAAAGAAATGCTGCTGCAGGGCTCAGCAGAGAGACCTTGGTGGGCAGGTGCTGCTTCCGACTGAACTGGACAGGGTGCTTTCAGAGAGGAAAATGGAGGAAGAACAGATCCACGCATGAGCTACTTTGTGCACCTGCACAGCCCATAAAATGAAAGCCTTCTTTTTCATTGTTTCAAGAAGACAAGTGCACTTGTCGTAGCTGATGTAAAATGAAAAGGTTTGTTTATAGAAATGCTGTGCCCTTTCAGTCTGACTGACCAAAGTACCATGGAACATGGTTGTCCTCAGCTCTCCCACTTGGTTGTTTCCAAGTTCTGGGTCAAAACCACACCTACTGATACAGGCATGGCATTAGATGGTCAGGGACACCTTATCTATTATACAGTTTGAGATCTGATTAGCACCACACGTTATGTTTTTCATAGAATCAAGGAATCATTAAAGTTGGAAAAGACCACTAAGCTCACCGTGTCCAACCCCGGCCCATCCCCACCATGCCCACTGCCCACGTCCCTCAGTGCCACATCTCCACGGCTCTCGAATACCTCCAGGGACGCTCCGCCCTGACCCCGAGCGGACCCCCTACTCACGGCGCCGAACCCCTCCGCAAGCCCCGGCGCTCGCCGCGCTGCCCCCGCCCCGCCCAAGCCTTTGTGTGCCGCGGGGAGGGGGCGGCGGGGGGCGGTTACCGATGGAGACCTCCTGGGCGAAGGCGAGGGAGATGAGGAGCAGCGGCAGCCCCACGGCGATGCAGGTGACGATCTTGTCCAGCGCCAGCTCCAGCCGCAGCCCTTTGTAGCGCGTCTCGGGCGGCTCCTTCAGCAAGAAGTCCGAGAAGACGTACTCGGTGGCGATGTGCGCGATTGCCATGGCGGGCACAGCTCGGCGCGGCGCGGCGCGGCTCGGCACGGCGCGATGCAGCTCCGCCCGGCTCCACGCGGCTCCGCCCAGCAGCGCCCCACAGCGCCCGGCCCTGCGCCGCCCCCACGCGGCTGCTGCCCGCCGTGCTCCTGGCGGTGCTGCTGGCGTGGGCTCGTGCGTTACGGGCTGCGACCTGCTGCCCTTGTCCTGTCACTGGGTACCGCTGGAGCCTGGCTCCTGATTCGTACAGCCCGGTCCGGCGTTTGCATGCATTGATATCGAGCACTGTGTGACACAACGTAAGGACGACATAAAACCATGAAAGAGTGTCCAAAGGACGGCTACAAGGGTGGGGAAGGGTTTAAGGGCGAGACCTATGAGGGGCTGCTGAGCTCTACCCAGAGCAGAGCAGGCTGAGGGGAGGCCTGATGACGGCTGCAGCTCCTCACAGGGAGCGGAGGGCAGCGCTGAGCTCCGCTCTGTGACAGCGACAGGGCCCGAGTGAACGGCATGGAGCTGTCAGGGGAGGGGCGGCTGGGGTGAGGGAAAGGGTCTGCACCAGAGGGCGGTGGGCATGGAGCAGCCTGCCCAGGGCAGTGGGCATGGCCCCGAGCTGCTGGAGCTCAGGGAGCGTTTGGATGCTGCTCTGAGACATTGGGTTTGGGTTATGGGTGGTGCTGTGTGGAGCCGGGAGTTGGACTGATGATCCTTGTGGGTCACTTCCAACTCGGGTTATTCTATGATTCCATGATAAGATCCCCCACAGTTCCTTCTCTTCTCCAGCTCTCAGCTTCTCCTTGGCCAAGAGATGCTCCAAGCCATGCACAGTAGTATTTCCTCCAGCCAAAGTGTTTCATCTCCACTGCCACATCTCAAGTGAAGGAGTCAACTCCAATAACCTTTAGCTGGCTTTGCCCCCACCTTTAAATTTTTTTCCTTCTTTGTTTTGTTAGCCCGAGTGCCTTCAGCCCTCAGTCCAGGAGTTACAGAGGTGATCATCCACCTCCTCAGCTATGGCTCTCTGTACTGCTTCTGCCCAAAGGCACAGCCTGTTCCCTTCTCCCCCCAGCTCTCCCTTTGCAAAACCTGTGCTATCTGCTTTCAATTGTCCTTTCTATTTTTTCCAAGCCCCGATCCAAGGAAATCATTCCTCACACAGAAACAGTTCTGCAGCTCCAATTCCCTTTCTTGTTCTTTTTGGGCCATTGTTTGATGGCATCTTTCCCTGGATGGGGCCAGGGCTGTGACTCACACTGTATTTAGGATGCAGGTGCCCCAGATGTCTGTGTCACAGTGCCGTGATGCTTTCTGGCTTGCTCTGTCCTTCATTCCTAACAGTCTCTGATATCCACTTGCCCTTCTGTCCAGCTAACTTTGTCTTTGAACTATCATAGCTAAGGTTCCATTTTTGAGATGCATAGACAGTGTGGTGCTCATAGGGCTGGAACTACTTTTTTCAACTACCATTAGCTTATCAGAATGTTTTTTATCACTCAGTACCACAATGTACTTTTGCAGGTTTTTACACTCAGCATCATTTTTCTTGCTGCATGCACTTAACTGTCACTTAACTCAGCCACCCTTTTTCTTTGCCCAGAGAGCTGCGGTGCCCCATCCTTGGAGGTGCTCAAGGCCAAGTTGTATGGGCAGCCTGAGCTGGTGAGAGTAACCAGCCCATGGCAGGGGGTTGGAACTGGCTTTAAGGTCCTTTCCAACCCAAACCATTCTATGATTCTGCAATCTTTTTTACATTGCTTACAGAAAGCAGTGAAGCACAGAGGTCCCTGCACCCCATGGGTGATTTCCACCTTGCTCTCTATCCACTTATCCCTGTCTTTTAACCAGTTAATTAGCCTTCAAGGGCCTTTCCTCTCACCCTACAGTGACTTTATTTCTTTGAGAAACTTTAGCTAACTTCGACTTCCCAGATGTCTTATGGAGATGTAAGCGGGGTATTGTTCAAAACCATCAGTAAGGCACAATTTCCTTTGAGGGAAACAAAAACAAACAAACAAAAACCCTAAAGATTAATTCTGCCATCATCTGTTTGGCTCTTTTGATCATTTTTCCTGTGGTTTTAGAACAGTAACTGCCAGCTTTGACTGCGTGGGTCTCAGGGCTGCTCACAGATCCTGGTCCACCCTGACCTTGAATATATACAGGGTTGGGGCATCCACCACCTCTCTGTACATACAACCTGTGCCAGTGCTACACATCACTTATTGTAAAAAATGCTTTCCTTACAACCAGTCTGAATCTCCCCTTTCAGTCTGAAAATGTTTCCTCTTGTCCTATAACCATAGACCCTGCTAAAGATTCTGCCCCTCTCTTTCTTACAGCCCCTTTTAGATATTGAAAGGCTGCTCTCAGGTCTCCCCGCAGCCTTCTCTTCTCCAGACTTGAACAGCCCCAGCTCTCTCAGCCTGTCCTCATAGGAGAAATGTTCCATCCCTGGGATCATTTTTGTGGCCCTCCTCTGGACATGCTCCAACAGCTCCACGTCTCTCCTGTACTGAAGACTCCACATCTGGATGCAGTGCTCCAGGTGAGGCCTCACAGCACACAGCAGAGGGGCAGAATCACCTCCCTCGCCCTGCTGGCCACACTGCTTTGGGTGCAGCCCAGGATATGGTTGGATCTCTGGGCTGTGAAGGCACATTGCTGGGGTTGTCATGACCCAGGTGCAGGCCTTGTGCTTGGCTTTGTTGAACCTCATGACGGTCACCTGGGGCCACTGAGCCTGTGTAGGTCTCTCTGGGTGGCATCCTGTCCCATGGGCACATTGACTGCACCACATTTGGTTGACTGGCTCTGCATTCCTGCTGGTGCTTCAGCCCATCACAGATGCTGCCTTTCATTCATGCTTTCCACAACTCCTCAGTGCAGGGCATGCCTCTGCCTCCATGAGGCATGCAGGTAATGCTAAATGCAGTGCTTTATGCTCTCTGTGATGCCTTCTGATTTCTGTGGCAGCCCCTGCTACCCAGGCAAGCTGTGATGATGTCCCAAGGCCTTGAGGACCTCTGGAAGCTTCATTCTTGTTTCCCAGCCACCATTCAGCTAAGAAGAGTGCCAAGTGAAACAAGCTGTGCCAGACGGTTTGTACAAATAACCAGATCTTTATTAGCCTTGTCATCATTTTGGCTGGCTACCATGGAAAAAAATATATTTATGATTCTTTTTCTAAAATGTCAGACCCCTTAGCTACTCCAAAAGGAAAAGTATCACATATTTTCCTTTATTAACTGTGAATGTTTAAGTGAAAGGCTTTAGTTTTGTATGTAGACAGAGAGCAAATGTTCTGTGCAGTGCTTTTGGACAGAACAGGAGACCTCAATCTTACGTTTACAAAGTAGAAAGATAACAGGGTATGGGGTATCTATGTTTATCAGCTCAAGGGAGGGATTTAGAAAATGAGTGTGGAAGTGTTTATTGCTATAGCATAACTCCTGTTCGGGCTCAGTCCTGCAGTTCTACCTCATGTACATGCTCTTAAATAACTGGAGAAAACAGGGAATCAAGAATTAACTGATATGCACCCAGGAAACTTCTACATCTCAAATACCCGGGCATTGACCCAGGACATCGCTAAGCTGCAGGAGGAGGGATGGGCAGTGCAATTCCCTGCATTTGAACCAACTCCAAAATACAGAACTGGGGAAAAAAAAAATAGAAAAGAATAGCAAAGTGGATTTACATTCAAAATCAGCTTTGGATCAACAGTTTCACGGATGTGTTTGTTCTGGAGTTCCTCTGCAAGAGCTGTACGTGACATGAGCAGCTGGCTGGCAAGAGTGAGTGCTACATAATTAGACATGAGCTATAAACATTCAAGTAGTATTAAACACGGCCTGATTCTGTCTGTCTTTCCTGCAGAGCACAGATATCAGCATCCCAGCTGGGGAATGAGGCACTGCTCAGTGCAGAGAAGAGTTACAGAACCAGGAGCACAGCGAGCAGCAATCACAAAGTATAACTTCATTGAGGCTGCTCAGGGCTAGATTTTTAAAGGGATTAACAAATCTGTTGCAGATGCTGAGCTTTGTCAGGTGCTGAAGTATATTGGTAGGTACTTAAATGCCTTTAAAAATCTGTCCCCAGTGCACAGCTTCCTCATTTAACAGGACGAAGGGAACAAAAAAAAAGGGAAAATCAGTAAAATGCTGGTGAATTCATTGATACAGACTCTGGTGTAAGGCTGGATTCCCTTTGGGAAACCTCAGGGACTTCCAGACTTACACCTGTGCCTTCAGGAGCTGGATGCTAAAGCAGTGTGCGCCCCGTGGTTCTGCAAAGAGCACATGGGTGCAATACTGCCCCCTCCATTCTCCCATGGGAATGTTGGCCAAGAGGTATGGTGCCTCGGGCATAGCTGAGTGGCAGTGGGGTGGGAATGGCAATGGGTGATACGTGGCTCCTGGAGCACTTTCCTGCAGCTCTCAGGAGCACTGGCAATGGGATGGGACTGCCAGAGTGTGTGTTGCTCTAGTTGTAGCAGCAGCATTTTGTGAAACCTGGCACGGCTCTATGGATGGTGCTGAAAGTGGGGATTTACAGGGAATCTGCTAGAAGTGCACTTTTGTCATGGAGAGCCTGATATTGGATCCTGCTTCCTTGGTGGGTGATGAGGGAGAGGAAGGCCAATATGGTCAGCAGCAGAATGAGTCCGACAGAAACAAAGGCTGCGAGCATCAGGGTGGCTTCTCCAGGATTCAGTATTTTGCCAAAGACGTTGTCCCCTTGGCTGTCAGGATCTGTGCAAAGAGAAGTGCTTCATGAGGAATCCACACATAAACATGGAAAGCTTGAAATGATGATGTAAAAAATCCATACCCTTTGCAGTGGTCCTATTTTGTGCAGTAGTTGTACCATAAGCTGTGGTCATCGGTCCTCCTTCTGAAGGGGCTTCCAGCTCTGTGCAGAGAGAGAAAAAATGCAGTGAAGTTGAAAGCCTTGAAAAACAGTGGGAAAGTAGCACTGGTTTTCCTGAGTTCCTTCTACCTTTGTAATCTGAACAGAAATCCGGATTACATCAGCACAGTTATAAACAGGCAGCTCCATGGACTACGTCCACTTTCTCTACAAGGATCTGTTGCTTCGCTTCTGCATTTGCTTATTCATTTGAAATTTCAAAGCCAGAAGCGATAAAATGCATAAAATTCACCCTGTCCAAGGAAGGAGGATTTGGGCTACATTTGTCATTACATTTCTCATTCTGCCCTGCCAGGGTTACAGGTACAAGGCGTGGCTGCTGGGGCTGTGCAGCCCCTGCAGAGGTATGTGGGAAGCATCAACTGCACTGCCTGAGGCAGGAGATGCTGGACCTGGGTGTTTTGTGATATTTCGTGACATGGAGGTGCTCACAAAGCACTTCTGACTTCACGTGCAAGTTGTGGAAGAGATCAGCAGCTCTTAGAAAGTTTTCCAACTTAGTCAAAAGAACACCTCTATCTTGGGCTGCACGAACAACCAAGAAAATGGAGCATCTTATAGCTCAGCTGATCTCTGCCTGTGCAAGAAGGAGCGAGAGCATTCCTGTGAGCCAGAGCTGACTGCAGGAAGGAACCAGCCCTGTGCCTGTCTTACAGCAAGACTAAAAGACAGCTTTGCAGTTGCCTTCTGCACCACCTGTGGATGACTCATCTGCAGGCTGCCAGCGCCTCCCAGGAAGCTCTGGTGAAGCACCAACTGTTTTCACATTGCAGAGCGCAGCAAAGATAACTGTTCCTTGCCACATCGTTCAGACACCCCCAGAGGATGCTAACTGCCCAGGGCAGCATGCAGTGATTTCCAGGTGCTTCCCACCAGAGTGCAAAGTGCAGTGCTGACAACTGAGTCACCTTACTTCCCTGCCTTTCGCCCACGTCACTTGTGATACCACCTCAGAGCCCTAGGATGTATCTCTGCCACTGCACCTGATTTATTGATGGTGTAGGTCGTTTCCATGCCAGCGTGTATGTGGTCAGCTACGTGGCAGTGCAGAAGCCACGTTCCAGGGTTTTCTGCTACAAGTTCAACAGTTTGGAAAGTCCCAGGAAAAAGGTCATATACATCTCCTCTGTGGTCTTTATCTGTCTGTGGCAAGGTAAAATCAGCATTGTAAGAATCCTGCCTTACTGTATCCTAATACCCCCCAGGCACTGAAATATTCCAGTTAGACTTTTCACTCCTTGAGGCAGATAAAATGCTTCTTGTCAGACATACATGGGATGCCTCACAGAAGGAAGCTGAGGCTCCCAGGAAATCCACATTTTATCAATTGATTAATTAGCAAAAGGAGTCTCCTCCTAAGGATTTCAGGTACTGGTTGAGCTCAGGTATCTGGAAAACATATTTTTCAGATAGTCCTCCCAGTGCTACGCTGTCACAACATCAAACTGTTCTGTAAGTAGGCAGAACTCTGCTCTCCTCCTCCATCTTCCCTTATAGCTGTGGGTAAGCATGCATTTGAACCCACGTGACCTCTAATAGTGAAATTCATTCATAATTCTGTAATAGGCTTGGACTTGTAGAAGCATTGCAAGGATCCCATTCATCTTGTGTCTCCTTTACAGGCATATCTCCCACTGTTCTCAGTATCAGCAGGGCTACGTGCTCACATTGCAAAAGTAGCCCAGAACTCAGACATGTTTTTCAGGAATTTCCCATCACACTGTTAAAGTTTTACTCTGATTCATTTTACCAACCTTGAAGATGAAGGTCTGTGCATGGAAATGGACTGTATGTACATCTACTTCATTACCCATTCCTATCAAATACCAGTTTGTCGTATCACCTTCATTCATGGTTAGACCCAGGAGACTGTTATAGATCTTCCCATTGATAGCTGGAAGAATGACAAAACAGGTCTGATTAATAACTGGCTATGGAATGGGTGATGATAACCATCAGGCACCATCTGTACTTTCTCCCCAAGGAGAAAGGGTGCCCAGCACATGTGGCAGGTCACGGACTCTCTGTAGTGACTGCAGGGAGTCAGTCACATTTTTGTTTCACCTAAGAGTATGGCAGCAACCATTCAGTTGTCTCGAGAAGCACCAGGTAGGGTTTTCGCCTCTTGAGATCGATCTCAAACAAACAGGGGTTTTGCTGAGAAGCTTCACGGAAAAAGAGGGAACAGGTATTGCCTAAAATGGGTAGAAACTGTAAAAGCAGAAGCTTGCTTTGCCAGGGCTGTTCCTGCCCCCATCTGTTCTGTTCTTCCTGGCTCCTGGGCTGATTGCTTCTACAGACACAGATTTAAAATGTCATCCTTGCATTCCTACAAGTCAACAAGGAAGGCAGCTCCCAAATGACAAGGGAATTTTGGCAGGGCAGCCTCTCCCCATGAGGATAAGACTGAACTAGCTCGTCTTGGCTTGGTCTCCTGAAATCTTTTTGTTTCCAGTGCTGCAGTTTATGAAGGTGTCATGTGGTTGGATAGTTGCAGGCTAAGTCAGTGTCTTCCTAAAAGGGCTGGGAAAAGAAAACCTCTATCCTCTTAGCTGCTGCCACCAAGTCCTACATACCATGCTTACTGTTGCCTTCTACAAAGTTCTTAGTGGAATTAAAATCATCAGGACTCTTGTGAAGGTATGTTTCAATATTCTCTTTCAAATACCAGGATTTGTTTTCATCGAACACCATAAACAGAAGAGTAAATTCACGATCAATGTCTTTTCTCAGGCCATTTTCATCTAGAATTCCTTTTCTGCAAACTACAAGAGGGCCAATCAGACCGCTATATGTGTCCTGAAATGAAATAAATGCGTGTTACAGATATTCTAGTTCATCCAGTTACGAAACAAATACAAATAGGCAACACATTAAATAAGGGTAAAATATCTGAGGGGAAAAAAGTGAGAAAAAAAATCATGACTACATCTGCTTAAGCATGTCTTTCTCATGACATTTTAGTCCTAAGATCTCAAGTGCCTTCACCCCAAATCCCTTCAACTATTCTTTATGGAGGGAATCACATTACCATAGTGTATCCCTGAGGATTTCAAATAGATTAAAATAACCAAGGCACGTGCAACTGTTAGCAAAGATGACAAAGCATCCAGCTCTGTAAACCTTTCCTCCAACTTGTGCTCCTTGTGGAAACATCTTGCAAGATAGGATACTCAATCTAAAACAATGTAATCTTTAATTAACCATCATAACCTTCTTGGTTACCTTTACAAAATTTGCTGTTGAATAGTAAACCCAAGTGATGCAGTTGGGATCTGTTTTCCCAGGGCCAGATCGCTCTGGGACATTCCATCTGTAGGTGTTTATTTCCCCTGAAACAGAAAGAACAGCTGCATGTTAGCTTAGTGTGTAACTGACAGCTGTTGCCCTCCCCATCAAAATATGGTCTGCATCAAAGCTTCCTGAGTAAGCACGCAGGAATGGCATATGCTCGTGTTTCTGCATTCCAGAAGGCCGGTGAGGTTCCAGTGGTGTAAAAGAAGGCAGATATCACCTCCAAAAGGAGATGTGCAAATGGTGCTGGGAGCAGTAACATCCCACAGAGGGAATCTGTTCAGAGATTCAACTTCGCAGCCATTACCCTGGACAAATTGGTAGATAAATGGTTTTGGAGGCCAAAGCTTTAGGTCTGTTGAAATTGTAGGGAGCCAGGCTCCAGAAAATATTTCCTGGACTTTCTCAGTTGAAAGGGGCACGACAACATGGCCGTTGCCACCAGGACTTTGGAGAAGGTGCTACAGCACTATATTGGCTCCTGTCTGGGATAGGAGAGCTGATTAAATATCAGAACTGCTGCTGACTGGGAATGCCAGGAAGGGCCCTTCCCCCTTCCAACTGAGCCACTGTTCCTCTGCAGTTGCAGAGGAACTGCATCCAAATCCATCACCTCTCTCACATCCTTCCTGAGGGTGAGAAGAGATTCACTGATGTCTGATTCTTAAAAACAATCTGATGATGAAATGACTGGTTTGGATGAGGCTCAGTTCTCTGCATTGAACACAAACATGTCTGTATTCAGATGAACTGACTATTCTACGTGCCCCCATTTGCTGGGAATTTATTTATTTATTTATCTATCTATCTATCTATCTATTTATTTATTTATTTATTTCTGGTGCTCCAGCAAAAAAAAAAGATCAGGGGGACAAGAAGCGGTCAACACCTTGTCAGACAAATGCTGAACCAAACATTATTATTATTGACCTAGCAGAGATCAAAAATGCTTTCAAGGTGTTCCGCTACACTAACAGGACAGAAAACTAACAAGAAACTCATCAGCCTCAGAGCCATTCAGCCATTCTTGCCATGGGGACCTACACCACGTCTATCAGTCCGAGTGATGACTTGTTTGGCTTAAATAGGACTGGATGGGCTCTGGGTAGCTTAGGGTGAGCAGCCAGCCAGGACCTCCAGGTGCAGGTGGGGGTGCTGAACAGCCTAGGAGTTATTCAGGCTTTGAGATGTTTGTTCTCCTTCTTAACTGCTGCTTGCAAAAGCCTTAGGAAAAGCCTGCCCTGAAGTCTGGTTGACAGTACTCCTTTCGCAGACACCTTCCTTAAGCCATCCCATGCCTGCTCCCATGTGGATACAAGAGATATTACAGCAGTGTGCCCAGCACAATGCCTCCACTCTCAACAAACCCGGCGAGCAGAGAGGCAGAGCTAAGTGCTGCCAACTGCGACTCTGCCCCTGAGTTTCTCCATTTTTTGAAACACTTTTAGAGCATTGCCCTGGGGCTAAGCACTGTTTTAGGCTTCCCTGGCCATGATTATGGGTTTTCTTCTGTATTTTGGAAGTTGCCAAGGGATACTACATTCCTGTTTCTACCCCGATGGGAATAAAAGGCTCATTCCATGCCTGAACACGCTCACTTGCTCAAGAACCTACACACACAATAGCACAGAGAACTGCATCTGAATAAACGCTAAGTGTGTTATGCATGGAAGGATGCGTAAAGCGTGAATAAGCTTGAAGGAGGGAATATCATTCATACGTTAACATATTTTTTTATATATGGCCTTTGTAGCTGAAAGATAAACAATAAGCACAGCCTTACCTGGGAGGGTGATTGGTGCCTCAGTTTGTTCCTCACAACCCACTTCTTCTACCCCATGAGCACTTATTGAATAAGGCCTGCTGGCTTTGTTCTTAAACACAATCAGCACGGAGTCACCCACCTCGGCATGAAGCAATGGCCCTAAATGGAAACAGAAGACGCCGGTGATTAATGCTGCTTTTCTGAACTGTAACCATCTTCCAATAGCTCGGCCTTGGAAAGGAGCCTTCTTCTGTTCTTCCAGTGTAGCCATCAAAATCGGTCTGTTATCTCTGCCAATGAAAAACCCCACATATATAAACATGATTTCTTTTTTCCTTCTAGACAATAAGGGAGACAATTCACTCTGGAAATGGGAATCTGAGCAGTTTGTTTTTCAGGAAAACTTTTGTGGATAGTGTTCAGCAGCTTTTGGTAGGTGATATCCAATATCAAACTATTTCTTCAGTTTTGCTCCTCAAAAATAAAAAGGAGATGTCAAACATATTCCTATATAGAAGTACTGTTTGTATGGAGTTGAGTACTTTATGATTGGTTGTTGCTCACTTCTCATCCCATAGAAAACATGAGCTGGTGGTTATTTTATGACATATATTAGATTTTATCTTGCCCAATTCCTGATACAAATCTTTTCCCTTGTTGAATTAATCTACCAACAGCACTTTCCCCATATTATGTGCTCTGATGCTAAGATGCATTCTGTAAGTTCTGTTTTTGTACCTTCCCTGTTAGGATTCTTTCAGAAACTCCTTATTTCATATTTGAGAATAAACCACCCAACTTGGGAAGCACTCTTACACTCAGCACCTATGCAAATTTGATGGAAAATCACCAATAGCCTGGAATGGGCATCAGTGTTACCTCTCTTCCACGTTAACAAAGCTGGAAAAACTCCTTGTTTTTGTTAAGCCACCCTCCCACATATCACCTAGTCAGTCTGCGAGCCATGAAAGCTGCTTGCCTAGGATTTCCAAGTGTTCCTCCTCTTCCGTCCTCTCTTTGCGCTGCGTAAAGTTGCCATTTGTATACTCCCTGTAAACCACCTTCTTGTATTTTGTACCAATTAGATCTTCCCCTTGGCTGAGAAAAATGTGCCCGTAGCTGCAAAATAAAAAGGGAAAAATTAAAAGCACAAAGCTTACCCGTCTAAAGGCTCGTTAATATTTATGTTATACATTATAGGTGTGACAGGAATGTATGGCTTGGTCCAACGTGATGATTTATGCAAAGCCCCGTGTGCTGTAGGAGCTTTTAAACAGCAAGTAATAACAGTGATAATCCTCCCTAAATGCACAGTGTCTTCAAAGCCAGGGGCATACTGCACTCACCACAAACATCTGCGAACACAAATCCTTCAGCGCAGCCAACAGAACAGCTTCAAGCTACAAGTGGGTTTGGTCACTCACCCCAGTGCATCTCTACCCCAACAAAAGACACTGTCATTCCCTGCAGACCCGAATCATAAAATGGCTTACGTTGGAAGGGACCCCAGGGATCACCCAGTTTCAACCCCCTGCCACAGGCAGAGTTGCCAGCTGCTAGATCAAGTACCAGATCAGATTGCTCAGGGCCCCACCCAGCCTGCCTATAAGCACCTCCAGGGATGAGGCATCCACCAATGGTGGGCAACCTGTTCAGCACCTCACCACTCTCAGCAAAAACATCCCCCCGACATCTCACCTAATTCTCCCCTCCTTTAATTTAAAACTGTTCCCCGTTGTCCCATCGCTATACACCTTAGTAAAAAGTTGACTTCCCTCATGTTTATAAGCTCCCTTTAAATACTGGAAGGCACGTCATCACGATGCCTGCTTTCACTACTTTTGATAGGGGTGATATCAGGGAATGTTAGGAAGATAACCACAGCCTAACCTTGTGAGAGCAAATGCTATCACCAGAGGTAAGAGAAGGCTGCTTTACCCTGGAGAGATTTCCTTCTCCCTCCTGCACCTGCTGGAGGACGCTCTTTGTGCCCCCAGCACCTGCGGCTGAGGCGGGTCCTAGCACTGCCTGGCCGCCAGGGGGCACTCGCGAGCTGTCCCGCTCATGGCTGCTCTTCCCCGAGCTCCCCCTGGCGGCCCAGCTGTGAGGCTGGCTCCCAGCGCCCTGCCTACAAGCTGAAAATGCCCCAGCAGCGTGCAGTGAAATACCGAGCACACCACAGCACCCTTCTGGCAGTAGTGGATTTAATACGATCTTCATCACTGGTGCCTGTTACCGCACAAAGATTGTGTGATAGAAGCCTTAGAAGCCTTCCGCACGGGGCAGAATGGACAGTCCCTTACCTCGGCTGGCTCGCAGCGCTGTGCCCCACACCCGCCAAACCTTTTTGTTTTGTGTACCTTTCCTCGTTGCTGCTGATGTTGTAAATCTTTGGTGCTGAGCTCTTATTTGAGGCATAGTCCCACTCCACCTCCTCCGCAGCGATGTAGTAGAGCCTGACGGCGCTGCGCTGCTGCTGGCCTCGGGTGGAATTGCGGCAGCTGCTGACCTCGTAGAGGTGCTTCATCCCTCCGACAAAGTGATCGAAAGTCCTGCAAACCACTTTGAATGTGCCTGGGGAGGAAAGTTTTTGAGATGGAGCTGATTGTGAAAGCAAGCAGCCTGGCAAATTGACTCCCTTGCCTTGTTCATCTCTGGTCTGTCCTCCAAAAAATAAATGAACCCTAATCTGTGATGCTGCATAGAAAGACAGGTGAGGGGCTGTTTATACCACCCAGAGCTCATCGGCTTTGAAGAACTGAGGTGTCTGAAGGGGAAGCTAGCTGGTAATGTGGGTAAGCACCAGTCACCTCCTTTAGTCACCACACGGACTGTGGCAATGAGATGTCAGAGAGTGGGCACACAGGAGTCCTACGGGTACCTCATCAACCCCAGCTAAGGTATGGAGAAGCAGAGTGCATGTTTCAGTTATCCACGCTCAGCTCAGGTGGAGAAAGATTAGAGGCATAACCCTGTCTAGTCTGGATCTCAGTCCACTCATTCTGCTTCTAGGGTAGGAGTGGGTGAAAAGGTAAAGTAACATGCTGCTAAGGAAAAAAAAAAAACACAGGTGGTGGTGACTGTAAAGATCTGATCATTCATTCACGTCCGCTTGTGGCCAGTAGAGGGTTAGCTGTCAAAAAATAATGGACTCCCAGACTCTGTTGTTCAGTGTAATTCCTAGAGCGCAGTTTCATGATGGACAGTGGAATGTACAGAATACACACAAGAAAAGAACTGCTGCCTTGTAGAGCTCTACTCTTTGGTGTATCTATATATTTCATTTACAGCACCTTGCCAGAAAAGCAGTCCTGCCTGAATTCTCAGCTGCACTAAGTCCCCAAAGTCCAGATAGAATCACAGAATGGCTGAGCTGGGAAGGGACCTCCGGGTCCATCTGCTCCAACTCCTGCTCCAGCAGGGACACCCAGAACAGCGCACCCAGGGCTGTGTCCAGGTGGCTTTGAAAGGTCTCCGAGGAGGAGATCCCACAGCCTCTGGGCAACCTGTGCCAGTGCTCCATCATCCACGCAGCACAGAATCACTTTCTGGTGTTCAGAGAGAACCACCTGTTTTCCAATTTATGCCCATTGCCTCTTGTCCTGGCACTGGGCACCACTGCCAAGAGCCTGGCTCCATCTTCACTGCCTATCCCCAGACTTCCTCTCCCCCTCACACTTCCCATCTCTCTGGTTGTTATTTAGGCTGCCTGATTTCTTTGGGTGCCAGAACACCAAGATAAGCACAGGAACATACCCACACGGTCTGGCTGCATCAGTGCTGTCCCTGATAAATGAGGAAACAAGGCCAGGCCATCCCTCCTTGTCCCTCTTAGGTCGATGTTGTTTCCTTGAAATTGAACTCCGTGCATGTCATAGTGACTTCCCAGTCCGATGAGGTGCCAGGAGACGTTGTCATCCTTGCACATGGCCAAGCCTGGCAGGTTACCATACAAGTAACCATTGACAGCTGGAGGAGAAGAAAAGAGCCTGGTTAGTGGCTCAGCACAGAGCCTCCCATCACCTCTGTCGCAAGAAGCTTGCGACTGAGCAAGTGGTAACATTAATTAAAGGGGCATTCTGTGAAGCAAAGGTAGCAGTGGATGACACCACACCAATGCTTAAATGCTGTTCTTACAAGCTCTTAGCTCCTGCATTTCTCTTAACCTATAAAATCTTGTAATAATCCTTTGCAGGGATTTAGATATTCTCCTTCAAACTTTCCAGAGTGCTTCACAGTTGCTGGTTAAATATATTAAATTAGGTGCCTCCTTTTCAGTCTGGAGAAAGTACAACCAGATAATCAAGGATGTGGAGTGGGACCTAAAAAAATCCAGTTCTGATGCAGCCTTCCCATGTGATACTGACTTCCGGTTTCCACCTTTACTCCCAGAATGTATCGCTTTTAAATTTCACCATGAGATACCACCTCGTAACCGACAAACAAAATAGAAGGATCCAGAAAGTCTAGAGATGAGTTTATAGTATGTGTATTCAAAGAGGTACAATCACTGCAGGGTGGTAGTTGGAGGCATTGTACCTGCAGTGCCTGCACACACTTCACTCAGTAGTTAACTGTTCACCATCAGTACATATTCTCAATGCTCCTGGCAAAACCAAATCACAGGTTATGTGAGTTGTTCAAGTCTGTCATGTCAGGAATATTGTTGAGGATATCCATGCCAAAGTCAGACATTTACATACAAGAGTGATGTTTTAAACCATGACTGGTTATTTCCTTAGTCTTCAACCCCTCCTTTGCTGGAATGGAGCTGACAGTGCAGAGAGGATGAACCTTCATTGCTGGAGTCAGTGCCAAGGCCTGTAGCTACACTGGAATCACCAGCTTTTTCTGCAGCTGATGTGTGACTCTGGCATTATACCTTCTTACAGGACCAAAGCTACACTTTCTCCTGCTGCAGTTGATAGGTGGTCACAGTCCTTGTTAACGTGACAAGGATTCAACATCCAAAGGACATCAGGAACTGGCCAAATACTGACTGACAACTTTCCACCTCACCCTCCAAGGCACTGCAGTCAGCTATGAATGAAGTTAAATTTTGCCAATGAGAACTGAAGGAAAGATATCATTAACAGATACATTTCATACCATGCATTTTGTTGGATTCCTTGAAATCTGCATCATTTTCATCTACTTTTGAAGGGTCTCCAGTAAAAGCTTCAATATTCTTGTTCAGATACCAGCTGTCATTTTCATCGAAGATTGAAAAGAGGAGGTAGAATTCTCTGTCTATTCCTTTCTGTAGCCAAGGAGAAAGCCAACCCACTAAAGTTAGTCTGCAGAGAATTACCTGAGTGAAAAACTATCTTTTTTTGATGACAAAAAAATTTTTATACAGAAAGCTGCAGCTGCTTTCTTACTATGTCCTTTTAGAGGATTTGGATTGGCACTTTTCCATGAGCCAGAAGAAAAAAGAAAGTGATATTTACTGAGGATGAAAGATGCAGTCATTGCTAATGAAAGCATGGAAAAGAGAGAAAACCAAGGGACAAGTCTGAGTGCTGGGGAATGTCAGTTTCACCTTCCTACCCACACCATAGGTCAGGTTTTACCCTGAGGTAAAGCTCTTTAAGCTCTTAAATCTGAGCTGGGAACAGTGCAAATGCATTCTCCCCACAGCCCTTCACCCTGCTGTTTTGGAGAAGCTATTCTCCACTTTGAGCACCTGTGTCCCATCCTCATTCAGCGCGTTCTTCCGACAGACCAGCAAAGGCCCCACCAGGCCAGAGTTGGTGTCCTTGACAGCGTCAGTGGCTGAGTAGTACAGGTAGGTGAGGCATGGTGGGTCACTCTCACTCGGACCTCCATTTTCAGGCACTCTCCATTTGTATGTGAAGGTTTCACCTGGCTTAACATGGGCTCCTGGCTTCATATATCCTGTAGAGAGAAAGTAGAGAAAGACAAAAGTTATGGGAAGGTTATAGCCTCCAGATTGGTTGGGATTCAGGCACAGCCACTGGTTTCTGCAGACAGGTTCAAGCACCATCCTATAGATTGGTGATTTCTACCATAGGGACGCCTCCCAGAGCCCCGTGCCACGAGGACACATGGAGCTGTTCCTCGCAGAACAAGTTTGACACAGACACTGACATAATGCTATCTGAATTATCTGGATTTGGTCAGACTAAACATGCAGAGCTCATCTTTGCTTTTAATTGGCTTCCTCTAATGTCTGTAGCTTACCTGCCCTATCGTGAGATTCATCTGAGGTGCAACCGCAGACTCTGAATTCTCATTAAGCACCAACAAAGCAATTACATCAGCGAGTGGAGCTAAAGCTGTGACTGCTTAGAAATTCAAAACAAATCTGATCCTGGTAATTGTTTCTTTTTAATTTTGCAGCAATGCACAGGAAGCTCTGTTAGAGTCTCAAAAGAGAGGCTGGTGTTGATTTTTCAGAAGTTAATTTTGGTAATTGTCTGCTGTCCTGCATATCTGATCACAGACTCGCCCGGGTTGGAAGGGACCTCAAGGATCATGAATCTCCAACCCCACCACCACGGGCGGGGCCACCAACCTCCATATTCAATACTAGACCAGGCTGTCCAGGGCCCCATCCAACCTGGTCTTGAACACCTCCAGGGATGGGACATCCACAACCTCTCTGGGCAGCCTGTTCCAGCACCTCACCACTCTCATAGCAAAGAACTTCCCCCTGATATCCAATGCAAATCTTCCCTCCTTCAACTGTAAACCATTTCCCCTTGTCCTGCTGTTATCTACCCTTTCAAAGAGCTGACTCCCCTCCTCTTTATAGGCTCCCTTTAGGTACTGAAAGGCTGCAACGAGATCACTCTGAAGTCTGGATGTAGCATCACTCATGCAATGTAGCCACACAGAGAGCACTGTTATGAAGAAATAAATCTGGCATCAAATCTTCCTCTCCAAAGACCCGGAGGTGAGCCACTCACACATCTGCTTAATTGTCAGATTTGGTTTCATTCTGCTCCACACCAAAGGGTGCAGTGCCAATGGATGTTGTTACCGTAGGGTTTAAACAGAAGTACAACAGGACTGCAGGTAGAGAGAAGAAGCTGCCTTTCCATTAGGGAACTATATCTGGTGTGGGTGGCATTAGAATACGGTGAGTTAAGGCTGAAATCAACCTAGATATTTTAGGATACAGCAGAGCCTGCTAGAAAATTGGCTGTGTTGCACAGTCAGCAACTGGAAACAAAAGAATTAGATTCATGCCTTTTGTGTTTATTATATTGTGTGATTTTATGACCTTGCCTGTTGACCCAATTCTCTTAGCACAGTTCTCAAAAGAAGGATTATGTCCTGGGAGTTTCTTTTTGATGTGTTGTGATGGAAGCAAAACAATTTAGACAAGAAAACTTTCTCTTCAGTGCTGCAAATGCAGCAAATACATTTTCACTATATTATCTCTATAGGTGTTATGGTTGGGATTCAACTCATCTAACATGAGCTCTCTAAATCTTGGATCTGTGTTCTGACCCTAATCTAGTCTCCTTCTGTAGTCAGCAGAGACAGACATCTCCAAGGGTGACCTACCGTCTCCTAAAGGACGTGTTCAAAGTAAATGGGACTTTGCACGTTCTGAAGGGGCTGTTTCTTGCCTCTGACTGAAGGAGTTTCCTACTGATTAGACATAACACCACACATTTAATGGTTAAATTTTGATGATAAAGATCCTGTCTTTGCACAAAATGAGAGGAAGCCCATGGCAAATGTTCTGCTCCAGTATTCACGTATTTATGAGGATCAGTAAGAATCATTACTGCTTCACATTCGGGGTCAGTCAGATAAAAGATGCCTGGATGTTAACTATCTTGGCAATGAAGGAAGTAAAATACCTGACCTGGGTTAGAAGATCAGATGTGAAGCAGCCCAGGCCTTGTGGATAGCTATATCCAAGAACTCAGCAAGATCATCATGGCATCATCATTCCAGATCCTAAGCAACACTGTTTTGGAGCATGTCCAGAGTAGAGCCTCTAGCAGGGGATGTATGATGTTAGATCAGAAATAACGTGAATTGGATTGCGCTTTTGGTTTGTGCTCAGCATTAACAGATGGACCTCAGCTAGTTTCAGCCACCATGCTGGGCACACGTCCAAGGGAAAGAACCAGTACAGAGGCAGATCAGGGGGTTCCTTATGGCATTTAGGGAAGACATAAACTAACAAAATCATCCCTTCTATGCCTTACTATCCGCAAAAAGGGCAAAGCTACAGAGCAACAGGAGAAGATCTGTAGATTCGCGTATCCTGAATTTGACAGTGCTGTGCTGCAATAAAAACTTACCATCTAAGTAGGGTGCACCTTCTGACAGTTTGCTGAAGCTTACACCATGGGCCATAATGCTATAGCTCCTTCTGGCCTTGTTGGCAAAAGTAACTAGCACCGTATCTCCCACTTCAGCTTTTATAACGGGGCCTTAAAGAGAGAGAGTAAGGGAAGGTATTAGAAGAGCTGCCAACAAATGTATTTCCATCTAAACAAGACGAGGCTGGCTTGCAGCTGAATCCACAAATTTCCCCTCTGGATCCAAGGGGACTTCTGCTTTCAAATCCAATGGAATGGCAGGATGGGAAAATATTCACTGTACCAAGTATTCCCAGGTGTTTCATGTTCTCTGGCTGAATCTTCCTTTTACTGAACGTCGCGTCGGTATATTCCACATAGCGAACCTTCCAGTATAGCCCTCCTATTCTGTCAATCCCTTGTGTAAAATATATTGCAGATTCACTGTGGAATTAACAAATTGAACTGGTTAAATAACTGGAGGTTCAGGCAGAAACCTTAATTCAGGATGAAGATATCACCCCAGCCATGGGAAAAAAGATCTCCCAAGTTACTAGTTTGCATACACTTTTTCCAGCTCTCTAAAGGAGATACTACTGACCTGAATTACAGCTATATATTAGTTAACAAATGGGCATTCACCATGAATTAGACTTTAGGGTGTTTAACTTAAGATAAGTGCCATGTCAACTTACCTCTAACTATCTTAGGGCAAGGCCTGTGCCATTGCTTGTTCTCAGTGGGTTTCTAATCTTTGGTTTTCCTGGGCTGCAATACAATTCATTTCCATCAGCAATCCTGAGGGAGTAATCTGCCATTACGGCACTCTGAGATACACTCATTTCAAATGTGAAAGCTGCCTGAGGAATCGCAACATAAGGGCTTGCTTAGATCACCAGGGCTCACTTTCTCCACAGACATAATTGTGGAGAGAGATAAGTGCTTCCAGAAGGCAACTACTAAACATCGCAGTTACAGATCCAATTTCTCAACAAGGATGTTTAAATCCTCCCTGCCCTATCCAATTAAAAGTAATAAGAGTGCAGGACCTAGCCCTGGTGAATCACTGTGGGATTTCATCCAACTCTTGAAATAAAAGCACGACAGGAGAGGATGAGAAAGCTTACCTGCCACTGGCATTTAAGCCCTGCCCAGTGAATTTATCATAACCGTCAGGTCCATAATTCCAGAGCACTTCTTCAGCAGCAATATAGTATCTTCTTTTGCGACTGAGTGGTGAAGGTTGAGACAGGTTTTTTTGGCAGATCTGTACATCATACAGTGCCTCCATGCCACCTGGGAAGAGAAAGAATCTGGAGACAGTCCTTGGCCAGCTGCACAGTCAGTAATCTCATGGACACAAGTGCACATTCAGAACCCTCTAGGCAGGAGCTACATGGGCTGGAAAAAGTGTCTAGGATCATTTGTGTAAATTTCTATTTCTAGACACTTCTTCCTTCTACAATGGTCTAGATGCTCACGTGCTTCTCTTGCAAGCAGTACATCATCCCACTGGTGAATACTGCTGAAATCCATGACACGCTTTTGTGGGTTTATTTACTCAATTCCCCTATCTGGGTAAGGATGCAAAGGGATTTTGTGGACTGCAGTGCCTGCTGAAATGTGCAACATGGTATCACCTCATCTGGACTTCCACTGAAACAGAAAAGCTGGTTCAATGTCATTATGGTACTGAAGGTGTTTATTATTGGCCAAAATCAAGTCTCTTTGCATAATAAAAATCCCTATGAATGCAATGTGCAAGTTCGTAAAAGTAAAAATGATCACAACTCATGACTGGCTCTGATATCATAATTACACATCGCTTGCTGTTGCCAACCTAGTTTATGCTTTCAGGCTCTTGCACCATACAAATATAACATCATCATCATCATCATTAAATTCCTTCATGTAAAAGTTTCTTACCAGTCTATATTTACAACTTTGGCCCAAAGTACACAATCTGGGGACTGAACTCATGATATATTTGTGGTGAAGTACTTCTGCAAGTGTCAGTCAGAAATGCCAAGCCTCACTTCCACTGGAAACATCACTGCTTTCTTTTTCTAGTACAATGGAGGCTGGAATGCCCGTATCTGAATGGATCAGGGAGATCTGTAACACCATACCTCGTAAATGCTCGTTAACTTGGCACGTTATCAGCCACCTCCCGGGGTTCCCAGGAGTCATCTCTGCTGTGATGAATGTTGCTGCAAACAGACCGATGACATCTGCCCTCTGGTCTCTGTTAGTGAACGTGTGGCCATAGAAATACGCAGCATGGATATCTATTTCGCTGCCCATGCCAAACAAATGCCAGGACATGGGAGTGTCAGCACACATCTCCAAGCCAGGGAGATTTCCATAAATATAACCATTAATAGCTAAAAACAAAAGTAGAAGATTTTATGAGAGGGAAAAGAGAAGTGCCAAATGCATCTGACTTCATTTCTGAAGACAATACTTTCCCGACCCAGAAAAGAAACTATGGATGCCCACACTCATTCCCTAGCTGAATAAAATATTCACAGGCTCCGAGAAGAAGGACACATTTTTGAACAGCCAGCTTACAGCTCCGGATGATTAATCTGCCCAAATTCTCTGGTTGGGTCTATGAAAAACTTCCTGGGTCATATCAAGACATTACAAAGGCCCAGTCAGCAGCAAGAAGGCCGGATAATGAAGTTAATTTGTTCTGCAGGCACTTAAGTTGTCTGGAATCTATTCTCTTTAATTCTGAGTCACAAGTGTACTATTGTATATCCGGCTCAGGCAACATAAATTAAAAAATTATCAGTCAAATCAGTTTCGTCAGTGCTGTCTTCTTTAGCTTCCACACCTGAAGAATGAGATTCACATTTTGCAAAATAATTTATCTCCCAGGTTCCATGGAATGACCAATTTAGCTACTTAGCCCAGATCTCCAAATAGCACAAAGTACTCTGACTGGAGTCCGAAGGGCAGGAATAGCAGTACCAGCCAGCCCACCAATTGCGAGGCCTTTTGAGAGCCAGAATTGTTGGACTCTTCCAATATACACAACTCAAAGTGCTCTTTAGCCTTCTTTTCTCTTATCACAGCTCATTAAGTGGTCACCAAAAATTTTACATCTGTTGCCCCAGATAACATGCTAAACAAATGGCAGAGCTGGATATGAAAGCCAAATCTCCTTGCTGCAAACCAGCGTGTTGTGTTGTGCTTGGGGAAAGGCTTTTATCAACACACTACTTCAACATCTCAATCCGTTTCATACTGACACAGATAAGGGAGAGGCATCGCAAGGGACAGAAAGTCCTAGTGATATGAAGAGCCTGATTACTGCTGTAAGTTACCATTTGCTCAAGAGTCCTGCTCACCATGCATTCGGTTGCTGGTCTGGAAACCTTCATCCTCTTTGTTAACTGTGGCTGGTTCTAAGCAGAAGGTATTTATATTCTCATCGAGGTACCAGCTGACATTTTCATCTATAATGCTAAACATCAGGGCAAAAGCATTAGCAGCACCAGTCCTTTCTATTGAGGTCTCATCTGCAGTTCCTAAATCGCAAACGAAAAGGAAAGTGCTAAAAAAAGCCTTGGAGGGGATTGAATTTTAAAACGACAGTAACTTTGGAGCATTCAAGGAAATACAGTAGTCTACCCACAATCTATTGCAGGTTGAATCTTACCTGACTTTACCCCTCCAAGACACCTTAGATCCACCTCTCAAACCTTTGAGCAGATGGGTGCATCCAGTAGGCAGCTTATCCCATCTAAGTCATATCATGCTGCTATCTAATGAGCTTGTCACAAGCACAAGTAGCTGCCAAAAGCTGCGGCCCCCATGTCCCTATCTTTGTCCCACTGCTTCCAACCCTGCCCCTTAGTATTAGCACCTGTGTGCTAATGCAGTAAGCCAGAACAGAAGCCTAACCTAGCTGGTCAGAAATTAAGGAGAGGCAAGTGATGGCCTGCATTCCTGTTGCATTGAAGCAGCTTGTGAGGCATACCCTCAAAACAGCTGAGTATATGTGGCTCACTCTCCATGGACTAGCAAGGAAACCTAGATAGTTAAGCAGGACTAGATATTTACATTTTTATAGGTTTAAATTGGGATGAGTACAATCTATTCGGGCTCAGCTGAGTATCACTATCTGAGGGGACCATGTGGGGAGCAATCCGAGACTACAGGAGTGGCAACACTGAGTAGCTTATAGTTAACCATTGACAGATTTATATTTTATCTACTTGTCCTGCCTGTCTCTGAATCCCTGAAAACTTTTTGCTTCCTCAGTGTTGCCTGGGATGGGACCCCAGAGCCTCCCAGTCCACCCATCACCATCACAGGGAGGAGGACTGAGGCAGTGGCATTATGTAGATATCCACCTTGACATAGTCAAGACTGAGCATGCAGATAAGCCAGGCTTTTAGGCTGGGATTGTTTTGAGCATGTTATCTCCTAGCTTCATGTATTATCCTATGGTCTTCAGATCAACTTTACCTATTCAGGAAGTACTGTATATTCACCAGGATAAAAAAAGTCTGAGACATTTTATTGTCAGTTATTGGGACATCAGGCCTGTCCTCTCCACATTTAAGTCTTCTTCTGGACATATTGTTCTTCTGGACAACCATTGTTTCAGGTATATATTCTGTACTTTTGTAAAATCAGAGCTGGTTTTGTACCAGAGGAGATACAAAACCACAGGAGATACTGGAAAGGTGGGAGATTTACACATGTACTAAGTGGAGAAGGGACGATTGCTCAGCTGACAGATAGAGTTAGCATATGGCTATTGCAAGAAAGAAGGGACAGGCTGTCACCTCAGCTGTTCAGGGCACATTCCCATGTGTCTGTGATATAAAACCAGTATGCAAAACTCCATAAGAAAAAAAAAATGACAAGGAACATTGGGGTTTCAATTATGTAAACACCAATGTTGAAGTCACCCACCCAGCTCTAATTTCACTTCCTGGGCCAGGAGTCTTTTGCTTATCCTGAAATGATCCCAATTAGGGCACATTTATTTTTGGTATCAGCCATGACCAGTTGGCCACAGAGCATGCTGTAGTCCCTCCACCAGCTGAGGGAAATCTCTTGTGAAACTAAAGGGGAGCAGAAGGGGATTGTCCCAGAGCCATACCTACCCTGGGATGCTCCTGGAATGGCCCAGCTATTCCTTGCCCCTTTTTATGGGCTATGTAGGGATAGATTCTAGACCATCATGTTTATACCTGTAAGCAAAAATGACTGTTAAGATGCCAAGCTTGGCAGAGGGGCTTGCTTTATCAGTGTTTCTAGCTCAGTACCTTTTTTACAAACCAGCAGTGGCCCAATTAAACCAGATGCAATATCTCTTGGGGTGTCAATGTGAGAATGGTAAATCCAAGTCAAGCAGTTTGAGTCTGCCAAAGTTGGGGAATAACTTTTCCTTACTGGCCATGTGTAGGTGTAATTTCCACCAGGAACAACAAAATCATCCTCTTTGCTTTTACCACCAGTTCCATCAGGGTAAAGCGCTCCTAAGAAATTCAAAAAGAAAGAAAGAAAGAAAGAAAGTTCTTAGCCTCACCTCAGCTGTTCTCCTTAAATAAATGCGTAATTTCTTCTATTTTTATCACAGCTCCAAAGACAAGAACTGCACTCACAAACTAAGAATCACTAAAAAATTGTGAAAATTTTCAGGAGTTCTGGTAAAAAAAACCCAAAACGTGTTGACAGTTAAAATCAATTACTTGTCAGTAGATGAAGCTTTAAAATTCATTTAAGACACTTCAATTTTTCTGTTTCTCTTTACTCTTATCAAACGTGTACACGCTTTCGTATGTTAACATTGTATATCTTCTCACAGAAATCTGATGAGAGCAATACGGATGGGCAAATCATGGAATTGTTAAGGTTGGAAAGTCTGCTAAGATCTTCTAGTCCAGCCACCAAACCATGCCCAGGACAGCTCTGAAACGTGTCACTCAGTGATCTTTTATCTTGGAAACCTCCAGGGATGGTGACTCCACCACCTCCCCGGGCAGCTACACATGTGTAAAGTTTTGATTTCTGAAAACGAAATCATGCATGTTACAAACCTACAAAGAGTAAAAACATTTACTTACAAGAACTCTATCAATTGAAACAGGCTAAAAGTAGAAAGAAAGAGGGAAAATATTTCGGTGACTAATAATCTGGGAAAATAATTCAGGAAAAAAAGACCCACCTAACCTGTTTCGGTGCCGGATTTATCCTGGGCATCAAAGGTTTGTGGCCAAAAGTTTTAAGAAATTAGGATGATCCTGGTTTTAGTCATCATTTACAATTACCAATGAGTTTATGAGAGGATGACCTAAAGTCCTCTGATGTCAATGGCCAGAAAAATAAGTACTTGGACAAACTTCTAGCCCTGACATTCACTATTCCAGGGGAAATGGAGAAGAAAAGAGAAAGGCGCAAACCAGCTTTTACCTTCGGAGTCCTTGTCGTAGAAGACCCCATGTGGATGCACTGAGTATGGACGGGAAGCAAAGTTTTTTAAATGGATGATAAAGACATCCTCTTCTTCTGCCTTCAGGACTGGCCCAAGGAACCCCAGCCAGGCTGCCTTGGGGATTTCCTGGGTGTACGTGTCATCTGTGTATTGCCTAAAAATAGCCTTTTTGTACACACGCCCTATCCGGTTGGCTCCTCTTGTTGCATACACACTTGCAAACCTAATGTTGAGAAGGGAAAATAATTCAGAGACAAAAACTCATTGGAGAGTTGATCAACTGATGCTTACAGTGCAGATGAATGGTTCCCTGAGGCATATCACACAGCTGGTAGACTGACGTGAGGAGTCAACCCCAACATTATCGGCACCCATTCCTCTTTCTGTTCAGTAACAGCCATCTACAGATCTGGTCTTTGGTGTAGGTGCTGCAACTCCTTACTTGAGAACCAGGCACTTGGGCCTTTCTGTGCAGTTTTAGCACTTTCTCCCTCTTTTGAATGATTTTAAGAGTGATTGTAAATGATTAGATTGGCAACTCAGAAGAGCAGCACATTTTTGCATGAAATTAATAATTTCTGTGTTCCAGAACTTACATTTTATAGCAACTTCAAGTGATGGACAGCACATCCCATGGTCCATGATTGGCTGTTAAATTCCTACTCCCTTTAATTGCTGAAATGCATTTGCAGTCTAAAATCATCTAGCTCCACATTCCCACTGGTTCCCACCATGCCCTTTCTCACATCAAAGAGACCACACACCATCCAGAATTTCTTTTCTATGCAGGCACTTGCACAAGTTTTAATTAATTGATTAAATTGCCTCCTACGTTTCCTCTGGACAAAACAAATGCACTGACATTCCTTATGCCACAAGTCTTCCCTGACCCTCTTTTCTGAAGGCTTTCCAATATTTCTCTTTCTCTTTTGAAGTCAGAAACAAGAACTTCACATGATAAACAAATAATATTCAAGCTAAAGGAGGACACACACCCAGTCAATACTTACTACGCAAACAGAAATTGGTTTTGCTCATTCAACTGTAACTGGCAACCAATTTTAGGCTATCTGTTATGATATTAAATCTTCTTTACTTCTCTCTAGAATGCATCTAACAAGTACAAGACAGACTTTCCATGTCTAAATATCTTACACAGAGTCTGGAGGACACCTCTTTGCCACACAAACATGGCTATTACACCTCTGTGGCCACTATCTAAACCAAATCCATGAAGCGATTCACATTTAAAGGTCTCCAAAAAGAGTGCTTTTTCATTTGTTTATAACACAGACTCATCAAGAGCTATTTTGGTATAAATGAAAGCACTGCCACAACACTGCTGTGTCAGAAGCAGTTGCTTAGGGCAGAAGGGAAGAGACAGAAGCTTCACAGTCTGACCCATCACTAAGTAAGTTATGCTAGATATAAGTATAATTAAGGAATGAGTTGCCAATAAGTCTAGATTTTTAGCAAATTAGCAACTCTTCAGTAACTATCTGCGTGCACAGCAAGACCTGGCATATAACCCTGTGCTCACTGAGGAGAAGATACCTTCCACTGCCTGGAGGAAGAGCTGCAACCTCAGAATAGTAGGTCCTGGTAGTAGTAGTACAATGTACTATGTACATGCTTTCTTACCTCACGGCAATGTGTTCCTGTGGCTGGGCCATTTGAATTATAAATTGTCCTTATGGCTCTGGCTCTCTGGCCAGATAGCGTTGCATGCATAACTACAGACCCCTGGGATACACTGCCTGCCCTGCAGAAAAAACCCTACTCCAGAGAAACTGTACACTTTTGAACGGGCATGGTCATGCTTGCATGAGTCTTATTCCTGTGAATACATAGAGCAAAGATCCCAAAACCCATTTAGGGATTTAAGTTCCAAGGAAATCACCTTGGTAAAAACCTGTGGGTTCAGCTGCCAGAAACTTCCTTGGTGCCTAAGGCTGTGCTACAGGACTTCTTAGCTAGCATTTCTATTGGTCGAATCTGTGTCACTTAAAGGTATCTAGGAGACAGGAAAAAAAAAGTCCTTTTAATGACAGGTTTCTGAAGGGACATCCACTCAAATCCTCCATCCTTTCAGAGCTGCCAAGCCCACTGTCCATACAACAGGTACCAGCCAGTCACAAAGCAGGTGATCTGTGCTGAACATCAAAGGATAAAACAGTCATGGAGCCAGAAAGGGATCACAGCACAGATGAAGCAACCACCTGGCTCTGTTTAACAGTGGGTTTTAGTTAAACATTTTCCAAGAGTAAACATCAAATCAGCTCTAGGAGACAAATTCCCACACCCCAACAATACCTTAGCTGTTGTTTCCAGATTCAGGCTCATCCATAGCTCCCTTCATTCCAGGCTAACACTTCCCAAAGGGCAGAAGAGTTTACTGCTCAAAATGCCCTGATGATGCCCTGGACGTTTCTTGGGCGTGCAGACACTTCAGCCTCACTCCTTCTACTGTCTGGGAAGGGCTAGAGTCCATTTCTTCTGCTTATACAGAGACATGTATTTTCAACATGTCCTTCTTGTCACCTTCAGCAGTGTGAGATCAGAGCACAATGGCTGCTGTGAGTTCCACTCTAAGTGTCTGGGCTTCCCCATTTCCTCCCAGAGGACTTCTGCAGTGCCCACCTCATCCTTTCAAGCAGATGGTAGCTCTGTATCTCTTTACATGTGTTTCTGTGCTGCGCATTACAGTGCTTAAAGTGCTTTTCAGAAAGACTGACTACACTGGAACTAATGCTATCAGCCATAAGAAGCTCATAGAAAAGAAGCATGGGTGTGAGTGACTTCCCTATTTATCTGGACCAATTGGTCACCATCATGTGGGCACACTGTGGGGCTGATACCTCTACACAATGCCACAGAGCAGACAGAGGATGGGTCAGAGGGTGCTGGCGCAGGCTTGTTCCCGGTGTCTTCTGCTGCTATCTCTGTAGGACACAGAATATCACCCCTGTCCCTCTTCTTTCATCTCAGTATTTCACAATGTCTCTGCTGTTGTTAGCATACCCCAATTCCTTCCCTTTTTCAGAGTCTGAGAGATTTTCACTGCTATGGGATTTCATCTTGCATCCTTGACAACAGCATTCTCAAAGTTCATTCCCATCTCCTGATGGAGTATGCTTCCTGGGGAAAAATGCCCCATTTTCAGCCACCTAGTTAAACATCCCCTTTAGCTGTATCTCCTGTTTCATTCTTTCCCACTCACTGTCTTTCCAACACATTATTGCAGCAGCAACTTCTCCAAATGCTGTAACAGGTAAACAGATCCAAATTTCTAAGTCTGCCTTTGCTTTTTTCTTCAAGTGATTACAATATGCCTATTCTACTTGGTACCCCGTGTCAAATATCTCCTATCTCTCATCTATCCTGTGCTTCAAGCAGGTAAGCCTCCCTGTTTTTCCTGCTCACTAGAAATAATTTCATCTTCCTCATGGCTTCATGATATCACTGCCTGAACCTCTTCCACCCCTCCAATCCTGTGTGGACACGATAGCTACCCTTCTAAATCCTGACAGTTTACCACCAACTCAGTTGTCACAATGACCAGCCAGTCCCACTCCTTGCAGGGAAGGGTAAGCCTCCATCCCCTGGAGCCGTACTCATGCAAACTTCATACATTCCCTTGAAAATTCTTCAGCGGTCCTTCCTTTGTCTCTGGAATTAGGTCTGTCTTCTGTTACATACAGAAATGAGCAGGCTTGTAAAAAATCTTGTTCATATAAGGAAAACTTTGCAAGTCCTCTTCTTTCTGCGTCTGATTTCATTCTGCCAGTTGGCCATTCCCAGCCATTCTTAAGCCCCAAGAAAAGAGGGCAGTGCACATGAGAGGGACAGGGAGTCATTAATAGGCAATGAACTCCTATTCCTTTAAATTAGTATTAATATAATTATAGTAAGCCATTTCTCTGTAGTGATGAGTATTGCATCTCTTCCAAACAAGAGTGGTGTGTAGACTCAACTTCAATGAATTCAAGGTGAGACAAGCAGACAATCTGCAATCTCAGGGGAAAACTGTGAGTTAAGTGTAGTTTCTACACCTATTCAGTTTATCATACAAAAAAATGCATTTTATCTTATTTATGTTACCTTTGATCTTTAGAAGTAAGGTGCTTCTGTGCAGTGTACAGTAAGAGGGCTGCACGCTATGCACAGTAGAACAAATTGTACAGTGCTTGGAGTCAGATTCCTCGCTGATACAGTTCTGAAGCTTGCAGAGTCTTGAGTTTTCTTCTGCTGTTAACATGCCTAATAGCTGATGCATGCTCCTACGTACAACTGTGGGTAAATAATGAACTTTCTTTTCCAGTTATTATTCTACTGAAGTCCCATAGATTTGCATTGGCAATATGAACTTTTTCCCTAAAATCCATGGTTGATGAAGCCCTATTCTCTGCTGTCTTCACATGCTCTACCACTGGGTTTATCTTTTCTCTAAAGTCTCCCAGCTTTCCCAGGGATGGAGTAGGCTAGGAGAGCGCCCATGGCTCCAGGATGCCCCTGTCATGTTAACCTCTGGATCATGCCTTCTGTTCAGCACAGCCCTCTGCCAGGCCTCAGTTCCTGTACTAAGACAAGTGCAAGGTCTGTGCCAGGGGGATGGCTGGTCAAGTGGTTCAGTGGTACCTGCTCCCATTTATTGATGGTGCCCTGATCACGCAGCATCAAAAAGCAGGGTGAGTCATGTGTCCTCAAACAACAGAGAAACATTGTGCTCAAGGGACATCTGAGGTCTTTTCTGACCCACAATTGCAGCTGGAGAGGTCAATAAAACCCACAAAACCTTCGATGAAGCTCTGAAGTGTCACTGGTTAAGTATGGCTATAATGGTTTCTCTCTTAGGATGATCTCTTTCTTCCACTGAAGTCAGTGATGAAACTCCCCCTACACTTCATCTTTAATGACCTTTGGATGTTGACTCTTCCCACAGAGATCTTTTCTGCTGATGCAATCAGGTCATTTGGCCGCATAATGACTCAGCCATGAGTTCAGCACCTGTGACGGCAGTTTTACCGTCATCCTCTGGGTGGGATCTCCTCACTGGCAAGTTGCACAAACTGTGTTTGACATTGTGGTAACAAAAAATACCCGTTAGTGCTGGTGGGTGCAAGACTTAGCCCAGATAAATGTGGGCTTGGTGGCCTAAGGAGAAGGGATGAGTGGTTACATCAGACAAAACCTAATGACCTCTGCCACCAGCAGAACAAGATTTAAGTGCCTATCGTATAAACTAGCACCAAATTAATTTAAGAGAGGTTATCAACCAAACTTTGATCCTGTGGGCTGAGCCATAATAGGGAGGGAAAACTAATGCAAGTCAAACCACAACATCCTGGTGCATTTTTCTTTTGAAAGGCCATGGCCTTTATGGCCATTAGAAAGAGCGGGCAATATCTGAACTTGCCCTCCCACTGCAGTGATATCCGTATCCAAACTCACAGCATCTCACAGGGATCTGCAGTAGGTCAGGCAAAACTGACAGCATCTTGCATCCTGCACATTCTGTCCACTATGGTTTAATGATGTCAGCTCTTTCACCAGTTGTATCAGGTGGGACAGGATGTCGAACACCTCAGCTCACCCAAATTCAGTGGCTGTAATTTGGATCCAGCTGTAGTTTCCAAAGTCCTAGGTGCTTCAGCAAATGTCACTTTGATGTTTGAAGGAAGAACTGAGAGTGTAATGCTTCAGTCTCATTCATAACAGCCCAAATTATGAGAACTGATGGAACAGCTTAAGGCTTCAAGTGGACTACACGGGTGGCAGAGGCAGCAGCCTCATTATTCTCTTTACACAAGAAGCACTGTCGCACAGCGAGATACACAAGCTGTGCAAGCAGCAGGCTGGCCCTTGAGCACTGCAGCAACACAGATCATCATGAAAATTAACATCCCAGCAGAGTGGTGACGTTAACACAGGGCTGCGCTTGGGTTAATCAGCTCTGACAAGAGGCAGCCTTTTCCTCTCACACCCAGGGAGGTGCTGATGTAGCTCCACGGCTGCTGGCTCACTCATCACCAGCAGGAACCCAGCTGCACAGCCTTGCGCCAGATCCCACTCCCCTAATTTCTAGCCCCATGCCTCAGGAGTCTCCTTTCTGTAAAGCAGCCTCATTGCTGCAAAGACCTAAAGGCTGAGGGAGAACACAGCTTTGGCACGGCAGCACTGAAAATCATCTTTATAATCTCACTATCTGATCCAGGTAATGTAACACTTTCCATTACATGGTTACTAACTCAGCACTTATTTTAAGTTGCAAAGAATAAGTGGTTTTGATTATATCTCCATTAGCTAGCTGGAATCAAAGGGATCCCTTTATGTATACGCACCAGCACTTTTAGAGATAATCAGTTTGTCTGCAAAGTCTTCACCTGCACTTCCCTGTCAATAAAACTGGGATAGTGCCCCATCAGATGGGTGCTGCAAGGATGCATCACAGGGTGAGAAGCGCTGGGCTCAGCGAGCCTGAGTGCTGCTGTGTGCAGAACACGGCTGGCTCAAAATGCATCCCTGCCCTGACCCAAGAACTGATCCTCAAACCTCATTAATGCAGCTGTGCTTTTCTTACTACCCGTAGGAACCAGTTAGTTAGCTGAAGGGTAAGCCATTAGTATGCACCTTTAAATTTACATTGGAGGCTACCCTGAAGAGTTGAATAGTCAAAAAAGCTGCTATTTGTTCACTTCTTCCACGTGTCCATGCCAACAGGCCATTAATCTAGAATACAGCAGCTTTATTCTGGCCTAATTTAATACAGTTTGGAAACAAAGTAAACTAGTTATGGGAATCCTTTTTTGCAGTAGAAGGCTTCATGTAGGGACTGTACCACAAATAACCCCCAAGCTTGGGATGTAGAGTCCACCTTAAAATCCAGATTACATTTCCTCTGTGGGTAAACCCTTTGGAATTTGCATTCTCTAATTATTACATTACAACACTGACTGAAGACGCAAGCTATCATTTCTCCCTGTTGTGCCGTGAAAAAGGCACCACATTAATGTCTCAGACTTTAAATGTAAATATCCAGGGATCTCATAGCGCAGACAGACTTAAAAGTACATTTTACAGACTAGTCTTTCTGCGGTATGGTGGAGAATCTATAGATAGCTGCCCTTCACTTAAAGCTCCTTCCTTTCCCGTGAGAGATCTTCCAATTTGGGGAGGGGAGAAAGTTTCCTGTGACAAAAAGAGTAGGACGTGAGAAATTCCACTGTTTAACACAACTGAAGAACAACTTTTCCAGCAAAAAACATTTTAATAGGCTGGGAAAAAAGTATCAACCTGAGTTCAACCTAAAAGGGTAACACATCTTGACTTGGATGCTAACTGGGACCTCCAGTTGTTAATAGCATAAACATAAGATTTTACTGAAAAATAAAACTCCTTCTTGCCTCCTTACAGTGGAAAAAACATTTACTTTATGAAATTTAGATAATAGTGATTCTGAATTTGCCAGCCACTGGAGAAAAGTCCTGCTTTGCCTGGGACTGTCAGAAAGGACATCCATGTCTAACTCGTGGGACAAAATATAGTGCTTTCAATGCGCCTACAGACCTGGTACAGACACTGGGACCTCCTCACTCACTCACAGCTCCCATCTCATTCCTAAGCTTAAACTCAGAGGAAAGATCCCAAATTACGTTGCCAAAGATACTGATTAAATCTGAAAATATTTCCAGGCGTGCCTGAAGGCCACACGGTAGAGAGGCACTGAGGGTCTGTGCTGTCTCCAGTTCATGCTCAGGCCAGTTATCCCGGCACAGGAAGGATATGCAGCCAACCCCAGCAGTGTGGCATGACAACTGATGCCTGCTTTCCTCTGTCCAAGGCACAGTTCATCACAGTGTTACCTGTGCAATCCACTTTCAGCACAGGCAGTTGCCAGGACTTCAGCGTGACCATTCACAGTTGTATGTATAAGTACCTACTTAAACAGATATCCTAAATGGAGATCACCACACCTGCACACATTGCAGGACTGTTCAGATAATGTACTTGTATCACACTGCAAGTATTATACACACTTGAATTTTACAATGTTATACCAAACCTCCAAATTTTTCGTCTCACCAAGAGCAAACTCAAAAGTGTTTGCCCACCAAACTCTCCTCTAAGTCTTATTACCAAGACAAGTCCTTGACTATGGTGAAGTTGCAATTTCACTTTGGACAACATATATCAGAAATGCTTGCCTCTCCATGAAATGTACACAGGTGATTTTGAACCTGTTCTAAAATCTTCTCTTGTGTTGTCCAGAGAGGCTGTGGTTTCTCCTCCTTGGAGATCTTCCAAAGCCACCTGGACATGACCTTGGGCACCCTGCTCTGGGTGTCCCCAGTGGAGCAGGGGTTGGACCAGGTGGAGCTGGAGGTCCCAGACAACCTCAGCCATTCTGTGATCTTGTAACCCATTATGTGATGACTCTCTGACAAATATCAGTTACTTAATGTCACCATCAAGTACACAAAAATTACCACTTGGCTTAATCAGCCATGATGGAAGAGAACTCTTGCCTTGAAGACGAAATCCTGCCTACGAGAACATCACCAATAGAACACAAAATGAAAAAAAAAGAAAATAGAAGTACATCTTAGACATTCTCAGTGACATTAACCACTTAGTCTATTTCATTTAGAACTGTCACTGCCTCTCCAAAATATGAGAGCCCCCAGTGACTTACTTGTCCTCTAAGAGGTTCTGTCCCGTGATCAGATTCTTCCCAGACGGTGCATAATCCCAATTCTCTTCCACAATCCCGAGGTAATAGGTTCTGATTCTTGTTTCCACCACTGCGAACAGGCAGAAGAACCCAAGAGTGCGAAGGCAGCCACCACCCCACAAGGGAGGCATTTGTAGTGATTGCAAGGCTGGCAGCAGGCAGGCAGCAGCAGGATGCACCACGGAGAACTCACCCCTCCCTCCTGGCTCTTGACAAGTTATAAATAAGGAATGGACAGAGCAAAGCTCCTCCTTTCCAGCAGGTTAGGACTGGGATAGGTAGAGAGCTCAGCTATGCAGAGCAGGGCTAGGGAGGAGGTTGCTGCCATAGCAGGACTCTTGCCAACCCTTTGGTGAGTGCATAAATTGCTCACCTACCTGTCCAGGCTACAGCCAGTCAGCATTTCTTGGAAGAAACACTGTTTTTTTTGAGACTGGGACTGGTTTTCTGTCCTCCCTTTTCCAGATTGATTGGTATGGCATATTGGGACAGGGGTCAGGGACATCTTTTTCAACTTCTTCTTTTCAAAAAAAAATATTTTATTATTTTTAACTCTTTTATCACGTCTGACATTGATAAAGCTAGCATCTTGCTGCCTTCATTGGGTTTATTCAGTGACGTAACACTAGTTTATAATTCAGCTTTCTCAAAAAGAAAAAGACAATCTGCCAGTACCTCTTGCATTTCTAGGATTTTCTAGCCAATTTCTTAAGATGCCACATAGTCTGGATGTCAGATTTGCAGTGACCAAAACGACGGACATTTTTACAAAGATTTCTGGAAATCAGAGCCTCCGTAAGGTCCTTTTGTTGGGACAACAAGAATTAAGGAACAGAGACGAACCTTATCTTAAACCTGCTAGTAAACATGCCCACATAGCTCTGTAGAAATTCCCTTCCTTTGTAGCCTGACATCCTCTAGGAGGATATCATAGAATCATATTGATATTACTATCTTGGCAAAGTCAAATGCAATCCTATACAAGTATGAATCAATGGAATTTCCTAAACCATTAGGTAACATTTCCAAGAAATAATCTATGTGAAAAGATCTCTGAAGTCATTAAGAGAGACATTAAATATTGCTGTTCTGGAATGCAGCATTACACTCAGGACTCATTTCCAGCTGTGACAGTTGTGAAATTCCCTTACCACTCCAGAGCTATCTGATTTATTTCATTTCCAATTAATGGATACCATTTGCTAAGGATGTCAGAGGCTTCTCAGATGAATTTGGTGGCCACAAGTTTATCTACATCAATAATAACCTATCATCTCTGCAATGTAAATATGTTTTTATATTGCAGTTGCATGAGGTTCACCTCCTGGCAGGCAACAATAACAGCTACACATACCTTCAGCAGCACCGAGTGCCTCTCTGTCACTGTTGTGCGAGTTGCTCTGAAGCCACATGCAGAATAACTCAAACAGCAGGTGAAGTAAGGACTGTGGTGGTTCTCACCTCAAGTCAGACACAGAACACAGACACAAGGAGGATCTGACCAAAGAAGATCTCCATTTCTTCAGGTTATGCTTTGCATCTCTTCAGTGGGAAGCACTGACAGACCAATGCACTTGGGTAAGGATGCGGTCAAACAACTGCAAATGATCATTTCAATTTAGGTGTAATAGCAAAAGACTCTTAGCAGTGATCTGCTCCCTAATACATGGCGATACTCATTATCCCAAGGGGATATGGTTTATCTCAAGGGGGAATGGTTTTAAACTGAGACAGTGGAGGTTTGGGTTAGATATTAGGAGGAAGTTTTTCACAGAGAGGGCGGTGACACACTGGAACAGGTTGCCCAAGGAGGTTGTGGATGCCCCATCCCTGGAGGCATTCAAGGCCAGGCTGGATGTGGCTCTGGGCAGCCTGGTCTGGTGGTTGGCGACCCTGCACATAGCAGGGGGTTGAAACTACATGGTCATTGTGGTCCTTTTCAACCCAGGCCATTCTACAATCCTATGATCCCAGCCAGACCAATTGACCAATGGACAGTGAGAAAGAGAACTGACATAACAGTATAGATGCTGTTCAGAGATGCAGAAATGGCACCCACTGGCTTCTTGGTAAACTTGAAGACTCATCTCTGTGCTCTGCTGCTGCAAAACCGAGCTTCCCATCCTCTTAGCATCTCACATCAGCCCAAGTCAACTCTTTCAAAATACCAACACTTAAAAATCCTTTTCCACTGCTTTGTTGGGTCACTCAGTTCTCAAATGATGCCAACTAATAGTACTGGGACGCTAAAAGGCATAATTGGGAAACAAAAGAAAAGATGATGACTGCAGTACAGGCAGAGGCTTTCCAACTTGTCACACAGCTGTCAGACATGCAGCTATGGTGGGACCAGCAGCCACCTGCTGGCGATGGAGCTGGGAAAAGGCTGAGATTATAATTGCAGGTAGATCCCGCTGTGGTCTTTGCACAGGGCCTAGGACCCTGCAACTCCTGCAGCGACAGCCTCCTTTGCTCAATGTAGCTGTCCCAGGGAAACTGAGCATTGTGTTCTGTCTATCTTGCACTTGAGATTACAGAACTGGGTGCCTGTTATGCAAATGTTTATTGCCATGACACAGTAAGGTTTTACATTTGAATAGGACATACCTTTCTTTAGAAGTTAACATGCACATAGAATGAGATTGTATGCAGTTCAGTTGCTTAAATCGACAATTTGCATGGCTTTGTAGATATTTAATGACCAGATACAGGGCAAATTTCATTCAGACATATATAACCTGCTGTCTATTTGTTTTTTGGGGTTTTTTTTTTGTAACTAAGGAGTTCTGTTATATGTTTAACAGAAGTCTATGGATGTGGACTCACAGAATTCAAAGTGCTTTGAGCTAATGGGGAAGAGGAAGTGTGCAATTCTGAGCTGGCACGTGATGACACTGTAGTCATATAAATAGTGTTATGTCCTAGTTTTTCTATTGCTTCTCATGCCTGGGATTGGGTCCTAGCTGCTCAATGCCAGAATAATCACTCAAAATCCAAATAGAAAGTGAACTTCCTTGTCTCGTACTGTAAAATTTATTTGTGTAACAGAAATAATGTATAGACTCCAGCATCCTATATCAGAAACGTGTTGTAAGTCTGGTAAACGCCTTAGCTTGGCTTCAGTATTTACTAGATCTGGCACCCTGTATACCCTTTGCATCCACATATTAACACTTAATTACCTTGTCACATCATTAAAACCAGGCACATTTACATTCCAGAGAGGTGCTGTGGAGGTGAGTCAGAAAAAGATGAAAGAATAGCTTTTTGTCCTTGCATCAGGAATATTTCTGGGAAGTTCCCCTCTGGCAGTGAGGTAATAGGATCAAGTCTGTCCCTTTGTTCAGGATCTTTTCAGCAGCGGGGTTGGACATTGGCTCCTCTGAGACTTTCTGAAGGCTAAAATTAGTGCATGACTGGGTTTTGAAGTTTTGTAATGAGGAGCAATATTTATAGGTCTGAAGGGCGAATATCTTGAGTACCATTTTGTGCATGAGCCCTGAAACATGACCAAAGAAAGTGGAGCTTTCTTTTGAAGTACATCAGGAACGATTGCAATAATTAATCTACTAAAAACTAGACTCGTGCCACCTAATGATAATAAATTAACTAGAATACCTTAGTTAACCTCATGATGGACATGAGGTCAATGAAGAGAGATTCTGGATATGCTAATCTGCCTTGACTAGCCTTTAGTTCCTTCTCGTTAGCTGTCATGAATTCAGAGATGAGCACTTGATTTAGATTACCTTCTACTAAAAGTCGGCTTGTATTCTCTACTGAGCAGAGGATGAGCTGCTGCTCAAGCAGATTAGCTCTCCAGTTCCTTCTGCTTCTTCCTGAGAGCAATACAGCTCCCATTCCTAAATGCTCATTCCTGGTCCATCTGCTATGGAAGTTTAGTTTCTGTGCTGCAACTCAGGTTGGGGGATTGGTCCACCTGCTTCCTGGTGGACAGGCCTGGGTAGGACCAGGTAAGACTGCCCTCAGCTGGTTCTGCCACCAAGCCTGGAGCTGTGCCTATAGCTATCCCAAGGGGACAAAGAGCAACTGTAGTAAAGCTGGAAACTGAGTTACAACCTCCCAAATTTCACACCATTCTTTTAACCAAGCCATCTTTCCCCTTCCTCTGTTTTTCCTCACTCCCCAGCCATGAACATGTTAAATGCAAAACCTCCCACTGGCAAAGAATACTTTCACTTGCACTTTCTACTTGTTTTCTGAATTGCAGCAGTAGTAAGCAGAAGGTAAGGCTCACTTCATGGATTTGGGTAGTCACACAAGCTGTATTTGAACTAGTTGAATCTTTTGAGTTCATGCTGGTAGGTTGGGAATCTGAAAAACCATTTTATCTCTATGGCTTCCACCATTTCTGCTTGCAGTTCTGGTTGTGACTTTAGTGAGAAAGGCTTTCTTGACAGCTGTCCAGATACCACTACTGCAAAATAATTTCCTGCATGCACCTCTGTGCAGACATTCTTCTTGCACAACAGCTACTTTGGTACATTAGAATTTGCAGACAAACCTTGAGCCGAGGTGTGACATGTGAAGAGGGCTCCTGCTATATGTCAGAACCAGATCACAGATACTTTATTTTCCAGCATGTTCTTTAACCAAATCCTGCATCTGCCACACTGAGGATGTAGGGAGATTCCAAAGCTGATTTGAGACTGGAAAAACAGATAATATGTTGGACAAAAAGCGACTTAAATTCAAAGATGGTAAACAGGTGCTATAATAGGAAGAAAGACCTTTATCACCGCATAAAAGGAGGTACTAGTTTGAAGAGATTATAATAAATTGCCAAATAGCCTGGGCAAGTGAAACATGCTCTGCCTTAAAAACCATTAAAGAACAGCTAAGAAAAAAAGAAGTTTTGATCCTAATTAAGAGAAGCTTCTTATGTATGGTAACTCATGTAACATCTGCACTGTTAAAACAAGGCTAATACCTCGACAGAACTTCAAGGCACACTATTTATGAGTTTTTATAGTGATGCCCATTGTAGCACCTAACAAACATGAAAGAGCTTAACTTTACGTCATCACTGTGGGGCAGAGTGTGTTTATTAACCCTATTAAACAAATGAGGAAAGAGGAAGGTTAGGTAACTTCCAGGCACTCGTGAGGGAAGGCAGCCATGTCTTCTGGCTCCCAGTCCAGCACTGGGATCAGCAACCCTCCTGCCCTCCCTCTCTGCATGAAGACAATGAAGATGGAGTTCTTGTTGGACTTTCCCTCTTCACAGGAACAATGTTTTCACTGTGAAATCCTTTCATACTAGCTTTTGCTGCCAGCTTGTAGGAACACCATTGTCAAAGAGTCTTGTCTGTCCCCTGAGCAGCTCTGCTGCCCGCCCACTCTCCTCCGTCTACTCCATGGGCACCCACTTCCATCTCACCTCATGGTGTTGACCTACTTACTCTAGAGAGAAACAGGCTCTTTTGTTTTCCTCCTATGAGATCATTGCCCCATTTTCTCTCTGCGTAAATATAGGAATTGTGGTGAGAAACCCTGGCACTAGAAAACTAACCCAGGCTATTTAATGCCGATAGCACAGAGAACAGTACTGAACACGGTGGGGGAAAAAAAAGAAATAAATGATGCCATTGTGTCTACACAAGTAGCTTCTAAATTGTGCCCTGTTGTAGACTCACCTCTGTCAGAAAAGCCATCCCCAAGGGTGGTGTAGATCCCCATATTCCCAGCAGGCTTTCTCCACATTCTTTGGAGTCTGCTGATTGAATGTGGGGGTGATTTGCGTGGTGGAGTAGCTAACAGAAGTTACCTGTTGTCCTGACATCTCCTTCCATCCAGTCCCTCCATCTGAAAATAGCAAGTGGGGAAAATGTCATGACCCTGTGAAGGTCTGGATGACTGCCCACAATGAGGTGATTTATGGGATCTGCATGTGACTGCCAGCACCTGTAAAATCTTTCATTTGTGTCTACACGGCTTTGCAATAAAGACCAGCCCTGTTGCTCTTCACTGACTGGTTCTTTCTATTTAAAGAAGCCTGCGCTGCAGCTGGAGTGCCATGACACAGAGTGAAAACCTTTCAGGCCTGGCATTAAAAAGGCGAAGGCACAGTATGTTGAAAAAAAACAACAATCCTTTCCCTTCCACCAACCAAATTATTCCTCTGAGTAACCCAACTGCACTTGAGTGATCACCTTGAAGATTTTGCTGTGGTCTTCCAAAACATCATTTGCCTTTGTTTTGACATCAAAAGCTAATATTAAATCTTACATAGTTCCTTCTGAAGGTTTCTTCTCTGCCCAGCTCTTACTCAGTCTCTCCTTTCCGCTGCCAGGGATGATGTGGTACAAGCGAGACATGCAGGAGGCAAGATGAACATGGGTTAAGACCCTGATGTTGAGTCAGAACTCCTGTCATCCTTGCAAGTAAGGGCTTGTGCACATCATGGAAGGGATGCAGCTTGGTAAGCCATCGCCGTGTACACAGGACTGAGTAAATTTGCCATCTCATTTGCAGATCCTTCTCTGGAAGGGTTGTGAAGTGAAAGACAAGTGTGCCTTTGCAACTGTGGCTGCCCCAGGCTTCTGGAGTGCTTCTGCACTGGACTCCACTTCTGCTTCTGAAACTGAGAATAAATCAGTCACCTCAGCTTTGCCTATTCCTGCTGATGCTGACAGGGCGCAGGTGGAGCTCCCTTCTCTCCCCAGCCAGGTTAGTGGTTCAAATGGGCATCTTCATGAATCACAGTGCCGAATAAGCCTCCTCCAGCTCCTGCAGGTCCTAGGGCAGATCACGTGTGTCCACAGGCTGTAAGCTTTGGAAATATAAAGTAGACATCAAAACCCAAATTTGAGTGCTTGAGAAAACAGCTTGAGCCTCAGAAGTGCTGAGCAACCTTCCCCAGTGGAGGAGACCTGGCTTTAGCTGACTAACTGTAAGCATTCAGTTAGCCTTCACTACTCTGTGTGCTCATCTGCAAAGTCGGGATCATTATATCTGACTCCCTCTCCAGGTATTTGGAAGCTAATTTAGTTAATGCTTGTTAAGCACTTTAAGGTCTTCAGATGAAAGGAGCCGCAGATAGGCAAAGCACTGCTACTACTATTAATTATTTCTATTGTGCAAGTAGACATGAAAGCAGCAAGGGTGGTGATTACTTGCTTCCTTTACAAGTGGCAAGACACAGAGCAAATACACAGACAGAGACCCTCCCTGCCCTGCAGCGCTCCTAATCTCACCAGCCAGATAAACCAGACAAAGGGCAGGGAAAGGAGCACCAGCCCAGGGAAAGGAGGTGCATGCAGTGACTTACTGCACGCGTATTTTTGGCAACAGCTGCTTTTAAAATGTGCCCTGTTAGCCAAAAAAGGACAATATTGCCTTTCTAGGGTATTAAAAGTCATAAGTCAGGCTCTCAAGAACAATAAAATTTTCTATTTTTTCTCAAGAGATAGCAAGTCTACTTCTTTATTTGGAGTCTAATTTTTGAGCAAATCAGATTTTCAAGATTTTCTCTGCAGCCAGGAAGAGTGAAAATGTTTCAGAGACAAAGGAGTGCTGACATTTTCAACATGCATGTTGCAGTTTGCAAACATCAGGCACATCACCAGGTCACTGCCAACCAGCTGCTGTGCAGGAAGGATGTGTGTGGGCACTGGGTGGCAGCTTGTCCTCCCTCCCACTTGCCCAGTGAGTCCGTCACCTCTCTTGGGTGGACAGGGAGGCTGTGACAATTAGCTCTCTGTGGTGATGAGACTGCAGTGATTTGTTCATTTATCTAATGCCTAATACGGGCAGGTGCACAGAGGAGAGCAGAGCAGTATCTCACAGCCAGATGTTGAAACCTCCTGTGTGTCTGCAAAAGGACTCAGTGGGAAGCAGAGCCAGTGGTGCAGTGGGATGGGGATGCTGTGGGGTGGGGTGTGCTGATGCAAACCATCACAGCTTTCCTTCAGAGCAAGAGGGTCATGGAGGCAGAGCTTGGGCAAGGGGGCACCAGTTGGTACCTGCCTGCTTCTCCTCCTGCAGGGATGGCTTCTGCTCATCTGTGGAAGGAGGTTATAGCTGGATCCACCATGTCCTGGGTGAATCCAGCCACCTCTGAACTCCTAGTGAAGTGGCATCAAGCCTCCTCTGGCTGCTGTATGAACCCAAGTAGTTTTCCTGTTTGCTTTATCCCAAGTAAAGGCACCCAGTTTGTTTGATACCAGTTGGTGAACAAGTCTGAGACAACATCAGATACATTTTTTTTGGTGAGCTGACCATGTGAGGAAGCTAGCACCAGATATGAGCTGTTATAAAACAGTTCTGTAAGGAATCCCAGCCTCTTTCATAACCAATGCTTATAAGGAAGTGGCAGCAACGTTTCTGGAAGGTCATAGGTAGATGTATCCTTACTTCATAACAGCCATGCACCATAATGCACGCATCATAAGGAGATGAAAATAGCTTTAAAAAGCTGAACCAGTTGTCCCCTATGCACTACTTCAGCTTTCATGAATTACATCCTTTGGCTTGCACTAGGCTCCATCTAACAAACACTGATGATGCATTTCTTGGCCAGACAAGATGTAGGAACAAAACCTGGGGGAGAACAGGGTGAGATGTGACTCCTGGAGAAAGCCCTCCAGGTTTTCATTTTTGAAATGTGTGTGAATTCATCTTTCATTAAGCTCTTTTACGACCCTGTCTCTACCCAATATCCTCCCACTCTGGATTCTTTCCCAGTCTCTGCAGACCTGCCATCATGGCAGAGTTAAACTGCATCCTGCCCTTAGCTCAACTTTGGCCCACACCCGAATAAAAAGAGCTAAGAAATGAAATCAGTGTATGCCAGACTCTTTGTTCATCTTTTTAAAGTCTTCTTCATGCTGGTTGTGGTGTAGCAGTAGGACTGAGCCATGGACTGGGGACCAAAAGCAGCACAGAACCACCTCTATGGACATGACACGGTGATGGGCACAAAGGGCAGTGCAGCTGCTTCTGAGCCACACCACTGTGGTGCTGTCTTCTCTCTCTCATATATCACAGTCCTTCCCAAAACCACACAGCCACAGAATCTCTGGATTCACCTTGTCCAAGACCCTCCTACAGCAGGGCCACCTGGAGAACACTGCTCAGAACCATATCCAGCCATCTTTAGGGGTGGAGATGATATACCTCTAAGGATGAGGAGCTGTGTGAATACATGGAGACAGGCAGGCCACACATTTTCAGAAGGGACCTGTAATTTTATCTACTTTCAGTACCAAATTTTAGACAACAAAAAAGGTACCTACAGTCTACCTTCTACCTTCACCCTCCAGAAAACTCCTGAAACTGACTTCCAGTGTTGACAGAAACAGCAAAGTCTAATTGGCTTGAAAATGGAGATTGCTTCATTTCTCTGAAAGTTCTGTGATGCAGTTGTCTGTGCAAGCAGAAAATCACTTTCAGAAATCAAACACTTTGGAAAGTATTGCCCTAATTGCCTTGGGCTGTTCTGTTGCAGGTGGTATGTAAAGATGTAAAATATCCTTCTGCCGCTCTATAGGCTCATCCAAACAACTCCAGGGGCAGAGGAGATGAACTGTACTCTCTCCAACCAGCTGGAAAAAAAAAACCAAACAGATCTCTGGACTTGAAGAGCTGATACATTTCCAAAGGCTCACCCATTTTTCCTACATATATATATTTCTCCAATGCAGGTTGAAGTAAGCATTAAGCAGATACTCTGGCAAGCAGTAATTCTGCCTAGAAACCTGGCCTTGTTTACATGTTTGAAACATCACATCACAGCTACACCAGCACAATCAGGATTGATTTTCTTTTTGGTGTTTTTGGTTTTTTTTTTTGCATCAAACCAGATGGGGACACTGAAAGGCAGGACATCCCCCTCAGAATAACAAGACACTTAGTGATCACTCTCAGCCTACAGGTTGATGCTCTCCTCTCTCTGCTCCAGCTGCTGTCCCAGGTGCCTCAGCCTCAAACTAGGTTTTCAGTTTCCCAAGTCAAGGGTTTCTCCATCTGACCAGAAACATCATCCTGAGCTACAGACATCTTCCCTCCTGATAGTGCCAAACAGCTTTCAAGCACAATCAGCAATTTTTAACAAAACATACATTTCATAGAATCACAGAATGAATTGGGTTAGAAGGGACCACAAGGATCACCAAGTTCCAACTCCCCTGCCACATGCAGGGTTGCCAACTGCTAGATCAAGGACTAGATCAGATTGCCCAGGGCCCCATCCAACCTGGCCATAAACGCCTTCAGGGATGGAGCATCCACAGCCTCTCTGGGCAGCCTGTTCAGCACCTCACCCATCTCTCAGTAAAAAACTTCCCCCTGATATCAAATGTATATCTCCCCTCCTTTAGTTTAAAGCCATTCCCCCTTTTCCTATCGCTATCTACCCATGTAAAAAGTTGATTTCTGTCATATTTATAAACTCCCTTTAAATACTGGAAGGCTGCAATGATGTCTCCCTGTAGCCTTCTCTTCTCCAGGCTCAACAAGGCCAGCTCCTTCAGCCTGTCTTCATGGGGGAGGTTTTCCAGCCCTCTGACCATCTTCATGGCCCTCCTCTGGACCCTCTCCAACAGCTCCACATCTTTCCTGTGTTGGATGCCCCAGACCTGGATGCAGTACTCCAGCTGGGTCCTCATGAGGGCAGAGTAGAGGGGGACATTCACCTCCCTTGCCCTGCTGGCCACCCCTCTTCTGATGGAACCCAGGATATAATTGGCTTTCCGATATTTTCTGTATCATATTCCCAATGTTTACTCCTCATTAGTGACGGCTCCCTGGGAGAAAGGTCAAGTTAGGAAGAGAGGAGAGGAATCAGTGTAAGAAGTACCATTTCTCCCATTTAATCAGGTAACCAGGGGTATTTCCAATGGATCCTGCTTTTAGCTCCTAATTCACCTGCACTGAGCACAGACTGGGACAAACCTCAGTGAGAAAACACGGGGGTGAGAAATGCCTCTCAGCCAAAACCAGAAAGTAGTGTTGCATGAATCCAGCAAAATGAAAGCACAAACCTCTAATTATTTTAATATTGGAGAGCGACGTTGTTGCTCGGTGTGAGGTGCACAAACAACCCCTGGCCACAGGTCATGGTTCACTGGCATTGCAGAAAACAGGGGCGCTGGCACCATGATTTCCCTGGACAAAACAGCTGAGTAACAAAATAAAATGAGCTTTGGGAAAAAACCAACAAGCATATATCCACACAAGAGGTGGGTAATTGCTTCACTGGGTGGTCTTTACCAGGTGTCGTTTCAGTACTGTTCCCCCCACCCCAGCATACAGGAGATCCTGTGCAGAGCACTGGCTGTGCAAACATGGGGTGCTCTGGGCACAGAGACTGATAACCACAGGGCTCATTCTCAAAAGACAGTCTCCTGGCGGTGATATAAGTGTCCCTAGAGGCAATGATGTGCTGGAGGGTGAAAACCTGCGCTCCTGAGACTCCTGGATACAGGCAGGCCTGTTAGCTGGGTGCCTGATCCAGAGCAGTAGGGCCAGCTGGGGCTCAATGCCCAGCCCACAGACCTGCTCAGAGCCAGCTCACCTCTCCTGGCAGCAGTTTGACTGAACACAGTGGTTCTTCCTCAGGAAAATCTCCTTTTCCTTCAAAGTGTCATGGGAAGCAGCAACGACAGATCGTTTGTGCCCTGGTTCCTAACAGGAATACATTGAACTGAGTGGAGCAACGCTGTGCACCTGGGATAACTCTTTGACTTCACTTGGAACTTATACTCCAATAAATGCCAGCAGAGCTGCCTGACTCCCTTTTACGCAGAGTATCAACAACAGAAAGAGCATTTTCTGATTAGAGCTGCAGCTGCACTCCAAGTGGGACACGTCTATTAATAGAGTAAGTGGGCAGTCAGATGTGCCCTTCAGAAACACACGCGGCCGCAGATCTTCAGTTTCTAACTCACGTGTTGCACCACCCAGGGAAGTTGTAATGCTGGATCTGTTCTCATTCCTAGCTTGATGAACAGGAGTTTTTGCATATTTACATCTCTTCTCTACGTGTGCTATTACATGAAACTGGAAAATTAATAAAGAGTTTATGGCTAAAAAGAGAGAAATGAAAGGAGGACCAGAGCTCATGCACAGTAAGTCAATATAATCAGGAGGCATTGATCAGTGGAACACAGAATGCTTTCATTGCCTTCAAAGTCGATACTGCAGTGGGAAAAATAGATGTACACAATTGTAAACACTCAGCCACAAAACACTTCACAGACAGCATTCAGTTCTTATGAATATTTTATGGGTTTTGGCATTTTGGTTTGTGTTTTGTTAGTTTGTTTTTCCACTTCTCTCCTCTGTCACTTCAGAAACATTGAACACTTAAGAAAAAGCAGGCAAGAGCCAAGCTAAGCTCTCTGATGCTAATACAATCTTCACTTTGGTGACTGAAAACACAGGATTAAACACCCCGTGCTCTGCCTCATTCTGTGCTGCTCTTCTTATTTCAGTGGAAAAGTCTTCTGCAGGCATAAAATAGGCCTGCTCCTACATTTTTAATGCCTTTCCCTTTGAGGTCACAGGGAAAGGGCTAGATTTCTGTGTTTCAAGCTAGACAGAGACTGTTCAGTACTCATCAAAGACTGAATACAGATCTTAATCAGCAGCCTGCAAATCTGAACTGCAAATCTAAACACATTCCCGAAGCAACAGAACTGTGCTTAATACGGCTCATCAGCATATTTATTTTTCAGTAATGGCTCAAAGCCCTTGTCATGGGTTGAGCACTTGAGCACAAAGTGCTGCACAAACACCGATGACAACACTGAATTTGTCCCAAACAGTTCCAAATCTCTGCATCAGTACAATAGACAGCAACTTTCTGTAGCTAATGGAAAAGCACAGAAGCAGTACAATATTTGTTCTGCTCTTTATGCTTGTTTGAAAAACTACTAAATGTTCCATGGCAAATGGCACTCAGAGATATTTGAGATTAAGAGACACAGTTTAGTCCAGGTATCAAGTCAGCTAGACGCTAAATGATGCCATAGATAAAGATAGGCTGTGGAAACTGAAGGGAAGAAACTTCCAGAGGTCAGCAAAGGAACATAGAGAGGACACAGTTTCGATGAGAAAGTGCAGAGGTGAAACTTGCACACCATCCCAGGGGTCTATGAACTGGGCAAAATAAGAGAAAAACAGAATCCAAGCCACAGATACTGACCCCAAATGACATCTTTAGCTAGGTGAGAACAGGAAAGACAGCATCTTAGAGATACTGTAAGAGTCTACCAAACCTCCAAGCAATCAGGATGTGAGGCTTAAGAGGAGGTTCATCTCATTATGAAGTTTCCTTATTTGCTTCTTAATTCATTGCAGAAGCTGGCAGTCTTCCCCAGCTGACCCACCTGGCAGTGTAAACTGCTGATGGTCTTTAGGTTGTTCTAAACTGAAGTCTTTAAATGACATTAGACCTTTTGCTTTTGCCCTATCAAACACTATCTGAGACTTATTTGCAAATTTTAATTTTTCCATTAATTCATTGTTTCTTTCCTGTGAGGTTAAAGCACAACCAGGTGAAACGTGGTGAAATGTTGTGGCTACTGATGGTATCTGAAGTTTGGGGCATGATTCAATAGTTCAGCTCAGTTTTCACCTCTTTTGCAATTTATACTATAAATAATTTTATTTGCCTGAAATCACTCTATGGGCTTTTTCAAGATTTTCAATACAGCGAGTCAGGATGAAGACAACTTTTCCTGCACCCCTTGTCACTGGTGGTATTGAATATGCAGCCCGGGGTCTGATGTCCTAGGTTTGCCCTGTGCTTTTGCAGCCACACTGCCACACTGGTTGTTCTCATGGATGAGATTCATCTGACTGCAAGACCCCAACATCTGTATTTCACAGAATCACAGAATTGAAGAGGTTGGAAGGGACCTCAAAAGTCCAACCCCCTGCTAAAGCAGGTTCCCTACATTTGGTCACACAGGTAGGCATCCAGATGGTTCTTGAATATCTCCATAGAAGGAGACTCCATAACCTCTCTGGGAAACATGTCCCAGAGCTCCATCATCCATACCATAAAAAAGTTCTTCTGCATGTTAGTATGCATCATCCTATGCCCAAGTTTTAGGCCACCATTCCTTGTCCTATCATTACACACTGCCAAGAAGAGCCTGGCCTCATCTGTTTGCCTCCCACCTCCCTTCAGATACTTATAAATATTCATCAGATCCCCTCTCAGTCTTCTTTTCCCCAGGCTGACACAGACCCAGGTTACTCAGCCTTTTCTCACATGGGAGATGCTCCAGGCCCTTAATCATCTTTGTGGCTCTCTGGACCCCTTCTAGGAGATCCCTGTCTTCTTTGAACTGGGGAGCCCAGAATAAGCATTTGAATAATCCTGCAGTAGTTTCTTAAATAGGTTGAGTGATTTTTTTTTCCTTGAAAGAGTTTTTTTCACCAGCAATAAAGGTAGCCTAGGATGGCTTGTACGTTACAGACATCTAAAGATGGTGAGATGGATTCCACCCAAAATGACCAAAATTTCACAGTGTGAAACTTTTTCTAAAGATGAGCACAGGCTACTAACAGAAGAAAACTGGTGAGGCAGAGTGTGTGAATATTCACAAAAACTCAGTTTCTTCCCTGAAGAAGGAGTATTCTCTGCACAAGAGCTACCAATTCAGCTTCCCCTTTGGGCTGAAAGCATTGTGTTTTGGAGTAAAGCCAATGCCAGATTTTAACAGATGAAAGCCTGTTGTGCAGAAGACAACTCTGCACCAACTGCTGGACATTACTGCGCCACTGTCTTGTGCTTTGACCACGTTTTCTGCAATGCAGAGCATGCTCCCCTTTGTGCTTTTTCACCTCTCCTCCCCTCTTCATATTCTCACAGCTGAAATGGTTGTGGCAGCACAGAGGGCTCCACCGATCCCAAATTTGTGTCCTAGGGCACCAAGGCATTGACCACTGGAACGCTGCCCTCAAATAATCAATTGGACAGGGTGGCACGCAAGCATTGCGCTGGCCAACCAGCGACAAGTTGGGGTATTTCCTCACTCTCTGGAAAGGAACCACTATTTGTTTAACAGAGGTCACCACCTGAAAACGTTGCTGTGCTCTCTTGGGCTGCCACACTCCAGGAAAGAGGAGCTGGGAAGCTGGACGCCGGCTGCGGGAAGTTCTGGGGCCTGGAGGCCATTTTGATTCTGGTAAGCACAGGTATTTGCCTTCTTCCGTTTGTGTTATGAAGAAAAACCTTCTAAAACCCTAGCTAACAATTAGAAGCTCACTCTTGCTGCCTTCCCTAACAAAGCTGCAGACAGACAGTGCTTTTGTTTGCTGAACTAACAAAGCATTTTGAGTGCTTCTGGCAATCCAGAGTGTTTTCCTAAACCATAATGACATGGCCATATCATCTGATGCGTGCAGGTAGAACAGCTGCATTGATTCTGGCGGTGGAGGCTCTCATTAGATCTGGTAATTGTGGCAATTCTCCTTTCAGCAGGAAGTGTTGTTGAGATATAGGTCAGGGCTGGAACTCTCCCAGAATAAATCTGCACTCTTCCAGCTGAAGCAATGTTGTGCTCCTGTGCACCAGGTGAGAACCAGGCCCTGCGGCTACGTGCGAAAGATGCTCCCCAACAAGTCCCAGCTAAATGGGAGGAGGCAAGACTGTGCCTGTGCTTGCTTGCTTTTCTCTGTGAGAGAGCAGATGAGGTTGGGCAAATGTATGGAAAAGCAAATGTGGGAACAAATGGGAGAGCGGGCAGGAAAAGGTCAGCATAAAAATGCAATGAGTATTTGGAGAAAGACAGTTAAAATATCCAGTATTTTTTCCATCCCCTCCCTGCTTCATCCTTCCTTTGCTCATCATCTGTTTGGTTAGATTTTTATCTTTTGAAGGCAGTTGTTTTTCTTTATCCAGATGCTTGCAAAATGCCTTGCCCAAATTTGAGCATTATATAAACAACAGGTAATGACCATAAACCAAGAAACACATCTGTTAAATGTTCCTTTCTGAAATAGTTTAATGCTGGATAACTCATTTTAAAGCTGGATTAAAATACATAATGTGATTATGAAGTACTCAGAAGACAATGCAGATAAGGAGAGTGCTCTTATTAAATTCATAGTCACAGAGATCAATTTTTTTTGCTGTAGAAATTCAAACTCAGAAGTCTCTGGCAGTCTCAAAGACCTTGCAGCAATATCTTGCATCCCTCAAAATCAGAGGTCTGTCTTCATGCCTTACCTCATTTTGTTGCTGTCTTCATTCTGTCAATGAAGCTGGGTTCAGTATGCCTCTGGTTTCTCAAATATGTTCCTGCTCTCTCCCATTCGGGCCTTTTGCTTGGGAACACAACCCAGACTGATTTATGTACTCCCAGCCTGCTTAACACCTTCCCAACATCACAGAACTTGCAGGATTAGCCAATGCACCTGACTAAATTGAGGTGCATTTCATTGTTTACTGCCTTGGCTATTAGAAAAACTGTTGGCACACAACAAACGAAGGCATACTTGTGTGCACAGGTGTGTGTGTATGAATAACACAGTGTACCGAAATGGTGGGTATCCAGATCACCTTCCTTTATATTTCATAACTTTCTCATCATAAAGCAAAGCCTTCCTTGTCACTAGCCATCGACTTTCTCTGAGGACAGAAACCTACAGATGGAAATGTTAAGTTTTTATGCGTTCGAAAGCCTTAAACTGGCATGAAGCGATGATAAGAACCATAGAATGGTTTGGGTTAGAAGGGACTTCAAAGATCATCTCCTCTAATCCCCTGCCATGGGCAAGGACACCTCTCACTAGATAAAGTTGCCCAGGGCCCCATCCAACCTGGCCTTGAATTCTTCCAGGGATGGGGCATCCACAACTTTCTTGGGCAATCTGGTCCAGTGCCTCACCACTCTCATTATGAAAAATTTCCTCCTTACATTCAATCTAAATCTACCCTCATTCAATTTAAAACCATTGTCCCTTGTCCCTACAAACCCTGGCGAAAAGCCTTTGTCCATCTTTCTTATAACTCCCTTTTAAATACTGAAAGGCCACAGTAAGGTCTCTCCAGAGCATTCTCATCTCCAGGCTATACAACCCCTGATCATGAAGAAGTTGTGACCAGTTTGTTCCATAAAGTTAATGGCAATGTAAAAGTTCTGTTATCTCCATTCCAGGAGTCTGAATCTCCCAGTCTTACTTGGAGAAATGTATATGGATCCAGTTTTGTACTGATCAGCCATCTCTTTGGCTATAGGTCACAGCTTGGGTGTAGTAGGAACTGGAGTTGTTTAGTTTGGTGAAGAGGGATCTAATAGCAACCTACACCACTACTGGAGGGAGTGACAAGGGTGACAGAGTGGTAGGAGAGGATAAAATAAGGAGCAACAGCAGTGTTTGCAGCTTGTGAGGTTCATATAAGACATGAGGAAAGATGTGTTCACTCAGATGATGTGGCAGTCCTGCAACAAGTCACCAAAAGTAGTGATCATAGCTCCATGCCTGCGGCTTTTTAAGGCTGAGCCACACAAAGCTAGTGCCAATGCAGATACCTAGTGTTGGTGGCAGCCCTGGTTTCAGCAGGAGGTTGAGCTGGAGACCTGCAGAGATCTCTTCCAAGCAAAGCCTCATCTGTGATGATTCTTTGATTACAAAAGGTGATTCTTCGAGTTTACAAGAAAAAGTGTTGGCCACTGTAAAATATGAAGCTGCAGTTTTACACAGTAAGGCAGATCTCTGAAAATGAGGTGGGATGGCTCTCTGATCTACCCTTTGCATACAGCCACAGAACTAGATGTGCTTACAGTTTTTCTGGATACTTTATCATGGGTGCCAAACAACCTGTAGTCTTATCCACCCTTATCTATCTGTAGATTTAGCATGTCACAGGAAACAGCCACGAAAGTTTGTCCACCTCTTGCTGTCATTATAGTTTTGACTGAAGTGCACCCATAGAATCACAGAATGGCTTGGGCTGGAAGGGACTCCAAGAATCACCAAGTTCCAACCCCTTGCCTGTGGCAGGGCCACCAACCTCCAGGTCCGGTACTAGACCAGGTCACCAGGTACTACACCATCTCATCTTCTACACGAGGCCTAAGCCTCACCAGAAAATCTGCCAGGTAGGGCATCCATTTGTGTGGCCACAGTGGTGTTCTCAATGTTCCCAGTGGTCAGGTAATCGCCCATTCACAACTGGAATGTAACTCTCCATTCATTTCATACCAACACCTGTTTATTCCTGGCAATTTTAAATAAATCGAATGTAAACAATCCAGTTAGAAATAATTCCATTTTAAATAAAGGCTCTGAAGAGAACAGGCTTTGAATGACAATATTAAGCATGTCAGTCTTAACCAGAACATTTCTTGTTTCCCGTTTGATTCCTCTTTCACTGAGAAGGAAAACTGCTGAAATCCTGTGTCTCCAGTGCAGCAGTAACCCAAACCTTACTGCATTTTTCCCCAGCAGAGAGCCACCATGTGCACAGGAAAGTGCTCAAGGTGCATTGGGATCACCCTGTTCCCGCTGGCTGCATGTGCTATAGTCTCCAACATCCTCCTGTATTTCCCCAATGGACAAGTTCTGCAGCTCAGTGAGATAACTGATCTGGTCTGGTTTTTCCAAGGCATTCTGGGAGCTGGAATACTGGTAAGAGAGAAGTGTTTCTTCTGTTTATGTTTTGTAGAACATCGGTTAATGTAACAAAAGTAATGGCAACTCCTTTTCAGAAACATCTGAGTAGGTTAACTGGGAAGGTAGGGTACAGAGCTGAGAAAGTGCATTCAAGACTCAAAAAGTCCCCAGTTCCTGAAATACGGTGAATTCCTGAAATAAACATCAGCTTCTCCAGGTCATGAGTAAGACTGCCTTTCCACTGTGAAGAACAGGGGTGTGGGTGATCGTGTCTTTGCAGTCAAAGCATAGATGAGGTCCTAAGCTCAGCCAGAGGTGGTGAGCTTTCACCTTGAATACAATCCTTCCTTATTCCTCTCACTGATTTTATTCTCACAGAATCTATCTAAAAATATTAATTGCAAAACTGAAATGTGCTTTGTAGGTGTTCATTAGTGACCCAGCCACCACTGTATGAATGTGGAGCTGAAAAGGACTTGAACCCCAAGTGCCTCCCATGCTCCTCCATACTCAGCTCCTCTTGGATTTGGTCCGGTTTCTGTGTGTTGTTCTGTGACCAGTTATCCATTCCATGACTCAGAAAATATTGTCTCCATTTGAATATCCATAACCAGAAGGGAACCTATTTGGGAATACTGATATTTCCAGTTCATTAGAAGCCTACTCTGTGCATGTCCTTTCAGTTATCCACTCGGGTACAGACAAAAAGCTGAGCAACTGGCATGCCTATGACAAGCAGTGGCTGTTATGCAGCCCAGACAGATGGTAAATTGGTGCAGAGAAGGCTACCTGCACATCAGAAAACCAAATGTTTAGAAATAATTAACTTAGAAAGAAGTAAATCTTATTTAGTCGGGCCATGATGCAGCTACCACTTAAATCTATAGAAAACTACAATGGATGTGGCTCAGACTTATATTTCCCCCTGCAGAAATGCGGTATAAGATCATTCAATAAATTGCTCCCCATCAGCAGCTTACCTGCTTCTTCTTCTGGTTGCCACTTGGGCATATTACTCACACTGAGCTTGAATGTAAGAAATGAGTGTGTGGAAGGAAGCTTAAAGGAAGAGCTACATAATAGACTGGTGGAAAACTGGTATCACTGCAAGCCCAGGAGTCATTGGCGTTCAATGAAAGGAAAGGCAAATGTCAAGCATGAAAGCATCACAAGCTCATTCAAAATGTGCCTTCTTTTGAGGCTGCCACAGAGGCTTTCCTGTGGCCAGCACTGCATACTTTAAAAATGAGAACAGCAAAGGGAGAGGGGAGGAAGCATTTGCATTGGCCTTCAAAACACAGACACCAGCAGTAGGAGTAATTATCAATCCACAAATACTGCTACTGAGTGTACATGTTTTCCAGAAGAGAGTATGAGAAATGCCCACAGGTGGAGTGGGAAAGAAAACACTGTCATCGGCTCCATCTTCCAGGCGCTGGAAGCATGGAAAAATGGCATCTGGCTCTTGGGCCATACAGAGAGGTAATGCAGAGGGCAAGAATACACCATGACTGGAGCCTGGGCAGTATCCTGACTCCACAATAAGACAGACTGGGCTGCACAGATCTCCCCCATGAAAACATACTTGCCTCCAACTGGAACTCAACCCACTGATGGATACCCAGGTCATCAGCATACTCCTCAGCTTTCCTTCTCCTCCTGTTGCTTCTCTAATCAGAATTTACATGACATGAAAACCTCTCCATTTACTTATTTCCAAAGTTTAGGTTATAAAGAAATAAGATTCTCTCCATGTGCCAAAGTAGCATCCTTCCTGACGGGGAGCCTGTGTGAAGCACGTGGAAATGCCTGGTTGAGCCATGGCTCACTTGCAGTTCTCATTTTACTGAGAGCAGCCAAATCTAGCAAATTCTCATTCCTGGATCAAAAAGCAGGTGTTTGTAATCAGATAGTGGTGGGGAAAAGAAAAAGCTGCCAGGCAGACCCTTCATCGTGAGCCACGCTAATAAATTAAAGTGCTTACAGCTTAGATGGGAAACCTGTGATGAAGAGACAGTTCTGGAGGAAAGGGTGCACTCATTCAATGGACAGAAGTGCTAGCTCCCCCTGCAAAGCCAGATGTACTGGGACTGCCTTGGGGGCCACTTGTGTTTAAGAGTTTCCTGTTTTCAGGAAGAGGTCTTTTAATCTCACTTCTCTACCCTTGTAAGACTCCATTTGTGGTTGAACAACCACTGCAGGTGCTGGAGGCTGTCCCTGAGGGGAGCATAAAATGCAACTAGGAGTAAATTCATCAGGAAATGTTTTGGGGCTACAAGTCTAAGGAGATTTTGTAACACTGTCCTGCACAGTCTTCAATGGATATTCACACTGTGCACATAAATTCCCTGGACTTCATTCACCATGGACATTCTGCTCTTCATCTCCTACATGGGACAAAATCCCATCTTGCTGATTTTGTATCTTTTCCTTTTTTTTTTTTTTAATTTTTTTTCCCCTTCTTCTTTCATTAACTTTAGAGGGACCATTTCCTACTTTGTAAGATACTGTTTTCTTACACAGCTCTGTGAAATGCATGTAGTAACAGTGGTGGGCAGATGCAAGGCAGTAGGAGCGCTTTGGCTGCACAGCTAGACTGATAAAAAGCTTTCTTGCCCTCAAGCCACCAAACTAAACACAGCCTTTCCTATCTCCAGAGCACCTGTGTAAGTGGCATTACATCCTGAGATACAGGTGGTTGACTGTATCTGTCCAGATCTACCTGATCATTACCACAGAGAAAGCTGGTGTGAACTGGGAGTTCCCTGCTGAGTGAAGTCCATTGTGAAGGTTTCCTGGAAGCTTAGCACGAAGAACAAAAGTGAGATGTGTTGCAGGAAGCTTAAAACTATTTCCCAATTATAATTTAGACCAGGATGCACAGAGGATTTAAACCACCGTAACTAAAGTTGTGCCAGGGGAGGGTCAGAATGGATGTTAGGAAAACTTTCTTTTAAGAAATAGTGGTGATGCAGTGGCACAGGCTGCCCAGGGAGGTGGTGCAGTCACCGTCTCTGGAGGTGTTCAGAAATTGTGTACATGTGGCACTGAGGGACAGGGTGAGTGGGCATGGGAGGATGGGCTGGTGGTTGAACAAGGTGATCTTGGAGATCTTTTCCAACCTTAATGATTCCAGAAGTCTCTGATCCTATAAAAGAAATCTTGCCATAGGGATAAAGAAATCTCTTTAGGTTCTACTAAAGTGAAAGTCAAGAGGGAAAGGTTTTGTTTTGGCTCATGGCAAGTTTTACTCCCTCAAGATAACATGTTTATCTTTATTATATTTTTTTCACGAAAATTCAAAATTACCATTCCAGATGAGGCAATATCCCACTGGATAAAACATTCAACTGAGGGAGAAAAAGGAGGGCAGGGCACAAATCATCACTATACCTTATGCAAGCAAGATGTGGATGCCTTTATCTAAACCCCAGTGACCTGACCACAACCTGCTTCCTACAGATACTCCTCCAGGCCTATCTATTGGAGCAGTCCCAGCTTGGACCAGGGAAAAAGACTGAACAGTGCAGCCTTCCTAGCACTTAAATGGGAGGTGGAAGATGGAGATTCAAGTTCGAGACCAGCAAAAGACAAAATACTTGGCCTCCTACCTCCATTGCTCCAGCAGCAAACCCTAATAGTGGAGCAAGAGGAAATCTTTCAAGAGCAGAAATTGTATTTTGTCAGAACAAAACCAAACAATCTCCTTCTAAAAATAAGCAGTATAGCTTCAGATAGTTTCAGCAGACAGAATTACTGTGTTAGAAGCTTGCCAGACAACTGTAATGCCACTCTTCTTCCTTAGTTACTTCCAACAAGCACAGGCATCTCAGCTGCTGTAACTCACAGAGAAGAGCCAGAAGGTAGTTTGCATTTGAGGAACGTGAAGCTTCAATTCCTAGACTTTAAAAGCCACCCAAGCAGAAGGACTATGAGCCAATTCAACTTGTGCTTTTCTCACAGGTTATTTTGCCAGCATTCATGATGCTGGGAGCAGGCGGAGCAGGATGTTGCGCTAACAGATGTGGGGTAAGTAGATGTGTTGAAATGGTGCTTTGGGGTTTGCACAATAGGTCTGAAATGGCTGCTCAGCAGGTGAAAACGTAAAATAACAAACCGTCACACCACCATCAGCAGCCAAGTCAGGGAAATGCAGAAGAAGAGCTTGATTTGCAGCGTCTCTAGGCCGAGACTAAGATCTCATTTAGCTAACAAGAATGTAATGATATTGCAGACACTGATATGAGGGGAACTGTACTCAGTCAGGGCAGGTACTGGGGCATTTAGCCACAGCACTGAGGGTAGGGGAAGCAAAGATACTTCACCTCACCCTGCAAAAAGTAATGCATATCTCCAACTTCCTCTTGCTTGAAATGATGGTCCACTTTCCTCCAAACTCCTCCACGGCAATTTGCTTTCCCATAGATTTATCCCTGCTTACCTCTTTATGGGTGGGTAGGGTACCTGCTAAAAGCCTGAGCTCCTATGGCTGGCACTTAGGACCCAGCACTGCTTCCCAAGGGCTGGTGCCCATGGGAGGCTCTGACCCATAACATGCATTTGCCCAAGGGCTCTGTACATGAGAGGTACAAATGCAATTTGGGCTCTCTGTCATCCAGACAAAGGCCAGAAAGACATTTTCTCTTGATAATTAAGAATATTATAAAGCAGCATATTATACAGACATCTCCATTAATTTTCACGCCCAGGGCACAAACTTCTCTGAGGCCATCATTATTAGCAGGAATAAACTGACTTGTGTTTTTTTTTTTAGTTTGTATCCTCCTCAAGAGTGGCCTATAGTGAGAGATTCCATGCAAGAAAGCACTTCCATACTCTTCAATTAATGTTTAGTTTGATCCATGAAACGATCTTTACCTCTTCAAGATTTTTCATTTTACTTAGTTCATGACGAATAATACAAAAACAAACAAACAGAAAAACACAAAACAAACAAACAAAACCATTCTTCATTAGGATATCAGTAAGTACATCCCAAAGGACAAGCCATTACACTGATTTTACTCAATGTCATGTTCACATCAAGGAGGATTTGCTAATGATGGACAAGCAAGCCAACTGCAGAGCTAGGATGTGAGCTCTCCAGTCTCCCTTCCTCCCAGCAATAAACAGTACACGGCGAAAGTCAAATGTCCCAGGACAGGCTGTGTCTTTCCCTCAGTCCATTGACTCTGGCGGTATCACAGTGTTGCCAGTAGCCCACATGCACAGACCTCCACGTGTTCCCCCACTCACCACCATCTTCCTTTTGATGTCTGAGATGTCCCAGCTATGCCCCTTGGTGGCCTGGTATCCTGTCTCTACTTTCCCAGCACTGATAGGTAACGGACAAACTTTCTTCCTCTTTTTTGTTTGAACTGGATAACCCTTATGGGTCCCTTCCAACTCGGGATATTCTACAATTCTATAATTCTAATTTGCTGTTATAAAGGCGTACAACAAGCATGGTTGAGAGAATGGTTTATGTTCTGCTCTGTCTGTAAAAAGAAAGCCAATGGCCAGGCGATGAAGCTTCTCAGACTATACTAGGGAAAAGTCTTGATGAGGAGAATACACGTTCGAAATATCCGTCTTCCAGGACCATGGAAATTGCCCACCACTTAACAGTGGAAAAGAGCATAGATGTACAATCCATCCAATGGCATAAACAGCATGCAGCCCAACACAGATATGAGATGGGGGCACAGGCAAAAAACAAGCTGCTATGAATGGCATTAAAAAGCATATTCCCTGCAAAGCCCCTGGGGAGAAGTGATTTCCAAGCAGTGCGAAATATAGGAGTTGGATTCAATGATCACTGTAGTTGTCTTCCAACTTCAGATATTCTATGGTTTTATACAAGAGGCAACTTTTGTAGGGAGATCTGAAGACCAATATTGTGTTTCTTCAGGATAAAGAATCTTTCTTAGGAAAAATTTGCTTTGGGGACAGTGGGAAGAAACGCACAGAGACCCACAAGGTCGCTCAGACACCTTGACCATATGGGCTGTGTACCCAAAGCTGGGAAGGGTGTGAGTCACCAGAGAGAGCAGAGGAGCTCTGGGTCTGGTTCAGACATGCACAGTAGCAGTTCTGGGAGGATCTGAAATGAGGTCCACGGGTCTTGGTGGCTTATCCACCATGTTCCACCCACTGGCAAAGAAATAACCCTCACTGGAGCTACTCAGGCATCACTGAGGTCCAAGGATAGTTTCTGCTTGGGTACCTTAGATGTAAAATGGTCATTTAGACACAATGCTCAGCATTGCTTTTCAAAGAAGAAAAATAGCTGGAGAACCCATAGTACCCCGAATTATTACTCAATCAGAACATCACCATTTTCCTCAGGGTTGAGACTCTGTCCCAGGATAATTTGTGCAATTCCTAGTTTAATAGCTCCAGACTTCATCACAGTCTTTCCATGCTAAGTATCAACAACAACAGTAAGAATAATTACTATATTTCTCATCGTTTTACTCATCTTTTGTGTTCTCCAGTTCATAGTGATTATGTGCTGCGTTGAGTAATTTTTTTCATTAATCCATTTAAAATTGTTGCCAGCCAACACATCTAGATGACTTCTTGTTCTTGCATTATGAAGTAATGATTTTGGAAAGTAACAGATGCAGAAAGCTTCAGTGTCCTGCAGCTTAGCATGTACACCACTGAAAGCATTAGCAGCACTGGCCAACAAGGAAAAAAAGCCCCCAGAAAAACACTTGATGTCACTGCCTCAGCAAACATACTCCAGCGTGACCCACTACACCTTCCTTAGCAGTTACGAGTAGAAAAAGAATAGCTTTAACACCTTTCCAGACCAACTAACTTAACTTAGATAATCAAGATATTCAGATAGCCAGATAGGTTATTAATTCCTGAAAAACAAACAAAAGCAAACAAACAAACACAGAAACAGAAAAACAGGGCAAAAAGGAGCAGCACAGAACAGTACCAGGTGGGACAGAAAAAACTTCACCAAGGTGGCTGGTGCAAATGCTTAAAGAATGAATGCTAAAAGTCTTCATCAGCTCAGCACAGACAAACTCACTGTGTGAAGAATAAAGCATTGAAACAGTAGCAGAAAGCAAAAACGGTCAGCAAAATCAGCAAAAATGATAGCAAAATATTTTCAAGAGGTAGACGTCAGGCCAACGCCATGGGAAAATAATCATGTCTACAAACTCCAAGTATCCCAGCTTAGACTTCATATTGCAACTGAAAACCAAATGAGGAAATTATATATATATATACATATACTAAATGTGATAAGTAAAAACAGTATAACAAGGGTAAATGCTGAACTGCTGAGGTGATGAGATAGTTAATAAAACTGGATTTCCATGGAATATGCAACAAGCCTGTAGAAAAATCTCCATAACCCTAGAATTAGTGGGGAGCTGTGTCTAGTAAATGCCAAGAAGAGCCAGTTCAACAGCTACACTGCAGCAACAACTCCAGCTGAGTCCCCTTCAGTGACAAGTAAACATTCAGCTATATGAACATAGGCACAGTAAAAGAAGTACATGAGATGAAGCCAAGCATGCAGCCAAGAGATTTCAAAGGAGAAAATCCTGTGTCAAAGAACAATCATGAAAGCTCGCACCAACAGGTACTACTAGTACTACTAGTACTGGTGCTAACCACTGTGAAACAGTAATAGCAAGAGAGCATTTGTCTTTTTTATCATAACTGTCAATGGGTCTGTTGTGCTGAGATAAAAGTAATCATAGTCATAACTGAAATCCTTTAACCAAGATGTAGAACTCACAGATTAAGTAAATGAGAAAACAGACAGGGAGAAATGGTTCAGCTTAGGTAGGAGTTTCAGACGCAGTATCAGTCACTCACCGTCACTGTGAAGCACAGCTGGTGACCTTATTATGAGAGACAAGGCATCAGCTACAACCTGCTTTGATCCAGGACAATACCAGACTACCTGCGTTTTGCTGACCATAACGCTCCACTAAGGCACAACTCAGCCAACGTGCAGATAAAGACAAGAGTGTCCAGCTTGACAAAAATCAGACAGAACTGTGAATCAGTATGATGAAATAAGTTTCCCAAGATACCCCAGCAACTTGCAATCCAGGGATTGCTGTAGAGGCAAAGAACACACAAAATGAGTCAATTCACACACTGACAACAGACAAGAATGTACAAAAAGCAGTAATGTCATCCTCTGACAAGTTGGAAACTGCGTCCACCAGCCTGAACATGTCTGGATAGGGAACAGTTTTCAAGATTGTGTCACAAATCTCCGAGGTGGACAGCAGATATTTCCATCTGGCTCTGCAGTACAGAGCTCTACAGAGCAGCTGACATTAGGACCTCCCTTTTGGACTGGTAGCTGTCACTGGGATTTGCTGGCTATGGGGAAATGGAGGCCTGAGATGCCTGTCTTCAAACCTACCTCATGGATGGGAGTATTCTCCATGTGCTTCCTCAAGTTTGCTTGTGCCCTGCCCCTTAGGCCACAGCGTTTCTTCTCTCTTCTTCTTGGCAGAGCTGTGAACAACCACAAGCCTTGTTAAGGACTCTTAACTGGACTAGTGGGTTGCCTGTCCCAGATGCATTGCTAGTAGCACCTGCCTGAGTGTCTTATTACAATTTACAGACAGCAATACATCCCATACATTAGTGGAAAACTGGCCCTGAACAGGGGGAACAGTTCTGTGGAGGTAAAGAAACACAGAATATCCCAAGCTGGAAGGGACCCACAAGGATCACCGAGTCCAACTCCTGGCTCCACACAGAACTGCCCCAAGCCCCTATGTCTGAGAGTGCTGTCTAAAAGATGTATTCTGCCTCCAAAGGAATATGTTCCTGACAGCTTATAGAGAAAATAAAGAGTGTATTAGAAACAAAATGTATTTTGAAAATATGATTAGCATTTGTTAAAATTCCTTCTGCTAAGATACAAACCTAAAATCTGAAAATACATAATGTCTCATTGTTTGGAAATCTTGGCACCTGATGTACTACCAGTTGACATAAGATCTGAAATATACACTTGAAATTAAATAGCTTTTTATGTATTTAATTATTAAAACCAACATTACATTGAGAAGCGTTAAGTCCCAATTTATGCCAGTTTTTGACTTAAGTCAAAGAGAGCGTGGAGGTAAATGGAGAAAATACCCTAAAAAGGGTACCCAAAATACTATCATAGAAACACAGAATGGCTTGGGTTAGAACAGACCTTAAAGCTTACCCAGGGAACCTGTTCTGGGCTGGTTGCCACCCCCCAGCTCAGGCTGCCCATGGCCCCATCCAACCTGGCCTTGAGCACCTCCAGGGATGGGGCACCACAGTTCTCTGGGCAGCCTGTTCATTTGAGGCCACCATTGATTCATTGCCACATGAAGCAGAATTTTCAACATGAGTGGTGGTTTTCACATTTCAAACTATTGCAAAATGAAGGAAAGCAGCAGTAAAAAAGAGTCTGTTACATTTCTCATCAATTGGCAAAAATTACTAATGCATATTTCACTGCTTTCATACCTGGTTCAGAAATTGCTTGCTTCGGTTGGTTCAAGGGCTGAGAGAGATGCTCAGGGAGAATAATTTGGAATGACAAGGCATATGAAATAGACCACCTCATATCACAGTTTCATTCATGGCTTTTGGAAAGTAAACTCCTCAGATTTATAACAATAAAACTAAGAAAGATTAAATCTCTGGTCTTACCTACTTTTAAAAGTAAAACACATACAATCTGAAACCCTTTAATATCTAGGATTGCTGAACTAGTTAGAAGTCAACTATCTTTCATTCCACAGATATCATCCTATGACTTTTATCATATAGTAGGAAACAGACAGCTTCCTTCCCATTCAGTGTAAGCTTTCCATGATATTCAGTGCCTGTGTGTGTGTGATACTGAAGGTCTTTTCCTTTTCAGATGCTGCTGTCAGTGCTTCTGGCTCTGCTGGGGTTTGCAGGAGGAGTGTACTGTGCAGTCTTCTCCTCAATGGGGCTGATTGGGGGCCCTCTGTGTGACACAGGTGATGGAGAATACCTCTATCCTTTCAGAAACAACACTTTAGAGTGAGTATGATTTACAGGCTCCTCTCGGTTTGTGTTCCCTGATTTCACTGTTCTTCTTTTCATAGAAAACTTTTTTTTTTTTTTAAGTGAACAGATGGTCAACACTGTCTACACCCAAACTCATGCTCCTCTGAGCCAACATGTTCCAGCTGCTCATCCCTTTGGCCAAGAGCTTACCTATAGGCAAAGTGCCTACGTTCCTCCCATTGTGCCTGTCAGCAACCCCTTGTGCGTGTCGCACCATGCCTTCAAAAGGCTGCTGGGCGATGAGCTGTGACTATCATCAGAGTCAAGAGGAAGTATTTGATAATTATGCCATATTAATCTGTTAAATCAACATGAATTGAGTCTACTCTGCCTACTTCTGAAAGTAAAGCAAAAATCTTCTTTGATCCTTTAAGGGCAAACTTGGCAACCACACTCTTCAAGCCAGACCTAGAGATGACAGATGCGCTGAGATATCTCAGCAGAAAAGGAGAAATATTTTAAAACCATTAGACACCTTTCCCCTTAGGTTTTAGCACTGCTGTGAGCATGCAGAAAAACATGGGTATAGTCATTAATTGCACCTCTGCAAAGGGAATCCTAAAGAGAATCACCAGGTTTACTGGTTGCAGTTTAATTTGAGACTCCCTTTTCACACTGTGCAAACAAATTCAAAGAATGTAAAGCCAGAAAATACAAAGCTGTTCTATGAGGGCATACAGGTGAAAGCATTCTCAAGTTCATATTTTCTAATACATTGCCAATTATTCTTCTTTGTAACAGATACAATTATTTGTTCAACCAGACAACATGGAGCATTTGCAAAGAACCTGAAAACATCATCCTTTGGAACATTGTCCTTTTCTCTATCCTCCTGGCCATTGGTGTGATTGAAGCAATTCTTTGCTTAATTCAAGTCACCAATGGACTCATTGGCTTTGTGTGTGGCACATGTATGAGGAGAAGAAAGGTTGGTATGCAGTAAAAGATAACAGAGAGCTTTACATTCTTACCACTTCTTTAATGGTAATGGTACATAATCAGAGAGAGATGCACAACCCCTGACTGCCTCTGGAAAGAAGAGGCAGTTCAGATGCATTTGCATGTTACTAGTCTCCATCTCAGTGCAGACTGGGATAACTCGGCTCTCAGATCAAAATAGCTGAGGAGTGTGATACTTCCCATACTCAGTCTCATGCTCAGTTGCACATTTGTGTTCCTGCTCAAGAAGTCTTTCGGATAAAGTGTAGTGGCCCTCCAAAAATGTGCAAATGGGAAAGATAAGAAATAGAGGAATTTTTTATTGGTAGTAAAAATGTCATTTTACGAAACTGTAGCAAACTTCTTTCCAATTTCATTTATCATTTCTGCTTCCTTTCCAATCTTTGTTTCCATTGTACAAGATGCTTGCAGTAAGTCCGATATCCCTCTGGAATATTAATTAACCCTCTGTCATTCATTGCCTTTCAGACAAACATTTCGGGAATGTGAACCACATGCAGGGGATACCAAGACATGCCTTGAGCTGCAAAGTCGGATATTACAAAAATAATGCATTGTGCTGTATTTATGGGGGGGAACAAAGAATCCAGCAAATGTTCAGCAGTCTGAGGGGGGTAAAATTGATTTTTTAAATGAAGAAATCAAGGTTGAAAATGGCTACGTCATTTACATCTGAGACTCTGGATTTTCATCTCTCTAAATACTCCTGCTGAAACTCAGGTAGTGCCAAAAACACAAATCTGTCTGGTCTGGTCTGCCATGTTTATGTATAATGTAAGGTCTCCAAATAGAAGCTCGCCATTTGCCCTCTTGTGTCCATGGAAAACCAAATCACGGACAACGTATGCATTTATCAGCTGCACAAAACAGGATGTAAATAGCTCTGCCTGGATGTAAATAGCTTCATGTCTCCCCCAGACTTGCCTTGAGCTCACGTGTGTTCCTCGTACCTTGCTACCCAGGACCCCAGTTTTACTTTAGGATCCACGGAAAATATATTGAGCTGCACCCGCAGCACTGCAGAGCCAAATGAAGCACACAGACTTCAGCATCCCCCAGCCACCCTGGATCCAAATCCCCTTCTTGTTTGCTATCTTTCTGTCACCAAAGCCCAATTCTTCAGGACCATCTGATACATGCAGTAGCCCTGGAAGAGCATTTTGGTCAATGTAGACCATAGATTTTGGAGCAAGAGTTAAACTAAGTGCAAAGGAGAATCTCAGCATCAATTTTGCCCTCACAAGACTGTGTAGAAGTCTCACTAAATTCCGCACAGCTTTGTAGGGCTGCTCTAGAATAGATCACGTGCACGAGCGATTAACTGGTAAAGAAAAACATTAAATCAATAAGGTGAGTAATTACACACAGCTCAGTAACAAATCAGAGATATAATCTAAAAGGCAGCAAATTGCATAAGTCTTAGTGTTACAGCAACAGTAATCCCAAGGAGGATCTGCGTAATTCTCCATCATCATTCACAGTCAAGCCCTTCATGCCAAAGCCCATGACTGGCAAGTTTCAGAATCCCCATCGCGTCGCTGACTTCTTCAAAGGCTAATACTTGGGCATGCCTCTGACTCCCCTGAGTCAGGCATACTGTAAGAAAATTGTTATCCATCCTGAATGCCTGTAGAGAGTTGTGAAAACCTGAATATATCCAAAACTGTTGGAATCCATTTTCCAAAAAGAGGCACTTATGTTTTCTCAGTCAAGTGTTCATATTTCTGTATTGCAGCACGAGAGAAAGCCTTCTGTGCGCACCCAGACCTTCCACATACACACATGGCCCTATGTGCCATCCTCTAATGCAGCACATGAACACGTTGCAAAAGCTGGTGAAGGAAATGTCAGTTGTGCTAAGAAGAGGAGCACACGGACACTTCCTTGAAGCATAACTTCCCCCCTGGAAGCAAGGAGCCTGGCCTGTGAAGCTTAAAATATCTGTTGTAAAGTGAATTTAAGACTCCTTTTGGTTTGCCAGTGTGACTTTGGTGCATCCAGACTTGCCAGGTGGCCTAAAATCTGATGTGCGCTGTAAGCAGCAAAGCCTGGGCAATACTGCCATAAAAAAAAAAAAAAAGACACCAATTGATTCAACTGAGAAGGAAGTCAAGGAGACAGCCAGAAGGATGCTCAGTATGTAGTCAGATTGGGAGAGAGATGAGATCTTCGTGGCCCTTAAACATTAGCCCTGCCCTCATCCTCGAAGTTTTGTCTCCCTGTTCCTTGTCTCAACAAGAGAGCCAGTTTGGGCTGCACCAGCACCAGCACAAGGAAAGATACCCACCTGTATGTAGCATCCCACGGAAAGGTAAATGTCCTGCTGCCACCTGTTTGTTCCCAGCTGTCCTGCCCCAGGGATGCTTGGTGTTGTGTCTGTATACTAATGGGAACACCTCTGTAATCACTGGTTTCACCGATATATGTAAATATTAAATATTGTTATTCAAAAATTGTGTTCTGCTTTGATTTGTGTGACCTAAATGGCTCATGGCTTCAAACTAGTTGCAATAGGAACAAAGAATCAGAGACTCAGAGAATAGCAGAATCATAAAGGTTGGAAAAGATCTCCAAGATCACCAGCTCACCATGCCCACTCACCACGTCCCTCAGTGCCACGTCTCCACAGTTCTTGAACACCTCCAGGGAGGTGAACACACTCCACCACCTCCCTAGGCAGCCTATGCCAGACTAAGAATTACATGGAAAATAATTCTGTGAGGCCCCTGATCAGCCTCCAGGTGCCACTGCAGGTGGCAGGGGTCTCCTGTATGTCCTGTGTCACACCTAAGAGCCCCTCACAGGTTTCCAGAGACCCAGCCATCTCAGCTGTGGGGATGGGCAGGGCTGCCAAAAAATGTCTGCAGGATAATAACAATAACAACAGCATTGGCATGGACAGAGAATTGGCCCAACTGAAGATAAAATGCAGAATTTCAGAATTGGTGTTGCCACTGATTTCAACTGTGGTCCTTTTTTTACCCAAGATGGAAAGAATCATTTCTTTTTTCATACTGGATGCATGAAGAATTTAGTAAAACTAAGGAACTCATAATATTCTTCTGTATCTTCTTTTATTTCTATTTGTCCCTTATCTGTCTCCAGTCTAACCACCTATCTATACATCTATAGTTGCCATATCTATATTTTCACCCTAAAGAATTACAGTGAATTACAGTCAAAACTCAGACAGCCATAATGACCAAATATTTGCAAGGGTAAAAAAAAAAAAAAAGTTGAATTCTTCTCTTCCTCCTACAACTGAAACTGATGCAGAAGATCAGCCAGATACAAAGCTGTGCTGGTCGGAAGAGATGATAATACTCCTCCTTAGGGTAATGCTCTTAATAAATGAGAGAAAGTGTTCCTGGGGTTACCTTGGCAGAGCAATAAAACTGTAGACCAAGCACACTATTTGGAAAACTGCTTCAGAGACCAATGGGCTGGTGCTGTAGCTGCCAGGGCTAAGGATGTGATATCTGGGCTGGAAACCAGCTTGGGTCAGACCTCCCATTTCAGGAGGAACCATTTTGATGCAAATGGCTCAGATGCCTCAGCCCTCGGTGCTCTGTTTCTCCTGGCACAGAGGGAAGCAAACCAGCAGAAAGGTCCTCACAGGTGTCCCTGAGCTATGGCTTCTGCTCTGCTGTCCTTCCTCAATCCTTCTTCCTCTCTTTAGCAAAAAGAAAGGCCTTTCTGTGGCCTTCTATTTGTTCTTTATTTCTTCCACTTGGTCAGCTTCAAAATCTGTAAGTTCTCCCTATTGTGGGTGACCAACCTTTTGACTTGCTTGGACCATGCTGAGTGGAGTTTTCTTGGGCCGATGTAAGTGATAGTTGCAGAGTGATGGGTGCATGGCCAGGGCCTTGCTGGGCCACTCAGCAAGGAAGAACTGCCACCATGATGGTGTAGGGCAAGGGGTGGCTACAGGATGGGCTGGGCTGGGCCACGTGTGGCCCCTGGTGACAGGTCGGACATGCCTGGTTGTAGATCATTTCCAGCATAGACATAAAACTACCCTGGCATCCAGCACTCCTCTATTCTTTGCAGACCAAGCACGCTATTTGAAAAACTGCTTCAGAGACCAATGGCCTGGTGCTGTAGCTTCTGGTTTTTATCTGTTAAAACTGGCTACTGACTACTTCAGAGCTTATGTTATCAAGATCAAATGATAAGGAGACCTCTGAGCACCTGATCTAGCTGTAGATGTTCCTATTTGCTGCAGGGGAATTGGACTAGATGACCCTTAAGGGTCCCTTCTGACTCAAACAATTCTATGATGATTGTATAAGAAAGTATGAGCTCAGTAGAGTATCCCAAGTATTTATCCTTTGTGTCACTGAAGATATCCTAGAATATCCTGACTGCAGGTCCAGAAGGGTATGTGCCTCCCATAGGTGCTCTGTAATATCTACTTGTCCATAGGGACATCTCAGGGACTTCAGTGCATCTCAGGTGGCACCAGATATCCCCATATTACCAGCCACATCAAACCTTCAAACATCCACTGGCTCTGCACTTTTCTTAAAGCAATCGGAGTATAGAGAACTGCCCTCATTCTGTACTGCCTCGCAGAGTGAACTAAAATAGGTCAGTGAATCACATCCCAAAATTGGATACTTCTCCCTCCAGGTTAGGCACGGAGCATTTTGTGGTTGATGCAGAGCTGGCACCCTGAGCTGCAGCTCTGCATCACAGACAGGAGGTGAATCCCTTCCCTTCCCTTCCCTTCCCTTCCCTTCCCGTCCCTTCCCTTCCCTTCCCTTCCCTTTCCTTTCCTTTCCCGTCCCTTTCCTTTCCTTTCCTTTCCTTTCCTTTCCTTTCCTTTCCTTTCCTTTCCTTTCCCGTCCCTTTCCTTTCCCTTTCCTTTCCTTTCCTTTCCTTTCCTTTCCTTTCCTTTCCTTTCCTTTCCTTTCCTTTCCTTTCCTTTCCTTTCCTTTCCTTTCCTTTCCTTTCCTTTCCCGTCCCTTTCCTTTCCTTTCCATCCCTTTCCCGTCCCTTTCCTGTCCCATCCCGTCCCGTCCCTTCCCATTCCCCTACCTCATCCCATGCCTTCCCGTCCCTCCCCATTCCCCTACCTCATCCCATCCCTTCCCGTCCCTTCCCTATCCTTTTCCCTTTTCCCTTTTTCCTTTTCTCTCCTTCCCCTCCTTCCCTTCCCTTTTCCCTTTTCCCTTTTCCCTTTTCCCTTTTCCCTTTTCCCTTTCCTTTCTCCTTTCTCCTTTCTCCTTACTCCTTTCTCCTTTCTCCTTTCTCCTTTCTCCTTTCTCCTTCTCTTTTTTATAAAATAGATGCAATAACTGAGAGTCACCTAGTGGCAAAAGAGTACAACAACAGAATCAACAGGGAATTGATCTTAATGGAATTTCATGCTTGTACAGTGCTTCTTGTAGACGCTGTACATCAGCAAAACCACCCCAGCTTCAATTACCTTACATACACTTTTTCTCCAGTCTCTTCCATCTCAGTGTGTAAAGTTCTCACTTACGTTTTGTACTACCACAACTGCCCTACATCCTTCTCAAAAGAGTGGTGAGGCAGTGGCACAGGCTGCCCAGTGAGGTGGTGCAGTCATCATCCCTGGAGGTGTTCAGAAACCGTGGAGATGTGGCACTGAGGGACGTGGTCAGTGGGCATGGTGGGGGTGGGTTGATGGTTGGACTGGATGATCTTGGAGGTCTTTTCCAACCTTAATCATTCTATGATTCTATGAAATGAAGATGTGCTGCCTTTGTATCTCAGAAAGTAGTGCCTTCAGTGGGTCAGCGGTAAATCTCCTTTCCCTGCTCCCTGGGCTTATTTTGATTATTACTGTAGGTTTAGTTCAGACAGCTTTGAACAGACACAGTCTCAGCCCTATCTGCTGCGTCAGCCTTGGACCTAGAACCAAGAGAAATATGGACTATTTTCATAACATTACATATCAGACAAAATATAACATTTCCCCTCATTTAAGCCAAGCCAATTACCCCTCACATCAGTGCTCATTGGCTATTACCAGCAGTAATTCCTGCTCTCCTATTCCCCACTCCTCATAAAAGTAAGGTTTGGGTATTTCTTGAAGAAAGAGGAAGGCAGAAAGCCACTCCTCGACATTTTGGGTTTTATATCTCTGTTTCACCTCTTGCAAAGGACAAGAAACGAAGACTCAGCAGTTTATTTACAAGGCAACACTTTTTTTTTTTCAATTTTTTTCTTTTGTTCTTTCCTGACTGTGAATATCAAAGAATATAGCCGTCAATCCACCATCCATATCTAAGACCTAAATTAAACAATAGAAAAATGGCTCTAAATATACCAGGATTGGTATCTTTGAGCGTATTTTTTACATTCACTTTGGCTGCTGGAATTTGGGCTTCGTGGAAAAGCAGAAAGGAGCAGGAGAACCAAAACCCAACTGAAACGGCCATCGTTGGAGGCAGGAATATAAATGTTTGCATTGGATTGTTTACTGCAACTGGTAAGCTTTCTGAAACAACTTTTAACATTCTCCTTCAAACACATGCTCTACCCAGATCTGGGGGCCATTTTCCTTTCAAAGCGAATTGCCTTTAATGTCAGGGCAGATTTTACCTGAGTGTGGCTTTAAAGGAGCATGGTTTCGTGAATCATTTTGGGATGGATTCTTCCAAACCTCTTCACACTGAGCAGAACCTCATGTTTATGTAGATTAAATTAAAGAGCTTAATTTAGGAGTTTAGTTAAGAGCTGAAGAGTTTAATTTAAGAGTGCCTGAAGAATGCGACACTTTTCATTAAGGAAGAGTGTGGTCGTAATCTTGAACTAGTTTCTGTTATCTAGCATTTTTCTCCTGGAACAAACCAGTTGGAACAAACTGTTCCTGGCATTCAGCACTTGCTGGGAGCTATGAGGTGAAGTTTCAGCCCCTCCCCTCCCCACTGCCCTGCTCTTCCATTTTCTCTTTTTGCTGCCTAGCATCGCCTGAAATTTGCTTTTCTGCCTATTTTTTTTCACTTACAAAGGCTGCTCAGGTGATACTGTCTGAGTAAGACACCTAAGCCCAGGCTGCAAGTTTGCTATGCTAACTGCAGTGCCTGCTCGCATTTCCTTTCCTAGTGTCTACTTCATTACCAGTGTAGGCAGTACTCATGAAGGAAGGCCTGTCAGCCACAGCAGAATAGCAAACACAGTTCTCTTTGCTCTAGCAAAAGTCTTCCAGTGAGAAAAAAATGAAATGCAAAATGAGCATATTGCCTTAAGTATCTGAACACTGAGCTTTTCTGTGAATGAATTCCTTTTGAACCTCAGAAATTTGTTTAGAGTGAGACTCTAACAGCTACCTTCCCTCAGCAGGTGTGATTAGCGCTCACTCTGGGATGAGATTTATATCAGAAAACAGGAGTGTGATTAACTGCTTGTATGAGAAAAAGGTTTACAAGCTCTTGATGTCCTACAGGACAAGATGAGGATGTGCAGCACAAGATTTACCTTTGTGTCTTTCATGTTTGCAGCCACCTGGGTTGGAGGAGCGTACATCAACGGCACAGCTGAAATTGTCTACCTGCCTTCCAAAGGGCTGGTGTGGGTCCAAGCACCTGTGGGCTTCGCCTTGTCCCTTGTTATTGGTAAAGAATTCACAGAGTAATCGGGGAACAAAACCATGTGAGCGCATTAAGTCATGTAACAGATTGCAGAGTACATTTTAAATGTGATTTTGTTCCTCTAGTTTCCAATAAACCCAGAATAAGCATTTATGATGCTGTCTTCCAAACAGAAACAACAGAAATCAAGGTAGCTCGGAGCTGGTGTAGAGCTTTGACTGCTCGGAACAATTTATGCTACAAAAATCTCATCTGATAATTTTGGGAACATGTGGCTATGGGGATGGCACTTTTTACCGTAGTCTGTTAGTCACAAACTACTGAGAGTATCAGTATCATCTGACTGTTTCCTTTGAAATTTTTGTGTGATGCGCCTTTGTGATTTTGCCACTAACAGCCTTATTTCAGGGTGAACTGGTGATGTATCCGACTGTGTCCCACTCAACAGCTGTTCACAGTTTTGTTGACACTGAGACCAGTTTCTGGTCCAGTCAAGTCAGCAGTTTCCTACATCTGTTCCAGAACCCAGAAATTACTGTGCTTGTGCTGAGATTCTTGCTGAGATTGAGGTTTCTTCCAGTCCACGCTGAGTTGTAACATAACTCTATGGACACTGGAAGATTAAAGCCAGGAGACCTGTGCAGAGCTTGCACAGGAATTTCTAAAGGAACAATAACCTTTATTCTCAAGTCAGAGAAAAGAGTCCAACTGACGTGAATATGAATCAGGCTTGGAAATATACTGCCAGCATTTCTTATGTGAGCAATTCTTACTAATGAAACTGGGGAGTGCAGGTCTAATCCTGCAATCTTTACTCAGGTCAGTAGTGCCCAGACAAGCAGTTCTGTTGGCTTCGGGGTTAGGCAGAATACGTACTTCTTGGCTTTAATGAGATGGCTGTATGACTGAAGACTAATATTTAGATGAGGGTGGGTGAAACTCAGCTCAGTGCACAGATTAAAACAATATAATTCTGGGAAGAGACAATGAAGACACCTAAATGAAAATTTAACCATAAAAGTAAGTTTTATCAACATGTTGCATCACACGGACAAGGACAGGAGTTCATCTATTTTTAGCCAAATATTCAACACCTCTGATGTTTTCCATGGGAAGACTGTCTCAGGTTGGCTGGTCATTGGAGATGAATGCAAGGCTACATCTAGGCGTGCTCTGAGCTAATGTCTGAATTTCTGTTACAGCCAATGCCCTTCATATGCTCAATGAATTGAGATTTCAACTCAGTCTTAAGTCTATGGAATCATAGGACTGTTTGAGTTGGAAGGGTCATCCAGTCCAAATCCCCTTGGAGGGAACAGGGACACCTACAGCTGGATCAGGTTGCTCAGAGCCCCGTCCAGGGATGCCCTAGGGGTTCCTGCCTGGGTTCCATCAGCCACTCCCAGAACATGTAGGAGAGCCAAAAGTGAAGGATCATATCTGTCAGCTGTAGATGTCCCTGATGGCCTAGAATCTCTCAGATGGATGAAATCCCCCATTTAGGCAAGTGGATCATTTCCTGGTCTTTGCTGTATTATTTCATAGGCTCCGTTAAGTATGAATTTCAGTTAAAATACAAATTTGAAATGAGTATACTCAACTCCTATAGTATTCTTACATTGTATAATACGTGCAAAATTCTATTAAAATGTAAACTCTTCTGATAGGTGGTTTCTTCTTTGTAAATCCAATGAGATCCAAGAATTACATGACAGTGATGGATCCCCTTCAGGAGGCATATGGGAACATGATGGGAAGCTTACTTTTTATTCCTCTACTGCTTGGAGAGGTGTTCTGGTTTGCAGCTATCCTGGCATCTCTAGGTGAGTAACAACTTTTTGCTGTTATATTTACTGAAAATCATATGACACAAATAGCAGAGTGAAATACACACGTGGTAACTGAGTTGGAATAAACTGTGGAAAGTTGTGCTTCATGTCTCTTCTTCTGAGAGGAACAAAAATATTTCCAATTTCTGGAAAATATTCTCTTAGGTGGCAGTATCTATTCACAATATTGTAACAAAGGGTTCTGGCAATATGATTTAGTGCCTTCATCTTGCCCGTGGGAGAGAAGGTGCAAGAAGTCAAACTGACTGAGCTAAAGCCATGCAGCAGGCAGCAACAGAAACAGAAGGGTTACATGGGCTCCCTTGGGTCCTCGCTGCATACCTTCTGCTAGATTGTGCGCTCCTCCACCAACTGACTTCAAGGGCATAATTTATCCTTATTTATTCTGTATTCTACATGTATGAAATCTCCATTAAAATACTTGACTGCTGTCCTTGTCTGCAGGAGCAACTATGAGGGTCATCTTGGATATCGGAGGCTCTTTAGCTATCACCCTCTCAGCGTGCACGGTTATACTCTACACTCTACTGGGAGGCCTCTACTCTGTTGCGTACACAGATGTCATCCAGTTGGTTTTCGTTACCCTCAGCCTGGCAAGTCCTGTGCAATTCTTTGTTACCAGTTTCCTAACCAAGGGACAAAATCCTTCTCTTTTCAGCATGTCTCCATGAAAATAACTTGATCAGTATTATTTCTTTATCCTCTTCAGAACAAGTCTCCTGAAAGATGTTAAAATCCTCATGCATTTTAGACATTGCTGACACAAGCTATTGGCTTTGCTGGATGACAAGCTGCTCACAAGTAAGGTCAGCAGAGCTTGTCCAGGACAATCTTGGCTGGAAATGAGAGAGATTTGTCTACTGAAGTGATTCATATACTTGATGATATCATGAACCAGAAACATATAGACTTAGAGAAAGGAAGGTGGGGAAAGGAAGACTCCAAGTCTGGGTTTAAGTAACTTTAGCTTTATACTCTGTGCATAAATGTATATATATTACTATATATATTATATTATATTATATATATTATAGTATATTATACTCTACGTATATATGTAGTCTATGTGGCTTTATACTCTACATGTTAACTGGATTTCAATGTCTGAATAAATTTTCCTAGAACAAGGATCATGGAGAAATGTTAAACCATTCCAATTTCTGTCCTAGTTGGTCTGTATTCCCTTTGCCCTGATAAACTCTGCAACAGAAAGTATTTACTACACTGCAACTCATAAACATTACCAAGACCCTTGGATTGGAAAGATAGAAAAACAGTACCTTGGAAGGTGGCTGGATGACTTCTTCTACCTGGTATGGAATATTTTCTCGGACAAGTGATTGGGAGAAGTAATTATGTGGGATTTTCTGCATGGAAAGCTTATGGGTTCTTCCAGCTGGTAGTACTAAAATGCACAGTTGGCAGGGGCAGGATGAGGTATAAAACCTTCTCTCAGCCATTCTGCAGCACACTGAATGCACCTTGAAAAGCCGGAGCTTAGCTCTGAATAGGAAAAGAGGGGTAGGGAAGCATCCTGCAACCATGTAAAGGAATATACCTCTTGAGTAAGACCATCCAGACAACTAATTCCACTCCTGACACAAAATGAGGCACTTCTTCCTACCACGTGATAGCTTGGTCTTTCAGCCTCAATAAAGTGCTTTTAAGATAATTATGTAAAATTTCCTCTATCTGAGAAAATCTATTTAAACAGCTCTATTGCAGGTCATCACCACGTTGCCAAGAATGATGCCATTGGCTCCACTGCACAACTCAGCTTTTGAGCTACCCATATAGCCAGGACTGCAGTGGGTTGTCACAATCTCACTAGATTGGTAAAATGAACACACAGAAGCTTGACTTTGCTTGGTGAGGACAGAAACTTCAGATTTCATCTGATGCAATTTGTCTGCTAAGCAAGTGAAAATAATTACCCAATTTTTTTTATTATGTTTTTTTTTTTTTTGCATAAGTTATAACTCTAGTTAACTTTAGGCAGATTTTGACAAAAGTTGCATTCTTGAAAAATATATCTTCAGTTGTTCTTCCTCTGATTCTCCTTTACCATGCCAGATAACCTATTTATTTCCCAACTTTCTCTACCTGCAAAAGCTTTAACTTTAATTTTGATCAAAATTTCACATCCATTGCAATTAAAACAAAGGACACCCTCAATCAGAGATATTAAGCCTCAAGGTCTAAAGCTGGGCAAAGTTTATGCATTTGAAGAGAGAGTTTAATAACAGGAAAGATTATCAACCATCTGAATGAATAGATGGTGCCACATAGCAAGCAGGAATCCAGTGAATACTGCAGCTAACATCTGAATATTTCAGGTGCTTGGGAGCATCCCATGGCAAACTTTCTTCCAAAGAGTGCTCTCCACTGCCTCACCCAGCCAGGCAAGGTTCATCTCCTACCTCTCTGGACTAGGATGCTTTTTAATGGCCATCCCCTCCGTGCTCATTGGTGCAGTTGCAGCATCAACAGGTAAAGCTGAACTATTTGTATCTGAATAATGAACATGTTTTCTGCCAAAGTTGTTTAAAACAAGGGATAAAAAATCCCTGATTAAATCTCCTACTAATGCATGCCATCTGCGTAAAAGCCCAGTATGGGAGATGTAGCCACCAAGCTAGAAGCCTGTACCAGAAATGCAGAGCCCTAGAGACATTTAAACCACCCCAAAATCTGCCTAGAGCTATTTCATTGTGGTGAAATGATTTTTCATGCACGTTGCAGTGAGGAAAGAGTAAGGCAGAACCATAAAACATTGTATAATCTGGTTTCCTGGAAATATTACACTTGCTTCTCTTAATGCCTTCTACATGTAAGACCCTTCTGCATGTAAGTAGTAGTACTACAGATTGCTTTTGATGTTCAGGAAAAAATCTGCTTGGATGAATCAAGTTCAATCCCATAAACCCACAGCCCCCACCCAGAGGAGTTCAATCCTACGTTGACTGTGAGCAGGATTAAATAGCAGCCAGTTCATTGAATATTTCTAGAAATCAATTGAAATTCATCAGTCATTAGGGACACTGGAGCAAAACTTCCTTCTCCTCTGAGAGACCTCTGATAAGTGAAGTCTAGAAGACTGATCTTCAAACATCCCATTCCTAGAAACACATGAAGCACGGCTATTTCTACTGATGCTGATGGTAAAAAGGAAAAACTTTGATCTAGTAAGAACTGCAGCATGCTTAGGAAATCACAAGAGATCATAAGAGAATACAATAAATGAATACAGGTCCAAAAATGCTTAGCAGGCTTCAGTCCTTTGCCCTGCTGTGACTGGTTTCTATGGAAATAAATGTCAATGAAGCATCTGTTGTGAATTTTTCTTCTTCTGTCTTAAAGATTGGAACCAGACAAGCTATGGTCTTCCAAGTCCACTCGAGAGAGGAGAATCTGCTATGATACTGCCATTTGTTTTACACTACCTCTGCCCAGCATACATCTCCATTGCTGGCTTGGGAGCCGTCGCTGCTGCTGCAATGTCTTCTGCAGACTCAGCTCTTCTCTCTGCTGGCTCCATGTTTGCTCACAATATCTACAGAAAAATCTTGAGGAAAAAGGTACTCGGTTATGGCATTCAGCAGCTTTGGTGTCAGGATAGATGTTTTTGTTTCAGAACAGATGTAAATCTAGTCTGCAGTACCCACAGTTAGAAGTGTCTGTCCTTCAGCTGCTGAATTGAATTCTGGAGGCAGATTTTGAAACAGAGGTCAGGGATATTCATAGAATCATACTACCCACAGAATAGTTTGAGTTGAAATCCAGTTCATCCAGTTCTAATACCCTGGCACAGGTGGGGGACACCTTCTACTAGACCGGGCTGCTCAAACCCACATCCAATCTGGCCTTGAACACTTCCAGGGATGGGACATCCACAGCTTCTCTGGCAACCTGTGCCTATTTTTTTAATTATAAACCACTACCCCTACTATTACTCTTCCACCTCTCCAACCTGTCCAGGTCCGTCTGGATGGAATCCCTTCCCTACAGTACGTCAACCACACTATGCAGCTTGGAGTCATATCCTCAGCAGGGATAAAAATACCCACAACAGTGAGCTTTGCTCTTCACAAGACGACTGAAAAAAAAATTGACCAAGATATGAACAGAAATAGCATAAAATCTACCCTCAGAATTAGAGGGTGCCGCTCCGTTGTGTGCTGTGGGAGCCATGTTCAGAGGGGAAACCTGGGGTGGCTGCTGGAGGCAGTGAGGCCTAAGGTGGGACACAGTCTAGGTGGAGGCAGTGCTGTGGTAACATTACAATCTCCTCTTTTACAGGCTACAGAGAGGGAGGTCGTATGGGCCATGAGAACCTCCATGCTGGTGTTTGGGGCTGGGGCTGCCACTCTGGCTTTTTACTCCAACTCTGTCTACGACCTGTGGTTCCTCAGTGGGGAGCTGGTGTATGCCCTGCTCTTCCCACAGCTGTGTTGTGCCCTCTTTGCTCCCAGCAGCAACACGTATGGTTCAGCTGCTGGTTTCCTGGTTGGACTCCTCCTGAGGCTGCTGGCAGGGGAACCTGCCCTGAAAATCCCCCCCATCATCTGCTATCCAGCCTGCTCCCTCCTGGATGGGTCCTACACGCAGCTCTTTCCCTACAAGACGTTCACCATGCTTCTCACCTTGGGGATAATCATTGCTGTTTCATATCTGGCAACAGTTTTGTTTCAGAGAAACCTTCTTCCCCGCAGATGGGATGTTTGCAATATCCTGGGGGAAACCAGCACTCACACCCCCCTGCATCAGATGGACAAACAGACGGGTTTGCAAACAGTGCCATTGGAAGTGAATCGTGATTAAACGTGGGACCTTAAAAGGACACAGTGCATTCAGCAATTAGAGTTTGGCACTGCTCTTCCCTTTGCTTTCTCCAGTAACAAATTATTTAAAGTCCTCGCAGAGTAATAAAGACACACTCCATTCATGCAAGGAGAATGAGTGAGCTCAGAGTCTGCCATGATTAAAGGCGCACAGCGATGGGGCATCATCCTGCGGTAGTGACCAAAGGGCACCCTGGGCCCAAGCGGTGTTTGCTTTAGGGTGTCCCTTGTTCCCGACCCAAAGGCAAGGCTACCAGTCATGCTCCAACATTTATGATGTTCTCAAGTCACAGAGTTTTCTCACCTCAAAATAGATTGAGCACACTTGATTAAAAAACAACAACAAGTGCACAAATCTGTTCCCACTGAAACAGCTAGAGTTTCAGTGTAAACTCTCCTGGGGAGGGCATCAGATATAAAACAGAGATTATTGAATGCCATGTAATCACTGTAGAGTTAATCAGTAATATCAGTTCTACGCTAGTTTTTGTATTATTTAGGAAGCTTTTGCATACGCTTCTCCCTAGCTGTGGTCTAAGGTTACGCAGCCTGTCTAATGCTACATGACTGTGGAGAGGACGTCCCTTCTAGTATGACCTGGTCTGGCAGAGCAGATGAGTAAGATCGTGGAGCCATAGAATCACAGAATCATTCAATCATAGAATGGTTTGCGTTGGAAGGGACCTCAAAGCCCACTTAGAGCCACACCCCTGCCATGGGCTGTTTGCCCCTCACCAGCTCAGCCTGCCCAGGACCTCATCAGCCTGGTCTTGAGCACCTCCAGGCATGGGGCACCACAGCTCTCTGGGTAGCTGTGCCAGGGCCTCACCACCCTCATTAAGGGGCCTAAATCCACCCACCACAGCCAGCAGAACTGGGCAGCTACTCACCACCAAACCCTTACAGAGCAGTTGTGGGAGCTGCTGTGCATGGAAACACCTGGCATGGGAGGGAAGGTGCATACTGATATATCCACAATACCCCACAGCAGAGCAGCTGGTGGCCAGCTGAGTGCAGAGGATGAAAGCAATATGCTGCTTAGTCAGCTGCCTCCAGCACACGCTGTGCACATTCACAGTAAAACCACCATGCACTCCTGCATCACACTTATTGAGGATCCATGTGCTACTCCCATTTGTATCAAGGCATGGTGCAGTGGCCTGGGACAAGAACTGGCAGCCCTTTACTCTAGATATGGCTTTGATTACTGCCCTCCACAGGGAGCATCTTTTAAAATACCTTCCCCAGTGTCATCCTCAGGAAGACAGAAATCCTGATGCTCATCAGAAAGATAGCATACAACCTTGTGCTTCACCCTACTGTTGGTAGACGCCTGTATACAGCAGTTCTGTTGATATGCTTTGTTAAACCCCGTCCACAAGTTCATTCCTGTGTATCTAGAGACTGTGTTTAATTAAAATACATGTTTAGAGAAAGGAAAAACAGATGTTTGGAAAATTAAAAGCCCCAGGCAGTTACCCACTGAAATCTTTCATGCTCTAGTGGTGTGAGTGGGAGTACGTGAGGCTGTACTTAGCTAAGGGAGACACCAAAGCTATCATTACCGTAGCGCCAGAAGAACTGAGCTGCTGTGAAATCACAGTTGCTATATGCTCATTCCAGCATACTCTCCTGATTTAGGGATGACCTAGTTTGGGTACCCAGACATCCGTCTGTGTGGAGCAGGTGGAGCAGACCAAAACTTACAAAATGCACTTGCATAAGGGCACAGACCTGCTGGACGGCCCAATCAAAAACAACTCCAAATTCCTCATGTCGAAGTAAGCATCCTAACCATTGACCACCCTACCCAATGGCAATGAAGGATAAATGACTAGATCTGGACATATCTTTTCACCACTCTGCCCAGTTTCTGCTGTTCCACTGCAAAGTCCCATGGCTTAATGTTCTGGAAGACAGCAGACCCCCACCTTCCTGGAATAGAAATCACATCCAGCACTCTGGGGTAGGACAGGGTCTGTTGTTATACCACAAGGGAAATGGTTTCAAATGAAAACAAGGTAGATATAGATTGAGTATAACGAACAAGTTGTTTACGATAAGAGTAGTGATGCACTGGCACAGGTTGCCCAGAGAGGTGGCAGAAGCCCCATCCCTGGAGACACTCAAGGTCAGGCTGGATGGGGCTCTGAGCACCTCATCGTGCTGTAGGTGTCCCTGTTCATTGCAGGGAAGTTGTACTGGGTGGCTTTTAAAGGCCCTTTCCAACTCAAACAATTCTATGGTTCTATGATTCTATGACATATTGCTGAATAGCATCATCACCGTGGTCACATCACCACTACAGCCACGTCACAGCCACAGCCACATCACCTCCTGGCATCACCGCAGAAAACTTGCAGTGACTTCAGATAGGAATGCATTAGTGCTGTAGTGTGGTACCTGGCACACTCAGCACACACTTTGCCCTTACAAAGCTCCTCTGAATTTAATACTGCTGAAACACACTCTGCGCGTGTGGAGAGACTGAAATGGCAAAGATACAATTACTGTAACTCTCCTGAATGTTTACCATTTTCCATCCTTATATGACTCCCTCTTCAGAACATTAGAAGGAAAACATTCATCAAGGTCAGGCAAAGTTTTGAAAGCAATTAGCTGCAAGTAAAATAAATATAAAAGCAATTCCAGCCTGTACTTAATGACAGAATGCCTCGTTGTTCCAGTCCAGCACACCCAGTGCCCTTTAGGTGCTGCCAGCATAGGGGACATTGACCCAGCACCCATGAAATCCTTCCTTTCACAGGTTGATGCCTCCAGTTCACTTTAAGTCTTTTTTCTTTGCCTCCTCTTTGTAAAATAAATTGCCTGGGCACTGGAGGGTCCCAGTGTGCCCTTCAATTTGTGGATTTACCACCTTTGTATCCTCGATAGGTCCATGACAAGGTGTTTGCACAGCTCAAGTTTTCATCATTAGTTCATATCATTAATACAAATGATATATAACCCAGTTTTCCTTTAGATTTGCTGGAAAATGTCTTTATTCAACACCAAATAACTTCAAGGAGAGTCAATATTTTGTTTCAATTCTTTGGCCAAATGGACAAATAGGGTTGGGGTTCTTTGCTTTTCTTTTTGGATCCGTTTGGGTTTTTCTAGTATTTTGTCAGATCTCTTGAAGCAATGTAGGATCTGTCTTGCTAGAGATGTCTATTTTCCTCCTTGTTGCTGCAGTTCCCATCACTGTCTGGCCTGTCTGACCTGGAGGTGCTTCTGGACAGGTTGGACTCCACAAATACCCTTTTGGAAATTCGTTTGGTTCACTTGTGCTTTACTTTCCCAATTCCTTAGAGAGGGACAGCATTTTAACATTTAATTCCAAGAAGGAACTGTGAAAGCTTTGGAAGAAAGCTGTGTTATACGTCGAGAACACTCATTTTACATGAGCTGAGACCTTCTGTTCGGAGTTGGAGGGCAGTTTTCCTGGTCTGTTTAACTCACAGTCCTGGAGCACTGGAGGTCCAAGATAACAAAAATCCAGCTTAGCTTGCTGCATGTCCTTGTTTACAAAAACTATCAAAAACGGGGGAAAAAGGCTGGAACGGTCTGGATCCTTAATGTGATTATAAATGTGATAAGGACTCTTCAAGGCTCAAGGTGTCATTGCAGTTTGTCCGTGACAACAAATAGGAAGATTATAGAAATGGGGAAAAGAGGTTGCAGATTAAATTAGTGGCTGGATGCAGTTTGGGTCAGCTGCCTTGGAGGAGATTAAGAGCCTTTTGAACATTGCTTCTGCTGGATGCTCCATGGGACAGGGAAAGGACGCAGAGAACTCAAATGCTGTGTCTATGTGACTAAATGGCTGTTGGAGTAGATAATCTTAGTGGTCTTTTCCAACCTTAAGGATTCAATGTTTCTGTCATTATGTATGTGAAATGCATCAGCATGGTGAAGCAGACCCAGGTACCCATGTCAAGTAGTGGAGTGAATACAATCAGATCATGGGGGATGTTTGAGCTTGCATAGCCCACTAGAATAGCAATGTAAGACCACAGAAGCTGGAGGAACCAAACCTAGTTCAACCTCAGCCCTTCAGAGTGATCTGGAGTGAACTGTCGAACTGTCTCCAGAGTGGCAGCTGAGTTTTAGTTTAGAAGAAAGTAAACAAGATAGAGACTTTTTACACAGTCTGACAGTGATTGGGCAAAGGGGATGGGTTTTAAACTAAAAGAGGGGAGATTTAGGTTAGATGTTAGGAAGGAATTCTTTACTCAGAGTGGTGAGGCCCTGGCACAGCTCCCCAGAGAGCTGTGGTGCCCCATCCCTGGAGGTTCTCAAGGCCAGGTTGGATGGGCCCTGGGCAGCCTGAGCTGGTGGGGGGCAACCATTGTTGTTCCAGTTGGAACTGGATGGGCTTTGAGGTCCCTTGCAACCTAAACCATTCTATGATTCAACAAGTCTGTGATTCTGTGGTTCTAAGATTCTACGATTAAGACACTAGCACTCATGCAAAGATAATAATCAGTGCCCCAGGACCTGGGAATGAACTGAGAGGATGAAATATTTACAGCAAGCAGACTTCGAGCAACAAACACCAGCATCTGGGCAGGATGGCAGCATCTCCTGGCAGGCAGGATCCAGTGCGATGCCCAGAGGCTTCCCTTGCCTTGGGCTTCATTTACATATTTAGACTTCATCTTCTGTGGAGCATCTGGGCTGAAATCAAATGGCAATTTGATTAAGGAGCAAGAACAACAAAAAATCGGTGCTTTGTACATTAGGTAAATTAACTGATTAACTGAGAGGTCTTGAAATGTAATTACAAGCACAAAATCATCATCCAGTATGTGAATCTCTAGTGAGGTTGATTCTCAGCACTATACTATTGAAATGCGTTTATTGATGACAGAGTTGGCAATGAAATGCAGTCCTCATCCTGTCCTCAGCTGGGCAAACAAATGTGATGCACTTCAGTATGGGTTAATGGACAGTCTAAAACAGATGACTAGAGCCAGATCAGGTGAATCGAAGCTTAATGCTCAGTACAAATACTTGCTGAAAGGAAGCCCTGAGTGATGCAGTGAAATGTAATGTTGAAAGTTATTTGGGATGGGTCACAACAAGAGCATGTTCCTGTTGCTTTGGTAACGTCTCTCACAGACAGGGCTTATGGAAAGATCACAGAATCCCAGAATGGTTGATGCTGGAAAGTTAAAACTAAACAAATTCAGAATACAGACAAGGGTCAGCTTTGTAAACTGCAAGGTCCATTAAATGTTATAAATGTTAAAACAACTTGCAAAGGATTGAGGTGGCTTCCTCATCACTGAAAATGCTACAGTGCAATGGGAAGCCTTTCTGAAAGTTGTGCTCCGTTTTAAATGGAAGTTTATTCACGAGAGATCTGAATGTGATGTCCAGCCCCAAAATCAGATCAGCGAACACCAGTGATGCATTCTATTCACCCTCACTACCTGGTTACTAAGTCCAAGTGTAAGGAGCATCTTAACATAGAATCATAGAATGCCTTAGGCAGGAGGAGACCTCAAAGCCCACCCAGCCCCAACCCCTGCCATGGGCTGGTTACCCCCCACCAACTCGGGCTGCCCAGGGCCCATCCAGCCTGGCCTTGAGCACCTCCAGGGATGGGGCACCACAGCTCTCTGGGCAGCTGTGCCAGGGCCTCACAGTCCTCTCAGTAAAGAATTTTCCCCTAACATATAACCTAAACCTCCCCTATTTTAGTTTAAAGCTATTCTCCCTTGTCCTATCACTATCCTCCTGCTTTAAGCTTTCTTCAGGTACTGGAAGGCTGTGAACAGGGACCTAAATACTGGATTTAAAACAGAGATATTTGATTTCCAGAAACGCACCGCTGACACGTACTTCTTCTTGGACAGATTCGGTTGGCTTGAGACAAGCTCTATAGCACTGCTCTGTACTGAGGAAAAAGGAAAGGAAGCAGACAGATCTACAGAGGGAGTGCAGGAAGGCTGCTTTAACCATGACCCCTGTGATGTGCTCAGGTACCAAGAGTAACACACCTCTCTCAAAATGAACTCTTAATGCCTTAACAAGCAGTGGTGGCCATCTGAGTCTTTCATTTGCCTTGGATGGCAAAGCATAAAGGAAAAGATGGCCTTTAGTAGCATTGCAGTCCCTGGAAACAACACAGAGATTGTGTCCTGGAGCAGTTCGAGGAAATTAATGTCTCCTTAAAATGATTTCATGATAACTTTCCTGCAGCTTATGAAAGATTACTGTTCAACCCTATCAGGGCAGAACAAGAGTAAGATCACTGAAGCTTCCTGGGCTATATAACTTCCTCATCAGGAGTAAACTCATCCCTGAACACCTTTATCTGGGAGTAAGACCGTGAAAATAATGGAAATTAGGCTGAAATGTAACCCATGATCTCTGTCCTTGGGTTCTCTCATTAATGCAATTAAAGCACAGGTTCTCCACAGGCCTACAAGAAGTTTTCAGAAAGCAGGAATCAAGTATCAAACATATAATGAGATTCAGAGGCAAACACAGAGTGGGCACCAGTCATGTTTTTCCACTTAATTTCACTGCAATCTCTACAACAGTTCCTTGAGTTCCCCTTCTTGGAATCTCCAAATGAATCCCACAGGGTAGAAAGACCACGGCTGGGAAGAGCATACAAAAGGCAACAGCTTGGATCATAGGTTTGGCCATGTTATACTCTGCTTCTCAGGTTGAATAACGAGGAAAAACTTCAGAAAGAGTGGTAATGCTTTGGAACAGGCTGCCTAGGAAGGTGGTAGAGTCATCGTTCCTTGCAAGTGTTCAAGGAATGTGGAGAAATTGCATTGAGGAACATGGTTAGTGGCATGGTGGGGGTGGGTTGCCTGTCGGACCAGGTGATCTTAGAGGTCTTTTCCAACCATAGTGATCCTATGATTCTAACTTTGCAGTGGAAGTAAGCTCTGGCATTCAGGCATGCTACAGTTGAAACCAATAGCAAAACTTAAAACTGGCTAGCTGGATATAAAATATCACCTGAAATTTCTATTCATTGTGGAGCCCACCATCGTTATACTCTTGCCATGTTGCTATGATGGATCAAATTCTAGGTCCTACACCTAAGCATGGATAATGCCTTAGAGCCCTTATCCAAGTCTGGTCCATGCCAGTACAATAAAACACTCAAGTAGAAAAGAACGCTTACTGTCAACAAATGACACCAAAACTCACTCAGATGATCCTGCAGGCTGGAGAGGACCCACCATACTCTCTAGGAGCTGAATGTCACCATATTCAGCCCTCCTCTGCCCTGCATGACTTGGAGAATTGGGTTGGTTTGCAGTTTGGAAGGTTCAGGAGGTGATGTACAGTAGAGGCTGCACTCACTGCTGCCACTGCTCTGCAGTTGTAGGTGAGAGAGCACATAAGTCAAATCTGGGTCTGTGAAATTTTATTTGGACCACAACAGCCATCGTACCCCTCTGGTGTGAGTGTCAGGCAGGCATTTTGTCACTGGTCAAAACTGAGGAGTCTCTTATTCTTCAAATCAGGTTTTGAGAAAGTACTAAAAAGTCAGGATGACCTAAGACTCTTTTCCCTTAAACCTTGCAGCTCTGTCGCGTCCTGTGAGATGTGCCCTGTTGTGCCATGTCAACGTTCTCATCATTCCTCGCTAAATATTTTAGGGACAGATTTCTTCCAGCTCCCCGTTCGCGCACCTCAGTTGCAGAGGTTTTAATTATTTACTCTCTAGCACCACCTAAACGCAGCTCCGGGTAACAGAAAGCAGCTCTCCCTTTTCGGAGCCCAAATGAAGCCCTCCCAGTGTTCTCACCAGGAGGCACAGGTCGCCACCATAAGCCATCACCTGCCACTGGCTGGATAGAAGTGTACCTCCCAAAGTCTTCGAGGTCTCTTCCAATCCAAGCCACTCTATGATCCTACGCCCGCAGTCCCCCCCCACTTACCATGCACTGTGTGCCTCTGTTGGTGCTGCTGGGAGGTCCACTGCTGACTGTGATGGTGTGCACGACCTCCTCCACCTGGGACACCACACTCTTACAAATTAGATGCAAAAAAATAAATGAAGTTTCCACCTCTGGAATGGTCAGGGCAGTCCTTAAGTTCTCCCCACACACAGGCTGAGGTGGGGAGCTGGGGCCACAGCTCTAATTGCTGTTGTGATATTCATGATGCTCCAGGAGGAATCCACTCCTTGTGCATGTACAAGGGCCTGAGCTGGGGCTGCCCTGGGTTACCCACACTTGCTGCCACAGCAGACACCATAATTACACCGGTGTGCTCAATCACATCATTATTCAAAAGACCACATGCCTAAAATGCTTCAGTGGTCATTCTGCAGGGCTGGATGGGTTTGATTTGATTCACTTTGGTGCTGCCTATTCCCAGCTTCTCCCACATGCCCAGACAAGGGTAGTGAGGCCAGGAACACTGAGCACAGCTTGCTGGGGGGCACGTGGCTCAGAACTTCTGCAAGCTCAGAGAGCTTAAACAGAATGATAGACTCACAGAGGCACAGAATGGCTTGGGTTGGAAGGGACCTCAAAGATCACCCAGTTCCAACCTCATCATAAAACAGGTGGAAAAAGGCTTCTGCTTTTGGCATCTTGGTTAGACCAAGTGAGGACACGGCTGTGCTGACAGAGCAGGTCTCAGGACATCCTTTGCACCAAGCGTTCACTAGATGAAATGGACAGTTGTCAGGTGATCTGCATAAAAATACCTACTGCGATATTTAAACCGTCTGTTTAAACCAGACTTAGTTTAATCACGCTTAATTACTGCCTTGCTTAATTATAACTCAGGCTTAATTCTTTTTAATTTCTCACCCAATCTGTGCATATCACTCCTCCGGCATCTCAGGACAGTGACTGAACTAGAGAAGGGCAACAGGCTCCTTAAGACCATCCAGTCCAACTGTTCACCCACCACCAATATTCCCCACTAAACCATGTCCCTAAGTACCATATCTACCTTTTCCTTAAACACCTCCAGGGATGGTGACTCTACCACCTCTCTGGGCAGCCTGTGCCAACACTTCACCACCATTATGGTAAAAAGTTTCCCTTCTATCCAGTCTAAATATCTTCGGAAATGGTTTCACAACTCTTACATGTGACAAAAGCTGATTTTATATCTTTATTTGTGTGGTACCACACTAATGAGGCTCTTTTCTAGATAACAGACAGTAACCTCAGACCTCAGACGCTGATGTCATGCAAAGGGTTATATGATTACTGACCTCCTGGTGTCATGGCCAAAACAGAACATAAATACTATTATTTTGTCACAAACACATTGTTATTTTCCTGGTATTACCTTGTCTTTGTTTCCTGTTTCTTGTGGGGCTAACATTCTACAATACATGAAATGGACATCCAGTTGTTCTCTTCCATTCCACCTCCCCAGAAGTGTCCACACTTGCCCTGAATCTCTCATTTGTTGGGTGAGAGCCTTGCTGTTGAATGAAAATCAAGATAAGAAAGAGAGCACAACCTACTTGTAGGATTTTGGAGCCTAGCCCAGGGAAAAGAATCCAGAAATTAATCACTACAAAGGAATCAAATTCTTGAACATCTTTAGCTGAATCAAAACAAGATTTTGACAGATTTATCAACTACTAAACATGATGATGCCTGGGATCCCTTATGCTGCTTTAATTTATAGAGCTGAGCTATAAAGTCTGAGAAACAAGCCTCCAAATGACACATATGCGTCTCTCTGGGTGAGATGGTGTGCCTGTGTCACCAGATGCCCATCGACCACATCAGTCTGGGTATCCCATCCCAGCAGCTTTGGTAAAAGTGATGCAGGGATGCAGCCATTGCCTTCCTTCAGTCCCTGGGTGCATCCTGATGGCATATCGTAGGATCATGAAATCTTTCAAGTTGGAAAAGACCTCTAAGATCATCAAGTGAAACCATCAACCCATCCCCACAATGCCCACTGAACCACGTCCTTCAGTGTCATATCTCCATGTCTCCTGATGTCCTCCGGGCAACTGGAACTGCGGAACCCATGTGTGGTCTGTGCTGGGGGCTAAAAGCAGGAGGAGAGGGGTGCCAGCTCCTCAATACAAGCAAGAATCTCTTCTAATTTAGCAGGGCTTGGGTATGTTTTCATGGTCATCACAGCTGCCTTGGCTGGTTCAGTGGCTGCTTCTTGGGGTGAAGGTGTTTCTCCTGGAATGGTTTGTAGGGTACAAATCGCATCTCACGTTGATGATTTTTGTCCCAGTGTCTTAGACGTCATCTGCAGGTGTGTGCACTGTGTATGATGAGTTGGACCAAAAAGAGGGAAGGAAGACCACAAGGGCACTCAGTGGCACTGCAATCACCCAGACATCCCTACTTGAAGGTCTACTTTGTGTACTCCTGATTTGATAAATGCTACTTCCACATGGGAAAGCATCTGTGCTTCCTCACATATTCATTTCTACGTCTTTCAAAGGTGAAATTCACTTTGCTTCCTTTTTTCCTCTATTTTCTTCCCAAATCCACAGACCTCAAACCACAGAGAGACTCAGCTCAGATAGGTCAAATAACAGAGGAATGCTGACAAACCAGCACTGCCCTGAGCCTCTCCTATTACAGCTATTGATTCATCCAGGGTGAGAGAAGGGCTTTTTGTGCCACACATCTGCCAAAACAATGAAAAGACAAAAGGAAAATGTTGAGACGGGGAGTGAAGATTTGGCCATTTCCTACTTCCAAGGGCTTTTTCTATCTTATGTGGAAGGGAGGAACGTTTTTTAAGACTGAAATCTCACCACCCTCTCAATGAACATCCCACTTCCAAAAGGATGGAATAAGGCAAGCCTGGACCACTGACAGCATGTGGGGGAGGGAGCAGCAGGATACTGCCTCTTTCTCTTGTTCCTCCGGCACACGGTTCTGTTGCTGGCTCGGACCTCCCCGCCAACTGCATCTACCAAAAGCGTCTCAAAGAAACACAGAGCTGACCCTCTGACCCTGCAGATGCAATGTCATCCAATCCATGTTGACGTTTCTTTTCTGAATTTTCTCCTGTGGTGAAACTGCCTCCTGCAGAAGGTTAGAACTGCTGTGCATTTTTAACAGTGGGGAATTTATTTATTTTTTTGTTTTTGTCAGCAAAAGGCAAGGTCAGGCCTTTGTCTTCTGTCCAAAAACACATCAAAGGAGAAGGGGGAGCAGAAAAACACAACAACAGCAACAAAACCTCTGTCTAAAGCATTTCAGAGTACTCATGCAGCGTATTAGAGTGAAAAGAGCTTCCTGGCTCCTATCTGACTGTTGTTGCAGTTGTTAATGTGGTTTCGTTCCATTATTAATGACACCAGCAGGAAAAATCAGACCTTGCAGACAAACTTGAGAGACACTCAGACAGCAAAGCGGAGGAGGGAGCATTTAAAGCAGTGGGAATAAGCGGAGGGAAGGGGGAAATAAAATACTGGAGTTAATCATGCAGCGACAAAGCTCTCCAGGTATCTCTGGTGCTGTACGGATGGTGAAACAAATCTTTCACAAAGTCTACAAATCATTCCCAGAACTGGTTGCTTTAAGGGCACTTTGTAATTAAACATGAAAAAACTGCTTACTTACAGCCTGTGCTTTATTGTTTGATATGCTCGTGCTCTCTAGAACTGCTGCCTGGAAATGTGATTAAGTTACACCCAGAAGGGCAGCACTAATGGATGAAAGCTCCGTAACTCAGAGCAGCGTATCATTCCTCCATCTGAATGCAGTAGGACAGGATTTCAATAAAAAGCTTAGTTAGGAAAATGCATGATGAATATGCCGAGGTGAGTAATCTCAGCTTTAATGACCCACTTGACAGCTTTCCTGTAAAGTTTCTCTGGTTTAGCTGCCACATCTGCTAGAGCTCTCCTACTGCATTTTGGGTAACCAGGGGGACTGATCCCTTGGGCTTGCCACAACTCAGGAATTAAGGTTAGATTAAGTTAAACTAGGCTAAATTAGGTTGGATTATTTTAGGTATGTTAGATGTTAATCAAAAATATAGCCATTATATGAACTCCTTGAAGTCAAACAGTTTGTGCCCTGGGCCAGGAAGCACCGCATTCAGACGCTGCTGAGGGCATGCATGGCCTTTCTAAAGCCCTTAGAGCCCTTAGGCAATGCTTCTCATGCAGTAAACTCACAGAGCCATAGAAAGGTTTAGGTTGCAAGGGGCGTCAAAGTCCACCCAGCCCAACCCCTGCCATGGGCTGGTTGTCCCCCACCAGCTCAGGCAGCCCAGAGCCCACCCAACCTGGCCTTGAGCACCTCCAGGGATGGGGCACCACAGCTCTCTGGGCAGCAGTGCCAGGGCCTCACCACCTTCTGAGTACAGAATTTCTTTGTAACATCAAACCTAAGCTTCTCCTCTTTTAGTTTAAAGCCATTCCCCCTTGTCTTATCACTATCAGATCATATAAAAAAGTTGTTCTCCTTCCTGCTTGTAAGCTTCCTTCAAGTACCGGAAGGTCACAATTAAGTCTCCTCAGAGCCTTCTCTTCTCCAGACTGAACAAGCCCAGCTCCCTCAGCCTTTCTTCACAGGAGGGGTGTTCCAGCCTTCCCCTGCTTTTTGGAAAAGCAGACTGGAATTCAGCCTGTAGGTGGGCATACATCAGGCTGGCCCCTCCCACCAGATACTGCAGAGCTCCTCATGCCATCCAGCTCACCGGGATGAGGGATACTGAGACAGGAAAACACCTCCACACGCAGGGTTTGCTGTAGAATTTGGCACTTGCAATGACTTTTAAGGCAGTAAATCCTGTGAGCTGCTGAGCTGAATCTTGAGAAACTCCACAGGGAATTGGGGCAGGAGCCACCAGGCTGTTTGCTCCTTGACCTGTGTCCCCAGGGGCAGCCCTGTGGCCTGGAATCTGATTAAACACTTCCTTAATACTCAGTATTCTCTTGCGTGCTGCAGGGTATTTCTTGAGGCACAGGTTTGGTTGGTTAGTTTTGGTTGGTTGTTATTTCTCACTTCGATGTTTAATAATTTTCCCTCTAAAAAGAAGGAACAAAAATTTCTTTGCTGTTAATCATTGATGCTGAAAACAAACACCCATTTCCTACCCCAAGACTGAACACTTGCCGTATGCTGCAAAGCCAAAACTACCACTATCTGGGAAGCACTCGTGATCTGGATTTCAATTTCATGGCTGCCCCCTGTCATCAATAGAACAGATTAAATCAATGGAACCAGTGTGATACCTTTTAAATTACTCACAGTTAAATCCATTTTATATGAGCTCTTGCCCCATATGTTACACTGCCAAAATGGGTCATTGAGCCAAGAGCCCAAAAATAATTTAATAAAGGCTTGAAGAAATGAATAGGGATAATGGCATAAAGTCACATCGCCATGAGACCTTTAATGCTTTGAGGAATAAAACTGCCATGTAGAGATGGAGTCAGGAAGAAATTTGCCACTGGGTCTCTCCTGGGGGAAGGACCCCACTGCTTTTTACTGTAATATCATTTCCAGCACAGGCACAATGCTGGCTTGATCGAGAGAAGGAGAAACCAGAGGAGAAGCTCACACAGATGGGGTGGAGAGACAGTATTTTGTGGGCTCAGCCCTGAGAATGTGGACCTGTACCCTCAGACATGCCAGCACCATGGCTGTGCAGGCTGCAAAACTTGTGCAGAGCTCTCACTGACCTCTTCTTCCCTTGTACCCTCACCTGTTATCCCTTGCTTGAGCTTTCAGGGATGGTACCAGGGGTCAGGTACTGGGAAGCTGGAGAATTTACTGTATTGTGAAGAAAAGCTGAGCCCTGACGTTCATGCAGATTGCATCCTCCCTAGTCAAGGACTGAGCAAAGAGCTTGAGGGCTCCCTTCTCACCTTCACTTTGCTGCCTCCTGTACTGGGGCTGTGCTCCTGCAGGAGCTCTCCATGACCCTTGCATCAGTCAGGGGATACATATGGCATCTGGTAGTGACCATTTCTAAGCAAGGATCCATTCACAGGTTGGGGCACTTGCATGTATGTTTTCCAACCCTGTTTCCCCTATCTCGTACTGTCCCAGCTTTTCTAAAGGGATGACAAGCATTCCTGGGGACTTCTTACAGAAGGTAATTGAAGGGGAGAGGGAAAATCAGTAATGCTGGGCATGGAGTGATGGGAACACACTCATTTTCCAGTACAGTTACCTGAGATGGTGACTACCCCCTGGGGACAGAGGTGCTCTCTCTCATCTTTATCAGTATGAGACTGTTCAAAGAATCACAGAATGGCTGAGGCTGGGGGCCTTCTGGGTCCATCTGCTCCAACCCCTGCTGCAGCAGGGACAGCCAGAGCAGGGTGCCCAGGGCCATGTCCAGACACATTTGGAAGATCTCCAAGGAGGAGACCCCACAGCCTGTGGTCAAGCTGAGCCACTGCTCCATCACCTGCACAGCACAGAACTGCTTCTGCTGCTTGGAGGGAACCCCCTGTGTTCCAGTTTGTGCCCATTGCCTCCTGTCCTGGCACTGGGCACCACTGACAAGAACCTGGCTCTGCCCCCTTTGCACCCACCCCACAGGTACTTATGGACATTACTGAGATCCCCCGAGCCTCCTCGTCTCCAGGCTGAAAGGTCCCACCTCTCTCAGCCTCAGACAAAGGGTTTCAATTTTGGGTGACCCTGGGTACAGCCAGCTGGACTCGACCATCCTTGTGGGTCATAGAATCATTAAGGTTGGAAAAGACCTCTAAGATCACCATGTCCAGCCCCAGCCCACCCCACCATGCCCACTGCCCACGTCCCTCAGTGCCACATCTCCACGGCTCTCGAACACCTCCAGGGGCGGTGACTCCACCCCCTGCCCGAGCAGCCCGTTCCCGTGCCTCACCACCCTTGCTGAGAAGAAACGTTTCCGAAATGTTCCCTAATACCCAACCCGAGCCTCCCCCGGCGCAACTTAAGGCCATTCCCTCTCGTCCTATCGCTGTTACGTGCGAGCGGAGCCGACCCCCACCTGGCCACAGCCTCCTGTCGGGCAGATCCCCTTCCAGCTCGGGTTCTGCCACGCGGTTCCCTTGGCGGCCAATTGCATCCCGCGGCCGTATCGGGGCAGCGGGGAGAGGCGCGGGGAAGGCTCAGCGGGGGAGGAAGAGGAGGGAGAGCCGCGAGGAAGAGGCCTGCAGCCCGTTCCCGCGGGCCTCGCCCGGCGGGGTCAATGCCGGCGCCGCGGCCGCTCTCCGATGAGACCTCTGCGGGGCTGTCGGAGACGCGGTGCCATCGTGGGGACCGTCACCCTCTGCCTGGCGGCCGGCTGGGCTCTGCAGAGTAAGTGTGCCCGCTCCCCTTCCCTCCTCCTCCTGCCTGCACCGTCGGTACCCATCGCCCTTGGCCGGGACGGGGCCGGTGGCTGCGCCGTGGCCGCATACGGGCGCTGGGTGCGACGTTTGCTCTGCGGGCGGCTGCAGCTCGCTTGGGATCCAACCGGTTCAGGTGACCCAGGAGGACCGCATGTCACAAATATTTGTCGGTGTTCAGATCTTGCGTTGCTGTGTTTGGCTCCGTGGGCTGCATGGGGAGCTCACGTATTTGGAGATAGTTCAGTGGAAGGAGGTGTCTTTTTAACATTCACCTTACGGTCATATATTCAAAAGAATTGCCTTTATCACAGCATTACAAGGCACTGTGTCGGGACTGTCGGCTCAGCTCTAGTCAGAAACAGAGCAGAAGGCCTTTAAATAAACACAGGGAACAGAAAACAATCAGAGCAATTTGCAGCAATTACCAGAAGTTCCCATCCGCTCTGTTTATCTCACGGTCACAAAGCCCTTTCCATGGGTCTGCTCGGTCTCTGGTGAAGGCAGACTGAAAGCGAGCACAGCCTGGCCAAGGATGCCACGGGGCTGTGGGAGGGCAGCAGGCAGTGTGAGCACGGTGAGAACCTACAAAGGGAGAATCCCAGCAGTCGTGTCGTGGGGAGAGCTGAGGTCCCACCGCTGTTCCCAGCTCAGCAGTAGCAGTCAGGCTGTGCCCGTGCCGTGAGGGTGGGTGAGCGGAACCAGGAAAAGGCTGCCCCTGTGCTTTATCTGCCTTCGGTCTGGTTTGATTTCTGCAGGCAGGAAACCCAATTTGAGCCTCTCACCAAGTGTCACTAACGTGCCATTAACTCAAAAACTACGTGTGCCAATTGAAACTCAAATGTTTGGTGTTCTTCCAAATCCTCATGCAGGAAAGCCCTCACGCAAGTAGGATTATTGCAGTTACACATTAAACAAAACGATCCATTCTGTTCAGCAGTTGTGAACAGCCCCATAATCGCATTAGTGGGAAGTATGTGATAATTATTTTTTCGTATACATTTTTGCCTGGAAGTTGGTGCAAAACAGCAACCAGGCCCCTCTGATGATATGTGATTTATCTGCACTGGCAGGGAGCTGACTGTCCTGATGTAGCTGTTCTCTCAAACGTTGCTAACACATTATTCCTGATTTAAAGCCTACATGACATCTCCAGCAGCCTGCTGTGCCCCTCTCATCCTGCAAACATGACGAAGTCCTTGCCAAGTCTTCATGCATTTAAGCTTGCTACAGTTCTTGCTTTGGGGGGATGATTAGTTGATATAATAAGCTTACTTTGGTCATGGGCAATTAAGATTTCCATTTTAAACCTAGAACTTCAAAGGCAAGCCAGTTACTGGTGAACACAAAAGCATCACTCTTGATCCACGGTATGAGGTCAATAAACCAGGTTTTGTATTTCTTCAGAATGTTTGTTGTCATTTTAGTGGGGGCATTAGGCTGACTTGGTCTGTCTGAAGTCCCTGTAAACTGGAACATTGTAATTGACTTTGGAAATCATAAATGCCATCCCTGTTTTGTTTGTTTGTTAAGTGCTTGGCAATTGAGTTGTAAATACATTACTGTGAAACATACCGGCTTTGGGGACGTAGGAGAAATGGAGCTCTGGACCGTTCACAGAAGACAGTTCATTTACCTCTGAGGAGGTGATGGGTTGCAGGGCCTTGAGTGCTTATGAAGAAAATGCAGCACCTACTCTTCCCATACATGATAAAATTAAGGATGAGGTCTACGAGAACATGATGTGATTTCCATTTCTCCATTTGAGATAATCAAAAGACCAGAGCTTCCAGAAAGTGTCACACTTCCTTCCCAGAAAGACCCTTCCAAACTGGTTCCTCGAAACACTGAAACACAAGCTGTTACTTGTAAGATAGAAACATTTCTCCTGCCTACAACCAAATAAAACGCCTATTTAGTCTTAAGTTAGACATGTGTATTTCCTACTGTGGTCAACAGAGAGAGAAACTCCTGTCGTAAGCCAGACCACTAAGATGGTGGGTTCTCTCCCGAGAGGCCCCACCCTGCCCAGGGTATTCAACTGCTGCATCCCTCCTGCACTCACTGCCCCTTTTGTCTTTCAGCTCCTGGAGTGTCGTTAATTGTCCCACAGCCCAACATCAACGCAACAGTGGCACAAAATATCCTCCTCTCTGTTGAGTACTCCTGTAGAGGCATTGCCACTGTGGAGTGGAAACATGTGTCGAGCTGGGGCACCACCAAAATTGTGGAGTGGAAAAGTGGGAATTACATCAACATATCCACCCTCTATAAGGACAGAGTGACTACTTTTGAAAACGGTTCTATACAGCTTCTGAATGTGGGCATGAGAGATGCTGGCTATTATTTTATCACAGTCACAGAGGAGTATGGAACCAACACCTACGGCACCATCGTACTCAATGTTTACGGTATGAACATCATGGTAGTTCTTAGCCTTACCCTGTGTTTAAACACTAACCTGCTCATAAGCAGTTTTGTAACTATGCATTTCTGCCCTCTTTGCAGAGATTATCTATGAAGATTTACATTTCGTAGCGGTTCTCTTTGCATTTCTTGCTGCAGTATCTGCCATTTTGATCTGCTTCATGTGGCTGTGTAACAAATCCCTGTACCTATTCCAGAAGAAGACACATAAGCTAACAGGTATGTAAGAATGCAGCCAAGATACACGTTTTTCCAATCTAAATTCTGAGAAATTTGAGAAACTCGGTCATGACAAAACTGGAAGCGCCTGGCTAAGTCATCCTGTTTAACTCTTTACTAACACAAGAAACTGAATAACAGGTATTGAATTGAGAAAGATCCACAGGACTTATATCAGAAACCATAGAACGTTTCCCTACATTGTTAGCTGCTGCTGCTTTTTCACAGTGGACACAAAGCTCATGAGCTTCTGTAGCTACTGAAAATATTCTTACCATGCCAGAATACAGAGTTTGGGTTAAGCCTCTCCTTCCTCCAGTTGAAGCCAATGTTCCTATACAGCAAGAGTTCTCCAGAGTCTGAATTCAGTGCACTCCTTGGCAGACCTCAGGAATACTACAGTTCTGGAGACTTGCTCTGTCCTCATCCAGAACAGGATCCAATGACTGACGTCTCAGTCCCACCTTAGGAGAGCCCTCCTTTGGAAGTCCTGGAGCCCTGTGGACTTCGTTCACTTTTCACAGTGCTTTTAGTCTTTGTACTCAACAAGTAGTGTCACATTCAAGGTTTTGAGGGACTTATTATGTGGTCAAATATTTTGAAAAGATGCACTTAAAACCAAATTCTAGACGAGTAAACTGGAGTTAATATTAAAAATGTCTCAGCTATTAACATGGAGTTGTTAATTTTGGAATGCTGACCTTCCCATCCATTTCTCAATCAATAATTTCATGCTTTCATTTGCAGCAAGTACAACCGAAGAAATTGAATTGGAAACCATTGAGTGTTAGCCAAGGTCTCTTTTATAACAAAAATAACAACTCTACCTCAGGAGAAAGTATTGGCAAGGAAAGCAAGAAGGAACCTAAAAGGTAAAGTATTTGTGACTACCATAGAAAATTCCTGACTTACTTACAGAGCTCATAGGACCTGAAATCAGCAGTGTCTGATGGAGTTGTTTTGACCTGTTACGATTTCGGCTCTGCTAGTCAGAGCACGTGTTCATGGCTGAGCACAAACACATTTTTGTGGCTAACTAATAAAATCCACAGCCTCTGCCACTCCTAAAAACAACCGATCAACGATATCAACCTGTAAGGAAATGATAGTGCTCCTGAAGGACACTCGCATTTTGGCTACAGCAAGTCCCCTGTTATAGACAGAACAGCCATTAGGATAGCTCTACATAATACATTCAATGCCTAATTACAATATTGCATTAAAAAATTAACTGCAAGGATTTCATCCTATTTATTATGCATATGCTGCTACTTTCAGTCATAAGGAATTTCCTGAAGCTCTGAACACAAACTGTAATTCTCTCTCAGTCAAAACTGACATTGAAATAATGCCAAGATGGTCAAAGTTCCACTGCCTATGCTTCCAATTGTTTACACTGCCCCGGGACATAAACACACATTTTATGACATTACTAGGAAAGGCTGTTAAACAAGGAACTGTGCACAGGCACTGAAGATGATGCTGTCTGAAATGACTGGAAGATAAAAAACTGACCCCACACCAGTGGAGTGGCAAAACACTAAAAATGTAGGAGACTGAGGGCTAGTCTGTGTCTACAGATGCCACGTGGCTTTTTGAGCTTAACTGCTGCTACTGCCTCTTCCACACTTCAGCTCACTTGCCTCATAAAGCTTTTACAAGTCATAGAATCATAGAATTGTTTGAGTTGGAAGGGACCTTTCAAGGCCATCTGGTCCAACTCACCTGCAGTGAAGAGGGACACCTACAGCTCGATGAGGTGCTCAGAGCCCCCATCCAGTCTGACCTTGAGCGTCTCCAGTCATGGGGCATCCACCACCTCTCTGGGGTGACAGTTCCCCTCTTCTCAAGGACAGCTGTGCTCAGCAGCTGAGGTACCGCAGGTTTGATCCATGAAAACAAAGAATTTCCTATCAAGTGCCTAACAGTGCAGATAGGAGCCAGAAGAGCTTTTTCCAAAGCACTTGGAACACAACACTTGAGAAAAGTCAGCCCCAGACTGAACTGGCCATCTGCAGTGCAAAGGGCCTTACACCCACTCATAAATTCAGGTGTTAGATTCAGCCGGTTGCTCCTTCCTGCATCCAGGAAGTAAGAAACTGAAAAATAAATGAAAATCCCAGATAAAACAGCTCAGCAAAAGAACAATTTGTTCCAGTTCTTCACACTAAGTATGTATTACCAGTCCTCTGCATGTCTGAGTGAATTAAACTTTGGTGACACAGAAGCTGAAAGCATTCCCTTTAAGTTTGAAGTACTCTGAAAGGTATTCTTGTAGCACACAGAATACTTTCATTTCTTATATCTATTTCCATAGAACTTAAACATGAAGTGACTAGGCTAAGCTGAGCACATAGCTAGAATTGCTTAGAAAATATAAGTGCAGCTGACATTTAAAACCATTTATTGCCTACTAACATTTTCTGGAATAAATGTGACAAGTCAGAAAATATATGCAGGCATGAATGCCCTGACTCGAAAGTTGGAATGAAGTTGTCAGTGACCACTGAATACCCTTAAAATGTAGATGCACCATAAAAGCAAAGAGAAGTTTCCAGTTAGCACAGCACAGCACTGCAGAGAAGGACCTGGGGGTCCTGGTGGATGAAAAACTTAACATGAGCCAGCAGTGTGCTCTTCAGGTCAGAAAGCAAATGGCATTCTGGGCTCCATCAGAAGAGAGGTGGCCAGCAGGGACAGGGAGGTGACTGTCCCTCTCTGCTCTGAATTTCCGAGACCCCATCTGGAGAATTGTGTCCATCCAGGTCTGGGGCCCCCAATACAAGAAACAGGGAGCTGTTGGAGAGGGTCCAGAGGAGGTCCACAAAGATGATCAGAGGGCTGGAGCACCCCCCCCTATGAAGAGGGACTGAGGGAGCTGGGCTTGTTGAGCTTGGAGAAGAGAAGGCTGCAGAGCAACATCACTGCAGCCTTTCAGTACCTAAAGGATCTTCCTTTACAAGCAGGAGGGGAGTCAATTCTTTGAAAGGGTAGATAACACGAGGACAAGGGGAAATGGTTTTAAGTTGAAAGAGGAAAGATTTAGGTTGGATGTCAGGGGGAAGTTCTTTATATGAGTGGTGAGGTGCTGGAACAGGCTGCCCAGAGAGGTTGTGGATGACCCATCCATGGAAGTGTTCAAGGCCAGATTGGATGGGGCCCTGGGCAGCCTGGTCTAGTATTGAATGTGGAGGTTGGTGGCCCTGCCTGCAGCAGGAGGGTTGGAGCTTCATGATCCTTGAGGTCCCTTCCAACCCAAGCCATTCTATGATGCCATGACTCATAGTTTGAGCTCTCAGCTTGGTGAAAGATAAAGCAGCATCATCTACCCAGCCTTGGATATTGATGCTTGCAGGTAGTGATAACCTAGGGCAACAAGGGGGGATTCAAAGACTATTCAGTGACAACACACAGTAACTAGACTACGCGCTGCTTTTCTCTTTGACAACTCCTTGCTGAAAAATTTTATCTGAATTTTATAATGTTCACAGGTGCAGTAACAAAATATTCTGTGAAACTGGTATTTGTCAACACACATTGCTTATTGCAATATTTGACGTAAAGAATGTGAGGATAAAATGCCTGTGGCAGCCCATTGCTACACAGGGGGTGACTGAATATTTCACTGCAAGCTGTTAAAAAAGTGCAAGTTTAGAAATTAATAGCAATTCATATTCCACTTACTAACTGCAAGCAAAACTGCAGCAAAAGCAGTTAGAAGATATTTAGAAGATTCCAAGTGATCAAAGAAATCAATACATTTTGCATTTAAACTGTAATTAAAGAGACACCCAAGCTCACAAGATTGCTTTTGGTAATCAAGTATAACGTTCTTAGTCCTCTATCAATGCATCCATCTCGTGTTTAAAGACACACTGCTAAGAGCTCCAAGTCTGTCTCTCAATTTAGAGGTCATATCAGCCTGTTTTCCACCCATACTGAATACTCACGGACTCCTCTTTTAAAAGGCATTCTGCAGGCTCCTAACCACGTGGCGTTGTTTTCTTTTTTACTAACAACCAAGCCTGAAAGTCTAAACAACTTTCTGTGCTCGTAACGTGCTTGCACTTCTGAGACAAGATAAACGATCCCTCTGCATCCTTCTTTTTTTCCCCAGAAGGAAACAAATCCTGCAAACGTGACACCTTAATAGCTCCAAAGTGATTATTTGGTAATGAAGTGCTTCTTTGACAAACAGGGCACTGCTCCATGCAGACTTGTCAGTTTAGGTTGAAAACAGTGAAGTATACAGATTATTTGTTTCATACCTACATCCGATTCTGAGTGAGATTTGTTGTGCTGCCAAGAGTCAAAACAGCTTCACTGCAGTCAGGTGCACGACATGCATCAGGCTGGGAGCTGCACTGCCACCCTCTGTTCAGTAAGGAGTAAAACCCCACCTGCTAGCCAAGCAATATGGAAACAGGCATCACAGCTGTTGTGATTCACCCAGCTCCAGATGATCAAGGGACCTGTGTGCTACTTTCAACTATTATTTTTTCAATTTCAAGCATTATCCAAGACACCTTATGAGAAATACCTTTCACTCCCACAGTCCAGTTGCACAGAAGTAAGAACTTCAAGGAACTGAAATAACAGTATGTTCCACAATGGAAAATTTCAACACAGTATAATGGCTGCTTTGGATACACACTAAACAGCAGCTTGCCACAAGCAATTGCTTAATAGGTATTTCTAACAGCTATTCCATATTGCTCAAGAACATAGCAAAATAACAACTGTCACTACAGAAATACGACGGTTTAATTCAAGCATGTTCTATGTGCAAAACGTTCTCTTCTATATACGTACGTATACACACACCTTGTAACACAATAGGGATGAAAGTCTTAACCAGCTTTACACAGACCATTTTCAAAAAGACCTGTAGCCATTAATGACAAAACAAAAGGAAAACTGGGCAAAACTTCAGTAGAAACATCAAGGCAGCTATAATTACAGCAAAGAAAGAGAAAGAAACAAAATTATCTCTTTAAGACCTCAACGGAGCTGACCTCTATGAGAATACTATCATTGTTCCAAATGGCAGTGAATGCCAGGGCAGAAAAAAAAAGAACAGGATGACTACGGAGATCCAAGGCTTACGGCATGAGTTACCTGCTCTGCTCCCAGCCTGTTCTTTCTAGACATGAATTTACACAGAAAAAGTTACACAAAAATTCAAACTGGCAGGAGAATTTTACACACAGGTAAAGTTCATTTCCTCTACATCCAGAAATTGCAAGCAAAGGAACATATACTGCATTAAGTCATCTACAGCCACGTCACAAGCTGTGACTTTATAACACTACCGTGCCTCTCCACAAGAAATTCAGTGGGTGACCCAGAGCCACAGCAGTGCCGTGCAGAGGTATTCCATCAACCCCCAAGCCAGGAACATCACACACTGAAGATCTGTTGACTAAATCTCAGAATTTTCTTTTCTCAGAAACATTTGTAAAAATCTATTCAGCAAAAGCAGAGGCTGTAAAGGAAAGGGTGTCATTTTGAGCAGGCTCCTTTCGTACAGCAAAGGGCTCCTGAATTTCATTTCATAAACAAAAACCACATCAGTCACTCAGGTGCGTTGGTCTAGGTAGAGCAGCCTGCAAAGGTACAGCTGAAAGCTTTTTGAAGAAGTTGTATTCTACACATCATTGATAATGCTTTATTATAAACCCCCCAACAGATGCGTCTGTACAGGAAATAAATTTGGTTTTGTTTTCTTGTATAGCCCCACAGGCTGCATTATCCTTTGTTGCACAGGCAGCACAGCAACGACTCAAAGCCCCCACGAAGAGACTGAGAGGTTATCAGCACGGAGTTAGGGCTGCCATGAGCAGCTCCATTTTATACACGAAGTTGCGCCCTTCCATTTTATTCCACTGGACTTCCTTGAAGGGCCCTCGAAGGTGGTTCCATTTGTTGTCCTGCAGTACGTCGCCTTTGGGGAGATCTTTGCACTGACTCCGTGGAAACTGAACCATAACTTTGCTGCCACTTTCAGGACCATTACGTACTGTGATGAACAAAGATTTTATGAGTATTTTTACACATTAGAAGTTCCTCGTGTTAAATATCCTTCCTCAGGTATGCAGTACATTATTGTTTAATCAATTCCAAACACGCTGGAAACAAATGACAAATTGCCTTACGTACATTTATGCTGTAAAAGCTGTTTCTTTTGATTTGTTCTCACTGGTTTCATACTTTTTCCTCTACAGTTTTTATGTCGGCACTGCTCTTTGCTAAAGCAAACCAAAGAAACATTTGACAAACAATCCAGAGAATACACCTTACACGTGAACTGCGAGGAAAAATAGCCTTAATGATATCAAGTTGTTGGGTGTTTTTTTTTTTCCCCCCACTTAATTCTTATCTCTAATGTGACCCCCAGCATTCTATTCCAAAAAAGTACATTTTAATTCTCATGAGCTGCATCTATTAAATATTTATTTCTATTGGATATCTCTCAAATGGAGAGGAATGAAGTCAGGACTGCTGTTATCATCAAACTGCAAGGCTGGTGGAGAGAGGGTGGTATTCTCTACGTCTTGGTGACAGGTTTTTTGCTTGTGTTTCTTCAGTGTTTTTATTTTGTTTTCTTTTGGTGGTGGTGGGCTCATTATTTGGTGGTGGTGGGCTCATTATTTGGTTAAGCAGGTAACACTCAGTTTTCCCAAACATTACACTTCTGGCAGTGGGTCAAAACTGCTGTATGACCACTTCAGATCTGGGAAGCATAGGTGGACACACACCTTATGTACCAACCAAAACTAACGCATGTGGATCCAGAAGCTACCTCAGCTGCCAGTTCTTTGCCTACGAAAGGTAATCTTCAAAATGTAGAACGGATGAGGGGGAAAGGTACCTTCATCTCGGCCAATCCCCTGGCACAAAGCAAGGTCTTCAAGAGCAGGTTGTTCAGAACAATTTCCAGTCAGGCTTTGAGTATTTCCAAGGATGGAAGCTCCACAGCCTCTTCGGGCAACCGGGGTCTGACCATCCTCACAGTGAAAGTGACTATTCTAATTAAATGAAATCTCCTTATATCAGTCTGTGCCCATGGCTGGGTGCCACTGAAAAGAGCCTGGCTTCATTCTCACTGCACTTGCCCTCCAGGTATTTATGGACATTAATGATGGCACCCCTCAGCCTCCTCCATGCTGAACAGTCCTAACTCCCTCAGCCCTTCCTCACAGGAGAGGTGCTCCAGTCTCTAAATGGTCCTTGTGGCTGTTTGTTGGAATCGTTCCAGCACATCCATGCCTCTCCTGTACTAGAGAACTCAGCACTGGATGCAGGACTCCAGCTGTGGCCTTACCAGTGCTAAGCAGAAGGGAAAGATCCCTTCCTTCAACCTACCAGCAAGGCTCTGTGTGATGCAGTATAGGAAGCTGCTGGCCTTTGTCACAAGGACATATTCTGGCACTCATGGGCAGCCTGCAGGTGTCTGGGCTTGTTCCTCCCCATGTGCAGGACTCAGCACTGCCCTTTACTGAACACCCTGAGGTTCCTGTCAGTCCAGTTCTCAACGCGTTCAAGTCTCTTAGGATGGCAGCACACACATTATCACCATCAACTACTTCTCATTTTTGCGTCACCAGCAAACCTGCCCCAACATCCAGTTGCTCTAAGCAGCCGTGGTGCCAGTACTGAACTCTGGAGTACACCACACCTGTGGCAACCAGCTGGATTTTGTGGCTGAGGATCACAACTTTTTAAGCCCGGCCTTTCAGCCAGCCTAGCTTCTATTCCATCACCGCCAATCAAGGGGGATGTTGGCGTACAGTCTCAAAAGCCCTGCTAAAATATAAAACATCCACTGTTCTCCCCTCACTTACTCAGTTAGTTATCTCACTGTAAAAAGCTTTTTGGTCTGATTAAGCGTAATTTCCCCTTCATAAATTGATGTCAGCTACTCCCAATCACGTTATGTCCTTAACATGTTTGGAAACTGCCGCGTTTTTTTTTTACCCTCTTGTCTTCTTAGTAACTGCAGCAAGGCTGACCACATTGTAGTTTCCTATTCTTCTTCTTAAATATGTGACACAGGCCTTCTTTTAGTGTTCAGGAATCTCTCCTGATCAACTTGATGATCCATTAAAGGTCAAGAGTGGATTTACAGTGACATTAACCAGGTTCCCCAGCGCTCAGACGCATCCTATATCATTCTTTGTTCTAGATTCACAGAATCATCATTTAACCTCAGTACGGAGGGTCAAGTTAAGTCTGTGATCCAAGTCATGGGGACGTGTGATTCCTGAAGGTCAGTCTTAAGACCAAAGGAAAGAAGACATCAGGTACCCTAGCCTTCTCCATGTCCGGAGCTACCAGGTCCTGTCCCCACTTGGCAGCAGGCCCACACTTTCCCTTGGCTTTCTTTTGCTGCTGACATTGATTGAAGCTCTTCTTGTTGCTCTTTATGTCCCACACCAAATTCAATCCCAGATGTACTTTCCCAGATGCTTTCCTACTCCCATCCCTGAATTCTTGAGCAGTATCTCTATCATACTCTCAGGTCACCTGCTCTTATCTGTTGTGGCTTTTTACATCTTGAGTTGAATCATGAACTCCCTGTTCATCCATGCAGATCTTCTGCCACCTCTGCACAACTTCATGCACATGCAAATGATTATTCTTGACCTGAAAGAGGTGATCTTTGGAAGAAAAATCTCTTCTGGACCCCTGTCTCTCCACAGAACAGCAGCCCAGGTGATTCATCCAAGCAGATCCCTATAGAGAACTCTGCGCTCCACAAGTCCGGGGCTGTGATCCTGTTTGCCTTATTCCCTTCTCTCAAAATCACAATCGTTTCTGCAATCTATTTTTTCTATGCCAGTTCTAAGAACGATTTTCATGCTTGTCTAAGTCAAACCTGGTTTAATAATTAAATGGCTACTTGGCAAAGTACTCATTCTCTTTAGGTGCCAATTCCATACACAAGAGACTGTTCCTACAATATTTTGCTAGAAGTTATCATTGTTCTGTAAAATCCTGGAGACTGATTTTAGAGGAAAACTTAAAAGCCCTTTAGAACTTAAGAATTTTGTACACATTTGAAATAGAAAGTATTACCTGAAATGGCATAGTCTCCATTTGGTGATGCCACAGTTATTGCAGATGCATTGCCAATACTCTCCACTGGCCCCAGGCCAACGTGATTACTGAAGCTGAGCACGTGCCATCCCATAACTTTTGCAAGCTGCTGAACTGCATGTACTTGGTGCTGCGACATCTGAAAGGTGACAAGAGGTTCATCTTCTCACCAGAATTTGCACACCACAAAATGAAATGCAGAGCACCTATGACTGTGGGGTTTTTTGTGTGGTTTTGTTGTTGTTGTTGGGGTTTCTTTTCTTTGTCTGTTTTTGTTCTTTTGGTGGTGGTGGCTGCTTTGGAGTTTGTTGGGTTTTTTTTTAAAACATGTTATACATGTCAGTATAGCACTGCAGGCAGAGGCAACCACTGTATCAAGTACACTACGCAGCCAGATGACTTTTTTAAGCACTGCTTTCAATTAACAAGAAAACCCAACTGTTATGAAAAGGATTTTGAAACATCTTTTCCTGGATAGAGATCTTTGCTGTAAAATATCTAAAACATCTTTGCAAATATGCATTAACTCAAATAAAGGCCGAGGTTCTCTGGCACACGATTATCTCCATTCATGCTCAAGGGCTTTAAGCTTTGAACTTCAACAACTTACAAGTTTAGAAGAAAATGTTTTTCCACATCAAAATGTAACCCTTGTTACAAAGAATAACCTAGCACTGTTAGCAGTTCTCTGAAAAAGTCTAAAAACATGCCTTCATGAAGAGATACCATCAGCAGAATCTGTTTCAACTTGTTCTCTTTGTGTTGTGGAGTTTGATGCAACTGCAACAGGCCAAGCACTGTTATTAAAGACCTGTATTTTGACTATTTACAATGTGTATTAGGGAGACTGTCACTTCTGAACAGAACCAGCAGCTTGCTCCATGCAATTAATGAGCCTCAGTTCAAATATCAGCTGATTTAGTAATGGTTGCTGCAAAGCAGTCATTAACAACACAGCGCTGAAATGACAGTAACTGTGGGCTCATTAAGATCTCTAGACTGGATTTGGTTACAGTAAGCTTAATATATCGAATACCTTATAGCCTGCTCTCACTGGCTTGTTCTGAAGTCAGCAAAAAAGCTATTCCTCTGACAATGAGTATTGATATCAGCACTATTTTTTAATGGAAGGGCAAAAAACCAATTGCTGCTAGAGACCTGGTATTACACTTCAGTAGCAGTTGCTAAATTCGCTATACAAACATACTGGAAAATCCAGTCATCCACCTTTCCACTGGCAGTAACTTCATTTCAAGTTTTCTAATGGTTTCTACATAGATAAAGGTGAGATTCTCACTTCTGTTCCCCAAAATACGAGAAGAAAAGGAAGAACAAAGTATACGAGTATACCTGAGATAAAAGGAAATCCTGCAGTTCTTGCTCTTGATGAGACAGTGTAATAACTCTTCCATCTCTATGCACTACTCTGATTTGTTCAACTCCAATGTTGAGTTGTAGTTGAATGGATCTTTGAAGACAAGATATATATTTATTCAAAATTGATTATAACACCTCAGAAAATAGGAAGTTTGTTCTAACACGGAATTTATCCAATTAATTGATAAGAACTCTAAGATAAGGATTGGGCAAAGCCCGTGGAATACAATAACAACTTCAAACATCTCAATTCCATCATTCACCACAACATCCCCCTCTATACTGCACGACAAATCTATTCCATGGCACATTCCCAGGGCTGGTCCACTGCTTGTTCAAGTCTAGGAACCTCCTGAGGTGCCTCACAGCTCCCTCCCTGCCACCGTGTCCATTTTCTTCCAGAGGACGGGAAAATTTACTAAGGGCTGGAGGGCCACTAAGATGATCAGAGGGCTGGAGCACCTCTCCTATGAAAAAAGGTTGAGTGAACTTGGCTTGTTTAGCTTGGAAAAGAGAAGGCTCCAGGGAGACCTCAATGTGGCCTTCCAATACTTGAAGGGAACATATAGATAGGAAGGGGAACGGCTGTTTATGAGGGTGGATAGGACAAGGGGGAATGGTTTTAAACTGAGACAGGGGAGGCTTAGTTTAGATATTAGGAGGAAGTTTTTCCACAGAGAGGGTGGTAACACACTGGAACAGGTTGCCCAAGGAGGTTGTGGATGCCCCATCCCTGGAGGCATTCAAGGCCAGGCTGGATGTGGCTCTGGGCAGCCTGGTCTGGTGGTTGGCGACCCTGCACATAGCAGGGGGTCGGAACTGGATGATCATTGTGGTCCTTTTCAACCCAGGCCATTCTATGATTCCATGAGAGTTGCAACACACCACATATGTATATGCTGTGCTGCAATGTCAGTTTACAAATGGAAAGATGCACATGCTTTCATACTTACTTGCATATCTGTTCATATCCTTGAGAAGTTATTAGAACTTTAACACTGGATTCATAAACATCATTTATATTTGACCAGTGGGCCTGAATCTGAGGATCCTCAATACGACTAGCCAGACTGTCAATGGTTCGAGCAGTTCTAGAGGAAAAAGACACATTTCACACAAAATTGCTAATTTTATATACACATAATATTGCTAATTTGTGCTGTTATCTTCTTTAAAGGAAACGAGCCAGCGTACTTCAAAATTCTAGTCACAAATTAAGTATGGCCACTTACTGTGTACACTCCACATATATTCTGCAGAAATATTGATGTGGTCTTACTCAGTATCAACTGCACAGCAAAGAACATTAAAAAGGATAACTATCAGCAGCCTCCATCACAGCTGTCACAGACCTCACTAAAAGGAAAAATTCCGTTTTCTCTAGCCAACTGTTGTGTGGTCATACATTGTTATTCTTCTTAGTACTTAAACAGATAAAGAAGTAGAAACCGAACGCTGAAAAAAATGCTGTTTCCCATAGTGGCACATTTCATTACACAGCTCGTGACCCACCTGCGCCTCAGAAAGATGTGTTTTGCCTGTTTTATGATCTTTTCCAGAAGTCCTTCATTTGACTGCAAAGCGCTGATCTCATTTTTATCAAAAGCCTGTGGTCCTGCTAGTCTCATTCTCTTGTGGCCAAAAGGGGCACTTGCTGGATGCGGCATCACCGTGGAGCTCAAAGTTTGCTTGTGACACTGCAAACGATTGTTAAAAGAGAATGTGACCAAAGAACACAACTGCAAGATTCAAAATGCACACTCCAATACACTGCTTCACATCAAATCTTCAAACTGTACCACTGCACATGACTTCACGGCTTGTGGAGCCACGCTCTACGGATAGGAACACTTTCTGGAACACACTTTCTCAACTGCTTAGACATCTGCACTTTCTCTGTTCAGGAAGGGAGCACGTCTCTACCTATTTCCCCAGGTCTTCCCATTCAATTGTATGACAATCTAAAGCACTGAAGCAATAATCAGACTTCGAGTGAAGCAAACTTACTGCAGACATTTATTGTTCTTTTCTCATGGAAGTATAGTCCAAATCAATACTCAATTCATTACGCACCTGACAAACACTAATTACACACAGAGGTAGAAAAGGGAAACTGATGATGAGCTGGACTGAAGAAATCCTTGCATAGCTTTTCCCAAGTGAGCAGCCAGGCTTAAGGTTAGGTTCAGAACTAGTGTTCCATGAAAGCATAGCTGGAACTCCTTAGTCACCAACGCATAGTAAACCAGATCAGCGGGTTGCTTCACAGAAATGGACAGGAATTTACTGGCCTCTAGTGGCCATCTGTTATTACAGCAGTGCAGCGGTGCACGCAAGTCTGAACAAAAGCCAAAAAGAAGCCCCCTCCGATACTGGATCACGAATGCATTACCTCTCTGATAAGTTGATGTAAATTATGTTCCAGAACATAGAGATGATCCTCGGGATTCTGTTTTTCCGAAGCAGACTTCTGTGATTTTTTGTCATTGGAAGAGTGACAGAGAGAAATTGACAGCTGCAAACCTGTGCAAAGCAGGTTTTAAAAGATGGTTAAAAAAAAAATAATAAGGACGTGGTTTCTAAGCAGGCTGTTGAGATTTCATTCTTCACCTTATATAGGCACTGGCTCTACAACCAACATTCACTGTCTCAAAGGAAAAAAATAAAAGTAGAAATCAAACGATGGAGAACACAGCAGCAAAAGCAGCTAATGCTTATTGTTCACTGAAGGCCAACTACTACCTCAACACGTTTATTTCATACCTACCTCTATAACTCAAACCCACACTCACAGGAAAAGAAAGAAAAGAAAAAGGTGTCTTCATAAGTAGTTGTGTATCCCTTGTATGAATTCAGCAGCTCTGCCCCATCTTCATCTTCTCTGACTGTCCCCATTAAAGAGCACCTCCCTTAGTTCTACAGATAACCCAGTAACTCACCTCTAAAGTTTCACCTACATGAAGTAATGATTTATTCAAAGCTCCAAAATGTGTACCTATCATTACAGCTGACAAAACAATGTTAAGTACTACCGACAAAAAAACCCAGTCTGTATAATAAAATACGAGTAAATTAGAAAATGAAGTGTATTAGTTGAATTTTAGTATAATTAGCAAGGAAAATGTTGGGAAACTCTGCTTTTCAAAATCTTTGAAAAAGCAAGGCTAACAGTTTTGGCTTTATTTCCTAAAGAAAAAGTCACATACAACAGAGCTTCAGTCGGTATTTAAGCAAGTAATCCTACCTGGGAAAGGCTGAGAGATGATCTGATTTTTCACAACAATGTGAGGAATTTGTGATTTAATTTGAACAGCTTCTCGTGACAGCTGGGCAAAGATTTCTTTACACAGGAGAACATTCTGTGCAGTCTCCAGTTTCGTCTGCCAGTGCGGAGTACCTGAAAATACAAATTCATGTCTTCAGAAAATTAAAGAGAAGCTGCCTTTTTGTTCAGATACCAGAGATTCTGCAGTAGTTGCCTGAATGTCATCGCTAGAGGAGTAAGGTGGTATTAATGGTTTTAAATTGAGACAGAGGAGGTTTAGGTTAGACATTAGGAGGAATTTTTTCACACAGAGGGTGGTGACGCACTGGAACAGGTTGCCCAAGCAGGTTGTGGATGCCCCATCCCTGGAGGCATTCAAGGCCAGGCTGGATGTGGCTCTGGGCAGCCTGGTCTGGTGGTTGGCGACCCTGCACATAGCAGGGGGTTGGAACTGGATGATCATTGTGGTCCTTTTCAACCCAGGCAATTCTGTGATTCTCCTACAAATTGAGTATTTCTCAGAATTTATTTAGTTTAAATAACAATATTCTTGTCCACTTTTTTAAAGCCTTATGTGAGAATTTTCAAATTAAACATCACCCACAAATCTATTTTGTGAGAACACGTCCAGAAAATAACATACCTGGTTTTGATTTTGGCATGGGTCTTTTGAAGAGATTGACTGTCCCAAGGTCACCGATGTCTGGAGCTTGTTTCTGAATAGAAACCTATGTAGAAAAAGAAAAAACAAAAAAGGTTATCTGAAATTTATTCTTCGTTGCAAGCATGCAAATAGCATAAATACCATGCTATTCCATTAAAGTTTCTGGCAAACCTTTATATAGGCTGATCCTTCTAAATCACTTGGGATTTGAACATCCAAAGGACAGTAATCCTCAGGTATCTTTTTATCCAGGTCAATGTCTGTGTTCTTGATCACCTCAAATGTGCCATGATGAAGGAAAAGAGAACCTAATCAAAGAAGAACAAAGACACATATAGCAGAATCCTAAAATCATCTGGGTTGGAAAAGACCTTCAAAATTATCAAGTGTAGCCATCCATCTGATCTACCAGGTCCCATCACTAAACTATGTCCCTTGGTACATGTCCACACACCTATTACATATCTCCAGATGGAGACATCACCGCCTCCCTGGGCAGCCCTTTCCAACCTTAACTACCCAATCCATGAAAAAACTCTTCTCAGTTTCCAATCTAACTTCTCCTGACACAACTTGAGACCATTTCCTTGCATCCTATCACTTGTCACCTGAGAAAAGAGATCAACACTCTCCTTGCTGTAATCTCCTTCCTTTCTCTTTCCAGGTAGTTGTAGGGAGCGCTGAGGTTTCCCCTCAACCTTCTATTCTCCAGACTACACGAGCCCACCTCCCTCAGCCACTCATAATTCATTTTTTAGTCCCTCTGCTTCGTTACTCTTTGCACGCATCTGATCAACTCCATCTCTTTCTTGTAGTGAAGGGCCCAAAACTGAACCCAGTACTCAAGGTATGGTCTCACCAATGCTGCACGGAAGGGGACAATCCTTTCCCCAGCCCTGCTGACTGCTCTATTTCTGATGCAGGCCAGGATGCCATGGGCCTTCTTAGCCACCTAGGCACACTGCTGGCTCATGTTCAGCTGCCTTCTAACCAGCATCCCAGGCCCTTTTCTGCCAAGCAGCTTCCCAGACAGTCTTCCCCATGCCTGTATTACTGCAGAGAGTTTGATGTGACCAAGAACAGCACCTGCCATACAGCCTTGTTGAGACTCAAGGAGAGTCATAGCCACAGCTTAATCATTAACAAAAGAAGAACAGCTCTCAATCTCTTTCTCCACCTTCACTACTATGACACATGCCCAAAACAACCAGTTTAGATGCCTGCTTTACACCTACACCTCAGAGACAGTGATGCAATTCATATAATAACGTATTACTATTCATAATTCACGCATAACGCATATAATAACGCATATGCTCAGCATCAATTCTCAGAAATTACAATGGAAGTAATGAATCTGAGTCCAGAGAAATATAAACGATACTCCTCAATTTTAAAAAACCCTGCACAGATCTTTTGTCTACAAGGCCTGCTTGTCAGCAGATCACTTCTCAGCCAATATAGAACTGTTCTGTAAACGATCTTTTCTAAAACTCTTCTCACCTTTAAAATCACTTTCTAGGTTAAGGATTGTGGGATGTTTTCCCTGATAATAAAACAAGCGTCTAAAACAATTCTGTCTCATAATTATGCGTTATTAACTGATATGTATTATTAAAGATACTCCATCTGGGTTTTTTTTCAGCTTAAAACACTCCTTGTAAAATCTAAATATTCATTTCTGGGTAAAAACAAAACCCCCTACTGCATACCTGCACTTCTGTAGCTCAGATCACCAAGAATTTTATCTCCTACTTTTCTCAGCTTCCAGTGTTGTCTCAGTCTTAGTAGTTCTGAGTTGAAGTCTCTTTGTCGCTTATTTTCCTGGTTTTCTGCAACTGATTTGGATAATCTTTCCGCTCCTTTTAGCAGGATCTGAGCTGCACCCGCTAATGACTTCTTTTTTGAAATCAGCTGTAGAAACTGAGGATTCTAGGAGGAAAATAAAACCCAATAAACGTGTCATAGTTTCTGCTGGGACAGAGTTGATTTTCTTAACAGCGTCTGGTACGATGCTGCGTTTTGGCTGTGGGAAAGAAACAGTGTTGATGATACACCAATGTTTTAGCTGTTGCTGAGCAGCATTCAACAGAGCCAACGATGTTTCAGCTTCTGACACTGTGCTGACAGTAAGGGAGCTTTTGCGGGACGCTGAGTAGAATTACTGTCACGTCAGTATTATATGGCCACAAGAAGCACTTTGATTTACAACTCCAAGAAGCCTCTGAGCCCTCCCACTTATCCATACAGCACAGCACAAAGGCACCATGTGGAATGCTACCAGATTTTCTATTTATCACTCACACAAAAAAGCCTCAGTATAACAAAACCTTCAGTACAAACATTCAGGAGATGCACAAGCTACAACGTACCTGTTTGGGAGGAGGAGGATCCTGCACCACTGGATCCAGAGTCATGAACTTTTTATCCTTAACGATGCTGAGGACATCATACAGCACACACATTTCAGTCAGGGCACTCCTTAAGTTGTTCCTCACGGAGTCCCAAGGCCAGAGGGATGGCTGAAACTTCACCAACCCTGAAAACAAAACAAATACAGACATAATGTATGTTTTGAGAACGAGTCTTACACCCCATCTTTTTACAAACCTATCACAAAAGCATAAGACACAATGTGATTTATGGATTTATCTCCCTTTTACCAAGGTATTTCCTAGGCCTCTGTCAGCAGTATTTAAGAAACATTTGAGTCAGAAGGGACCTTTAAAGGCCATCTAGACCAACTGCCCTGAAACGAACAGGGACCCCTACAGCTACAACACATTGCTCAGAGCCCTGTCCAGTCTGATCTAGAGGTCTCCAGAGACATCTCCATCTCCCTGGGCAACCTGTTACAGTGCCTCACCATTCTTATTGTAGAAAAACTTCTTTCTTATACCCAGTCTAAATTTCACTCTTTAAGTTTGAAACCACTTTCCCTTGTCCTGTCAAAACAGACCCTGCCCCTTTTCATGCCCCCTTTCAGATACTGAAAGGCCGCTCTCAGGTCTCCCCACAGCCTTCTCTTCTCCAGGCTGAACAGCCCCAGCTCTCTCAGCCTGTCCTCATAGGAGAGATGCTCCATCCCTTGGATCATTTTGTGGCCCTTCTATGGATGTGCTCCAACAGCTCCATGTCTCTCCCATACTGAGGACTTCTCACCCGGATGCAGCGCTCCAGGTGAGGCCTCACAGTGCAGAGCAGAGGAGCAGGATCACCTTCCTCACCCTGCTGGCCGTGCTGCTCTGACTGCAGCCCAGGATGCGTTTGACTCTCTGGCCTGCTAGGACACACTGCTGGCTCATGTCTAGGTTGCCATCCACCAGTGCCCTCAAGCCCCTTCCAGCAGGGCTGTGCTCTATCCTTTCATCCCCCAGCTTGCAGGAATAGCAGCGTCTGCCATGTCGCAGGTGCAGACCTTACACTACGCTGCGGTAAACCCTACGAGGCACTCCCGGCCCGGCCCCGGGGACTCGCTCGCCGGGGACGCACAGAGCAGCGCCGGGGGCTGCAGGCCACGCAGCTCCGCCCAGAAGGCCTCCAGCAGCCACATCACCCGGCCCGGCCGCTCCTCACCTTCCTCATCCTCCGCCTCGCTCGGCTCGGCCCAGGCGCGGCCCGCCGAGCCCGGCTCGTCCTCCTCGGAGCCGGAGCCCTGGCTGAAGTCGATGCGCTGCGCCAGGCGCGCCAGATTCTGGGACATGGAGAGGGGCTGCAGGTAGGTCTCGCTGCCATCCAGCCCCACCTCCTGCACCTGTTTCTCGCACGCCGACTCGATGCTGATGCGCACCGCCGGCACGCCCGCCATCTTGGTGCGCCCTCCTTACCTCCTACGGGTGCCCGGCGGAGCCGCGAGCCGAGCGCGCTCGGCTGTTTCCGGAAGCGGCGCTCGGGCGGGGCCGGCTTCCACGGGAACGCGCTCAGCGCGGCAGCGCGCCTCGGCCGCGACCCCAAGCGCGTTGCAGGCGCTTTGCCAGCGTTACTCGTGGTTCGAAGTGGGTTTGTTTTGCATTCTAAAGGCAAAATCACGTCTCGTTCCACGTCGCCAGCAACAATCGCACAGGAAAAGCCACCAAACAATGAGAAAAGTACAGCATGAGTAACGTTTAGTGAAATTACAGCTCAAATTCAGCCATAACCCCTTCAGTGACAACTCCGATTTTCTCCCTTGAACAGGCGTGAAAAGTTGGCAGTTTATTGCCGGCGCATTTGCTCCTGGCTTTGATCACTGTGCATATCTAAAAGTGTTACAAAAATCAGCATTTTTACTCAGTAAGACACAACCTCGGCATCCCTCCTGCGGGCGGCTCAGTCCCGTCCCACAGTGTGGGTCTCCTTGGGCCGGTCGATGCGGAAGAGCAGCTCGGCGGGCACCAAATAGGCGCGGTACTGCACGGCGTCCGGCGTGGTGTCGGCGTGGTAGTGGCCGCCCTCCCCGTGCTGGCTGAAGCAGTGCGTGTGCTCCAGGCGCAGGTCGAAGCCCTGCGGGCAGAGAAAGGCCCCTCAGTACGCGCAGGGTCTCTCTAGTTGGCGTTTGCACTGAGGGCAAAGGACGCTGCAGCCATGAAGCACTGAAAACATGCAGGATGTACGTGCAGCTACTAAGAAAAACGAAGAGCAGCTGTGCGAATCTGCACCGCGGGACAGTGTAGAGAAAAGAATTTAGAAAGCCTGTCAGACCTCAACTTTTGGTGTTAATCGCTCAGAGATTTCCTTCTTTTAAGTTGGGATTCAATCAAGCGATCACAGCAATGAATTACAGACTAGAAATACAGAATCATTAAGGCTGGAAAAGACCTCTCAGATCCTTTCATCCAACCGCTGACCCATCGCTACCGTGCCGCTAAACCACGTCCCTCAGTGCCACAGCTACACGTTTCTTGAACACCTCCAGGAATGGTGACTCCACCACCTCCCTGGGCAAGGAGGAAGGAAACCATACTGGGAAGCAGAACCCCTTTGTAGCTAATCCCAGAGAAACACTCGCATGAAAAAAAGGCTGAGGGAACTGAGGTTGTTTAGCTTGGAGAAGGGAAGGCTCTGGGCAGACCTCAATGGCATGCAGCCCAGGCTGCCCAGGGAGCTGTGGGTGCCCCATCTCTGGAGGTGCTCAAGGCCAGGTTGGATGGGGCCCTCAGAAGTCTGACCTAGGGGGTGGTAACCCTGCCCAAGGAAGGGGGTTGGGAACTGGATGGTCTTTCAGGTCCCTTCCAAGCCAAACCATTCCATGATTCTATGAAACAGAACAATTCATTCACCGATTAAAACCATTTTCCACTGGTGTCTCTAATGACACTCGAGTATTTCCAAAAACAGCCTCTGCTGAATGCTGTCGAGCTGTCAGAGGACACAGACAGGAATAACCCAGCTGCATCCACCACACAAGTCATGTTGGTTCTGAGTGGATCAGCTGTCCGCAGCTGTTTTCCAAGTAATGTTCAACAGATTCTAGGAAGATGTGTCTTGGCAACTTTTGGTTGTGTACATCTCACCACTGGGTGCATTCAAGCCAACAACATGTTTCATTTAACTCTGGAAAACTGTTTTTCTAATTGTAAGTAACAGTGCAGTCATAAATGATAAAACAGTTGTTTTTACGTATGGTTTCCTGGTTACTTTTGAACAATGTCTTCCTAAAGGTGAACATCTCAATGGCTTTTCAAACTAGATTGCTTTCTATCCTGAATTGCTTACTGCTGATTTCAGTGCTTGTGAAAGATATGAGGTATCTTTTCAGCATGAGGATTTGCAGGCTTTAATTTGTGTCTGCAATTGAGACTCATGCTGCAGACATTTTGACACAGCATCGTTGAAGACAGTTCCTGTGACAGTGAGCAACATAAGCATGTGACTGACCAAGCTGCCCTGCTCTTCACATTCTTCCTGATGTGGTCAGCTGTGAATACAAACTGCTGATAAGTTTGGGATGCAAACACTTGCACATAGCAAGTGTAACAGAACCACTTAGGTAAATCCACTATGAATACTCACTACATTCCAGAACTGGTTGGCCACGTCTCAACTGAAACCAATGACAAAAATGAGAGGCTTGTATTTTATCACACTCCCTCTGAAAGCTTTTAAGACAGCATACACACACTTCTGTTCTTAAAGGGAAAATCACATCCACTACAAAACTCATTACAAGACTCAGTTTATACTTAGGAATGTGGAGAAGACTCACTGGATCTCTTGAAACGATTACTGGCTGACAAATCAGTGGAGCCTTCATTTCAAAGAATTTGAGCCAGTTATTCACATCCTCATCAGTGTTCAGAGGACAGGCAGAAAATTCCGGAGGCTACAGTAAAAGCAAAAGCTTTAAGTAAGATAAAGATACCCACATCAAGGCATTTCTTCTATCAACTTTCCTTCACCTTCCTCCTCCCCACTATTCGGTTCAAGTTTGTTCTTCCCTTCTAGAAGCCCATTACTCTGTTTCTGCCAGAAATGGAAGCGACCAGAATATTGCTTCTTTCATTGCAGATACCTGGTTGGACAACTACTGAAGTGATGATTTTCCTCCTGGTATTTTAGAAGCTCAGTTCTTTTTTAAAAAAGAAATGTTTATTACTTTCTGTAAGTATCATCTCAGTGTATTGTATTTTATTTCACTTTACACCCGCCATACCATTCCTTCACTAGCTGCCCATGGATTTTAGAAGAAAAGATCAAAGAAGTAAGGTCAACTAAGACAGCATCATTACTTTTGTTACATCAGTTTTGTAGGATTTGCTTCTTACTTTAATACAGTGCTTATCCTAAGAGTTTACACAAATTTATAAGAATACAAAAAGAAGTCGAGACAGTACGAAATTAAACCTTGATTTATAGTTCTGCTTTAAGAATGATAAAAAAAGTTATATGAATTGGGAGCAACTTACCATAATGTGAATTTTTGCTTTTCCCTTCTGAATGATAAACGTACCACCCATCCCAACTGGCTTTTCTCCATAGTGTTTCTCTAAAATTTGTCTTAGACAAGACACAAAGTTCAGCTCCCCGGTTCTTCCATTGGCTTTCACTTCAATAACCTGGAGGATAAAGCGATTTCATCACTGTTGTCTCCTACAGCAATGGTCTGCAAAGGTCTGTAAAAGCTGTTCCGAAACTCTCCCACGCTTATAACCCAAGATTACTTTTCCAAAGCATGAATTTCCCCCAGAACTGCTGCTCCACATCCTTCCAGTACTGGATCCAACTTTGTTTCTGACTTTCTGTTCAACACTAACTTCACCTGTGAAGGATATTGAGTCAGTTACTCGCACACAAAACAATCGTACAGGTAACTCCCTTCCATCCATGGACTGACTGCCTTCAGCTCTGTTGTAAGTTCTTGGAAAAAGACTGTTCGGTTTCCATGCAATAATCTGGTTTTTGGCTGCTCTGCCAGCACTGCTTTGTGCCAGCTGTGTTGAGGGTAAAGCTTCTACAAAAAAACCTAAGATTTTGTAAACTGTTTCTGTGCACAAATCAATCATTGTACAACAATAACCTTAAGTCACTGTATGTCTGGATTGGATTTGAATGGATGATTTATGAGGGAAAAGTTTATTACTTATTCCTCAACATTTTATACACCTCTCTGTATCCAGCAATTCCACTCATTCACCAGCCACGGCTTCTCACATTTGGATATTTCTCTCATGGAATTGCTCTTTTACTGTAATCACAGAAATGTGATTTAGGAATATTGAAAGATGAATTTCCCCGCAGCCACAAGGTTCTACAAGAGATGTCACCTTTGATCCAAGTACGCACCTTACCAGGCTGGCCCTCGCTGGCATAAAGGTTGGCCAACAGCCCAAATTCACAGTCCGAGTATTTACTGCTATACTTTTCAAGCAGGCATCCTTTATCTGCAGGATTTATCTGAGCAACGTAGCTCCCATTTACAGCAGGCTTTTTTTCATTCTTAGTTTGCACAATAGGGATAAGCTGAGACAAAGAACAGTAAGTAAGAGTCGGTATAACAAACGTAACTAACACATATGCAGTTTAAGCTTTGGACTATGTGGTTCATGAGCTTTTGGCATGACAAGTGTTTATTAAATGATCACTTTGTTGTAAGTAGGAAGCATCGAGCATGATACCACTCTGCTACTTTGATATTTCAATTAAATCATTGAGAACCATCACATTTATAGCTACTGACCTCAGCATTTACACCAAGAACCCTAGATGAAGCAGCCCCAGCTCCAAGAATGAAAGCTCCAGGAAGCTCTATGTCTTTTGCAACAGTATTTAGATCATAAACCTGCAAAGGAGACACAAGTGTGATTGTGGTGTGGTGCTGTGGTCTGGAGTAGTCGTTCTCAAATTGCCACTGTAACCCCTGGGTACATTCACAACACTCTCATTAGTATTTCAGATAGATAGGATGAATACAGCACCCAAGTCTAAACAGCGCAACATTTGATAGTAATAGAATGGATACATCCCTACCTGTTTTCCTGAGAGGGAAGGTCTGTGTGTATGTTCCCCTGCCATTTTACCCAAAAACTGAACTACTGTTTTTATTGAAAGTTATATTTGTATAACATAAAAAGCACAACATACAAGACAGATGGGGCTGGGTGTCAGAAAGGAGGCGCGATATTCTTGGAAAAGGACAGGAATGTCAATCTACTGTTGACTTGAAAACACAAATACAGCCAATTGTTACCAAGAAGCATGACTTGAAATCACTGCCACACAACAAGCCATTTATAAACATGCAGACAAGCTCCTCTAGTTCCTTCCATGGCTCCCGTCACAAATCACATACTTTCAATACTGTCCAGTACTTGTGGACAAGAGAAGATAAACCATCAGCCAGCATATGATATTTTCGCTAAGATGTGTAAGACTTCCTGACATGGTCCATGTTTAATATACATCAGAATCAACCTTAAAAAACACGGAAAACTCTTTCACAAGTGGAATCATCTGTTAGTCCTGGGTTTTGATTTTATTTCAACAAGATACTGCTTTTCTATTAACAAATGAATTTAAATGCCATAGCTACAGGAAACAAAAACCACACACAACAACTCACTTTTTCTTTCTGTGCAAGTGGTATGAGGTATGGAACACCTCCCACATCTGCTATTCTAGGCTTTCCACAGATTCCTGGAAGAATACAGTGAGTTAGTTAATACAGTGTTCTCCCTGACAATCTTAGGTCAGCATGCAGCCTAACACACCAAAGAACAGGTTCCCCAAACATAAAACACACCTGGAGATCACTACTTCTCTAGCATGCTTAGGTAAGATGTTGCACTGTTAAGAAATGTAAGGGATTGTAAGCCATAAAATGGTTCACTTAAAGGAATTTAACGGTAGTCAACTTGTAAAATAAGCAAAAACAAATTTACTGTGGGCAACAACTGCCATTTGCTGTTTCTCCAATCAGATGCTCTGACCACACAGCTGACACTCCCATCGGGAGACTCCACTTGTGAAGTTTCTGCAGTGTTGGATGCCCAAATCATCCCATTTATTTGGACACGTACCTGATATGACTTTGGGCATGTACTGGGTATGAAACACCTTCTCAAGGTGCTTCTTGCACTACACTGATGATAGAGGGAAATCGTGAGTAGCACAGACAAGGTACCTATCTTCCAGACAGCTGATGTCAAAAACTATGAATCCCACGCAAAATAAGACAGTTTAACTTATAATATACGGATGGCAGGAATTTAAAAACAAACGGAAGCACAGCTCCTTAGGTTCAGAAAGTGATCGTCATGGATTTAAAACATTCATCCAGCTGGAAGGTAGCTCCATGTCAAAACCTTTTGAGCACACTAGTGGAAGTGTATGAAATAAGTGAGAATTGCAGACATAGGTTAAGAAAAGGAGAACAACTGCTTGGATTATGTGTGCTTGTTCATTCGCCAACTAGGAAGCAAATGCAGGAATAAAATGTGACTTTCCTTTCATGCAAATTCTTTACCCGAAAAACAACCTGAACTCTCCTAATAGCTTCAGAGAGATCTGCAGAAGTCAAGAGCACCAGGTTACCTTTAGCAGGAAAATTGAAGGGCTCCTGAGTCAGATCAGGACAGTCTACAACAGAGACTTGGGCATCAGCAAAGTTTTCTTTAAGTCCTTTCTGCAAAACTACAATTAAAAAATAAGTAATGGCAAAATTATTAGCAAGGGAAAATTACTGAGAGGTTGACAAACCACTAACAGAAATCTGCGTCTAGCCTTCACTTCAGCAAGGCACTCTAAAGAATATACAGATACCCTAAGAAACTCTTGACTTAAGTGTTAGTGCCTGTAGGCGTGCTGTTTCTTGAGTCAGAACTTTTGAGAACAGCAAGAGCTTGTTCAGAGTATTGCTAGTTACCACATTAAGAATTTCACAAAGCTTTTAATTTAAGTACAGCACCTGTGAAGTAACATGGATAACCTCAAACTACATTCAGCAGTGTTTGTTTTCACAAGGTCAGACAATTACAATCATGGCCAAGTATTATACAAGAAGAAAATTAGTAGTAAATTTCAGCTGAAGTGATAATGACTTTAAAATATATGAAATAGACTGCCTTTGGCTGATTGTAATCTGACTGCTGTCAGCTGCTCTTGCAGGATACGCACTGCCGTGTTTCTGTCCATGAGAAGGTATTCTGACAAGTGGCACTATACAGGGCAAATAGTGAACAGAGCTGATGATCAGTCCCAAATCTGAGCTTTTTCTTTTGTTTTATATCAGTGTTTTTAGGCCCAAAACCTGCCTAAGCACCTCAACAGCAGGGATGATTCTGACTTAAACAAGTTCAGTGTTTAACGAGAAGCTTTAAGTGCATTTTGAGAAGACTTTGGAAAGAAAAATAAGTTGTTCCCCACAGTCTGGTTCTAACTCAGTCATCAGCAGAGGAACCAGCTGAGCTCAAGGAAGACCATACTGCATCTTGTTAGGTGTGTTCTGAGCAGTTCCAAAAGAAATACTGGAGACAGAGGAGAACAGGTGATCCTAATTGTGTAATTAACCTCAGTTTGTGATTGTCAAACTTTCACAACCCCTATAGAAACCTAGGGATGCAGCAGATTACAGACTCTGAGAGTTTGCTCACATGCTCACATGTCATCTGGGGCTTTGAAGGGGGAGTTATCATTTGCTTCAAAGTAGTGTAGAAAAGTGCATAGTGCACTAGTGCATAGAAAGACAGGGCTTTTCTTTACATCCCAGTGGGCCAACAGCAAGAACATTCTGCATGCATGCATTAGCCGTACAGAGGATTTGCTGGGAGCACAAAGGAAAGTTTGAAAAACACATTTCCAGTTTATAAAAGGTTACATGACTTACCTCCAGCAAGCTCCTCCAGGCTTGGAACATGAAAAGCAAACTTTTCGACCTTTGCCATTGTCCGTTTGGTTCTGATTTCTTTAAGTTAGAAATTACAGTGTAACACACTGCAGAAATGACTGATCTGTCAACAAGGATAATGGTTTAGCAATTAAAACATGCTGCTTTCAATACACAATTTATCTGTCAAATTCACCTAAGAATACGTAGACAACAGTGGAATTGTTATTACACCATTGAGGGAAAAACTGACAGCTTCAAGATTAATGTTTTCTCACGTGCTTTGGAAGAAGGTGTGCCTACCAGCTCTGCAGCTGCTTCAGAGTATTACGTATGCTAGTCCTCAAACTTCCAACTCAGTGCAGACAAAATATGTACTATGCTGAACCTAATTCAAGGGACAGGTCAGTTATCTGTCCTTTGTAAGCCCAAAGCCACACTGCTCTGGAAGAAAGCCACGCTTTTCTAAGCACATTAACTGCCTTACCTGGTCTTCGCTACCTTAATGTTTACTTTTCCAGCATTGGCTACAGTGGACTTTCAACCTTGGCTCCCAATTTCTCATGGGCACGTTTCCCTTTCCAAAGGGGAAGAAGCTTGTAGCGTGTCTCAAAGCAAAACAAACAAACAAACAAAAAACCAGCAGCAAGTTCTACAGTATCGGGCTCTGTATCAGTTCAGAGCCCTTAACAAAAAGCTTTGTTCAGAACAGAAATGTTGGAGTTTCTTTTGAAACGAGCCATATTTCAGTCAACCATGCAACAGCATAATCAGCTACGAGGGCAAACCACCAGCTCTGGGCACAAGCAGCTGGTTATGTGCTACCTATAAACCAGCCCCAACAATCATTAACTCCTTAGGCACATGCCTGCTGCACAAAACAGAAAATGGGTCTCAGGCCTTGGAAGGAAAAGCAAAAAACCTAATGACATTCTCAGATTTGACGGAGCTTTTGTTAGAAAGGACTGTGATGTGAGATAGCTACTTATAGATACTGTTAGCTTCTATCTAGATAAATAAACTCCTGGCTTTTATGGTTGTCAAAAGTATTTGGAAAAAGAAAATCTACTTTCCTCTCTAAAGGAAAAAAAAAATATGCTAGAAAAAAAGGGTTGGGAGAACAAAGCGGTCAGCCAAGACTTTGAGCTCAAAGTTCAGCCACCCCAAGTTCCACCTGTAGCAAGCAGCAGAGAAAGAAAGAAAGCTATCTATGTAGAGTGATTTCCATCTTAGTTGGGCTTGTCCACTTCCACGGGTGATTTTCCCTTCTGACTGTGAAGGAAAAGGAAACAGGCTGGATGTGGTGCCTGTTGTCAGAGGGACGGAGTCAGAGCCCAGGACTTTTAAGACCGCACTGAGGGAAAAAAAAAGGGAGTAATTAAGTCAAGGAGGGAACAGCTCCGGCAGCGTTGTTGTAAAACAAGTGTAGAAGGACACTGGGCTCCTTGTGACACCAGCCGAATAAGTCCTGAAACAGACCCAGCGTTGTGCAAAGGGCAGAGACGAGACTTGGATGCAGTTCAGCCAGGTGGGCTTTGATGCAGCACCCCGACCATCACCTGCTGTGCAAAGGAGCAACAGCACAATCAGCTCAGGACAGACCGCCAAAAGCTCGGCGTGTTATAACCACCCCGACCCTACTGCTCCACGGCGGCCAAGCTGGAAGCAAGCGGGAGGGAAGTGGGTCAGTGAGCGAGCAGCGTGAGGACAGCACTTGTAGGGGAGCTTGTGTGGTGTGGGAGGGAGGAGAGCACAGCAGAGCACGGGTGACTCAGACCGGTGGTAGCGGAGCTCCAGAGCGGCGTTAGCGTAGAAAGCTCTCAGAGGAGCGCTGCTGGGTGGCAACCGCAAACGGGAATGGCACACAAGAAGAGGTCCGGGATGGCACAGTAACAACAAACACGTAAAGACATTTCAGCTTTTCTTTTCCAGGCACGAAAGGGCAGAAGCCGGAAAGGAGAAGTTAACAGCTGGATAAAAACGCATCGGGGTGGGGGGGGAAGGAAGCATCAAGGAGAACCCGGAGACAGCAGCCAGCAAGAGAAGGGAAAATCAGCGATAACACCGAGAAGAATAAAACGTGTCTGCTGCGGCCGTGATCTTCAGGCGGGAAGAGGCGGGAGGCCACGGCAGCGGCGGGGGAAGGCAGCGGGCGGAGAGCACAGCCCGAGCCGCAGAGCAGAGCCGTCAGCCCCGCGCCGCGAGGGACAGCGCCAACGTGCCGAACTCAGCGCGGGTGTGAGAAGAGAAATTCGGGCCACGTAGACGAGGGTAAAAAGAGCCCCGGAGCCAAACCTGCAAGAGTAACCCTCCGGAGTCCCACAGCAAACGGGAATAGCAGCGAAAGCCCAGAAACAGCGCCCGCCCCGCGTTACAGCGCGCACAACCGCCCCGCCCCCGCCCCGCCTCTCCCCGCCCTCCTCACGGCAGGCCCCGCCCCCGCGCGACCAACAGGACCGTCCCCTGCCTGCTCTCGCGAGAGCCGAGCGCTATTTAACTTCGGGGGCGGCCATTGCGCGCCCTTTGCGGAGGCGAAGCGTGAGGTGAGTGGGGTGAGCGGCGGGGGAGGTGTGCAGCATCCGCTGCCATCCGCGGTGGGGGAACCCGGTATGAGTCTGGGGCAGGACGAAAGCCCGTCCTCTCGCTGAGTGCTTCCTTGCGGGAGCACAAGGAAGGCTCTGGGGCAGGCGGGCAACAGGGAGCGGGCTCCTCATGGTGGCCCGGAACTGCGGTAGTGCGGCGGGAACCGCGCAAAATGTCCGCCCCGGGATGCTGGGCGGGCAAGGCGCTCCTGAGAGGAACCAGAACGGCGTCGAGCGGTCGGCCGGGCGTGGGCGGGCTAACCTTCCGTGCGGATTGCAGCTCAGCAGCGGCCGTGTGTGGAGGCAGTGTAGAAGTGGAACAACTCCTGGTCTTCCTCAGAGTTAGGGGTGCGTTGTGGCGCTCTGCGTTCAGTCCGTTTGTGTACGTAGCCCCGGGCATCAGAAGCAGTGCAGTGGATTATGGATCCAGCTGAAAGCAAATGTTTTCTTGTGGGACTGATCTGTGCTGATGACCGGTGAATGAAATACTGGTAGGTTCTTATAGCAGGAGGCTCTCAGGGCTGTGCAGCCAGTGAAAGAACAAGAAAATGGAGTTCTTACACGCAGATCCTTAGCTTAAAGGGATTATAAATTACAGTAAAGTAAGTATTTTTGTGCGACTTAGAACTGTAGCATCCCTCCAAGCTAAAGAAGCTGTTGGCTTACATGTGCGTGTGCTTATATGTAAAAGGCCTTGCCTGGGGTAAAACATACTTTATTTTTTTATGACAGATTAAAACATGACTGATACAGATGAATCCCACGCTGCTGGTTCTGACTATCCTGATGCCCAGGGTCTCATATCCACTCAGAGGAAAAAAAGATCTAAAATACATAAGCATGCAGCATATGCATGGAAGGAACATTTGTGCTCGAGGCAGAAGGATGCCACTCCCGAGGAGTCTTCGGATGAGACTAGTAGTATGTATACGTCTTCAGCTGAGGTGGTGGATAGCAGTGATTCGGAAATGTGAGTTATCTCTAATTCCTTACAGTTGCTCATGAACAGCACTCATAAATGTATGTGTTCTGTTGAACATACGCATTTCTTTTTCAGTGACATTTCAGCTGCTAGTGGCAGCAAACACCCTAGGAAATGCTCTGCTCCCTCTTCAAAGCAAAAGAGGAGATCGCAGCCTTCAAGGCAACAAGCAGAAGCTGATGCAGGAGTGCCAGACAGCGAAAGTCCTGATCCTTCTCTGCCCCCTCAGAGCCCAGTGAAGCCAACTGAAGCCTCCCAAGAGAAGAAATCCAAGCTCAACTTGAAAGCCATTTTTGCCTATCACTTCAGAGGAAGGAAGTTTAAAGCTGCTGCACACCGAAGATACAGGAGTAGTGGTTCGCGGAAGACAAAGAGACCCTCTGAGCGCCCGAAGAGGCGTGGTGGGAAGCAGCCCATGACAGCCTCGCCTCAGGAGCGAAGGAAAAGGCTTAAGGATCGAGGCTTTCAGTTCCCTTTTGTTGAAAAACATTATGGGAGGAAACATATTCCCTTAAAGATGGTTCTTAGCTATGAGGTGAGCCCTCTGTTTTGTGGGAGAGAAGTTGTGGTTTAAAATTTATAAAGGAACAGCGAATGCAGGTTGGCGTGTTGTGCTTCTACCAGACACGCCACAGCAAAATGAATCCAGTTTTATCCTGTTACATAGGATGACTGCTGCTTTCCATTCAGTACCTTAACGAATGAAAGCAGCTGACCTAAGGCTGTCATTTAATGTTACAGTTCAGTTGATCATATAAATGCTTCATTTCTTTTATAGTGGTATTTAAGATCTCTTCCTTTCCTTCAGCGAGCAGCTGCAAAGGGATATTTCCAGTATGTTGAAATGCTCAAATATGAAGAACACCTCAAAAAGGCTTTGAAATCCCTTGAAGCCAGTGAAGACTTAGAAAGAGAATGCCTGGCAGTGCGGAAACACAAATATTTGGATGATGAAGGCCCCATTTCTCCTATCCAGGAGACAAAGTAAGTTCATCTTAAGTAGTATAAAAGTTGCTGTTTTGTTCTCAGCTTAAATATGAGTTTGTGTTTGCAGCATTGCTGTCTTTATTGTCTGGTATGTGCATTGTATTCATTCATTGGTGAAATATCTCTTGGATTTTTCTGTAACTCAGTAATGGATTCTGTTGGCTTAGCACCGCTGCGATGTGTGCTCACTTCTCATCCTTAAAAGAGCAGAGAGAGGAAAATAAGTAACAGCTCAGGACTTGTGGTAAGGACAGGGCGGTCACTTACCAGTTACTGTCACAGGCAGAGCAATCTCAGCACAAGGAGGTGAATGTAATTTCTTATGTTATTGGTAGCAGGTGAAAGCAGTGAGAGCTAAAAGCAAACTGCAATTTCCCCCAAGTCTCCTCCTCACCTTAAGCAGTGCAGTGGAGGCTGCGCTCATTCCATAATGCTTTGCCTCTGCCTCTACCCCTGCTGCACGTGGACTCCCTCCCGGAGGACACTGTCCTTCCCCAGCTGACCCCAGGTGGGATTCCCCTGTGATCAAAACCTCGCCACTTCAATCCTATGCTGATGTGTGGAGGTTGGCTCCAGCCAGCACCTAAGCGCCTGCATCCACTCTCCAGTAGAAGAAAAGAGAAACCTGTGGGTTGTGGTGGAAATGGTTCTGCCAGTGTCAGTAGCTAGGATCAAGTTCCACAAACTCTCAGAGTAACAGCATGTAGAAGTGGGAGCATCACAGACCTGTAAGCTGTAGCATTTCCATATGCATTATGAGAAAGTGTTGCTGCGTTAGGAAAATAGCTTATTTATGCTGTGCTACTGTAAAAGTACAGACTTGATTTGAATTTTATGCATTTCAGTGATGATGATGAAAACTGCTTGGGCTCTGATAATCCAGAAGACCTCGATGTCAGAGTAGTGGTGAGTAAATACCTTTAATTTGAAAAATACTATAACCTTTTTTCTCTTTTGAGGTGTTAAAGAGGTAACAGATGATGCTTTGGGTACATAATTCTTGAGCTTGGATCTGGGATTAACCAGTTTGTGTGCTTCTGATGTGTAGTACAAGAGGAAGTTGGTTTGAGAGGAGTCTGCGCTCTTTGGAATTATGTTGGAATGTGTGGAAATCGTGGAGTTCTCTGAAGTGTTTGTAAACCTTGGGAAATTAGTAATAAATTGTTACTTGAAGTGTCTCCAAACCGGACTTGTGAATACTGGTTTTTTTTATTCTTAGGACAAAAGCTGTTTCATTATAAGCAGCACAATTCCCAACAAGAAGAAATCGAAGGCCAAAACAAAGCGAGCAAAGTCAGCTGGAGTGGTTGAAGTAAGGAAGAGTGCTGCTGATATCTGAATGTCGGTGTGGTTCTCTTTGAGTGAACAGAACATGAGCGAGCGAGGTGGCAGCGGCCACTTCTCAGAGACCTTATTAAGGCCCGCTTGGCTTAAAATATTGGTCTGAAGTCAGCATTGAGCTGTCAGCTAAGCAGCCTCATCAGAATCGATTTAAGGTGAGTTTGAGACTGTTGAAAGAAAAGTACAGCCTGTCTTTTTGTAAGCATGTGTCTCCTGTGCTGTATGAAGTGTGCACTAGTGATTGAGTGGCTGGTAATCCTGCTGAAATACCAGCTTCTGCAGCCTGACTTGTGTAATCAGCAGGTCATAGAGCTACAGAACTAAGAGTTCCAGCTCTTGTAATTAAGCAGTGTAGTATAGAAACGTGTATGAATGTGCACATAGATGTAAGTGCACTCGTGTTACAAAGGGGAACTTAGACCCACTTCTCTCATGGCTTTGTAAAGGAAGCTTGAGCTTTCCTTATTGTAAGTTGGTAACTTGGAGGGAGGAAGGCTTTTTAAGACTGATACTTGAGGGATGATTTTTCTGTAAGATTCTTGGAAAATCCCTTTGATACATCTGAAATAATGATGAAACAATTGCTTATGCTTAAGGTTGTTCATCATGTGGCATAACACTTCAGACAACTAATTCTCCTAAATCCAATATAATAATCTCAAGTTGCTTTAAAACAACTAGTAGTGTGATGAAAAGTTCTTTTCCCTTCTTCCTCAGTCCAGAGTGGGGTCTTATGAAGGTGACTGGGCAGAGATAGTCCCTATCGTGCTGAAGGGCTTCTATCTGCTGATCTCATAGCATAAGGGGAACTTGCTGCAGTTGCTCAGACTGAAGAGTTGAAGTTGCATTTCTAAATCTTTGCAGAAACAGCTTGAGATTTCCTGGTTGAAGCTTGACAGCCCTGGGGAGTGAGACTGTGAAAATCCACTCCTTGCTAGTTGAAGATCAGATTTAATGATGGTCCAGAATTCATGGCTAAATACAACTTTTAGGCACCTACCTGAGAAATACTGTGTGGCTCGAAAGACTCATTGTAGATCTAGGAGTGGGGTTCTGGCAGGGTAAGGCGTAGTGAGGTGAGGTGTGGAGTCCTGCTCATTCCGCAGTTCATGTGATGAATATTTCTGTTCAACTGCTGAGTGACTCAGAAATGAACTAAATTTCAATTCTGATTAGAACTGGATGTACACATCTGAAAAGTGAGGGCAATACAGCTGCCAAATTGATTGCTGAGAAGTAGCTTTTGCCTTTAGGAATCTCAGCTTATTTGACCATAATTGATGACGTTTATCCCTTTCATTTTTTTTCAGTTTGTTGCTTTTGGATGATGAGTATCGATCAGCTGCTGTGCGAGGTAAGCTGTTAGTTGGTGTGCAGTTCTTTTCTCCAGGCAGCTCGTGGGCTTCACAACTCCTACCAGTCCAGCCTGTAGCCTGTGCTAGAGTAGAAACTAAAGATCACCTGTATATTAAAAGCAGTTTGTGTTAGCAGTGATATACAGCAATACTTGTTTCAGCTGGCCCTGAATGCTGCAGGGCAGATGAACCAACTATGGTTTATGTCTCTGGAGCCTTTTGCTCCTAGTGGAGATGTCAGTACTGGTGTCTCGTGCAGCTGCAGTGTCTGATCAACTGCTGTGTGGTAAAATTGCAGGAGGAGGAAACATCAAGAGGTGGTCTTGGATGCTGCTGCTAAAGCTGTGGGGTTTCTCACAAAGGGCAGTTATCTGATGTGTGCCTCTTCAGGAGGGTCTAGGAAATAGCACAGAAGAAAAACTGGAGGGTTACTCTTTAACACGGAGAGCCAAGAGGCACAGCTGCAGGAGTAATGAAAATGAGCATGTTTCCTTGTAAGAGGATCAAACTGGGGCATCTGCTTTGCGCTTTCATTGCAGTAAAGGTACTGGAGTAGATAATGTGTCAACTCAAGAACAATTTACACTGTGTTACAACAGTATCTGATAGTAATACTGAGCTTGTTGCGCCTGTTACAGTAGGCCCCATCATTTCTGTCTCTTAAAAACAGGAGGCCCGGTAGTGGACGGTGACAGTTAATGGAGTAAGTACATAGTTGACTGAGGAATACCTTTACTTCTGTGTGCTCGTCAAATACCGGTTCAAAAATAGTGAAGAGGAAAGCAGATGCATTCCGTTCCAGCACGTGTTCAGTTTTTGTCTGGTGCTGTAGACAAAAACCTGGAACCTGGTGCTTAGAAAAATACCTTCTTTCGCAACCCACAGCCGAAGCATGTGTTGGCTGTGTTACTTATATGAAGGGACAGTGCTTATATTTATTCAAGCAGTAATTAATTCTAAGGGCACGTTTTGTATTGCATGTGCAGAAATGTAGTCCAGTTGCATTGTTTCCTTCCTAGATTTTTTTTCCAGCTCTGCAGCAATGAGCTGTTGTAACCATTTTGATCTGTTTGAATTCTTACAGCTGGTGCACAGATCTGTTACTTCCATGCTCTCCTGTGGAACACATTCGTTAAGGAGGTATGCTTTGTTTCTGCTGAGGTTCAGCACAAGAGAACCTGGATCTCTGCCTTCTCAGGGAGGCTTTGGTGGAGTTTGTCAAACACAACAGTGGGGAACTGTTGGACGAGTTGTTATGTGATAAAAGTGCAGTGAAGTTGACCTTGTTCTTTAACGTTTCTTGAAGTGGAGGAATATTGGAGGAAGTGTTTTCCTATGGGGAGGTTGTTGTGTGAGTACTGTAGGCTGGAGGCTTAGCTGTTTCCTTTTATTTTCCCCAAAGAAATATTTCAATTGGAAAGACAAATCCAGCTCCCAGAAGGCAGCAAGTGATGTGCTCATGTTAGAGCTTATTGGCTGGGCGTTACTGCAAGCTGTTCTGCGGGTGTAGTGAAGGGTTAATTGTTACGCCTTGTTATTCAGCAGGCAGACACAACTCCATGTGTGTCTCAATTGAACAACGGGGCTAGAAGAGCAACAGGTTGTGCTTTCCTCACTGTAACACCCATTGCAGTGGTGACAATGAGACCTGTAACAGGTTTATGTAGTGAAAGAACACACTGTTCAAAATGCAGTTTAATCTTAGACTGAAGGATTGGCACGTGTGGCGTTGTGAATTCTTGAATTCCTAGAATCACAAGGTTGGAAAGGACCCACAAGGTCATCCAGTCCAACCATCCTCCTATCATCATTACTATCTACTAACCTACTGTGAACCGTATCTTGTAGCATTCTGCATCCTGCTGGCTGTGGGAAGTAGAAGAAAAACACACAGGGCTCAATTCTGTAAATAGTTTATCAAAGCACACTTGGAGGCTGTCTTAAGTTACTGAAATGCTAAAGAAGCTTAGAACTGTCAATCAGACACTGTGATCTACTCTTTTTTTCAGCAGGCCCACCTGCCAGTGCAGACCAGAGGAATACCTTGGTGAGTTTGGTACCAGATTAATGTAACCATTGCTTAGAGTTAGATGTTTTACTTCAACTTTCTGAGCTGGCATGTGGCTGTTCTTTCTTACTGAGTACTGCTGCATCAGGAATTAAGCTCGAGACTGTCCGAGGAAGTTGTTGTGATGATTGGCAAAACGTTCAACTGCTCTGAAGAGAGTGAGTGAGAATGGCCTTTCTGAACACATCTACTGCCTGACTTCATACTACGTATCCGTGCTGAGGATGGAGCACACAGAATGCTGTCAGTGAATAGGCTGATTTTTTTTTTGTTAATAAAACTGTCTAATTACATTTCTGATGTTCATTGTAGTAGCTTGAAATGTGATTGCAGTGGGAGAGGTCATCAGAAATGCCTGTGGTGATTAGAAATGACTTCTGAAGGTTCTAGGATTCACTGCTGTAGGTTCTACTTGTGTGTGCATGCATGTCATTTTGTAACCCTGCAGTGATGTTGCTTTTTCAGGTGGCAGGTGATTAGAAGAAATGAGAGAAGAAATGCAGAAAGCCACCTGACAGAGACGGGAGCTCCCTTATAGGTTCGTATGCCATCTGAGCATCTGCAAATGCACTGGTGATTGAGGGGCTCTGGTTTTCAGTAGCTGGAGCTATTCACCTGATGAACCTCAGTGCCTTTTGGAGTGTTGCAGGGGTGTAGCTCGATGCTACATTAGTTATATTTTAAAGTAGTATTCCTTTTCAGTCTGTTGAGTGAAGATTTCTTTAACTTTGATTTATCTCAAGAAATGCCTTTCAGTCTGAAATGAAGTGATGAGCTGAACTTGCTAAGCTTGGGCTTTACTTTAAAAGTAAATGAGTACTAAGAGAAGTTAGGAGCGTTTGAACAAATGTAGTTAATTCCCTCCGTTTTATGCTATTCATGTAATAACAGCTTTTAACATGAAACTGTTGCTGGTGTGGAGTTACTGCTGCATCTTCCCAATGAAATGGTAGTGTAGCAGTTCCCTCCCTTTTCCCCCAGAAGTCATGACAGAAGTAAGAAGGCACTCCATAGGAACTGTACAAGATGCTTTTCCAGGCTGCTTGATTTTTTTGTTGCATTAGTTTATGGACACAGAAATGGTGAGGTCTATCCCGATAGGATCTCTTCTGTAGGTTCATGTCGTTGGAAACGCCTCACAGAACAAACTTGTGGTTTAGTTTTACCCTTTGAGCTACCTGTTAGCTCTGTGGGACAGAACTACAAGACAAATGTTCACGTACCATTTCAGGAATAGAAGTAACGTGTCGTGCTTTCCCTCAGGTACTGGCTCATGCATTTGATATAAATGGAAAAAAAGATTCAAATGGAAGAGCTTGGTAAGAGTGAAAAAGAGCATGTTTTGAGATTTCAAATGTAACTAACATATTTGTGTGGGTTGAACTTGCTTTTCAGCCAGATGTCTGTGAAGGTATCAGACTTCTCTGTGTTTTTTTTCTGGTTGGCTTGAAACAGCCTCTTCCCACTTCGATCCCAAAGTGATTTCCTGTTCCTTGTGGTGGCTATAGGTTTAAACCAAGAAGTCCAGCCCTCCGATGTCTGTCCAGTCTTAAAGTAACTCAATGAGTGTGCCGGATTTTTGCTATGTAATTCAGCAATACTGCTTTTCTCTTGTTAAGCTTCAAAGATTCAGTCTGAGTTAATTTCTGAGCATCTCAGCCAGTTTACTACTGCAGTGTTAGAAGTCCTGGGTTATGTGGAGCATAGTGCTATTCTGTAGAACATAGCTTAAAGTAAAACAAGGATAATACTTGCATAAGCCCTTTGTGCTGGGAATATAAAGAACACTGGAAAGAATTATGAGGCTGCTGCAGTTGATGGAATGTCTTTTCCCTCTTAGTTGCATGGCAGCTTCAGAGAAAAATTGGTACTTCAGCTTATCGCTAACTGGTGTATGGAGAGCTTGAACTTAACATGCATTTGTTGATTGAGGACTGCTGTGTGTTGCACTGAATGGTATCTGCACCCAGCAGCATTCTTCTGATGGGGTGTTCAATAACCAGTGCTACAGTAGTTCAGCATTTGGCATCGTTGGTTTTCACTCTGCTGTGGTTGTTGAACCTGGTATTCTTGCTGATACAGGCTTTGCCCTCTTCAAGGATTTGAGCAGTCCTTTTATGTGAGGTAGGGCTTGTCGGTGTGAGAGCTGCCCACTGGTTCTCCCTGGTGTGTTCAGTTTGTTTCTTTAAACAGGTGCCTTGGGATACAGAACAGTCAATTGGTTGCGTGAAATGGATTAGCTGTGGAAGAGGAAACAACCTGCTGGACAGGTAAGCACTGAGTTCTCAGTTCAGAAGGTTTCAGGCAACTTGATGGAAGCTCGGTTGCTAACGTATGACTAGAAGATCAAAACTTGAGTCAGCTGTCTGAAACACAGATATGACTGTCCAGGAGCAGGCAGTCCTGGGCAGCACTCGCTGCAGATTTTGGCAGTACCCGGGTCAGGGTATGTACCTGCAAGCTAGTCTTACATACTCGTATAAACAGCAGTAAAGGGAGAGGATCTGGTCATTACCAAGGCTGCAAGGATATTGCTGTTCCTGGTGAGCTGTGGACATGACCATAAAGCAAGTCCATCAGACTCTTGAATTGCCGCGTTTTGTGGCAGTAGGTCTGCTGGGAATAAAGCTTTGGTGTAGGCCACAGACACAGCACTCCCTTCTGCTGGGTGTTGGTGGCTCTCTTTGGCTACCAAGGAACCCAAGTGCTACCTAGAATCTTCAGCTGTTGAACTCAAACTCCAGAAGCTGCTGTTTACAGAAGTGCCACGCATTCAAAATGGAAAACAAAAGGCTACTCCTTGCATTTGGCATCCAACTTCAGTTTAACTCTTCATTTATACTAACCAGTGTGCCTTTGTGTACCCAGAGTCTGCTGCTGTCACTGAATGTCTGGGGGTGAGAAGTTGTACCTGAGTGCTGCTACAGCAAGTCTGTAGGTAAGATGCTTAGCAACAGTGCTGGTACCCAGAAGAAATTAAAGGTCACTTCAAAGAGGGTTTGCGTGGCTGGAAAACCAGCAGCTCTTAACGCAGTGACCGTACATTGAACTCCTTTTAGCAGGATGCTGTAGCCACTTTGTGTGTGCTGTGGTCTATTTCAGAGGAGACAATTCTTAAGTTACATTGCTGCTTGGAATGAGAAACCACCTGTAGCTGCTGCTGTGTCACTTTCTGAATTGCTAATGCAGGCAGAAAGCTACTTGATTTCATCTGCAACCAGCTGACTTCCACAGCATGTGGAGTTGGAAGAGAATATCGATACAGTTGTGGCATGAGGAGCTGTCTTGTATTTTTAATGCTTTTTCCTTCCCCTTGGGTGTATGGCATGTTCCTGAAACAGCATGGAAGTAGTTAGTCCCACATAAGTGAGGAAGTGGACAGCAGCGTTGAACTGGAATATTATGGATAGAGTGCATATAGGAAACTGCAATCAGAGCTAGCATGCAAAATGATACTTTTTGCCCCTAAGCTGTTCAGTAAGGCATGTGTATATGTGTGCCTGCATTACACTGGCACCATGTTATGAAGTTAGGTTGCTTCAGCCTATCAGAAGTCAATAACTCAAAGTGCTTTTCTTTCTCTTGAATTGTGGTGCTAATTACCTTTTCTTCTCTCAGGTCCTGATGTGATGTTACTGCAAATCTCTTGCAAGAAAGAAAAGGACAGCTCTTAAACACTCCTCTATTTCTTGTAACAGTTGAGAAATTTAAGTATTTCAACTTCATTGCCCTGTAAGTTGAAGTAGTGGATCAGAGTGTGGTTGTACTAGGAAAAGGTTATCAACTATGTTCAAGCCGTTAATTGTGGAGGAGGGGCTGTTTTACTTCATACAGAAAGTAACATTCAAATAAAACTGATGCCTGAAAGAACCAGCTGCAGCCAGGGAATTATTTCATATTGCTACACTGTCAGCCATCACAGGAGTAAAGCTAAAGCAGGGATTGTAACCATGTCTGCCTTGTAGCCAGGTGAGAAAGGAAGACAAACTAACACCTGGCTATAAGAAAGGAACAATATTCAGACCTGGAGCAACCTCTAGAAAAACACTGCAGTGAAGGTGAGAGAGGAGATGTTATTCTCCTCTTTTGGTTTCCTCTATTGGTTTCAGGGATGTTGAAATCTACATCTGCTGCACAAACCTATAGAATCACAGAACCACCAAGGTTGGAAAAGACCTACAAGATCATCCAGTCCAACCGTTCGCCTATCACCAACAGCTCCCACTAAACCATGTCCCTCAACACAACATCCAATCGTTCCCTGAACACCCCCAGGGTCGGTGACTCCACCACCTCCCTGGGCAGCCCATTCCAGTGCCTGACCACCCTTTTTGAGAAGTAGTATTTCCTAACATTGAGCCTGAATCTCCCCTGCTGCAGCTTGAAACCATTGCCTCTAGTCCTATCACTAATGACACAAGAGAAGAGGCCGACCCCCAGCTCACCACAACCTCCCTTCAGGAAGTTACAGACAGCAATAAGGTCTCCCCTGAGCCTCCTCTTCTCCAGGCTGAACATTCCCAGCTCCTTCAGCCTCTCCTCATACGGCCTGTGCTCCAGACCCCTCACCAGCTTTGTTGCCCTTCTTTGAACACATTCCAGGGCCTCGATGTCTTTCTTGCAGTGAGGGGTCCAAAGCTGGACACAGTACTCGAGGTGCGGCCTCACCAGTGCTGAGTACAGGGGGACAATCACCTCTCTGCTCCTGCTGGTAACACTTTCTGATGCAAGCCAGGATGCTGTTGGCCTTGGCCACCCAGGCACACTGTTGGCTCATGTTCAGCTGAGCATCAATCAATTCCCCCAGGTCCATCTCCTCTACACAGTCTTCCAGCCACTCCACTCCCAGCCTGTAGCGCTGCTTGGGGTTGTTGTAGCTGAAGTGCAGGACCCGGCATTTGGTCTTGTTGAACCTCATCCCATTGGCTTCAGCCCAGCTCTCCAGCCTGTCCAGATCCCGCTGTAGGGCCTCGCTACCCCCAGGCAGATCCACACTCTCAGCCAATTTAATGTCACCTGATGGTGCACTCAATGCCCTCATCCAGGTTATCAATAAAGATGTTGAAGAGGACAGGCCCCAGCACCGACCCCTGGGGAACACCACTCGTGACCAGTCACCAGCTGGATTTAACTCCATTTCACCACCACCACTCTCTGAGCCCAGCCCTCCAGCCAGCTCCTTACCCAGCCAAGAGTGTACCCATCCAAGCCACAGGCTGCCAGCTTCTGTACTTCCTAATGAAGATTATATAAGTAAGTGATTAATTACTGTTTCCACTAAACATGAGAAAAATAAAGTTTTCAGCTTTTTGAAAAGGAACTGTACTGTCTTACGCTATGAATTCAAGGTTTTTTAAAAACACTTTATTTGATGATGCTTTACACAATGTATATTACAGATAGAATAAACTCTCTCTCAAACACTAAGGCACATAAAGCTTTCCTGCAGCGTCATTCTACTCAGTGCTGGTTGCCACATATTAAAAGTAGATAGATGCCTTCTACAATGCTGTCAGCCATTACCTGAATTAGTTTAATGCAGATCTCACTGTTCAGTACTGAGTTGTATCAACACAGCAGTGTTTCTTGTTTAGAGGTTTCTCCTAGTCTGGGTGTTCTCCCTGGCTTCTTGGCTCGTAGTTTTTCCAGCATTTTCTGTGAGATTTAAAATTGTAAGATAATAGCATTGCTTAAGAAACGGTGATATTAAAACTAAGCTGTACAAGTGAGGTAATGCTCCTATATAACAGAAGTACAAGAGCAGGTGGCAGAGGCTTCCCACAGAGGCACCAAGCTCCTGCTTCTGTTCAGAAGTGCTTGGATCATGCTCTCACCAGTGCTGTTGGACACTAGCAGCTGGATCCCCTCAGTCCTTTTACTTGACCTCAAGTCACCACAAGAATTCAACCTCAGGCTGATGCCCTTTAGAGAAGGAAACTCAGCTCTAAGAGCTGCATTGTTTTAGCATAGTACCTCAACTGGGGCAGTCTTAGAGTGAGCTAATAGCAATGCTTATGAAATCTCTAAAAGCTCACTGAATGAACAAAGGTAATAACTCCCAAGGGGCCATGCTGAAATGTTCAGACCTGGTTCATGGTCTGTTCAGTCATCACCATGGAATTATGCCTCCCTCCAGCCTGATTAGAAGCTAAGGGACATGAATTGACCAGCTCGAGATGCTAAGAGGGGATTACTTTACCTTTTGAAACTCCTTAGCCCTTTCTCTGTTTTTAGCATAAGTTTCCTGCCTTGTTTTTTCTTCTTTTCTGGTCTTTACTTCTGAAAGTTGATTATAAAGTCTGTCAAAACATTAGAAAAAATATAGTCAGAAGGGAAAGTGGGAAGGCACAAGGACATCAACAGCCTTGAGGGTTTATACTGTCAACTGCTAGAAATTAAGAAAAAGCAATTCTGACTTAGCTATCCCCTGATCTGGCACCACTTCAACTAACTGCTAGCCGACCTAACAAAGACCCCACTCTACAGCTGTCTTTGTACACATTCATCATTACTAAATGCTGAGTGCAGCTGTCAAATGCAGCTGGGCAGGCTGCCAGTGCTTCTTGCTGCAAGCTGGGCAAGGCCATGTTTCAGTGTACACCTGTATAAACACACAGTGTTGGGTTCACATCAACTTTTTGGGATTACAGTAATCTCCCACTGTTCATGCAGTACCTTGAGGTGCGCTGATACATTTCAGCTTCTCTGGCCTTCCTGTCTTCTGGAGAAGACACCTTCACTTCTCCTACTTTCTTCAACTGATTGACAACTGCACCTTTTTTCCCTTCAAAAGGCACAAACACAAAATGTATCCTAAATCTCTAATCCAGAAAATACATCCATTCGTAATGCAAACTACTGCACCTCAGTAAAGGTTTGCTCAGCTTATGGTACTGACTAATAGTAAAAACAACAACTGTCAAAGACAGTTTTTCAGGATAGAAGAACTCAAAAGCATAAGAGGTTTCAAAGATTGAGATGGAACTACAAAGAATGAAGCAGAATTGGTGCAACGAAGATGGCAGTTTGTGTTAAAAACCACTGTGCCTCATCACGAGGCTGCTGGCTGTACTTGGAGCTAGCCATGATTGTCAACAGCTGCCGTCCAAACCCTGCTAACAGGCATCAGAGATGCAATACAGTTCTTTGACGATCAGTTGTTTATGATGCTAAATGCAATCTGCTTCCAACATGAGATGCAGCCAAATGGGGGAAAAGGAGCTCCACCCATCCCTGAGAAGTTCAAGAACACCCCAACTGCAAAAGCAAAGATGGAACAAACAGGAAAGGTTTTCTTTGATATTAAATAACAAAAGCAGTCCTAGTCCCATGTCCCATGCCCAAGTAAACATACCAGGGATAAGACGACGCTCCTTTTGAGTGCTTAACGTCTCAGACTTCCTCCTTTGAAACTGGCTGCCTTCTGGCTTTTCATTTTTTCTCTCTCTTTGTTTTATTTCTTCAACTCTTCTCAGGGATTTCTGGATGAAGTCCTTCTTTCTTTTTAAAAAAGATTCTTGCAAACTCCCTGGTGCAGAAGCAGATTCCAGCAGCATCACTGAGAAGTCCAAGCGTTTCTCACTTTCTGCAAAGAAACCACCTTTACTAATTCCTACATTTCAATGCATTTCTAAGATGTTGACCATGACCTGTTTTGACAAATAGCGTTGGGAATTGACATCTTTGCACAATAAGCAGTAATTCAGAGCTATGGAATCTAGAAACCATAAGCAGTACTGCACCAAAACACACCAAAGACCCGAGAAGGCCCTAACAAGTGGTTACATCCTGGTTGATCTTTTCTTTTGTGTTTCACTATTTATGTTCTGCAGTGTCATTGGAACAGAGTGAGACATCTTTTAACTGCAGAGGGTCCTGACTGATAGGAAACAAAACCAAGGAAAGGTGCACCAAGTACATAATGGCAAGCAACAAATTATCTCAGTTAAAATTAAATAGTTACACATAAAGCCAAATAAAGTCTCTAATTACAGCCACTACCATCTCTTACTTAAGATGGTCTACTATAGGAAGAGACAGGTATTTCCTTGTCAGTAAAGCACACATCAAATCTAGGCCAAATGGACACAAACAGCAACATGCACTTGTCTAAGAGTTTTGTTTTTCCAAAAGAGGGGTGTATCTTAGCAATGATTTTATAAGTTAAAACTTCAGTATATTGGAGCTGTACGTAATTACCTGTAGTCTGATGTGATGGACGCTGACCCTCATTAGGGCTGTTGGCTTTGGAAGAGCCGTCAGGCCTTACGAGCACTGAACAATCTCTGTCTGGAACCAGTGGTAAAAATTCTCTTTTCTGTTTGAAAAGGAATCATTAGTTGAAAATGCAAAAAATACACCACAGATCTGAAGTAGTCACACAGTACCCTAACATGGACAAGATACAGAAAAGACAGTCACTTCCCTTTAGCAGATGCAAGAAAAACATCAGAAATGGATACTGACAGTATCAGAATGCTTCTAAAAACATTCAAAAACTTTAAAAAGAAGCCCATTGCGGTCCCTTTGCCCAGCAGATGAACTAAGACTCACCTCAGTCAGAACACTGACGGCAGACCTGTCTGCACATGCTGGGTTCTTTGTTTGATCCTCACCACTTCTCTCTTGGTTCATATGTTCAGTGTCTGATTCCACAGTACTGATGTCATTTGAGCTCACAAGAGTGAGTTCAGGTTCTTCCATAATACCACACCCTGACTCGGTCTCCTATCAAATAGAAGACACAAAACCCTCAGTGTAAAAGTCATGTATCATCTTATATATTATAAACTACTAATATGTAGAAATGATATATGCATTAACATACCCAGATTGGAATACGAGATAAGCCTCCAGCCAGAGAGTTAGAATGTTTTCCATGTCTTCCCAGGCAGAAAGCATTCTGTTTTACTGCTGCCAGTAAATAAACGTCTGGGGCTTCCATGCTGATGTCTTCAGTAATCCTTGAAGACTTTTGTACTTCAGGAAAACCTTCATCTGGCTCCTCTGCATGTGTACTGCAATGAGAATCCACCTCCACAGCTTTATTTGCTTCATGTACACGAAGTAATTTTTCAGGGAGCTTCACATACTTCCTATCAAGTACCTCGGCAGGTAATTTTTCAGAAGACAGAATCTCTTTTTTGAATGCTATGCTCTCTTTCAACGTGTGTTGAGGGAAAGGCTCATCTGCTGCCACTGGTGTGGTACTGAGCTGATAAAATGATTTTTGCTCTTCCAGCGAATTCAGACTTTCATTTCGCATATCCTCCACTGAATGCTGCAGACCAACACATTCCATACTCCTTGCCAGTTCTTCATACTGTCTGTCAGATGAAACATCGTTCTCGCTGCACCCATTTTTAATCCCAGGATTTAGTTCCAAGGACTTCTCTGACACAACATTAATGCCTGCTGGCCGAGAAGCATTCTGACAGCGATTGCTCAGAGCAGGTTCTAATTGCAGCGGGTGAAAAGATTCCTCCAAACCTGTTCCAAAAAGAGTAAAAATGCGAGCTTAACACAACCACATTTCAGCTTTAAAGAAATTCCTCCTTAACAGGGCTTTTGAGGAATGTGCGGACATCCATGCAAATAACAAGGTTAATTAACTACATCTGATCTCCCCCTCAGTCTTCCTTTCCCCAGGCTGAACAGACCCAGGTCGCTCAGCCTTTCCTCATACAGGAGATGCTCCAGGCACTTTCCCATCTTTGCGGTCCTCTGCTGGACTCCTTCTAGGAGATCCCTGTCCTTTTTGACCTGAGGAGCTCAGAACTGGTTACAGCAGTCTAAATGTGGCCTCACCAGGGCAGAACAGAGGGGGAGGATCACCTCCCTTAACCTGCTGGCCATGCTCTTTTTAAGGAAGTTCCATAAATTGAATAATTTCCCCAAACTTACAAAATGAGGGAAAGAACAACTTTTTTTTTTTGTAAAACTTATTAATTTCACTGGAATTAACGCACTGTCATCATAATTGCTGCACACAGTAAGTACCATCCGTTACAGCACCTTCAATACAAAAAGCAAATCCTTGCATTCAAGCAATAACTGCTAAGTAAAGACCTTAATGTTTTTTAAGTTCTACGCATTGAAGGTGGTGGAGAAGATGGTGTCTAGAAGAGCAGAAGCAGAGTTAAAACATTTTAAAGCAGAGCTTATTTAGAAGTAAAGAGTTCCTTCTCAGTTTCAACAACAAAACAAGCTTAAAGGTTGGTATTTACATATTGGCAATGGTTCTATGTTTATAGCTTTGATCAGACTGCACTGTACATACCCAGAGTAATGCTCTCTTTGAAACACTCTTCTGATGTAATGTTGTTTGGCTTGCTTGTTTGACTGCCTCTTTGTGCATTCAAATTGGAGGTTCTCACTTCTACAAACGTAGACTGGTCTCGACTTTCTGCTGAGAATGTTGAAATCTAGTGGCAGAAAAAATCCTGATTAGGTTTCATTTTATTTTATTATTTTTTTAGGAATATGAAGGATGGAAAATTAAGGGCAACATTTGCTTTTTGGAACATATTTCTCCTACAAACAGCAGAAATGCTTCCAGTTCCATACACGTAAAAAATTACTATGGCATTTCATAAAATAAATTTCAAGCCAAACAGAACTTTTCTGTAGTACCTTCCTCAATTCTTTGTTGCCCTGTTGAATCTTATAATGAGAAATGGGTGACGAAACACTGAAGGCAGAACTTGGTTCCAAAGGCTGATGGAGCTGATGGCAGAAGTTAGGAAAATGCCTCTCACTTTCAGGGAAATCAAGCTCAGCTGAGAGAGCTGTAAGAAAAGAAAAGAAAAGAAAAGAAAAGAAAAGAGGTCATTTTTTAAAAATAGAAACTGACACCTCCTACCTTGCTTCTAGATGGAATAAGGAGAGGATACAGATCTCCACAGGTGAACAAATGCTAGCTTGCAAAAGCACATCTTTACAGCACTCAACTCCTTCATGCTGACACAGTGCAAGTACAACTGCTGCAAGAAAGTGCTACTTTTTTTTTCCCCATTATTTATTTTAAGTGAAAAGCTGAGGTCAAGAAGCTCTCTGTTAAGCACCTGAGAGACTGCATTAGAAGCACTGTCCTGTTTTGGGTTGCCCAGTACAAAACATACACACTGATACACAGGAGCAAGCGTTTGTTCAGTTTTGCACAAAGTACTGAGAGTGTGGGGGAAGAGGCACAGAGATCAAGAAGATGCAGACAGACTCTTGTTGAACACACTCAGTGAAAGAAAAAAAGGCTCAAGGCAATGGACAAAAGGTGCAACACAGGAAATTCTGGTTACATATAAAGAAAAAAAATCTCAATTAAGGTTTTTAAGGAAGATGCCTGACTGGTATGAAATTCTTCCACTGGAGATAATCAGAGCTTGGCTGGACAAGCAAGTTACCTCTCATTTGAGCAGGAGTAAGAATTTCTGGTCTAGATTAATATAAAACTCTATGATTCCAACACATTTTTTTTGTGTTTTTCTATGTTTTCCAACACATTCCTGAAGGAAGAAGTTCAAATTAAAACACCACTTATCACCACAACAGCTAGTAAGGATGGTTTTACTGTCATGAATCATTAAATGTGCACAGTTAAGGAGCACAGAGCTTCCACTACTTTGTTATCAGTGATTTTTCAACTATCAACTCCATCTGAATAATACAGTATTACATAGATACTGTTCTAAACTCCTTCATAGAGTTGTACATATGCAAACAACAGTATTAGCACAAACAACAAAGAACAGTCTTGCTATGGTAGAAGGAAGCTACACAGAACTAGACTGCGATCCCATTATCTTTTTGCTGCACTACACAACGCTACGTGTAGATATGCATAAAGCAATGAAGGACTTGGTTCCATTAAAGCAGGAGTTCTGCTGTGCAGAACGCTTATTGAAAGGAAAACATAACCTAAATATAAGGAATACCGAAAGCACAAAATCCTGATTAAACTCCTCATTCTGTATGACAGCACAGACCACAAAAGCTTTAAAATAGAAAATACCTTCGAAATGCATATTGTTCTCTGATGAAGAGTTCAACTCTCCACAGCATTTCTCCAAGATCTGCTGAATCTGACTTCCTTTATCAAGGCACAGTTCTCCTTCAGGCAACTCGGTTTCAGGTGCTCCAGACAGAGCCTCCTGCCACTGCTGCACAGTAAAAGGCAGTGAGGAGTCCCACGGGCTGCCTGTGATTCTTTTCAAAATTTGATCTTCCATGCTGTCAGAAGACAATCCTGAAATAAGAAGCCAAATGCTCACATAGTTTTACATATAAAGCATTTACATGAACTCACCTGAAAAAATGCTGCTTAATACCTTCAAATGCCCTTAACAACTTCTATTATTACTTTTTAAACTTTTTTATTTTTATTTTTTTACACCCCGCTGCATATAAAGGTGTCACAGAATCATTTGAGTTGAAAGGGATTCCCAAAAATCATCCATTCCAACTCAGTTCCATGAACTGGGACACCTACAGCTCCATCAGGTGCTCAGAGCCCTGTCCAGCCTGACCTTGTATGTCTCCAAGGATGGGGCATCCACCACCTCTCTGGGCAACCTGTGACAGTGCCTCACCACCCTTAGTGTAAAATACTTCCTCCTTATATCCAGCCTAAATCTCTTCACTAGTTTGAAACCATTTCCCCTTATCCTGTCACAATAGACCCTGCTAAAGAGCCTGTCCCCTTCTTTCTTAGAGCCCCACTTTAGATACTGAAAGGTATCCCCACAGCCTTCTCTTTTCAGGCTGAACAGCCCCAGCTCTCTCAGCCTGTCCTCATAGGAGAGATGTTCCATCCCTGGGATCATCTTTGTGGCCCTCCTCTGGATGCGCTCCAACAGCTCCATGTCTCTCCTGTACTGAGGACTCCACACCTGGACGCAGTGCTCCAGGTGAGGCCTCACAGTGCAGAGCAGAGGGGCAGGATCACCTCCCTCACCCTGCTGGCCACACTGCTTTGGATGCAGCCCAGGATACAGTTGGTTCTCTGAACTGTGAGGGCACATTACCAGCTCACGTCCAGCTTCCCATCCACCAGTGCACCAAAGTCCTTTTCAGCAGGGCTGTGCCCCATCCTTTTGCCTCGCAGCTTGCACTGATAGCGGGGGTTGCCACAAGCCAGGTGCAAGATCTTGCATTTGGATTTACTTTGTGAGGTTCACCTGGGCCCGCTGCTTAAGCCTCTAGGTCTCTCTGATTGCCATTCTGTCCCTCAGGTGTGTCAATACACCACACAACTTGGTGTCAATCCTTTAATGTGACTTTGAGCATCTTTATGATATAGGGCAATAGTTTAATTCCTATTTAAATAGGAGCAACCTAATATAAATGAAATAAAATAGAAGGAATTGCAGAAACAAATAGTGGGTTCCTAGAGGGCACACCAGTCCCTCTTTGTCTATCCTCTTACAGAAGCAATCAGAAAATACCTTAATAATCACTGACTATGGAGGAAGCACAGATAGACTTTAAAAATGTATTCACGTAGCTGAGCAACCAAAGCCTTAATGTTTGTTTTTTAATTTCTTCAAAAATAATATCCAGAAATCAATTTATAATCACCAAGTAACTGATATACACAGATGGGTGTGTCTGAGATCAGATACGACTCAGAGTAAGACAATATTAAGCCTTAACTAGGTAAACTCACAGGACACTAAATGACCACTTCCAAATCCACCTGAAATGTGTGCAGGTGATAAAGTTGCTATATATCATGTTCTTTTAATGCGTGCATTCTAGTTACGCTCTGTAATGCGTACTATCAATTCTTAAGTGAAGTTCCATTGTATTTTTCCAGAAGAATTTATGTCTTGTGAGTTGGATCCATTCTGCTATAAAATAAAGAAAACATCAGTTTTTCCATTTACGAAAACAATGAAACACTTACCAGTGTCAACAGGGCTGACATCCAGTGTTTCAGTAGTCAAAAAGCTTCCAGTGGAAATAGTTGAAGATAAATCACAGGGTATTGCTTGCATGGAAGCTTCTGAACCTACATCCATGGACACTACCTTAGAAAGTACTTCCTAGGAGGAAGCAACATGAATGTTACCATGTATTCAGACCCCCACAATCGAAACTACAATCACAGATTTTATTCTGAGCTCAGTTCAAGTGTAGAAGCCTTCATTTTTTGCAGTCAGGCAAATTAAACTCATCATTGCTCAGTACACAACATTCACATCCAGTCTCCCAGACAATTCCCTCCAGCAGCCCGCCCTCCCCCCCCCACCCCACACACACACACACACACACACACACACACACACACACACAAAGAAGCCTCTCAGAACTGCATACAAATCATGACACCTGGAAGCTTATTTATCTTCCGGTGCTCAGATTTGGCTATTTCTCATCACAGACCCACATCAGTAGAACTGTAGATCTCAGAGGAATATAGGTGTAGAACTCAGGAATGTTACAAGTACTTCCGATGCTGAGACTTCGGAACACAGGACAATGACTGGAGAGTTTAATTCTACTTTTATGGTTAAATATATATCAGATTTCCTAGAAAACCGTATTCCTTAATTTTGAAGCTCTGCAGTCACAGAATAGAGACTGAGGGTTTCTAATTTTGAAGGATGAGATACGAACATTTTACTTCTTCCAAAACCTTGAATTAAAACATACATCAAGAAAATAAAAGACAAAAACCTAAGAAGCCCATTCCCTGTATTATTTTTCATTATTTACTAGTTATAAGTATATTTAATATACATTTACACATACATATACATGCTGCATGCATAAATAATGTTGTACATCTATAAACAGTAATTTTTAAATATTGTTTTTTATCTACTGCCAAAATGACAGGATCTTTGGATCAGAGAATAGCAGTGGGTCTTGATTTTGGTGAGGCTTCTGATACTATCCCTCTGTTCTTGTATCAGAATTTGGATGTTACAGTCTACACGGATGGACAACCAGCCAGGTGGAAAACTGGCTGGCTGATCAGGCTCAGAAGACAATGACCAGCAGGTGATACTACACCTGGAGGTGGGAGAGTAACTGGAGCATGACCAGCATCTATCTTGGACCCTGCCCTCTCTAACACCTTTGGTAAGGACCAAGAGGCAACAGCATGCTCTCATTTGAACATCTGATGCACTCAGTAGCAGGTCTGACATCCAGGGGGACCTCATGAAGATGAGGCCTAAAGAAACATGATGAAACTCAGTAAGAACAAACACAGTCCTGCACCTGGGAAGAAACCATGCATCAGTCCAGGCCAGGGACTAACTGGGGAGCAGCTCTATAAAAGAGGATCCAGGAGCCCTGGCAAACAGCAAGCTGCACCCAGTGTGCTCTGGCAGCAAGGAGGGACAGCAGCATTCTGCACCGTATAAATGGGAACGCAGCCAGTAAATTCAGTGACTGCCTCTCTTTCCCTGGTGCTTGTTATACTGCATCTAGAATTCTAAGTCCAGATGTAGGCCTCCAGTATAACACACAGATTTCCACTAAGGGCCACCAAAATGGTCAAGAGGGCTGGGGCACTTCTCCCGGGTGAACACCAAGTTGAACATGAGTAGTAAAATGCCCTTACTGCAAAGAAGGTTCATGGTATCCTGGGCCACATCATGCAAAGTATCATTAGCAGGCTGAGGGAGGTGATCCTTCCACTTCACTCCGCACTAGTGAAGCCACGCTGCAGTAGTGAAACACCTGCAGTGCTGGGTCCAGTTCTGGACTCCCCAGTAGAGGAGAGACCTGGACACACCAGGGGCCATCCAACAAGAGCCACTAAGACAACTAAGGGACTGGAGCACCTCTTCTGTGAGGAAAGGCTGAGAGTTAGGATTCTCTTCCCTGGAAAAGTGGCTCAGGAAGAACTTGTCAATGTCTAAAAATACCTGAAGAGAGGGTGCTATAAGAATGAAGTCAGGCTCCCGTCAGTGGTGCCCAGTGCCAGGACACGAGGCAATGGAACACAGGAGGCTCCCTCAGAACACCAGGAAGCACTTCTGTGCTGTGTGAGTGCTGGAGCACTGGCACAGGTTGCCCAGACAGGTTTTAGTTTCCTCTTAGGAGATCCAGGCGACTTCTGAGGTGGTCCCTTCCCACCCTGACTATTCTGTGGCTCTGGGGAAGGAGAGCCAGTGCAGCCAGAAGAGATAGCTTGCAAGAGGAAATTAACAGCAGCCTGCCAGTAGCTACAGGAAGGGTACTGAGATGGAGTCAGGCCTTTCAGTGTTGTGTGACTGGAGGACAAATACAATGGGCATGAATTGAAGAAGCAGAGTTTCATACCAGTTATAAGGAAGAACTTTTCCAACAGGGCAGACAAGCACCAGAACAGCTCACACAGTGGTCCTGCAAGTCTCCACATGTGGAAATTTTCAAGATCTTATGTAATAAAGCTCTGAGCAACCTTGTCTGATTCCACAGATGTCCCTGCTTCAACCAGGAGGTTGAGATAGGGACCTCCCTAGGTCCCTTATAACCTGAATTACCAGATGACTGTACTAGATTCCTACCAACTCACGAGCACGCTGAGGACACAAGTTAAAATTACCAAATGCCTAATTCGAGGCTACAAAAATAACATGTTTTTCCCTTTTGTACAGCATCTTTAAAACACGTCTCAAAGAGTAAATTACGTTACATGTTTACTCTGATTGATTTACTAACCGCATGAGTGCCTCTGAACGATGGTCCAGAATGCAGTGTGCTTCCTCCAGCTGCAGCAGCAAGAACTGGCACATCTTGAGCCACAAGAGAATCTCGGGACTGAGCTAAAAACAAATTTAATAGAAAGCAGTTCATTGTTAGTGTTTTGGTTTTTTTTTTTTCTTTAATTGCTATTATTCTTTTGGAACACCAGATGGCAGTAATACCCTACTGCTGCTATCCTCACTGCTAGGGCACTGATTCTGCCTATTTCTTGCCTTTTTCTTTTCACTTTCTGCTCCATTGCACCACAATTACTGATTAGCAAGACTGCTCCGTGTAGGGCATGCATGAAGAGCTATAAATGCATGTTTTGGCCCTGAAGAATAAAATACAGCTCTGGTAGTGTTACTACAACCATTTATTGGAGTGGAGAAATCTTTTTGTCCTCTACTATTATAACAATTACAAAGAAAATTAGACTTTAAAAATAAATAAGAGACCAGAAACAGTGTATTATCCAACTAATGCGTGATTACTGCCACAGAACTGAACCACCTCTTAGACACAGAAATAAGTAAGATCAAGATCTGTGGAAAAAGTACCACAGCAGCACCAGAAAAACACAATTTATGTATTCAATGCTGACGAGCGCCCTCAGGTCTGACAGTTCTTCCAAGACTTCAAACTAACACCCAGCAGCAAACACTCGCATATTCTTATCTTGAGTAATATTTTTTAAGGAAAATGTTAAATGTCTAAAAGAAGTTGAAGTTAATAGAAGCAGATATGTTTCCTCCCAGTTCTACAGGAGTCAATAACAACAGAGACATTTCAAATTCCCAGTTGTTCTCAAATTTCTAACAAGAAGCTGTGGCAAGAGACAGCTGTAAGCCATACAGGAACTGGAAACAGACTACTTACTTTCAAATGGAATAAAAGCTAAAATGCTGAAACAAGCTTCCGTGGAAAGCCAGGAATTCTCACTTTCCTGTTTGCTTTACATCAATATTAGACACTTCTATGGAATAAATGCTTTATCTTATGAAGGACATCAGAGTGATATGAGATGATACTCAAGTATCCAGTACAGTTTTGTATATATATTCTATGAAGAGCTACTCTACAAACATTTTATTCCTGCAGTGTAAGAACTTGCATTGTTCCGTGACATAAACACAAGGGACAAACAGCAGCAGCTTCAAGCTATAAACCCAAATTAATTACTCATTTCAGAGTTAAGAATACAACACACCCGTATCTCCTGCCTTTATTACAGTAATATCCTTAAAAAGCTGCACTTGGTGATTCATAAAAGAGGTGGGTTTTTTACTTTAAGTTTTTATTTCTCCCTCCAAAATAATAGTGCAGTTTGTGTTCCTCACAGCTTCCTGACATCTGCATGGCCCTTTCATTTTAGCCTCCTGGACACCATACAGTGACAAAAAGAAGTGTTAACTGAAACTGAAGTAAGAAGCAGCGGCAGTAACTTTGGGATGCAACTGAGTGACCTGAATGACAAATCACTCAAAGACAATGAAAAATAGATAGACCCATACCCTATTATGGAGGCAAAAAGAGGAAAAAGAAGTCAATAGTTGTACTTGCTAAACTGGTGAAGGGTGAGACCTTTTTCATTATAATGAATTATGAACAAATATTTGAGATTATTAAAAATAAATCGAAGTCTTAATCTCGGGTCACAAGGAAAATAATCATGCTTGGATTAACACCTGCCTAGGGTAGCAATACATGAAAATGATTGCATCTGGAACAGTGCCCAAGGGGACTCTTAAAGGCAGAGATGAATACAGAGAAAGGCTTGTTGATATGCAGGGAAGGAGAACTTTGAAAAAGATGCATGCATCAGGTCTAGTCACTGTCTTCAAGACAATTTCCCTAAGGAACTGAGGTTTATGTGATCAAACTGCCTGTCTCATCTGTGGGATTACTCTGCAGTTCCCTATTAACAATTTACATTCTATGAGCCCTTTTTAATTCTTTAAATTTAATTTAGAAGAAGAAAACTCAAATATGTTAAGTTCCTCACTCACCTTGAGAAATATCAGTGCCGTGGTAAGAGGAAGCAATCTGAATCAGTGCCACCAGTGAGTCAAACAATCTAACATCACTAACAGCTACCCACCCGCCCTGCCTGCCCAGTCTGTGCAGCACCTGTAACCACTCAATGCAACAGTCAGGGATTCATGCTCCCCTAACCAGAAGCAGTGCTTAAGACCCCCCCCCCTTTGCACCCAGATGTGTCTGCATCTAAATTTAAGCAGTTTTTTTTCCTCATCTTGTAATGGTTGAAGAAAATAAACAGTTACAGAAACTTCCCCCAAAATCTGCCTGTCACTCAATGACAAATCTCATACACAAAATCAGACAAGCCTTCTTCATGAAGTATCCAAATAGATGTACCATGTTTATCTCTATGAACCTGCATGCCTTTTACCTTTTCATCTTTAACACTTTGATAAAGCAGGTGAGCAGCGATTAATAGGACTTGTGCACATCAGGCAGTTCTACAGTCACAAAATAGTACAACTTACAGGCTGCAAAGCTGCACATTATTTGAAGGAAGGCAGAAACCTCCAAGAATAAGGTCACGACCACATGTAGAAAGCACTCATTTGCTCTTATCTTTGGAGAGACAATTACGCCTCTTGAAAACAGGAAAAACTGCAAGCATGTTCTGGTCAGAATCAAGTAGAAACCTGAATTCACCGCTACCATCAGAAGTTACAATTCAAAATGCACCTCAGCTTTGCCTTTTCAAAAACTTTTAATTCACCACAAACTAGATTTTCTTCCTGAAAATACTGTGCTAGTTTCTCAACAAGTCACGAAGCTCTACATATCCTTTAAGTTATTAAGATAATGATGACAGTTTCAGGTGTTCTTTGAACTGCTCAAGAAGACAATCTTCCTGAACACGCAATCACAGGAGGCTTTTCCTTTTTTTATTAACTAAACATGCATGTGCACATGAAGTTTGCTCATCTTTTTACATAAATCATTACACTGTTCATCTGTCATACTAATGTAAAAAGACACTACAAAGCAGTATTTAATGTTAATGTGGTAACCTAGCAATGTTAGTTCACAGGCTTGGGACAGAGTGGTTGGAAGACTGTGTGGAACAAGTGGAGCCAGGGGTGTTGGTCAACGCTCAGAAAACCAGCAGTGTGCCCAGCCGGCCAAGAAGGCCAATGGCATCCTGGATTGTATCAGCAATAGTGCAGCCAGCAGGAGCAGGGAGGTAATCGTCCCTCTGAACTCAGCACTGGTGAGGCTGCACCTCAAGTGCTGTGTTCAGTTTTGGGCCCCTCACTACAAGACATTGAAAACCTGGAATGTGTCCATAGAAGGGTAATGAAGCTGTGAGGGGTCAGGAGCACAAGTCCTATGGGGAGAAGCTGAGGGAACTGGGACTGTTCAGTGTGGAGAAGACGAAGCTCAGGGGAGACCTTACTGCTCTCTACAACTGCCTGACAGGAGGCTGTGTTGAGGTGGGGGTCAGTCTCTTCTCCCCTGTAAGTAGCAAAAGGACTAGAGGGAATCCCCTCTGCACCAGCGGAGGGTCACATCGCATATTACAAAATTTTTTTTCCAAAAAGTGGTCAGGTGCTGAAAGGGGCTGCTCAGGGAGGTGTGGAGTCACTGTCCCTAGAGGTGTTCAAGAAATGCTTAGATGTAGTACTGGAAGGCATGGTTTAGTGGAGAAATATTGGTGAATATGGTTGGACTGGATGATCCTGGAGGTCTTCTCCACCCTTGGTGATTCTATGATCATAGAACTTATTCTATAAACACAAGCCTCGTCTCCAAACGCTGTTAAGAAACAAAATTCTGAAATTATCACTAAAGTTTAAATATATGCATATTTCAAACAGACTATTTTGAGAACTAAAGGAAGAAACTGAGAGAAAGACAGCTTACGTGTGCTGATTTAAAGCAACTGTAATCCCTAATAAATCTTAATCGAATTCAAAAGGATGTCTCAGCAAAAACTAAAATTAAAATTTACCTTAATATGGAGATAATATAATATAATAATATATATATAATATAATAATAATATATATAATATAATATATATATAATATATATAATATAATATAATAATATGGAGATACCTTAATATTTGGGACAGCATCAAAAATCCTAGTAAAAGCAGGAGGTGCATATGACATAGCTGTATTGCTTATAAAGATGTACATATAAGGGCAAGGTGCTGAAAACAACTGCTCCGCAGTCCCAATATTTATTTTGGATAGATACTGAAAACTGCACTGGATGTCGAGGTGCTGTCAACTCTCATTCAACTTCACATTGCTCAAGTCAGCATTTCACAGAACACAGAACAGTTCACAGCAAGTCAGACATACCATTTACCAGCCGGAACTACAATGAACTGCATCTCAATCTGCAAGAAATTTCAGAAGCTGTAAATGTACTGCAACTGAAAGCACTGGAACTCCCAGGTTTGCTTTATCCCAATACCAAAGAGACAAGCAGAATTACTACAGGCAGGAAAAAACAGCAGGATTTAAAAACCCTGACTCCACTTGTTAGGCCAAGCACTCCAAAAAACTCTCCTAGCCTTCTTTCTTTCACAGAATCACAGAATTGTAGGGGTTGGAAGGGACCTCCAGAGATCATCGAGTCCAACCCCCCTGCCAAAGCAGGTTCCCTACAGCAGGTCGCACAGGTAGGCGTCCAGGCGGGTCTTGAATATCTCCAGAGAAGGAGACTCCACAACCCCCCTGGGCAGCCTGTTCCAGCGCTCCGTCACCCTCACCATAAAGAAGTTCCTGTGCACATTCATGCGGAACTTCCTATGCTCCAGTTTCTGGCCGTTTCCCCTTGTCCTGTCTCCACACACTGCTGAAAAGAGCCTGGCCTCACCGCTTTGCCCCCCACACCTTAGATATTGATAGACCTGGATCAGGTCCTACAGGTCTTTGATCACCTCTGTCCTTTTATAAGCCAGTTAAGCTATCCATAACATGCTTGAACACATCCACAAACTGCTTTATTTGTGATAACCAAAACAAATGCTTTCAATTTATGGTATCAGATTAACATTGTTGCACATGGATACAATCTAGTCTCAAAAACATAATCCCTAATTAAAGCTCTTCACAGATGAACAGAACATACCAGAATTAAGGTAATCCTTATATTATTGCACTAGTTTTCTCTCTACCAGCTGATTCTTTCTAAGTTGTTTCTTTACACAAAGGGTAACAATCAGCCTTTTACATTTTGTCTCAGATGTACTTTTAAGCAATTTCTTACAAACAGATCTTTCTGTGGCTATCAGTGCAGTAACACTCCACATTTCTTCCTAAGCATAAATCTCTTGTGTCTTCAGAAGGAATCACGGACTACTGATGCAGGCACAGCACTGGTCAGCTCCAGGTTCTCACCTGGAGAAGGTATACATCTGGGCACCCCACATATACGCTGGGCAGAAGGTCTCTCTCTCAGAGGAAGAACACAACTTCTAATCTAGCATTTCACTCTGTGCATGCAATGAGAGTCTGCTGCTATGGCAGGGCAATCAAGTGATGCAAAAGAGGTCCCTTTACAGACAGCTCCATGAGTTACAGATTCACAGCGCACACTTGGATGAACAACTCCTGACTGGCAAAGATCCGCAGTGTGACCATGGATTACCACAATGGTAGTGGGTCACAAACAAACAAAGCAAAATCAAAACTCAGTCCTAAGATGCACTTACTGAAGTATCATTTTTTACAACTGAAATTAAACAGTATTTAAATAGCACCCTATGTTCTTTAACAAGTCGGGTCACATCCTACAGATAAGCAGCAGTTAAATTAGCAGTACAGAATGGTACTCACATAGTTCCCTGAAGAAAGAGGATTTCCCCACCTGAATCATATGAATTTTCAGTAGACATCAGCAGCAGTTCTTGTAATAATCCAGGCTGTTTGCTTTGCCTTGGGCTTTCAACAGAGATTTGCTGCTCATAGCTTGTTATGCTCCCAGGTGACCTGCCTTCTTCATGAAGAGCATCACCATAACATCTCCTATACTCAAACTCCCCAACAGTTGAAATGGGAGAAGGTTCCCCACCAGCAGAATCTGTTTTACCTGAATTTAAAACACCTCATCAGTTCAGGTATAGATATGCAACGCTCTGCACTTTATGAAAGAACACCTTAAGGCAGGTATGCTGTTCTACAGAAATAATCTGCTGATTTGGCTCAGTGCTCCATGCAAGTTAACCACACAGGTCAGTAAATTCAGACACAGCATATCTCCTCTGTCCTGGGTTAAGAATCGTAGAATCACTCAGGTTGGAAAAGACCTTAAAAATCACCGAATCCAACCACAACCTGACCATACTACCCTAACAAACAACCCTCTGCTAAATCATGTCCCTGAGCACCACATCCAAATGGTTTTTAAACACATCCAGGGGTGGTGACTCAACCACCTCCCTGGGGAGCCTATTCCAGTGCTTAACAACCCTTTCTGTAAAGAAGTGTTTCCTGATATCCAACCTAAACTTACCCTGGTGCAACTTGAGGCCATTTCCCCTCCTCCTGTCACCTATTACCAGTGAGAAGATTTTCTTTCTCCCCAAACCTCTCTCCTCAGCAGCAGCCTTTTTCAGCCACTCAGTGCAATTAAAACACTCAAATTCAACTTACTATCTAACCAATAATGATAATAATGGAAGGAATCATCTGTCAGTTAGAATAGTGTTTACGCAGCACATATGCACTGCCTATTCTAGAATTCCACGCAATGTTTCAGAAGTATTTTTCAGTAGTAATTCCATTTTTAATCTTTGCTGCTGGTTTTTTGAGCTGCTATTTTTTCTTTTGGTTAGTTTAAAGAAAGTTTTTATTACTAAGTCAATTGCTTTGAAGAATATATTCTTCAACCAAACACCTCAGAAACTTCAGGAATGTTGCTGTTGTCCTGCTCTTGGCTGGGATAGAGTCAGTTTTCTTCCTAGTAGCTGGTATAATGCTGTGTTTGGGACTTAGGTTGCGAATAAGCTGTGCTCAAGAAAGGTTAAGATGCTGCACTAAGGAACATGGTTAAGCAGGGAGATATGGGTGGTAGGTGGGCAGTTGGATTGGATGATCCTGGAGGCCTTTTCCAACCTTGGTGATCCTACGATTAAGTTTTATGTTTTTTCTGACTCTCCCCACCATCCCACTTGTGGGGAGTGAGCCAATGGCTGCATGCTGCTCAGTTGCCTGCAGGGTTAAACCATAGCAGTTATTTAGCCAAGGCACCAAACTGGCCTAAGAAGAACCACTCTCCATAAACCGATGCTGACTAACATTAATTATTTTCTTTAATTAAAAAAAAAATGTTCCATATCAGCCATTTCATTAATTTTGCCCAAGATCAGCCTGACAGGTCTGTAGTTACTTGCATTCTTATGTGCTATGTTATATGCTAGTGTTATGAACACTAGCACAGCATTAAAACTACGTGAAATACATATTAAATTTTAGCTGTAAGGAGACTTGAGGGGGAGGCCAAGGGGAACAATTTAAAGTTTACATTCAGAAAACATTAGTTTGTTGCACCTCTTACTTAACGTTGCTTACAAAGCATTACAAAGTACTGTACACAAATGGTAACCAGCATTCCTAGAAACTGACGACTGCTTTGCATGGCTTTCGTCTGGAATTGTTACAGAATAGTTTGTAATTGAAAAAACTTCTGTAGACATTTGGTGCTAGCTCCTTATTTAAAAGATTTGAAAGAAAAAGAGCTTCCATCAGCTGCTCTTGCCTATTCTCTTTGCAATTAACTGATACATTCACATCTGATTCAATCCTCAGAGTAAACAAGGTATGAATAGCTACATAACAATGCAGACCCTCTCCAGGGTATGAGTAACTACGCACTGCTTTATTCTGCACTCAATCTTCTACCTTTACTATTGAAGACATTTCCAGCACAGAACCAGCAAATCTTATATACTCAACAGAAAAATCTATCAGTCCTGGAATTACAGTGAATTTTTTTTTTTGCTACATTTCTTCTAGGCTGACACTGATAAGGAAAGCTTTTCTCAACTATAATTCCCTTGAATAATATTTAAATTATACCTTATGGTAAAAGTATCAGCTACTACTTCATTATCGATCGCCTCAAAAGCTTCAGAAAATAATTGTTTCCTCTAATCTATACTCCTTAGAACAGAAGTATTCATATATTCCATACGTATATACTTGTTTTATACTCATATTTTACCTGCAAAAGAAACGTTGCAACTCCTTGGTGTGTCTACTTCTGGAATAACACTAAGCTCGTGCTGTTCCAAACCAAGCCCCAACTTCACTTTGGTTACAGGAGGTCTGGAAAACTTCCATTTCTGTTCTCTATGCAGAACTTTCTCAGGCTGTTCTGTAAAACAAGTTTTTACGGTTTAGGTTCCCCTAGCGTGTTACATTACACCTACCAAATCAGCTTGGGCAAATGGAAGAGAACTGCATCTCAGTAGCAAAATGAGAAAAACAAAATACTATAACAAAACATGCTACACAGCCTTACCAATTTGCCCAGCCAGACTGATGTACTGTGAAATCATTTCATCTCTGTGAAATTTACTCATGTCACAGTTCTCTTCCTGGTAGTTTTCTGAGTCCTGGAAAAAGTCACTCTTACTAATCCAGTCAGGCCTTTGTGGCTCTGTCGTTACTCCATTCATGTTGCTGTGTCTTACCTTAAAGGGAATAAATTAATAAATGGCAACGACAGCACTCACATTTATACTCATTAATTAAGCCAGCCTTTTGTTGGGCGTACGTTTCACAGTATTATGCACTTTGATAAACATGTTCAAGGCTGCATTTTGAGAAAGAAGTTTAACCATGCAAGCTCCGAGCCTTGTATAGCTTGAAGAAGCATTTGGGTATACCAATATCCTATCTAGCTCTACAAACCGAATGCTTTTAAGAACAAAAATTCCTAAAAATTCTGATTTTTCCACTCCTAAATTCAGGAATTTTAGCTGTATGGAGACTGCAATAGTGCAGCTCACAGCAATGGTTCTTTTAACCCCAGAAATGAGCAAAATTACCAGTCACGTGTGCAACTTCAAAACAATTTTTATATGTGCACACATACAGAACTTTTTGAAATAAAGAGTTACAGAAAAGAACTACAAATAAAATTTAAGTATAATGTTCCTAATTTAAATATCCAGTACAGTAAATCACTTAAAGCTACCAACACTCCATGAGATACTTTACCAACTCCTGGCACTCACTCCAGAGTTTTATCCATTACTGGATGATTCACCAAGCAAAGCACTTACAAAGCTTACCTGCTTGCTCAGAAATTCTTTCAAAGCCTCTTGTTGTTTCTGCATCTGTTCCTTCAGTTTATCCTGTTTCTGCATAAGTAGTTGTTCTTGTATTTTCTGCCTAGCAAGAAGAGCTTCTCTGCGTGCATCTAGCTGCTCCTGCAATTCTTTCAAATACTGCTGCTGAGCTTGGATGCTTTCTGATGAGGCCAATACTCTGTCCTTTAAATTGAGTATACAGGAATAATTCAACCAAGATGCATCTTCACTTTTTGATTCTAAGGATTTCTCAACTCCTTCTTTGTGAGACAAAGACACACGTCCAGAAAGAGAGCTGGGTTCAAGGCTTGCTTCGGTGGGGCTCTCTGCAGACCCCTGCTGACAAGCCAAAGAATTAACTGTGGCTGCCTGTACTATAGAAGATCCTTTTGTTGCTGCCCTAAGCGGCGTCATAGGTGGAGGCTCTCCCTCAGCTTGTGTTTCCATTTGATGGTTACACCACCTGAGGTCTGATTCCTTAAAGTGCTCTGTTTCTGAAGGCCCAGAGGAACACTCTGCAGGTAAGGCAAATCTAACTTGTTGTACACGTGCTTCCAGGTGCGTTCTGGGTGGAGAAACATCTTGTGTGACCAACACTGATGGTAACTGGAACCCAGATGGTTCTCTGACCTCATTGTTGGAGGTATCCAACACTCCCACTTGTTCCTGCAAGGAACAGCACCGTGACAAGCAGATCTCTCCAAACTTCAAATTCAATGGTTCTAGAGAATGTAGGTGCCTACCAGGATAAACATTGTGCATTTTCTCTCCATGTTTTTGTGAAGATGCATTTTCAGGAACATTGAGCATGTTGTAGGGAAGAGGTAGTGACAGTGTGCAGTCTTCCGCATGAACTTGTTCAGGTAATTGGGACTGCATATACTGCGTTCTCTGCCTCTGTTGAAGTGGTTCTGAGACAAGCTTTAAATTCGCTGATGTTGTTTCCACAGAGCTTAAAATTTTCACAGGATCAGTCAAGTATCTTTGCTTCAATTTATTCTGATACTCTCGCAGACGTGTTCTAGCCTCATTGATTGTCTGTTTGTGTAGCCTAAACAGAAAGAAAACATGCATCTTTCCAGACTGGAGCATAGATTAACATCATTTTCAATAATCAAAGCAATTCAAACTATTTTGAAACAGGAAGGTCAGAACTTTAATCAAGTAGTTTACCTATTTTGTTGCAGAAGACGCTGTTGATAATTACGAATCACCTGTAAGTGGCTATCTTCTCCAGGACTTCTGGTTTCTGGCACAGCAGCACTTCCAGACTAATTGAAATTAAGTGATTTTAAGTAAAAATAAACAAATAACTCATAGAAACAGTTAAAGCAACAATCTCAAGCTGTACGTTCACTCTCTCAAGAATGCAGAAACCACTCTGTATCACCGCTTGAAGTCTGTGAGCTTTTGGCCTCAGGCAATGAAGCCAAAGCAGTTTCTGGAACACGCAGCCTACAGCTATGGTCCCTCTTGGCAAGTCTAGCATCTAGCATCAGAGTCAATGGTGCATGGAGGAGCTTAGCTCAAAGAGCTAAATGTACCCAGCAGCAAATTAAGTGAGCAATGATCCAGCACAGCTGCCTTTTCAAGGCAAATAGATTCTTTTAAGAGTGCACATTGTGGAAATGGTTCAAAATCTAAAACAAACCAACACACCTTCCTCCTCACTCTCCTCAGTCGATTCCCCTCCAATTAAGTGGATATTTAAGAGTTAGACAAAGACAAAAAGGTATAGTTTTTTTTCCCTAAGGTTATTTTTCCTTGTAAAAAGGATATTTGTATGTGCACTGTCACTATACAGCTCTAATCAGGTTTTACTAACAAGCATTTTATACAGACATACTGTCCCAAGGCCTCTGCAGATAACCCAATATTGAAAGTCTTCAGTGATACATATAATGTGATATAAAAGCTTCTACATTAGACAAAAAAAAGTTACAGACTTTAGTACTAGAGCTTTTGATTTATGGCCTGAGAAATAAAAAGGTTTTCAATGATAGAATTTAAAAGCGGCAATTGGAGCTCTTGATTCACATAATAGAAAAACAACCGAAACATACAGACCCCACTCCCAAACACCCCGTTCCACAATTCCTCACCTCATGTTCTGCTTTCTTCTGTTGATCTGTAGAAGGAACACTGCAGCTTTGTACTGGCTGACTTTTCTCTTCCTCCTCCTTTTTCTTCTTAGCCTCTTCCAAACAGGTTTGCATTTGGATCTCCAGATGTGCCCTCTCTTCTTCAATTTGTTTCAGCAAGGCCAGCTGTTCCTGTTTCTGTTGCTCTATTTGCTCAAGCTATCGGAAAAAAGAACAACAAACAAACATCCCTAAAACTTGAGGAAAAAGACCCATACATTCATACACAAAACTTTATTCCAACTCCTAACTTGTAGCAAAAATTGTACTACTTATGACTGGCTTTTTCAAATTGTAAGCAGACACTAAAAGCAGTGCTGAAGCTGTCAAGACTCCTTTTAGCAGCGACTGGCTAGAAATTTCTAATAGCCCCTGAATCCATTTACTATTGCACAATTATCTGCCACTGAATTAACAGAATGGATAAAAATCCAAATCTAATCGTTCAAGATGCATCATAATTTTCCAGAGACTGCAAAGAAGTCCTTCTTTTGGATTGAACTCCGAAGTCTACTTCGCATTTGATAGAGCTTCTCATCAAAAGTTCGATGCATTTAAATGCTAATTCAAATCTTACCCAACTTCTGAAATGGCTCATGTACCACCACTCTAAGAGCACTCCAGAAATCTCTCAAGTGTTTTGTTTATTTTTATTCTCTTTCCAAGTATCTTTCATCTACGAATCACTTACAGCCACACCAAGTAACAGCACACATACTTTTAGAATGGAAGTGAAGAAAAAATTCTAAGTAGTGACGAAGGGAGCCCAGGGAGAAGCTGGGAACTGGGAACAGTTAACAGGAATGGAACTATAGAAATATATACACGTGGACATATGTTAAGTGGGAGAAAACAGATGTTAAAGAAAGTAACCACACTTCCACAGGGGACCTACTGCCTTTCGTTCTCCTCACTATAACACTATTTCGTGAAATAAATTTCCTGAATTTCAGTAATTTAAAACTACAATTTAAGGTTGCAGTAGGAGCTGAAATTCAACTCTTTTTTTAATTGATAAGCCACTGCAAAACAGCTGGCAGGTCTCTAAATACCTAAGATACAGTAAAAATATAATTAGATACGTATGATACAGATACACAATATACATATCATTAATAAAGTTATCTTGTAAGTACAGCAAGCGTACATACAGATAACAGAAGACATTCTGCATTCGATTTTATAAACCGAGACACAAAATACTCAAGGTTTGCAAGCTTTTCCTGTCACTCTACGCAATCCCAGACGATTAGATATTATTACACAGGGTTAGTAAAACCTTCACAGTTCTGTACTGGTGATGACCTTTTCCTTGAGCCAAAAAGGTACTACCTGACAACAGGAATTCTTATTTAATCATGGCATAGAATCCTTTGCCTACAGCAGCTGTTAAATTTTACAAAAGAATTTTTCTCCACACTATTCTACATTCCAGCTAGCATTCACTAATTGTTATAAAACAAAAGTTTCTACACAAAGGCCAAGAATAGATAATGCCGCAGTAAATGTTCCTTTAAAAATGTTAACAGCATGCTGAAAGCGTCTGTTGCAGCCTTATAACCTAAAGCATTTTATCATCTTCATGACCTTCTGTAAATCACTTCTTTTTTGTCTCAGTTATGATGTAAAAAGTATACACGCTCACACTTACCCACTGCTGTCTCTCATTTTCCATTCTAATTTTAGCTGCTTGTTCTTGAGGGTGGTTTAGAACTGAATTTTCAAGTGCAACTCTATGTTCCAACATTTCCTTGGACTCTAAAATACATATTAGTTAACTATAAATGCACCCAGAAAGAGCTTCATATCTTGTTTACATCTTGCTTTAGTTTCCCAGCCTCTCAAAAGAAAAAACACACAAGCAGGCAGACAAGATTACCATCTTCATCCCACTCAGCTCATCTCCATGAACTGGAAAAATCAGGTTTTGCAATATTTAAGTCATTAATGGTCCTTCATCACGTGCCATTCTTGAATATAAAGAAATGACTCGGTTCTAGCTGGATTGAACATTGTTGTTTTTTTTCCAAATAACTTGGTAGCCTGATAGCAAAATTGTCCTCCTCGGGTATAGAAAAAAAAATGCCTTAACCTCTAAGAAAAAAAAGGAGGATCTAAAACCAGCACTCTCAAGGCAAATGTAAAAGCACAGAATCCAAATCTTCACACATTCATCAACTTTAGCACTTACATAACCAAAATAGCGACACAGGGCTGGAAACTCCAAAGCAATATGGGCTACCAAACAAAATGGGATGTTTGACTGCTGTAAGATTCAGTTTTACACTGAGGCCTTTCAGAATGGTGCCTTAAGTCCAGGAAAAACCCCTCACTATGGACACATCAGCTCATGCCTGTCAAGCATTTCTAGCTCTGAATCTCATGAATTCAGCTCTTCCACTTTAACAGATAAATAACTCCCACAACCAATTTTCCCCTGTGACTTCTGCCTCCATATGTGAACACCTTCTAAGACACAGCAGCATGAAGTCTGACAAAAATTTGGGTGAGATTTATAATATAAAGGTATTTTAGACATCTTTCCTCTGAAAGATCTTCATGGGTAGGACAAAAGGGAGAGATAAGAGAACTGTATTTACTTTCTGACAGCATCATAAAACAGCACCACTGAAAGATTCCTTCAAATTAAAAGAATTTGTTACAGGCCACCCTCTGGACTTGCTCCTACAAAACAAATCTTCATGCAAGCACATATTTCATACCTTTGGCTTCACATACAGAATTTTTGTGCTGCTCATCATTCAGTTCTAAATTAACCAGCAGTCTCTCTTTGCCAGCAACAGTGCCTGCTTCAATAGTCTCATTCTTGCTTGGAAACTCTTTCTCACTTTTTGATATCCACTCCTCTTTTTGGTTTCTAATCTTGTTCAGCAATTTCTTCAAGGCAAGTTTTGATTGAGGTTGATGAGTTTTTACCTCTTTATGACCTATAAATAATATATACCTTTAAGAGACTTAGGTAATGATTATCTTCACATTCTAAAAACCAAAAAATAAAACACACATTTTTAATTGCTTACAGAGCTGAATAACTAACTATATTATCAAGTTTCATAGCGTAAGTATTTTCTTCTTGTAAGACAGAAGCAGCAATGTGTCTGCAACTACAGGAGGGTTCAGCTTGTTGCAGAATTTCAGAACCAGATCAATCACAGACTACGCTGCTGCAGAAACCAGCAGCGCTACTCCACCAGTCTGTACACTCCTGCCCTCTCCTTTGTAGTAGGACTGGCAACACAATGAATGCATCACAGACCCAGAAATGGACAGTGCCAACAAAGCCACGTGGCAGAAATGCTTGTCATGCAACAACATTCAATAATATGTCTCTTGTTCACATTATGCTATTCTGCTCATGCCATGCACACACACAACTAGTGTGGCCTATACACAAAATGAAGCAACTCGATCACAAAGCTGAGCATAAAGGATGAACAGTAAGCAGACTTTCACATGAACTCAAGCTAAAGCAAACTTCACTCTTCACTTGGCTAATATTTCATATACCTGTGCCATCATCTGCAATAGTTATATAGAAAACGTTAAAGCTAACATTATTGTTCATGCAGCTATTATAATTATTCCCAGTATTCTAATGAACTGAAGAGTATTAGAAAAAGCAATTTCTATTTCAAACTTGTATGTCAGAACATTCATCATCAGTGATGAGCATCATAAATCACTTAACTTTGAAACACTTCATATACATGATGGAATTTTGGTACTTAGACATTTTAGCTAATACTAACATACAACCTCTTTTCTTCTACTATAAAACAAGAAAGCGTTACTTTCTGATTCACAGGGGACCTCCTCCTTTGCTGTCTGTCCCGATTCTTGCTGACTGTCACGAATGAATTCTTGCTCCAAAGAGAGATCAAGATCATTATCTTGAGATCTATCAGAAGGGGATGGCAAAGGCTGTGGTTCAAATTGCAATATCAAGTCTCCTTTCATTTCTAATTAAAGGAACACAAACACAAAAAAAGTGACCAATTAGAATAAAATGCAAACACCACAAGTTATATAAGCTCCTAAGAAGTTCCAATATCAACAGTTTGTTTCACAACAGTTTTAATCCAACTATTTTTTCCCCCAAAACAGAAGACTTTCAAAATTGAAGCCATTTAGATCATTAGCCATCTTTTAATTCAGACCTGTGGTTACCCTTAAAACACGTTAGGTCATTCAAAGCAAGAGGTTATAAAGTAAAAGTTCTATCTCCATGCAAAAAGCAGTGCACTAAATAGAGGAGGATCCCAGTAACCTCTTCAGAGAAAATGAGCACCCTAAGCTGGCTGCTCGCAGGGCTGTCACAGGACAGCCATTGATCCCACAGTCAAGGTGCAAAATCCTGGAAGATGAATCCATGAGGGAGGCTTTCTGAGCATCATCGTACAGATTGAGGGGGCTACTGCCTAAGAAGGGTGTAGGATAAATCATGGGTTTGTACAAGACTTGTGGACATGTAGGGAAAGAATCAAAGGTGGGGAAAGGGAAGGGTCAAGTTAGGCTGGGAAGAAACTAGTTTTGGGGTAGAAACAGAGAAGTAAACATATATAAATTTTTAAAAAGCCAGTCAGTACAAAGGGTCTGACCTGCCTTCTTGTTACATTCCATTTTTTGTGAGTGAGGAACCTTTTCCTTTGTACGCATGCATATGTGTGCGTAACAGCCAGCAAACGATGCACAGACCAGAACAAGCACATACGTATTAGTATGCACGGATTAGCAAATAGCAAACCAGATTAGTCCTTGCAAATAACAAGGGTCTTGGAAGCCAAGTATCAAAGAAGCCGTAAGACAGGGCTGGATACCAGAGAGACCAGAGGGTCTGCATGTTGGCTGCTGGAGGATCAGGAGATCCCAGCCAGCTACATGGGGGACGGTGGGGTCGCAGGCTCAATCAAGAACTTGCTGGCCTAAGTACATACATGGCTTTGACAGACAACTAGAGACAAAAGGATCCAAGGCCAGTTACTGCTGGCATTGATAATGTGTATGTGTTTGCATAGACAGCAACATCAAGTATCAAGAGCTGGAGTGAAGCAGCAGTTCATGTGTCTAGGAGCCAGCTACTGGGGAGACTAAGGAATCAGCACCAGCTGAGTAGAATAAGTATTTAAAGCCACCTTACTTAGAGATCCATAGCACATACCGAGCACAGCAGTGCACATACGGACACTGCAGGGTAAACGGAAGGCTACAAGGTCTGTGATAAGCTACTGGACAGAATGACTATCTAGCTTTAAGTACTGGGGTATCCATTCTGTGCTGAGAGTGTTATAAGGCATATGTATGCATATCTGTAAACAAGGCTGTCCAAGCACAAGAAGCTGGAGAAGGGCTGCGAGTCTCAGCATCTTCGAAGTTCGGATGCCAGCAACTGGGTAGGTCTGGGACGCAGGGATCAGACACTGGGTTGACAGTGTCTCAAACTAACTGCTGGAGGAATCAATACCGTACAGATGTATTTCCCACAGGCCTCCATCCAGTTCAGACAGAGCAGGGAACAGGATGAAGCAACCTGTACTGCTTGTATGCATACCCATCAGGAAAAAATGTGCACCCTCACTACTTGCTGCACCTGGGAACACGTGGCTGCAGCAGCCTCTCATCTGCTGGGCAGCCAGAGTCAGCATCCTCCCACAAATTACTCACTTCTGTCCTCACTGTACATATCTTCAAAGGCAAACTCCAATTCTCTCTGCCAGTCTTCTTTCATTTCCATGCGTTTGTATCCAGGTACAAAAAGCTGAGGAGGCATCTGAGCTACCATCTGTCTTCTGTGCATTTGATCCATTCTCTGCATTTGTTCAAGTTCTTTCAGTAGCTTTTCCCTATCCTTCAAGTAAAGGGGTGATAAGCACTCAGCATTAACTTTCAGACAGCAGTACGTCAGGACTGACAAAGCACTTCCATTTGGTTACCATGAAGTTAACTTGAGGTGTTTAGAATTAAACTAATCTTATTGTAGGAAGCAGGTGCTTCCCTGGGAGAAGACTGTATCTGACCTTTAAACACAAGAGCATTTTCAACCTAGAAATGCTAGCTTCCCAAATACTTGTGACGCTAACAGACAACACACTCCAGAATGTAGCTGTAGAATTTTCACTTCTCAGGGGAAATGACTTCAATATTTCCAGACTTTTACAATACAAGTGTATGCCTTTCCACTGCAGAAGCAGTTCTCCTAACAGATCACAGCTGGTGCTGCAGACAGCATCATTCAGTAGCCCTTGCAGTTGGAGGAGAGTAAGTTCATGTTATCTGCACTTCTTGCTGTATTGGGTAGCAAAAGGTCCTTACACCTCTTGTCTGAATGGGATACAATAGTGAGGAAAGTCTGAGAGAAGCACCAACCCCCGAATGAATTCTTTAAATACTATTTTAAAATGTAAAATGAACTGTAAAATGTAAGGAAGGGAGAAGGACTGAAAATGAGTCTATAGATTCCAATTTTCTCCAAAGGACATTAGTGAGATTTAGGGTGGCTGACATTCTCAGAGGTGCTTTGAAAAATGATACCCATCATTCTGGACATAATTTAAAATCATTACATGCTTTTTCCTCAATCTCACATAGCTGTAACGTAAACAAGCTTTTAAACAATGGCAGTAGGAACAGTTGATGAAATGAAGACTCAAACCGCTGTTCTTCCAGTTCTGTGATTAATTATCTAAATCCTTCAAGCAGTTAACTCCTGAGGCATTTCAGCTCAGAAGTACCTTTATACCAAAAAGGTCAGGCACAGCAAAAAGCCATGAGGTACAGAGCTTGCAACTTTGTCAAGGTTCTCTTCCTTTAAAGAGAAATGTGTTTTTTCCAACACTATCATGTATTTAAAACGCAAGAATTCCATTTCTACTTCCCACTGAACTGACACAGAGGATTCCCCCAACCTCAGCAAACAAACAGTAAACACTTCAAATAAAGACACTGTAATGTTATGAAGAGCTACGGCACAAGAAAAGCTGACTTGTAATGTCTGATCTGCACCCAAATATGTTTCCAATTTATCTTGGTGAAAGATCGCCCTATAGGCTTGCAGACAGCTCAAATAAGCAAGTTGAGTTTGATCATGTTTTCAAAGCATTCTGAAAACCCTATTAAGTCCAAACATCTTCCTCTTGAAACTGCAGTGGCTCTGGCAAATACCTACCTATAGCTTACTTAACATTTGGCATTAAAAAACAGGTACTGGTATGTGACATTAAACGTCCGCTTTGCCTACCTGAGCCAAATGGACTTTCTTCAAGGCATGACTTCCTCTCAGATGCGCCTTCTCAAGCTGCTCTCTTCTCTCCCTCTCTGCCTCTTCATGTAGCTCCCTCAAACGCTTCACCTCCTCTTCGGCTGCTAACCGAGCATCTGGCTGGCAGACAATTACTAGTTTAGTCCACTGAGTTCTTCTGGTAGTTTAAGGTGTACTTAATACTAAGTGAGTAATTCTGTAGCAATAACACTTGGGATTTACAAAAAAAGCATAGAGTACAATGCGAACCGCCTTCAAGAACTTTACAGCGTTCAGTTGCAAACAGGACCAAACAGTATTTATACACATGGAAAAAAAAACCCAACTGTATACATTTTACAAGGGTTAGGCATCAAAGTATTCTAGTTTCAAACTCCACTAGAGACAATCATTCGTCCAATTTTTATTGCAGTGATTATTTTTCCTACAATACCAGGTAAAAATGAATAATGCCATCAATATTACAGATTTACTACTAGTATGTTTAAAGGTTTTAAATAAGAAAATATCAGAAATGTTTCCATTCTCATTTGAGAAACCAGAAAAAAAATCTGCAAGTTTTAAGAAAGTACATCTTTTTACTTCTCCAGCTCCTCCTCTTCTTCTGATCAAACTTTGACCTGGGATTGAAAAGGTTTACTCAGGTTTTCAGTACATTTGGCAAAGCTTTATTCAGGATTCTTTTTCCCAAATCAGAGTTTTGCAAGTTTAAGCTGTTGACTACATGAACATCTGAGCATGAATGTGAAGTAAAGACTGTGAGTACGCAGCTAAAAGAGAAGAGAAAAAAGCAGAACAAGAGCAACAATTAACTTAGCATAGGCCTCAAAATGGAATTGCTAATGTGATATCCAGATACAGAAGGCAATACAAAGAAAGAAACGTGTAAGCGTATATCACAAACACTGGGGAGTTTATCACCTGCTCTGCATTCATTTCTCTGTCCACGTAAGGTTCTGAAATGTGAAAACGTGTAACAGAAAATTTGCCAGCACCATGGGCCTTCATTGCAGCAATCTTTTTCACTTCCAGATTCTAGAAAGAAAAGTACAAATAAGCCATAGAGAACAGCTTCCTCTGGCAAGGCAGCTAAATGAAAGAGAAATGAGCTCCGCACTTAAATTAGTATCAAAAGAAAGCAAAACAATAAAAACAAGCAGAAAATTATCTCCAGAAAACATTGTCATTTCAACCTTTACATATGCTTAATAATAAAAAAAGCCTTATCAGCATAAAGAATACTTAGAAAGCTTAATAACTGAGAGCATCTATCAGCACGCAGCAAACCTCCTCCACAAAAGTTGGCATTCACCATGGAGCTTTACTTTCCTCTTTCAAGAGCGACAGCATAATTCAGAAGTGCTTGGGTCTTACTGCTCTAATACAGATCCCACACAACAGCTGCCATATCCACCTGCATACAGGGCAACCTCAGATCCACAACATAATTACACATAATGGTAAAATAATCTTTCTCAAGTACAGACTTTGTATATCGAACTCAGAGTCCATTATGTTCAGTTTATTAGACAGCCAGGAAAAAGAGCATTTTCCATAACCTCCCTGAAAAGCGTTTGTACAAACAGCACCAAGAATTTTTTAAATTAAGTTTTAGGTATTACAACCACTTGTCAACTGAAAGACATTCTGAACACTGAGCAACCACATCTCCTCCTCAGACCAATGTTCTCAGTGGGAAAGAAATGAGATAACTTCACAAGGAATAGCCCCAAACACTTTCTATCACTCCTTTACAACACTTGCTTTAATCCTCAGACAGTCAACTTCCATAATAAAAAAACAGCAGCAAATAAGGAGCTGCAAATAAATAATGCAGCATCTGCATTGGAGCGTGCAGTAAAGGATACAAATAAAGGTCTGTAAGCATCCCTTTCTTTAATCATTCTGCAAACAGTGAGAGTCAGACCTTACTCAGTCTCTCCAGATGCATCAGTTCCTCTGTCTTTCAAGACACAAACCTATACCTCACGTGCTGAGTGGAACTGGGAAAAAGCTCTCATTACAGTGGCTCTGAGAGAGACCAGATTAATCTTTCTTTAGAAAATACCCAAATCCTTTATTTTCTTGTCTGTGGCCTGAATATTACTGAATCTGACGGTCTGAAAGGTCACAACATATTAGATAACAAACTCTGTATTAAAAGAGTTCTGTTAGTAAATTTACTTCAAAAAAACTACACAATACAAAAGCACATCATGTTCTTAGAATCACAGAATTGCTCAGGTTGGAAAAGACCTTAAAGATCATTGAGTCCAACCATGACCTAACCATACCACCCTTACTCTAAAACTTTTTCTGTAGTTCAGATCTGCGGTTCTACTGTGACTTCTACACATATTCAGAATACAACTGAAGTCAAAAGAAGCATGAAGGAGATGCAAAGTCATTCCCCTAAAAAGGCACGGCACAGAATTAAAACCATAGCTTTTAGCCCCGAGTTATTATTTTTCTATCAAAATTCAACAGCCTACCACACTTTTTGTATTCCCTGAAAGAAACAGAAGAAAGAAAACAATAAACACCGCAAGTAAGGCAGAAGAAAGCAAAATACAACGCTTACTGCTGAGCATCCTGATCTAGCAGGTGGCAACCCTTGGCAGCACAATCCTTACGGTCCCTTCCGACCCAAGCCATTCTATGAGACTATGACACTGTACCATTATGGCAGACAACTGAGGCTGTATGTTGCATACCGGGACCGACCAGCACAGAGTTTAAGACCACTACAACTTTTAAATGAAAATGAAATTACGATGAGGTTCAAGGCACACATCAACCATAAAAACATCTCCCAACTACAAGAAATAAAATCCACGCAAACGAGATAAGAAAACAAAACAAGTATTGAAAATTGGAAGTCTGTTAATACATAATTCATTAACTTTCTTGATCCTTACCGAACCACTCTCCCTAGAGTATGAAAATAGCAATTTCAGATATCCCACTGTGAGGAGTCAGACCAACGAAGTATTGTATTGACATGGCATCCTGAAATTATGCACCATCTCAGCACAGATACATACTTCAAGAGGATGCGGCAGAGGAGGTGGCAGGCTTGCAACTCTGGCTGCTCTTTCTCTTTCCACATCCAGAGCGTGCTTACGTGCGTCTATTCGACTTGCAAATAAAGGAAGAGAGAAAGAAAATGATTCAAGAGCCAATGACAGCACTGTGTAAAATAATAGGCAAACCCAAAAATCTGATCAGTTAGCTCATTTCACTGCTAAGGATGAGCAAGCACATGGAGGAGTCAACAGAACTGAAAGACAGCACTAAAGTAATTAACCTCTTGAAGTAATGCAAAAACATTAATAGCATACACGTTTCTTGAGATCAAAGCAAAATCCCACTTTTCACTTCTGTCTTCAGACAGCTCCACATCGCTGTCACGTATTTTAATTGCTCAACTGTGTACAAAGCTAAGTACTCAATCAGTAGGTGTCAGCTCTACTCAAGCTCAACCATCCCCAAGAGCACACAGTTCATTTTTCATGCCAGCTCAGGTTCAGACTGTGGCAAATGCAACAGGTCCTTTTTTCAAGTGAGTAACTTTCCATGGTGACCGACCTGAGAACACATCTCTACCTGTCACCGAATAGCTGCCAGCCAACAGTGTGCACTGAATACAGTGAGGTGAAAGGCTGCCTGGCCACCAAGAGTGGATCAGGTCTGCTTGTACACTCGGCATTTCAATCTTGGATGTAAAACTACAAATGTTATCAAAACTCATTAGTCTGTCCACAAGCTTGAATACATTAACCCACAGTATTTCAAAACTAAACAGCTCCAAACATTAGGAATTCTGCCTTTCACTCTGTAACACCACTGAAGTACACTCTGTGCTTAATGAAACTAAATAACTGTCGCATACCGGGTTTGTTCACAAAGTAATTTCTCTTTTTGCAACTTTTGCTCTTTCAGGGCTTTCTTATGTCGCTTCTCTGCTCTCTGCTTCCTTTCCTCTGCTTGCTTTGCCAGGGCTTCTAAATCAGGTTCCTTAACAATAAGGATATTGCAAGCATTAAATACACAATTTTATTTACATCTCGTACTATCAGTATCAAGTTCAAAATTAAATACTGCAGTAGGAATCAGAAGCCTGAAATTCTTCCCCACCATATTAAAAATTCTCTAAATAATCACTTTTTCTCCTCTGCTATCTTTATTCTTTTCTTCAATAGACAAGAAGAGAATAAAGACAGCAGAGGAGAATTCTACTGCCAACAGCAGAAAACTTGCCTTAGCCGATGTAACAAAATACTGATATGGAAATCTTAGCATCTTTCTTAATCTCCTCATAATAACAATAATATAAACATACTCGCACATCTTAGTAATGCTGGTTAATCTGTAAAGATAAAGCACCTTACTATCTCTTGGCCATTAATTAAAACAATTACAATCAGTGCAAATCTATGGAATCCATGGATTTTCACCCAACAACCTCAGCGTTCCCTCAAACTGAGTCTACACAGATAGAATTTTGAAACAAAGACAGTTTAGTTTACAGCTGCAGAATGGAAAAGCGACACAGTCCACAGCCTGTGCAAAAGTTTCTGAAGCCCTTAACAATACTTATGGCTGAAGGTCTAAAGTGAAGAAAAGAATGAAATTTGTCTTCTTAGGCATAAAAAGGAATCCTCTAGATGGTAGAGACAAAAGGTTAGGCAGTAACTGGCACATCTGAGATGACTCACCAGGTGCAGTTCAGTCAAGTACCACTGCTAACAAACATACACCATCATGTTACCAAAGGTTAGATCATATACACATAATTCAGGAGTTTGCACAGCAAAAGCTGTTACAGGTCTGCTGGAACATTTAAATTTCCAATCACAGAAAGTTGTACAAAACTCCTGGAAAAAAATATACACAAAACCCACAGACTCAAACAGCCTTCTTAAAATAATTCAGTGGATTATCTACACCCAAACGGATCTCCAACCAGCAACAGTGTTGCTCTAAATCTTTCCCAATAAAAAGACACACTCCTTCTCACCAAGCACGGTCCCATGGGTAAATATCTGCAGAAGTAAACATTCCATTCTTTAAGAACTGTCTCTTCACTCCTCAGATATTATGGCTCCAAGATCAGGAACATTAAAACAAACAAAAAACGACCTACCAACAAACAGGCAATCTCCCCACTTCTAGAACATCAAGTATTTCTATGACAACAACATTACGCTGTTTACTTACATTCTCCTTGGCTTGTCGGTGACCCTCACCAACAGCTCTTAAGCTTGATAAAAACAGTTTTTCTAAAGCCTTCATCTTCTCCTCTTGTGCTTTCTGCCATTCAGCTCTCAGTGTCTCCTCTAACTGATGTAGCTTCTCTGCCCTCCTCTGCTTTACTTTCTGTCTTATCTGCAAGGATATATACTTCTGTTGCTCTCTAACCTGTAGAAACAGAATTCATGTTTTGTCAGTAACATTAAAGGGTGCAGAATGTTTTTGAACAAGTATTTCCATAGCATGCTCTACTTGTACACCTTTCCACTTATCTACTTTCACATTAAAAATCTATCCAGAAAACACCTTAAATTTGCTACTAGCCTTTTCCAAAATGAGTAACATATTCTAAATTTAATATTCATTAAAAGCTTCACTTACAGTGAATGAGCAACGCACAGACATACAAAAGGCAAAAACTGCCTGGAACAGCCTCCTTGCCAAACCTACAATGCAATAACTTCAAGACTTCTTATAACGTAACACACTCTAAAGACACCAGGAAATGTACTGCCCAATTAAAGCTTGCTTACTAAGTTTGTTCCCCACCTTACTTTGTCAGTAAAACTCTCTTCTCCGAACAGAAGTACATGCAAGAAAAAAAGACATCTTAGAGAACGTTAGTGTATGTTATTTTTGAAGGCAGGAAAAACTGGGACAGCTTGTACAGGACAGCACAGAGGAAGGCTGGGGAAGGAAAGAAATACAGAAAGGAAAAAAAAGGAAAAATAGCCTTGTGCCCTAACAGCTGCACAGCATAACAAAAATGAAGAAAAATAAGACAATGAACAGGCAGTTAATTCTTAAAGGAGCAATATTTAAAGCATCAAGAGCTGTGATATTAAAACAATTCGGTTGATCAAGCGGAAAGCTGTTTGGTTTTGTATTTGCCCCAGCTGGCTTACTTGTGCAGTGCTATGTGAAACGCACATAGCAATGTGCATTTCTTCTCTCACAGAAGAGAGATCTGCATGCTGACTGCCAACAAACAAACACACGAAACCACAGCACGGTTGGCAGGGAAGCAGTAGTTCTGGAACAGAGGCCTATGTGAACGTAACAAACTGAGAAGGTACCCACAATAGAAATATGCACATACTTGTAAATAAACACGGCAATGGAAAATAATTCACAATCTAAATATAAGCCTAATATTATTACAGTGAAGATGCTAGCTTAGCTATGAAATACAACTTATTTTCCATTATGAAACAGACAACTTGCAAAAATAGAAGCATACTTGCTGCAGCCTCAGCTTTCTTCTTCTTTCATATTCTTCTTTCAGAAGCATGCTTTCTTCATTAGGACTAAGCCTCAGTTTCCCAACTTTCAACACTTTCCTCTTCATCTTCGGAAACAAAGATGAATCAATTTCTATAGGACAACGGAAAGCAGAGATTTGGGTATAAGTGACATAAGTTAAGACAGGAAAAAAACCCAACATATCGCCATGATCTTACAAAACTATCAAGGTACTAGGAGCATGAGCTACAACTCTTCATGCCTGTTCCAACAGGCGTCAGACGTCCAGAGCGTCCAACGGCTCTGCCGGCCACAAAAGGCAGTTCCACTATTCTGTGATACAATCTACGACAGGGAACCTGCTTTACAAGCAGAGCTGGACTGAGTGATCCCCAGAAGTCCCTTCCAACTCCTAGGATTCAGTGACTCTATGTAGCAAGCGCTGCAACAGTATTATTTTCACAATCTATGACTCCGACTAATAAGTCATGCTTGAAAGTGAGTAACAAGCACTGTTCCACTCTCGGAAGCCAAAAAGTTATCACAACCCACACCACACAGTTAAAGCGGGCTGGTCATGTCTTATATTGACTTATACTGAAACATTAGCATAACAATAGTGAGATCTAAGAACCAGAGTCTGTTCACATACCCAACTGCAGCCCAAATTTTTCAAGTTCAGTACAGAACAAACAGGGACAAACAGTTGTGGTTCCTGCCAGCTGCCCCTTCTTCAACTGCTGAGGTACAAATCAAAAGTTTCACCTAATCACAGGGGTTAGATGGGACCAGTGGAAATCACTGAGTCCAACCCATTGCTAAAGCAGGTTCCCCACAGCAGGTTGTGCAGTAAAGTATCTAGATGGGTCATGAATATCCACAGAGAAGGAGACTCCACCACCTCCCTGGGCAGCCTGTTTCTGTGCCTCATCACCCTCAAATTAAAGTTCTTCATGCTTACATGGAATTTCCTGTGTTCCAGCTTTTGCCTATTTCCCCTTGTCCTGTTACCAAGCAACACTGCAAAGAGCCTCACCCCATCCACTTGACTCCTGCTCTTTTGGTATTTATAAACAGCAATAATATCTCCTCTCAGCCTTGTCCAGGCAGAACAGCCCCAGATCGTTCAGCCTTTCCTCATACGTGAGATGCTCCAGGACCATCATCACTTTTGCAGCCTTCCTCTGGACTCTCTCTAAAATTTCTCTGTCTTTCTTGAACTGGGGAGCCCAGCACTGGACACCACTCCAAATGTGGCCTCACCAGGGCAGAGTAAAAGGTAAGGATCTCCTCCCTCAACCTGCTGGCCAAGCTCTTTCTGATGTACCCCAGGATACACTTACCTTGGCCACCAGGGCACAGTGCTGGCTTATGGCCCACCAGGACACTGAGATCCTTCTCCTCAGAGCCCTGTTCCAGCAGATCAGCCCCCATGTTCAACCCTCTGGTTTGCCTGGGCCTCATCGAGTAAAGAGGAACTGAACTGTGCTGCATGTACATAAGTTGCTCCAAAAGTAATAGCTCCTGTTTATTTCCACAGAAACTACAACCAATACAAAGAGCACTATAACACTACTTGATAGAGCAAATTCTCATCTACAAAACACTATTTTTCAACATAACCACCACGATTAACTGTGTATTTTCGTCAGTGATCAACAAGAGCCTGCATGCCACACTCGTAAAAACCTGCACAAGTAGAGGTGACCCACTGTTGCCACTGCTGAAATGCACCAACCAACGCCTCACTGTGCTCACATCCACTGTTTAGTCTCCATAAAAGGTTCAGCAAGCACCAATGAACGCCAGCGGGTGCCATATTTCCACACGGCGGAATTCAGTGACACACCTTTGCTCCATCCACACTTCCATGTCACACACCATTTTGCCAGACTGCCCCTCTGCTGCCATTTGTCACACAGCAACAAAATGTAAAGGGATGCTGGCTGACGAGAAGGTTCATCCTCTCTTGCCATCCCACCAATATCTGCCTTTGACAGCATGGGCCGAAAACAACCCACCTGCACAACCCTGGCCGAGCAGAGAGCAGCGGGGAAGCACGCAGCAGACCGAACTAAGGCAGGCTGCTTGCGAACGCCACACGCCCCCCAGCCCCTCACGCCGAGCACGCAGCCCTCCTCCAGGGCCGCAAAGTGTCAGGGTTAACGAGAGACCCACACCTCCCCTCCCCCCGCCAGAGAGCCCCGCCCGGAGCCCTCTCGGTCACCTGGAGCCCGGGACAACGCGGCTGGAGAGACCGACGAGGAGAGAAAAGAAAAGAAAAGCACGGAACTACCCGGCCCAATCCCACACCGCCTCAGGCCCAACGGCCCACAGCTCCCGCCTCCCGCGGCACCGCCAGCCAATCAGCCCGAGCGCGGCGGGAAACCCAGAGCCACAGCGGGTCTCCAGTTCTGCGCATGCGCAATGCGGTACTCTCCGCTTCCCGCTCGCCGAGCCTATCTTCACGGGATGGCGGTGCGCATGCGCTGTGACGCCGCCCCTTCCGCCGCGCCGCCTCCTCTGTGTCTGGTGCTGTGTTGGGGTTCTGCTGCCTCGTGTCACCAGAGGGGTTCCGTATCTGACACTGCGTGTTGGCTCGGCCCGAGGGGACAGGGATGAGGAGGCAGGCAGGAACACCGCACTGCCATGGGCTGGTTGCTCCCCACCAGCTCAGGCTGCCCAGGGCCCATCCAGCCTGGCCTTGAGCACCTCCAGGGATGGGGCACCACAGCTCTCTGGGCAGCTGTGCCAGGGCCTCACTTCGCTCTGAGTAAAGAATTTCCCCCTAACATCTATCCTGAATCTCTTTTAGTTTAAAGTCATTTTCTTAACCTTGTTCTCCCTGATAAAGAGTCTTTCCCTATCTATGCTTTAGGACCCCTTTAAATGCTAGTGCAAAATATGACTGCTTTCTGCAGCAGTTTTCCCTAGAGACAGGAAAACTATCAGCATTTTACTATCAGCTAACCAGCATAGTAACCCGCTGTGCCCTACAGCACCAAAGTCAGGAGGGCTAAGATTACTTCGTAAAACTTAGATGGTATTGGTGCATGTGGATGCATGGCTGCGCATGAAACACACTGAAAATTACAGGATTGCAAAACAAAAGACATAAGCGTAGAAGGATTAAGGTTGGAAAAGACCGCTAAGATCACCGTGTCCAACCATCAGCCCACCATGCCCACGCACCACCTCCCTCAGTGCCACATCTCCATGGCTCTTGAACACCTCCAGGGATGGTGATTCCACCACTGCTGGGCAGCCTGTTCCAAATAGGAACAGCAATTCCAAGTCGCTTAGGAAGAAGAGGTTACGCAGCAATTATATATGCTTTTTTTTTTTCTTCCCCCCCCCCAACCCCCCCGTCTTCTGTATTTTAGTGCTGAATTGCCTTCTTATTCAGAGACTTCTGCGCTATGGGATCATTTAGGGAGATAATTTGCTTTCTGTGAAGCAACTTGCTGCAGTCTGGTGCCTGTAATAGCTGGCTACAAAGTTAATACCTGATTGTACCTTAAAGACAGCCAGATGTTTCACAGTATGCATATTGAATACATTAAACTTAAGCAGTGTCCTTCCAAATGTATTTTCCAGTCTCCTTATTGGATTTTTTTGTCCTTCAGCATTTTCATTTGCAGTGCTCTCCACAATAACAGCTCTTCTAAATAGGTTTATCCTGCAGGTCAGCAGGTAAAAAATAAATAAATAAAATTGAAGACAGTCTATTAAGAGAGTAAATGAGATTATAGATTTTATAGGCCTCTTATAAGATGTGAAAGAGGTCAAATATATGCTCTAGAAAAAAAAAAAAGTTATGAAACCTACGTGTACTGGATAAGAACTTTATTTCAAAGGTGTTTTCTAGTCAATGTACTACAGAATTATTTCTGCTGTCCCTTAATTTTCATACATATACTTAAAAGCAGAGATTTAGCAGCTCTTTTGATATGATAATGCTTTCCGTGTTTTAATGCACCTGTTTGAATTACAGTATAGCAGGCCTATGTTAATTCTTTCTTCATAGGAAGTAAGTGTGTTCCTTTTATAAAGGCTGTGTAGTGATGCAGTGATACGGGCAGCTGGGCACATATGAAGCTGGAGATAATAGTTCCCATGGAGTTCAACTACCAGTCATATATCTCCTATGGGTAAAGAAATGTACTTAGAAGAGTTATCTACAAATTTGCAAAATAGTTAGTGGGAAATATGGGTTTATTTTCAGGACAGGACGTCAGCTATCTTGGAATATGGCTTTGAAGAGCAAGGCCATCCATACTTCCGTACTGCAGAGAACACTTGTTTGACCAACCTATGAACCACCACAAGAGATGCTGGCACAGACACGTTGTCTTGATATGCTGCTTTTCTGGATCTAAGATCAGTCCGAGAGAATAGATTCCCTGTGCATGGGCACGGTGAATAGACCAGCACAGATTTCTCTCTTATTGCCACACAGGGTTGCTTGCTTCTTTCTATGTTATAAATTCTTGTTATAAATTTGCTGGCTGCTACGTCCGTCACTCTTACGGGGGAAGGCTGGTCTTTGCAGGCTTTTCTGCCTTTTTAGCAGAAAAGGTTTTCTGAGATCTGCTAATGGAACAGTACAACCACCTGACAGCTCACCCTCAGCAGGACTTGGCACTCTGCAAGAATTCAGTGTTCTCCTTGATAAACCCTGAAGGAAGAGCTTTAAAGCAAGTGTCGTATTCAGACACTACTCCCCCTCACACCCCATCCCAAGAGCTCCAACGCTTCATTAGATGGTAATGCAGTTTTTTGTTTCTTGTCTCCTTCATGCTGATTACTGAAGCATCTGAATAAAATAAGAGCTTCACTCAGTTTGAATTGGCTATTCTCCGCATTGAGCATTCCTCAGTGTCACATAGCATATTATCATATGCTCTTAAATGTTTCCCTATGGTTCATTTTGTTTTGATCTGTGATTACTTCTGTCATGCTGTTTCATCTTTTTTAGCGCTTAACAATGAATATCTAATTACCATGACCACCAGGAACTAACAGGATGTGGTTTTACAAAGGTTTGCAATCCTCCGGTTAATACGATCTCAAAATCACAATGTGTTTTTGTTAAACAGTTTGAATTAAGCGCAGTTTTTATATGTAAACCTTGCAAAGACAGGTGGTTCCTAACAGGAAGAAAAAGCTGATCTTCATTCTAGAGGCTGACTGATACAGTGCGTGCAGCCCATGCAGGCACAGCCTACAATAGTCTCAGCCCGAGACTGATTTTGAAATCAATTTTCTTGACAGTTGAGGAAGAATAACTTTCACTATTATGCTCCTTGTCATTTAAGAGAGGCTGCAGAGTTACACATTCTAGTGCCATACTAAGAACAGTGCCTGTATAGATTCCCCACTTGCAGTTTCTAGTCATTAGAAAGATGCTACAGGCTAAAAGAAAACTACATAAAACAAAAACCACTACTATTTCTCCAACCTAAACTGGTTTGCTTTATACTACTTACCTTCTCCATTTGATTGCTTATGTTTGTTATACATAGGAAGACTAGCAAAGGGAATCAGAAACTCGCGTTGGATAATGCTTTTTGGCATGAATTCTCCCTTGGCATTGTCCAGCACATTAAGTGTATATTGAAAAGTGTCTGCTGCAGTTTTCACAAGCCTCATATTCTCTCAGAATACCATCCAAATGCTGTATTGTAAGCAATAAAATTAATGTAAGAACATTTGGAAGGCTTTAGGTCTACAAGCTGCTGAAGAACAGGTTAAAGGCTCTGGAGGATATTAAAAGGAAAAAGAAGAGTGAATGTTCAGTTTTGGTCAATTTGATAAGTGATGAAAGGATTCCATCAGAATACCTATTTGAATGTCTCAAGAGTCATTTACACATAAGTCAATGAAAGCTGTGTGCTTGGTGCTAGGATGAGGAGCTATGAGATATGATTTAGTGGCTTGTGGTAGCAATGGTAATGGGAGGCCGGTTGGACTAGATGATCTTGTAGGTCCTTTCCAACCTTGTGATTCTATGATTCTATGATTTCCCAGCTGCTGGTTTCTGCCATCACCGGCACCTTCCACCATCACTGGCTGAAATGCAGAGTGAGATACAGAATATGGGTTCCCCTCAAAAATGTACCTGTCATTATCCTCAGATATGCATTAAAGTACTGTGGTATTCTTTATGAAATACCAACAGAATGTTCATGGAGAAAAGAGTGGATCCAGGCCCTCACAGCCTGAATCGGACTATATGATCAGACAGACCTGCAATATACCAAGTTACCATCCTATCACAAATGATCTTTGATGTTTTCTTTAGTAGAAAACTGATTCTGTAGATGGAGTCATTAAAAGGCTTTATGGAAGGAATATGTCTCAAAGAGAACCTTAAAAAGTCAAGCTTGGTAAGGAAAAATTTACAAGGCGTGAGAACGGATTTGCATCAGGATGAGGGACTTGGAAAAAAACTGTTTAGTCTTCTGTGAGATCATAGATTTTAGTGCAGGTATTCTCAGCGTAGTCTCTTAGGGCTTGATCTGACAAATGCAACTGAGCTCCAGAATTCTGATCTTGATAAGCCTTCTTAATAAAACTTCTAGATTTGCTTTTACATGCTCACAGAATCACAGAATGGACCAGGTTGGAAGGGACCTCAAGGGTCATGAAGCTCCAGCCCCTACGCCACAGACAGAGCCACCAAACTCCACATTTAATATTGGACCAGGCTGCCCAGGGCCCCATCCAACCTGGCCTTGAACACCTCCTGGGACAGGGTATCCACAACCTCTCTGGGCAGCCTGTTCCAGCACCTCACCACTCTCATAGTAAAGAACTTCCCACTGACATCCAACCTAAATCTTCCCTCTTTCAACTTAAAACCATTTCCCCTTGTCCTGCTGTTATCTACCCTGGTAAAGAATTGACTCCCCTCCTGCTTATTGTCTCCCTTGAGGTATTGGAAGGCTGCAATGAGGTCACCCCACAGTCTTCTTTTCTCCAGGCTGAACGAGCCCAGCTTTCAGAGCCTGTCTTCGTAGGGGAGGTTCTCCAGCCCTCTGATCATCTTTGTGGCCTTCCTCTGGACCCTCTCCAACAGGTCTCTGTCCTTCTTTTATTGGTGGCCCCAGACCTGGACACAGTACTCCAGATGGGGCCTCACGAGGGCAGAGTAGAGAGGGACAATCACCTCCCTGTCCCTGCTGGCCACCTCTCTCCTGATGGAGCCCAGGATCCCATTTGCTTTCTGAGCTGCAAGAGCACACTGCTGGCTCATGTTAAGTTTTTCATCCACCAGGACCCCCAGGTCCTTCTCTGCAGGGCTACTTTCAAGGACTGCTCATTCCAGTCTGTATATATGCCTGGGATTCCTCCAGCCCAACCGAACATGCTCAAGCTGTTCTGATGTCAGCAGTGCTGAACAACTCTTTTATTGGGCATAAGAGATGATTAGAGACCAGATCTCCCATTTTCCATTTTAGAACTTTTTTAGTGAAGGTGTGGATTTCTGTATTTAGTAGCCGTTTGAGGACAAGGGTGTATCTTCTGAAAAGCATCTTCCTACAGGTGTGAGAGGGAGGGTGTATTCCTTGTGTCAGTAGTTGCTATCAAGTAGTGCTACGTAGCTGCAGCTTTGACTTTAAGTGGCTGCCTGTAAGTGTTCTGACATCCTTGGCTCATACCCTGAGTGCCCAGTAATGCCTAGGAGCTGAACAGGAAACTGATGTACCAACCCGTGTGATCCTACATCAGCCTTAAGACTGGAGGCTTCTACTGAAACAGGAGCTTTGTTTCTGATAATAAAGTGGCAATGAAATCATTAAAGGGGACAGAAGCAGTAGTGGAGAAAGACGAGGGCAGCAGTATTATTTGCCCCAGTAATGTCCTTGGCAAAGGAAAACCATTCTTTCCCACTGGCCAATAAAATTACTTCAATCTGCTTCCTTAAGTGATTGTTGCTCATCCAAAATTTTATTGCTGTCCTTTTTAGAGGATAGTTTAATTGTTTTACATTTATAGATGCAAAGTAATAACCTTAGATTTACATAGAGCTAATTTCTTTCTTTGTGTGTGGGTTCTGTAGGATGTGTGCAATTAAGCTTCAGTGGGAGGATACAGGAAACATGATTAATGGATCAAAGAGACACCATCTAAGGGAAATGCATATAATGCCAAGGGAGATAATGCTCCATTTCATAATAGTTATGCAAATGTGCCAAATGTTGGAGAATTCAATTAATATTTGACAAATAGATATTCTGTGATGCAGGATAAACACATATTGAGGAACAAATAAAGCCCTATTGCATGCCATCTATCAGCTTTCTCTCATGCAGACTGGGTTGGCTGGTCAGACAGCTCATTCCACTGCAGGTAGCAAAGAGCAGCTAGGCATGAATCAGTGCCAGGCTGTTATATTTTGGATGAAGGAGAATGACCAAGGTTACATTTTATGCACACAAGGCCAATCGGCACTTGTCATTGCGTGTAGGGCGATTGCTCGGTCCTCTGCTCAAAGCTAAATTTTATACCACATTAAATAAATGTTGTTTTGTGATAAATGAGACAGAATTATACAGTCTCAGCCTTCTTAGGCCACACTGCTGGCTCATGTTCAAGTTGGTGCCCACCAGGACCTCCAGGCCCTTTCCTGCAGAGCAGCTTTCCAGCTGGGTGTACTCCACATGTTCTGGTGCCTGGGGTTGTGCCTCCCCAGACGCTGGACTCTGCAGTTCTTGTTGAACTTCAAGAGGTTCCTGCCTGCCTGCCTGCCTCTTCGGCACGTCAGGGTTTCTCTTGATGTCTGCACAGCCCTCTGCTGAACCAGCCACTCCTCCCAGTTCTGTGTCGTGTCTGGCTTTACTGAGGATGCACTCTACTCTATCCCTTCATCCAGATCATTAACAAAGATGTTAAACAGGACTGGATCCAGTATTGACCTTTGGGGTACTTCACTCATTACTGGCGCATACTTTGTTATGCCACTGTCTAGGGGCGGACATTCAATCAGTTTTCAATCCTCAAGTTTTCAATTTTGTTCTGAATAATTATGATCCAGAGAAAGAAGACCTTCGAGAATTTGAACATGAGACAGCAGTGTGCCCAGGCGGCCAAGAAGGCCAATGGCATCCTGGCTTGTATTAGAAGTAGTGCAGCCAGCAGGAGCAGGGAGGTGATCATCCCTCTGTACTCAGCGCTGGTGAGGCCACACCTCAAGTGCTGTGTTCAGTTTGGGGCCCCTCACTGCAAGAAAGACATTGAGGCCCTGGAGTGTGTTCAGAGAAGGACAACAAAGCCGTGAGGGCTCTGGAGCACAGGCTTTATGGGGAGCAGCTGAGGGAACTGGGATTGTTCAGTGTGGAGGAGGCTCAAGGGAGACCTCATTGCATTCTACAGCTGCTTGAAATGAGATTATGACTAGATGGGGGTCAGCCTCTTCTCTTGCTTAACTAGTGATAGAAGTAGAGGGAATGGCCTCAATTTGCTCCGGGGAGGCTGAGGTTGGATATTAGGAAAAATTTCTTCTCTGAAAGAGTGGTTAGGAGCTGGAATGGGCTGCCCAGGGAAGTGGTGGAGCCACTGTCCCTGGAGGTGTACAGGAAACATTGAGATGTACTAAGGGACATTGTTTAGTGGGGAAATACTGTGTTAGGTGGACAATTGGACTGGATGGCCTTGGAGATCTTTTCCAATCTTGGTGATTTCATGATTCTGTGACTCTATAACTGTAAGCGGTGCATATGTAGATGCTCTTGATCTCACCTGTGCATCATTTAAGTGTCTATTTTGTCTTTGTTTTTGACTGTAGGGAAAGATATCAACTATATTTTGTACTTTGAGATGTGTTCAATCATTTGGATTCACTATGGTCTCACAAGCTCTTAAGAAAACCTCACCTCTTCTGCTAAGCCATCTATTTAAATCAGACATAATAAATTTCCATAAATGTTGATGGCTTCCCAAGTTTATGACTTTTATAACAAGCAGTTTTGCTGTGATCTTTGAGTTACTGCTTCTAATAGATGATTTCCCCGTTGTCAGGGCTGATTCTGTTCTCAAAATGTATTAACCTTACCCAAACGCACACTTCAGTTAAATACATCCTGGCAGACATCCACCACTGGAATCAAGTAATGAACACCACTGAGTATTTTTCTGATTGGACAAAAATGCATGATTTTATCATACAATTCTTTACTATGCAGTATGTCCAATTAGATATAATGAGCTCTTTTTCAGGACAAGTTGGCCAAGCCAGTGCTACTGATAGTTTACAGAGGCTACAGGAAAGATCACTTGATTAATTTATTTCCCAAATTAATTCATTATAGGAAACATTGTGGCTTCTTTTTCTCGTATCATGCGGATATGCGAGCTTTTGGAAATTAAATCTCTTCCCAGTGTGTAATTTCCAGTGTTTGTTGTAATACCTTTATTTCTTATCACAGATATTTTTGCAACAAAGCGTGTTTTAGCTTATCTTTCTTACATCACGCTGATGAAGCCACTCGAAGCAGTCTGATGATGTGGAACTAGCAGCAATGCTGCTGTCACAGCATAATTGTCCAAGCCAGCTTGAGATCCTGTTTGTCATTGCCATTTGGAAGGAAAAAGGAGATCCAAACACTTAAGACAGTGATTCACAAGGAGGGGTTCTCTAATGAGGGCATGGAATTTTATGTAGCACCTTTATGGTTGTTTGGCAGGCCAGTTTTCCATGGCAATAGCAGCAATGGGAGCAGCTCTGTGGGATGGCCTCTGGAAACGGTGGCCTCACTCCCACTCTGCTCTTCCCTGTGTGGTCTTCCCCCACATCATTCTCCAGCCACTTTGTTCTGACAATGCGCTTGTCCAAGTGGTATCACTTTCCACACTTGCAAAACAGGAATAATACAGCTATTTTTTGTAAAATGCATTGAGAACTGAAGTGCAGAGTGTTGTTACTGCAGTTTTCCTTGCTCCCAGTTACATTGTGACAGTTTCACAATGTCGACTCTTTACAAGTGTAGATACTGGCAGGTTGGATGTCAGGGGGAAGCTCTTTACCGAGAGAGTGGTGAGGTGCTGGAACAGCTGCCCAGAGGGGTTGTGGATGCCCCATCCCTGGAGGTGTTCAAGGCCAGGTTGGATGGGGCCCTGGGCAGCCTGGTCTTTATTGAATGTGGATGATGTTGGTGGCCCTGCCTGCAGTGGGGGGGCTGGAGCTTCATGATCCTTGAGGTCCCTTCCAACCCAAGCCATTCTGTGATTCTGTGATTCTATGATCACTTTGTGAATTGCTACTTCTGAGGTATTAAGAATTAAAGTTACGTTCTAGTTTGCATTGGATAGGTATATGCCAGGGCTTTCATGTCTGGTACCCTCACTACTTCTTGCAAAGATGGTTCTCATTTATATACAGAAATAACAAGGCAGAAAACTGTTCAAAGGATTGCCTGAAAGCTGCAGGTCACTTCTGGCAATCATTAATTTTCAGACCACCGTTTTGCCCATGTATACTTCATTCCTCCTCACTGCATGTATATACCAACAAACTGCTTTGCAGAACGAGAGCTGCTGATTATAAACTTAGGATGTTCTCTTTGTCTCGTCACAGATGAACAGCACACTGGAGGACGTAAGCACAGTTTCCACTTAGTAATGTTTTGCTGTTCATTTATTTATATGCACCTGGGTTATTTCCCAATATAACAGACCATACTTCTTTTCATAATGAAAGCAGTCATGGAAAAATTGCTCAAGGTGCTATAATGAAAGCCAAAATATTATGATGGCTCTTTAGCAGAGTGGGCTGAGCACGAATACCTTGTGTGTTAACTCTTTCTTTCAGCTGTACAGTACAAAATTCTGCACTAACAGTGTAGTAGCATTTGACACAGCAAAGAGTCAACGTTCCCTAAACATCCTTGTCATACCCTGGGAGTGAGGAGAATGTCATTAACCCCTTTTACAGAAACAACATTGGATTAGCATTGTAACTCCATTGATTTCCATGGAGTTATTCCAAACGTACACCTGTAGAAGCAATACTGAAATGAGTCTTCAAAAGATAGAGCCATTTGCTTGCAGTTATCCCGTCACACAGCTGCACGCTCAGGATTAAAAACCCGAGACATCAATGCTTCCTTCTCCCTCGCAGTAAGACTTTCTGCTGAATCATAGGATCATAGAATTGCTCAGGTGGGGAAAGACCTTAAAGATCATCGAGTCCAACCACGACCTGACCATACTACCTTAACTAACAACCATCCACTAAATGATGTCCCTGAGCACCACATCCGATCGGTGATTATGGTGGTGATGAATGGCACGTTTATACCTTTAGCCAGGGTCATCTGAAAACAAACAGCGACAGAACCACAATCTTACAGTTGTACCACTTTGTGCCTAGAAATGATTGCCCTGCGCCTGGCTTTGCATCTGATGGAAAGAAATGAAGAAGAAATTACTTTTTATGAAATTCTATATGACCAGCAATGTGAATGTTTTTTTCTAGGTAAATTTAACAGCAGGGAGGAATAATGGGCTTCTGAAGATTGCCAACGAGCAAAGAATGTGAGTTAAAAGCCTTTTTATATGCAAATACTTTATTATGGTTTTTTTTTTCTTCTTCTTCTTTTTTTTTTTTTCAATTTTTGAAAGCAAAAGCACAATGGGACATCAGTTACTTTCATTTACATATGAATACCCAGAATTCACTTTCAATTTGCAGCTATTCCTGGGCCCTGGTACTACCTGACAGCAATTGAGGTCTGGAGTGAAGTGGGAGCGTACCAACTCCTCGAGGCTGAGTGCAGAAAGGAGGGGTCCACGCTTTTCTGCAAAAACTGAAAACCTTTTTGCAAAATATCTGTTCATTTCCGCGTAAGTGGTGGCAACAGCATTAGTTGTGAGGTGGTACAACTTGAAAACACAAATACAACTCTCATGTTTTCTACTTAATTTATTTCTAAGGTATGCATTCTAAAAATGGTTAGCTGTCAGCTGTTGTTTACTCACTGCAGGTTTGAGAAGTAAAGCTGAAATCCAGCCTTACACTGAGGATCAGGACCGAGATTCAAAACAGGCCTAAGTCCTCCACCTTAATTTCCATGTTTGAGTGGCACTCACCGGCTGAACGGGCAATGACTGCACAGGGCAGTCCCCTCGCTGGGGCCGAGCCATTCCATAAGTGTTCAGATTCCTTCTTGAAATTAGGTAAGAGGCTTAAAGAAGGTGAAAGTACAAAATTTTGAAAGTAACCAAATTTTGAGTATTCGAGATGATATAATACTGAATCTGCAGGCAGAAAAACTGCTTTTATGCATCAGAGCCAACATTAGGGCCAGTTTGTATGTAATGATTCATTGACACCAGTGACACTACACAGATGTAAATTTATGTGGAACCTCCTCTGCTGAGATTAATATTCCAACTGGGTTTGATACTCTTAATATCCAAGTTTTGAAAATCTAAATCAGAAATAAAACACCTACTCATTCAGAAATTGTTTCTCACCTGAAACTCCTTCCAAGGGTAAAAGTCAACAAGAAAACCAATTAAGCTGAAGTTGCCAAGGCCAATTCTGGGTCAGAAAATGAAATCTGTTCAGATTTCTGCAGAACTCCGGAGACTGTTGTCCATTTCCAGAACTTCGCACAGGATGATCAGAGATTGAGAAAGCTCTGCTAATCTTAACCCAGTGTATCTTTTAAGAATGTTTGTATTGATTATTGTGGCTTATGCAAGTAATAATTTACTGTAAAGTTGCCAAAGAACAATTCACTAATAACTCATATTCCGGGCCTCAACTTGTAAAGGCAATTTGGAAAATACTTATCACTGTTCCATTATTTCCATCATCCACAAGTGCTGCTTTCCTTTCTCTGTCAGAGGTGGCTCTTTCCTAATACAACTTACCATCAGGTGGGATCTATGCCTGTCTCACATGGCAGCACTTGAATGCACGGTCGATACTGGCAGGCCTAACATTCTGTGTGGGAAACTTCCTTTGTAAACAGTAATAACAACCTTGCTACGCGATGAATTAGAAAGTCTTTGGATTTCCTGGACCTTGAGCTGTTTTAGCCAAATAGCCAAGAAGGGGAATTCTGTGTGACTGGCTGAGGCTTGCTCATTCACCTTTATTTTTTAATTAATTGGGGTAGTAGAAAACAATGAGTCTTAGATGATAAAACCTGAGCTATACAGAGAATGAGATATATTCTCCCTAAGGAAAATCAGTTTACCTGTAAATTTTTGGTCTCACATGGTGGGGATGTGACCCCATGCTGCTCTGTCCCTTCTTTGCCTTCTCCCCTACACTGAAGACATCAGCTGAGTGCCCCACACCACAGAATATCCTGTCTCAGGCTCAGATAGCACCAGATAAGTACTGTGATAACTTACCCAGGGTCACACTCACCCAATGTTTGAAGCACTCAGGCTCCTGTGAAGCTTGCTTCCTAGCAGAGGTTCATCATAATTGTGATAGATAAGGGTTAAGTTTGTTAAATCAAATCGACACTCAATGGTGCTTTCTCAAGGTATCCAGGAATGTAAACAGTGTTGTAAAATGTAAATGATGTGTAAACGATGGAAACTAGGAAGCTGCAGGCATTGGGAACTACACATTGCCGGGGCACATAAGCTGCTAAAAAATTAACCAAAGAATAACACTACTGACTCTCACCCCCACAACCATCGGAGACAGAAAAACGAATCCTCAGCAACAACCTACGACCCCCAGCAACAACCCGCGCAGCCGCAAGAATGACTGGAATGTATACAGGAGATAAGAATTGTATAAATACAGAGACAATCCTTTGTTAAAATTGCGACCTTGGCGGAGTGTAGGCTCCCCGGGCGCCCAGCGCTGTTTTGCTCACTTTACCACCTTGCTTAATTAAATAAAGCTATCCCTTTATCAAACTAGATTTTGTCTGGTTTTGTCACGAGAATCTATAACAATTTTGGTGCCGTGACTCGGATCCAGATTCCTTTGCTGCAGGGTTCCCTCGCGACGGGAGGCGCCCTGCCCGCAGTAGCGGGCAGCCCTGAGTTGAGGGTTTCCCTCTGCAAACACTGGATCTCCGAACCCCTCTAAATTTGGAGAGTGAGCAAAAGAACCTGCAGAACCCCATAATCATTTGTGCACGAAGACCGAACGAAGACTCAGGATTGAGTAAGTATTGCGTGGATCCGTTCGGTCGGGGTTGGTTATCCTGGGGTGCGCCTGTATGAGAGGTCTCTAAGAGGCCAAGTGAGAGCGGACCCTTCAGTAGTGCGGTTCTCGTAGCCCGAGAGGGAGCGAGCCACGACCAAGGGGAGCGTGTGTGTGTGTGTAAGAAGGCGCCCCAGAAGATGGGTCAGGGGAAAAGCAAGGCCCCTCTGCCCATGGGTGGTAAGGGAAAGTTGCCCGACATACCGCCAGGAAGTCCGTTAGGGCTAATGATCAAATATTGGAGGGACTCTCCCCGTAGAAAAGGGAAAAGTAAAGAGAAAATGGTACACTACTGTATGGAGATCTGGGGAGGGAAATCCCTAAGAAATCCCCATATAATGTAGCCGGTATTTGGCTCATTTGAAGATTGGATATGTCAAGAATTGAATTTATGGGTAAACAATAAGCCCCAAGTGGACTCTGAGGAGTCCGAATATGCTGCTCTCTGGTTAGTGCAATCACAGGAGCAGGCCTTTTTATTTAATCTTAAAGAAAAGGGGAAACGAAAAACTGAGGAGGAGGAGGAGGAATACCTTTGGCCACCCCCGTACAACCCCCAGGAACAGGCACCCCCCCTCCCATTAGCGAGCAGTCTTCCCTGCAACTAGAATCTCCTGTGGTAAGGAGAAGCACCCGAAAACGTGATCAGAAGGAAGAAAAGTTATATCCATTAAGGGAGGTGTTAGTCCCAGGTGCGGGTGCTGCGGCCCCCAGGGCTGGGTATGTAGCAGTCCCACTGAATACCAGTGATGTAATAGAGTTTAAGAAAGAAATGGGGAACCTTCTAGAGGATCCCCTAGGAGTTTCTGAAAGGGTAGATCAGTTTCTGGGACCTAATTTATACACTTGGGACAAGATACAGGCAATTCTAGGGATCCTGTTTACAGCAGAGGAGAGAAATATGATTAGGGGAGCAGGAATGAGATTATGGGATCAACAACATGCAGCCGGACCCACGGCTGACCAAAAAAAAAAAAAAAAAAAAAAAAAAAGAGGGGCCATTACAGAGACCTAATTGGAATAACCAAGACGAACAAGCTCTAACATGGCCGGTTTAAGGTACATTATTATCCAAGGAATTAAAGAGGCGGTACCCAGAGGACAAAACATAAGTAAGGCTCTTAAGGAGGAGTAAAAAAAAAAAAAATGAGAGCCCCACCATGTGGTTAGAAAGGTTAAGGAAGAGCCTCCAGCTGTACTCTGGGATAGATCCCAGCACCCCGCCTGGGCAGGCTCTGTTAAAAACTCAATTCGTAGCTAAGTCATGGGTGGACATTCGTAAGAAACTAGAGAAGTTGGAAGACTGGCAGGGTAGACCTATAGATAAGTTGCTGAGGGAAGCGCAGAAGGTATTCATTAGAAGAGAGGAGGAGAATCAAAAGAAACAAGCCAGGCTCTTGGTAGCTGCAGTAAGAGAAGGACAGAGGGGAGCTGTAAGTGCAGTAAGGAGACCGGTAGGGAAAGAGATTGAGAAATTCCCTGCCAGAGGGTCAAAAGTTGAAGAGAAGAAAGGAAGAAAAGAAGAGAGAGAGTGCTACTATTGTAAAAGGAGAGGCCATCTGAAGAAAGATTGTAGGAAGAGAATAGAGGACGAGAAAATGTTTTTAGAGGATTGGGGGGGGTCAGGGGCTCTATGTGCTGAGGACCCCGGGAAAAAGAGAGCCCTTGATAAAATTAAAAGTGGGTCCTCAGCGACAGGAGGTGATATTTCTTGTAGACACAGGGGCAGAGAGATCAACTGTCCAGACCTTACCTCCTGGGTGTAAAATCACATCTGAAAGCATAAATGTAGTGGGAGCAAAAGGGGAGCCATTTAAAGCTCCAGTCATCAAACATGTAGAAATAGAATCAGAAAGTAGGTATGGCATTGGATCCTTTTTGTTAGTCCCTGAAGCGGATTACAATTTATTAGGCAGAGACTTAATTGTTGAGTTAGGAATAAATCTAGAGGTAGAGGGAAAGGAACTAAAAGTAAAAATACGTGCCCTCACAACCCAGGATGAGGAGAGGATTAATCCAGAGGTCTGGTACACCCCAGATACTGTAGGGAGGCTGGATATTACTCCCTTTGAAGTAACCATCGAAAACCCTGAGATCCCTGTTAGGATCAAACAATACCCCTTATCTCAGGAAGGGAGGCAGGAGTTAAAGCCTGAAATTGAAAGGCTGCTAAAAAGGGGCCTTCTTGAGCCCTGCATGTCCCCATTCAACACTCCCATATTACCCGTAAGAAAACCTGATGGAAGTTACAGACTGGTCCACGACCTCCGGGAACTAAACAAAAGAACGGTGACCAGGTTTCCTGTAGTAACTAACCCCCATACTCTATTAAGCCAATTAAGCCCTGAAAATCAGTGGTACAGTGTTATAGACTTAAAGGATGCCTTTTAGGCCTGCCCCTTAAAGGAAGAATGCAGGGACTATTTTGCATTCGAATGGGTGGACCCGGAGACCCATAGGAAGCAGCAACTTAGATGGACAGTCCTTCCCCAGGGATTCACAGAATCACCTAATTTATTTGGTCAGCCCCTGGAGCAAATTCTCCGAGGTTATAATCTGGGAAAAGGAATCACCCTCGTCCAATATGTAGATGATTTACTACTTGCAGGGGACACCCAGGAGTCTGTGAGAGAAGAAAGTGTAAAATTACTAAACTTTTTGAGTTTACAAGGATTGAAGGTTTCTAAATCAAAGCTACAATTTACCGAAGAGGAGGTAAAATACTTAGGACACTGGATTAGTAAGGGAAGTAAGAAGCTAGACCCTGAAAGAGTAGCGGTTGTACATATAAAGGGACACCAAAAGGGTTTTGATTCAAGAACAAGAGGAAATAATTTAGCTGATGAAGGGGCGAGAAGAGCTGCCTTAATGCCCTTAAGAACAGAACTGACAAGAACAGATACTAACTTTCGAGAGCCTGAATTGAGGTTCACGAATCAGGAAAAGTTACAGCAAATGGGGATATGGGAAAAACATGGGAAGTGGAGACTACCTGATGGAAGGGAAGTGCTCCCAAAAGCAATGGCACTCAGAGTAATGAGGAGATACCGCGATAAATATAGAATACACTGGGGAGTGCAAGCACTATATGATCATTTTGCAATAAATTTTATGTGCATAAGGGCCTATAATGTAGCTAAAAGTATTGTTGGGGGTGCTTAACTTGTCAAAAGATTAACAAACATCAATTAAGAAAAAAATAAATAAATAAATAAATACACGGGGGAAGGGAAATGACCCATCGCCCATTTGCACAGTTACAGGTAGACTTCACCGAGCTCCCTAAGGTTGGAAGATTTAGATATCTTCTTGTTATGGTGGACCACCTCACATATTTCGTTGAGGCTTTCCCTACGGCTAGAGTAACTGCACACACAGTGGTATAAATAAATAAATAAATAAATAAAATTTTTTGAAGAAATAATTCCCCGATATGGGGTCATCAAGGCCATTGATTCTGACCGGGGACCTCATTTCACCTCAAAGACGGTATTAGAGGCAGTGATGTTAGTAGGTACTAAATGGGAATACCATACACCATGTCACCCCCAAAGCTCAGGAAAGGTAGAAAGGATGAATGGAGAGATTAAGAAACAACTGAAGTGTCTGCCTTTTTAGCCCTTCTAAATGTTAGAACACAACCTCGCGCTGACAACTAATGTCCAGAAGAGAAGAACTACGTAAAAAGGCAATGGTGGTACAGAGACCTCCTTTAGAAATTGACATGAATTCCATAAAACCAGGAGATCAAGTATTAATAAAGAATTGGAAGGAGTCACCTCTTACCCCTCGCTGGGAGGGACCATTTCTTGTCTTGCTCACCACAGAGACTGCTATCCGGACTGCTGAGCGTGGATGAACATGTGTCTAGAGTGAAGGCACTTCAGGAATCAGTAAACTGGAAAATGGTGGGTCCCCCCCCAAGGACTAAAACTGACTTTGAAATTAGATGAGTAGTCCCATATTATGTGATACCCTTGATTGTATCTGTTTTCCCTTCACATGTTTAGATGAATAATATACAAGGATAGCTGGTGGACATATTGTGAGAACGGGCACTCTCCTGTGGGTATCTGCGAACAGTGCCATAGGAATAGATACAAATTGGCCAAGTAAGCCCTAAGGGTGGGGGTAGTCACTGGGCATATCATTAGAGGGTCCAGAGAATGGTGGACCATATTAAGTGAGGGAATACACCCCGAGGAACGGTGGGTTCACATTAACAGATCTGGGAACTTCAACCCTGAAATCGTGGGTAAGCTGAGTTGGTTCCAAGTCTCATACGTCTTGTGCCAAGCTCCATAAGTAAAAGCTAAGCGCCGAAGCCTTCAGGCTTCACAAAAAAAAAAAAAAAAAAAAAAAAAAGGGAGCAGTAGGAGTCCCCATGCTCACGACTGCTGCCGAGAAGATGGAAAACCCTGCTGCTCTAAGCAACAGAGTAGGCAGTGGAGGCAGAGGCGTGCAGAGATGGAACTCAAAAGTGGAGGCATATAGACAGGTGAGACCACACCAACCCCAGAAAGAAAAGCAAGTGAGCACCACCCAGACTTGGGAAAAAGGGAATTGGAATTCACTGAAATCTAAAGAACGTCCACCAGCATCTTTATACTTATGGTTGTGGAATTGGATGTTATGGATTGTACTTGTAAAAGGGGAAGAGAGTCACCAACCATTTAAATGGTCCTTATATCAGTTTGACACCCAGAAGGAAATTGAGAGTGTTGTTACCCCCGGGGCCCCTAGTTCTAAGACCACTCTATGTCAGAACTTAGGTCTCACCCCCTGTGTATCGCTAAAACTATTTAATGCATCCAGAGACTATTGTATCCAGGTAGTAATTGTTCCCCGAATTATATATCACCCCGAAGATTTTGTTTATGATTACCAAATGGTTCCTGACCATCATTTATAAAAAAAAAAGGAACCTTTAACCGCCCTGACCATAGCCACCCTGACGGCTATAGGGGCAGCTAGAGCAGGGACAGGAATTACAGCATTAGTCCAACAAAATCAAAAATTCCAATCCCTCAGAATAGCAGTAGATGAAGATTTGGCCAGAATAGAAAAATCAATTACGGCGTTAGAAAAGTCTGTCCGGTCATTATCCGAGGTAGTCCTACAGAATAGACGAGGATTAGACCTTATCTTCTTACAACAAGGGGGGCTGTGTGCTGCACTTTGAGAGGAGTGCTGCGTATACGCTGACCATACTGGGGTTGTAAGAGACTGACTAAATTACGAGAGGGACTGGAAAAACGGAGAAAGGAGAGGGAGATGTAACAAAGCTGGTATGAATCAGTGTTTAACTATTCTCCCTGGCTGACTACCTTACTGTCTACTTTAGCGGGACCTCTTATTCTGTTAATCCTGGGACTAACTTTTGGACCATTTCTGTTTAATAAACTTATTGCTATTGTTAAGGGACGGTTAGAGACATCCCATTTAATGTTAGTAAGAAAACAATATGAACAAATCAATAGCTAGGAAGAGGATGAATTTATCATCCAAAGAGCTAAAGAAGCAGTAAAACGATTTGATGAACAAAATCAGGATAAAATAGAAAAGGGGGGATTGTGATAGATAAGGGTTAAGTTTGTTAAATCAAATCGACACTCAATGGTGCTTTCTCAAGGTATCCAGGAATGTAAACAGTGTTGTAAAATGTAAATGATGTGTAAACGATGGAAACTAGGAAGCTGCAGGCATTGGGAACTACACATTGCCGGGGCACATAAGCTGCTAAAAAATTAACCAAAGAATAACACTACTGACTCTCACCCCCACAACCATCGGAGACAGAAAAACGAATCCTCAGCAACAACCTACGACCCCCAGCAACAACCCGCGCAGCCGCAAGAATGACTGGAATGTATACAGGAGATAAGAATTGTATAAATACAGAGACAATCCTTTGTTAAAATTGCGACCTTGGCGGAGTGTAGGCTCCCCGGGCGCCCAGCGCTGTTTTGCTCACTTTACCACCTTGCTTAATTAAATAAAGCTATCCCTTTATCAAACTAGATTTTGTCTGGTTTTGTCACGAGAATCTATAACAATAATGTCAAATGGCAGGTCAGTCTGGGCTGTGGTAGGATCAGCCAGTGCTTACCTAGCCTGTAGGCTCCTGATGCCTTCAGAACTGTGCTCTCCTCACTGTCATTGTGGCTTTCAAAAGCACAGAGCAGGAACTGAGGAAAACACATGCTGCCAAGGTGAGTTTCCGTACAGGATCTATCTTACAAATTCCTTAGGAAACATAACTATCAAGTGTTCAAAGACAGGCGTTTGCACAACTGCTGCAGTAGCAGCCAAATGAAGGGTCCAAAATTTAGGGATTTTTAGGTTATAATAATGCTTCCAGTTCAGAAATAAGAACTTTTACCTCTCTTCCCTTCAAAGACTCCTATGGCTGCTGTGCCAGCACGGAAATCCGAGAATGTAGATCTGACCTCCAGCTCTTCCACAAACGTTTGTTTTGCACTTAGGCAAACAAGCAGTGCCCCAACTCCTTCTGCAGTCAATGGGAACAACTCCAGTTGACAGCTCGGTGCGGGCCCTTATGCTCTCAGAACACATATCCATTCGAGCAGGCAGCAGTCATTGATATTACCAGACAAAAAGAGTGTGACATGGATCTGTTTCCAAACAAAAGAGGTTTACGAGCCAGTTGGAAATGCAGCGTATTCATTTTCTTTAAAGCTAATGAGCAGCATGATCCGATAATAATTTTCTCTTATGCTTTTCATAAAGCTCTTAAGGCATTTCATAATCAATTAACAGCTCAAGCACGTCATCATGACAGAATATTTTGCAATAATCCATTAGGAATTAACTTAGAGGGAGCGTTCCATCACTGCTAAACAAACTGCTATCCAGCTAGGATCCATGCCAAGCAGATGGGCTCTGCATTTCCTAATGAAGACAAGATATACTCTGCAAGCATATTGTTGGGACTTGCTCTTCTCCTCACCAGCACCTGCATTTCTGGTGGTTCTTATTTAGCCTTTTCTCATTCTTCTGGTGAGATTAATAAAATCCAGGCTTGCTGTGCTGCATTACCTTCGATCCAAATAGGCCTTGATGGATCACAGAAAATGTGCTGTGGAGTGGTTATATATCTGGAATGCAAATAAGTCCCTGAAGTGGCTTCATATATTTCTGAAGTCTTTCTTAACAACTCTGCGAAGGTCTTTTAAATATTCTTTTGCCACCTCTTCCTAAATCTTTCTGTTTTTTTCCATTTAATAGAACTAGTTGTATCCCTGCCTCCTTGGATCAATCTCCGCAAGAGAGGGAGATACACCTGTGTGGGTTCTTCCCAGCTGTTGCCAGATGCAGCAATCAAGTTCCTGGCTCTCAAGGTGCTTAGAGCAGCAGTGGTACCTTGCATTCCAGACAAGCCTGGCTCTAAATTCAAGCTTGCACCTGAACAGATCCCTCACCTGGAAAGAGCAGGCTATTCCTTCCCAACGTCAGCTTATTCGTGGCTTACAGTCTCGTCTTCTGCCCAGCAACAGTTTGCTCCTTCCTATCTGCAGCAACAGTTTAATGTAAGCATCTTACCCTGAGATCAGCAGCGGGAGCTTACAGCGTGATTTGCAAGGAAAAAAGCTCTACAAAGATTAGAGCGCCTTTAGATGTCTGACGCTGGGGCCCCATACTGACAGCATCACATGAGATGCAACTTTAAAGCAGTTTAAGCAAGGCATGTTTTTGTTTTACAAAGGCAGCACACGGTCTATTATTAATATTTCGCACGAGAGACGTGGCAGTTTCCCCACTGCTATGCCAGACAATACAATTTGATTGCTTCTGCCTCTTGTCAAGCTTCCAACTGTAAATATGCAATGTGAAATGAAGTCCAACCCGACAGATAAGGGTGTGCTGAGATAGATAGTAACAACAATACCAGCGTAATTAAGGATTGGTATCAATACCAGAAACAAAATAAGCCCAGAGTTTTGAAGGTTCAATTAACACTGCGGGATTGTAAGGCTACCAATTATATGTACTCTGTATCAAGTTGACAGGGAAAAATGATCATAAAATAGGAAAGTTTGACACTAAATGCTGCACATTAGGAATGTTTAATTTATCTAAAGGTTTTCAGGAAGATTTTTCTGTCAAACAGAAACAGGAATAGAAAGTGTGTTTTTGCCGCAGCTGTTGCAGCAAGGTAGTGAGAGACCGCTCTGATCTTTTTGCTAACATGTTCTGCATCACTATTACATGCTCAGACCTATGGCAAATGTAGCAGTGAGAGAAGGAGAAGCAGTAAGGAGAATGAATGCCAGTGGCAGAAAATGCTAACAGCAACAGATTACATAAAACTGGAGGGATTCCTTCTGTGCATGCCACATTTGTAAGAAATAATAGAGAAAGCCGAGCTCCTTCTTTCCCTGCACCAGAAAACGATGAAGTACTGCCTGTAAGAGCAGTGCTAAACAATGAATTGTTCTTATTACCGCTATATCAGTCAACTTCAAAACCAGCCTGCCTTGCTCCAGCACCCGAGCAATGGAGTGAGGCTTCCTGCTAGCTATCTGGCCCCAACTCCTGCTCTTGTGAGTCGTTTTTAGAGATTATATTTGTCCTTGATACTTTACAAGGATTGGTCCCTCCTGTGTCCAAAGAGAGTCATTAATTCCTGAGTCTTTAATTCCATATTTACAGAGAAATGACCTCTCTTCTTTGGAGAAGAAATGCAGCCTGCACACAACTGCTAATTTATACCCACAGCCAGGCAGTGAGTGCGTTGTGAGGGGAAACAGGAGCTGGGGAAAAAGTGAAAGAATGAGTTCTCATTGGCTTCAAATGGCATATACAACCAGTACAGAAAATAGAATCTCCTTTGGGAATATCCAAGAAAAAATGAATGAAACAATTCCCTCCAAAAGAGATGTTGCCTCTCTATCTTTCCCTCCTGCTAATCACACTTTGCCTTATGCGCACTCTGGTCATGTCTCTTTTAGTTGAGGGGGATATTCATGCAGTGCTAGCTTCGCTCAAAATGAGAATATTCTTAGTTTATTTCCCAAAGTGAATGTATCAATTCAACCAGCTCATCAACTGGAAATTGCTGCGCTGTGAGCCAACCCGGGCTCTCTGTGTTGACAACTGAGTGATGCAGATTGCTGACAAGCTCGACAAAACAGCCATTTCACAGTTGTGAGCTGCAGAGGGATGGAGCCACTGTCTGTTTCCAACAGTATGCTTTCCCAAGGAGCTACTGCTTCGTATCCCTCTCACGACACATCAGGCATTATGGATGCTCTACCCTCTTTCCTTCTGCCTCAAAAATAATGCTGCAGTGATTTTTCTAACTAACGATTAACACCAGAGGAAGGAATATTAATGTCAGCAGTGGTCTTATGACTAACGTGCTGCTAGGAGGTTGCTCAGATCAGATTTGGGCTAAGCTCTGCTGGGTGGTCCTGATAAGCCCGTTCTAGCTAACAGCTCTCTGATAAGGAGCCTAGATTTGAATGCAGTCCAGGATACGTGGTTGCTTCTTCTGGCTTCAAGCTTTAAGCTTGTTTTTCCCAAAGAGTGCCATAACAACCAGGTTACAAAGCACTGCTGGCCACCTCTGCTGAAGATATTCCACTTTGTGTAGAATAATTAATATTCACAGGGACTTGAGAGATTATGGCTCTGAAACCGAGTGACTAACGTGGGTGCCTGGAGAGGGGAGGGGGCTTCTGTTCTCCAGGGAATGTATGAGTTTTAATTTATTAAGTACTTTACAGAAAATGCACGATGAGTGCTAGGCAAAAGATGCATAATGATGCAGGCTTACGTTTGGCCATGATGCTACATGGCATCAAAACTCTTTGCTTCGGAGCATCTTTTCTACTTGCTTTTGCGATGTGGCTCTGGTGCCTTACTAAGTGACTTGTAGCTGTTATCAGTGCAGCACTCCAGGTTAATTGTGGGTGTTGTAGGATCAACTAAGACTGCACGTGTTCAACGTGGTGGAGGAGTACCTTCCTCTAACTGCAGCTGATAAGGAAGCAGGCAGCTATGTGCTGCATGGATGCACAGGGGGATGCTTAATCATTAACATTAGTGCCTGTTAAATTGCTGGGCAATAAAGGCAGGATATGGCAAACCCCGATAGTTTTCTCTAAGGCGTGAAACCTACTTCCAACCTCTATTATGAGTTTGACACAAATGTTTTGAATTATAACACTATGCAAACATCTTCAGAAGTTAGTAAAAGGTTCCCATTGATTTCAGAGGCTCACAAAAAAAGGCTCACTCCAAACCTTCAGCGTTCATCTTTGAGAACTGGTGATAAACCAGATTAGTTACACCTTTTATCGAAACAATTTTCTTTGATTGTTCCATTTCTACAGAAGTGGAGGTTTTATATGGAGCGATCCATTTCGAAACCATTTCTATCAGGAAATAATTACAATCTACCTCATAGAACATTCTTCAAATGAGAAATGTTGATCTTTACCTTCAGTACTTTTGTCATTTAGCAATGAAGATCATATAAGAATAGTTTAAATTGAAACAAAATCATGGAATCACCATAGAATCATAGAATGGCTTGGGTTGGAAAGGACGTTGAAGCCCACCCTGTTCCCCTGTGGTGTGCAGGTTGCCACCCGCTGGGTCAGGCTGCCAAGGGGCCCATCCGACTTGGCCTTGAAAAATGTTTGGAATAGATGAAGATGAGACATTGTCACTCACCTAAGACTGATTTAGTTTTGTCTGACACTTTAACAGAGACGATTTTCATCCCCGTTATCTCCCTGCTGCTCCAAAAAGTACTAATAAATACATAAACAGAAGCTTTTGTCCCACTGGGAATGCAGAAACCTTCTGTCCCATCAGGAATAAAAAGAGCTTCCTGTGAGATTTTCACAGTCTAAAAAAGTTTTTCCAGGCCGACTCTCCCAAGTCTACTGTGGTGTCCAGAGCTGTGAGTCCCGTTTGCAGATCTCACACCTGGGTTTTGTTTACAGTGAAAGAAACGTATCTGTATAGGTAAGGCAGCTTTTCCATGACAACGGTGTGTACTTCTATATTTCTAATAGTGATAGTTCTTAAAAGCACAGGAACAAGAGAATACAGACAAGAATGTTGCAAAAAAAAAAAAAATAGCAGCAGCAAGTAAATCACAGCGCAGAATTGGGTAATGCATAGAGTAGCTGAGCTTGTTTAAGTGGGTAATTGCGTTAGTATTGACTCAGTGTAACTGTATCTCATTCCTAAATGAATGCTTTGCATGACTGGTTTCCTGTGAGTATAAATGCATTGGATTTTTTCTTCTTATTGAATTTCATTAAAACAAAACAAAACAAAACAAAACTCACAACTGCCTGGATGGAGGTGAAAGGAGCTAATCTCTAATATTTATATAAGCGGAAATATGCAGAGCGATGAATCCAAATGTAACCAGAGATTATGTCAACTGCTGGGGTGCATAATGGTACTTATCTCCATTGGAAAATTTCCCCAAATGGAACTCCAAGTCAGAAGACATCAGGAATGCACTACTTGAAATACCCTCAGTCCTGACTGTGGGTTTCCACACGAGTCTGGGTTTGAAACAGCCTTTCACACCCATCTTGCCTGTGGGAGGCTGCTCCTGTGGCTGAGGAGCACCTGCTCATGAAAGTTATGAGGCTGAAAGAGGAGAGGTTTAAAGAACATCTCCTCCTTCACTTCTCTCAGTGCTGCAATGTACGTTCGCACTATAAATATAAAACCTCGGGGGAAAAAAGTTGATGAACTTTGTCTCTGGGATAATATCAGATGTTATATCCATGATTTAATGTGAAGGAGGACCTTGGAAATGAGCCCAGACAGAACTGCTGAAACTAGGCAGAGTGCCCTTCATTTATTCTGAAATCTGAAAGTCTGACATCAATAAATTAAAGAGTTTTCAGTCTGGAATTAAGCTTGCATAGTTCTGCACGGCAATACAACCCTCAGGCTGCACAAGCTTTCAAGATACACGGCTGTGAGGAAGGTGAAGACCAAGGAGTTGATCAAGTTACCAAATTACCTTCAGCTGGATCTAAACAAACATTCTATCTTTATCAATATGTGCACGAAAGTGTCTTATATTGACATGACTGTAACCAGCCAATCTACAGCCAGAATCTCCACCCAACTGTAAGCATCGTCTTCTGACACCCTTCCTTCTGCCAACACACGCGTCCTTCTTGAGGTACACACCTGAAGGATCTCTCTTCCGTGGCCCAAAGTTGGCCTGAAGCCCCAACACATGAGATTCATTACAGACACTGTCCCAGTGCTGAGGCAAGTGCTGTGAGCAAAGCAAGGACTGCACACAATTCTACCCGCACGGTAAGGACCCGTGAAGAAACACTCCGCACATTCGTAGTTTCTGAGACCGAAAGGAGCTGCAATGTCTCCAGCTCACAGCGCCAGCATACGGGCTGTAAGTTTCTTCTAGATGACTAACGCATATTTTATAAAAAGGATATCAACTCTTCATTTAAAAGAAACTTAAGTTGGAATGAATCCACCGCTTCCTTGCTAAGGCATCCTACCATTTAATTGTTCTCACAGATTGCATTTTGCTTCAAGGTTGAGGCTGTCCTACTTTAACTCACAGCTTTTGGATTTTGCTATGCCATCAAATGTGAAGGGCCATCACAAAGAATTATAGTGATATCTACATCAAAAAAGCACGGGGTCCACCTCTCCGCTCAATATGCTGAGGACAAAGCTCGATAATATTGCTATGTGATTTTCTAATAGTATCTGGGAATAATTACAGTCCCTCTAATGATATTATTTTACTTCCCCCAGCACTGTAAGGTGATCATCAGTGCAGCAGGACGAAGCAGAAGGCTTTGTTAAATGCCAGAAAGAACAAAAGGTGTGCTGTCAACAATATCTACGTGCTGAATGCCACTGGGCCTTTAACAGACCATTGAGCAGTCAGCAGCTATGGTCTGGAATTGGCCTGATTGTGTAGAGAGAAAGTCCTCAACCGGAACAGTCTTTTGGATATCCGGCTGCAATAATTTAGGTAAAACATAAGAGCTCACACCATCAGTGTGTTTGTACGCATAAGGGAGGCAGGTTAGCTGCTGATCGTTGTGGAACTGCACGTTGACTTCTAAGCATAAAATCTTTGTACACTCGAGTTTCTCCAAAACATTTTGTGCTCTACCACTGAAAGCAGCATACTGGAGATAACGTCATCAGCAACGGGCAGCTGATGGCTGGTGTGAGAATCCCAGAAGGAAATGACAGCAGGTGTTTGCCAGCTCAGTATATTTTTATGTCAGGAGAATAGGAAACGTCAAACCATACCTGAAGGTAATTAGAAATAGAATTAGTTTGTGCTTGATTCTTTACGAGTCCCAGCCCTTCCTGTAAATAGTCACATGCGTTCGGTTCCTAACGATCAATAGGAGTTGAAAGCATTTAGCAGGAAGCTGCTCAGCACGATGCAATTGCATTTGCAGCGCAGGTTTGGAAGGTCTGACTGATACGTTATGTTCTTCGTTAAGAAAGAAATCTCAAAGCAGAGAAAATCTTTTCTCAAGCATACACCTATGGGTCACATAGCTGCTAATGTATTTATGATGACTGACCGTGGACGTGTTGCACATAGACATCAACTCTCAAAACGGTTGTGATTTAGAGAGCTGGAGGTGTAGCTTTAAAATTTCACATTGTTCAGTGCCAAAAAAGGAGAGAGCGAGAAAAACTATAGGCAGAGCTACTAAAGCATTTATATCAATAGTCTGTGCTGAAGAAAGCTTTGTCACGACTTATCTCTTCACTTCTGTCAAACATGGCACGGATGTCACTGTCTAATCTGACTTTTAGTCACAATATTTAGCTACCTGGAAGATAAAGTACAGCGTAACACCGTGCATTTCTGCTCTCTATCTTAGCTTTGGAGTCGTGAGCCTTTGAAGGCAGATGACATAATTATTATCAAGTCAGTTTTGTATCTGTCATTTGATTGCTCGTGACAGCAAAAGCAATGTAAGAAGTGTAAACGCTCACTACAGAATTAGCCTGCAGAACACAATAGTTATTGTAGCGTATCCAGCACACACATGTAAATTAGCTGTCAGAAGTTTCTGAATAATATCCTTGTGCATTTTGGATAGGACCAGACGAAGTTCTGCTGGTGTCACATCTTGGTGGTATCTTTCAGTTCATGATGCGTTCCTTCCTGATGAAAAAAGAAGCTCCGTTTTCCTGCTGTAACCAGAATTTCTGGGAAAGATAGACAGCGTGTCAGTGCACTGCAGCCTCAGCTTCAGATATGCGTGGATCAGAATTTCTCCTCGTAGAAGTTAATATATTTTCATTGGCTTAAGCGAAGCCGTGATGTCATAGCAGCAGATGAATCCAGTCTTTTGTTTTCCATCACAACTGACGTATTCTTCTACAGGTCCTGTCAGTCTCTACACTGAGCAAACCAATGGGACTGTGAAACTGTTTTCCAGCCTTCGGAGGAGCTCTGCAGAATGGTGGCATTGAGCACCACTTGTTCTGCCTTGGCAACAGAGACATGCGTTCTGTTTGAAGAGTTTACCCCACAGTTTGTACAGCCAGAAAAAAGCACTGCGATAATTTACTCTATCGTTCCATACATGGAGATCATCAGAAGTTCTGGGCTCAGTTTCTATGTGAACTACAGCTATTTTTTTTTAATGAGCCCCTCCAGTCAGAATTTAGTTCTTCCCAGAACTCCTCAAGTCGTACTGGTTTGTATTTTGCCCTCCCTGTTTATCCACTTACCTGCTTTTAATCTCATTCTTACTTTGCATATGCTGAACTCTAACTTTCATTTGAGAGCATGAAGAGTTTGTTTCTGAAGTCTTGTTCCCCACGTGGGTACTTCCAGCTCACAGCCAATTCGCTCCCAAAAGCACCTCTTTGAGAAACTTGTTCTGCAACACTTTGAGCTCCATGAGTCCCCTCTGTCCAGAAGAAAGCAAAAGAGTAATTGAGTCTCCGGGGTGGTTCGGTGAGTGACATCTATAATGAAACCATCTCGGAGAATACAGATGAAGAGCTAGATGGATTCTCTCATTTTTCAGACTACTCAACTGCTTTCAGACAGTGATAACTAATGGTCACTTGTGGTCCAGTGTGGAGCCAGAAAAAAACTAAAGAAACATGGAGGAGTTCTGACAATTTTTGAAAGATAAAGACACCAGCATGGCGCAGAGGTGGGACTGCATGGAGATGGGATGGTTTTGCTGCTCGTCCCTCACCCTTCGGGGAGATCCAGAATGCTGGAGCCTGTGAAAATCACAAATCCAAAGAGCCCAGACAACGCACAGCTGCTTATCAGTTGGGAAAGGTATTATCTATGTTAGTCACTGGAACAGGTTGCCCAAGCAGGTTGTGGATGCCCCATCCCTGGAGGCATTCAAGGCCAGGCTGGATGTGGCTCTGGGCAGCCTGGTCTGGTGGTTTGCAACCCTGCGCACAGCAGGGGGTTGGAACTGGATGATCACTGTGGTCCTTTCCAACCCAGGCCATTCTATCATTCTACGATTCTCCCTGTAAGGTTTTTCAGCTGCAAATTCCTCCAGAACAGAAACACTCTCTAGGGAAAGGTCCTGGTAGTGTTTATGTGAATGCACCCACAGCGTTACATTTTGTAACTTGTAACTACGGAAGAAGCTGTTGCCCTGCAATTAGCATTTATGGCTGATTTCCCCCTTTCTCCCCATACACTCAGATATTTACAAACATAATTATTTTTTAAAAGAAAAAATGCACTACTGGCATAGAGGTATGATACAGAAAGAAAAACAATAATCTGAGTGTAATAACAGCATTTTCCATCATTTTGTTTACAAATGCAAAAGGAATATAAAATCTATAATTCTAAGCAGGTTTAAGGGGAGATTACTGCATGCTCATAATTAAAAATAAATCAGAAAAAGCCCTCCCCCCCCCCCCCCCCCCCCCGATTAAACATAAAATACTAAAGATTACCATATAATCCTGGCAGCAGATTTTACATCTGCATCCAAAGGAGGTGCAGGTTTACTCATTAAATCAGAGTGCAACGTCTTGAAGTGCAAACCAAAGCTTTCGCTGAGCCGTACCGCAGGCTGCACTGTTGCAATCAATACTCCAAACAGACCTATTTCTCTCGGACAAAAAACCATACGTATATCTGACATTTGAGGAAGCCAGGTGAATAAATCAATAGCTAAACAAAAAAGCAGTTAATCATATCTATTGTGGACAGACGCAGCTTGGAGAGATCCCGTATGGCTCACTCATCGCCTTCTGCTTAAAGGTTAGGAATGGAGCTGTGATTCCTCAATCGCAGCCCTCTGGTACACAGCGTTACTGAAGCCAGAGTGATGGCAGGAGCCACTGACAGGGTGCTGGGACTGGGCAGGTCTTTCCCTACACCTTCAGGAATGTACTTTGCTGGGGCACACAGGGAAGACTCACACGTTCATTACAACCTGAAATTGATTGAACTGTTACCCAGAGTCGGGCCAAGGGTGAATTCAATGTATGATGCATTTTATCTTTCCTTAATGGCTTTAAGGGACGACTGTTAGAGCACATTTCTCGTGCCATTGCAGGTGATCATTAAACATACCTAACAGCCCCATTGAATGATTACGGATAACTCTGGCATCTTGGCCAAAAGAACTCTATGTCCAAAGGTGCACAGAACACCGCTGAGCTTAAAGGTGGCCCCTTACCTGGCATTGCTCCATAAGGCCCTTTCAGATAACCGCAGTGCCAGGGATGCTTTAGTTTTTTATTATATGAAAGTTTTGATTTCTTCTCTGCTTTAGCCCTCAGCAATTCAGCGTTATTGGAGCATCAGGAGCACTGCTTCTTTACAACGTCCAAGTCCAATTCTAATCTCAAACTGGCAGTGCACCTTGAGATTAAACACCTGCCCTCAGCTGGAAGCAGCGGATGTTTTCAGCAGAGCAGTGCAGGGGGAGGAACCAGCACTGTGGTACCGCTCAGTGAGAGGCTGAGCTGAGGGCACGCCAAAGGTGCCTGACCTGAATGCTCTTGCAGGAAACATTCTAAGAAAGGCGCCACACGTTGCAACACAGTGAGCGTGGGAGCGGCTTCCTGCCTGCTGGTAACCTGAAGGATGGGCAGATCCCTCCTGAACGACCTTTTCAGTGCAAACCTCTGTCAGGCGTTCTGAAACCACGCAGCCCGGGCAGCATCACATATTTTAGAATCCTGCAAAGAAGAAAATGCTAATAGACGTCTGAGATCTTTTATTTCCTTCACGCTGCAGCTCCCGTCTCCTCAGGAGAGCAAGAGGCTTCTCCTCACTATGAAAGCAGAGCACGCCTGCAGCGCAGTCACCCTGAGCCATGGACAGGCCCAGAGAGGCTGTGGTTGGGTGGGGCCCTGGGCAACCTGATCTGGCGGGTGGCAATCAGCCCAGGCATGAGGTTGGGGCTGGATGGGGTGGGCTCTAAGGGCCCTTCCAACCCAGCCCAAACCACTTGGCCCTGGGCAGTCTGGTTTAGTACCAGATCTGAAGGTTGGTGGCCCTGCCTGTGGTGCTGGGGTTGGGACTGGACGATCCTTGTTGTCCGTTCCACCCCGAGCCATTCTATGATTCTATGGCACTGCAAGGCAGGCGCAGATTGTTGGGGTCCTGCTGGCTCAGACGGCGGCTTGAGAGGCTGTGGTGGGGCTCCTCGGCCGCTTTGTCCTCTCACTGTCCCCATCCCGTTCTTGGAGGTCATTCTGGGAGCTCTCTCTGTTTGTTTCGGGCCAGTCGCTTCAGACGGTGTGTAACAAGCTTCCCTCCTGCTGATACACTCTAATTCCACCTACATTTTCGCATTCTCACATCTAATTAGCCAATACACGCAACACCACCTGAGTTTCAAGAGAGTTTCCCTCTCCACACGGCAGGCAGAGGAACCCCGCTCGTTTCCCCAGCCCGCCCCTCGCACCGCCCCAGTCTGACACGAAGGACCGCGAGGGGCTCCTCTCAGCGCTACCAGCCAAACGCGGCCCTGCGCCGCGCCGGCCGCTCCCTCCGCTTCCCGCCGCAGCGCCGCGTCCCCCCGGCGGCGGGCAGCGTCCCCGGGCGTGCGGCAGAGGGCGCCCCGCGTTCCGCCAGAGCGGGGCCGGGAGGAGCCTCCGGCGCGGCGCGGCTCGGCCGGGTAAGGAGGGAGGGAGAGAAGGAGGGAGCTGCCACGTCCTCTGCGGCGAGCGGAGCGCAGCCCGCGCCTCAGCCCCACGTGCGGCGGAGCGGGGAAGTTGCCGGCGGCCGCCTCGCGCTCTGCCCCTCTCTCTCAGGCGAACGCAACTCCGGGTAAGGGGACGCGGGGCCGCCGTCCCGGGGCGCGGAGAGCCGCTCCGGGGAGAGCCGCGGCGCTGGAGGGGCTCCGTGCGGGCCGACTTCCTGCGGGCTGCGGCTCCCGGCGCCGCTGGCGGAGCGCCGCGGGGAGGAAGCGCAAAGTTTGGACGCGGCGGGGCGCGGGCGGCCCGCTGGGGGGGGAGCGGCGGCGGGACGGGACGGGACGGGGCGGTGTGCGGCCGTGCCGCCGGGACTGAGCCGCAGCCCCTCCGGGGATCCACGAGGAGAGGCGACTCTTAGAAAGCCCCGCGGCTTCCTTGATTGCCTTCACTTTATTCGGGATTTCGGTTCTCCGGCCGCGAGCGCTGTCGCGTGCGGGAGACGAGCGGGAGCCGCGTTCCTGCAGCCTGTTGGGGGGTCGGGGAAGCTCAGAAAAGCGTTTAAAGGTGACCCGGGTAGGGGGGAACCGCGATAATCCCTTCTGAATGTGGAAATGCGGCTTCTCTGTTTCCTAACGCGGCGCTCCCGTTTGTTCCGGCGCCGTCCCCGCCGTGCGCTGACAGGAGCGCAATTCGGAGCTTTTCTTTGGTTATCTTTTTTATTGTTGGGCACCTGGAGAGCAATCCGTTCTGTGTTTCTAAAGCGCCCGAGCTTCAGGTCTGCTATTAAAACGGGAAAGAAATGTGCTGTGCTATGGAGGTCTCCCTTGCGTGGTCCTCTCCCCCTACCCGTGCCAGCCCCTCCCGGCTCCATCTGCAAACCCCATCCTCGGCTCTTTTTAGCTGTGTTCAGGTTGCTTCTTTATAATGGAATAAAAGTCTGGTGGGAATTCCCCTTTGCTTTATTAAAAAAAAAAAGAAAAAAAAAAAAAGAGTGGAATGAGTTTCTCGTTAGTGCTTTTCTAATAACTTTTTGCTCTCTCTCCTGTAGCGGCCTGTTTGTACCTCACAGACCTGCGAGGGTGAAGTTAGGAGGAAAGCAGGTCTGGGCTGCCCTCAAGCATTGCACGTGGAAACCTCAGCCATCTTTCTCAGATAAACGAACAGCTCGGTCTTGGAGCAGATTGGGCTGCAGCCTTCCCTTGTGGTGTGTGGGAAATGTAGAAGCAAGGTTGGCCAGCGGTGCTGTGGGGTGTGGTTGTCGCGTGCCCTTTCTGCCCAGGGCAGGGGGTTGATCCTAGGTGATCTTGGGGGTCCCTTCCAACCCAGACCATTCTGTGATTCTCTGCTTTTATGACAGAACGTTCTGGGAACCACCTGTTTCTGCAGAGCTTTTTGCAGCACAGGCTTGCGGAGGTTTCTGCTCCTCAGTCAGGCTGTGGTGAAGATGCTGACCCAGCGCAAATGGTACAGATGGGTACGGGCAGCACTGGTACATAGAGGTACAAATGAGCTGTTGACAGAGCTGGGCACCTTCAGGTGCTACCAGGGTGGGTTTGGAAAGCCCTGTTTGTACAGTCCTTAGCATGTGAAGCAGCTGTCTGTGCTGTGACCGGCGCTCTCAGACCAGTGGGACCGATCCACTGGAGCCATACTTATCAGTGGCTGCACGACTGCATCCTTCTGGGGAGGAGCACGGGGGCTTTGAAGCTATCCCAGAGCATCAGGCTGCAGCGCAGCTCGCGCTGTGTGAGGTGGCTGTTGGTCACACTTGCTAGCTGCACATTTAGAGGCATGTACTGCTAACAGGTGAGAGAGCAGGCTGTTTCCTCTAGTCACTCCTAGAGCAGTGTGCTAGCAAAATAATCTGACTCTTTCTTTAATCCAATCTGATCATGTTTTTCTGTGCATTAGACAGTGGAATGCTCCTGTATATACATGCTGATTGGGTGATATCAGCTGTCTTATGGGATGGTAGATAGACTGGACAGTAAATCTGGCTGCGGTACTTCATGTGCAATGTAAGGCAGTTTCCTCCTTTGTTTTTGTTACATGTTTTCCTCCTCCATCATCTCTCACTTCCCTGTTAGCTTTGAAGCCAGCAGGACTTGGCCTGATGGTGTCTGCACTACTTGGAGGCACTGAACGTAGAGGGAACTGAACTTTCAGGGGAACTGAAAAGGGAGAGTTTTCTCCACTGTGAGTCACGGGAGACCGGCCGTGGTTCAGCAGGGAGCGGTGCTGTCATGAGAGCTGTGATTGAAGGGAGATAAGTTCATCTTTTGCAGTGGTATCCGGGTTTGAGAGAACTGAGCACTAATTCTCTCTGCTGAATTGGGCGGGGTTTGCTGTACCCTCACAGCTCCATGTCCCATCTGCTCCTGAACTCTGAGCTCCTTGGGAATGGAGCTGACGTTTCTTGACTGCTGTTAGGTCTGCCTTCTCCAGAGCAAAATGATCTGCCTGTTCTCCTGTTAGTCTCTCCATTGCGCGCTGCAAGGAATATCTGTGGATGACTGATGCCCGTGTTGTCCCATAGCAATTCTGTATCACGTTTAGATCTGGATTCCTCTGCTTTTTTGACACTTGACTGCCGTGCTTCAGGTAACGTCCGGTAAGCAGATCTTGGCTGCGGTCTTCTAAAGAGGTCTCTGAGGTGAGTGCTGTGCAGGGCACCGGGCCAGCAGCAGGGCTGCTCTTCAGCCAGGAGGCATTTTTATGCTGAGGTGCTGTATCCTGAGGAGCCCCCGTGGTTGTGATGTTCTGTGTTGTTCTCCCCCTTCCTTTAGGTTGTTTTTTTTAATTAATGTAGTATCAGCTTTCCGTAAGTGCTCGTTAAAGCCGAGAAGTTTCCTTCCTTTCCGTCCATATGGGAAATAGCTATGTTGACAGATGTGGGCTCTGTGAGGATTTGCTGAGCTCTTAATCCTGTTTGTGGCTAATAGGCCATGCTAATGTGGAAGGGCATCTCTTTCACTACGCTAAGATCTCACCTGCTGCCGCCTTGGGGAGATGTGCTGTTAAAACGCTGTAATTGCCTTAGCAGTGCTGGTGGACCAGAAGTTGTCATTGTGAACCTCTGCTATGCTGCAGGTCTCCCCTCTGTTTTTTTATTTTGATGATTTTTTTCTTGTTAAGACAAACCCTCCAGGAACTGCTGTAGGCAACAGAGGAAGCAGGCTCTGTGTGCTGGCTGTGGCAACCAGCCCAAGATGGGGTATTTGTGAGCCCTTTGGGTATTCTGAGGGGATGAGATGCGTGGTGCTGTTCCCTTCGTTGCCTTTTTCCCTACCCCTGGTTTGATGTCAGGGTTTTTCACTCTCCTCTGTCCAGCTTCATTTGATTTCTTGTGTGCTGCTTTTGGTTGCAAAGAAGTTAGTTAATTGCTTCTTTCTCTTTTAAAATGGGAGTTCTGTGCTTTTAGATGTCAGTGTGACTAGAACTTTCTGATCACTCCGGCCATTAGAAGTCTTGTGGAATTTCTTGAAGCATAGGACACAGAGCATTTAAATTGTTCTGTATGGGAGTTATCGTAGAATCACAGAATGGCCTGGGTTGAAAAGGACCACGATGATCAGCCACCAGACCAGGCTGCCCAGAGCCACATCCAGCCTGGCCTTGAATGCCTCCAGGGATGGGGCATCCACAACCTGCTTGGGCAACCTGTTCCAGTGCGTCACCACCCTCTGTGTGAAAAACTTCCTCCTAATATCTAACCTAAACCTCCCCTGTCTCAGTTTAAAACCATTCCCCCTTGTCCTATCACTACCCACCTTCATAAACAGTCATTCCCCCTGCTGTTTATACACTCCTTTCAAGTATTGGCCACAATGAGGTCTCCCCGGAGCCTTTTCTTCTCCAAGCTAAACAAGCCCAGTTCCCTCAACCTTTCTTAATAGGAGTCATGAAAGTGTAAGCATAATTTTAAATATATTAGTGACTTGACAGAGATGTCTCTCTCTGGCCCATCAGCATGCTGGTCAAAACCTAATCTAAATAACTACAGTGCACTGATAAGACTTTTCTTGCAGTTACATGTGAGTGCAGAAGATACCACTGTCCACCCTATGTAATTATTGTGTGTTATTTCAGCAGTTGCTGAAAATATTTCCGATCAAAGGATTTATTTTGTGCAGTTTGTTGGTGATACTCCTTGGAGCTGAAAGGCCTTTGAGCAAAATACCTGCTTGCCTTCCTCATCGCTGGTGCGCTACGCTGGGGGTATACCTGCAATAGTGACCTGAGTTCCAAGCGTTTGGTGGAGACGGTCAGTGAAACCTGGGTGTGTGGATGGAAGGCACGGCCACTGATTCGTGGCACTGAATTGCAATGTGAGAGATTCTTTTGTTGTTGTTTTGGTTTCTCTTGAGTAGAGCTAGCGAACGGCACCGAAATACTTTTATTTTCCCCTTTATATCAAGCATTGTCTAGGGTAGCTGCAAGGGATGGCTGCTATGACTGTGATGTATTTCCTCTGTAACTGGCTTTTAAAAATGGGACAAAATAATAGGAAGACTCCATGTGTCAACCTTAAGGAGCTCTTCTTTCCTTTATGCCAGTGGTAATGATATTGCTGGGCCTTTCTCAGTCTGCTACAGCTGCCGGTGGGCATGAGAGGCCTTAAGAAGGCTTTGCCTGCAGGTAGAGTGGGTGGGTTCTGGCACACCCAGGTGGGCACTGGGTTGTGCACGTCAGGAGGCGAGCGGCCACGGCCTGCTGAGTTGGCCAGCTGTGCAGCAGAAGGAAAGCTGGTGCTCCTTACCAGACTCATCAGTGCCTGGGAACCGGGCTGGAACATGAACTCATGTGTGCCGCCTTCAGCCTTAGAGCCGGCCAGCCTCTTATCTCCTCCCTTTCACCATTTTTATTTCACCTTGTTTGGCTTGCGCATGTTTTGCCTTAGACTCTTTCTCTGTGCGGTCCGGTTGTGTGCGTATTTCTTCCCTTTTTACCCCCAGCTGTTCTCTGTCACTTTGTCTGATTTTTTCCAGCTGTATCATTAGGTTTTTTTTTTTCCTCCTTCTGTGCCTCCCTGCCACAACACTGTTTACATTTGTTCTTCCTTTACTTTCATCCTCTTGTTTGGTTTTTTTTTTTGCCTTTTAACTCTTATCCTTAGAGGAACCCAGCTTTACTTTTGGAGACCGGCCCTTTCTTATTGATTGCCAGCTGCTTTTTTTGAAACTAATTTGCATTCTCTGCTCTTATTGTGCCAGACAGTGGACCAGTGATTTTGAGTAGCGCTCTTTCCCCAAAGGCTTTGCTCGGAAATTGTCTCTGTATTTCACAAAAAGAGTGGAAAATAAGAGCAGCATCAGTGCAAAAGCTGCTTCTGCCTAAGCAAACGCGTTTGTGTCTTTGTCACATGAAGAGCAGAAATGTGGCCTGCCCTCCTGCAGGCACAGATAACTTCTCCAGGCTGAAATGAGCTGCTGGGGTGGGGGGGTGCAGAGTGTTTGCCTTGTATTTACTGACACTGGCACCCTTTGGACTCTGGCAGCAACAAACCCAATCTATTTGGCTTGGGGCTGTTTATTGTGGTGGTACTTTTGTACACAAGCACTTGTTGAGCTGTGTGCGGCTTTTTTTTTTCCCCTGTGCCCTGAGTAGCCCTAAAAAATTATGAAGAGTGCAAATATAGTACAGATAGAGTTGAGCTGTAGCTGTATGATGGCTAAACTGGGGGAAAAGGTTAAGCAGGCTGAGGTGGGAGGCTTCAATGCTCAGGTAGTATCTGCCTTCAGTTAGGCTCTCTGATAAAGGTCCAAGGGTCTTTAATAGGGCTCCATGAGGCTCATATTGCCAAACAGAAAAGCCTTGCATACAGCCCATCTTGATTCCAGGCTTTGTTCTGTGCTAGCAATGTGGATAATCATGCCTTGGATGCAGCAGACCTCGGGGTGTATATTTGTCATGCTCTCAGACTGCGTTCTATTTATAAATTGGTCTCACTGTTTTTACACCCTCTGTCAGTTTGATTTTGTTTGGCACCTTGGTTTGTGTACACAGAGGGCCGATCTCTGGCCACAATGCAGTGCTTAGCAGCAGGTTGGAAGAGCGGGCGTGCTGCATAAACCCGTTATTGAAACTCACTGAAGTTCTTTGCATCTCAAAAGTCCATTTTCTAGAGAGCTGTGCACGTTGCTGCATTGGGCCCTGCTGTAAATGCAGCACACCTGCCATGGCAGTGCAGCCCACTTTGGAGTGGGAAAGCTTACTACTGTATTCCAGGATGGTTTAGGACAGAAACCGTGATATAAGCATCCATCCAGATGGTTTGAGGGGGGTTAGGTGGCGGTGCTGCATAGCATTGCAAAAAACAAATGCTTTCCCAAATTGACTTGTGAAAGGTGGAGCTTTTAGCTGTGGTATTAGAATGAGGGACACGTGCTTGGCGGTTTGAGTTAGTTACGTGTGTTGAAGGGCCTTAGCCTGGAGGAAGGGGTGCGTGTCAACTTCTTGCCTAATGTTTAGGCTGGGCGGTCCTGCTCTGAAGTCTGGCTGCAGAGCTGGGCTGATTTCAGCCTCCTTCCCTCCATTGTTCCAGTGGTTCTCACAGCGGTCGGACAAACGTTCAGCAGGATAGAAAACAGCGTCTGTAAAAGTCAGGTTTGCTCTGCCATCTGATTGCAGGAACTGCTTCTAAGTCTTTCATTTTTAAAAGCTGAAACTGGCTCCTTTCTGCTGCTAATTCATTTGCCGTGTTAGCTCACTGTACAGTGAGCTCTAACAGACACACAACGGCTTATCTTTTATGACATAAACTGGGAGAAGGGACAAAGATTTGTATACAGGCATTTTATTGTGTTTTTTTCCCCCATGTCTTCCAGCTGTAGCGCTGCTTCCTGTGTGGGGGAATCAGAACGGGGGACCTTTCTGTTGCGTGTCCAGAGCACGACACAAACCAGTGTTAGAAATAGGAGTGAGAATCCATTTGACCTCTTGAATCTGTACTTTTGTTACTAGTAGAATGGGTGATTACTATTGAACACCGTGATTTTTTTTTTTTTTTAATAAAAAAGAGAGTTTAAATTTAGCACGTGCTTAAGGCGAAGCAGGGGGTGTTTCAAGCACTCAGAGAAGCCTGCAGGAGTAAATCTTCACAGGAAATCCAGTTACAAGCGGAAAGATTCAAGTTGGTCTGTATGTATTAACATGGGGCTCCTGATAGAGCTGGTGTGTAGCTGTACCACGTCTTACCAGCTGGCCTGCACTTCTCTGTTTGCACTCTCAGATCAGCAGGTAGGAGCTGGATCTTGTCTGTAAGCCATCCAGCTTTGTTATTTCAGTCCTGCGCTCAGTAAGAGTGCGGTGCTGAGCTTAGGCTCAGCGCTGCTCCAACAAATGGCTGCAGCTTTAGAGCTGGAGTTGGCTTGCTTCCGGCCTTCTCTGAGCAGGAGCGGGGAAGGTTGGCACCTGGATGTGCCCTGTGCCCAGTTTCATAAACTGCATGGAGGTTCATTCACGTGCTGTCCTCATCTTGAGGTGCCCAGCTGCCAGGGGGAGCTTCTGTCCTTTGTGACGTTGGAACATTTCAGTGCCTTTTCGTAGTTGTTTTGTGGGGTGAGGTGTTTTGATTGTTTGCTGTTTTACTTAATTTACTTCATTCATGTATTTTTAAGGTACCTCTGTGCTTGTTGCTTAATTTTTCATTATCTAGACGTATTTTTTTGGCAGAGGTTGGTTTTCCAGTGCCTCTTCTGCAGCAGTGAAGAGAGCCCATTGGCCCCTAAAGCTCTTCTACTTAATGTGCAGTTTTAACCTTATCAATCACTCTCTGTTTCGTGAGTGTATGGTCCTGGGGTATGTTACATATCCCATGTTGCTGAACTAAATGACATTTGAGGGTTTCTGAGGGATACGGGCTTTGATGATAAATGCATATTTTTCTCTATGCAAGTTTATCTGTGCACTGTGTGCTGGGCAGTTCTGAAGGGGAGGTTCTGTGTGAAGAGAAGTCTGACAGATTTTGGCCTTAGCAGCCCTTACAGGTGCAGGAGAGGAAGAATTAAGGTGAATCAGCTGCGGTGTGCAGAGTCTGAATAATCCCTGTCAGTATATCCAGTCCTTTTCTCATGCAGTATGAGGAAGAAGGTGATGGGGGGGGTTCAGTCTTCCCCGTGGTACCAGCAGAAGAGCAAGGAGAGCACCTGAGGGCGAGGTAAGGCCCCGTGAGCTGCCGAAGCTTCCTGGGCTGTGTTCAAGTCTTCTAAAACGCATTCTAAGAAACAGCCAACAAAATGTGTTTTCCAGGGGCTGAAAAGCTTTCCAGGTAGCGATTCCTGTTCACCTGTCAGCTTCAAACTCCTTTGATCCCCATATAACGTAATTCAAAAATATTCTTCAGCTGGACCTTATTTTAATTAAAAAGTAGTATCATGGCAGGGTTTTCGACGCTGCGCGCTTGCTGAGCCGCACCTACAGGCTGGATAACGGCAGGAAATTCTGCTCTGCGGTGTTTATTTGCTGCAGCCTTTTGTGCCCAATTTCAGTAGATGCGGGACTGTTTCCTTTTGAGCTGAATGGGCGTGCGTTTTTCGCTGAATGTCTTCCTCCTGTGAACGTTTTCGTTTGTTGTGTGAAAATATGATGATGCCGTGTTACTGCAAATAAAGGAAAGTTAGATTGTAGGCACGGGCTGTGTTGTCGTCTGCTTTTTTTCCTGTTGTAATTTCAGTAAATGCTGAAGTTTTCGTTAATCCTGGCGAGACGTATTTGCCTTCCAATATAAATATTGTTTATGAAAGTTTATTTCAGGTTATCTGCAGGAGAGTGCACACGCGTGGTGGGGGATATGTGGTGTTTCGTTGGAGCATCCCTTTTCCAAAGACATTTGTAAGGGCTGCTAATGCGTTTCCTGCCTAGGAAGCCAAGGAAGTCAAAGAGAGAAGGAGATTACAGACATACATGTTAGTGCAGCGCCGTGGCGTTTCTGTAACCTCCATCTCCTGTGCAGTTATGAGCTCAGCAGGAAGGGGATATGCACCTTGTGTTGGAAACTCCCAGGCTTCCTGTTTCTATGAACAATCTGGTTTCTGGTGGGGCCTCTTAACTTTCACTGCTGGGCCATTTCTTCCTATTTCCATTGCCCTAGAAACTTGCTGGTCTCTGCCAGTCCCGAATAGTTACTGATGACTTCACAGTACAGCAGTGTAGCAGTGCCAGCTATCACAGAATCATAGAATGGCCTGGGTTGAAAAGGACCACAATGATCATCCAGTTTCACCCCCCTGCTATGTACAGGGTAACCAACCACCAGACCAGGCTGCCCAGAGCCACATCCAGCCTGGCCTTGAATGCCTCCAGGGATGGGGCATCCACAACCTGCTTGGGCAACCTGTTCCAGTGCGTCACCACCCTCTGTGTGGAAAAACTTCCTCCTAATATCTAACCTAAACCTCCCCTGTCTCAGTTTAAAACCATTCCCCCTTGTCCTATCACTATCCACCCTCATAAAAGCTATGTGTCAGTCCCTTGGAGTTCTGCTGCGGGTAATATTTCCTGTGAATAAAGTGTTGCTGTTATAGAATTCCAGGGAGCCCTGAATATAAATGTATCAATTATGTGTCAACACAACAGCATCTGTCGTTGAAATTGGGTATCATTTATTTGGCATCAGCGTAGTGAAGATTTGGCTGACAGCCAGAGTGAAATATTCCAGCAGAAAAAGCTGCAACAGGAGCCATCTCTGAAGTAATCCTCAGGAATTCAGGTGCTCGAACATCATTTAATACATTCTTAAGACACGAGGGACCTTAAGCAAAAAGGTTCCCTGTTCTTGTCTGCTTTCCTTTCTTTTTCACGTTCAGTTATTTTTGTGTTCTTGCTCTCCGCAGAGACGCGTACAGGCTGTGGAATGTATATATCCTGTGATTTGATATCCTTCTTTTGACCACATTTCATATTGCAGCACTTGTTTACATAAAAATTCCAAGTGAATGCAATCAGCAATGGCTGCTTCAGGGGAAATTTAACTGTGAAAAGAGGCAAGGCTTTCAAAATAGGAGAGTTAGAAATGACATCCGAAAGATTTGCAAGTGTTTGTGTTTTTCTTAGACGTTACCTGAGTAAGTTTCACATTCCCAGGGCTGTGAATCGGAACGGTGAGTTCAGAAAGTTAGCACAGCCCTGAGCCTGCTGGATGCCCTGCTTGTCATGGATGCACTGGCTGTGGCTCAGTAAACATTTCGGAGTACCTGAGGGAAACCAGAAACAAATCACTTCGCTTTTACGGGTGCTTTGCATCCTACTTGAACAAGGTAGAGAAGCAACCCTTCTGTTTAATGGAGGAGCTTGTGATGGGCATCTCCTGGGTTCTGAGGTATCTTCTTAAACATGAAAATAGGAAGCTCAGTGTTCTAAAGCAGAAAATAAGTCAGAAAGATTGGGAGGTTGTGTGATGTATCCAAATGCCTTCCTGGTTTCTTTTTAGCTGGCTGGGGCTCCTTGCACCAAATGGAAATGATTCACCTGTGTGCTAAAGAAACTCTTTTCTAAGGAAGTGTTAAGAACAATGCAGAGATAAAAGTAGTTGGGAGAAAATATGCATTGGGCTTTCAGTGCTGGAAGAAAGGCTTGTGGAATAAAGATGAGGGTTCTTAAAAGGGCTTTTTTTGTTGTTTTTTTCCATGAGGTCTGAAGGTCTGTGAAGTTCAATTTCTCTCTGAGAGGAGAGAGCAGGGAAGGGGAGGGAGGTCTGTCATCTTCTCTGCATTCCAAATGAGTTGGTTGCTGTTTGGGTAGGAAAAGCATTTGGATTTACTCTTAACTTTAGGCTGTCAAAAGAAATCACAATCTAGAGTTAAGTAATGAAACCTCTTTAGGAAAATCGATGCTACCTTATCCAAGCTCAATTTATTCAAGAGGTCAGCTCTGTTGCTGCCCTGGAAAAGCTTGTATTTAATGATTAACCTCTTTGTGACTGTTCATGTGACTTCAGGCTTTCCATCTGGTACGTTATGTAAGCATGAGGGAAGATGATAATGGCATGCTGCATGGAACGCTGTGCACTATTTGGGGAGAAAATCCCTTGGTATCCTACAAGCAGTACGCCTCAGCCCCAGTGAAACTGAGAGAAGCCCATTAAGAAATCCTATTAGCTGTCTGCTCTCCAGATGAGTTCAAACCTCTGCCCACTGTCTAACTGGTGGCTTGTCTGGTAATAGTGCTGTCACCCCTTCTGGAGAGGTGCCTTTTTGTGCAGCTCGGCCAGGAGTATGTTCATCTCAGCCACGTATAACATCAAGAGTCAACGTGATACCCTGTAATAAATGTCAAAATCCTCTTCAGTGTTGAACCTGACACTGTCTTGTTCTGTTCTGTCGGCCTCCCATTCAGCAGATCTCCTTGTGAGGTCTGAAAGTGTCACGCAGGCAGTAATGCAAGACAAGAGGGAGAGAGTGTGCGTTGTGTGAAAGGAGCTCTGAAGGGCGCAGTGTTTGGTCCAGGAGTGCTGTCAGACAGTAGATAGTGTGTTTGCTGTAGCAGTATTCCTCTCTATGATTTTCTGCGGCTTAGAACAAATCCATAGTTCTTGTATTCACTTCCCAAAATTCTATTTCTAAAGTAGCCTTAGTTAATGTAATAGCCTGTAAAGTCTAAATTGATTTTTCTCTTGAAACAGGGAGTATCAGGAAAAGTAATTCTAACACCAACTGCGCGTCTCATAAAGTACGAGTCTGCAGTCTGCTCTGTGTACGTAGGTGCTCATGTCTGTGGAGTGGCCTGAAAGCTGCCAAGCACTGCAGTAGCAGCTGAGGCAGATGGCCACACTGGAAATGAACTTCTTTTGCTTCCTTCCTCTTCGGTTCTTCTCACACCTAAGCAGTTCTGTATCTTTTCAAAGTGTTTTCTGTTGGTAGTTGTTGCTTCCCATCAGCGTTTTTCTGTCTTCTGTCTTTCCTTTTACTTGAAGGAGAGGAATTTGGTCTGCAGCTACACTCACTGTTTTTAAGTGCTGTACTCTTTTTGCTCTTGAGCTCCATGAAGTTATTGCAGTCTTTGCCTATGCAAAATTATTTTGTATTCCACTCCAAGGTGGCTGTTCTGAGATGTATGAATACTGCGTTGCTTCTGTTCAGATGTTTATGAACAATTTGGACCTGTTGCTGCCCTCTCCAGTTGTTTGAATCGTTAGCATGCCCTCAAGGGAGCTGAGATGGCACGTATGTGGGGACAGTAGGAAAGGGCGGTGCTGTTCCTTTTCCTTTCTCAGAAGTGGGCATTGCCGTTGTAGCTCTGGCTTCAAGGCTTGGTTAATTGCTGCAGAAAATCTCAATTCTCTGTCTCACGGAGGGGTAAGCAATGGCTGATGGATCCAGGTCATGGGAGGAATACGTCTAGACATCTACTGACCTCTCTGGCCCTTTGTAGGAAAGAAGTTCTGAATTGTGCAGGAGGTGGTGTGTATTGTCCGTGTTGTTTGCCTCCAAAGGCACAAAGTGAGCTTTTGAATCTTTTAACGCGGGGCTTTGGACAGCCCATGTTCAAGAGCACGGATTTCCACCCTTGGCATTATTTGGTGTATCCAGGTGCTGGGTTGGTGGGTAGCCAGAGGCTCTGCTAAACCACTGCCTGATTCTCTCTCTGCATGTGGTTTGTTTATCTATGTGTCCATCACTTTTCTTAGTCTCTCTTCTTCCTCCAGTCCACATTAGTTTGAGGAAAACCACATTTTCTTTTCTGTTATACTTGCACTGGAAATTCAAAGGGCAAGAAGTCCCTTCTTTACTCTCAGCAGCAGAGAAGTGCTATTGCTAAATGCCCTCATATCTAACACTGGGGTGTGAATCTACTGGTGCTGCAGCTCTTGTACGGCAGCTCTGGCACTGAGGAGCAGCCTGTTGGGAGCAGTTAGCAAAAACATTTTGGAATGTGTCAATATTATCAAGTCAGTACGGGAACCTTACGTGAACCAGCCTCTGTCGGCTTACCTCATGGGGAAGTTAGAGCTTTCATGTTTCCACAGAGAAACTGTCTCACTCCGCAAAGAAACGGTGGCTTTTCCCTGGTGACTCGCTGTGAAAAAGCTCCCGAAGGCTTTCAGCAGCCCAGCATCCCAAACAGGCGTCGGCAGGAAAACTGAGGTTGTCTGTAATTCGGTGTTTTGCTCTGTGAAATTGCCTACACCGAGAGAAGTAACACATTTACATTTACATTAACCAGTGTTTGCCAGCTCTTGGAGTAAAGCCAGTTCTCTCAGGGCCAAACAAACACTCTGAGTGGATGAGTAATAATCTGCTATTGTCACTCTTAATTTATGGATGGGTAGATAGAGCAGTGTTTGCCGTTTTAAGTTGTCCTATTTGCTTGGAAGGCTAAAAATCATGATTAGCTATCAGCTTGGAATTGTGGAGTATCTCTGCTGTGTCTGCTTATAGCTGATTTGCTGAGTACAGTTGTTGCACAAGTTCAGAACCTCCTGTAACGGTACGAATCCTTGTGGCAGAGGATGAGAACACGTGAAGGTTACGGAAGCCTTAATTTTTCAACAAGTTCAGTTGTATGAAGTTTTAAAAACTTCTTTTAACTGTAAATGTGTAAGATTTACAGCCTCACGGGGCTAACAGCAACCTTTGTAAAACTGGGATGGTTAAAAACGTCGTCAAAGCATTCTTCCAAGGAGAAAGATGCATGGTTTTTAATAGGAACACTTAAAATTGTTCAGCTCTAAGGCCTGGCCCATATTAAAGGCTGCAGAGAGGCAAATAGCACAGCATCCCTATGGAGCGGAGTTTGAAGCATTACGAGTCGCTTATAAGATGAAATTCTGCCCAGAATGCCCTGTGAAGTCTTCAGAGAGATCTCTTGGCAGGTTGCAGAGAAGCGTGCAATATCGCACCTAAACACATAGGCAGGAGATGGGTGAGAATTACAGACCTCACGCGCCAGCTGCTGAGAGTGCAGCAACATGGAGCTGAGCTGAGAATGGTAACTGATGTCTGACTTCTCTAACAAATTGGCTCTCCCACCCACTCCTTTTAGCCTTTCTTTCACTTCCATACAACTTTTTCTTCCATGTGTGTTTTTTTTTCTTTCCTTTCTCTACTTTTCTCCTGCACAATGGGGTCTTTCTCGCTCTTTCTGTCCAGACCTCAGTAATCCTACTCACCTCCTTGTGTTACATGGTTGTTTTCCCCCCCACAGTGGTGTTAAACTTCCTCTCTATGCTCATGCTGAATGAAATAACAGCAAGAGGGATCAGCATTGGTGCTGTAGACGAGAGGATGCCCACAGCCCAGGGTGCTGGGCTGCAGCCACTAACACTGTAAGCAGTGGAGGGTGGGTCAGTGGTTTCTCAACACCTCTGAAAGGGGGTTTCTAGGCAGTGAAAGGGGGGTTTCTGTGCTGCAAAGCCTCAGCTGCCACTTGGTCTCCACAGGCACCTTGGTAAGATAAAAAGCTAAAATATCCCCCATTAGAGAGAAGGTCAAATCATATGTGATCCAAACCTGTTGTCTCCTGGACTATGGGCACCCATGCCCTGCACATGCACAGCTCCCAAACCATCCGTGTGTCCTAGTGCTGTGATTTACACTGCTGAAGGCTCAGGGTACAACCCAAAGTGTTTTCATTGTTGTGTGCCTGCTGTTGTGGTGAAGAAGGGGTCTACTGGACTGAGTGCTCCAGAAGATGCCCTACCAAATGTGGCACACGTGAGCAATGGAAAGAAATGAATTGTATTCTCAAGCCGGTTGGATCTCGATAGAAATGTTTAAAAACCAAACCACCACCACCACCAAAAAAACAGCCCACAAACATAACAGCTTGGAGGAGTGTTTCATGAAATTGCTCTAAAAGATGGAGCTATTGAGATTAATGTGAATTAATCTATACAAAGTAAGAAAGATACCTACTTAGATCTCAGCAGCAGCAGCAGGTGCTTGCAGCATTATAAATAGAAAGCAATACAAATTGAGGTGCTTATTAAATTTGCCTTTATGATGCTTTGAAGAATTGCAGAGGAACAGAAAAGAAAAATTACCAGCGGCACTGGCTTAGGAGGGCGACTTAAAATAGCTGTGCTGCCAAAGAAACCGGAATGTAAACTAGGATAACTGATAGACCTGTTCAGAGGGGTGATCTCACGGCGATTCGTCCCTCACGCGGGCAGGTTGACTGAGAGCTGTGCAGGGAGGTGATTGAACAGTGGAGGGCTTAATTTTTTGCCCAGTTTTAATCAAGTGTTGCGTTTTAATATATTTTCCAACAGATTGCACTCTAATCCTTTCTGGGATTGCCTGTGCTTAGAAAGTTTTTCCTTGTTTCCTTTTGGTCCTTCCCCTTGTTGACAGAAACTGATTCTGCAGGAAACTTTCATGGTTGGGAAACGGGTTTGTTTAGAATTCTTGCTGTCTCTTTGGATAAGGCTTTAGTGAGGATCCTGTGCGTCCTTCAGCATTTTGTACAACTCTGGAAACACTGCAGCATCTCCACGGAGAGGTGGCTGAGCAGGGCAGCTGACAAACGGTCTTGTAGACCAGATTGGAGCAGCAGGCTCAACAAGCAGAGACGTCATTAAAAATGAATCAAAATCAGTGTTTTTTGTTTTTTTTTTTTTTCTTTAATGAGATGCTCAAATTGATTGAATTTGGCAGGGAGCGTACCAGGAAATTGCAGTGCGGGGAAATCAGGTGTTGCTGCTGGGATCAGTGAACTGGCCTGTGTGAGATGCTGGATCCTACCTGCTGCTGTGCTGCAGCACTGGCAGGAGTGGTGGTAGAGATGAGTTCTGCTGGGCCACAGCGTCGCTTCTGCACCCTTCTCTTCTCCTCCTTTGGGAAAGGCACAGCTGGTGTACAGACAGTGAAGGTCCCGCGTTAGAAATGGAAGTGATGTACGTACACACGCGGAGCAGGTGAAGTCATTGCTGTGTGAAGGGGGAAAAGTGAAGTTCTGCTGATGATAACAAGATTCCTGGCTTCCACCCAAGATCTCTTTGGGACTGCACATATGGTCTTACCCGCTCTGAAGTGGTTCGTCTGCCATGATATATGATATATTGATATATTTTAGCTGTGGTTAGCAATTCTGTTGCATCCCCGTGCTTATACACTGTTACATAGGGTATATAAAGTTTTGGTGTTGCTGAGTGTTCTAGAAGGTCACTCGCAGTTACTGCTGGCTGGATTACAGCATTGAGCCCAGAGCTGTTTGGTGAACGCCGTAGAGGAACTTGTGAGATATCTTTTGACTGCCTCTGCTTGTTTCCATTACGTACACTGCTCCGTGCTGTTTGCTTTTGCTTCTGAGTTTTTAGCTGATGGAAACTCCTGCAAGTAGGATTGCAAATAGGATTACGTGCATAGGTGGTGCCAGAACCAGTGCTGCAGAGGCAGAAGGCAGCTGGTGCTTAGGGGATGGCTTTGCTGGGAAATTCCCTTTGGTTGGACTGTGCAAAACTTCTTTCTGTCCTTGTGGTTTTTTTCCTTTCTTTTTTTCTTCTTTCTTTCTTTTCTTTTTTTTTTTTTTTTAGGCCTAAATTAAACTTTCTGCATTTGAATTAGTTTACATTAATGTCACACTGCCCTATTATGTGTAAATTGACAGACACTAACAGGGATTTGATCAGCCTAATCCAGCTGTATGTAATTATGTGCCTTCTCCTTAAATAATTGCAAACAGAGTCTATCAGTCATGGTAGGGGAGCCTGCTGCTTTGTAATGCTGTGGGATTGTTTAGTGAAATGTAATAAGACTTCAGGTTTCAGATGGGGAGTAAACAGAATGAGATTTTAATGAGACCAGTGATAGAGAGAACTTCCCTTCCCCCCCCCAAAAAGGTGTCCTGATTGCATTGTTGTCACGCTGATGTTTGAGAACATTTCTGTAATTTGAAAGGAATTTGGGCAAAGCGTCAATTTCTGGCTGCCAGGGAAAGTCCCAGCCCTCCCAGTGGTGCTGTTCTCATGTAAGGTGGTTTTTATTGCATTCACTGACGACTTGATTACCCAGATCAAACACAAGGGCGTGCAGAAGGCCACAGAAGTGGAAATGAAATTGGCAGTGCCACCTCTGCATGAGGTTGCAAACACATGCCCTGTTTGGAGACCAAGTAGCTAAGGGAGACTTCTTTCTCGGGGAAATGGACACGCTTTGAAAATGGTCCTCCTAACACAGGCACCCACTTCGGCAGTTGTGTTTGGGTGGACTCCTGTGTGGTTTAGTTATCTCCACTGTCACACAGTCCTCCCCTGGCATGTGGACGAGCAGGGAAAGGCAGGCGCAGTGCCAGCAGGCTTTCCTCAGCCTGCTACCAAAAACCCATCTGTGCCAAGAAAAGCTTGAAAAACCAGAACTTCAAACAAGCCGTGAAGGGAGTGAGTTTGAGATCACAACCGCTTGTTCTGCAGGCTCTGGTGTTACTTCCACTTTGCTTTAAATCTGCAAATACCTCCAGAAGACTTTATAACGCCGTGAGTCCACTGTCAGTGCAGTGCTGCCTGTTCTCTCCTGCAGGACTGCACACACATCTGTCTTACCTTCTGCTATTGCAGATAGTTCTGTAACTTGAACTGGAAGGGGGAGATCTCCCTTTGTGCCTCCTGAAGAGATTGCTGCATGAGTTAAGTTGGAATCCAGCGTGCTTGGGTCGTCTCCTGGTCAGGAAATGCAGATGTGTGTTCAGGATATTGTCCCGGAATCTTGGGAGCTGTTGTCCAGTTTTCCTCACCTGTCAGTCAGAATCCATTGCTCCCCTCCACACACACAGCCCCACTGCCACACCGTGCTCCCCTAGCCTGTGGGTCTTTATGTTTTTAGGCTTAACAATCCGTTCTTGCTGTGGCCATGGATTTTTTTGCCTGCCAAATTTCAGCTTGGACTGAATTTTCAGTGCCAAAGTTTTAATGACAGTAGAATTAAAATGAAAAGCAGTGACAGTTGCCCAACTCCCATGTTTGCATTACCAAACTGTAGCATCAGCCTTCAGACTCGTGGGCGCTCTGCCCACCGTGTCTTAGGGCTCTGTTTCAAACATGTTTACAGTGATGCTGTCTCACGGTGGTTTGAACTGAAGAAGCAACGAGCTGAACACATTCCGGCACATAAGAAATGAGAATTTCTCATCTAGGTCATCAGCAGACCAGGGGAGGTGAGCTGTGGCCCTGTGGTGGCAGTTCTGTTTGTGGCATTGAGTTATCAGTGACAGCCCAGGTCTCGGTGGGCTCGTGGCCCCAGTGCAGCGCCGCTGGAAAACATAGATGGTGCGTTCACACTCTACTCCTTGTGCTGCACACTCTGTCGGAGGCCAAGTGCTGGGAGTGAATCGGTGAGTTTTAGGGAGTTTGACACTGGTGAGTGCTCTGTTTATTTAATGTGGCCGTTTAGAAACTGTCTGAATTTCTGTTAGCACAATGGGAAGATGCATGTTTTGTATCCAAAGGATCACTGTCAGGAACAGCTGAGAAAATTCGTTTTTAGGAAAACAGCTGAGCAAACACACAAAATGAAGGCGTATGCTGGCTGTTGTGGTTTACTGCATTTATGTGCAAGATCATCTGTGGCTGTATAGATAGAGAACGGTGAGGTTTTCTTTAGAGCTCCCCTGGGAACTGAATTCACGCAGTGACAGAAATGACCTGTTTGTTTTCAGGAAGTGGCAGTCCTATTTCTTCGTCAGATTGCCTGTTGCAAAAGTTGTCTTGATACTGATTGTTTATCTACAAAGGAAAATATTACTTGTTGCCCACCTGTTCATAGTGCAAGAGGACTTGACGGCTTATTTTTTACTCCCTTCACTTCATGCTTCTATGCTGCATGCAGGGCAGATTGGATTGCTCTGCAACACTGGATGTGCTGAAATACCGTCACCTTGTCTCTGTTTAACTTGGCAGATGCAGAAATCCATGGCTTTTTGCTCCTAGTACAGATTACTTGTTGTATCCAAGTTCTCAGAATAGTGAAAACCGTACTGAAGTGGCTTTTTGCTTTGACAGCCTTGCAATCTCTGACTTTCTGGCAGTATTCAGTGATGGCTTTCATTTTCCAAATGCTGTGAGTAGTTTGGAGACTCTCAAAGCTACATTTACAGTAAATGTGATGCTGCAGTAATGATGGGTCAATTCAGATTCAGTCTGTAATATGGGGGAAAAAAAGCCAAACACCTTCAATAAAAAATAATGTTAGAGTGACTTCAGACAGCAACTTAATAGCTCCATGTCATTATGTGTGTAATTAAAAGCCTTTACCCTTGAAAACAGAGTTGCCTGGATTTGTTAATCATCATTCTTTGCTACGGTGAAATAGGCTGAGGTAAATTCTTACGGCGTTAAGAATGGCTTCATGCTGTAATGTGAAAATCCATTTTTCACAGAGCAACAATTTCTCTCTTAATGCTTTTCTCCACTCTTGGTGCTGTCTGAAATGACGGCAGTGTCACCATAACACGAAGGTTTCAAATGTAACGTTCCCAGCATTATCTTCAGCTGCGTTTCCACTCTGCGTTGTAATGTCTGTTGAAAAGCGCTGGGCTGGGTGACCCAGAGCATCTGATAGCACAGCAGCAGAAGTTACTCGTGTCACGGTGAGCTCTACTCCAAGACTCCTCTCTGGCGTCAGTTGCTCTTGTTGCGTTAAGGGGACAGCTTGTACAAATTAAAAGTTTATTTTTTAAGCAGGTAACCCTTTTTTTCTGTGTGTTAATGGTCCCACAGAGCTTCAGTGCCTGAAGGAACTGTCCTGCAGCTGGAATATTCCCTCCACCTGGAGGCTGCTTTTGTGCTGCTCAAAGTGGCTGTGGGGGAGGGAGGGAGGATGTGGTTGGGATTGAAGTGTTACGGTAATCTTCTGGGCAGACTTGCTCTTTAGGGTTCAGCTGTTTCAGTCATGTTGGCAAATCTCTGCTCTATCCATCTTTGTCACCCACACAAGTGATTGCACAGAACATTTTGCTCCTTTGGAGCCTGTCACATAATGAAGATTTTTTAAACTATCTCTTTACATTTAGCTTTTAAAAAGTAGCGTAATAATCGACCCTGAAAGTGGTTTGAAATGGTGCTGGACGATAACTGCTGCAGTTGGATACAGCTGTTACAATCAGGCTTTTTTTTGAAGCCCTCTCTTTGGAGCCAGGCCCTCAGGGCATGAGGTTCCAGGTGCGTTGGATAGCAGACCTTGTGGGAGCTTAGTGCTGGTCCTGTGCTTGCCTGAGTCCTGCAGCCAGGTCGTGGCTATCTGAGGGACTGACGGTGTTCTGCAGGGAAGATACACCTGCAAAAAGTGAAGCACGAGAGAAACCAGTGGCAGAGCTGGACCTTTGCCTGGATGGCAGGAAAGGCTGTGTGTGGATCTGAGGTCTCTGGAGACCCCATCTACAGCTCTGAGCACAGTATTCCCTTTGTAAACCTGCCCCAAGCTCCTTCTGGAAGGCTTTTGAAAATTCCCATTTAGCTGTATCTGCAAGCTGGCCAAATCCCATCAGAATGGGGTCCCATTGGTGACCTTGCTGATGCTGCTTTAGCGACGGCCAGACCTTAGAGCTGCAGGAAAGTGAATTCCTATCCAAAATGTGGTATTTCACCTTGAGGTAAAATCAGCTACGGAGTAAATCTGTACTCCATTAGGAAGTCTAAAACAAGGCTTTTATTAAATTTTACCCAGAGCTTGTATAACAATGTTTCAAATGGTTCAATCATTAAAAAAAAATAATCACTGGTGTGGTTTCAAAGGCAGGAAATAAAGCAGGGTCTAGGCAACAGCTAGATGTTAATTAAGGTAGAACTGAGCGCCGTTATTTCAGCCAACTTGCTGGCTGGGACCATGTCACGCTTCCTTCAGCTCTGCCAGGAGCTGCTACCTCCTTGTGCTGGTGGCCTCTCTCCATCTCCGACACTCAACTCCTGCTCCAGCCTGCTCACAGTGGCTCTGGCTGCTGCTGGGCCCTCAAGTAACGAGCCTGGTAACTCAAATAAGGAGCAAGCTGGTAGGTTTGGTGGTTTGAGCTCTCCTTCAACTTACTTGCCATACTGATGTGTCCTAATGTTGGTCTGTTTTCTGAGGTGACAAGCCATAGGGTGTGAGTAAGCTCAAACTGTGCCAAGGGAGGCTGAGATTGGATATCAGGAAGAATTTCTTCATGAAAAATGTAGTTAGGGGTTGGAAAAGGCTGCTCAGGAAAGTGGAGTCGCCATCCCACGTGGTATGTAAAACATGGATGTGGCACTAGGTGACGTGGTTTAGTGGTGGACTTGTGTTAGGTGATGGTTGGACTTGGTGATCATAAAGGTTGTTTCCAACCTGAATGATTCTATGACTCTTTGAACTACAGGTTTTAGAGGCTTTTCAACACTCCAGTAATCTGTAGAGTGTTGTCTGCATATTGATCTCGTGTCCTTTTTCCCCTACTGCTGACAAGCAGTATGAATACTGCACGTTCTCATCTGCTGTTCTGTTGTTTGTTTGTTTTTAATGTCTCAGTAACACACATAGCCCCAGGGGAAATTTAAATGATAAAAATTAATCCTTGTTGGATCGTTAGCTTGAATTTCAAGATATTTTGCAGTTCCAGAAACATGATGGTGTCAGTAGCAGGATCCAGGGGCCAGGTTAATCCAGAGTGGTTTGCAAATGCTTGTAATTCAGGATTTGGTGAGAAATTATTCAGCTTAAGGTGGTTAGTAAGTTCATGCTGTAATGTGGATGATAATAAGTTCTTCAGACGTCTAGACGTGTGATTACACTGAGTGCAGCTAAATGAAATCTTCTGTGCACGTGTTACTTGTAGGAGATCCCACATAGCGATGCTCAGCAGCGTCAGCGTGGCTGGAGGCAGTCAGCTGTGCTTTCCCCGGCTCCCAGGAGTAGCCCCAGGCAATGTGAGGAGCTGTGAACAGCAGATCACTGTGGTTAGAGTTAATTTTACAACAAAAGGAGACAAGGGATTGCTGTGAAGTCTGGTTGGAGGGTTGTCGGTGCATTTTGAAGGCTGTAAGTTCCCTTGTTTCACTACTACCTCTGCTTACCCATATTTGGCTGCTTGAAGATGCTGCCAAATGCATCAGTGCTGATAGGAGTAACTTTGGTAAATCTAATCATTTGTGGTCTTAGGTTTTGAGGTCAGCTCTGCAAAACAGTTCAGAATAACTTAATCCTAAGGTTATAATGAAGAGCATTTCTATATATAAAAAGCAATTTGGATGATGGGCAGGGAGGGGTGTAATTGCGCTCGCTAGACTTTGAGTGGGGTGATAACTTTGTGAGTTTCTATTATGTTGAAGAATGACATTTTTAGCTTTGCCTTCAGCAGCTTGAACTTTTAAGCTTTTGTTCTGCTCAAAACTTTAGCTTCTTAGTGCTAAGCTGGAGCACTGCAGGGTTGGATGGGCAGTCTCTGTGAAATGGATGTTCCAAACAACTGTATCCAGCCTGTGCTCTCTTTCTTGACGTGGCAATCAAGCCAGCAGGTTCCTGCTTTTGGGGGGTAAGTTTACTATGGTGGACTTAAAAAAAACAAAAAAAAACAAAACCACAAAACCTGCATCACCCCATGCAATTCCATAAAAGGAAGATGAAGTTGCAGACTACTGTCAGGCTGTTGTGGGCTATGGATATTCCATTTCTGCTGCACTGCATTAATCCATTCTGTTGGTGTTCAGACAAATCTCCCAGATGAGGGAATCACTGACCAGTAAAAGCAGTAGTTGAACAAGTTTGGTGTTCACTGCCAGCCTTGGCAGGTGCTTGGGCTGAGCTGAGCAGCTGCTAGCAATGGGAAGCAGCTTTAAGGATGCATACAGGGTGTGGCAGCAAGCCCTCTCCTGTTCGGAGATGATCGGGAATGGAAAGAATACTTTCTTTCAGCTTCTGTTTGAGGAGAAAAAGTGAGTTTCCAACTCTTCTGTAGAATGTCTTCTGTAGAATGAGCTGATCTCCCAGCTTGAAAATGTGCTTATACAAGATTGCAGTACCCATAAGCTGTCACCTTCTGATTGCCCTTCTGATAGTGACTTGACCCGAGATATTTTAAAGAGGCAGTGGTAACTAGCTTGTTAATTACAGACAGTGCTTCATTCTTTCCTTCCTCTCCTTGTCTGAATTTGGCCTTTCCAGTGAGCAAACAGGGTGATTATTGGCCAAAGAAGGACAAAGATCAGAAACATGAGATTTGCTCTCATGGACTGTGCACGCTTTTTTCTGCTAGTGAGATCTTGATGCTGCCAGCCTGGCTCTGGCACTGACTTGCTTGGCTAAAGCTGTCTGCTCTTTCCATATCTGCTCCTTCACATCCATAACTGAACAGTCATGTACCTCCCACTGAAGTCCTTGGGTGATTGGTGGGAGACATGGAAGCGGACGGGGATGGTTCTTACTCTGCTTGCACAATGTAGGTTGCAGAATTTTGTCTTATTGCAGTGGAGCACTTTTTAAAGTGCTGTTTCATGTCAACAGGAATATACCAGCTGTGCTACATCCTGGACCTTTCCTGTGAGTGAGTGCTGTCTGCTGCAGAAACTGTGATCGTGGCCTCCCATCTGGGCTCCAAATGGCAGTAGGAGCCTGGCAGCAACTTACAGAGATTCCCTGCTTCCATTTTATGGTTCAATTAAGATGAACCCTAAGGCTCATCTACCTACAAAACTGGGCCTGTTTCTGTGCAAGTCCATCTCTGCCTGTACCAAAGCCAAGTAACCCAACCTACTGGAAGCGTGTTTGGGATTGATGCCAGATTCCCAAACTGGAGAGCATCAGCTTGCAACTCAAGTGGTGTTGACATTTGCGGGAAGGCTTTATGTTCTAAGCCGTCAGATGTTAGCTAGTGTATGTAATTAACTTGGTATAATTTTGCTTCAGAATGAAATATTCAGTCAAAAAAGACTTAATGTTTTTAATGTCTGGGTAGCAAGTGATGCTGTGTAGAGCAAGGCATACATTTCTTGTTTGAAAGACTGGTTTCATGGCAACTCCTGTTTGTTACTATGGTACACAGTGAGTCCTGAGGGATTTTACTGTCCATCACTTCTTAGGTCATGTGAGTAATCCAGATATAAAACCCACTGATGTACGCTAACAGTGGAGACAGAAAACAATAAGAAAATAGTTATGCTTTGCAAATCTAGTTGTCCTGGGGACAAATGTAAAACTTTATTCTGCTTAGTGGTTTAGAGTTAGGTAACAAAGCTTGTGACCAGAGCAGGAGGAAAATGGAAACAGAATGGGTAAGCAAAAGACTTGGGTTTTGCCAGAAGAAATCAAAGACTGAAAAGAAACCACAACGGCACAGACTATAGAAGGTAAAATGCCAAAGACACTCCCTGGATCCATAAGAGAGCTGAGGATTTGCTGAAAGAGAGTTAACATCTAGTAATCAAGTAGTCCTATTTGTTTGAACAGACTGGAACAGTGTGTTGTGTGTATTTACTCCATCCAGTTCCTGTGCCCCTCCGTTATGAAGTTCATTGACCACTTCTGGTCTCTCTAAATATGTCTTGTATTGCAATCCTAATGCTACAGCTTGCAGAAGGAATCCATTCTTTTCTAAGACTTGAGCTTTATTGTCTTCTCTTTTGAGAGCCATCCCAGTCACCAGAGTTTTCCCTTTATGCTTTGTGAAAGCTGCAGTGAACTGTTTGCCTTGGAGACTGGGTTGAATTTGCAGAGAATAAGACCAGAAGAATCAGCTGCATGCAGAGGTCCTGTCTGCTTGGTGACTGCTTTGTTTGTTTGCTTAGATGGCATCCGGGCAGGTCTGTGGGAAAACACAAGTACTGAGCCGATACCATGAGATCATTCTGATAGTTTGGTCACTTCTGTAAGTTCAGCCTACCCTTGGATGAGATTCACAACAAGCAGATTGCTGCTGTTATGAGAAAGGATGCAAACATTTCTGTAGTTGCACTCAGCTGGTAGGTGGGGATTCTTATTTTGTATGTGAGCATTTAGTCTGGTTTTGTTGTCTGACTGACAAACAGGGTTGAGTGATAACACCAACAGAATGCATCCCACTTTCAGTGAAAACCATTTCTTTTTTAAGGAAACCATAGGACAATTTGTAACATTGACTTTAACATTGTAATGTTCTATGATCATAGAGTCATAGAATGGTTTGGGCTGGAAGGGACCTTTAAGATCATGTAGTTCCAACCCCCTGCTATAGGCAGGGACACCTCCCTCAAGACCATGTTGCTCACAGCCCCATCCAGCCTGGCCTTGAAAGCTTCCGGGGGGACAACCACAGACTCTCTGGGCAACCTGTTCCAGTGTCTCTCCACCCTCATAGTAAAGAATTTCTTCCTAGCATCTAGTCTACATCTACCCTCTTCCAGTTTAAAGTCATTTCCCCTCATCCTGTCACTACCTGCCATTATAAAAAGTCCCTCCCAGCTTTTTTTTTGTAGGCCCCGTACAGGTACTGGAAGGCTGCTATATCGTCTCTTGGAGCCTTCTCTTCTCTATGCTGAAGAGCCCCAGCTCTCTCATCCTGTCTATAGAGGAGGTGCTCCAGCCGTCTCATCATCGTCATGGCCCTCCTTTGGACTCACTTCAACAAATCCATATCCTTCTTGTGCTGAGGGTTCCAGAACTGGACACAGTTCTCCAGGTTGGGTCTCACAAAAGCAGATCAGAGGGGCAGTCACCTCCCTGAACCTGCTCGTCATGCTTCTCTTGATGTAGCCCATCACGATGATGCATCAAGAAGAAAGGCAGTTTCAGTAACACACTAATTTCTTCATATGTTATATTCTTGGTATGTTAGTGTGATGGAGAACCATCAGTTCATAGTTAACCTTGAGCTCAGCTACAGAGGTAACCCCAGCAGCTCTAACCCCCTAATGTGTATTCACGTGGCATGCACGGAGCTGCTGGGCAGTCACAGCAGCAGGGGATGTGGTGGAGGATCACAACCACTCAGATGGCCTCTTCCTTCCCCCCAGCAGTCAGTGGTGTGTACAGCTGTAGGCGGTGAGGGGGGGAAAAACCTTCCCTGCACACTTGGGTATGGGAGTGCTGTCATCCAGTAAGTGTCCTTAGCTCAGAAGGGCTTTTGTATTGAGCAGTGTTTTTGTTAACATTGCTTGATTGATACTTTTGCTTTTATAACTAGTGTAGCTGATGCTTCAGAGCAGCTAGCTTATTAATGACTGCTTGTCTAAGCCAGTGATTTGTCAGCAGGCTGATTATCACTTGAGATATTTTCTTTCATATAAAAATGACAGCTGTAATAAGAGACAGCACTGAGTCATGCTATGGTTTAGACTTTGTTCTATGGCAGCAGAACCAGAAGTAGAAGTTAAGCAGCACTTTCTCTGTGTTTCTTCCTGTTGGAGTACTGCTGATTCCCATAAATACCAGGTGTGTGTGATAAATGCTGAATGCTTTTTCCTGATGATGGGATGTGTGTGCGTGCTTCCTGGTGCTGCAGATTTGTGGGGAGCTACAGGCCCGTAGCTGGGAGCCAGCTACCAGGCAGGCAGCTGCGCCCTGTGTTGATGCAAGGCTCCTCAGCATTATGGTCATTAAGTCTTTAGCTGTGTTATCTTGTTTGACTTGGAGGATAAAGTGTGTAGTACTGGACTTTGTTTCTGGCTTGACAGAGGATAAATTCAGTGCTCTTGGACAAATAACACACCGTGAGCTGCTGCATTTTGTTGTGGGGAAAGCATTACTGATGAAGTAAATGAACGTGCTGTGATTCAGGTGCATAGCTGTTGGTGCCAGTTAGGGGAAAGTTCTACCCAGTGAAGGTGCAAGTGGTTTTAATAACTGTAATATATGTAGATTTTGTTTAAAATACTTTTTCTCTCTTCTCTTGCAGTTTCTTGTGCAGCCAACCATTGGAAGGAGACAGAATTTTTCAGCCCCTTGTTTCAAGTGACCTCAGCCTGTTCTCCGCAGCTCAGCTCCCTCAGCCCCTCCACTTTGGTGAACAAAAGACCCTAATTGGAGGATGAGGCAGCTAAGAGGAAAGCCCAAAAAAGAGACCTCCAAAGATAAAAAGGAGAGGAAACAGGCAATGCAAGAGGCCCGCCAACAGATCACCACGGTCGTGCTTCCCACTCTGGCCGTCGTAGTACTGCTGATTGTTGTGTTTGTTTATGTAGCAACTCGTCCAAATACAACTGAATGATGCAGCTTTTCAGACCTTCTAACTTTGGGGTATTAATGCTTTTATCAAGAGCCAAAAGAAACTCTCTGCCACTCTTAATGCTTCACAAAGGAACTTTGCTGGTACCTTCAGTCTTTCTCTTGGTTAGGATTTCACAGTTTCTCTTTAAGAATGTAACATAAAACGTATTAGTGAATGTGCCAGTACGTTTTATGGTCCAGTTCATGTGCCTTTCAGACTTTTACAATGGTGTTTTTCTTAAATCTGTTTGAAGTTCTATATTGTAAAAGGAAATTCTGTTCTGCTATAAATTTGTAAAAAAAAAAAAAAAAATCAGCTTTCAGCTTTTCTCACTGTTATGGATAATGTTGCTCCCATGAGCTCTTGTATGTCTATTTCAGAACTTCCAAAGAAGTACATTTCTTCTTTGTACTTAATGTCATATGAAACACTTTGGTTCAGAAAGGATATATTTATTTTTTGAATAAAAGAGAGAAGTCTTACTTGGAATCTTATTTTGCAAAAAAAAAAAAAAAAAAGTGACTTATTGTGAAAGACTACATTGTGTCATGATTTTTTTCATTAAACACGATATAGTTCACTGAAAAAGAATTTCTTTTTGCAGCGAGGTGCGTGCGTGCAAAATGAATGCTCAGGATCCACTGAAGGTGGGAAAGCAGATTCTGCCATTTCCGCTGGTTTTGGTGAAGTAGCTAACTACAAACTACATAACAGTATGAGCATTAAGTAGTTAAATCCATAAAGGGGCAGTAAAAGGTGGTTTTGGATACAGCCCTTGGTTGTTACTATTTTTTTTAAATTTAATTTTCACAAAGGAAGGAAAAATGACAGTATGTCTTAGGTCTCTGATCTCATTAGTTAAGTGAGATGCACTCCTCTGTTATCCCCCCACCTGCTTCACTTCAAGGGAGCTGTAGGCATTGCTTAAACTGGTCACATTCTGATGTAAGCGATTCAGTAATTCTGTGTTGTTGTAAAGCACTTATTCGTCCAAGTATTTTAAGGCACTGAACAGGCCTAAAACTTCAAAAAACTTGGGGGAGCAAACTTGAGAATAGTTGACTGCAGCTAAAATACAGACCAAGCAAGAAATAATGTGATGCTGTGATGTAGGGAAGTGTAGCAGGAAGTACTTGCAGGCATAAAGTTGAAGACCACTCCAATCTTTACGTTGGGTGCCATCTTCCAGCAGTCCCAGTGCGCCCAGCCCAGCCCATACTGTTTGTATGTGTTCCCGCAGAAGGCTGGGCTCTTGCTTCTTGCATTAACTTAGTGTTTTGTTCTTGTACAGAATGCTAGGGATGACCAAATTTCTTTTGCGAACCCCCCCAAACTTAGCAAATTCCCTGCGTTAGGCTTTGTCTTAAGGCAAACATTCCCCAGGTGGGATGAGACTGTGACTAGCTACAGAATAACCCAATTCAAAGGGAGATACCCACCCAGTTATGCTGGGATGGTTGCTGCTACTGATAGTAACTGCAGTTAAGCATGCCCTGCAGACTAGGATGCTTTCAAAGTACAAAATTTGCTTAAAGGAAAGAGTTTGGAAAAACTGTTAAGGATTATTTTGTTTCCCTCCAGTTTGCAGCAAATATAGTAGGGAAAAAAGTATAGCTGTGCTATATGCACAGCAAAGGATGTGGACAAAATTACTGTCATCATATATTCAGAAGAGTTTTTACCACTGATGGACCAGCTGAAAATCTGCAGGGGAATCCCTCTGCTCAACAAGCCACACACTGGCACTCAAACTGTCTGTGCTTCTGTTGTGTGAGCTGCTTCCTTCAATTGTAGAGCTCCAAAATGATGCCTTTGTAAGAACCATTGCTTGGTCTGCGTTGTCTCCCAGTTGCTTCTGTTCTCCCACACACCAAGTGCATTTTGTCCTGTTTTTATTTGGCTGCAGTGGAGATGTGAGAGTTTGCCTGTTTTTGAAAGGAAGTGTTCAGCTGGAACAAAATCTGTGCCTGAGGAAGCGAACAGAAGGGTGTGTACTCCAAATGTGCATGTTCTGCAGGGTGCTTGATTTCCTGGGCATCTTGAATGGAAGCACTTTCCTCTGACTTCTACGGATTCCTCTTCCTCATCTTTCTCTTCCATAGTTTCCTAGCAGAGGTCTTCCTCTCCTCCTTGTTCTATGATACACTCAGTAGGATTTACCAAAGTCCTGAGCTCAGAGTAGCTGCTTTAGTTCAGACAGTTCCATCTGTAGGGTTTTTTATCAGCCCCAGCAATGATTTCATAGATTTGCAGAGCCTTTCTTGAAAATGTTATTAGGTGGCTTTTTCCCCCCTTCATTTTCTGGAGGAGTTCAGTTTGTGACAGATAAGAGCAATTAACTGGCTGATAACAACAAAATACATAAAAGGTCAGCAGGGTTAGATAATATTTAAGATTACTTCTCTAATTAGACCTTTCATTTCTGCTTTTTCTTATGCCCTTCCTTTGTCTCTTGTCATCTGCAAATTTTTCAGGTCACGATAATCATCTTTTTGGAGCCAAATGTTTATTAGTATGAACCTATAGCTTAATGCTAATAAGAGACTTTGCATTTCAGTTCCCTGAAATGTGCAATTTTACTGAGGACTAATTGAGAGGAAAACAGCGTTACACGTTCTGAGCTGTTCATTATGCAAAAGTTAGAATTGATTTCACAGTTTGACTCTTAAAAAAAATGTTTTTCTCTAGTAAACAATGAATGGATTCTGACATTTTCTACCAAGTTTCCTTTTGCTGGTACAGGAGAATGCAGATTTGAAAAAGTAGTATGAAGCCTCTGTAGACTGAAACTGTCAAAAATCACTGGGAAGTAATCAGGAAAGAAATTAATGGCGGTTGCCCAAATGTCAGCTCTTCTGAAGTCTGCTTAAGGTGTAACCATGCCTCTGTTTTTTAACTGTATGTATTACTCCAAGTGTCAGTTGCCTTCAAAAGTGTTTTAGAAATAGGATTTCAAACTGTTTCCCAGCATACAGGAGCTTATGGGCAAAATTGAATGATTTATTACTAACATTTTACCAGAAACACACTGAGACACTTCTTCAGCAGCGTCTTATGATATGGTTTCCAAGAGAGCTCATTATCAGGTGAAGTCATTATAAACTTGCCATTGCCTTCTGATAAATCAAGTTATAGAAGCGATCTATTAAGGCCAATTTTTCAAAGCATAAATCAAGTCTCAGTCAACCACTTAGAGGTCAGGGTTCGAATGGAGATTTATGTCTTCAAAGTGCTAAGCAAAAAAGACTTGTGTCAAGTATCCTCACAATAGGCAGACGGCCACCTGTGTTATAAATGGCCCCGAGTTCCCCAAACCAAATGCCAGAGGCCTGTGCTCTGAAGGAAGAAAAAGAGATCAATCTTAATCAGTCTTCTGTTTCCATCAAACTTCAAGAGAATGCTTATTCAAATCCTGTTGTTCAGAAAATAGCACTTTTAAATACATATGAGAAATACAGTGGACTGGTCCATAGAATCATTGAATCACAAGGTTGGAAAGAACCTACCAGATCATCTAGTCCAACCATCTTCCCATCACCATTGCTACCACAAGCCACTAAACCACATCTCGTAGCTCCTCATCCAGATGCCTCTTGAACACTGCCAGGGACGGCGACTCCACCACCACCCTGGGCAGCCATTCCGGTGCCTGACCACTCTCTGAGAGAAAAAGTTCTTTCTTATGTCTAATCTAAACCTCTTCTGGTACAACTTACAGCCATTTCCTTGGGTCCTGTTTGTTGCATGGGAGAAGAGGCCAAACCCCTCCTCATCACAACCTCCCTTCAGGAAGTTGTTCTTTCAGAATGTTTTCATGGGGTATCCAGACAGTATGTGCACAGGTTTTGAATGCACCCTTAGCACCAGCAGATGTCAACTGGAGCTTGCACTTCCATTCTGAGTATGGACTTGCATCACAGAAACATTTCTCACCAGGAGAATATTGGGCATGTGGTCTCAGTCCAACACACCTGCACCAGCGGAGGGAAACCCCACTGTCCCCACACTGAGTGTCCTCATCATACCCATAGGTCCAGGTCTTTAGCTGATCCTGTCTTCTGTGTGCCACTTTAATTTGTACATGGTGGAAAAGTTTCAGCTACAAAATTCTTGTTGTGGTACTTACGTGGGAAACTGAGAACCCAGGACTTCTGTTGGATTTGTTATTCTGTCTGGGATAGTAGGTGGATTGAAGCCAAGCTAAGTTCTGCATCTGTTGCAGGCAATACAGTGGCAGGAGGGTCTTGGACTTTCTTTGCATAGAGACTGATTCTCACAGGATAAATGGGCAAACACATTCTTGATAAATCTGCTGGAAGGCCCCTAGCACTGTGGCTAAGAGTAGAGCACAGGAGCACAGCAATGGGATTGCTGGTTTGTAGTGCGAATCTGTCTGTGCAGTCTGTCAGCATCCAGGGATGTTGCTCAATCAACTGATGGAATTTGAGTGTGGTACATTAAGTAGCAGCCTGTTTATAGATTTGAGGGTGCCTGTGCGATTAGAAAGTCTTTCAGACACGATGAATAAATAACTCTGAGATCTGAACCCCTTGGCAAGGAAAAAAGAACACAACACTCCCACATCGAACAATTCAAACGAGCTCTGCTACGAGCCATCTTTAACCTAGCTTTTTCCAAGCAGACTGCTTGGAAAAAGGAATTTTGCTTGAACAAGACAGCTGATGGGAAATGTAGTGAGTAGCTATTTTGCGTAGACTTAAAGTGAAAAAAAAAGTGATGTCAATGATATAATTGATTGTTGTAAAGCTGTGTGGAAATGTAAATCCCTTGATCTGTGCGGTACATTTGAGGTCCTTCACACAGCACTCACCCTGCTGTCTGACCTTTGATAAATCCAGAGACAGAAAGCAGCAGGACTGGCTCCTTGGTGGAGCCTGGCACGCAGCTGGGCGGACTGTAACAATAAAACTGTGACACCTGCCAGGACAGACCATGGACGTAATATCAGTCAGGGCTCACCGCGTTAGGCAGCCTATGATTATGACTTCTTTCTTCTTGCCCCTGGTTTTGTGTAGTCTGGTTGTGAATGACTAAGTGCTGCTGGGCTTGATTCTGTGCTGTTACACCACTGGTATACCGGGAATGACAAGCAGTCATACTATGATGAGAATGGAGAAGTAGGCACTCTGTAGTCTGGACTGGATAAGCTAAAGCTGTCATTTAAATCTTCCCATTGGAAAAGCAAGACAACTGTGCTTGTGGTTTCTCACGTTTGTCCATTTTTGTGTTGGTGTGGTGGTGCTTTGCTGCTGTTTGAATCCCGGGCTGTAGTGTTCCACGTCCCATAGCACACACAGCCCCAGTGCTGCTATTCCATTCTTCCATTCCTAAATCTCCCACACTTCAAAGAAGAGAGTAAGAAATGAACTAAGAAGAAAATGTGTCAAATAACCACTTCTCATGTGAGCTACTTTTAAATGTTTCTAGTCCACTGTTTCATAAGAGAACATTTTGGGAAGTGAATTGGACAGCAATGGCTTGGCAGCTCATCCAACACCAACTATTTCAAAATTGCACCTCGATGAAACGTGTTGGCAACTGTGTGTATGTGACCTCTGCTCTTCCTTCAGCAAAAAAAGGCTGGTGGCATTCTGAACTATTGTTCTTTTATTTAAAACAAGTCTTTCAACTGAGAGCCAAAAATGTTTTTCGGTGAAGCCTTGAAAAATCATAAAAGAAGTCCAGCAGCTTATAAGAATTTTCCATTGCCAGCTCTTCATAAAGTAGAAGAGCAATCTTCTGTATGTTTTGACTAATCCTTAGCTCCAGAGCATTTCACCTTGTTCTCTCAAAAGAACTTACAATTAATAATTCATTTCTTTTTCATTTTTATTGGTACTTTCAGACATTTATAGCCTTGGACCCATCCGGTTATTCTTTTAGCAATATGCATGCATCTCCAATCCCTGTTTGCAGGGATATAATTCTCAGACTTCATTATTTCTGCTGTCCATCATTCTTTAAATTTTTTTTCCAAGTAATATGAAATGCCATATATTGTACAAACTGTTTCAGTCATGATAGCATCAGGGATGTGTATTTTCCTTAACAAACCTCTCACCAGCTCAAGCAAGTTTCTACATTTTAATACAATCAAAGTATTTCGTCAATTTAAAATTTTAAAATATGCATCTGCATTGAATTTTACTCCTAAGACCGTATGGATACCAATAACATCTTCTCTCTTTCAGAAATACGACTCATCAGTTAATGACTCAAAGGTCTTTTTGCAGCCATACGCAGATGGCACCGCTCAGAACCTGCGGTGTGGCTCTGAGTTGATTGCAGCAGCATTGGGCCCTCGTTCAAATGCGCGCTGCGAGATTAGCAGCTTCTGCTGATCTTGGCCATGGAAGAGAAAGGTGATCTTTCAGTGAAGGAGGTGCTAAGAGCCAGGACTTTAATCCGTACTGACTCAGTACGTTTTCAGTGCAATATACAAGTACAGGTGAAAACAAGCAGGCTGTTCACGCAAGAGTGCTTTGCAGTTTTCAATGCTTTTCATGTAGAGGTTAATTATATGGTAGTACACAAAAGTCAAGCTGAAACTGACTCTGATGTTTCATTAGCCGAATTTAAGAGCTTGGCCAGATCTTAAAAGGCTTTAGAAGGAAAATCTTACTCATTTTTTGATAATTTCTTTCATTCATTCTACATAATCACACAAACTTGTATGATGAGCGGGATCCTTGGATAGTTAACTGGACTCAGGCACATTCCTCCGAAGATCTGGAGCATGCTGACTTTGTGCATGTTTAAACCTTGCAGCAGCAAAAGAATGTGACTAGCCGGCTAACAGCCCTTTTTCTTCTTCCACCCTTCTGAAAGACATTTTACTTTTTGCTTCTGCAAATCTTTCCCATCTTAAAATTTAGCTTCATTTACAGAGGTTCCTAAATTTTCTCATCAGTTCTTTTAAGAAATCCAGATGCATCTCTCCTTAAATTGAGGACAGATATATATTTAGTCTGTTCAAATGTCCTTTCATCATCTTTTTATTCACTTTTCATTGCTCCAGCTGAGCCTAGCAATTTTTCTGAGTTTTCCTGTAAAGAATCTTTGATTCCCTCATTTTCATGACTCATTTTATTGCAAACTGGTATTTAAAATCTTGGTATTTTGTGTGTGATGTAGTGTATTTTGTCATAATGGAAATATCTCTTGCAAAGACGATTTACATTTTTGCTGTGGTCTTGAATATCACTAACACTTGTTTTACTCGCACTGGAGCTGTTTGACAGTCTGGTATTATTTTTATCCAGATTTTTCCAGGAAGTTGGCAGCAGTACATGCTGGAAAGCAATTCTTCAGTATCTCTTTCACTGAAATTGATGGTTCATCAACACTGTCTGTAATTTATTTCGCTTACACAGCAGTAGAATCCAGTTTGAATTGCAAATAAAAGGAATCTCAACATTATGCAGTTTTTTAGCATATGGAGTTGAATTAGCTCTACTCAGTTCTATAATGTTTCCCTATTTTGCAGAAAAAATATAAGGAATTTAGGCCATTTTCTTAAGACCCATCACAAGTCATCTGAAGTAGAAGGCTCTTCGCTATTCCAGTGTAGTTAAACAACAAGCCAATACAGTATCAAAATCTTTTGAAGGTGCTTTTGAAGATGGGATTTAAAAATCTGAAGTATTAATGTAAAGAGTGGAAAGCACCTGAGATCAGACTCTGTCCAGGCAAAAGCTGTAGGTCTGGAAAAAGAGGTAACAGAGGTGGCTTCAAAGTAGCTTTGTGCTTTGTCTGCTTGTGCTCCTCCTACAGTCCTGCATGGCTTTACAGTGTAAGAAATCAAAAGCTCAAGCTTCTCATTTCAAGAGTCCCAAGGGCTACTTCTGTAGCCAAGAATAACCAGAGCATAGATAAGCTCTTAATGCTAGGAGCTGTGACATAGCTAAAAGCCTTTATAATTCTTGTTCTGTGCAATTTAGAGAAGTTCTCTTGGCTGATTATATTTGCAAGGAAATAATTCCACTTCCTAGCCCTCGTACACCACAGAATTGAAAATATCTTACTTAACATACAGTGCTGCAACAGGCTCTTGATTTAACTATGCAAAAGAGAAGCGCATATTTTGCAATATGTCTAGGGTACAGTGTTTTGTAATATAGTCAGCTTACGATATATCTAAATCTGAAGGATAAAGATGATCTTATTGAAGCCTTGATGTTAAGAATGCACACTTGCAACGTGCCTAAAGACATCATGGACTTAGTTGCAGAGTTTAGTTTTAAGAAACTCTTCAGTGATTAAATGTGGTTTTATTTTCTTAGTTGTGTGACTGGCTTAAGTATGCTTACTTTGCTGTAGCCCGGTGTATTTTTTAAGAGTGTTTTCAGAAAGTCTTTGCAGTTCTTCAAGGTGTGAATTTAAACGTTCTTCAAACTCTTTGGTATGTTTCTCTTCCTCTTGAAGGAACTTTTCTGTTGTTGCAAGGAAGGATGTCTCAGGAGAAGACTAAGACATACACAGAAAGACATGGTAAGGAAAAAACAGCAAGTACAGCAACATGCTTGCATTATCAATTTTTAAACTTAAAACATCTGTACATAGAGCAGCTAATAACCTTCTAATACTTCATATCTCTCCAAAAAAACCCACAGATTTGAACATGTTTTAAAATGCATTCAGGTGCCTAACTAACGTAATCTGAATACATTTGAACACCTCTGACATTCATTCACAACATTAGGATGTAGATTTTCCACGGAAAATGTAAATGTTCTGTTAGACAGAATTAAGCTGCTTTAGAACCTCCAAAGATTGGATCAGCTAAAGGTCACATCAGTCTCTTGTGTAATTTAGACCAGGACAGAGGACAATAATTTGTTCTTTGGAACTACAGAATGCAACCTGTGTTGGGTACTGCTGATTGCCTCCTGTAATTTTCTCTCTTGACTCTCTTCCATCTCATGAGATACTTTCTGAGAAAAGGAAGAAAATCTGTTCTCATTTCAGTGCTATCAACATCAAGGCCTGATATTTTGGAGAATGTACCAAACTGTGAGTAGGTCACTGAAAAATCTTTCCATTTAATGGGCACTTAGAAGACTGAAGCATAAAACATAAGAAAATCAGTTTTAAAATGGTTGTCATGGAACTTAGAAAAAGACATGAATAAGTCTTTGCTGGAAACTGGAATCAGTTCTAAATATATAAGGAGCAATTTTTGTTCATTCTTTTTGCTAATATTTAAGATCTGTTCATTGGAACATCTTTATAAAAAAAAACCTCTTTGTCAAATGAAATCATGCTGCTTTAAATAAGTTCAACGTTTATCTGTGTAGATAATTACAACTTTACGACATGCATTTTTAACAGTTAACTCAAGAAAGCTTTGTAGTTTTTCTGTAATACTGACTAAGAGGAAGGTAATTTTCTGTCTTTATATGGCTACGTATTGAGAAAGATTATTAAAATTTATTATCCTAATTAAACTGTATGTAAAAATATTTTAGTAACTGATAGAATTATTAGTCTAGAATGTCTGGTTTTGTTTTTCCTAGAATGTAAAACGGGGAGTTTATCTGTCGATACATCAGATAGGAATGGATCCAAATGATTTCAGTATCCAAATATTTTGTGGAAAATGTCAATTCTGTTATACCTGCGCATTTTTATTCTAAGATCCATTGTATCAGAATAACGTATTCCCTATTTCTGCAGCAATTACAGGCAGATTCAGTCTTTGCTTTCAGCTTGGTTTAAATCTGCTCTTTAGCAGCTTTTCAGGTCAAAAGATACTAACTATATAATACAGAAACACTTTAAAGCACTATTCTATTCATTCAGACTGTTTGCAGGAGACCTTGATATGAAGTTTAGGGATTCCCTAAAGGAAACCCCTTTACTTTTCAAACTACAGCAAGTAAATGATGGTCAGAAATAAATTCTGGATGTAATACCACATTTTTAGATTGAGCCAGGCTTCCTGGACATACATAGTTCCTCAAATGAAATTCACAGATAAAGCAGAATTTTCCTATTCTTAGTGCCTCCAAAGTTGTGTTTTAACAGGGTGGGGAAGAAAGTGATAGAATTTGCTACATAGGAATGAAGAACTTAGAGGTACTGAATCTCCTTGTTCCACAACATTCTTCTACCAATCCCTGCACAAGCATTGATCTTCCAGTGCTTGAGAAACTCTGGAGGAAAATCACCTTCTATCACCTTTTTCCTTATAAGCATGTACATGATTTCCCACTCACAATTCAACATGATTTTTGTACAAGGAGTTTTCCCTGAGAATCTGCATACCATGGACACATGTACGTTCTTTCCACTACTCTCATGGGCTAGGTCCTTGTGAAGTTTGGGTTCAGAGATAGAGTTAGCAGTACTATTTTGAAGTATTTCAAGAAAGCTTTTTCATTACAAAGAAGACACTCTATTTGGAGGCTTTTCTTGAAGAAACACCTCTGAAATCACTGAGTCAAAAGTGAGCAAATAAAACCCTTCTAACAGCAGATTGATATGAGCATTAGTCTTCACAAATGTTATCTCAAGTTATGAGAAATTCCTTGTAACAATGTTTACAGTTGCTGACTTGTCATTAGAAACACACGGATCTCATGATCAAGCCATCTGATAAAATACTATTGTCCTTGGCTTTGACTGGTACTTACTTTGATGTGCTTTCTTGAAACACAATGTAAACCCCAAATGAGACATTTCTGAATTTACTCAGTGTTGAGGGAAGAATGTTTATCACTCAGAACAAGCAGATAATGGTTCCTTACACCTTCATATCCTGAAGGTAAGACATTGTTGACTATCATTTTAGATAGGTCCCTAATGCACTGTTTTTATGCACTTTGAGAGAAGGTTGTATATAAACAGGTCTAAAAGGCAAAATGTCTTGTTAGCAAGTAAGTTTTGCTTTCCAAGGCTCTGATCTGTTCTTTCACTCTGTTCTGTATTACCTTTACTTTCTGTGCCTGAGGAAGGAAAACCATAAAGAAACTGCTTTAACCCATGAGTCAGAAGAGACTCATAGTCTTTAGTTTTGAATTTGTTTTCCTCAGATAACGCTTCTTTTTTTGTCTTTCAGTTTTCTAACTGTAAGCTGCACAGAAATGGGATCATTGGTAAGATTTCAGCCTAACTTTTTGGGTAGTCAGGCAACAAGGACTCTGCTTTTTTGTTACTCATGTGTCAGCTGACCTCATATTTTCTTGGTGTAGCCCAGTAATGAGAATCACCTTTTTGCCTCACCGTTTGCTGGCAGTGAAGCAAAATTTGATAAAGATGTGAATCTCCACATGTGACGTGTTAGATACATCTTTTCCTTAGACAAGAAAAACTCAAAGTGCTTATGAGTTAACTGGGTTTCTGGGCAGAAGCACTCCAGGAAGCCAGGTCTATTCTCACTCACAGAGTGCCTAATTAATTTGCCTAGATGCCCTAGATTGCCCTTATGAGTTGTGCCTACTTTCTTGGCTGTTCATTAAGCAGGGTGGATGAAAGCATTAACATTTGGGATAGTCTAACATTTAGTAGTCAAATCATGCTTCTAGAGTCTTCTCATGTTTAGTCCCTTCAGCTTCCCAGGAAAGTTCTTATAACAACAAGCCTAGGAATTGGTCTGGCAAATTTTAGCCTTGCTGTGGCTAAATCTGGGCGCCTCTTGGGGTAGTTTCCTCCAACCCTACACTGTAATACACCTTAGACAGCAGGTAGAGATGCCTGTCTTCTAAGAAAACGTGCTTCTGCTCAAATATGAAAATAAACATCAAGATGCCTAGGATATCATCAAGCAACCGAGGAAGGCACTTGGAGGACTCAAGCATCTGCTCTTCAGAAATTTTGAATATACTGGAGATCTGACTTACATGAAACATCAATTCCGAAAAATCTGCCAAAGAACTCTGATTTACAATATGCTATATTTTTCCTCTTTGTTTCATCATGCAATGCTTTGCATTCAAACACAGAACTCCACAGTAACAGACAGTTGACTTCTCTCGCACCTAAAGCAGTAGTATCAGTCCATCTGAAGTTAGTTTTGTTGATCTTCTGAACTTTTACCTGCTTTGACCCCTCTGATTTGGACATAAAACTCTGTGTGAGAAATATCCCTTACTTAAAAGTTTAATTTGTACTTTGCCCACACATCTTCTGGCAAGTGTTTTCCTCATTATCTAGTCAATTGTCTTGGCATCAACCCTGTCCTGAGTGCCAGATGGGAAATAATTTCCCTGTAGATTGCAAAACTGTGTCAGAATGGGCTTTATCCATGGTCTGTCTGGAAACAGAAGCTTTGTGCCCTGCTGCCTCTGTCTGACACTTCTGACAGAACAGAGGATGAGGATTGGTGTTTATCAGACTTTCCTGAAAAAGTCCAAACAATTCTTTTTGCTGCTAGCAAGTAGTTTAAAGAGGAAAACTTCCAAGCCATGAGAAACTAAAAGCCATATACTTAACATTTATATGAAACATAAGAAAATAAAAATGGAAGTGAGGCCAAACACTCAGGACCGTGTGGTTCCCTCCCTGTTCTCTGACTTCTGGGACACAGCTGCTGGGACCACGGACAGTGAAGGGTTGCACTGAAGTACCTGTTTCTTAAGCAGGCCATCACTGAGCTGCTGCCTACCTGCAGTGAGATTCCATCAGGCAGGAGGTTGATAGGAAAGGGTGTGTGCACTTTTCTGAAGTGAACAGCAGAACTGGGGTATGGTTGCTGCAACCTGCTTTAAGATGACTTAGTGTCATGATGCCTCTTCCAGCCTAATTACTGCGTGAAATGGCAAGAACATTGCTTATTGGCTCTTCCCAGTAAATGCTGAATTACAGTCTTTCATTTTATTCTCTCTGACAGGACTCAGCCACACACAGTTCAGGATCTCCTGGGCACAAAGGAGCATATATCACAGTTGGACAGAAAGATGGCTATTGTCTGTTCCTTGTTAACCTGTTAGTTCTATTAAAACTTGGTGCGGTCACACAGTTTGAGGTCTGGAAAATGAGTGCTGAATTTTCAAGTGGAAAAAAATAGTGGCCTGTGGTGGATGCCTAAGGAAGATGCTAAGATAGAGTATAAAATTCAAAGGATTCTGGAAAGCTTTTCTTAAGAATTTGCCATAAACAAACTGGGATTTATTCCACTTTTCATGGATTTTGCTAATCTGCACCCAATGAAGATCTGCATCCCGTGAAGACTGAAAGAGTTTTGCATTTTTACTCTTTCATTTCGAGAGAAAGAAGGATTACAGCAGTCATCATTTCTGTTCCTTTCTGAATACAACAGCTCACATATGGAAAATAGTTGTTGCAGTTCTTCTAATTTCATCCATCAATCAAATGCTGTAGAAACCCGATTAGTCTAACAGCATGTAAGGTGTAACTTCGCAGGTATTACGGAAATAAATTTAAAGCAAAATTTAAATTTAATTCCCTTGCAGAAGGGAATATGAAGCAGAGTACTCCCATACAGAAGGCAATGAGCTGAAATGTAGAAGTCTGTCCCGCAGTCACATAATGGCAGGTAATTATCATCACTGTTAATGGACACAATATGGCCCAGTAGGTGGTGTCTAATATTCAGAAAAACTGCAGCTATGTTAGGATAAGGTATTTTCATTTTTGCTGGGCTGGCACTGAATAAATAATAGTGACAACTGAGGTAATCTAATTTTTGGTTCCTCCAAGATTGCATCTGGTCCACAGAATGATCTTTGAGAATATAGAAAAACAGTTACTTACTGATAATTTGATTTCTTCTGCATCATAGGCATGGCTTAATAAAGTGTCCGTTCTACCTTTGTCAGGACACAGTCCACCAAAACACAAAGGATATTCTGTTGGTGGTGATGGAGATTTATCATCTAGTTCCATTTCACGACTTCTGTCAAGTTTGTGATAAGATAAAGCGCGATCACTTTTGGAACCAATGGTATCACCTTGGCCATGTGAAGTAGGACTACAGTTTCTGTGGTATCCACTGGCTGTGAATAAAGCAGTCTGTTGAAGTTTCACATGCCTTTCATCTTCATTTTGGAAAGTTCTAAAATAGCAATAAAAATTCAAAATCAAAATATGAAGAGCAGTTTAAACTGAAAGCTATCACAGCGAAACCATGTTTTTTTGTTTGTTTGTGAAATTCTGATTACCCAGCTGTTCAAACTGTTTCACACATCAAATTATGGGCCTACCTGCAGAAGTTTAGCAGCTTTCCAGTGAAGTTAATGTGAATGTCTGAGGGTGCATACTTTGCTTTAGCTCCCACTTAAGTCACCCTGATTTAAACCTTTTAATTGCAACTTAAGCTAAGTAACCTTGCCATATAAATTTGCAGGATAAGATCTAAACCACAAACCTGCTTCAGTATGATGGGAAATAGATGGAAATTAGCCACACAAATACTAAAAATAAAATATTAAAGTGTAAGTGAGATGGGAAACAAAACTTTGCTATCTGGATAATACGTCAGTTGTGATCTAATATAAATGTTAACAACTATGTTTGAGTAGTTAGAATAAATTTTTAAATCAAATAAAAAAGCTAGTATAGGAAACTAGCTGCAACATTAATTTACATCCACATGTACACCTTTTTTTTAGGTGCACAAGAACACGATTTTGTAACAAGGGAAACTTTCGATCTTACAAAAGAATTTTAAGCCCTTTATTATTCTGTAACTCTTTTATCCCGCTTACAGGGGATGCAAAATGGATGTAAAAGCATGTATTTGTATTCATTTGTAGTTCTGTCAAGCAAACACTTTTATGGTTAATTGCAACTCACAGAAAAGCAAGCTCTTTGCTTTCCGTTTGAAATATCTTCTCCTGACAGAGAACTGAATAATTCTGAAACCACACTGATTAAAGAGCAGAAAATTTTGAGACTATCTTGCCCAGATGTCTGTTGAATTAGACTAATTTTCAACTGCATCTTTACTTGTACGATATACCAGAACATGAAAAAAAAAAATCAATTACTTCAGATTTTATTACATTATTTCTGCCACAGTATTCCTGGCAACAGTGGAAAATGCCACTGTACTGAACTCTGTCCTCATGAAAATAAGAGAAATTTCACTCTTGGGAGGTAACCGCTACACTTAAACATGACAGCTGTTTGAAATGATCCTATCATTGAAAAGATTCTAAAACACTTCACAAACTTGAAATGCATCTACAAAACTTTTTAAAGATCAAGTTCTCTACGACTAAAATACAATTGTTATGAATATCTAAGGATATGCACTGCTGCTGGATCCTGCTTTTATTTCTAATAGAAAAGGAAGAATTCGCCAAGCACAGTGAAAGGGCAGTGCTGTCTGTAGAAAGTTCACACTGTCATTTTCTAACATCAGTTTAAACATTCAGTTCTGGGTGAGGGTGGCTGTACAGTCTTAATGAACCCTGCTTATCCATAAGCACACTGGGCCTTAAAGGTGAGACTGAGTGCTCCACAGATGGACAGTAAAGAGAGCTGAGGAAGAAAGTACTTTTCTTTGATTATAAAGTAGCAGTGACTAAGATAATCCGGATGCTATAGGATAGCACATTTTAAGTATGCTACTATACATTTTTAAAATATATTTGAAGATAAAACTCCCTAAGAATATTTACCAAATCCTCCAGTTTTCCAGATCACCTAAAATCACTCTGGTGGCAGAATGCTCTCCTTTCTTTCATACTTTTCATTAAAATAAATACACTTCTGCTTTTCAGGCATGGGAGAAGAATTTATATATTTTTATGCCTATTTTAAAATCCATTCTGTTTATTATCCTTATGAAGGGCACAGTGAAAAAACACCGCCACAGCTGAAGATAGACGCTATGAGTAATAAATCCACAGGGTTTGTTTTATTTTTGTTTTCCATTTTGCATTCTGACCTTTTTGGAACTAATTTCCTCTGGAAACCCACAGTAAAGTCTACGTGATCTGTGTTCTTTTTTTTCCTTTCCTTCAGAACTGGTTTTCTTCGTGTTCAATTACAGTTATTACAGTTATGTTACAGCTTACTTCAGTAAGAGCAGAACTGTCAGACTTGGGTGCCTACAGTTATGCTATCTTTCACAGTGAAAAGACATCTCCTCCCCACCCACCCCCCAAACCCACCAATTATTTAAAGGAACTCCACTTTCTGCTGTAATCCGTATGACTGCTGGGGCTGCTTGCTATCTTGGAGAAACATGCCACCTACATCTAGGTGCTTTGATATGGATCCCATGCCTTCACTTGAGACAAATTTCACAGTTGAGGCTTAAATTTCTGTCAGTTCAGTGCAAAATAACATCTGAAATCAGAGTTCTAGTTTGAATACAAATGTAAAGGTAGGCAAATCTCTGCATGTTTGTGAGAAAAACCAGGCCGTTTGTTAAAGCTGGCAATGCAAAATCACTCCAACTGCAGCTGAATAAGTGCTTTTAGTGAGTTTATAGAGTATTTAACACATACGCGTACTTGACAAAAACAATATTACTGTTGGCATGGAGACACATGGGACGAGAAGTGAAAGAAGAATGTCCTCACAAAGAGAGTTTTAGACAGAATAGGTTTTTCCAGACACACACATGTATAAAATCAGCCTGGTCCCTATGAAATCAATGACATCAGTGATGCTTAAAAAATTCCTTACACAGTTTGTGCTGGCTGACATACCTCTCCCTGAGAAAGAGGACAATGGATCTTTAACGACCTAATGTCTACAGAGTCAGTCATATTGCTTTGACTTTGCAAATAAAACTTAATTAACTTGATTTTTTAAAACGGATGGAAAATATTTTTCTGAAAATATTCTTTTTTCTGCTTCTGGTTAATCCATTGCAATAACTGGTATGGTGGTGAGTATGATGAAAGATGTGAGGGTAGTGAAAACTTCCTTACAACAGATAGTGAAGATCCTTTAAGATCCTTTAAGATCCAGCTGTGTCAGTAGTTTTCAATCCAGATAGAGATTAGTCCCTACACTTTTGCCACATGATGAAAGTGCACTTTGGCTTGAGCAATCACCTAATTTGTGTATGTGTTTATAGTAACTTCTTATGGGAACTCACATGCATGCTTTAATTTCTGAAGAAGCAGGCTAAGCGCATTGGCTTCATCAGTGAAAATCATCTTCAATCATGCAAACATTTAAATTAACTATGTGGAGAAGGCATAAAGAAAAGATTAAAACTTTTGGAATAGGGAAAGCTTATTTCTGTGTCAATTAAAGCCAACAATCATCTACAAGAATAATAATAAATTAAGGTGGTTATAGGTAGGATGTGGCTCCGGTCTTTTTCAACAAAAAGACGACACTTCTACAGGTGTTACTTCTTGATATTTAGAATTTCAGTGTACACTCAAGGAAATAAATGCCTCTTGCTAAACAGTCACTGTAACTTCTTGAAATTTCCTGTATTTTCTCTAGAGCTCTCCTATCCAGCTACCGACTGAGATTCTCGTACTAATTGTGAGAGAAAAACATTTTTGCCCATTGTGCAAATATTCTGAGGTTTCAGAATGCATACAGGGCAAACAAAAGGTACAGCTTCTGAAAGCCACCAATTAAAACACAGCCTCCCCACCCTGCACAAAAACTCTGTTTTCTACCTTTTTTACTATGTAAAAAAAAAAAGTATTTTGCCCTTCCCAGTGCCATAATTACCATGGAAACAGAACTGCAAATTAAAACAGAATTAACATGGTTTATGCTCACAATGCAATACAACATACCCCAGAGTTAAACTGAAACAACAATTGCTTGCTTTATGTGAACACAATAGATGGCTGAACATTCATTTTTTGTTTACTGAGAAAACCTTGAGGTAGTTCCCCACCTGGGGAACAGAGAACTAACACTACAGAGAGGGCCAAATCTTAAAAAGATGGACTGATTGATGCTTATATGCACTGCATGTGGAATTTGTACATTTTATAGAATCTTTATATACGTTTACTTAACCAAATAGCCTTAAGAACTTGTGCAGAAACCAAAAAGCAGGCTCAATCTGCCTGTTTCATCAGACTGATTGAGTCGTAATTTAAACTGTGTTCAGCAGGGGTGGCTGAGATCTCTGTTGTTGGAAGGTTTCTCCTTCCCCGTTCAGGTTTAACATCAGTCTTCAATGGCTGTGAAATCAAGACCCTGCAAATTACCTGCACAGCTCCATTGTTTGTTACACTTACATTTATGAATTTCATGATTTCACGAAATTGTACGTCTCATAGTTCCTCTTGTACATTAAGTGTAGTTAGAATGGAAATAGGAAAAACTTACTTTTACTCACTCCAGATGAGTGGAGGCACAGACAAGAACTGTGCTGTCCAATTTTGGTGAAATTGAGACCTACAGGTGCATAATAATCTGTATTTTGGTTTGTGAATCTTTCATTTAGCAAAGCCTTCAACATTATTTGAAGTTTAGCAGGAAAACACCTATATCTGCCATATATATCTCTGTGCATGTGCATATGTATGTACGTGCACATGCACATAGATACTTATATATATATATTTATTTATAATGAATACTATCTCCTGTTAGTGAAACATCATATTTAAAAGGAAATTTAGATGAACGTGTATCAACAGATAATGCAATGCTTTTCTGTTACACAGAAGAAAGCCACACCACGTTTTGTCAGTGACTGAACATACAACTATGAAAACTTAGTCCATACAACTCCAGCTCTGCATTATTTAAACTTTACTTCACAGAACAGTTTTACATTAGCGCTACTGTGTAAGTTCTGTATTACAAATGATCAAGATATTTAGCTTTCTATTAACTTTTAATCTCCTGCATTATAAAATACCGCTATGAAATAGCAGAGGTTAATTTTTCTTTTAATTATTGCCATGTCAGCACTATAGCATGTTCAAAGGTCCTTCAGTGAGAACTAAGAAGGAAAGAGATCGCTACAATATATTTTCTACAAGCCTGAATATTCTTAAAACCCATTATTTTTTCCCTAATAAGGGGCTTACTGTAATGACAATTTATTCAGGGCAACTGAAATAATATTTCTTCTCAAAATCAGGTCACCCAAGAGCACCAAAACTTCGCAAGGCATTAAACTACACACAGTGAAACTTCCAACAAACGAGACTGGTGGGACACAAAGCTTTTCAGCAGGAGCTGTAGTTCAAACTGCTTATTAAGATAACCTCCTGTGGAGCAGTTTACTTCTCATGTTGATTTGTATATCCTTTCCTTTCCTTGTCTCGTTTTTTTTTTAGCAATAAAACTTCATTTTGTCTTGTTTTGCAATACCTGGAGCTATGAATAACTGAAGCAGCACACTAAAAGGTTCTTAAATAGTCTCATGTGAAAAACAGCAAAATAACAATGAAACATTTCTGGGACTTCAGTTATCGACAAGTTCAGTTAGTCACGCACACAAAAAAAGGAGGAAATCCTCACAAATATATTAAGTAGGTCTGATATTTAGGTTTTTGGGAGCTCTGAGTGAACAGGAAAGGAAAAAAAAGCATAAGAGTTTTGCTTTCAAAAAGCCTACAGAAAACTTCACGTATGAGTACAAACTAAATGTTACCTCTTTTCCTTTTCTTGCACCTTTGAATGGGTTTGGTAGCTGTGCTCTGTTTCTCCATGTTTATCCATGGCACCCAGCATCGATGTTTCTGTGCGATTCTGCAGTTTAACAAGACCGTTTTGTAATCTTGCATTCTCATGTTCCAGTTTGTGAATAGAAGCTGTGAAATCTCCATGTTTTTTGTTAGATAAATCGATACTCTGTGAAAAGAGATAAAGCCCTCACTCAATGAGCATTTTTTCCACAATAAATGAGTGTTTGTATTTTAAAGAAGCAAACCACAAAACAGTGTTCTACGCTAAAGAAAGACCTAGCTACCACATATCATCATGCAAAGCTTATAGCAAGCCAGAAGAACTGCCTCCAGAAAAAAAATACTGCAGATAAATGTGAAAGAAGGGATATCAGCCACTACAACACAATAAAACAAAATTTCTCAAGGAACAGGGCATTCAGAATCTTACTGTTGTAAATTCATCATCAGTGGCATCGCGGAATGTATGACGTAAAAAAAACCACAACTATAGCTATAGACTCGATTAGTCCCTTCAGTAATGACTCTACCAAAAATAACAAGAACAATTATGCAAGTTAATTACTAGCTAAAGTGAATGTCTACAGGCACAGTTTAATATCTGTGTCAGTATACATCACCTTCAGTTTCAGAAGCAGTATAGCCACATTAGCACAGTGCTTTCCACCTGTGTTACTAAATCCTGCCTCTTAGTCAGATCAACCCACATGAAATAAAAGTCAAAATAATGAAAGGGCAAACAATGCATGTACTACAACTAGGGGCTGAGGAGGCCCATCCACTAGGAAATCAAAAGTGGAACTGGAATTACACTTCCAGAGTACAGTGTAACACTATACAGTTGCCAACAGAAAATGATCTGCAAGAACTTGTCAAATTATAGACAAAAGACTGAGAACACACATGTTGTACCAAAAAGTGCTCACATTTACTTCTAGTCTTACCCTATTATTTTGGAACTTAGTAGTTTATAACCACTAAGGATTTGGTTTGTGTACATTGCTAGCACAAGTAGGGTTCCTACACCTGTCTGTTTTTTTGCACTGTTCGATTTAATGTTATCTCTTCCTACAAACCATGCCTTAGCTCTATGGCAAAATTATGAGCCAAGCTGGCATGGAAGTGCCATAAAGTACAAGAAAATTCAACATTTTTTCTAATGATAGATGGAGGGTAGAGGCTCAGCTTTGTCTCCTTTGTGGAGAAGTGAGGCAGAACACACAAAGGAGGCTGCTAAGTCACCTTAACATAATAGCTCTAGAATCAGCAGTACAGTTATAATGGCAAGAGCCCCACGGCTGAGTTGGCACAGCTACATTGCTTTTGAAATCTAAACAAGTACCTCTTCCTGGTGATGCATGACACTATTCTGATTCAGACCAGTGTTACTTTGAGGATTTTGCATTATTCTCTATTACAAAAGCACATCCAGAAACACCACTCCAGTCCATGCAATCTTAACATCCAAACACCACATAGTACTCAGTGCTTAGATCCTCACAATAAAATAGTAAAGTAGGAAGGAATTATCAAGTCCATAAACGCACTGGTATGTGCAGTGACCTTTGCATGTCTAACAACTGGAAAAAGGTGACATTCTTGGGTGACATTTGCCAATTTACAGTGAGACAATTACCAGGCTATGAATCCCCCAAAGACATACCTACAGCATTATTTACAAATAGTATTTCAGTGTTTTATAGTGACAGACACAGTAACTGCAGATGGTCTGTAAGGAGGGGAGGTTTTGAAATGGTTTGTGGAAGGCAGTGGATCTAATTTTTATCACATCTGTATAAGTTACAATTCCACTTTATGTTACATTGTATGCTTTTATAAATTAAGCCTTAAATATCCCCTTTCTGAAGGGAAATAGATACTGAACTCTGAAAATGAGCTGGGTGGGGTCAAAACATTGCTTCACCTTTTTTTACACTGCTGTTTAAATGTCATATCAATGAAGCAGTAAACTAGTCCATAGGTACACAGTTATGTATCTGTGAGAATGACAACTGTTTAAAAATGGAGACTTTCTGAAATAAGTCAGTCACAACAAATAGTCCTCAATAAATTTTTCAGTGCCAAAGTAACTGAAAAGTCTTTCTTAATTCTAGCTTATTACATTTAATGTCAAAATTATTGCTAGCTATACTCATCTTCAGGCTTCACGTGAATACAATTTGTCTTTGACTTGTTTATTTTCATTTATTTATTTCACACAAGCCAGAAACTTTTAAATCTGCCATTTCAATCAACATTTGCAGGTACTACAAGGAACTGCTCTTCATATTGCATAGATTAAACTAAAATAGAATAAATTACCATGCAACTTTTATGCTTCTGATTTTCCACGATCTCTTTTAGGTGTGTGTTTTCAGATTTGATAACTTTGTATCTGAAATTCAGCAACTAGGAAAAAAATAAATTATTAGTTATATACAAGGTCATTGCTATTAACTTGGAAAAATACAGAGTATATCATAAAATCATAGAATGGCTTAGGTTGGAGGGGACCTTACAGATCATCCAGTTCCAGCCCCTTGGCATGGGCAGAGTTGCCACCCATCAGATTAGGCTGCCCAGGATCTCAACCAACCTGGCCTTGAATGCCTCCAGAGGTTGGGCACCCACAACCTCTCCGGGCAGCCTCTGCCAGTGCCTCACTGCCCTCTGAATAAAAAAAATTCTTCCTAACATCTAACCTAAATCTGCTCTCTTTTAGTTTAAAGCCATTCCCCCTTGTCCTACCACTAAATGACTGTTGTAAAAAGTTGGACCTCTCCTGCTTATATGCTCTCCTCAAGGACTGGACAGCCACAGTGAGGTCTCTCTGGAGCCTTCTCTTCTCCAAGCTAAAGAAGCCCAACTCCCCCAACCTTTCATCATAGAAGTGCTCCAGCCTTTTGATTGTCTTTGAGGCCCTCCTCTGGACCCACCCCAACAGCTCTGCATCTTTCCTGACTTGGGAGCCCTGGGCCTGGGCACAGTACTGGGCACACGGATGAGGCCTCATGAAGGCAGAGCAGAGGGGGACAACCACTTCCCTATCACTGCTGCCACTCCTGTGCTAATGCAGTCCAGGGTACTGTCGGCCTTCTGGGCTGCAAGCGCACCTACTGGCTCATGTCCCACTTCTCATACATCAGGATGCCCAAGTCCTTCTCTTCAGGGCTGCTCTCAATGAGTTCTTCTCCCAGTCTGTACTCATAACTGGGATTGCCTTGACGTAAGTGCAACACCACCCACTTGGCCTTGTTAAACCTCATTAGAATAAAGGTATGCATCAGTTCAATCAGTTTTACAAAATATACATAAGTAATTATGAACTATAAGAAACTTTTTAAAAATACAGCAATATTAAACGTGATAGAACTAGAGGGCATTGCGTCAAGTTGCACCAGAGGAGGTTCAGGTTGGACATCAGGAAAATTTTCTTCTCAATAAGATTAGTCAGGAGCTGGAACAAGCTGCTCAGGGAGGTGGTGGAGTAACCATCCCTGGAGGTGTCCCATGAATGTTTAGATGTTGTACTGAGGGATGCAGTTTATTGGGAAATATTGGAGTTATGTGGATGGTTGGACTGGATGATCTTGGAAGTCCTTTCTAATCTTGGCGATTCTATGATCCTAAATCATGAAGAAACACTAAATGCTCTATAAGAGACAAAGAAATGAAGTGCCACGAGTTTTGTTTTTGAAAGAAGTAATCACTTAGGAAAACAAGAGATTATACATGCAGCACATGTGGCCTGGTAAAGAGTGCTGCACAGCATCAGCAGCTTCACATTTTCCCAAATATTAACTTTCCCATTGTCAAAAGTAACAATTACATTAATAACTATTTTTTATATATGCAACAAAGCCTCTCAGAAAACCCAGATACCCATATACCCTTCATAGGCATCATGGTTATTTTGGTTTACCTAGCTAGGTAGTGGGGATAGTATATGTTCTTTTAAAACTGAAATTTACTATTTAAAACATGAGTACCTTACAGTTCCCAGCTTTCAAATTTATAGACTTTTGTGAGTATATTTGTAACATTCTAATAATTCTAATGATTAAGTACTTACAATAACAACAAATGTGAAAACTTCCATATCTTTTGCATATTAAAATGGTGAGTATGATTGATGGTCAAAATGATTTGCAATTTAGATGTACAGTTGACATTTAGTGGTGTTTTATTGTTATGGCATCAATTTGGCTGCTTTTGTAACATGTAGCAATTATCACCGCTGACGAAAACTACATAAAGAAATGCTATGCCTTTTTTTTAACAGATAATGTATGTCATTATCTATAGTGTGGAGTAAAATGACCTAGGATGTTTTTGCTTGCTTGCATACCTGTTGTTTTGCTAACAATTTGTCTTTTATCTGTAACTCTGTTTTTAGCCGTCTTTCCAGAAGACTGGCTTTCTCCATGATAGTTGCTATAGTGATCTCTTTCTGATGAAGCTCTTCTGTCAGGTCAGAGATTTCTGTCCTTATTCTTTCCTGCTCAGAGCAGTGGGACGGCTCCTCTCGATAAAGGTGGTTTCTTATCTGTTGCAAATATGTTAAAAAAAAAATAATTGAAAAATGTTGTGCAGTAACTACAACTGCATCACTAACCACCCACTCACTAGTGACTTTTTTGCTGCCTGCTTCCAAGACCCCAACTCTTCTAACCTAGTCAGACATTTTGAGACTTTACAACAAAGTGTCTTTCTTCGTGAGACAGTGCCCATAGCTGTATTAATTTTTACATCTTTTCCAGTCCTTCTCGTGTTTTCATTCAACTTTTTAGTATTAGAAATGAATAAAATACAAACTGTTTAAATTCAATGTTTAAAAGAATGCAGTGATGTCGATTGTATGAATTGGAATTTATGCCAAAAAAAGATTCAAGGAAATATTCTTTCAGTAAACCGAAGTATGATTTAGTCATATTGCTCCACAGTCAACTTAGGCTGCATTAAACATATCTTTAACCTAAAATAACTTTTGAGGAATATAAATAAATCTAGAGACTCTTTAGCGAGAAACTATGATAGAAACATTATGTACGATAAATGAATTTTTAAGAATTTTTATGCCATTATGTATAAAATGCAAGGTCAGGTTTTCTGCGCTTCTTTCCTATGCAGAGCTCTCCAAAGAATCAACACAAAGATTGTTTTCATAATCTTTCTACCAATAAGCATTATATTCTCTAAGAAATACAACTACAAGACCAGAATAAATAGCTTTGAATGCATTTTAATAACTTTTCAAACTGCACACAATCAGTAGCAGATGGCATTTCATATTTACTTATGCAAGTGACAGAGAAACACTAGAATTATAAACAAATAGATGTAGATGCAAGAAATCCAAGAGCTAGAACATGACTACCATGCCAAAATTGCTGCAGCATCCAAGTCAGCTGCATCCAGTTCCAGATGTTCCTGCTTACATTGCTGCTCAGCAAAAAACAGACCAAGCCCATAAAGGGAGTTTGGGGCATCCTCTTCCTCAAAGTGTTTTCACTTGCCAGGCCATATGTGATTCCACAGTGCCATGCCACCATTGCTTGCACATAGCACTGAAATGTGGGATGCAACATGAAGCAAACTCAAAAGAAAAGAGCACTGCCCTGGGCTGTGCAGCAGATGACTGATTCAGCTCAGCCTTGTGTAGCTACCAGCCACAGGGACTTTTAACAGTTGATTTGTTAGCATATTTTACATTTGAGACCATCTACAAACAGCTACTTTCCCCCTACAACTTATTAATTACCCATATAACCTTTGAGGGCTTATTACTTGTAAGGTATTATCTGAATCACAGTGATGTTTAGAACTGATCTCTTCTATTACTTTAATGAAGTAGCTACCTTTGCTGTGAGCACGCAGCTTCAAAATACCAATTACATAACTATACAATTTCCATATATGAAAATTTTTTCCATATATGAAAAGTCCATATTCTCCAAAAACTATAGTTTATCCTCCATCATCTCCCCTCTGCACATGACCAAGCCAATACTTCACGTTCCCTTTCCAAAATCCAAGACTGCAGCATAAGATCTAGAAACACTTAACAGTATGAAGTACCTTGCTCAGCACTTCTCGTTGGCTTTCTTGACTCCGTGCCTGTAGTAAGAAATCAGCATTTTTATTTTCTGATTGTTCATTAAGTTGTACAATGGATGATTGATGCCTTTAAATAAAAAACAAACAAAATATGAAATAAGCAGAATGTGCAAAAGTATTTACCCTACAGTATCTTCTCCTCCAAGTAAAACTGGGAACCTGCTTGCTGATGAAAAAATAAACACCAACCAAGGAAAAAAACCAACCCAACACTAAAAGATTCAGCCTAAAACAAACTGGATCTTGGGAAATTTCTAGAGATTAAGGACAATGAAAGACTGTGCAGAAAGGATCCTGAAATCTCTTGTTGATTAGTATTTCATATATTCTCAAGATAGTTATGGTAGATTAAATAAACCACAAAAACGTCAACCTTTTATTCAACACAAACCTTTTACTCAAAGAAGGCTAGGAAGAATTGTAATTGCACTACTCCCAATGTGTTTTAATGCCAAGGAATATAAGGGCACTTTAAGCAAAGAAATAAAATAGATGAAATACATCGATTTGCAAAGATCTCAGCAACAGAAAAGCCTTTTAACACAGGTGACACCCACTGCATGCAATCTCATCCTATATGAAAAAGTTTATTCAAAAATCGTTTAGTCTGACCTCTGAATTGCAAGTATCTTTTTTAAACAGACTTAATTTGGAATCATCACCAAATCACAGAATCCTTTGAGTTGGAAGGGGCCTCTGAAGGCCATCCAGTCCAACTGCCCTGCAATGAACAGGGACACCACAGCTAGATCAGGCTGCCCAGAGCCTTATCCAGCCTCACCTTGAAAGTCTCCAGGGACGAGGCATAAACCACAACAGTAGGTAACCTGTTCCAGTGCCTCACCACCCTCACTGTACAAGATTTTTTCCTTATACCTAACCTAAATCTACCCTCCCTGAATTTGAAGCCATTTCCCTTTGTTCTATTGCCACAGACCCTGCTAAAGAGTCTGTCCCCAAATTTTCTTACATTTAAACTAAATGTACGAAAAGTTATTAACTCAGTAGTCATGAATTCAAATACTGTCCTTAGCATACATACATTTCCTGCTTATCCTTATGCTCTCTGATTTTCAGTAATTCTGCACGCAACTGTTGGCATTCCAGTTGTATCTTTCCCCAGAGAGCATCCCGTGATTGCAGTTCATTTCTCATCTCTGAAAAGCTTGCCTCTATGTTCTAAAAAAAACACAAATGTGCAAAAAGGTAAATAAAATGAGAAAGTAATAGCTCAAAATGCTTTATTTTAGTACATCATTTGGTCACAAGGGATACAGAGAAAGCTGAGGTACTCAGCTACTTCTTTGACCCAGTCTTCACTGGCAAGGGCTCTAGCTGCACCACCCAAGTAGCAGAAAGCAAAGGTAAGAACTGGGAGAAGGAAGATCTCCCCACTGTAAGTGAAGATCGGGTCGCATCTTAAGAACTGGAAGGTGCACAAGTCTCAATGAGATCTATCCAGGGATTCTGAAGGAACCGGCAGATGAAGATGCCAAGCTTGCTATCTATCATACTTGAAAGGTCATGGTAGTCTGGTAAGTTCCCACTGACTGGAAAAGGGGAAACATAACCCCCCTTTCTCAAGAAGGGAAAAAAAGAAGATCCAAGGAACTATAGGCCAGTCAGTCTCACTTCTGTGCCTGGCAAGATCATGGAGCAGATACTCCTGAAAGCTCTACTAAGGCAATGGAAAATAAAGATGAGGCGATTGGTGGTAACCAACAGGGCTTCACCAAGGGCAAGTCATGCCTGACAAGCTTGGTGGCCTTCTATGATGGAGTTACAGTGTCAGCAGATAAAGGAAGAGCAACTGACATCATCTACTTGGACTTGTGCAAAGTGTTTGACACTGTCCCACATTACATCCTGGTCACCAAGTAGAAGAAAAATGAATTTGGTGGATGGATCACTCTCTGGATAAGGAATTGGCTGGATGGTCACACTCAGGGAGTGGTTGTCAACAGCTCAATGTCTGAGTGGAGACCAGTGACAGGTGGCATTCATCAGAGACTGATGCTGGGACTGGTGTTATTTAACATCTTTGTAGGTGACATGGACAGTGAGATTGAGTGCACTCTCAGCAAGTTTGCAGATAACACCAAGCTGAGTGGGGCAGTTGACATGCTAAAGGGAAGAGATGCTATCCAGAGGGATCTGGGCAGGCTTGAGAGGTGAGCCCACACCAACATCATGAAACTCAACAAGGTCACGTGCAAGGCCCTGAACTTGAGTCAGGGCAATCTCAAGCACAAATACAGGTTGGGCAGAGAATGGCTTGAGAGCAGCTCTGAGGAGAAGGATTTGGGCGTGTCAGTTGATGAAAGACTCAACACGAGCTGGCAATGTGCGCATGCAGCCCAGAAGGTCAACTGTATCCTGGCTTGGATCAAGAGAAGTGAGACCAGCAGGCCAAGGGAGGTGATTCTGCCCCTCTTCTCTGCTCTTGTGAGACCCCACCTGGAGTACTGTGTCCAGTTCCGGGGCCTCCAACAAAGAACAACATAGCTGCTGGAGTGGGTCCAAAGGAGGGCCATAAAGATGATCAGAGGGCTGGAGAACCTCTCCTGTAGAGACAGGCTGAGAGAGCTGGGGCTCTTAAGGCTGGAGAAGAGAAGGGTATGGAGGAACCCTATAGCATCCTTCCAGTACCTGAAGGGGGCCTACAGAAAAGCTGGGGAGGACTTTTTATAAGGGCATGTAGCAATAGGATGAGGGGAAATGGCTTTAAACTGGAAGATGATATATGTAGACTAGATATTAGGAAGAAAACCTTTGCTGTGAGGGTGGTGAGGCACTGGAACAGGCTGCCCAGCAAGGTTGTGGATGTCCCTTCCCAGGAGGTGTTAAAGGCCAGGCTGGATGGGGCTTTGAGCCAGCAAGTCCAGTGGGGTGTCTTTGCCTGTAGCAGTGGGGATGGAACAAAGGCCAAATAATCCCATGATTCTATAATTTTATGATCATTACTGACTCCTGTATAATGTGTTTGAAAAGTTGCTTTTATTCTGAGTTGCATCTCTGAAGAAGGCATTGCTTCCATGTCATCTCCTTTCTCTGGAGATGTCTAAAGATCAGATGCTGAACATTCTTCAGCTTTTGCAGTCTTTCAGTGCGTATCTCTGAAACTATCATAGGAAATATCATTGCAAAGTTCTTTGTCACACTAAATGTATCTAAAATATGTAGGTTGCTTGATTCAAGAGCTTCTTCACACGTGAACAATGCTTCATGTGTAACAAGTTGTACTGTAAATAGCTTGCATTAATAACAAAAGGAGCAACAGTAATCAGATACTTAACAATAGCTTTCTAATACCTAGAAACAATTCCTCTCATTCAAGATCAAGATAAAAGGATTTTCTGTGGATGCTGATCCTTTGCCTTTAAAATTGTTACACCTAAACTGAGGATTTTTCATAATTTCTTCTCTTTAATATAATATAGGTTCCATATTTAAAAGCAAAAAATGAGACGTCTAAACTTTCAAAAGACTACTTTAAAAATGGAATAAAAAAATGACACTGCAAGCAAGAAACTTCAAAGGTTTATTTCCCTTAGAGCCTCATGTTAGAATGACCTTCCTTCCAAGAAGCCTGGGGTTTTCCTCTGGCTGAAAGAGCTGCCAAAGACAGATACGAAACACTTTTGTTTTTTTTATGGGGACTGTATAGACAGATTCATTCATCAAATCCTGTGTTAAATTAAGCCTGAGAGAGCTTTTTAAACTTGGGAATGCAAGGCTGGGCATATTCTAGTGAACTAAAGCTGAATGAATTTTTAAAATTGTCAGCAGGAACTTGCTTATGATCATCTTAATGACTTCAACATTCAAGAGATAGCCACGGCTGGTACATAATACATTAATTTGAGGTGTGTGAGCACGCACCTCTGATTTGATTATGCAGTGGATAAGGGGAATGCTTCACAATTTTGTGGTGGAAGTCAGATCACCTGTGGCACACTGCAGTCACCATGCACGTTTACAGAAGTTGTATTTCCTCCTGTGAAATGTAGTAATACCAGGAGTAACAGCAGCCACAGCAGTAGCAGCGATGATACTTGAAACAGAACTTCAGGTCAAGAGTTTCATGCATCATTTAAAAAAAACAAAATTACTTAGTAATTTTATCATTGCACTTAGTAAAAATACCAAAATGAAAATGAAAGCGTAAAGTTTTGTTCAGAAAATATCCAATTAATTATCACTTTTTTTTCAGAGACTGTTTCAAGTTGAAAAATTCACCAAATGTTCTCTTTTATTTTGGGAAAAAAAATTTGCTTTAAATAGATCGCCATGTTTGATATCAAAAGGAAGACTCAAAACTTTTGTGATCAGGTTTTGTTTTCTAACTCTGCTCATAACTGTTCAACCTTTTTAACACAGTCATATGCTGTATTTCTACATAAATTAGTGTCCACTAGCTGACTGAATGCAGACTTTCCAAGGACCAAATCTCTTGTGTGATGTTCTCAAGCTGCCTCTCATGTGTGGTTGCAACTAAGTTTGTCAAACAGTTCCTGAGATTGAGAAATACTCTTAGGTCTCAGTTTGGATCTTCTTAAATTCATATTTTCTTCACAGCCAACAAATCCACCTTCCATACAGTTAGCTATTCTTTCTAACCAGCAGTATGACAGAAATAGGTGGAAGCATACATAAAGTAGTCACAGGCACAGAAGATGTGTGAGGCATAATACCAGGCTAGCTGCCATGAAAATCAGTCTTGTACCCACCAAGACTCCCATCTCCTCCTCCTTCCTTCACCCAACCCACGTACAACTATCCTCGTGCTCCATCCAGCACTCATATGCTCACCTGCCTACTCCTTCTGGCTGATGACAGACCCTGCACTTCCTGCTTTCTCATATGGATATCCCCCAAAAATACTTCTAGCTTGAAGATTTTCTTAAACAAGGCTCTTAAACAGCATGCTGCCATCTACTCACCCTGTGTCCTACAACACTTACTCTCCCTGCTCCAAATATATTCTAGTTCAACTACTGTTTGTGGCAACCTTTTCACATCCCCAAAAGTAGGTCTCTTTGCTTGCATACTGATAACTTGCATGAAGCCTAGTGACTTGGGGAACTAATGTGCAAACCAAATGTATAAACATCACATACACAGGATTTGGTTGTCCTGACAATACCTGAAATAAATCTCCACCATATATATTAATTACTGTGAAGTATATTGTAACTAAGTTAAACGAAGTTAAGAAAAACAGATGATCTTTCTCCAGATTAAGTCACTATAGGCCACTCAATATATTCCTGAATATTGAAGTGCTTAAATTAATAAGCAAAATCACCTTAGTGGAAAAAAATAGAAATGAAAATCTTATTCTTGATCTGTTTCAATCTTTGCTAATAAAAAGGCTGAAGATATGAGGTAGAAAACTCCCCACAGAGGAAGCAAACTCCTCTGCACTGCACTGGTGGAGCAAGTCCAAGACCAACTCATTAGACTGAATGTGTACAAGTTCGTAGGGCCAGACAACATGCATCCCAGGGTCCTGAGAGACCTGGCTGTTGTGGTTGCTGTGATGCTCTCCATTATATTTGAAAAGCCACGCCTGTCAGATAAAGTCCCTGGGAACTGGAAGAAGAGAAATACCACTCCCATTTACAAGAAAGGGAAGAAGGAGGACCTGGGGAACTATAGGCCGGTGAGCCTCACCTCTGTGCCTGGGAAGATCATGAACAGATTCTCCTGGAAGACATGTTAAGGCACATGAGGGACAAGCAGGTGACCTGAGACAGCCAACATGGATGCACCAAGGGAAGGTCATTCCAGATCAATCTGCAGGCCTTCTGTGATGGAGTGATGGCAAAGATGGACAAAGGGATGGTGACCAATGTCACCTACCTGGACTTCTGCAAGGCCTTTGACATGGTCTCCCACCACAACCTTCTCTCTAAATTGGAGAGATACAGGTTTGAAGGGTGGATTATTTGGTGGATAGGGAACTGGTTGGAAGGTTGCAGCCAGAGGGTGGTGGTCAATGGCTCTCTGTCCAGGTGGAGGGTAGTAATGAGCAGTGTTCCCAAAGGGCCTATCTTGGGTCTGATACTCTTTAACATATTTATCAGTAATGCGGATGATGGGATTGAGTGCACCCTCAGCAAGTTTGATGGCCACACCAAGCTGAGTGGTGCAGTTGATATAGCAGAAGGAAGGGGTGCCACTGAGAGAGATTTTGATAAACTTGAGAAGTTGGGCCTTTGTGAACCTAGTGAGGTTCAACAAAGCAAAGGTTTTGCACTTGGGTTGAGGTAATCCCAGATACGTACACAAACTGTGAGAAAACCTCCTTGAGAGTAGGCCTGCTGAGAAGGACTTAGGGGTCCTGGTTGATGAAAAACTGAAAAAGCAGTGTGCACCTGTATCCTGGAAAGGGAATGATATCCTGGGTTTCATCAGAAGATGAATGGCCAGCAGGGTAAGGGAGGTAATTGTCCCCCTCTACTCTGCCCTTGTGAGGCCCCAGCTGGAGTACTGTGTCCAAGTCTGGGGACCCCAAAACAGGAAAGATATGGAGCTTTTGGAGAGGGTCCAGAGGAGGGCCACGAAGATATTCCAAGGACTGGAGCACCTCCCGTACAAGGATAGGCTGAACGAACTGGCCTTGTTCAGCCTAGAAAAGAGAAGGCTGTGGGGAGACCTCATTGTGGCCTTGCAGTATTTGAAGGGAGTTTATAAACATCAGGGAAACCAGCTTTTTACAAGAATAGATTGTGACAGGATGAGGTGGAATGGTTTTAAACTAAAGGAGGGGAGATTTAGCTTAGATGTCAGGAGGAAGATTTTTACTGAGAGAGTGGTGAGGTGCTGGAACAGGTTTCTCAGAAAGGTTATGAATGCTCCATCCCTAGAGGTGTTTAAGGCCAGGCTGAATGGGGCCCTGGGCAATCCGATCCAGTAGCTGATCTAGTGGTTGGCAACCCTGCATGTGGCAGGGGGTTGGAACTTGATGATCTCTGGAGTCCCTTCCAACTCAAGACATTCTGTGATTCTATGGTATCTCAGTCTTGTAAGAATCCATAGATCATGAGCAAAGGAAGAGGCCCAAACAGCTGTCTTCATAAAGCAGTTGAAAAATGGTAAGCTTGAGATGATAGGATAAAATCTTATGTGTCAATGTTGCCAGCCTAGACATTCATTGCACTGAAGAATATTCCTAGAACAATAAACGATACCGTACACTTTTATATCTACTTATTTAGTATGTAAAGGGCACTTCGTGCAGCAAGATGTAAACCAGATAAAGACATTCAATACAAATAGTTTTTATACAAGGAGTCAAGTGAATTAAGATAACTCACTCTGTGGTGCTACAGGGAGAGGAAAGTTATAAAAATCTAGATAAATAGACAAGAATAAGATATACTACTGCATATCAAACATTTTTCAAGTCTTACTCAAAAATTTGACTGTTCACAGCTCATTCCATGCTTCTGCAAAGAATATACACACAACAACTGCACAGACCTTGTATGTAGGCATCTTAGAACTACTTTTTAAAGTATAGTCAGATTAAATTAATGCTCCAAAATTTATTCCACAGCATTCATGGAAAACAAAATATTACCTGGCACTGGTTTTGGAACATTTTTAGATCCTCACGGAGTTTCAGATTTTCCTCTTCTAGTCTATTCCTGCTTATTGTAATTTCATTCACTGCTGCCCTTAGCTTTTCAACAATTAACCCATCCTTTTCTCTTTCAGTCTGGCCATATTTAACAATCTCTTCCTGGTTTTGTTTCTTATTGCTTATCTGGAATTGACTACTCCAGGTTTGCTTCTACAAAACAATAAAATATTTTTAATGAAATTCAATAAGTACATCTGAATTTTTAGGGACAAACAGTTGCTAATGAAATGATTAAACTAATTTCCATTTTATTCATCAGAACTTGCTTAGAAAAGATGGCACCTTTCGAAAGGTTTGTATCACTATTCTGAAGGATATTTCCTTTCCTTAGCCTCAAGTTCATCACACTCAGTGAGAATAACATTTCTAAAACTTAAAAGGGTACAGAATTTTTCAAGTATTTTTCTCTGCTGTGTATTTCCCTAGCACTTTGATATTAATTAGCCTCACAAGTGAAAAGGTGATTACGATGACCTACTCAAAGCAGTTACCTATAAAAAATGATTTGAGAGAAATGTTTCTCTTTGATATAATGAACTCAGTAGGAGATGTGTGTATTTGCCTCAGGATTGGTATTAACCTCTGACTAAAAGGTGAGTAGTACACAGTTTGTAGCTCAGTTACTGCAGTAACTGTGGGTTTTTTTTGTATCATTATTGTTAATCTTCTGGAAAAATCATTTGCACATTCAGCATCTCTGAAAACAGTCTTGCACTCCATTCAGTTTCTTCAGTTTCTTGTACTCATTAAATAACTCTAAAAAGAAAACTTCAGAAAATAGGTGCCGGTGGTATTTGTGAATTCACAGGCAGTGTGAAGAACCACAATCACTATGGCAACTGTTTAAAAAATTATCCATACAGATCCTTCCTCTTGGACACAGCAGCACTAATCTTTCAGAAGACTGAAATTCAGAATTTGCTGAAAAAATGATACCAAAATATAACCTCAAACCGTATATCATGTGAAGAGATCAAGCTGAGCAAGAAGATTTCGATAAAAAATAAGTAAGGCCTCATATATTTCCTTGATAAGGACTGCAAAATAGAATTCTTTCTTTGGACTCCTTTTGATTTCATTGACTATGTTCTCTTAATTTGTGCTGGCTGAAATGGACCACAAGCTGCATAGTAAATAAAAAGCCTAAATAAGTTGGCAGGTAAATTTAATGTATGTGGATAACAAATTAAGGTCCCCCAACATCTAAGTTATGGAGTTTGACATGCAAGGATGTCAAAGCATCCTGTGAAACAAAAGTGCTAGTCCCCATTTGGAAATCAAAGACCTTACAGAAGAGAACTTGGGCCAAAGATGCCGAATCTATTAATGCTTTAGAAACAATCCATCAAACTTATAATTAATAAACTAGCCTGACGATACTAGTCTGATGTTACAGATGTCATGAAAGCTGTCTTCAAAGAGAGTTCACTGATGACAGTCACATGAACTTTGACAGAAAAATGTGGATGATCATCTTGACTACTCAACTTTGACTTGTCTAATTATACAATCAACTCAACATGCACCAGCCAGTAGATTTGTCAAGTCAAACCCTGTTTTTTTTCAGCCGTTTGCATGAAAGTTCAATAACAGCAAAAGACTGCTTTCCACGTCTGTAAATGAAATGTAACTGTCATCCTCAGAAACAGTGGATATGGGTAAAGAGTCTCATAGGAACCATTAAGAACATGTTTCACTAGATTAAGATTCAATGAGCTTAGTCCCCCTGGAAAAGAGGATTACCAGTTAGCAGTGTAATTGGCTTGCTTCCCCATGCTTCATTTTGAGCTGTTTTGTAGCCCAAATAATAATTAAGTTATTTCTTTAATTTTTTTAGAGCACAATAGGCCACTGAAAAATCATTAAATGTATACTTTGTTCTAGAAAGGAAATATTTTTTAAAAATAAAAAACATGCTATACAAGTAGGCTATATAATAAAGAACTAAGTGACCTGGCAGGTAAAAAAAGGATCACAAAACCAACAATGGACTGAAAGATAACTGAAAATGAAAACTATGATTGAAAATGTATAAGTAATCCAACAAACACCTCTAAGCAGGCTTTTGGAGTAGCACAGAGGGATTCAGTTTTCTGTATAAATTACTGTTCATATTTGATCCTCAAATAGTGAGGGGATACCTCAGATTTGAGGGAGTTTTATATTTTGACCGAATAGGAGTGAGATGTACTATCTACAGTGGAAGTTAAATTTCAATAACTCGTCATCACAATTCTTGTACAAGGACTGCTCTGCAAGTAATGCCTCCCATTTTATTCCGTTGGCTCACGGTGTCGGAGAGGAATGTTGGTGGTACGGCAGTAGATGTTGAAATTTCCTGCCAATATTCTGTTACATTTTGTTGCCATGTGACAGGTGGGCAGCAGAGGGACAGTCTGACAAAATGGAGTCTGACAGGGAAGTGTGGAGGAAGGAAAAGTGTGAAATTTAATGTCTCAGTGTGGAAAAAATTCCACACTGACATTCATCAATGCTTACTGGATGTTTGTGGAGACCAAACAGTGGATGTGAGTACAATGAAGCGGTGGGTGGTACGTCTCAGCAGTGGTGACAGTGACAGCAGCTCACCTCTGCTGGTGCAGACATTCACAAGTGTGGCATGCAGGCTCATGTTTGTGGCTGGCAAAAATGCATTGCTGATGGTGGTGAATATGTTGAAAAATAGTGTTCTGCAGCTGAGAATTTGCTCTATCAAACAGTGTTGTTGTTCTCTTTGTGTCTGCTGTAACTTCCATGGAAATGAATAAGACATCATTACTTTCAGAGCAACCTACATATGTTAGTAAATAACATAGAAAATAAATCTACATCCACAGTATACCTGAAAAATTAAAAAGGAACACGCATTGTTTTTTGCAGTTATCTTTAGCAGCAATATTGTAGTTTTCATTGTGAGATTTATTTATATTACATGAGAAAAATGAAATTAAAATAACTGCATGTATCAGTATCTTTCAGTGTGGATCTTTGTTACTTAAAATAATGTATCCATATTATTTTTTTTTTACGTTTGCTAAAAGCTTAAGGAGTGTCTAGATTTGAAAACACGAGTTAAAATAACTCCAACTGAGCAAACAGATCATTTAATTCTAAACTTCCTTCTAGATAAGGAAGGTAGAAATTTTACCTGAAACAAATTACATTTCTCAGACAATAATTTTTGCTGAGCATCTAAATAAACAAGATGATTTTGGCAGATTGTCCCTTTCTTATCCCATTCTCTTGATTTTGCTTTAAATTCCTGAAAGACAGCAAAACAGAGTGACTGAGCAGAGGGAAAATTACTGTTTTTCCTTAATCGAAATAATTTATTACTTGTATCATTCTAAGAAAAGCATAGTTCTGTAGTTCATATATAATCTTTCCATAATAATGGAAAGAAGAAAAAACCCCAGTGATATAAACCAGCCATCCAGCCACAAGCCACCCTCTCTGGAAAAAAAATAATCTTAAAGGCTGTTAATCTGAAAAACCTGGGTAGTGAACATAATCATAGAATTGTAGAATCACAGAATTGCTCAGGTTGGAGAAGACCTTAAAGATCATTGCGTGCAACCACAACCTAACCATACTACCCTAACTAACAACCCTCCACTAAGTCATGTCCATCCAAACAGTTTTTAAACACATCGGGGTGGTGACTCAACCACCTCCCTGGGGAGCCTATTCCAGTGCTTAACAACCCTTCCTGTAAAGAAGTGTTTCCTGATACCCAAGTTAAACTTATCCTGGCATAACTTGAGGCCACTTCCCCTCATCCTGTCACCTGTCACTGGTGAGAAGAGACCAACCCCGCTCTCGCTGTAAGCACCTTTCAGGTACTGGAATAAGGTCTCCCCTCAGCCTCCTTTTTCCCAGACTAAACAGCCCCATTTCCCTCAGTCTCTCCTCATAGGACATATTCTCCAAGCCCTTCACAAGCCTTGTTACCCTTCTTTGGACCTGCTGCAGCACCTCAGTGTCCCTTCTGTTCTGAGGTGCCGAAAACTGTACACAGTACTCGAGGTGAGGCCTCTCCAGTGCCGAGTACAGGGGCAGGGTGACTTCCCTAGTCCTGCTCACTACACCATTCCTGATACAAGCCAGGATGCCACTGGCCTTCTTGGCCGCCTGGGCACACTGCTGGCTCATATTCAGCCGACTGTCCGTCAGTCTCAATCACTGAATAGAAATGATAGAGTGTTTAAAGTCACTTCAATTGCTGTAAATCTTAGAGTTATGACTATAAAACACCAATTATATTGCAAGGTAGGCAGCTCCTGTGACTTTAAAGAAAAGTAATCAGCATGGGATCAAACCCTTAACAATCAGACAAATATTTTGAGTGCTTTTTAGGTTGTTCCTTTTCTTGAACAAATGAACAGCAGCTACAGTGAATAAATTTTATTCCTTCTAAAATTGTTCAATTGCTGCTTCTGGAATTTTTTCCTAAGTTCACCTAGTATGAACAAAACCTTTTATAACAAATCTTATTACAATCAGGTTTTGCTAATAATACTTTTGTATTTGGGTTTATATTTATATATAAATATAATTGTCTTGTATGTATATACATATATTTGTGCTGATATATATTTGTATTTATATTCCTATTTACACTGTTTGAATTTATATCATATCAGATCTCGTATTCTTGTCACAACTGACTTTAAAGGCAGTATTCTACAAATAAATGGGGGAGCTCCACAGCTAATAAAGTTCTAGCTCGTCTTGTTTGGATGAACAATTAGCAAAATTACAGTATAATGTTTTAAATAGTGAAAAGCAAAATGCTCTTATAAGCCTTAATAAGAATTGCCTTTTTCACAATGGAAACATTGGTCCCAAAAAGGGAGATGAGTTTTTACGATTATCTTAAATTGACATATTCCTCTACTACACATACACATGCACACACACACAAAGCAACTGAAATGAAATCAAATGCTTTTCAGCGTAGATTAATACAAGTCTTAGCTTTCATAATATGTGCTTTGGTATTTTAAAAGAACAAAAATCTTCCAGTTGCACAAAATGTCATACAAATGGAGTTTCAGCCTGCTAAATGAGGACTGCAGGTTTAAGGCCTCACTAAAGAACTGCTGAGATTAGTAGATTTTCAACACTGATTATTTCCTAAATACTAGAATTTCCTGTATATATTCCAAGCAATCATTTTTCATACTGCTTAATTAATCAAACGATAGAATTGCGTTACATTATTTTCTTGTTATAATCTTGAATGAGGTCATTCTCAAATTAGCTGGATCAGACAGTTTCAAAGTAGTGACATCTTTAGTCAATTATCAATGTATAACCCATATATTGTTCTCGTAGTGGCAGATGCTGGTAGCTACGCTGAAATCCAAAGCTTAGCAAATTTTCTGATGATAAGGACTCTTTCGTGTGGAAGAGACATCATTTATGTGTTATGTAAAGTGACCTGAAGGTGGCAGAAGTTCGTCCTACGTCACATCACAACAGAAAAGATAGGGAAGATCAAAATACAGATCCTAAAATGCTTTTTAATTGTAATTTAAGTATGAAATCACTTAAAATCTGTCAGCTCTTAAGTTTTCATTTGTGGAGACCTTCAAGTGTTTAAATTGTCTGCCATCATAAATCTACATAAATCTAAATCACGAGCATCTAAGCCCTCACAATGCTTAAAAGCCATGCAACTAGCTCACATTTAGTTTCCACTGGCCTTCTTTTGCTTACTTTCCCTGCAGAACCCAGGTCAGTAAATGCTTGAAGCGCACATTCATTTTTTTTATGATCTCTTCAAAGGATGGCCAAAATAAATCTTGATTGTTTTTCTGATCTTTCTATGCTACGCCAGACAGACTGTTCTCCCAGTGTAGGGAACACTCAGTTTAATAATCTTCTCTCCAAACAGAATCTGAACCAGAATCTCCTTGTGTTAATTTTCTATATAATAAACTACACAGTGTTTTTCAACAGTTTCTGGAATTTCTCTTCTGGAAGTTGTTTCATTTTGTAAAGAAAATGTACTGGCTAAGTAAGAAGGCAGAAGGAAAAAAATAACAGTTAGAGATTGCATTGCTCAGTCCTATGTTTCTGTGGCAGTGAATGTACCCATAAGAATATCTGAGAAGAAGCTGCCATGTAGAATCACACTCTATAGATGCCAATTTCCTGTGCTGGGTAACTCTTCCATTGGCTCAGTAAATATTTAACTATTCCACAGATAATCATGCAACTTCAAACTCTTGAGAAGTCAAGGCTGGGAATTCTGGTTAGAGATCAGCATCTTACTGTATCCAAGAATAAGTCAGCTAAAATACCTTCCGTGTCTGGCTGAATAGAGAATATGACTGAATCCTGTCCTCAGCGTCACAGATTATCTAGTTCCCCACTCAATATGTTGGATTCTGCGGGCTGTATTTTTAAATGCCTTATCCTTGCTAATGCGTGACCTAGGAAAACTAAGCACTGAAGTCAAAGTTGTGGATGGCCTCACACCCGTAAGTGCTGACAGGATACATGTATAACAAACAGTTTTTCAGTCCTAAATCCTTATTCTATCTAGCTCTACTCAATAAAAGTTGTCCCAAAGTCTATAAGACTTATATTAACGGTACATATCATGTGGCAAAATCCTGCACATGTAAAAACTCTCATGCCTGAACAGATGATGCTATCCAGTACACATACACGAAGTAAAATGTATTTATTGTTACATTTGTGAAGCAAATGATGTATATTGACTCATAAAACTATCAACAACACTAATAAAACTTCAGTGTAAGAACAAAACCTGAATATCAAAATATACACCTTTTCTTATCTGCCTTTAGTAAAAGAATCAGATACTTAAGAGTTTAGAGCTGTAACCAAGAAATTAATACTAGAGGCATACTAAAAACAGAACATGGTAACAAAATATTCTTACCTCCAGCTTCTTGTTTAAATTGCTCAGTTCAAATGATGTCTCCGGGCTTTCTTTACTTTTTTCTCTGCTTTGACGATTTTTTTGTTTCAATAGCTTTTCATAACTATGTGTCAGCTTCGAAAACTAAAAATGAAAGCAGAAGGGAGCATACAGAATCTGTCAAGGATGACCGTGTGACCAAAGTTCGCATTAAACTAGAATTGCCTACTGCAAGTTCAACATTCTAATATTTAATCAATACAATAAAGAAGCATTTAATGAAATGAATTTCTTGGAGATGAGCTAAGGTCTCACTTAAATGTAAACTAACATGTCAAATAGGTTCATTGGACAACTACTTAATTATGCTGAAGATTTTTATGGCACCATTACCCATATTGTCATTTCCTCTGGTGCTTACGTGAAATTTTTACACTTGTTTACTGCCATCTTGTGTTAACAATTTTAAAGGGTGCTTCATCAACCAGAATGAAGGATTATCATTAGAATATTTCAGGCTCGCACGTTTCTTTTCTATAATGGAAATTGCTGAAATGTTATGCACGGAGTGATTGCTTTCTTCTGGAATCGTGGAGTTCCAAAGAGTATCTTTGAGAATTAGACCCCAAACACTGTTCTGCCTATTGATCTTACTATGAAAGCATGGCTTAGGTGTCAGAGGCAAAGTCAGGAAGGTATCAGCAGAAATACCAGATTCTTCAGAAGTCTGGTCACTGAACAGTTTGCCACTCTACATGAGCCTGAGGAGGACTCCACTATTCAGAGTTAGAAAGAGCTGCCCTCAAATGCTTATACATTTCACCTCTCTCAAATTTTCATCATACACTGAGAGGAATCGTATTCCAGGAGTATTCAGTTCCTTCCATTGATTCTAAAGGGAGCACAACGTGACTCAGATTTGGACATTAAGCTCTAAATGCACTTAGTTGCTAAAGTGCTTAGAACAAGAATGGATTCTCATTCTTGTGCCAAAGTTTTTCTGTCATTTTCAAAATGAGAGTAACTAGGTATCACTATAGGAAAAAAAAACAAAACCAAAAAGAAAATAATTAAGATGAATCCCTAAAGTTTTTGCTATTTAATTGTAACAAAATGCTGTACATTTGAATGAGTGCAAAAGCGTGGTGTAAGAGTTTCAGGTTACCTATCAGGAACTACTTCTATAACAAAAAAAATACTTTACTGCAGTCAACTGGAATATAACCAGTTCTGTGGGAAGGTTGCTCATATTAGTATCAAGGGTAAAAAGCACCGAGGACCACAGCAGAAGTGTTATCACAGAGAAATTTGCTCTGAATAGCCTGAACACTGTTAGAGAGAGCTAGAAAAAGCAACCCTTTCAATTTCTATATCAAGATTAGGAAGGAATAAAATTTGCAAGGGATTTTAAGAAAACATCTGCACAGAAAGATACAATGATGTAAATATTAACATGCTATTTGTGCAAAATTAAACTGCAGCTCTTAAGAATGTACATTGTTGAAGGAGGTATAATGTTCAAGTGAAGATAAGAAGCAAAAGAAGGGAGACAAAGGACACATAATCTTAAAAATAAATTCTATATTTACTGGCTTGATGGACTGTAGGAGATAAGTATCACCTCTAAATGAAAATAATCATTCCCAATTTAGACAATTTAAGAATTCTGTGGTAAGTGTGATGAGTAGAAAATGTTGATTATAACACTAACTCCCTGGTAGGAGAATTCAAAGAAGGAAACAGCAGAATAGCAGGAAAAACAGCAGAGAGATGTGGACTTGAACTTGATAAAAACAGAATCAGAATAGTTTAAAATTTGTCAAGAATCTGAATTCCTAACTGAAATGAAGAAATAATGGAGACCAAAAGCAAAGACACAAAGTAACACATAAATAAAGCCAAAACAACTCCACAAAGCCAGGCTACTCTGGTTTTAATGCTGTGTTCCCTTATGGAAAGTTATCAGACTTCTTTAATAACCCCTGTAAACCAGTCAAACAAAAACCAGAAAAAAATCTACAGCAAAGTAGTGGCAAGAGCAGTTTAAATCTCAAAATTCTTAGTTTGCATCCAAATCATATTAGCATGAATCTAATTATGTGTTTTATTCATTCTCCAAGGTTATAGGTTATTAGTCCATAGTCAGAAAATTAAATACTTGTCTTCACATCAAAATCCATCTGTATGGTTGTTATTATACAAGGTGGTAACAAATTGTATAGTTGTTATTATACAAGGTGGTAACAAATGAATATCCAGAGGTTATAGGGAACAACTCACCCACTCTGAGGCTCACGGCAAGGATGGATGCTCGCCACAGGGAACTCCACACAGGAGCAATCTCAAAAGAGATGCTGCCTTAGTGGTAGTCAGCCCTTAAATGGGATCTAGGAGAGGTGGAGTCAAGCTCCACCCCTTCCGGGAGCACAGTTGAATTACCTTCACCTGTGCTCCCGCAGCTGAGCCATCACCTGCCTCAGAGGGTTAATCAGAGGTTCAGGCTGTGATTAACAGTTTCCATACACTCCACCCCTTCACAGCATGAACCAATGATTAGGTGAGTTTTTCCTTATTACAGGGATCCAACACGACGCTTATACAATTTCCCGTCGCAATATATATTGACATAATTCGAGCGATGATTGATGCAAGTTCACGGTCTTCCATGGGCCAGTGCTCGATTGATGTTGTTGGAGGCAAGCAATCATGAGGTGCACGTCCATCTGTTTCATCAGTCCCATTCCTTCCGATGATTCTGGAAGCTCAAAGACTCAGGGGGAGTAATACAGATGTTTCAAAGGTACCAGGAGGGGAAGATCTGCCCTCCAGGGTAGGATACAGGCCGTATTTCTATCCTGGGTCAATACTTCAGCTTGTACCGGAGCATGCCCCGGTCGCCTATACCACACCCTTTGGCCAGTTATTTGTGGTTGTATAACTATATCTGGCACCAAAGGGGGCGTCTTGATCTGCCACAGGGACATGATGGGCGTCCCTTTAGCAATAAAGATTGGAGTATTGACCACAATATCCGTAGGCCATGTACCTATCACCGAGGGGGCTACTGAGCCTCCTACCTCCAATAATCTCCCCCAAGGTGCCAGTAAACCACACCACTTGGGTTCTACTTGCACCTTCCAGGGCCACTTTACCTTATGGATTCCTGGTTCTAAATTCTCAGGGGCAGGGAGCAGAAGATTATTTTCATTACCAATCTGGGGTCTTACCTGATTATCAGTGCCCGTAACTTGGATCCTAAGCGGGGAGGCCCATATTGTTTGTAGCATTTTTAGGGCACTAGGCCTGCCATCCCGAGGTCTTTCATTCAAGTCCCGCAGAGTTTCATAGAGTCTCTTTGTCCACCCCTGCAGGGACTGAGAGTCTGTCTTCAGGGCAGCCTTGAGAATACCATTATAACGTTCAATGAGGCCTGCCCCAGTTGGATTATATGGCAGGTGGAATCGCCATTCAATGTTGTTCTCTTCTGCCCAATGCTGTATTGTTGCACCAGTAAAATGAGTCCCCTGGTCGCTCTCGATCACTTGAGGCGTCCCATAGGCAGACATCAGTTTCATGAGTGCCTTAATTGTATATGCCTGATTTGCCTTTGGTACTGGATAGGCCTGCAGTAGCCCACTTACTGTATCGACGCAGGTCAGGGCATACCTCGCCCCCTCAGACCGAGGGAGGGGCCCGATGTAATCAACCTGCCATCGCTGCAGAGGACTGTATCCTCTAGCAATATGGGCTGTTGTTTCGGGCAACGATCTCGGTCTCATCCTCGAGCAAGCGTCGCAATCTCGACATGCCTGGGTGATGTCAGATAGTTGTACGGGCAGTCCCCATGCTTTAGCAGCTGCCCACATTATCTTCTGTCCAGCATGTCGCAGTTTCTGGTGTAACCAACGGGCAATGTTCTCGGACTGCGAACTCTCAATCCATCGAATTCGGGCCAGTGTGTCGGCTTCATCATTTCCCGGTGACTGTAGGGGTTGGTGACCAGAGACATGGTAGACACATACAGTCCTATGTTTAACTGCATTCCATATGTCTAACCACATGTCTTTACCCCAGATTGGTCGGGCGTGAATAGTCCATTCCTGGGTAGCCCACTGTGCAATCCAAAGAGTAAGCCCCCGATATACAGCCCAACTATCTGTACAGATGTTCAGAGTACCATCACCGGGTTCCTTGGTTATAACCATCCACACGGCTCGCAATTCTGCCCATTGGCTGCTCTGACCGTCCCCCTCATCAAACCAGATTGTCTCAGTAGAGGGATGATATGCTATTGCTCTCCACTTGCTTGGGTTGCCCTTGCTGGATCCATCCGTGTACCACGCATCTTCAGGAATAGGATATTTTCCTTCCTGAACGGGACTCTTCTCTGGTGGAGCGACCAATGTTTCTCTTGGTGCATCACTATGATATGTCACTGGGCCTAGGATTTTCTGTAGTTCTTCTTTCAGCGGTGACGAAGACAGACTACTTCTTTGGCTGAGATAGGCGACCCATCGTGCCACCGTTTGTGCTTGGGCCACCCCCGTCTTAGGAAGGTGGGTCAGATCTCTTACCCACCCCTGGATTGGCAGAGTGGTTTTGACTAAGATCTCTGCTGTTTGAGTTATTGGTTCTACTGCCTGTAATGCTGAATAGGCAGCCAATAACTGTTTTTCGATCATACTATATCTTTCTTCTGCTCCGTGCCAAACCTGAGACCAGAATCCAATAGGGGTCCGAATAGAACTCTGGCGTTGCCACAGGCCCCAGCCAAAACCATCCTGAGTAACATGAACATCTAATTCAGCTGGGAGGGTAGGATCAAATATACCCAATGCCTGGGCTTGTTTAACTGCCAGTTTCGCCTGTTGGAAAGCGTCCTGTTCTATTTTCCCCCAATCCCATAATTGCCCCTTTTTCGTGAGTCTATACAATGGTCTTAGCAGCTGCGCTAAATGAGGTATAAAGGAGCGCCAGTACCCCAATATACCCAAAAATTCCTGCAGCTGCTTTGGTGTCGTAGGGACTGGAAACGCCTGAACCTTATCTATTACAGCACTGGGTAGTACTTTGGTTTTCCCAGACCAAACTACTCCCAGGAATTTCACAGAGAGGCCCGGGCCTTGCACCTTCTGAGGATTTATAGCCCATCCTCTTCCCTGCAGATAGGTGGTTAACAAATCTGCTGCTTGCCCCACTGTTTCTAATGAGTCGGATGTTAACAGGAGATCGTCAATATAATGATATAAATTGACATTATCTGGTTTTTCCCATTTAGCCAGGTCACGCGCCACTAGGTTATGACAGTATGTTGGCGAATGCACGTACCCTTGAGGCAGGACCTGAAAGGTCCACTGCCTGCCTTCCCACGTGAATGCAAACTGATCTTGCGATTCTTCAGCAATCGGAATACTGAAGAATGCATTCGCCAAATCCAAGACACAATGATATGTTTTGATTTCTCTACTCAGTGTGTCCATTAGGGAGGCAATATTGGGTACGGCTGCATGAATAGGCGGCGTGACCTTGTTCAGTTCTCTGTAATCAACTGTCATTCTCCATGTTCCATCCGACTTCCGCACTGGCCATATGGGGGAATTATATGGGCTATGTGCAGGTCTTATGATACCCACTTTCTCCAATTCCTGCACTGTTCTCGATATTTCCTCTTGCCCACCCGGGAGTCTGTACTGCTTTACATTAGTAATCCGGCGCGGTTTTGGCAGACAAATAGGCTCATGCTTTGCATGGCCTCTTAGTATTGCCTGTACCGCCCGGACACTAATACACCTTTGTCGGAGCCTGAATTCTCCCACAGTCGTGTGGAGAGCCAGACCCCATAGGATATCTATGCCCAGAATATATTCCTGGACTGGGGCAATAGATACCTTATATTCCCGAGGTGGGAGACGCCCAACCCCCAATTTTAACCAGGTTTGGGTGACTGGAATAGTCTGTCCCCCAAAACCTCCAATCATCGCTCTATTGCCATGAAATTTGGCTGGATCCCCGTAAATTATTGATGTTTCTGCCCCTGTATCGACTAGGGCCATAACTCTTTGAATATTTTTTTGGGACCAGAATATCGTTAATTCTACATAGGGCCTCCGGTCCCGTCTGGAAGCCCTAGGGGGACTGACGTCCCTCGTCATGCTATATACTGAGCCAGGTTCAGGTCTTTTACCTCTGGTGGTTCGGGCATTGTGGCTCGAGACACCTGAGGTGGCTTCTTTCTTTTACTAGGAACAATAAAGTCTGCTAAATTCCATGTTATTGATGGTTTTCTTTCTATAATTCTTACCCTTGATTTTCTAGGGTAATTTTGAAATTTTTGATCATCCTTCAACTGTTTCCACAATTGAAGGAGGATGTGGTTGGGCTGCCGATCAATTTTCGCAAATTGAACGCCAGCCCTAATAAGATCATTGAACATTTGCTTTCGGGATACCCTTATGGGTCCCGACTGAGAAGCTCGTGGAGCCGGCCCCTTAGTTTTAACCACCGGCATAACTTCAGCTTCTTCTAACACTCGAATATTGCGTTTAGTTCGCAGGCGCTCTGTTTCTCCTAGATCTGCTACTAGCTGAGCCGCCTGTTGAACTGCAGCCTCCGATGCTACTAAAGGGTTCAGTATAGACACTAAAGTGCCATACATATGAGAAGGGGCCTGCTGCAAGATTAGATCCCTCATTCCTCCTGAGAATCTAACCATATCAGGGCTATCAAAAGTATCTTCATAAATGGCCTCTCTCATTCCTAGCTCCCTGATATAATTCTGAAGGTCCTCCATAGAGGACCATAATCCTGCATTTAACGGTATATCTGACTTATTTGGCCAGACCATACGGCATGCAGCCATCAACCAATCCAGAATAGAATGGCTTTCTTCTGGGAACTGGGTTCCGCCATATAATCTTTGCCTAAGGGCAGGGTGGACAGTTACAGTGGCCAATTTCGATAATTCAGGCCCACTGACCGTAACACTCTCCGCCCCTGAATCCCATAGGCGTAGTAACCAAGTTGGCACACTTTCTCTGGGTTTTTGTCGAAACCGCTGCACCAAGTCCATTAATTCCGTGGCCGTGTATGGTCGGGCCGTGACATGAAAATGAGTTTCAGCAGGGGGCCATTGATCAGGAGGCACCCCTGCTGGTCTATCTTGGACCTTTTTTGTTTTTTGTGTTATAATAGGACGGAGTTGTAATGCGTCCGTCATAACAGGTTCTTCTAAGTCAGTTTTAGTATTTTCATCTCCTTGTTTAGCCTGGTCCATTGTTTCAGGTACAGAATCATCATTTATCAAAATATTACGGACCTGAGAGACTGGGGAGTGTAATAGGGGTCTTTTTCCCGTCAGTATACTAAGCTCTTGCTCCAATTTTCCAATGCGGTCCTTTAATAATTGATTCTCACTTTCCAATACATTTGATCTAATTTCTGCTTGATTTAAAGCAGTTAATAGTGGCCATGCCACTGTAGAAGCAGCTAATCGCCGTTCTTTCGTAATCAAGATGTCGTTACTTAGCCCTTCAAAGTATTCCGTCATGCGGAATGGAGAAAAATTCCCCATAACCCTCAAGGGACCCCATTTTTCAATTATAGTAGCCATTTGATAATAGGGAGAACCCATAAACCCTGGGATCTGCCCCGGAATCATCTTGTCTAAGGGGGTGATGTTCTCCCCCTTGACCCATTTATACATTCTCCACAGAAAAGACATTCTCTCTCCTGGCTGGCTCGCCAAATGTATGGTTGTTATTATACAAGGTGGTAACAAATTGTATAGTTGTTATTATACAAGGTGGTAACAAATGAATATCCAGAGGTTATAGGGAACAACTCACCCACTCTGAGGCTCACGGCAAGGATGGATGCTCGCCACAGGGAACTCCACACAGGAGCAATCTCAAAAGAGATGCTGCCTTAGTGGTAGTCAGCCCTTAAATGGGATCTAGGAGAGGTGGAGTCAAGCTCCACCCCTTCCGGGAGCACAGTTGAATTACCTTCACCTGTGCTCCCACAGCTGAGCCATCACCTGCCTCAGAGGGTTAATCAGAGGTTCAGGCTGTGATTAACAGTTTCCATACACCATCCAAAGAGTTTGTACATGTCAGTACAGAGAGACAATGGAGCCAGGTTAGAAGCTACAGTCAGCATCATTTGGATTACACAGTTGAGCCTATTCCCAAATCCATAAAGGTGTATCTGTATCATAAGGCATGCATAAGTTTTTTATAATGCAATCAGAAAATAATGAAACTGATATTTTTCTTACTTGAGATTTAAGCGCACAAAGCTGAGTTTTGTAATTCTGAGCCATTTCACAGTTAGTTTGCTGTAAGTTTTCCAGTTGCTGACAAAGTAGTTCCACCTACAGTTAGAAACACACCATAAAGCCAGACTGCAGCAATCAAACTGCATATTATATTATGACTTAATGATCAAACCATATGAGTCTGTCATGAAAGACTCTTTAATGGAGCATTTCTGACCCAGCTATATGAATCAACTGCCCTGTCCCAACATAAGAATTTTGCTTGAATTGTTTGTCTTGAATTATCTGAGATTTTCACAGAGACATGAGAAATATGACCAAGAGCATACATAACACCTGTGCTTTTCTGGAGAGGCAGTTGGAAGCTAGCTGCAATATGCTAAGATATTTCAGATAACATCTGTGTATGGGCAAATAGATTGATGCTTTAAGGATTGGCTAGCTGAATTATGCTCTTGGCTCCTCAGACTGCAATGACAAAGGGCAGGTTCCTACAACTGTTTGTTAGGGAGAGAGATCCATTTCAAGACTCCCACTGGCCCCTAGCTCGCACAAGGACACCCACATGCAAACACCTAACACCTAACTTCAGGTGTCTTGCAATAGAGCTGAATGTCATGCCAGGATTCACTGATACTTCTGAAACAAAATTCAGCACGCGTGACTTGAAGTGCAGGTGATGTCAGATCCACTGGTGCCTTCAGTTTGATAAGCAATTCTAAGTGGTAATACAAATCAAATCTTAACTATTAGTAATAAAATTAACATTCAAAGCCGTGTGAAATGATAAAAATGGACTATAAACATGAATTACGATGACATAATTTTGTCATACTTTTGGAACTGCATTTTTCCATTTAAAAATTCTGATTAAAGTAGAAGTATTGCCATCTAGGAAAAAGATCAAATTATCTTTTCAAAGCTAAACTGAGAATATTTGATTTAGACATTTTATAGGAAATAAAAGAAATATGGGACTTTGAATGACATTTTTACAATCACTTTTCAGAACAGAAGCCCACTTTAAATCAAAATAGTAAAGATAATTTGTGACCTCTAAAGAGTTTGGTATTTTTACATGATAGAACAAACAAGCCTACAAACAGAGCATTGCAATCACACTATCAACTTCCTCACAGGATATAAACTTTTTTACAGATCTGATATTTTCAAATACCTCTTGATCTTTTTGATCCAATTTGCTTTGGGCACTTGCTAATTCTTGATGCTGGATATCCATCTGTGCTTCAAAAGCTTTCATCTTTCTTTCCCATTCTACTTTCTTGCTGTTTACTATGATGTCAACTTGATGCACTAAATCCTGAAGTTCAGCTTCACATGAAGAGGCTCTAGTAACAATAATAACGAGAAAAAAACATTTTTTTTTTTTTTTTTTAAATATAGGATAAGGGAGAAAACAAATTTGTAGTTATATTGGTAAGACTTCATTTTACTTCTGATGGAAATAGCCATTTTTCAACATCAGGAGGAAAAGAAATGGAACAGTTAAGTGATACCTTCAAAAGTTAAATCATAAGTTTGCTTGAAGTCCAAACCAGAATATTCAGCACATTCCTGGCTTTTTGCCTAGCATAAATACTGTCTGGTATCCTCTCACTCTTTCAGGGACAAGCTGTTGTATGAGCGTAAGTAGAAAGTGTCCAGGCTGAAACCTCAAAGGACGAGAGTAGGAGAATATTAAGTTGCGCAGGACTGCCTATGAAGTGTTGAGTAATGATGGAAGCAGAGCTTACTGGAGGAGGTTATTAAACAGCTAGCCTGAAAGCTAGTCAATATCCTTGACGGCTGGTTCAACACCTACAATCTGTTTTCCCTATCTCATTGTGGAAAATGAACTTAAATAAAAAGACTTCAATAATACTACTCATATTTAATACTACTCATATTTAATACTACCAGGGAGCACAGAAATGAGGGCGCTTTGAAAATGACCTTGTCTTGGGGACACCATAAACATTAGAATTTTTCCAAACTTAAGAGGTTAAATTTCGATTACATCCCGTACAGTACAACTTCAGTGTCAGTGATGGAACACTTCTTGCATTGCTGCTTTAGGAATACGATGTATCATAAGGAACAAAATGATGGTATGTGGTTAAAACATGAGATATCAGCAACTTAAAGCAGTCAAAGCTGCTCTTAGTTACCCTCTTGTACTCACATGGGAGCAATAAATCAGACGGTATATACCATTTAGCGGACACATAAAAAGCATCTGAACATTAATATGAAGATTTCTTTATTCCATATAAGTTCAAATTTTGTATTTGATAATGAGTATTAGTAAAAAATGAAATGAGAAAGATATATAACATATTTGGTTATGGATACTTTGTTTGCAAGAAATTGCACAATTTTTTTCAGCACTCTAAAAATTTCCATTTGTAGAAATGCCGATTTTACATCTACATTATACAGTTCTGGGTATATGAGATTTTTCCCATAAGTGTTTTGGAGACTTTATTGCCCAATAAACTCAATCGTTTTATGAACTGTGGGTTTCTCTCCATCTGTGAATTTACAGCTGGCATTTCAGAATGGCAACTTCTTTAAAAGTTGGGATCTTTCTAAAGCTCGTGGATCTGTTCAAATTTCGATGAAATATTCTGGTTAGGAAAAAGAAAATGACAATGTAATTAAATAAAACTCTTCATTGAAACACTTCTAACAAATTTGTTTTTCTGACTTACTGCTTTGTATCCATTTAAGACAAGATTCGGGTGTTTCGTGAAAAGACAGAGGAGACAATGTACACTCCTGCCTAACTCCTCTCCATAAGATAAAGAAGGGGAATTTTATTCCATTAACACCTAGAGCTATTTTTGGACTGCTACAAAGACTGAGCTAAAGTGGCATTTATCTCACTGAAGTGAAGGAAAATCTTTCACTGATTGTTTTTAACCAGTGAGCAATGCGTTTTTAACCTTCCGAGGCACAGCATCTCATTCATTTCCTTTTGGTAAATCTCCACTTTCCACACATTCTATTAGTGGCATCTGTTATCTACACATCCCTTTCTCATATTAGTGAACCTTTTTTTTTTTTTTAACTTCTTTTTGTATTTTTTTTTTTTTTTCCTTGTATGGTTTTAATTAAATTTTTTTCTATGCTTGTTTGTTTGCTTTGAAAAGAGATAACATTTAGAAATAACCCCCTTATACGGCTTATGACTTTCTTCAGATCTATCTATATCTTATCTTTGGCACACATTGGGAAGTGTTGAAATGTGCCATCAGTAGCCACGGTTATCTTACCTTGGCCACGGAAAAAAACAACCCTCATTTAAAATCCTCAAATTACTCCTCTTAGTGCTGTTGTCTCACATTATGAAAATCATTATGAAAATTTCTACATCTTCCCTCTGCAATGATTTAGAGATCAGTGTATTCAATTACTGCCATAGCTACAAGAAAGGACAAATAAATCACATCATATTTTTTTCTGCAGTGTCGTCTGTCTCCCTCTTAACTCAGTAGATTGCACTGTTAGTAAACACCTGTTTGCTCTTCACTTTTTTTTCTGTCACAGTGCCCATTTATTGTGCAATGGAAGTTTAATCTAAATTTAATTTCAATTTCCTCATATTGCTGGATAATTTTCAAGCCTCATTATTTTTATTCTTTTGGTTCACACAACAAGCAATTGTATTCTTTCATAAATGTGATAGTCTAAAAATGATGAAAAATGTAATTGTAATCTATTACTTTTCACTATAATATATCTAGCAGTCTGCTAAGCATCTCTTCTCTTAAAAATAAGAGTGGTGTCACTGTTCTGAGTTTTGCTGTATTCTATTTTCCTCTTAAAAACATCATCTTAACTAATCTTTCTAAAAATAAGTAAAAGAACAATAACTGGTGACTATTTAATTCGTACAAGTTTAAAAGTTACCAACTCTCTTGACTGCACATGGTACATGTAGCTGTGTGGCAAATACCTTTGTGATTGCCTGTCAGTTTTGCAGTCATTCTAGTATCTCTGTGGCATGATAGTCTGAGAAAGTGAGCATAGCTACTCCCTTTATGAATTCTTTACCAATTCCTAGCTCTTTTTCCTTTCCTTTCAATTGTACCCATCAGTCAGTAATTTATGAAATAATTGCCATAGACATGGTCACACGGAGACAAAAGCCGGTGCAGCATCTGCATAATGTAGCAGCAAAATGCAGAAGGGTTAATGACAAAGCACACAGCAGCAGACATGTAACCACTCTGTCCTAAGCGGCGTTGGTGAGAATTTCAGTATCCAAAATTAGCACAGGATACCATTTCGTGTCATGTACTTTGCAATCTGGCAGATTTTACTGGAGAGGACATTGCAACTAAGAACGTGCCAAGTAATTAGGAACTCTATTTTAGCAGAACCTGACGAATCAAACACAAACTGAACCGTGTACTCAGAGGTAATAACGCCTTAGTTTCAGCTGGGACAGAGTTGGTTTGTTTCATAGTGTCTGATATGGTGCTATGTTTTGGTTGTAGGAGAAAAATAATGTTGATAACAGAACATTTCTCGTTGTTGCTGAGCAGTGTTAAGCCAAGACCATTCCAGTTTCTCCTCTCCTACGAATGGCTGGGGGTGGGTACAAGAAGCTGGGAGGGGACAGAACCATGATAGCTGACTTAAACTGGCCAAAGGGACATTCCATACCATATGACATCATGTGGAAGGAGTTTTGAAAGGAGTGGGAGTTCATCACACTCTCTTCCGTTGCTAAGGGGGCTAGCTGGGTGGGTGTTGGTTGGTGGCTGGTGAGCAATTGCTTGTGCATCACCTGCTATACACACATGTAAATACATCTGTATATTTGTCCTCACTATTATCCTTTTCCTTTTCTCTATCTTAGTAAATAGTTTTATCTCAACCCACGAGTTACTTTGTCTTTTTTCCCCAATTCTCTCTTTCACCCTGCTGGGAAGTGGGGGAGTGAGCAAATGACTGTGTGGTGTTCAGGCACCTGCCAGATTAAACCAACACATCCCTAATGCCTGTAAGCCTTCAGCTGCTGAGTGTGTAGCCAGCGCACCACTGAAGAGCACTATGGGTACTCACATGTTCCTCTGCTCTGAATGACTACGGAAAGCGAGCCTTAATATAAGCACGCATTTTACTCCTTGTAGTTGACGCCAATATCTCGAGGAAACATTAGCATTTCTTTCAAGTTATCAACCTGGTTCGAAATAAATGCAGTGGATAAAAATGTCCCTGCTGTAAAAGTTTCCGGTAATCTTTCACTTCCTCACTGTTCAGCCAGCTCCCTGACTGCCAGCCCTCCTGATGCCAGTGCAGACACACCGAAATCCTCTGTAGGTTCTGCTCAGTCAAGCACTGGCCTTCACATTCTGTGCTCCATATCTTTCATGCTCAAATTCTGAGTGTAGTGCAGTACGAAAGAGTCCCTTAACATGGAAATATGTTTTCTGAGGGTTTTTGGTGCTTAAAGGTGCATATGTTATAATCAAGACAATTATTAGAGAAATTCAAATATTGGAAACCTTAATATTATCCATATTAAGCTAGGAAAGGTTTTAGAAATACTTTTAAAAATCTTAATGCTTTTTAATGTTAAAACTGTTAGCAATGTTATTATAAAATTTAACATCATTCCTAGAATGACAGGAACAAAAAAACAAGCAAGTAGTACAGCATGATGTACAAATCAGAAGACAAAAACGCTTCCCTCCCACCCCAAAACACCTGAAACCCATCTCAAATTAGCACCCATGATACAGCAAACTGATTCCCTCTCGAGGTAATTGGAGGAGATACAAATCTGGATTTTAAAAACGGCGGTTGAAGCAGTAGTACATCAGGACTATCTTTTATTTGATACTACCGTATAAGGACCTCTGCCTTTCCAGCCTCATATATTACAGCCCCAAAGAGTAGGATTTGGGGTTTCAGTTGATGAAAGACTCAACATGAGCCAGCAATGTGCGCTTGCAGCCCAGAAGGCCAACCATACCCTGGGCTGCACTGAGAGAAGTGTGACCAGCAGGTTGAGGGAGGTGATTCTGCCCCTCTACTCTACTCTCATGAGACCCCACCTGGGGAGGGACTTCTTATAAGGGCACATAGCTACAGGATGAGGGGAGATGGCTTTAAACTGGAAGAGGGCAGATTTAGACTAGATACTAGGAAGAAATTCTTTACTGTGAGGGTGGTGAGACACTGGAACAGGTAGCCCAGAGAGGTTGTTGCCCCCTCCCTGGAAGCATTCAAGGCCAGGCTGGATGGGGCTGCGAGCAACCTGATCTAGAGGGAGGTGTCCCTGTCTATAGCAGGGGGCTGGAACTGCATGATCTTAAAGGTCCTTTCCAACCCAAACCACTCTATGATTCTATGATGGTCAGGTGGCAATGCGTCAGGGAACCATGAGCAGGGACTCTGCTATCTGATTTTAGCCCTCATAAATTGGTGCTTTCTTCATTGTGCATCATATGGATTATCTAAGCATTGCTGTGCAACTGCAAATGTGATCTCTAGCCTGGACCACCAGATTACCATTCCAGATCCACCATGGCTGATATCCTTTCCTCTCAGGTTGTTTCACCTATTCTTTTGAGATCAACTCCCACAAGACAAGTTCTGCAGCTGTTGCTAGAAAATTTTCTTGCAGCAATTATTGCACGTTTCATGAACCTAGAACTGACAGTATAGAAAATGGACATATTGAAGGAAAAAATCCCATCTGAAGCAGCTTCCCAGGCTCGCAATTTTCTCCGTCTCATCTTTGTCTGCTTCCCTACCTAGATCCTTTATGTACATCTGCAGCTAAAAAAGAAAAGGTGTACCTGAAGCTGTAGATTACTGCTACTGTTCTACTACCAGAACTGCTCCATAACATTGCCATAGCATTATGCACATCACTGCATAAAGATGCACTTGGCAGTTATCCCCACCTACTAGCACAGGAGGACTAAGAGCTGCTGTGCCTATTATTTTAATCCCTTTGGTGTTTTGAAAACAGTGGTTACTGTACTCCCTCAGAATATGACCAATCATATGGTATGAGAATTATGCAAATTTAATTCCATCGCTGGAGGTGGAATGTGGAAAACTCTGGCACGTTTTGTTTAATATAGTATCAGATAAAAACACGGGGAAAAAGTTTTCCCATAAAGGGAAGAAGTATGGGAATTTTAGTCATAAGCATTCAACACTCCTACGCTGCTGACTGCATTCACCAAATGCATTCCTCCCACAACGACTTGTATTTAAGCAAGTGGGAACTACTCCATTGCATTTACTATGAAATGCCTCAAAACACTGTAAAGTAATTCATTTGTAAAGAGGTGTAGGCAAGCTCTTAGTCCTTTTACTCTATTTCCATAATAGTGAAAATAGGGATGATTCATATTCTGCTGTCATTAATGATTATTTATCTGCATGTCAAATGTGTATATTTCCAAATTTAGAAAAAACAAATCTTGTACAATAAATTTTACCAACTTCAGGCCCTTATAGCAAAAGATTTTTGCACTTGTTAGGACTTTCTAAACTCTCTCAACATTTTGCTTTGGAGTTCTGCACAGACTTGTGTTTTTCTGATGGTTTCTTAATAGGCAAAGAAAGATTATTATTGTCCATCCACTTGAGAACCTAGAAACTGAAATTTCAAGAAATGTTTACTTCATTCTGTCCATGTCTCTTAATTACTCAGGTTTGCTGGCAAATAGAAAAGTATGTACGACTGCATTTATCCAAAAGTACAAAACCTACATAGAGCAATGTAAACAAAGATTTCCCTCTTGAGCAGCGCATTCATTAGACCTGGATCCTTAACCCAGCTTCTAGAGCCAGCATTAACTCCTTTTCTCTTCTAAAGAGCTGCTTTAGAAATACAAAAGATATAAGCTGTCTGTGATACAGCACTCCATTAGTACCTTTTGCCCTGTGCATGAAATACAACTGATATATTTAACAATTTTTAGCCATATTGTCATATATGTGTAGATGGATAATTTGTGACTTACGAGTTCCTGCAGATGGGATATAATTGTCATGATTTCTACCCCATAATTTAACCCTTTTTCCAAATTTTAAAGCTACCTGCATTATTTCTTCAATACCATCAGCACAGATTGAAACGTTGGTTTCACTGGATGTGTAACCTAGACTAAACTTCCAGATTCACAGAATCACAGAATCGTAGGGGTTGGAAGGGGCCTCCAGAGATCATCGAGTCCGACCCCCCTGCCAAAGCAGGTTCCCTACAGCAGGTCGCACAGGTAGGCTTCCAGGCGGGTCTCGAATATCTCCAGAGAAGGAGACTCCACAACCCCCCTGGGCAGCCTGTTCCAGTGCTCCGTCACCCTCACCGTAAAGAAGTTCTTGCGCGCATTTGTGCGGAACTTCCTATGCTCCAGTTTCTGGCCGTAAAAGATTCTTGGTACTGTTAATGGAAATAAATAGCTATCTAGAACATCTGTTTTATGATGGGATAAATCACTCTCTAGATCCATCTACAGTAGCTTGAAATTTCATGTATGAAATTTCATTACATCTATGGATCTGTACATAGCAGGGGGTTGAAACTAGATGATCATTATGGTCCTTTTCAATCCAGGCCATTCTATGATTCTATGATTCCATTCTATGATCTGAACTCAGAAAATGGGCTTTTGATGTATTAAATAAGTAGCCAAAGAATAATAATATACATGTTTTTTTTTTTTAATTCAAGTTTTTATGAGACCGTATTTACCAATCAGCAACTAACAAAAAGAATAGCCCTCAAAGCCAAAAAGGAGCTGTGTTGTTCAGAATACATTTTGATGCAGCATGCTATTTTGTTCCATTATGAAAACTGCATGAATCATTCTTCAGTACAACCAAGCGTGCTTTCAAATCATATTAAAGCTTTCTTCAGCCAGAATAAGGTGCGGGTGAATATTTGTGTTTCTGTTACTTTAAGAAGTACTTTTACACTTAATTTGTGCCATATTAGCTAGATTGCTTCTTGATAATAGCAATATGAGGAACCATTTGATATGACATAGGGAGAGGTGCTCTCTATCATGCTCTGTTCCTTGAACAGGCTGGATGACATGAGACCCTACATCAAACCTCACCCATAGTTTATGCTGCACTGCATTTTTTTTCAGATTAAAACAATTCGATTTGGATGATGTGGAGAAAAGATGAGTGTGTTGGCAAGAGAAGTGCGCTTAATACCTGGCTGAACAATTTTGGTTATTGTATGTGAAAAATAAAGCTACAGCTTGAAGAACAATAACCTTGTTTCTAATAGTTTTGAATGTTTTAAGTGCTGTGATGTTTAAGTTTATATTGCTGTAGCTTAGCAACTTCAATAATTTTTGAAGACCACTCAAAATGAAATTTCTTAACATTTTAATAAAACCCAGTTTTCATTGTTTTCTTTGGTTTAGGTATGCAAATTTTGAGGATTTAAATAAATCAAAGTAGAAAATCAAAGCTCTAAATTGTGTTATCTTAGTGGTCAGTAACCTCTTCACACCTCGCACAAAAAGGATTCAAATAAATTGTAAAAGAATGTTTGCATCTGAAATCATTAGTATTTTGTTTTACATCCTTAATAAACCCACATAATTCAATTCCATTATGCATTCAAACCCCCAGACAGTCTTTACTTACTTAGAAAGAGCCTGTTCCTGAAATATTTCTGAGCCCTGCTCCATATTACCAAAAGTCTTGTTAACCTGTTGGAACAGCAGAAATCATATAATTCAGATTCTCTCAGGCACACCTGTACATAGCAAAGCAGTGCATACTGGATAGTTCAGTGCTTTCAATTTCTGTGATTCTTCCACCACAAACAACAGGAGAAGGGGAATGATTACAGACTGCAATAGGCAACATGAAAGCTTCAGCTCTGTCAGCAGCTCCTACACTTGGTGTAGCAGTGAGATAGTAGGGTGCTGCAGGCATGAGGATATCCTTGGATTTCCATGAGGAAGAATTTGGCTTGGATCATTCTCTGCTAACGATGTCAATGATCTGCTCCAAAACATACAAATGTAAATTTGCCATAGGTTCATGGGTGCAGTCAGCAACCATTTCTCCACTGCCACAGTGCAGAGGTCAAATTTCGTATCTTCATAATTAAGTTATACCAGGCCATAATTGCTCTCAAACACATTTTTGGACTCACATTGACTATTTGCTCCCTTGCGCTGCAAATGCAGCATGGGGACACACAGCACTCAAGCATCTTGGTGGCAAGGGCAGGTCAGAGTCTGATTCTGAGAAAAACCTGGGTCTGTGGGTCTGAAGGAACAGGGACCTGGAGAAAGCCTGGGTGCACGAAAGGACAGGAACCTGCCACAGACTCTTGAGAGGATGGATATCAGCACATACAGGCATGTGGACACCACTACATGGCACCTGAGGCACAGGACCTCTAATTCCATGGAGAATGGGCACCTGAGGTGACACAGGTACAGGATCACCATCCTTGGATCCACCTTGGAATCACAGAATCATAGAGGTTGAAAAAGACCACTAAGATCACCATGTCCAACCACCAACCCATCCCCTCCATGCCCACACACCTCATCCCTCAGTGCCACATTTCCATGGTTCCTGAACACCTCCAGGGATGGTGACTGCACCACCTCCATGGGCAGCCTGTGCCACCGCCTCACCACACTTTCTGAGAAGAAATTTTTCCTAATAACCAAACTTAACCTCCCCTGCTGCAACTTGAGCCCATCACCTCTTGTCCTATCACTAGTTACGTGGGAGAAGCTGACTCCCACCTCACCACAACCTCCTTTCAGGCAGTTGCAGAGAGCAACAAGGTCTCCCCTGAGCCCCCTCTTCTCAAGACTGAACAATCCCAGTTCTCTCAGCCGCTCCCCGTAAGAATTTTGCTCCAGATCACCAGCACCTGAAATGACACAGCAGCAACTGTGGCTCCGAGAGGGAGCGGCACCTGCGGTGACCCAAGCACCGCGGCAGTGTCGGGCCGGGACACCCCTGGCAGAGCTCCCCGGACCTTCAGCGGACCCCTCCCTGCCCGTTACCTGCTGCGCTCCTCCTGCCGCTCCCTCCGCGCCCTCCGACTCCGTGGCCGCAGCACAGCTCCTGGCCCGTTCACTCCCGAGTCCCCATCCCGCCCCCGCTCCCGCCCACCGCCCTCCCTGCCCGCTTTGCTCCGCGGCCGTTGCTGACCGCGCCGGGCTGCTTCGGCCGTCGCCGCGGCAACGCGGGGTGAGGCGGGAGAGGGAGCGGTGCCCGTGAGGGGAGCGGCGGGAGGGCGCGGGACTGAGCCGTGGCAGAGCAAGCTATGGGTTATGAACAATGCTTTTAAAATGTAAGATTAAAATAAAAGCATATACAGAATTTCAAGAAAGTTCGTGGTGAAGTTTGCTTACTCAGACATTAGCGAAGCCTTTGACTCTGTGTTCCACAGAACTCTCCCGGTGAAGCTGCCGCTCATGGCTGGGATGGGTGTGCTCTTCCCTGGGTAAAGAGTTGGCTGGATGGCCTGGCCCAGAGAGTGGTGGGGAATAGAGTTAAATCCAGCTGGCCACTGATCACGAGTGGTGTTCCCCAGGGGTCGATACTGGAGCCTGTCCTGTTTAGTATCTTTATTGTGGACATGGACAAGGGCACTGAGTGCACCCTCAGTAAGTTTGCAGATGACACCAAGCTGGGAGGGAGTATCAATATCTGCTTGGGGGTAGTGAGGCCCTACAGAGGGATCTGGGACAGGCTGGATCTCTGGGCTGAGGCCAATGGGATGAGGTTCAATGAGATCAAGTGCCAGGTCCTGCACTTTGGTCATAACAACCACGGGCATTGCTACAGGCATGGGGTAGAGCAGCTAGAAGTTGCACCTGTGTGGAGGAAATAGATATGGGGGTGTTGGTTGATGCTTTGCTGAGAATGAGTCAGCAATGTGCCCAGGTGGCCAAGAAGGCCAATGGCATCCTGGCTTGTATCAGAAATAGTGCAGCCAGCAGGAGCAGGGAGGTGATCATCCCTCTGTACTCAGCACTGGTGAGGCTGCACTTTGAGTTCTGTATTCAGTTTTGGACCCCTCACTCCAAGAAAGAGGCTCTGGAGTGAGTCCACAGAAGGGCAGTGAAGCAGTGAAGGGTCTGGAGCACAAGTCTTGGGAGGATCAGTTGAGGTAGCTGGCATTGTTCAACCTGGAGAAGAGAAGGCTCAGGGGAGACCTCATTGTTCTTTACAACTGCCTGAAAGGAGGTTGTGGTGAGGTGGGGGTCAGCCTCTTCTCCTGCATAACAGCAATAGGATGAGAGGTAGTGTCCTCAAGTTGCACCAGAAGGTTGGATATTAGGAAAAATTTCTTCTCAGCAAGAGTGGTGGGGCAGTGGCACAGGCTGCCCAGGGAGATGGTACAGTCACCATCCCTGGAGGTGTTCAGGAACCATGGAGATGTGGCACTGAGGGATGTGGTGTGTGGGCATGGAGGGGGTGGATTGATGGTTGGACATTGTGATCTTAGTGGTCTTTTCCAACCTCTATGATTCTATAATTTCTCATACTGCCAGGTGCAGCTCCTGCAGTGTCTCATGACTTTGCCTTGCAGCAGCTGTGACCCAGGTTATGGCTGCATTGTGCCAGAGCTGTCCTTGGGGACAGACAGCCCAACCCATGGGGAAGGAAGGAAGAGGTTGAAGAATCTGCTCTACTCCTAGCCCTGAAAACATTTTCTTTACGACACCCATTTATCCTAATTACTGCCATAGAAAGAATGTGAAGAAATGATCCCGAAACATTTGGTTATTGGTGCCTGAAATATTTCAAATATAATTTATTGCATGAAAATGCTATTGTAAGGTTTTTTTTTTTTTTTTTTGTTTTAATGAAACCCCTCCCCCCCAATTTTATAATTATTTAATTAAAATACATAAACTTAAGATTTTAAATGTGTTGTAGAAATAATTTGCAGGGTAACTGCCAGCAAATTTCCTGTTGTTCATTTGAGCAACTGAAGTTAACTTTTCAGCCCTATTCCCACTGAGCTCATTTTAATTTCCTACCTGTCTCATACCTTCTCAGGGGTAATCAGTTATTCACAAATTTAACTTCCATCTATCATGCCCAAATAAAATGTGAAAAAAAAAAAAATCTCACCATGCACACGGAAAAATAATTTTAAAATGACATATCAATGCCGTAAAAGCTTTTCTGAAGGACAGTTCCCACCGCATTTAATCAGAGTTGTGTTTCTAACTCCCGCATGCTCCTTTAAGCATCTCATTTGCTATGTTAAAAAAAAAAATCTCCTACAAAATTTTTGACATTTTCAATTTGCTTTTGCTCGTGAATGTTATCTTTTGACTAGAGCTTGTTAATGAGAACAAAAATTTTCACTTGTTGACTTTAAAAAGGTAATTAGTAGTATTCAAAGCAGATGGAGGGGAAGCATAATAAATGCGAAATAATTAAAGATTTTGTAAAGGATATTTATACATACATTAAATTATGGTAGCCAGTAAAGTAATAAAGAAAAAGAGACTACTTTAAAACCTGCAAATTAATGGAAAGATATAAGCACAATTCTGCAGGGTAAAGAAAGAGGAGTTATTTCAGGTCAGGGACAAAACAGGATATGACCAAATGTCAAACAAGACAAGGCACAGCACTGATATTAAAACAAGCAAACATGGAAAATTAGCAAGGCAGATCCTCACAATTAGAATTACCTGGCAACAAGAGAATATAGGGAAATCCAAATAGTGATCCAGGGGGTACAACGTTGTATAGCTTCAACAGGATACCCCTTGCTCAGCCTGGTCCTGGGATTCATGAATCAAAATGAGATTAACAGCTCTAGTAGAAGAACTGGAAGAAGCTGTATGAAGAGATTTGCTCATTTTTCAATATCTGCAACTCTGAATTGCCAGATTCTTCTCTTTTTTTTGGTAGCATTGCACACTGATGGGTGGGTATCCTGTCTGTCCACCTAACAGAGCACATGCCACAGCTGTTCCTGTATTGGAGGGAACCTTTGGAAGTGAGTCTCTTCGTACAGGATGTATTTTGCCACTGGTGTGGGCTTTATGTGGTATTGTAGAGATATTGTCAATAATGATTGAGAAACATGTAGTTATTAAGATACAATGCTGAAAGGCAGGCAACATGAATTCCATTGCAATTCCACTCCACCAACAAATTATATTAAGAGCTTTTGAAGAAGTCCTAAGTAAAGTGAAATGCTTTTAGTCTAATAATTATGCAGAGAATTTAGAACAAAGAATCATGGAATCACTGAGCAACAGAGGCTGAAAGGGGCCTCAAAAGATCATCTGGTCCAACCATTGCTGGAAAAAGGCACCAGTATATGATTATACAGCACCAGTCCAGTCATGTCTTGAAGACTTCTGTCACATCCCTGGAGAGTTTTTTTTTTCAGCAGTTGATTGTTCTCACTATAAGAAATTTCTTTCTTTAATTAAGACTTGTTGCCTTTTGTTCTATCCCTGTGGCACCTTGTGAAAAGAGAGCCTCCATCCTTTTGTAGCCACCTTGTAAATACTGGAATGAGGTCCTCCCTGACCCTCCAGCAGGGCAAAAAGACTTGACTCCTTCAGTTTTTCCTCACTGGGCAGGTTCTCTAGCTTTCTGATCATCTCCATGGACCCTTACTAGTTTGTCCACGATGTTTCTGAAATGTGGGGACCAGAACTGGATGTAGTACTCCAGGTGCGGCCCAACAAGTGTTGAGTGGGACATTTTTAATAATAAATTAAATCAATAACATATGATTCAGTGTAGCATATTTCCAGGGCAGAATAAAGGAAGAAGTAGTGTAACTGAGGTGGAATTTAAGTGATAAAATGACAGATGGTGACCCTTTCTAGATATCTGTCCCTTGAATTCTTTAAGACGTGACATTTTTGTAGTATAATATTTGACAATCATAGAATAGATAGAATCTTAGAATCATAGAATCACTCAGGTTGGAAAAGACCTTAAAGATCATAGAGTCCAACCACAACCTGACCATACTACCCTAACTAACAACCCTCTGCTAAATCATGTCCGTGAGCACCACATCCAAATGGTTTTTAAACACATCCAGGGGTGGTGACTCAACCACCTCCCTGGGGAGCCTATTCCAGTGCTTAACAACCCTTTCTGTAACGTGTTTCCTGATATCCAACCTAAACTTACCCTGGTGCAACATGAGGCCATAATTTAGAAGGCACAGACAGAAACGAAAAGGAGTAGCTTAGCATAAGCCATTTGTCAACAAAAAAGATAGCGCACAATAAAACCTATGGCAAAATTCCTAAGATATAAAGATGGTAAAGCGCCCAGAACATCTCCCGTATGAGGAAAGGCTGAGTAACTTGGGTCTGTTCAGCCTGGAGAAAAGTAGACTGAGAAGGGATCTGATGAATGTTTATAAATATCTGAAGGGAGGTGAATGAATGAGGCCAGGTTCTTCTCGGTGATGTATTGGTGATGGTTGGACTAGATGATCTTCTAGGTCTTTTCCAACCTTGATAATTCTGTGATTCTGTGATTCTGTGACAAGGAACGATGGCCTAAAACTTGATCATAGGAAGTTCCATAGTAACATGTGGAAAAACTACTTTGTGGTAAGGGTGACAGAGCACTGGAACAGGCTGCCCAAAGAGGTCATGTAGTCTCATTCTATGAAGATATTCAAGACCTGTCTGGATGCCTACCTGTGCGACAGATAGTAGGGAACCTGCTTTGGCAGGGGGTTGGACTCGATGGTCTGTTGAGGTCCCTTCCAACCCTTGCAATTCTGTGATTCTGTGATATAAGCACTGAGAGAAGAACAATATTTTAGAAACAACTTTTGGAAGAGAGAGGGTTTTCTTTTGTTTGTGTGTGTTGTTGTTTTTTTTTATAAGAATCAGACAAGCATAAATTCAACCTGAGGATTCTGAAGGTCCTACCTAATTTACTGGCAGGAGGTGATAAATCCTGGCATAACGCATTGATAGGAGCAGAGTCCTGTTTCTAAATGATTTGCTTCAAGTTTAAGCTGAAAAGTGCTGTTCTTAAGCAGCTTATAAGAACACAGAAAGGAAGAAGGAAAAGAATTTGGATTTAGTTGGATTTGCCAGGTAAACTGATTGGTAACTCAGGCTGCAAGCTGGGACTTCGAAAAGTGGAGAACTGCCAGCATTTATCCAATAGCAGGTAACAGCAAGAAATGTGAAAGTGAAGGGTAGTGCTCTGAGAAAATGGATGAGGGGGTTAATGGTGGTATTTGGCCTCTTGTGACAGTTATAGTTTAATTTTTTGTGTCTCATTCTTTAATGATAAAAAATAATGCTAGATAAATATATGTACAGAAGAAGAATCTTTTTAAAGCTTTCTGCTCGCGTGTTTTCCTGGAAACTCAGGATAATGCTTAGCATTACTGTAATAAGTTTAAGCGTGCCATCATCTTACAGTTGTTGTTACTGCAGCATCAAAATAATCTTGATCTTTTGGCAGCATGAGAATGTTTCTGGTACTCCGTAGGCATGAATGGTTATTGGTTAACTTTTTTCCACTTGTACAAATGAAATGAAATTGTCCCTTGTCTGTGATCACCGACAATTAAGAAAAGAGCAAAGTCTCTTAAACTTCATATGGAACATTTCTTCTGTTGCTGAATATTGTGCCACTCTTGCTTCAGTACTATGCTGAAGTGAGAATTTATTGTGAACTTTTTAGTTAAAACAGGCAAGTTACAGAAAAATATCACCTCTCTTAGGCACAAATTTTCTTTGTACTGTCTGAAGGGATTACAGGAAACAAATTGCACATTTTGTTTCATCTTAAATTCAAAGTAATTTAAATCCCTACGATTTTAGTTTTCAATGGCACAAAATGTGATAAAGATTGTAGAAGTAACTTTTGGTAACATTTGCATTTGACAGCTGAAGGGTGGATAATTGGAACTTTTGTAATCTTGCACTGATCTTGGAGCAAGTGCAGAATTTTGTCTCCAGCACACGAAGCAAACATTCGGTTGAAATAACTTGCAGAGAAATAATTAACGATGCTGACATTTAAGATGTTATCCCAGGGTTTAAGAGTTAGGAACTGAGGAGATGACACAGGAGCTCACTCTACTCACTTGCGTAAGAATGTACTCATAAAGTGCAATAAACTGATGAAGCGCAATACTATACTGGTTGCATTGAAAAGGTATTTTCTTGTTATGCTTGGATGATCATATACTCTAATCAGTTTTCTTTTACCTTTGGCTTCAGCCTATAGTTTTCTAATGACATCAATTTTTCTACTTTTAGAATCAGTACTGAGGTACAGCTTTATAGCAATTAAAAATGTTGTTACATTGCCTTCTATAGAATTTCATTATGAGGTCTGAGTGATTTAAATTGTCTGTCAAAGTTAGGGCCTCGGTTGGCTTGACTGCAAAGGGGTTTCTGATCAGCCACATGAGGAAGTCAGAGGCAGACAGATGTGATAATAGCTGTGTAACACTCTTGCTTGTCTCTAGAAACAGAAAGCTGCTTTTTAACAATTCAACATATAAACTCAGCCTTCTGATCTTGAGAGTCATTATTATATTTAGAGCACAAAGAAAAAAACCTTTTCCTTCCCTTCTTTGTCTTCTGCAGGCTGCTGATTGTTTACATACTCAGTGCTTAGCCTGGGCTGAGTCAATATGCTATCTACTCTTATACCAAATTCTGCTTAACTGTTAATGGTTAACACTGGTGAAGCTCCAGTTAAGAGGAGAGCCCCTCACAGGGCTGACTGCATTCGGATATAAGAGCAACAGCTGCAGTGGAAACTTTGCTACAGCTGGCTGGGAAAGGAAATGGCAAACGCTTTCCAATAGAATTTGAGCTAGCAAAAATAAGCTGCATTTTCTAGCGGCTGAAAATATGGTCTTGAGTACTCTCCCACTACTTAGCAAAAGAAGCAAATGTCTTCTAAGGGAGGAGCCTTAATCCATGAGCCTCCCTCCCATCTTGGACACCACCACCTCACTGAGGCCACGTTATCACTTTATCTCATGTCACTGAATAGTATGCTGTAAACATCATGCTGTTATCCAAAAGAGTTACTGGTTAGACATAAGCTGTGCTCCACTTATGCTTTTACTTAGAGTAGATGATCAAAGTAGAGGGGAATCGTGTAATAGATCTATGGAGATAGACACATGCATGTGTGCAGAGATTCATACAGACACATTCTCTGAATCTTACACCTGGGTGACATGAGATCATTGGAGAGGCATGACTCCTGAAGGATCCAACCTCCCAACTAAGCAAGTGCAGCAAAACAAATCCTGTCACTCACTCTGGCCTCTGCACTTGGGTAGCCTCAGGACTGCTCAGCCAGTTTACTGCTGGGATGTCAGCAGGAGCTCTCCTCGAGGCAATTGCTCTCACTGACCTCCCTGCCTGAACTTGAATGAGCCTTCTAGAGCCGGAGGCAGTGTTTTTCCTGATGGGTACATTCAAACCTAACTTGATCTGCCCTTCATGCATTCCAACTCAACCTTGGTCAGGTCTCAAGACAAAGAAACAAAGATACAAGCAGCACAGGTAGTGTATACAGGGAATGGATTTCTGATGCCTCCGACATCAAAGGCTGAATTTACCTAGACATATTACCTTGGCATATTTTATGTTCTCCTCATGAGTAACTGCCAGGATTTGAACCAGTTTTTCAATAGCATGAAGAAGACCTGGTGTAGACAGGGTAGATACCAGCATCTATGGGAAGGGAGCTGGCAAACTGGGAGAGCAGTAGCTTGCTCTGCAGTAAATAGGGTTGAGATTTTGCCAATATTGACCAAAATTATATATTTTGGGCTCTTTGGGCTGCTAATTGCTACCTATACAAAGAAAGAAAAGGAACATTCAAAATACAAAATATTTCCATAGTATGATATTTATGCTTTTGTCCAATTTTATGATGTAATTGTTAGGTAACTGTTGAGTGCTCAGTGCATACTGGTACACTGCCTTTCATGGCCCCTGACTGCTGAGCAAGGGAGGGTTACAGATCAGCTCCAATAGGACTAAACAAACAAAAAAGGCGAGTCAGTTTTCCTTTCAAACATTTGCAACAGGTAAGGAGGAGATCTAAATGTTGAATGCTCTATTTGTTTTTCAACTTCCTTAGCTACTCTCACAGCACTCCATTAAAACTAGACAGTGCTGTGGACATAGGTCTGGAGGAAAGATTTTGCTTCATTAAGAGCTCATTTGTTTTCTAAGTAGCTAGATAATCAATACTTCACAGATATTTTACATGTTGTTTAGTAACATTAATCACAGACATATTGGAGAGAGTCCAACAAGATGATTAAGGAACTGGGGCACCTCTTGCATGAGGAAGGCCAATAGAGCTGAGACTGTTCGGTCTGCAGAAGAGGCTCAAGGGGATCTTATTAATGTCCATAAATACCTGAAGGGAGAGTGCAGAGAGAGTGGAGCCAGGATCTGGCCAGTGGTGCTCAGTACCAGGACAAGAGGCAGTGGACACAAAATGGAACACAGGATGTTCCCTCTGAACACCAGGAAGAGCCCCTGTGCTGTGCAGATGATGGAGCACTGGCACTGATTGCCCAGAGGCTCCTTGGAGATCTTCCAAAGCCACCTGGACACAGCCCTGGTCACCCTGGTCTGGGTGTCCCTGCTGGAGCAGGGGTTGGGCCACATGGACCCAGAAGTGTCTTCCCACCTCAGCCATTCTCTTCCATCTCAGAAAAGTTCCATCGATGCCACTTTTAAAATCCAACCACAGAAAAATTAAGCTATTGCCTTTAAATGTTGTATAATCATACCCCATAAGCACAGGGTTTTGCATAGGATAACAGTGCCCAAAATGTCCTTGTTTACTCTCTTGTACTGTTTTTATATTCCTAACTAACATCTGATTGCTGTAATCCATGATTGAGTGAATATACTTCCCTTTATGAATAGCTTGTAGATGTCCTAGGGATCCTCTGGGACAGAAGCAGCTGCATATATATTAAGGTGATATTAGTATTTTCCATCTTATCAGAGAAAGTTCACAGCTGGGGAGATATTAAACCAATATTTTCAGCTTTCCACATTCCCAGTAGTTTAAATTGAAAAACCAAATATAAAATTGCTGTCTAAAAATAGCTCTCCTACCTCAATTCATGGTATTATGAAGAACGTATTGTGTCCCTTAACGTCTCTCAAGACCATGATGATCCTTAGAGGCTATTTCTAAAGACTTTTATATCCAGACTAGACCTCATTGACTGAAACAATGGCACTCTTCCAGAGATTCTCTTCAACAGGCAGAGCTCACCACTGCACTTATTTTTTGGTTCTTTTTCCAAGATTTTCTTTTTCTTGGTGTCACTTTTCCCACTCAACAAATTCAAAGAACCACAAAATCATAGAATTGTAGGGGTTGGAAGAGACCTCTGGAGATCATCAACCTGCTGAAGCAGGTTCCCTAGCATAGATTCCTCTTCCTACACAACGTATAGACTGGTAAGGACAGCCACACCTACACTGCAGCAGGTTTTTTTTCTGAAGCATTTTTACAGGTTTTTACCAAAACCATTCCCTTACATGAACAGAACTATTCAGTAGGGTAACTTATCTCCTAAAGCATCAGAGAAAGCTTGAAAGCAGTCATTCTTTCAGACACTGGGTCTTCTTACATGTGGTTACAGCAAAAGAAGAAAGAAGCTACAAAGGCCAACTGTACCCAGCCGTAACCATTAGCATATAGAAAAGGAAGGTGGTTCTGTGAACTCGTCAGTTCTGAATTCAATTCTGAACTTTGTCATGGCTTCATAAGCCTTTCAGCAAATCTTTTGGATTAATTTTCAGGTATGGAAAATTGGTTATAATGTAAATTTTATTCCTGTTTCTTAATATGACCTTTATCATTGCCTACTGCAGCAATGACAATTTCCTATTTATTGCACATGAAATATTTAGGAAATATAATCCTGCCTCATTTAGAAAGCCCTGCTATTACATCCAAGAATTCTTTTGTCCAGAATTTAATAACGCAGTGGCCGTGGCATTAATTATTCATATGCATTCCTCATTCACAAGTTGTTCTTCTTACTTACTTCAGCAGAAGTAGTCTAATGAAATTTCATCTTGCCTGATAGAGAAAGATAAATCTTCTAAGCTAAACCAACATTTCTGTTAATATGCTGCAATAAAAAGGCACTTCACGTTATCATCCTATTTTCCAGGGAACTGCAACGTGTTTCATTGATCATTTTACAGAATGACTGATAGAGGTATGTTGGAATCTGACAGATTGCATTCACATTGTCAGAATCAATGGGATACTGGAAATTTTTGTATGGCCTTTAAGCATCATCACGTTTGGACTTTAGGGTTTGAACATGCTTTTCCATTTCTTTATTGAAGTAGCAACTCATTTAAGCTGGGTCTTAAGTGCTGTTCAGCAGCCGGCTTTGACTATTTAGGATTAAGTTGCTTTGATGCTCCTTGTTATAGAGTGTAAAAGGTTTTTCCCATGGAGATTTCTGCTGGAAAAATTCAAAGAGTCTACTGACATGCCGATAAAGTTTTTTTTTTGTGTTTCCCTTGCGTTTTTGCAAACCTTGGAAAAAATGTCTGTGTTCCTTTGAGGCGCTGAATTCTTTATCAGTCCACAGAGAATAACCATGTTTGCAGATGTACGGGATATTATCCAAAAAGATTCACAACTTTGCTCTCCTTTCCTTAACCTTTTTCAAAGTGAATGTTACTTTTTATTTTTATTTTATTATTATTTTTTAAGAGCACTCCCAAGCCACATGGCTTCATTTGTTACTGCCACATGGAGCCAAATCTGAGAGCATTTCTTTTTCTGCCTCCTGCCTCTTCTCAAGGTCTCCTAGGCTGTTTTTCACATTTATAAATCTTGTCACATGTTCCTGTGCAAATGGAGATATATTCTATCACTTTTAGAATGTACTCAGGCTTTATATTCTGCATCCACCTCACTGTGTGAAAAGCCAGTTACAGTTGGCGTATTTGGTATGTGCGTGGTTTCTGCAAGGTACAGCATGCGTAGTTAGTGTAATGCAGGAGTTCATTCAACTGTAATGAAAAAAGAAGCGTAGAAGAGTCACTGATCAATTGATAATGAATTCGTTCCTTATTAAGGAGGTCCCTGTTCATAAAATCATAGAATCATAGAATGGCTTGGGTTGAAAAGGACCACAATGATCATCCAGTTTCAACCCCCCTGCTGTGTGCAGGTCGCAGCCACCAGACCAGGCTGCCCAGAGCCACATCCAGCCTGGCCTTGAATGCCTCCAGGGATGGGGCATCCACAACCTCCTTGGGCAACCTGTTCCAGTGCTTCACCACCCTCTGCGTGAAAAACCTACTCCCAATATTTAACCTAAACCTCCCCTGTCTCAGTTTGAAACCATTCCCCCTTGTCCTATCACTATCCACCCTCGTAAACAGCTGTTACAACTTTATTTTTGTTCTCTTTAATTTTCCCCATATAGCCCTGAACTATGAGCTTCAGTAAAGATCACCTGTTGCTTTAAGGATTCTTACCAGGCCTTGTCACCTAATATACTCCAATAATCCGTTGCAAATGAACACAGGAAAAAATACTTCTGTAAGGAGCTGTTTAGCTTGCACAAGGCCAAGCACAGGCTTTTCAACTGTTTTATGGTTCTTTGGAGCCAAATGTAATCATTTCTAATTTCAGCCAAGTCAGGGTCAATGGCATTATTTTTACTTAATTAATTATCTGTTCTATATTCTGTGTGCCAAGTTGAATTCCAGACATTTCAACAAGTTACCAGCCAGTTCATTGTACACCAGCTGGTTTGTAGTAACTTCAAATTTTTGCATTCTTGATATGTAAGAAATATGAAGCCATGTAAGCTGATTTAGCCCACAATTAAAGGAAGCTTTTGATAAGAGAATTCTCTTCTCAAATAAAAAATCATCAAACATTTAGAACAGAAAAAGGAGGAAAAAGAAGAGATAACGATTATAATAAATACTGTTAATTCCTTGATTTTTTTTTCTATTATCTTTTTGAACCTGGAGTTAAAGAAGAAGAATACAATCAAATCATGTTCAATTCTTATGTCAACTTTAGAAAATATGTATTGCATGTAGCACATGAAGATAAATGTATGTGATATACACGTGTGCTTAAGGTACCTTCCTGTACTTTGAAAGCCACAGTTAAGATGAATACCTATGTGTCATTTCGTTACCCAACAGTAATCATGTTCCTCGAGTCTGATTAAAACTCTACTGCTTTTATTATTCGAGGTCAAATGAAGTTGATGAAGGTCTCAAGACAACACAGGCCTACGTTAGAGTTCTTTATTGTGAGATTTTACAGTTTTTGTCCTTTAGAAGTCCATTAGATGAGATGACCATTTCTAGACCTATTCCTCTTCCTAAAGTGTATAACCAAAATGGGGTTGATTAATTTTGCCTTTAAAGTCCCTTTTTCTGTCATTAACTGTACAGGGATGTTAGGATGCCTAGTCCACATGTAAAACTACGTATATTGCATGTGTCTAAAGTTAAGTGAGATGAATCCTAAACTTGGGAAACGCCATTTACATCAACATGATAGCAACGAGTACTACACAAGGAGTTTGAAAGTATGGTTCTGTAACTTCGACATTTTTCTCTTTAAAAATGCTGCTGCAAATTAAACGATACAGGGGAGCTTGTCAAAACAACGTCTCAGGAAGTAAGAAATGTGATTTTATAGAAGTTTCTTTTCTTGGGTTGCTGGATATTTTTTATACTTCTTTTTGATGCAGTTTTGGATATAAGAAAACAGGCAGCCATAACTACTTACCGCAGCTCGAAAAGAAACCTTGCCATACTTCTAAGAGTAACGTAGCCAAGCATTCACTCGATTCTACAGCAGAGAACTATAACCTCTCTGAGGACCCTGAAGACAGATAATTACTGACATTTTATTTTTATACAAGCCCTTTTGGAATCTAAAACCTTATATCAGGCTATTTAAAAAAGAGCAGGCAATGAAGGAGAAAGTTCCCCTGCTTAGAATTTTTTCAGGCATTGTACGTAACTATAGCTCTGATTAAGAGGATAGCATTGCAATTAGGGTTGCTTGACTTTCTCAAGAGAATTTTTACATTCTGTCGTTTTCACACATTTTCTGATTATTTTTATTGGGTTGTTTTTTCAGAAAAATTCACATTTTCATGTTTTTCTGATACTTTCTGAAAGCATTGGTACTTCCGCATAGAGTGCCTCACAAACTCCATATTGGTTGCTTTGAATGGTACGGACCATATAGGATGTCATTGTTTCCAGAATAAGATTTTTCCTCAGAGAACAGTGACTTAGGAGTGGGACAATGAGTCATATCTGTTGAAATTTCATGTGCATACTAAGGCATACGTTCTTGTTATGTAAAAAGAACCTTCAGCTTTTTTATCCCTTGTGCTTCACTTTGGAAGCTGAAGGTTTTATTCTTGCTGTGAAGTTTTGGAATACTTTTAATTAAAAGGAAAAAAATGGAAAAAAAAAATCCATTAGAGTTCTACAGTTCATTGCTCTGTGTATGCCTTCACTTGTGAATTTTCAATAATGATGTTGCTGGTGGGGTTACTATGTCACTCTCTTTCTGTTGTATTATTGACAGATCTTCTGCTAAGGTTGCAGTCATAGCAATAATCGGTGACTTAGATAATTATCTCATTATCTTAGGGTTTTTTTGCAAGAACTCATATGTGATTGTTTTTCTACCGTCTTGAACAATCATTATCTTCTACTATATTATGGATTAGATTTTACTTTTTGCACAATGTTGATGTGAGAAAGTATTTCTCAGATTATTATTCCTCTTTGATTCTCTTGCTTATTAAAATATAAAGAGCTCTGTGTTACTTTTGAAGCTCTCTAACTACCAGCAGTGTGAGGATATATGCCATTAACTGATTTCTTCTGTCATCTAAAAGTGTGATCCTCTTCCACTGATTATTTTCCTGCAAGTTTCCTGTGTGCCAGCAGATAGCTTGCTTATCTTATGGCCTCTATTATAGTACTGGAAATCTGTGTTTAGGCACCCAAGGTCTTTTTTCTTTCTGTTTGTCCTCAGCAAATAGAACCAACTCATTTTTGGTGTCTGAAGTTGGATAGAAAGATCACATCTGCCTTCTGATTTATGGTCTCTACAGCTCCATGGTTTACCCTGATGTTCCAATTTGGGGCTGAGAGTGCTCTGACGCCCATGAACCTCATTCACCAGCCTGCCATTACTTTCGCACTTCCTTTTCCATCCAGAAAGACTGAATTCATTTTATTACACGCCTTCCTTGAGGCAAGTTCTAAGAGAAAGCTGTTTATCCTCTGTACAGTAAGTTATGAATTGTCTTAGATGTGTAATATTTTATAGGGATTTTTTCTGAAATTTCTCCTAGACAGCCAGCGATTAACTTCCACAAGCTTTATTTCCATTATTTCTATCTTCTTGACTCTTGTCTCTTCCATGCTATAATTATTTATTTGCATAGGATTCACATGGGATCTAAGTTCTCATTTTTCAGACAACGTACTTTAAATCAGGAAACAGAGAAAACAGAACCAGAAGGCACAGAAATTCTTCCTATTTCAAAATTCAGACTTTTTTTTCACTTCTCTTATCTAAGACAAACATCATAGGAGGCTGATACATCAAAAATGTATACCTTTTTAGCAGATTTCTCAACTTGACAATCTTCATTTGGCATTTAACCTTGGATATCTTTCACTTCCATAATATTTTTTTTTTTTTTAAGCTTTGAATGTTCTCAAGGCTTTCTTAACTGAGAAAGCAGGGCTTTTGAGAGAGAGCAAAATTTGCATTGACTTTGATTTAATGGTCTGTCATCTTTTCTCACTGTTATGTGCTCTGAATGTGACTCAAGATGACCAATTCTCATAATTCTATAGAGTTTGGTTTCCAGCACTATGGAGTGTTTCTGTAGAAACATTGCTCTTTTGTTTCAGTCCTTTGTGATTCTAAGTTTTCTGTACGATCAAATAGTTATTTTATTTCATGAAAACAAGGCATCAAACATGTTTTACTATGTCTTAATTCACAAACGCATTCACTTTTGGAGAAATTAGTTGATTTTTCTTTGCTGTTTTGTCATAGAATCACAGAATCATTTAGGATGGAAAGGACCGCAGCCCAAACCTCTTGCTCAAGCTGGACCAGTCAGACCATCTTGCCTGTGACCATTTCCAGCTGGGTTTGGAATGTCTCCACAAATGACAAGCTCTGTCAGTTCTCTGGACAACATGTTCCAGTGTTTAAGTGCCCTCACAGAAAAAAAAAAAAAGGGTTTTCTTGCATTCAGAAGAAATTTAATGTGTTTTTTCTTTTTCCATAGTTCTACTTTTTCATGCTTTTTATATGTGCTCATTACCTCTTTTCCTATCAGTGTGCAATAGTGTGAAAATTCTGTCTGCCTCTTCATTCCCTCCAACTGGGTATTTATCCACACTGATGAGATTCCCCTGAACCTGCTCATCCTCAGCCTGAACAGTCCCATCTCTCTCAGCCTCTCATGGTATAAGAGATACTCCAGGTCCTTAACCATCTTTGTGGCCCTACTCTGAATTTGCTCCAGTAAGCCTGTGTATTTCTTGCACTGGGAAGTCCAGCAGTGGACTCAGTGCTCCAGGCGTGGCATTCCCAGTGCTGAGTAGACCCCTTCCATTCTGGTAGCAATCTGTCTATTACAGACCAGGAAGCTACACATCTTTCTTGCAGTGATGGCACATTCCTGGCACACGGTCAGCATTGCTGTCCACCAAGAATCCCAAGTTCTTCATTATCAAACTACTTTTTGGTTAGTCAGTCACGTTCAATGGCTGCATTACAGATCCTGGAATATAAACACACACGTATAAAGAAGAGACAATCCAATGACTGCAAGCTAAACAGGAGGGACAGAAAAAGGCTTGAAAGAAACTGATCAGTATGATGTTTACATGAAGCCTGCTGATGCAGGCTGATACTGATTTCAGCTCTTGTTTCATCCACTTTTGAATAAACTTCTGCAAAGCCTCCCTGGACATTTTCATTTTACTTGGGGAACGTGGCAAAATCATAGGTAAATGTGTTTGAATATGGGGGAAATGTTTCTTTATTGTAAGTCATTAGTCTGCCTAGTCTATATTGCCACCCAGCTGTGATCAGAGAAACTCAGAAAATACAGGGCTTGAATATTTTGCTTTTGTTTCTGTTCAAGAAACTTTATAGGGTGTTCTTTGTGTGCATTAGGAGAGAGTGTGAACAGAGTACAATACAAAGAATGGCATTGGTAGCATTACTGCTTACAGTCCAAACTCGTAAAGAGAAAGAATTCCCTCAAAGGCTCAGAGAACCCTTCACTTCCATGACATTTTAATATGACAGCTGTCTTTTGCTGCCTATGATAGCTTCTTTCCCCTTAGAAACATCCAAGCTCAAGTCCATAACTTTAGCATGCATTCTTATATTGCTTTCGCTAAGTTCTAGCAACAACATTATATTCGAGTGCTTTCTTCACTGCAGTTTATAGTGGACCAAGCTTTGTATCAGTACTGTGTTCAGCACTGAAATAGGACTGGGTGCAAAAGATCTATCTATCTATCTGTCTGTCTGTCTGTCTGTCTATCCACCTACCTACCTACCTACCCACCTGCCTGCCTATCTATCTGTCCATCCGTCCATCCATCCATCCATCCATCTACTTACCTACCTACCTACCTACCTATGAAGAAATGTATATTAATTGCTATACATATAAGAATACTGTAAAATTTGCATCCAGTTTCCAGGTTTTTGAACACGCAGGTTTGGTGGATAGCGAGAAAAAAAATCATTATTCATTTTCAATAGGTAGATAAAGTAAGGAATTGGTATTCCTAAGGTATTCCTTAATTTAGTAATAAATAAATAAATAAATAAAGGCACCCATGTTTTACTTGATCTTGTTTGTTGCTGTTGTTTGGTTTTTAAACTGTTAGAGCTTTTTAAAATAGAATAAATAAGAATTTGCTGTAGATTTATCACAGCTGCAGAGTGGAAATTGTTTCTCAGCAAGAGAGTACGTGATGTAGTATATAAATAAATGTAGCCACGTTAAAGGACTGCATTTTCTACTTTGTTAGCTGTGTTGTTTTGTCACGTGTTAAAATATTTTCTAATATAATTAACCTGAAAAATAATGATGTCCTTGTAGCATCAAATTCTGAGCACACAAACTCCAGTGTTTGCATCTCAGTCTTGCACAGCTCCTCACAGATCAGCTGCCCTTTTTAGTCAAGTGCTTTTTCTGTTTGCTCTTTCAGGCTCTCTTTAAAGTTTAGCCACATGTTAAACTTGCTGTATGGCAAACTGATTTTCTTTTTCAGTTTAACCATGTACTGACTCTGAGAGATCAGTAGCTCTTGTGTTTGCCGCGCCAGGATCTCCAGCGCAGGAAAATGAGTCACACTGTTTCAGAATGTGTCGAATGCAATATAAAGAGCAATTCATCAAGGAGCTGCGAAGTTTGAAAGTGGATGCAAATGGTAACCACGTTCTGAGTTTCTCCAGAGGAGCACTGACTGAATTTCACCTGAAAAATCACTTAAATGTCGTGGAAGATTTGTGCGGTTAGATTTTTATTCTACACAATTTTCACTCTTTTTCAAATTTAACTTCTTAAAAGCAGAATCTAGGTTTACAATTGAAACTAATCATCCTGATTCTGGGGATCCCTCTACTCTGCACTGGTGAGACCTCACCTGGAGTACTGCATCCACATGTCAGCCTGTTGGAGCACATCCAGAGGAGGGCCACAAAAATGCTTCAAGGGAAGGAACACCTCCCCTGTGAGGACAGGCTGAGAGAGCTGGGGCTGTTCAGCCTGGAGAAGAGAAGGCTGCAGGGAGACCTGAGAGCTACAGGAAAGAAGGGGGCAGACTCTTTATCAGGGCTTGTTGTGGTAGGAAAAGAGGAAGTCATTTCAAACTAAAGGAAAGGAGATTTAGATTATGTATAAGGAAAAAGTTTTTTACTGTAAGGGTGGTGAGTCACTGGCACAGGTTGCCCAGAGAGGTGGTGGATGCCCCATCCCTGGAGACACTCAAGGTCAGGATGGACGGCGCTCTGAACACCTGATGGAGCTGTAGGTGTCCCTGTTCATTGCAGGGGAGTTGAACTTGATAGCCTTTAAAGATCCCCTCCAACCCAAATGTCTCTATGATTCTCTCATTCAATGGGAGCACTGGAGCGCTGCGTCCTCAGCGTGCAGAATGCAACTCTTTCAAGAACTACTTTGTATCAGAGAATCATAGAATCGTTCAGGTTGGAAAAGTCCTTAAAGATCGAGTCCAACCACAACCTGATCATACTAACCTAACAACCCTCTGCTAAATCATGTCCCTGAGCACCACATCCAAACGGTTTTTAAACACATCCAAGAATGGTGACTCAGCCACTACTTCCTATTCCAGTGCTTAGGAACTCTTTCTGTAAATACAGTGGAGGTTAGAAAAGTAGATAAAATGGAACTGCTAATTCTTGTGAACTGACAAGTACATCCAGGAGTGTTTCATAGCACTTTCTGGAATTGCAACACTGATAAAGTTCTTTCAGCCTTACTTCTATGAGTGCTGCACAGCACTTTTGCTGCTACTGACAAATGAGTTGAATTGTTAGCACCAAAGACATCAGAAATAGAGAGGACTTGATGTGATTGATTATCAAATTGATCAACAGCAAGTTTTAGGATAAACAAACGCCATTCTGTGGTCTTTCTAATAAACAGCTTGTATTAGAGAGACCAATAAGACCATTAAAGATGAATCCACACAGTGCCGTTTGAGATTCCTCTTCAGAACCATTACAGAACATTGTCAGAATGTTGCTGCCCTGCAATCATTGTGAGCATACTCGCAATTCGGAGATGAATTTTGAAATCACCAGAGAGAAGATGATAATGGGTATGGAAGGAAAAATGAATTCATGAAAACAAAAGAATGAAATTCCACTTCAGCAGAGACATTTAGGGATTTGCGGTGTCTGTTCACGCCCTTGACAAGATCGGAGTATCAAAACACCAAGTTGGTTATGAAGAATTGGGGAATCCATGGGGGTCTGGCAATTAAAGTCACAGTACAGGGGAAAAGGAGTCTGTACGACTACACTGAAGACTGTGTCTGCTTTGATATAAGCCCTCCTGCCTGCAGAAGAGAATGAACATTCACAGTCTTCCTTTGCTCCAGAATGGACTGACTTTTCCATGCTTGCCTATTCATATCTTGTCTGTAGTTGCAGAGTAGCTCATCTACCTGCCATCAAAATTTACAGTTGTTATTTTTGTTTTCCACTCTGTAATATGCTTGACACAACTTATTTCCTATAATCAGTTTTCACTTTTTCACTTCTTCTCATTTACTTGTCTCATGCATTCTTTCCCCTTTCTCTTTTTCTTAGGCAGCAGTGCTCTGTACAGTACAGCTGATGAGGACTAATGGCAATGGCAGCAGTAGAAGGACTGGTTTGTTTCATAACTTCAGAAGATAGCTGGTACAGCTCATTTACAGGGGAGTGAATGCTGCGTGACATTTTCTGAAGAGACATTAATCACATTGCTTTGCAAGAAAAAGTGAGCAAAACATGAGAAAAAGAGCAACAGAGTAGTTGGTACCCTTTGGGCAGGTAGAATATATTGCTACAACTGTGGGAAGGTCCCAAAGACCAGAGAACACAGAGATGTTAAATGGCTATTAGATATTAGAGACTGTCACAGCAATGAACTGTTTTGGGCACTTCAATATCAAAAAAAAAAGAAAAAGAAGTTACAAAGAACTCAGGAATAAAATAATGAACACCATTATGTACTTAAAGATGTACTTCCAAAAAGTATATATCACAGGATTAACTCACTGCTCTTGGTTTGTTCCATTTTCCTTAGTAAAGGAATGCATGGATCTAGTTCAATCATCGTGGTTTTCAACAAAGCAAATTTAAGACACTTGAGATATATTCTATTTTATCTTAACCATCTTCTATGGGTCTCTCAGAAGCAGTCCAGAGATGCGTAGGTGAGTATACATTGAAAGCCTCTGATCTAATAATGTAACTACATTTGACCACACTGCAACATTGATTAATGTCAACAAAGGCAAAGCAGAGGTGGACAAAGCCTACAAAGCCTTTGACACTGTCTCAGCAAAGCCTTTGACACTGTCTCCCATGCTATTCTCCTGCAAAAGCTGGCAGCCCATGGCTCGGATGGGTACACTCTCAGCTGGGTAAGGAGCTGGCTGGAGGGCTGGGCCCAGAGAGTGGTGGTAAATGGAGTCAAATCCAGTTGGAGACCAGTCATGAGTGGTGTTTCCCAGGGCGGTGCTGGGGCCTGTCCTGTTCAGTATTGTTATTGATGACTTGGATGAGGGCATTGAGTGCACCCTCAGTAAGTTCGCGGATGACACCAAATTGGCAGGGAGTGTCGATCTGCCTGTGGGTAGCGAGGCCCTACAGAGGGATCTGGACAGGCTGGAGAGATGGGCCGAAGCCAACGGGATGAGGTTCAACAAGACCAAATGCCGGGTCCTGCACTTTGGCCACAACAACCCCAGGCAGCGCTACAGGCTTGGGGCAGAGTGGCTGGAGGACTGTGTTGAGGAAACAGACCTGGGGGTACTGATTGATGCTCGGCTGAACATGAGCCGACAGTGTGCCCGGGTGGCCAAGAAGGCCAACGGCATCCTGGCTTGCATCAAAAACAGTGTTACTAGCAGGAACAGGGAGGTAATTGTCCCCCTGTACTCGGCATTGGTGCGGTCGCACCTCGAGTACTGTGTTCAGTTTTGGGCCCCTCACTGCAAGAAAGACATTGAGGCCCTGGAACGTGTTCAGAGGAGGGCTACGAAGCTGGTGAGGGGTCTGGAGCACAGGCCTTATGAGGAGAGGCTGAAGGAGCTGGGACTGTTCAGCCTGGAGAAGAGGAGGCTCAGGAGAGACCTTATAGCTCTCTGTAACTTCCTGAAGGGAGGTTGTAGTGAGCTGGGGGTCGGCCTCTTCTCTCGTGTAATCAGTGATAGAACTAGAGGGAATGGTTTCAAGCTGCGCCAGGGGAGGTTCAGGCTGGACATTAGGAAGTACTACTACTCGGAAAGGGTAGTCAGGCATTGGAATGCACTGCCCAGGGAGGTGGTGGAGTCACCGACCATGGGAGTGTTCAAGAAACGTTTGGATGTTGTGTTGAGGGATAAGGTTTAGCTGGGAAGTATTGGTAATGGTTGGACTGGATGATCTTCTAAGTCTTTTCCAACCTTGATAATTCTGTGATTCTGTGATTCTGTGATTATGTGTTTGCTAGGTGGGCAAATGGCACTCAGTTGCCTTTGAGGAACAATGGACTGTTCCCACCCCTGTAGATCTTTCTTCATCTGCAATTATATGATAGCCTTAATATATGGGATGGAGCATAATGGTCCAGGCTCAAACAAGGAAGGCAACAGGACACGACTGTCTGAATCTAAAGAAACTCAGATATAGCTTACAATCTATATAAATCAGCAAAGATGGTAACAGTGATGTCTCCTGGAGTGAAATGTTATCCAAGAATTGATACACTCTCATTATTAGGGTAATTCGGAACTGCAGTTGTCAAAGCATTCAGAAATAGTCCCTAAGTATCACTCCTGAGTGACGAAGAAATATGAAACCAACATAATGACAAATAGAAACATTAGGCCTTAATTTTTACGCTGCGATGGATGTAGATAATGTCTGACAACAGCAATTCAGGATCCTAATATCGTCTTCAAACTGTTCAGGAGACAAAGATACAAAGTCAGCTAAATGTAAACTTAGCACAGATTGATTCACTAGGATTCATCTGAATGAAATTTTCAATGATAGAGTTTAATTTCTTTAAACATGTTTGAGAGCAAACCTGAAAACTGCTTAGAGAAAACTATTTTCTATTCTGTCATTCATAACACTTTGTATGTCTAGTCTGATGGTGTAACATCCCAGGCAGTAACTGAGCACATTAATAAAGGCATTCAGTGCGGTGTTTTATCTTCAGTGTGTACTCAAATGAGAGCTGAAGAAGCTCAGCCTGCAAATCATTGTCTCTGAAAGGACACTTTGCCACAATGAGCTTTACCTGATTAATCTAACCTGTAAATAATCCATTGCTATTTTTCTAGGCATGTGCAAGTGCACAGCAATTACTTCATTTTGAAATCCCGTCTATTCCTTATTTTAACTAAAGAATCAGGTACCTCAATTAATGAAGTAATTACAGTATTGAAAGATGAAATTAGCATGATGAAGTTCCCCTATTGTTATCTCTTCAACTGGAGATCCATCCTATTATAATACTGCACAAATAGTACCATTTCCACGTGCAGATTAGTAAGTAAATTACCTGGCAGGTGACCTTTTCCTGTTCCCCTTGAGCCTGCCTCTCCCTAGTGAGGCATTCTGCTTTCAGCTCCGGTGAGCTGGATGCCCTGGAAGCTCAGTCCAATTAGACAGCTATAAAGCACCAAATTTGTTTCTTATAATTGAGTCAAAGAAAAAAAACAACAAAAACAACAACAACAACAAACCCACCAGATGCACCAGCTTCTCATTTTACTTCCATCTGCTTTGGGATGCAGAGTCTGGTTGGAAACCTGCAGCTAGCGGTGTTCTCCAGAGGCTGGTACTGATCTTGTCTTGTTCAACATCTTTATCTGTGACCTGAATGAAGGGAGAGAGTCCACCCTCAACAAGTTTGCTGATGATACAAAGTTGGGAAGAGTGGCTGACACAGCAGGCTGTGCTTCCATTCAACAAGACCTGGACAGGATGGAGAGTTGGGCATAGAGGAACCTGGTGTGGTTTAACAAGAGCAAGTGCAGAGTCTTGCACATGGGGAGGAATAACCTCATGCTTCAGTACAGGTTAGGGGATGACCTTCTGGAGAAAAGCTCTGCAGAAAAGGATCAGGGTGTCCTGGTGGACCACAGGGCGGCCATGAGCCAGCAGTGTGCCTTCGTGGCCAAGAAGGTCAATGGCATCGTGGGGTGCATTAAAAGAAGCATGATCAGCAGGTCAAGGGAGGTGATCCTTCCCCTCTGTTCTGCCCTCGTGAGGCCACATCTGGAGTTCTGTGTCCATTTCTGAGATCCCCAGTTCAGGAAAGACAGGGATCTCCTAGAGAGAGTCCAGTGGAGGTCCACAGAGATGATGATAGGCCTGGAGCATCTCCTGTATGCGGAAGGGCTGAGACCTGGGACTGCTCATCCTGGAGAAGAGAAGACTGAGAGGGGATCTCATCGCTGTTTATACATATCTAATGTGCAGGAATCAAGTGGATGGGCCCTGACTCTTTTCAGTGGCGTGCTGAGATAGATAGAATCACAGAATCACAGAATTGTAGGGGTTGGAAGGGACCTCCAGAGATCATCGAGTCCAACCCCCCTGCCAAAGCAGGTTCCCTACACCAGGTTGCACAGGTAGGCGTCCAGGCGGGTCTTGAATATCTCCAGAGAAGGAGACTCCACCACCCCCCTGGGCAGCCTGTTCCAGTGCTCCATCACCCTCACCGTAAAGAAGTTCTTGCGCACATCCGTGCGGAACTTCCTATGCCCTAGCTTCATCCCATTTCCCCTTGTCCTGTCCCCACGCACTACTGAAAAGAGTCCGGCCTCACCACTATGGCCCCCACACCTCAGGTATTTATAAACCTGGATCAAATCCCCTCTCAGCCTTCTTTTCTCAAGGCTAAACAGACCCAGTTCACTCAGTCGTTCCTCACAGGAGAGATGCTCCAGGCCCTTCACCATCTTTGTGGCCCTCCGCTGGACTCTTTCCAAGAGATCCCTGTTTTTTTATACTGGGGAGTCCAGAACTGGACACAGTACTCCAGATGAGGCCTTACCAGGGCAGAGCAGAGGGGGAGGATCACCTCCCTTGACCTGCTGGCAACGCTCTTTTTTATACACCCCAGTATGCCATTGGCCTTTTTGGCCACGAGGGCACACTGCTGGCTCATGGCCAACCTGTCGTCCACCAGGAAGCCCAGGTTCCTCTCTGCAGAGCCCCTCTCCAGCAGGTCATCCCCCAGCCTATACTGGTGCATGCCATTATTCCTCCCTAGGTGCAAGACTCTACATATGCTTTTGTTAAACCTCATCCGGTTTCTTACTGCCCAGCTCTCCAGCCTGTCCAGGTCTTGCTGAATGGCAGCACAGCCTTCAGGCGTGTCAGCCAATCCTTCCCAACTTGAACAAGGGGCAATGGGCACAAACTGGAACACAGGATGTTCCATACAAACATGAGGAAGAACATTTTTACTGTGAGGGTGACGGAGAACTGGAACAGGTTGCTCAGAGAGGTGATGGAGTCTACTTCTCCGGAGATGTTCAAGACCCACCTGGATGCTTTCCTGTGCGACCTGCTGTAGGGAACCTGCTTTAGCAGGGGTTGGATTCAGTGATCTCCAGCGGTCCCTTTCAGTCCCTATGGTTCTGTGATTCTGTGAACTGTGAGCCATCTGGTGAGGCGTATAGTAACATCTGTTGGTGCAGGGTGTCTATTTCCCAGAGCTTGCTGAAAAAGCTAATTCTACTTGTGTGAAAAATAGTTTAAATGGGGACATACATAAAGCTAATACTGTAAAAATGTTCATGGTGCCACTGTTCCTCAGTATTCAGTTGCAGATACATTCTAGGGATCTTAAGGATTCCTCTTTCTCAGTGTAGAGCTTGGTGGCTTATGAAAGAGTCTGAGCACATTGGAGATGGAGATCCAACAAGCCATCTTACTGGGGACAGGCTGATATTTCTAAGAACCTGATTGTAGCAATATATGTATATATGTGTATATGTATGTATATATGTGTATACTCTTTAATTAGACAGCAATTTTCTGAAGAAACAGTGAATTTAGTTGTCATGTTTAATCCTCTGTACTCACAGAGTTCAAGAGCTGAGAATTCTGAAGCCTCTGAAGTTCAGTTCTCTTGGAGAACTGCAGTTAAGCAGGCAAGCTGGCATGAAACCAGGCAATTACCCACCATGCAAGTGATGTGAATGAAAGACTCCAGTACAAAAACTTGTAATTTATACCATTTTTGGTATGTACGAATAGAATATTCGGAGATAGTCTGCCTTTCAGATGCTTGTACAGATGTGCAAAATTACTAGGCACTGGAAATGCAGTTGCTTCAATTTATACATGGAAGAGAAGAAAGACCACGAAGAAATGCATTCCTGGTCCCAGTCATTTTGCTGTTCAAGGTGTTTTAGTTATATGATAATGAAGAAAACCATGTTCCATGGGCCTTCAAGCATAGAGTGTGGTAATTCTGAAAGCTGAAATGAAATAACAGAACAAAAAAGAAGACTCTCCCAAGAAAATTTTGTGAAGGTGCTTGGTAGTATCTCAAGCTGCTTGAATTATTTGCATGGTGTTCAAATAGTGTGTAATTGAAATTATTTACTGTTCTGTGTAAACACTGTGAAATGACCAGACATCAATAAGAATTTCCAATTAATAAATGATAATACAATTAACTGGTAGATGGCAGCCAGGGCGAATTATGGAAAACAGACAAATAGTTTCATCTGATCAAGTCATGATAATTCATTATCGTTGAGAAAGGTTTGGGGATTGATCTCCTTTTACATAATTAAATTTGAGCATGTAGTATAAAAAGGTCTTCTGATGGCAAAGGGTATTAAGAGGTCTTATGCACTTGAAATCTGTTTTTAAAATGTAAAGAATTGGAGTTGAGCAAGATGATCTCCAGAGTCCCCTTCCAACCCTGATAATTCTGTGATGCTCTGACTCTTTGAATTGCCATTCATTGTTCGCAGGGTCACAAGAGACATTCGTACATATGACATTGATAGGACTGGGTAAAAATTCAGCCTAACTTTAAGAAAGAGCACTGTAAAAACAAGATTGCAGTCATTTTTTATTCATCAAGTTATGAATATATTTCATTACTGGTTCTTAAACAAGTGTAGGCCTGTTTTTTCTGAGCTGCTGTATTGAGTTTATGTAGCAGAGTGTTGGTAGTGGGAGGATGTGGGGATGGCCCCTGTGAGCAGAGCTCAGCACTGCCCTATGTCAGATCAAATGTTTTACAATTACGTTAAAAATAAATTAAAAAAGGGTTAGAGTACAAACAAGAAAATAACTTTTCTAAAGCTATGTACTGTTCTTCATTTCTCCAGCGTGGACAAATGTTTTGGATGACGTTAAGCTTTGCTCCAGCTACCAAGGAAGCATACAGATGTTGGTGAGTAACTCGTTTCTAGGTGAGACTCACGGATGAACTGTCCATCAGAGCGCTGATATGATCAGGAAACAACGTGTGAAGACTGTGACCCTGCCACTTCCACCTGTCCTCAGAACTGCTGGTGCCACGTGTGTCAGTCCATGTACTCATGCTTTACAATGAGCTGAAGTGAAGATCCATAAATCATTCTGTTGCTGCAGTGCTGGCAGGTGCAGGATAGCAGATGCAGTAGCTGATATATTATGAGAATGACATGATTTATTTGCATTAAGGCAGTCTGGGGTTAGCAATCCATGTGAAACTAGACAACCATATGGTGCATGGCTGCTAGATGGGAATATTTGCCTGTAATAATGTACTGTATTACAATGCAAGGTCCAATATTTAGCCTCAGCAAGTGTCTCTTGACACGTGTCAGCTCCTTGAAATGCTTGAAGAGTATGTGATGTGAGTTACAGTGCAGAATGTCACTAATCTTTTGACAACGAGCTTGGTGACTGTGTGCAAGTGTCCAATATAATGAAGCATTTAAACATGTAAAGTTTCCCACTGACCTCCAAGTCAGTTAGACATATATTTAACAAACTGAATAATGATCTACAGGAAGATGCTTTCTGATGAAACATTAATGGCTGTTGTACTTCTTAGTCGTTCAAAATGATGGTGATACTGAGCATATGGGCAAAGGCAGGGCAGCTCTGTGATTAAGAATGTAGAAATAAAAATTACTAAAACTGAGGCGCACACAAAAACTTCAACAAGACTGATGAGCTCAGATCAGAAAGAGTGTGTCCAGTTCCATTATAGATTCAAAGACTTGAGAATAGGTGGAGTTATTGGTCTAACAGCAAGTTAGACCAGTAAGACTTCAAGTCAGGGAAAGCAAAAAACCACAGTGATTTTATTTAAGGATGTTTAAAAGGGTTATGCATGTAAGTACAGGCTCGTTACACTGATCTCAGAAGCATGAGGAATTTTAGTCTATTCTGTCAGGGAACAGAGAAGGACAGCATAGGGAACTGGAAGGGGTGGGCAAGCCTATGCCCACCTATGCAAGCCTATTAGTGCCCTTGGAGCCTGACATATATTCTAATGGAGAAAGAAACCCAAGGTGATTATAAAATGGAGAATGAGATAAACCGAAGCTCAGGTTTACTGAATGTAAATTGCATTTGAATAGTCTGACTATTCTTTGCTAGCTCATTTCCTAGATAAAAAGAAATGCCATGGATGTCATCTGTCTGGTCCTGTGTACCGTATGGTAATATGGGAGAAGATGGAAATTACTAGAAGAAATTTCAGGTGAATAAGGAATTAATTGGAGGAGAGGCAGCAGTAGGTATTTTTGAAAGGGAGCAAACTGTCTGGAGGAAAATCAGGAGTGGAGCTTGTAAAAGACCTGATCAGGCACCATTTTGGCAGACTCCTTCCTCTGCTTTCACCAGGTTCCCACATTTTGTAAAGTGAAATAAGCCAGTGTCACAACGACCTAAATATAAGACCTATTTATTTATGTAAGCTTTGTTGTCAGAAGGCTGGATCTAACAAAAGAATTCCCATACTCACATAAATCCCTTCTTGTCTGTAGAGTCAAGGTACTTCGGACACAACGGTGGGAAGTTGGCATCAAGGTTCTTTACCACAGATAAAGAAACTGAGGCACAAAGATGGAATATCTTGCCCCAGCCCACAGAACTGTTGTGCAGACAGCAATAGACCTCAGCAGTCCTGTGTCGTGGTGTGGTGCCTTGTCTGTCACTGCATGCTGCCTGTAAAGCCTTGGTAGAGTCTTCAGATAATGATAAAAATGTTGAGATCGCAGTCTTACGGGCATACTCAGGAAAAAAACTCACTGCATTTTTCATCATCTAAAGATGCTGGAAGGAATTATTCTGAAACCTTATCCTTAAAGGATTATGGGTAATAAGACAGTTTGCAGAGAAGAATGGCAGCACTTCTGAGACAGTAATGACCCCCCAGGTACCCTTCCAGGCTGCTAGATGATAGTGAGAGAGGCAGAGAAACCAGGATTTTGAAAGTAAAAATGTTTGTCTTAGAGATAACGATACAGCATTGTGTGAAAGTTTCTAAGTGCAAAAAGAAGAACAAACAACAAAAGTCAAGGTTTTTAGGCCTGGTAGCCATTAATGGAGAGGAAATCATTACAAACCTAAAATATGGAAGCCCAAGGCACCAGTAATAAATTGCTGAAGTGAATGATTACCCAGCTGTCTTATCCAAAGCCATCCACATCACTGTTTTATGGAGAGTACCTCTGGGTATGACTGATGGTATAAAGAACTGAGGGACATCAGCTCAGCGAGAAGGGCCATTTCAGGAAAGATTATAAAATACAAACTTAAGAAAGGGGAAAAGAGAAAGTCAAAGGAGGACAGAAGAAGAGAAAAGGGAGCAGGAAATGGAAAGGAGAAAAGTTGGAAAAGATCTCTATGATCATCTAGTCCAACTGCCCACCTACCACCAGTATTGTCCACTAAATCACGTCCCTACATAATACATCTGCTCTTTCCTTTAACACCTTCAGGAATGGTGACTCCACCACCTCTGTGGGCAGCCTGTGCCAATGCCTCATCACTCTTTCAGAGGTGAAATTCTGAAAGAGCAAGCTGAACTTCTCCTGGTGCAACTTGAGGCCATTCCCCCTGGTCCTATCGCTATCACCTGGGAGAAGAGGCTGACGCCCAAGAGAAGGGGAAAAAGGAAAAGAGAATACTCCAAGGCAGCTAGCTCTTAATCCTTACACTAATCACACTGCTCAGAGCACCTTTTCACCACATACATGCTGCAATGCTAACTGGCCTCAGCTTCATGCATATATTACTGGGTCGTGCTTGCTGGCTGCCTAAACCTCTGCTATCTCCTATGGGCAGCTACAAGGCACTGCATGTTCCCTAACATAATATTATACTCCGAAAGCCAGGACAAGAGTGAAGGAGGAAAGAAGGCCAGAAGAGGTGTTTCACACAGTGGCGTGGCTGGAACAGGGAGTGCCAAACCAGAAGAATGCCAGAACTTTGGACACAGAGGTACAGAGCTCTGCCCCAGCTGCCTCCTCTCTGCCCATCATCCTTCTCATCTGTCCCGGCTTCTTGAAAACCATTCCTTCCCCTACATTCTCCCCATGGGTCACTGACCTGTTGCTCCCTACTTCACAGAACTTTTTCTGGTAGTATATGCTCAAAACACTGTGCTCAAGGAACTGTTTCATTAGAAGATGCCCTTGCCTTTTTGTCTTGTGATGTGACCTTCTGCAGCCACTGATACTGTTTATGTCATAGAATCACAGAATCATTAAGGTTGAAAAAGACCTCTAAGATCCTCTGGTCCAACTGACAGTGGTGACAGCCTGTCACCACCATGCCCACTAAAGCACATCCCCAAGTGCCACACCTACATGCTTCTTGAACACCTCCTGACAAAGCTGCAGACCTGCATTCAGGATTGATGTGAAATCCTTAGTTTATTGCACAGGATTTGGTTAAAACATCACAAAACAACAGCAAAAAACAAGGCCTGTTTGTACCCTCACATTTATCAGGTGCTGGTAGCAGCGTAGCTATGGTTCTGCACACATATCCCAAGTTCAAAGCATCTAAGTAGGTCACCCAGAGCATGGAAACATCTCACGAACTCTCTGGCATACGATTACAAACTCTTTTAAGATGTACAAGTGGGAAAACAGTGAAGAAAAACATTGTCCTTTTAATATGGCAGGAGACATAAAGAAGCTCCTGGTATGAATGACAAGCAGTTGGCTTTGCACAGGTGTTGTTTTGGTATTCATAGATTCACAGACTCTGGGACCAGAAAGGAGTCTTAAGTCACTTTTATTGACTCACTCCCTGTTAGAGGTTAATACGTTTCACCCAGAGAAATGAGCAATTTCTTCTTTCAGGCTGCAGTGAATGCGACTGAAATGCCTTTGCTCACTTTAGTTCAGGTGCAGCTAAAGCCATTTTTCTCACACCAAATTCCTCAGAGACCCTTCTGTTTATAATTCTTACAGGAAACTAAAAGCAATAGTGACATGTCTTTGACCTTCTGATCCTTTGGCCAGCTGGGCTTTTTGTCAGATCTCACAAATGTTCAATCTTCTCTTGTTAGGGCTTTTTTTTTTTTTGAATTATTATTAATTCAAATACAAATTCCTCCCATTGCACTAACACAGTGTTCATTGAATTTCTGTTATTGTTTTTAATTAGACCACAGAACAATGTTACCGGCTTTAACTCCACGTGCCATGGGACTCTACAGTGTGTTTGAATCTCGGCAGCATCCCAATAGCCATCACCATTTTGGCTGGGCTTAATTGTGCCTACCTTCAGGGACAGAACATAAAAGTGATCATCAAATATTCTTCTGTTTCCAGTCAAAATGAGTAATGAGGGACTCCTTGCCTGTCCATTTATTTTACAGTTACTGCTGACCCCAAATAGCTCTTTCATTGCTGCATGGCTAGGTGAAAATTGCCCGCTTTTTGGAAAGAGTCCAGTTTCCCTGAAATAATGATGGGCAGCAGAGAATTAGCATTTACTGCCTTTTTTTCTAAGTCTTTTTTTCCCCCTTTCAATGTCTCTTCTAATGACTATCATCATCTTCTGCTCTTTTTTTTGTGTGAACCTGAATTTGTATTCCTTTTCTCTGCCTCACAGTATTCTTACAATCATCTCATTAGTAAGACTACTCACAGTTAAGGTAAGGATATTGCATTTTTTAGAATGCAGTATACTTTATCTCCTAGGAGAGTACAAATTCCCATACACGCTTTTGTTGCACAAGAATTTTGATGTTGGTATGAATAAAACAAGTTGTGTCACTACGGCCCGCATGGCTGCAAAGCTGCGTGGGCATGACTACAAAACTGGTTGTTTGACTGGGCTTGAAAGGTCACGTCTTCTGGATCACACTAATGAGCCCTGGGACCTGACCTCTTTGGCATTATTACCAACAATTTGGAGGAGGTGAGAGGGTGTCCCCTTCTTGACAGATTTGCAGACACCATCAGATTGGGGTAAATAGCAAAAGAAAACTTTTTTTTAAGAGGAAATACAGTGCAACACACTGAGATTCTTTTGAAATGCTGAAGTACTCTCCATGTGAGAGTCTTGCGAACAGTTATAATGACACAGGTAGGAGTGTGTACATGTGCACATTCATGTATTTGTGTGCCTGTTTGCATACCCATGTGTACGTATGACTAAAATTAAGGTGGAAGGATTAACTCTACCATTTTACTACCAAGCAACCTGCTGCAAAAAGCTACAGTGATTCAACCAGTAATTTTGGTACCCAATATGCTAACTGATAAACAAATCTTTGAAGTATTTGATAGAACCTTCAAAGAAACAATCACAGAATCAAGGAATCATTAAGGCTGGAAATGACCTCTAAGACCATGTAGTCTGACTGCAACCCACCCCCACCATGCCCACTCGCCACATCCCTCAGTGCCACATCTCCACAGTTCCTGAACACCTCCAGGGATGATGACTGCACCACCTCCTTGGGCAGCCTGTGCCACTGCCTCACCACTCTCTCTGAGGAGAGATTTTTTTCTTAATACCCAACCCAAACCTTGCCAGGTGCAACCTGAGGCCATTCACTTTTGTCCTATCACTGTTACCTATGAGAATGGGCCAACCCCCGTCTCACCACAGACTCCTCTCAGGGTGTTGTAGAGAGTGATAAGGTCTTCCCTGAGCCTCCTCCAGTCTGAACAATCCCAGTTGTCTCAGCTACTTCCCATAAGGCTTGTGCTCCAGATGCCTCATCAGCTTTGGTGCCCTTCTCTGGACATGCTCCAGCACTTTATTGTACTGTTATCAGCTTTTTATTTGGAAAGGAAATATGCTCCTGAAAGTGGCAAAAATAGTTACTCTTTTGAGTAATAATTAATGAATTGAGAATAATTAATGTGATACATTTTACAAAAACAGGGGTTTCCCTTGCTCAGCCTGACACTTACTGCAGTGTTCCATGTGCTGGCTCCTCAAATCCACCAACACAGCGATACCCACGTGGCGTTCATGTATCACAAAGCAGATTTTCAACAACTTTTCAAAGGCTACGTATTCATATGAAACCAACAGCTGTCACCGTGATGTTTGAGAGTCCATCTAAAAGACTGAGGCTTCAGAGATGTTCAATCAATTGAATTGTTCCTCCAATCATAGAAGTGAAAGTAGAATAATGCTGCCAGCCCATCCTACATATAATGGATGCGCTGAAATCTAGGCTGAGTTTGGAAAGCTGTAACCGAGGAGCAGCTTCACTCCTATGCCATGCTAAATGTTTGTACAGAGTAATGGGAAATACAGACTGTTGGTGTTTGATGGACTTAAAGCAACTGAGTTAATGTCAAAATGGGGTTATGTCGGCTTTTCTTCCCTCCACATCTGTTCTTTTGCTTGAAGATCTTAGCAGGTTGCCTTTTGCTTATTTATTGATGCCACATTTTCAATCAACAAAAGACAAAAGGAAATAAAATAGACTACTATGGTGAACAGCTTGATAGGGCAAGCTACTGTCAGGGTATCATGAGGGAAATAAAGCGGACAGTCTCTGGGTTGTTAGAGCCTCCCAAAAGGGCAGCTACTTGCTTTTCAGAAGGAACTCAAAAGAGTATTACAGACATCAAGTGAGACATTTGTAACAGCGTTTGTACCATTGGAACACAGCAGTGCTCAACAGAGAGCAGCCAGGTTTGGTTCTTTCATTAATTTTGTCTCTTTGCACTGTTTGCAGGGCTGATGAATCGGTCAGAGCAAAGGTCCACAGAGCTCAGGATCCTTCCTCATCAAACTTCCAGCAGTGCATCCACAGGGAGCGGAGGAAGCACACGGTGATAATTTGCCAAAATATTCTTCTGGCCTTCAGTAGTTTGCAGCTTGGGGAATTCCTGAGCCTGTGATGAAGAAGTCTAAGTTATAATTCTCTTCTTAGGTTTCTTTTCTATGAATGTGTCCTTCCTGGCATTTGTACTGAGTGAATCGGAGAACGACTGAGCCCAGTTCACCATCTCTGTTTTCCTCCTCATTTTGCAGAAACTCGTATCAATTATTATTATTATTATTATTATTATTATTTTGCAAGGATGAAGAAAAACACAAGGCAGATCCAGTAGGTAGTGGATGCAGAACGTTTTCTTCTCTGAGGATCAGTAACTTTACCAAAGGTGGAAATTTCAGTTAAGAAAATGGTGAGGTGGTACCAGATCTGATTAATAGCTGAGACTGGAAAAAAAAGAAGGCTAAAATGTGGAAATGGCAAAAAAAGTTTCACTTTAACATTTTCAGAAAGAACTGTTGCATATTGTTAAATAATCAAAGCAAAGGGGAACACATCACACTGCCAGTTCGAGTGCCCATGAAAACACACGTTGCTGTACAGCAGTTCGACTTCAGCAACAATGATTGGAAGGCATCACCGGAACTAGCCTGTACTTCTGTTGTTTGTTCAGGTTAATGAGAAATGTGATATTAATTACTGCCAGGCTGAGACCTGTCTGTCACCGTGGACTTGTCCAGCCACCCCTGGGCTGTAAGTGTTCATGTTACTGTCGCCATCCTTGCTCTGGTCTGGCTCAGTGCTGTGGGACATCCCTGCAATGGGCAGTGTCCTGCCCTCACTGTCATCCTCACCCCACAGCAGCTTCTGGGCTGACACTGGGACATCTCAATCCATAGGAGGTTACACATACGCATACACTTACACTTACATGTACACATACAGAGGAATGATCCCACTGACTTGAACTTTCTCCTCTGTGGATGTCATTCTCAGCTGTATTTGCCATCTGCAACAAAGGTTGCTGACTGCATTCTAGTGCAGATTTTCTGTTCTCAGGACCACCGGCACGGGATGAGCAAGGTTTATGGAACCTGGTCCTTATTTTCTGTGCAGATTTCCACTTGATGGCAGCAGAGCCCACCACACGGGCGTGCAGGCAGCACCAGGCAAGCATGTTCATAGAGAATCCAGACAGGTCTGCTCCAGCACACACACCAGGTATGTCTAATTTTAGTGATATTGCAGTTTTCTGTTTATTCTTGATGAGGGAATGGAAGTGAAATAGTCCTCACAGCAAAGAGATGGCTTTTAAGAAAAATACTCAATGAATTGTGAATATGATGGGTGGGAGATTAGATCAGACAAGCACCAGGGTCCTGCTTATTTCCAAAACTGGAAGGTGTATAATGTATTTCACAAGCAGTGAAATTTCCACCACTGACACTACATATGAGACCAGACTGACTCTAATTCAAACCCGTGTTCTCAAGAATTTCATGGCTTGAAGTAATATTTTTGTTTTCAGTTTAGTTTTGCCTGTTTTCAGTACAAAAGATTTGTTTTGAATTCTGGGTTTTACCTTAAGTAAATACGAGATAGCCAGAAAGTCGACATTTCTGAGATGGAGCCAGTTTTCGTTTGTTGGCATTAGAGTTGTTTTCATTCTTAGCCGTGAACTAGAGCAGGTCCAGTGGTGGCTGTGACTTTCCCCATCTCCACCTCCTGCACAGCACCCGTAGCCATGGCATCCATGGGATTCTCATGGCTCACTGCAAGAGCTGCAATGGAAGCTGCTCTTCTCCTTGTTGTCTTTGTTCTAAGGTTATGCTAAAAGGAACAGTGTAGGCATCTTCAAGCTTCCTTAGACACCCATCTGAAAACAGGACTCAAATATTAGTCTCATCTTCTTGGAGATGTTTGCCATTGCTAATTGGTTGGCCCTCGTTTTCTTGACAGGATAAGGAACAGTTTTTAAAAAGACAGACTTATTCTTCATTGAAAAGTTAATTATGCTGTAAAAGAAAGAGCACCAGCTGCTCCGGATGTCTGTTCCATGCTTTCTGATGGAACTGCTGCTTGTACATTCCACCTAATTCTTGGAAAGTAGGACAGAAACATCCCGATGGACAAAATCAGCAGTTCCCAGAGAGGTCTTCTACTGCTTTACTCAACAGGTCAACTTTTGAAAGTCTTTGCTCTTTGTGAAGTTAGATTCCATATGCCTCTCCAACACCTTGCGTTTTCAGGGGGTGTTCAGATTGGTTACTAGGAAGAATTTCTTCTCAGCAAGAGTGGTGAGGCAGTGGCACAGGCTGCCCAGGGAGGTGGTGCAGTCACCGCCCCTGGAGGTGTTCAGGGGCCGTGGAGATGGGTATTGAGGGACGTGCTGTGTGGGCATGGGGGGGTGGGTTGATGGTTGAAGTAGATGATCTTAGAGGTCTTTTCCAACCTTAATGATTCCTTGATTCTCTGGTTTTACACTAATTTTGTTAATGTTTCTTGTATTAATACTTCTTCACACACATTTTCCCAGCAGTCGTCACCAAGAAAGTTCAGGCTTTAAAAGGTAAACTTGAATCAAAGTTGCCTGAAAAGCAGGTCTGTGAAGCTTAATGCGCGTGTCATAAATGTCCTAATAAATGGCTATCTCAGCCAAAAGAAAACTTTGTCAATCTAATAGGTGAAGAGCTTGTCCATGACTACATGATACAAACACTTTTGATGTGCCTGTGCTTGATTTACACCTGTAATATATTTGTAACAATTAACCATGTATTAACCCTTTAATAAATCCTCCATTAAGATAATCTAAAGCCGTAGGCAAGTTTAAAACTCTGACATTCTTGGCTGTGATAGTTGTGCCAAAGGCTTGTGACATCTTTCCTACATTCCCCTAAGATTAAAATAAATTGTGACTCATGCAATTTTAAATATATGTCATGCACTCAGCCACAGTTTTAGGCCAAAAAAAATTGTGTGTCAGCGAAGATCAAGAACAGTTTTTCTCACACATACAGGCATTATCCATAACCCTGTCTCAACGCAGTGATTAAGCCATTCAGAGTTAACAGTGAGTAGTGCAATGGGTACCTTACAGTGCAAAAGTTACCAACCACAAATAAATCTTTGCTCGGTTACATTAATGTACATATTTTTGGAAGCATTTACTTTTAAAAAGCTTCAGGGAAGGAAAGGGACCACTGTTCTCTGCGAACCGATGCCCCTGGCAGCTCCCTCAGGCACTCACCCACTCTACATCCCATAAGCTCCCAAGGGCTCTGTGAAGTTCATCCTGTGAAGAATCTGAAGCAGGAAGAAACCCAAACAAAAAGAGAAGCTGCAGTAAGATGCCCACTCCTTCATTTCCCCAAGCATTTTTCACAACAAACTGTTACAATGAAGATCCTCAGAGCAAGTAGCTCACAGTCCCAGCCATCACTGCTATTCCTGTTCTGTTCCTCTACGGCCACTACAGCAGGTGACACACCAGATCTCCAGCCCAAAGACCTGCTACAAACAGCCGCATAGCTGAATGTTGTGTCCATCTATTCACCTCTTGGATTTTTGTAAATTCTTTTCCTTTTGGCTTTATTTCCTAGGGCTTGTGTGTTTTTGAAGGAATGCTGGATTACAGAATGACAGAATCAGAATCATTAAGGTTGGAAAAGACCTCTGAGATCATCTAGTCCAATCATGAACCCATCACCACCATGCCCGCTGTGTTGAAGGGTTCCTCTTACATGAGTATTCCTTGCCGATTGATGAATATAATTCAATTTGTGTAAGCTTAGTTATGTGTTAATGCACTTAGAGTTTTTCCTAGGCACCATTTGACTGTTATTTAAGTCAAAATGATGGCACATTAATGCCCTCCTTTGTCATTTATTGCAGTCTGCTTGAAACATAATTATTTCTCCTTGTATATTATTGCAATTATTGATTTAATTACACCTTTATGTGTCTTTGTTCATTCAGCTATTTGATATATGATACTATTTATAGTGTAGCATCAGTATCAGATACATACATTTAATTCAGCAGATTTCTGGTGACTCCTCTGCCTCCTCTCCTGCCTCCTCATGCGCCATTTGGAAATATGGGTTCTTGAGGTGCCCTTTGGTGGATAAGTGAAGCACTTCTGCCACTCTTGGTGACCTCTCCTCGAAACAAGATGTGCCCTGATGCTTACCGCTCTGTGTACTGCCTAACATCTGTATAAAACACCATAAAAATCCTTATCTACCTCTGTCACGGGGTTATCGAGATCAATCTGTGTCCGTGACAGGGGAGGGGGCAGTAGGCCCGTAGCCCCCCGGCCCCCTCGGAAAAAAAGGGAAAAAGGGAAAAGGGGTAGGGAGATGGGAGTTCAAGGGAACAAACAGAGCAGCGGCAATGATCTGAGGAGTAAAACTTATTTACTAACTATGATATCGGAATGCAAGATAACACGCTATAATACAATATAATTAGAATTGAAGCTAATAAATTAAATATAATGAGAGAGAGAGGTTTCCGAACACCGAGAGGCCTACTTTGAAGTTGAAGGCGCCGCGGCTTGGAAGCACACCCACACCCGCTGCCAGGCAGTGAGAGAGAGCGAGCGAGCGAGCGTCGCTTCCGTGACGTATTTTCCCTCTCTGGCCGCGAGGTCCCCTGGGATGTGTAGTACTTCTTCTCTGTGCTCCACATGATGTTGTGATGTGGAATACCAATAGCAAAAATTACAAAACACAAAACCATGACAACCTCCCATATTTTGTGAGGCTTTTTCACTTGGCTGGGACACTGGCACAGGCTGCCCAGAGAGCTGAGGTGGCCCTTTCCTGGAGGTGCTCAAGGCCAGGTTGGACGGGCCCTGGGCAGCCTGAGCTGGTGGGGGGCAACCAGCCCATGGCAGGGGGTGGGGCTCAATGATCTTTAATGTCTCCTCCCGCCCAAACCGTTCTGTGATTCTCTAATTCGATGAAGTGCTTTTAAGGAGTTGGAAGAATGAGACGATGTGTGGGAAGAAGCAGTCTTGAAGTACCTGGGTCTTGCTGTCTTACAAAATTGTGTACTTCATAGCATTGGAAATATGACCTATGACAATCAGCTATTCAGAACCATTCAGTAAGGAAGAATAGACCAGTATTTTCTGTCTCTCTTTGCCAAGGAAACAGTTTTCTTGTCAGAGGAGAGTTTGCTTCATACACACACACGAACTACGAAGTTTCCTGCTGTGGAGTTATTTTCTGGAAAGAATTACTCATCTGTTTTCAGGAATAGCCTAAGTAGCCCAGATACCTACTGTATGACTTACTGCTATTCTAGACGTGTTAATCATCTGCCAGTTCCAGCTCATAGGGCTGAAAAAGTTTTGAGGTGACTTAACAACGAGTGAATATGAGAAACACCTCTGTTACAGCTTGGGAATTTTAGAAATGAAATTTATTTCATCTGACTTCAATAAGGATTCGTGCCCAAACCTCGTATCTAGGAATTTCTTCAGAGATTAAATACTGAAGCTGCAAGTAAACACAATACTGGCTATTTTCTACTCATGCAAATGCTTTTGCAGAGTGTTGTATCTTTATTTAGGAGCAAGAGAGTTTATAGGTATTATTCTAGCCAGAGAAAAAAATACTGCAAAAAATCCCTATGTCAGACGATTTCATACAGAAATTCTCAGCTGGATTCCTTTGACTCAGGATGCTTTATCTCTCCTCAGTCCCACTTCTACATCTTTTATATGAAAAAAAAACCCCACAGAAATCCAGAGGTATTCTTTCAACTTCTGAAAAACAGGCAGCGTTAGAAGTTTTAAAAGTTTGGATGCTATTTTCTTTCCCCTCCACCCCTCTTCTGGCATAAGCTGCAATACAGTGAAACTATAGAAGTTTTCAGTTATCTTTTTTGCACTTTTTAACTTGAAAGAAAACAGAAAAAAACAGCTTGGCAAAAGGCAAATAGAACTCCTCCAATTACAGAGAGGGTAAAATTAGATGGAGGAAAAAAATGAGAAAAAGCAGAAAAAAGATCATGAAAAAATCCTGGGCAGCTTTTATTTCATTGGATCTTTTAGTCAGAAAAAGAAAAATCATCTTGTCTTTCCCTTCCACCCAGCCCACAGTTGGACCAGATGATCTTGAAGGACTTTTCCAACCCTGGTGATGCTACGATTCCATGATTTCAATGAATTAAAATTACTGGAAAGGAGAATAAGAGGAGAAAAAAAATAAATCAAAAAGCAGATGAATTCAACAAATACTTGTTCAGAAACCAAGTATCCGATGTAAGCATTATCTTTCACTTCTGTCATTCGGTCTGCAGGGGCTGAAGTCATTTACGCTGTCACAAACTTTTTGTAGCACAGTTAGATTTGGGGTCATTCATGGGTATCTGTTCTACCCTTATTGTCTGGAGTTGCTGTTAGGCCCCAGGCTTTGTTGGTCTGCTGGTGTAAAAGCAGTCTCTGTGTGTACCTCTTGGTCTTCTCTCTACCTGCTGTGATTTTTGATCCAGATATTTCTCTAAGACTTTTCTGCCAGGCAGGAGTGATGCATCCAATCATGGCGTGATAAACAAACACAGCTCAGAAGGAATCTCCATCCTGCTTTCAGTGAGATAACGATGATCCGGCACTTCTGGTCATCGCTGACACTTTCAAAACTGGAATGTCCTTTTGACCTCCAGTTGCACTCATGGAGAGCCAGAGAGCCCAAGGATAAGGCCCTCTACCGCTAGGCTAAAAAGCCTACACGTGTCAAGAGATGCCCTGAGAGTATTATTCTCAGGCAATTCTAATTATCTACATTTTTAGATAATGATTAGCTTTTAAATCTTAATTGGTGCCTGATGTGTCCTTCGTGGTACCTGTAATATCATCATGATCACAACTTAAAAGTAATATAATGGTGCATAAAAGCCTAAAATGAGAGACTACTTAATGGTTCCCACTGTATTGATCTAAAAATAAGAGATCACAAGGAAGAAATAGTACCAGCTGGGCTAGTTCATAAAAGACCTGTACCATCAGCCACAGATACGTCTAGCAAATTGCTGTGCTTCTACAAATGGATGAAAGCAGCAGATGGTGCACATTAGTGCAGACCCAGTTGCTTCAGTAGGATGAATGGCGCCTTCCATTGGCACAGAATCTGATCCTCGAAACTTCACTGAAAGCAAGATGAGAGGTGATTGCTACCTAGCTTTATTCATAAATGATACATTAAGTGAGTGAAAATAGAGGATGCTGCTATAAATGTTTTATTTAGATTATGTAGCACTCCTGGGCTTAGAGCCAGTTCTCAAACATAACCCAAATATTTCTCTCTGCTCTACAGAACATCTGAACGAGGAGTAAGTTTGAAAATAAAAGCAGTTAAGCATTGCAGACTTCCAAAACTGAAAATGAAAGCTTAACTTGGCACTTATATCACACTTGGTGATTTGTAGATTCTACTCCTGAAGGTTTTTTTCCAAATGCTAACAAAATTGCACATCAAATGTGTCCTCAGGTTGTGAATAAAGCTGAAACCCTAGGACCTATATCTCACTGCCATCCAGACTGAATGGTGAGGTGGCATCCACATGATTAAATGAATAGCCTTGACCCCAGGCCAAGTCCTCACAGCTTAAGGCAAGCACCATACCGTTTCGCTCAGTGTGAATGTCATTTGATGCTGAGGCACCGATTACTGAAAACCAAAAAATAGTTACAGATCCAGGGAGAGTCAGGTCCCACCATATTGGAATGGGAACCGATTTTGAAGTCCTTATTAATCTAATGGGCTAATTGGGTGAGTTTAGTCAAGATTGAAATTGATATTTCTAATTCTATTGGCTTCAGTCTTAAAATGAAGATTCTTAAACGGTTTTGTTAGGATAATAAATGGGAAAAAGATAACTTTGAAAATTAAAGAGATGGAGTTACTGTGTATTAGATGAACCTCATTATTCTTTCTATGAACATGATCACAGATTTTCATCCAGAAATATTGCACTTATCTTCACTGCATTTATCTTCCAGTAATCTGCAAGATAATCTCTTTTCAGATCTGATATCAGATCTAATATTAGAAGACTTTTAGTGGAGGAAGAAACATCAAAACCAGCCTATTGGCCAAAGTAATCAGGTGCTTGTGGCAGTGCACTCCTGGATGGTGTCCCACAGAAGCAGCAGTAGGCCCATGTAGCCAAGCTCAGGTGAAAAAATAAACTGCAACAAATGTGCCTTTGCTTTTTGTGCTGTGCAGAGTGAGTAAGGTTGGACTATTCTTATATTTGTTCAAATAATTTTAGTTTTTCTCTTTCTAACGTGTCTAAGTCTGACCAGGACAGTCGTACTGGTACTTTTCCCCTGTGCAATTCATCCTTAACTCGTGATGATCTCTTGCACCCCTCTCTATCATACTGCATAATTTGTTGAGATTATTTATTTGCTTACACAAATCTTTGTGGGACTTTGAGCCAGAAGTGAATAACTGCAGCTGTGGGAAGCAGTGCAGCAGCGAGCATGGAGGTTAACAGCTCCTGCTGCCTACAGACACAAAATCTTACCCAGCTGACATTTTACAGCTGTGCTAAGGAGGCTAACGTGATTGCTGGCAATTGGCTGTCATGTAGTAGGCAACGTGCTAAAAAGGGCTGTGACGTTCAAAGGAACTGAACAAAACAACTGATGTCATTGTTCAGACAAGGAAAGGTACTTCTGCTGATGGGATATTAGTTCTGTCATGAGAACTGAAGTCCCTTAATGGACAGGCTTGGACGTGGTTATGGTTTTGGCTTTGCAAGACCTTGGTAACCACTGCCTGGAGCTGACACAAGGAGCAGAAGGTGTCATGCTGACCACAGCGTGGGTCTGTTGGTATACAGACTGCCCTCGTGTCACACCGGCTGGAAATGTGAGTTGTCAAGGTGCTCTCCTCATGCTTCCACAAAATTACTTGCGCAGTGGTTTGTGGTAAGAATAATTTGCAGATCCCAAGAGCTAAATGGGAGCTCGCAGCACTTTGAGATGCCCAACTCAGCCCCAGGTCACCTTGGTGAAAAGCACAGGACTATTTGCAGACTGGGCTCATCCTTCCTGTAAGGCACTCAGGTACTGGGAGCTTTCCGCAGTTAACACAGGTCTTCTCTATCTCAATGTGATTTCTTTACATCTAAATATGGTAGCATTAAGTAGTTGGAGTAAAGATTATTCCTTTTTTTTTTTTTTCTCCTGAAGTGGGATAGTTAGAGAAGTAATTTGAACTGATGTGTTTAAGCAGGAGGAAGAATAGCTGGGAAGGAAATGATATTGCCACTATCAAATTTCTGCATTCATCTGCACTAGTCAAGCATTGGCTTTGGTCAATAGGATTTTATTGTTGCACAGCTCTCCTGCACAACAGCTGTAATCCTTCACAGCCGGTTTGGCTACTACCAGATGTACTTAGAAACACAATTAGAGATACTAACTTTCCTCTTCTTTATTCCCAGGGGGACTCTAATGAACCTGTTTCAGCCTTAAGCTTGCGCAGCAAAATAATACGGCTTATTTTGTGCAAATAAACAGGAATCACAATATATTTAGTGAAAACTGCATTCTTCGTGGGCAGAGAGATGTATGCTGTATGGCAGGTATTTTAATAAACGCACTGCTTTGCATAAGGAAGGAGAGAACCAACCAGAAGTAAAATACACAAGCTATGTAAGTACTTGCTCCAGTTTCACACAGATCTGGGAAAAAAACATATTTTAAATACAATTTTATGTCCAAATAGCCTTTCACTGCATTCTAAGGAGTATTTGTACTACTTCTAAGGAGTTTTCAAATGTAAATACTGAGGGCTGAGTAGCACAGCACGCTGCAGCACGACGACTCTTCTCATCGTCAGTAATCTCTGACTTGCTCCCTCCAACCCTCTTCAACTCCAAATTAAGTCACAGTACAGAGGCAAGAGCTTAGGTTATCATGACCCATCTACTGCAGATCTTCTGCTGATGGGCAACAAGTTCACTGAGCACTAAATAGCCTTATCTGTCATACACCCAGGACTCATTTGGCCCATTTAATTTTGAATGATGAATCCTTCCACTGAGAACAGACCCGGGCATTTCATTTGCTGAAAGACCCACTGGGGAATCTTTTTTTTTCATTTTTATTTTATTTTATTTTTTTTCTTTCTTTCCAAAAAGACTTTCCTGTGTCAGATTTACCAGACTTACAGTTCCTGAAGAAGTTCTTCTCTATAGGAGAACACAGGAAGAGGGCGGCAGGAGAGGTTTCCTCCTGGGACCTCCACCCTTAAACATTCAGGATCACTTGAGAAAAAGAGGGTTACAAGTGGTGGCATTTCTCCATATTTAAATAGTGTTGCAGTGTTGTAGGGGGTCAGTACTGGGGCCACCCCTGCTTACTGTCTTCATTGATGATCTGGCTGAGGGGATTGAGTACACTCAGTAAGTTTGCAGATGACACCAAGCTGAGGGAGGTACGTTGATCTGTCTGAGAGGCAGGTCTGTACTCAGCGCTTGTGAGGACACCTTGAGAAATGTAAACAGTTTGGGCCCCTCACTACAAGAAAGACATCGAGGCCCTGGAGTGTGTTCAGAGAAGGGCAATGAAGCTGTGAGGGCTCTGGAGCACAAATCTTATGGGAGGCAGCCGAGGGAGCTGGGATTGTTCAGTGTGGAGAAGAGGAGGCTCAGGGGAGACCTCATTGCTCACTATAACACCCTGAAAGGAGGTTGTGGTGAGGTGGGGGTTGGCCTCTTCTCCCAGGTAGCAGTGTTAGGACAAGAGTGAATGGCCTCAGGTTGCACCAGGAGATGTTCAGGTTGGATATTAGGACAAATTTCTTCTCAGAAAGAGTGGCATTGGCACAGGCTGCCCAAGGAGGTGGTGGTGTCACTGTCCCTGGAGGTGTTTAAGAAATGTGGAGATGTGGGCATAGTGCGGATGGATTGATGGCTGGACAAGATGATCTTAGAGGTCTTTTCCAACCACAATGACTGAAAGATCCTATGATCATCCAAGGAAAGTTAGTGTGGGTTTGTCCCCTCTTATGAAGTTCCTTACACGAGAGTCGCATGTGAAAATGAAGTGTAAGTTTAAAATTAGTTGATTAAAGCACCAGTAGCCCAGTCATAACGCTGATTTAAACTGGTCATTTGTGCTGAAGCATTTATTATGTAAATTGCAAATTAACTGAATGTGTGAAGGCTGGACAGTGCCTGTGGATCATTCCTCAACAATGTTTAACTGATCTATTATGTTTGAAACTCAGTCAAGTGACAGCTGGTTCTTGCAGATCCTTACAGGGTAGACTTCAAGCGTGGACACATGGGAACATACACGCATCTTATCATACAAAATCTCTCAGAGGGTCTGCTGTTTGCAGACACAAATGTTAAAAAACATGACTGATAAAAAAGGCTTTTTTTTTTTTTCCTCAAGAACATGTATTTTTCTTCTAATTTTATTTGCTTTTAAATGACTTCAATTCATCCATCAGTTTCTTCTAGCAGTCAACTGAGGACAAATATTTTTAGTGAAGCTGAATTTGGATTTGAGGACATGAAACTGTAGGTTAATTGAAATCACAGAAATAACTGATCTTAATTACTAAATGACTTATCCTCGCACTGGGAGAGAATGTTGTGCATGCAGGGAACGCATATCTTTGCACAGACAGTGCTGTAGCACTGGGTACATGGTTCTGTAAGAGCGAAGCAAACTAAGGAGGGAGCTTAAGTTTTGAGGCATTATGTGTTTGAGAAATAGAGGCTTTCTGCTGAAAGTTACTTCATAGCCATTGTTCTATTTAACGATCTGTTCTGGTGACAATGTAATGATAAACTACACTTCTGCTTAAAAGTGCTACAAGAGATAGGTACTACACGGATGTGCAGGGGTGAAATGAACTTGTGTTTCTTGTTAGCCATAAAGTCTGGATTGATGCTTCTGATATTCCAAATAGGAGCCACTCAAAAGTATTCTGCAGGCAGAATCTGAACACATGGAATAGTCTGTATAACTTCTTGCATTGTGCACATGAGAGGCACCCACAGAGTCCCTTATATTACGATGAGAGAAAAATGTGTGAAGTTATTGGAATTCAGGGTCAGGAAAAATTATTTCCAAAAATTCATTGTCTTCAGTGAGGCACTGGCTCAGGCTGCCCAGGGAGGGGGTGGATGCTCCGTCCCTGGCGACATCCAAGGTCAGGCTGTACGGGGCTCTGAGCACCTGATGGAGCTGTAGGTGTCTCCCTTCATTGCAGGGAGTTGGACTCGTTGGCCTTTTAGTGTCCCTTCCAACTCAAACCGTTCTATCATTCTATGAAATATGGAGGAGATATTTTGAATTCTTCTACCTCACTTTCAAACAAACAAACAAACCAAACAACAAAAGACCTTTTGTTTAAAGAAGTGACAGACATTCTTCCAGCATGCTAAGTATGACATTTAAAAAACATTATCTTACTGTGGGCAATGTTCCTATGTCTATTTTTGCTGATTTAATTGATAAAAGAGATCAACCCTCTTTACTGATTCAGATCTTTGGAAAATCTGAGGGTCTTCTTAGACACTCTCAGCTGATGATCGTTGAGTTGATGTGCAGTGCTTCCACGCCCTCCCACATGAAGAAAGATTTTCTTGGTTACTGAAGTTCCGTAAAGCATTTCTGAGATTACAAGAGAATGCATCACCCTGAAAAGTGCTGTTTCTCTGTCACAACTCCTTCATTTCTCTCCTTTCCCAGCGGTTTAATGAAGCACTACGGTATGAACAAGAGCAGGTCACACTATCTGCCAAGTTCTGACATTTTTCACAAAACCATACCAGATGTAGATTTTAAACGTCTTCCCACTCAGCCTAATGAAGCATTCTTCCCATAGGAATAGGGAGGAGAAGTTGAACTGATTTATGACCAAACTTGATGACTTTGTGAGTGGCATTAAATGATAAGTTTGTCCCATAATTGCAAGCAGCCCAGATGTCCTATTGGCTCCCCTGTCCCCGGTCCGTGAAGAAAAAAATAGCATTAAAAAAAAAAAGTGAAACATCTTCTACTGACTTGGGGAAGTTTTGTTGCCATTCACCACCTGCATCCCATTAGCACTTTGGGATAAACTTGTGCTTACACTTATGGTACCACTGCAATTACAGTGGCTAGCTGACAAGGGAATCGGGCCCTCAGCAACTTGCTTACTGCTGTCACCAAATGTAACAGTAGAGCAATACTGTCAGCAGCTGTTTTCCTCCACATGAGACATTTGCCATTTTGTTCTAATTTGTGCTGTTTGCTCCTGTAATAGCAGCAATTACAGTATTTCATTAGCAGCATTCCTTAACAATCAACTCCTCAAGGAGCAGAACATTTACAAGCGGCCCTAGCAGCTAACACTAAAAAGCCCCATTTATTGTTTAGTTATATCTGCATCCCGTAGAGATTAAAACGTCAAGGTATCATTGAAGAAACTGGCCTAGCCATGACTGAACATTAATACAAAACATTAGGAACAAGAGAATAAGTCTTTAAATAAATGCACACTCGTTTATTTAAGCAAATGTCACTCACTTAAGCAAATGCAATTAGAACTTCTAAGTAATTTTCTTCCAGAAAAGTATCCAAAGACATGCTGTGGAAGCACTATGGGCTTATATTAAAATACACGCTGTTAGTGTCCTGTGCTATTGGATCTCAACATTGTTTGAGTTCTACATAGGAATATTTAAGCTATTTTCTCTCTGCTTAGAAATGTCTTCCATATTCTGTAGCCAGCAATGCACTGGAAAAAAAATACATAATGGGATTTGTACTGTTTATTAAATGGTGAGCCAACCATGCCTTACAAGCCTGAGAGTGTCTATAACTTCTCTGTGAGGTGTGAGTTGGCATAATTTCATCTAGTTGCTGGATGGAAACTAATTCCAAGATCAAGACCTGAAAATGTTGCTTATTTTTCACGTGCTTAAAATAAATGGGATGGATAGGACAAGGGGGAATAGTTTTAACTAAAAGAGGGGACATTTAGGTTAGAAGTCAGGAAGAAATAATTTACTCAGAGCGTGGTGAGGCCCTGGCACTGCTGCCCAGAGAGCTGTGGTGCCCCATCCCTGGAGGTGCTCAAGGCCAGGTTGGATGGGCCCTGGGCAGCCTGAGCTGCTGGGGGGGCAACCAGCCCATGGCAGGGGTTGGTGGCTGGATGGGCTTTGAGTCCCCTTCCAACCCAAAGCATTATATTATTCAATGATTCTGTGATGTAATTTGCATGCATGAATCAAAGGTATCTTCCTGTGCGATGAAATAAATAGTTTTAAAAGGGATGCAGATAATTAATGCTGTGACTTGTCTACTGATCAACCCTCTCTCCTTGCTCTGACTGTTCTTAGTTTGAGATGGAGCAGCTGAGGACGTACAAGTGTACAGTTCCTAGATGAAGATGTTCTTTGCAGAACATGTGCTTATCTGAAACAGGCTTTCTCGGAAAGAAAAGCGCCAAGAAGGACATGTGTATAGCTCTTCACACACTGCTTATCAATCCTATGTCTGGCACAGCATCACTGCAGGCAAGCAATGCGTTTGCAAACAGCACAGATAAGAGCTCTGTTTTGATATGAAGTCCTGTCTATTATGGATAAAGCCTAAATCTCCATAACATAGCAGAAACGTTTGGTTCAGCTCTATGTAGACTTCAATAATTAGTCTGCAGCAGAAATCAGAAGGGTGTTTCATGGCTTTTCCATCTCACTGGCTTGCTTACACAGGCCTGTGCTTTAACTCATGATGTCTATGTCTTGAGCTTACCTAAACTTCATTTCTGAGCTCAATTTCTGGTTGTGAAGAGATTTGGCTGGTACTCAGGAACGGAGTAAATGGCACAAAATCTCTGGTTCTTAGAGGTTTCCCAGATTTCCACTCCTCTTTTCTATTTGATAACCTGCCATTTTAACATTTAACAGCGGTAATCTTTTTGCACGTTTATTCAACTTGGAGCCTAAAGAAGATGCAAGTTATCTGTTTCCCAAACTCTCCTAAGCAGATGAACCTATCTTGCTATTCACACCAGAGAAAGAGCAGTCTCCTGGATCTACAACAACAACGATTCCAAAGAATGCAACATGAATTAATCAGGATGAGATCAAGATGGAGTCAAAGGACAAAGAACCTTTATATAGTTAAGAGGGATCAAAAATTCATTGGAGCTAATTGCTTAGAAGTAGAATCATAGAATCATTTGAGTTGGAAGGGACCTTTAGAAGTTATCTATTTCAACCCCCCCTGCAATGAACAGGGACATCTACAGCTCAGATCCCTGTCCAGCCTGACGTGGAGTGTCTCCAGGGATGGGGCACCCACCACCTCTCTGGGCAATCTGTTCCAGTGCCTCATCACCCTTATTATAAAAAATGTTTTCCTTATATCCAGTCTAAATCTTCCCTCTCAGTTTGAAACCATTTCCCCTTGTCCTATCACAACAGATCCTGTTAAAGGGTCTGTCCTCTTCTTTCTCAGAGCCCTCCTTTAGATACTGAAAGGCCACCCTCAGGTCTCCCCAGAGCCTTCTCTTCTCCAGGCTGAACAGTCCCAGCTCTCCCAGCCTGAAACAGTGATGTATTTCCTCCTTCTCAGAGCAAAGAGCATTGCTTATCCATATTTACACTACAGTTCACAACAACAGCACTAAACCATTACCGTCCCTAGAAAATCTTGTACCATTTAGACAGGCTTCAACACGTAATGGGCTGTCTGGTTTGGACAGAAACTCAATGGGTTTGATGTGAAAATGAGCTTGGTAGCCGTTGTGCTGTCCTTCTGTAGACATCACACTAATGACCCCGATTTGCTGAAAACCGCAAGGATCTGTGGTATTTTCAAATGAATCTCAACACAAAACTACTGCTAGAGATAAAGAGACAGCTGAGGCTTAGCTGCCAGTAATGCTGCACAGAACCAATCACACCATGGCCACCAGTGCAGCATAACGTCTGGAGGAATGCAGTTCCTAGAAGCACCAGTAGTTAAAAGTGCTGGAAGGAAAGCATATCACAGCCATTTTTAACGTGATACTGAAGGTTTTTCCAAGCACCATCTTTTACCGAGACCCAGCTCTGGCATATTTCCGCTACAGAGGTTGGAGATGTGCACACACACTTGTGTGTTCAGCACTGGAAATCGGATCCATGAATCTCAGTGCTCTGAGGACATTTTGTTTGGGGGCTCTGCCTGGAGTACCATTTATTAAACAAATCTGCTTGGCATTTATTATAGCAGCATGTTATTTTCCTAAACTTGCTTGATTATTCTTCTGCCTTGGATCAGCTATGATAATATTTATTCCAACGGGATCTCATTAGTTGCAATGCAGGAAATTACTGCTAAATTAACTGGCTCAAAATATTAGTTCTGTATATACTTATCCATAGAGCTATTTTTAAAAATTCTTGGGTTCAAGTAAGTATAAGCTTCTTCATGAATGAACCGACGATCCCATATTAGTTCCTCAGTCTTTTGGGTCTGCCATTATTTAAGGCCTGACACTTGGCTGAAGTTGCAGGTCCATTATCTTGGATGGACTTTTTAGATCAGGCTGCTGATGGTGAAATTCTCTGAGATAACGTTTTGTGTGAAGGAGAAGAAATATTGCAAAGAGTCTAGAGTTTGTGTTCATTCACAATCACCCGTGATTAGTTCTTCACACACCTATGATACAATACAGAATTAATATTTTGAGCCAGTTAATTTAGCAGTCAAATGTTAGACATATTCTCAGAGATATTATTTATCATTGAATCATAGAATGGCGTGGGTTGGAGGGGACCTTAAAACCCACCCAGCCCCAACCCCTGCTGTGGGCTGCTTGCCCCCTTCCCCCCCCAGTTCAGGCTGCCCAGGGCCCATCCAACCTGGCCTTGAGCACCTCCAGGGATGGGACATCACAGCTCCTCTGGGCAGCAGTGCCAGGGCCTCACCACGCTCTGAGTAAATTATTTCTTCCTGACTTCTAACCTAAATGTCCCCTCTTTTAGCTTAGATTCATTCCCCCATGTCTTGTTGCAATGAGACTGAGTAAAAAGTCAGTCCCCCTCCTGCCTGTAAGCTCCCTTCAAGTACTGGAAGGCTGCAAGGAGGACTCTGCAGAGCCTTCTCTTCTCCAAACTAAACACGCACATTTCCCTCTACCTTTCTTCATAGCAGAGGTGCTCCAGCCCTTTGATCATCTTTGTGACCCTCCTTTGGAAGTAAATTAACTGAATTGAACTAAACTGTTGGCCCTATAAAGGAAATACTTCCCCAGACCACTGCTCAGTAAAGATCCAGAACACTCTTCCTCACTGGAGGGTACACTGGCAAGAGATTTCTTGTCCTTTGCATAAAGAGTAGCAATAAAAATAAGACATTAAATCTGAATTCAAATTTTACTACGCATTTACCTACTCAGGAGAGAGGAAGCTATTTACATGCAACTGCTCCAAATCTTGGTAGGACTCCTGGACTCTGCAGGCTTCTTGTTTTGTAAAAAGTTGAGATTTCTGAACCCCATAACGAGAAGCTGCTTACAGAAGCTCACTAAACTCTGTATTTATGTGTGTTGGAGGGCATTATTTAAACTTTCAATCTGTCTCTTTTATTTCCCCATAGTATGGATGTAGCCAAGGGCTCTGTCTGTATCACCACGTTAAGCACATTCTCTAGCACTTGGGCCAACTTTCAAACTCTTTTTTTTCCTCACAAATAGAGTGACTATTTAATTGAGAATGGCCTGTGCCAAGTCCTAAATTATGCCTGGGAGTTGTTTAGAAAGCTTTAAGCACGAAAATACCCCAGGCTCTACCCTAACAAATAAATAGTATAAGTGATAATTTGTTAGTGTCTAAGACTGTGCGCTAGCACCGTTTAATTTACTGTTACTGCTTATTTCAGTACATGCTGATAATACAAAGTACTTCAGATGATAGCAATGCGAGCCATGCTTAAATGTCAAATATAATTTGCTATTTGCTATGATTCTCTGATGTTATGGTAATTCAGAGATTCATTGCAATAAACTCAAAAGGAGCTATTTCCTATTTAAGATCTAGAAATATTGAAATAGAGATTTATTAGTTATCCATGTTAATATTAGTTCTGCCTGCTACTCTTCTCAAGAGGGTGAATGATGACCATTCAGAGATGGCCAATAGAAGTCACATTTATTTAGGCTGTTACCCAAAAGGGCGAGCACTCGAGTGAACTCTGTCAGGCAGAACCCATCCCCATGAGCGTGCAAGTGTGACGAGGAGCTGGGTTCAGCCATTCACACTCTTCCCACGATGTACTGGCTGTGGGTATGGTGATGTAAGCCAGGTTGGTCTTTGCGGCCAGATGCTACTGCTGCATTCCCCTCCTTGGGAGCCAGATTCTAACCACCAGTCAGAGGAAAGGACATCAAGATATGTGCTCCTGGGATTTTATTGTAAGTCTTACAATCCCTTAGTTTTTTTTCTTATAGTCACTCTTCTTGAGTGATCTTCCCACACAAGACTACCTAAGATGGAAAACAAGCTTTCTGTTTCAACAGTGGCAGTGTGAAGTTCAAGAACATGATTTCCTTACAAGGCTCAAAATCCTGGAAGCAACAAAAGAGAGCTACAGATAGATTTATTTATTTCTATTTAAATCTTCTCGCTTTCCAGCTCCTGTGAAGATAAATGGAAGAAACAACAGTATTTCAATTGGATTCATTGATACACAGCGAAGTTCTGTACAAACTAATAAGAAACTAGGCCACTATGTTAAACTCCCCACTGAAGTTATCCTTTTACTTCTAGTTATTCACCACAAAGAACCATAGAACCACTGAATGGTTTGGGTTGAAAGGGACCTCACAGCCCACCCAGCCCCAACCCCTGCCATGGGCTGGTTGCCCCCCACCAGCTCAGGCTGCCCAGGGCCCATCCAGCCTGGCCTTGAGCACCTCCAGGGATGGGGCACCACAGCTCTCTGGGCAGCAGTGCCAGGGTTGTAAAATCTTTCCCCCTGACAGCTAATGTAAATCTCACCTCTTTTTGTTTAAAACCATTCCCCCTTATCCTACCAATATTCACCCCATGTAAAAAGTTGTTTTCCCTCCTGTTTATAAGGTTCCTTTAAGTACTGGAAGGCTGCAGTGAGGTGTCCCCAGAGCCTTCTTTTCTCCAGGCCGAGCATGCTCACTTAGCTATTGGAAAACAATTTAATTGGCATTTCTGCTTAAAATCACTTGGCTTACAAACTACTTCGCTGCTCAGTACATTAATTAAAAAAAATAAAAAATCAGTGTTAAAAAAAACGATGCATGAATGTAGCCACTAGATGGGGAACAAGAGCTGGTTAGAGAACGAGAGCCTCGGCTTGGATGAACTTGAGCTCTCATCAGCGGCGACCTGCCAGCCTCCAGCTGATCGCTGATGATACCTCGATAATGTGTCTCACTGATGCATCTCGACACTTCTATAGGCATATACAAGTAGGTTGTTCAATGGACTGGAAAGTTTTTTCTCTCTCTTTTCTGTTTTGTTTTGTTATGATTTGGGAATGGTTTTGATGAATTGGTGAGGGAGAGGAGTATTTTAAAATAGCTGTGATAATTGCTTGCCTTTCAATGACTTTGCCTTAGGGAATGACTGAAAGGTGGACCCTTGTGAATCCTATGAGGTTGCATAAAGCAAAATGCAAGGTTTTGCACTTGGGTTGAGGTAATGCCAGATATGTATACAGACTGGGAGAAGAAGAACTTGAGAGTAGGCCTGCTGAGAGGGACTTAGGTTGATAAAAAACTTAGCATGAGCTGGCGGTGTGCGCTTGCATCCTGGAAGGCCAATTGTATCCTAGGTTCCATAGGTCCTAGGGAGGGGGGGGGAGGACGGACCAGCAGGGCAAGGGAGGTGATTGTCCCCTTCTACTCCACCCTTGTGAGGTCCCCCCCTTTACTGTGTCCAAGTCTGGGGTCCACAAAACAGGAAGGATATGGAGCTTTTGGAGAGGGTCCAGAGGAGGGCCAAAGATATTCCAAGGACTGGAGCAGCTCCCCTACAAGGATAGGCTGAACGAACTGGCCTTGTTCAGCCTAGAAAAGAGAAGGCTGTGGGGAGACCTCATTGTGGCCTTGCAGTATTTGAAGGGAGTTTATAAACATATGGGAAACCAGCTTTTTACAAGAATAGATTGTGACAGGATGAGGTGGAATGGTTTTAAACTAAAGGAGGGGAGATTTAGATTGGATGTCAGGAGGACGTTTTTTACTTGGCTTTTTTACTGAGAGAGTGGTGAGGTGCTGAACGGGCAGAGAGGTTATGGGTGCTGTGTCTCTGAAGGCGTTTAAGGCCAGGTTGGCTGGGGCCCTGGGCAATCTGATCCAGTACTTGACCTGGCAGCTGGCAACCCTGCCTGTGGCAAGGAGGGTGGAACTTGGTGATCTGTGTGGTCCCTTCCAACCCAATTCATTCTATGATTCTATGATTCTATGATCTCTCGCATTATCTCATCTACATGACACCTATTAGAAATACAGCTGCCAAAAGCAGGAGTGATAGTAGTCTGTGTGTTAAGAGAGTGAAGTTCAAGTCCTTCCAATGTCACAGATCTCTGTTTAGCTTCAGGCTTTTTCACTCTGTATTTTTCCCTCTGCTTCTCTTTAAAAACAAACAAACCAACCAACCCTTTTTTCCTTTTTAAGCGTCACATAATGGGATTTTCCTTCTTCCCCAGTCAAGATAAATACTGTGGAGATTGTGCTACCATAATACTGTAATACACAGAAGTGTCTTTGAGCAATTTGTGGATAGATCTTTTAATACGAAGATGTCTGATTTTTTTTTTTCCCCCAGCATTTTGTGGCTCCTTATATTTTAACTTTAGCCAAGTAACAGAAATGTGGTTTGGCTTATTGCATGAAATTAAATGTAACATCTGGCCAAAATTAATACAAAATAAAAATGAGATGTGGAAACTTAATTTCAAACAAAGAATTTTAAACAAAAAGATGCGTTGGTGTCAGTCAAAATCTGTCTTAAGGTGTGATATCCAAAAGGGGTCTGCGCTGAGTCAGCAGTGGACTAAAAATGGTCACAGAAGGAATTAAGACTAAAAGGTAAGTAAATTCATGAGACAAAGGGCAGATCAGGTCAAAAATACTTGCTGAAGTTTTTAATATAGTGAGACAGAACTAAGTCTGATTTGACACCTTAACAAATGACTTCTCCCAAGTCCTGATAGGACCTTGAAGAGCATCTGTAATATGAGTGTACTTTCATAGCCCCAATTTTGGGAGCAACAGTAACTGTCTGAGATAAAAAAAAGGGGACCAGAAGATTCCTCAGCAACATCTTTGTCAGCTTCGGCAGTGTCTTGGCATCAGACTGAAAAGACTGGCCCTTCAATAAAAGACTGGCCCTGTAGGTTTGTCGCAAAGATTGGCTGCAGGTTTGTTTTTAGCACAGTGTTCTTAGAAATGGTGTAATCTGTTAGCTGTGCTGCCATTAGAAAGTTCAACCAAATTTGGACCAGAGGGTTAGTGACCTCAAATATGGGAAATTTCTTCCAGAAGAGGAGACAGATCAATAATACTGTCTATGTTGTCAATGCTTGTCTCGTGAATCATACCAGGAGGCACAGGCTAGACAACTCTACTGTAGAAGATGGACACAGAAACCAAGGTCAGAGTCTCCTGCATCCAACTGTCCCTGCCTTTTTTTGGTAATGGCTTGCTCTATGACACCAGACTTGGTGGTAGTCAGACCAATGACAGTCACTAGGGAAAACAGGACAGAGTTATTTTTACCTCAGCCTGTTCAGGCAAATTAAGATAGTATGAAAATAAAAATATTAGCAGCTGGTTCTGGTAGCACAACAGCGGGAGGTTTTGGGGAAAACATGAAAGTGATCGAGGCTGTTTACGTAGGAGGGGAGAGGCCAAAGCAGAGGAGACCAAATACATCAGGGCTAAATGATGATCCCAAACAAATCATTCCTACAGCATACAATAAATATAAAGTTGACTTACAAGCCAGAGGGAGAGAGGAAAGGGTATCTTTCTTCCACATCCAAGTATATGAGGGTTTAAAACGTCCATCAGCCCTCCAAAACCAGTCCTGTGTTACCATCACAGATGGTCATGTAACAGGGGTGGTTGCCTCCTCCCCAGATGTCACAGGTAGTGAGGGGGACACCAGCTCCTTTGGGACGTCACAGCCAGTTGCATAGGATAAGTGGTGTTCAGTGTGCTGATGAAGGAAATGCCAAGTAAGTTAAATATTCCAGAAGATGATAACTGTTTGTTGTAGTAGGCGACAGCGAGGATTCGGGATGTAACGTGGTAGGACTCACCCCTTGCTCGGTGTCAAAGGGTTAATATATGCATAAGGGGTGTAGACAAAGGAGGATAGGTATATAGGTAAATCGCACGACGCAATAAACGCCATTTTCTGCTTGCCACATTGGTATTCACGTGCAGTTCTTTGGCCCAGGTAGATTTTACCTGATAGTCCAGCACAGGCACAGAGCTAAAAGAACATGGGTTGCCAGGTGCACGGCAACAACTGTTATTGTATTCTTCTGTTCTGCTAAATTGATGAAGTTTGGCATACATAATTTTAAGCCAGTGGCATCCAATAGTAAGTATTCCAGCGAGAAATAGATTTTTAGGGTGAACAATATTTGTAAGGGTGTAGGAAGATTTATTTCTAATTAGAGTGTAGCACCAGCTCTTTATGAATGGAAGACACAATTCCACTGTGTTTATACTGAAAGCTGAAATGACGGCTGTTCACTGGTGACACTGACATTTCACAAATTGAATGGGCTGCCTACAAATGAAAGCTGTATGAGTTTTTCCACTGCTCTCCTTTTCCTGCTCTCCCTTCTCCACTTCCGTTCATTCTGTTCTGGATACCAGTATTTCATAAATACCCTCGATGCCTTTTTGACGTTTTTTTTGGAGATGTTTACTTCAGCATAGCTTTATGGATTCTGTGAGGTTTAACTTCATCTCACACTACCATTAGTGTAGGTGGACACAAAATGGATCAGCACGACTGGAAGAAAGGCTTCTACAGGCATCTTCAGTTTTTGAAAATGATACCAACACGAGTACAATCCTGGACTGAGGTTAGCACGGTGGAAGTGGTTAGTTTGGCTTGGCAGTCACAAGAACTGAGTTAGAGTTGTAAAAGCCATTAACAAATTTCCACGGCCTTTTCTCCCTTCCTAGAAGAAGCACTTCCTACCATCACAGGATCCCAGAATGGCTGAGGTGGGAAGGGACCTCCGGGTCCATCTGCTCCAAACCCAGCTCCAGCAGGGACACCCAAAGCAGGGTGCCCAGGGACATGTCCAGGTGGCTTTGGAAGGTCTCCAAGGTGGAGATCCCACAGCCTCTGCAGTCGTTCTGTACCAGAGCATTCCTTCAGGCCTACTTGTTTGGTGGATAACATGACAAATTTCTGTGCACACCTGGTATGAGGACCCAGCACTATCTTCAACATGTGAAGCAGAGCAGCCCTGAAAAAATGACTTCCAGAGTCCTCTTCCAATCTTCCAAATGAAAAAGGAGCAGAATCTGAATCAGTGCTTAAACACTGATGGACAGGAGTCACACACAAGGAAAATAAATGGTGGTTATTCTCCATTTCCATAGCTATACTGCAGTAGTCCAGATGGCTTATTGCTTGCTCACAGATTTAATACACTACGCAGGCAGCAACAAGTCATCGGCCATTTTCTGAATTACCTATATTGGGTCTGGCTGTAAAGACAGTGCGTGTGATTGATTTTTATTTTGTTTAATAGAAGGGCTCCCGTGCATAGAAAGACAGCTTCTAAATGCTTCCTGAAGATGAGATGCTGACCTGAATTTCTAAAATAAGTGCCAAATAGTAGACTTCTTAGTTTTCATTGGGCATTAAATAAAGCTAGGAGCAGATGAGAAAGAGCTGGATCATCATGTTCACTGAACGGATCAGTACGATTGCAAGTCTTGCACATATGGGCCAATTACAGATTTCAGAATGATAAACTGATCCCGGGAAAATTCTATAGGCGTATTTACCATAGGGCTCAGCTCTCTGATTAATATGAATTTCCTAGGAGCTTTCTGGCCCCTTCTAGTATTTCTCTTTCTTGTTTGATTGAACTGAATTAAATGGGAATGTTCTGTGTAGCTATTGTTCTGATTTCCATAACCAACATTTCCTACAGCTTTAACAAATATTTTCAGTAACAGCTTCTTACTATTGGCTAGCTACGATTTTACAGTATTCTGTAACTAGTTTTGCTTCTGGAAGCTCAGTGAGGCAGATAACCCTCCCCCTCATCACACTCCACTTTGAACACTACTTCAGAGGAATACAAGGGCCACAAAAGCTGCTGAAGGGAGAATTCCCACAAGATGCATGAAAAGAATCCCTGCAGTGCATGAGGTGGTGTGGATTTTCAGTTGCTCTGAGCTGCAGTTCTCTGGAGGTTTTCTTAAACTAGAGCAGGCTCTGGGAGTAATGCTTCGTGCCATAGGCTATGCTAGTTCCCAAATCAGACGTGAATCTGATAGCCACCCTAGGGCTCTGCTGGTGGGTCACATCTTTTTTGTGGTATCACAGCCAGTGCCTTCAAAAGAGATCTGGGCTTATGTACTGTCTAGATGTGAAAACCAGGAATAGTAGAATTCTCTTATAACTGGGGGAAAGATTTATCTTACAATACCACAATTCTTATCCCTTACTCAGCCATTTACTTTCCATTCTTGTGCGTGTATTAAATGCCCAGAGAACATTGCATCAGGAGGTGTGGGCGGCCTGAAAGTGCAAAAGCTGCTGGGGTAGGAGAGTATGGAAATAGGGGGAGCCAGACTGTGCATCCCTGTCATCAGTGCTTTTTGGGAGCAGGCTTGAAGAGAACTATCCCTTGAACAGTGCCTGGGCATATTGCAGAAATCTGGTTAGATATCCAGAACATGGGTGTTCCCCTGATCAGTGTAGCATAAGACACAACCGACCGTATGCTGGAGACAGATGTCAAGACCTAAAGGCCATGTGCAGTATTTTACACACCTAGGTAATTTAATAGATGTTACGGTAGGTCCACACGGACGCTCAGACTAATCTGTGTTATATCTGTAGGACACCCACATGTAGGACATATCACGGGACACATCCACTATCCACAATAGGCTTCACTATAATTCAGCTTGTAACATGGGTGAATTGCGCAAGATAATGTGGAAAAGCATTACAAATCTGAGACACTACCCAAAATGATCATATGATCTTCTTCAGTGTGGCTTAGTAAGTTCGTCATGCACTACATCTGGCTTTATTTAAAATATTTAAGGTTAGTGACACATGATCTGACAAAGATTCGCTAGTATCTAAACAGGTGATCTGCCTATTAAAGGGATGCTGCACTTAGACTTTGGACAGTACTGAAAGGAAGTTGACAGTGGCAGCCCATTAAATTAAACAACTAAAGAAAACCCTGATATTGGCAAAGCTCAACTGACAAGTCCCTTATGCAGATCCACATGCAAATATAGATCTCTTATTTTCATTAAGTGACAGAAAAATATTTTGCTTGTGCCTTGTGACAATGAGTCATGTTGGGAAACATCCTGCTGGCTTTCTCACATGTTTCTGATATTTGAACGGCACTGAGGGTTTCTGTTTGAAGCATGAACCACCAGCAGCTCTTGTGACAGCTGCAGCATCTTCTGTAATCATATTTATTCTTCATCCGAGCTTTAAGAGAATCAACACACTCTGGGCTTTTAACATTTGGTTACTCAACAGCCGAATTTTACAGATTCTGGAATTTCTTTTTCATCACATCTGTAGCAATCAAATCTGTGAACGGCAGCTTGGGAGCTTTCAGCATAGCTGTTGAACACGGTGGTCCCTTTAAGATTTGTTTTCTTAAGCAGTGACATTGAAAACACACATTCTTCAGCTACATACCTTGTGAAAAACCTCAGGACACACCAGGTGCCACCCAGCTGAAAGCAGCCCATCAAAAAAAAACACCCAGGGCTCCTGGTGGTCCTCACGTGGAATGTGAACTAGCAATGTGTCCTTGCTGGACATCATTAGACAAAGTATCGTCGCCAGCAGGTCAGGAGAGGCAATCCTTCCCCTCTATTCAGCACTGGTGAAGCCAGACCTGGAGTCTCATGTTCAGTTCTGGGCCACCACTACAAAAGAGACCTGGACAGACCAGAGAGAGTTTAACAAAAGGCTACAAAGATGATGAAGGGGCTGGAGCATCAGTTCTGTGAGAAGAGGCTGAAAGGGATGGGGCTGTACAGCCTGGAGGAGGCTTAGTGCGACGTCATCAATACAAAGAGAACAGAGCCAAACTCTTGTCAGTGGTGCCCAGTGCCAGGATAAGAAGCAGTGGGAACAAACTGGAGCCCAGGAGATTCTGTCTGAACACCAGAAGCCCTTCTGTGCTGTGCGTGATGGAGCACTGGCACAGGCTGCCCAGTGAGGCTGTGAGGTCTCCTTGGAGATCTTTCAAAGCTGCTGGGGCATGGTTCTGGGCACCCTGCTCTTATCGTCCTTGCTTGAGCAGGGGTTGGAGCAGGCAGACCCAGAGGTCCCTTCCCACCTCAACCATTCTCTGATTCTGTGAATCTATTAAACACAGTGGAAACCAACCTGTGGAACTTCCTCCAAAAGACTCATCATGATGAAGAAATACAAGCTGTTCCACGCTTAGCCTGAAACTCCATAGCAGGAAGATGTAACAAAATAGTTTCTGAGCCAACACACATCAAACTAACTCACTAAAAACTTAACTCTGCAAGTTTATTACATTTTTTTAAGTAATATTGCCCACTAAGATGCTGACTTTTTAAGACAGTTTAGGATGTTGATATTTTGCCAAAAAGCAAAAATAGGAATGCTTGGAAACTGGCCATTACATACCAGAAAATAGAACATAAGGAATTTATAAGAAAGGAAGCTCACAATTTTGACTGGTGAATTAGAAATATAAATGAATGTTTTCATGTCAGTGATCAAATGAGCCATTGCTCTTTGATTCCTAGGTAAGCAATAAGCTATTTGGGATGCAATGAAATGTGGATGCAGCATTCATATTCAAGGTGATATCAAAGTGTGCTCGTGTGGTCTTAAATATATATCAGTGATGTAAACCTTGGAGCAATGCCAACCATTTGCCAGACAGGATTACAGACTACAGGCAAACAGATGGCAACATAATTGAGGGCTACCAATGGCTCATTAAAGCATCATCCAAACTAATCATCTTGTAAGTTAGAACCTGCATAAAGTATTAAAAGATGAACTGCTACAAAGAGGAGAAGTATAACTAGTCAGATGCAGGCAGAAAGGTTTATAGTGTGCTTGTGTGTCTGCACTTCTGATGCATCAGGTACAGGCTCAAAAGGACATGCCTTTTTGGATGACACATAACTCAACTTTGAGACTTACTGCCTCAGGGTGGTCTGGAAGACAAATATAAAGAGCCTGAAAAATAAATTCTGCAAAGAACTGGAAGAAAAGTCCCTCAAAACTTGAGAAACCTCTAAACTAAAGCTAGTTGATATCTGTGTGGAGGAAAACAGTAAAATCAACGAGTTGAATCCACGACTTCTAAGATTCTGCAAATGCTATTCAGAATATGAAGCTTAAGGAAAATGTACATTTGTTGACTGCAATATTCACAGCATGAAGTAATTTTGCATTGATGGATGGATGATTAGAAATAAACCAGATGCCTGTATTAAAGTGATGTATTAAATGCCTCCCATTCTTACTAAAGAGGAACAATACAAATGCAGTAAAACCATGAATATCCATCACAACACAGACTCTCCTGAATTTTCTGAACAGTTATTGATCTCCACCAGATATTTGATACACTTTTTTGGAGCCTACTTGATAAATCTTCCTCAACGCATCACAAGCCTGTTCCCTGAGGAGTGACCTCTGATGCAGTAGTGGAAAGCAGTAGAAATAAATGGCTTTCCACTGGATAGGATGTGAAATAATGATGTATCACGTCCTTAAATCTTTTCAACATGTATGAAGGATTTACTGTGCGCCAAGTCCTGAAATGCAGTGTCAAAGTAGAAGGAATGAACATCCTTACTGAATACAGATTTTTAATGTAAACTAATAATCTGATACACTTTTCTTCAGGCAACAAACTTTGCTGTTATTAGAAACAGCAGAGAACATAGAATATGCATGAATATAAACAAAATTTATATACTCTAAGTAAACACTTCACACAAATACTGTAAGTAGCAAAGCAGTTTCTGAAGTCAATAACCCGCAGTCACCGGTTGCCTACTATGAGACCTTTTCCAAAACAAATGTGAAAAGCCAATAGCTCACATGCACGGCTCATTTTTTTTTTTTTTTTTTTAATGAAACCTTATAGAACATAAAACTGATAATAAAAAGTCATTGTTTTCCCTAGTGGAACTTTGTAGATAAATTGAATTCATGATGCTTATATAGAATGGCCTGGGTTGAAAAGTACCACAATGATCATCTGGTTTCAACCCCCCTGCTGTGTGCAGGGTTGCCAACCACCAGGCCAGGCTGCCCAGAGCCACATCCAGCCTGGCCTTGAATGCCTCCAGGGATGGGGCATCCACAACCTCCTTGGGCAACCTGTTCCAGTGCGTCACCACCCTCTGTGTGAAAAACTTCCTCCTAATATCTAACCAAAACCTCCCCTGTCTCAGTTTAAGACCATTCCCCCTTTTCCTATCACTATCCACCCTCATAAGCAGTCATATTTCCTCGTTTATATGCTCCCTTCAAACATTGTAAGGCCACAATGAGGTCTCCCCAGAGCATTCTCTTCTCCAAGCTAAACAAGCCCAGTTCCCTCAACCTTTCCTCATAGGAGAAGAATGTATGAAGATGACTGAAGCTTCTGGGAACCTTCAGAAGATTTTTGCATTTCTCCTGTGCAGGAAAAAGATTATTTTTTTTTTTTGTTATGCCTTCTCATTGAAAAAAGTTTTCTGTTTTAGGAAACCAACAGGTGGAAAATTTATTACTTAAATCATATCAAGCATCAATATAGGCAGAGCTTTTAAAGCTGTGATGAAAAATACTGATGGGTTACTCTGGGAGCAACCAGCACAAAGATAGGTTAAACTATGCGAGCCACGTTAGTGGGAGATCAGCCTCCACGTACTCAAAAGCAGCAACAGAGAAAGCTTGATTGGAGAAGGCTTTATCAAACACGGTTCCTCTTAAGATAAACAGCAAAACTACAGCTGAAAATCCTTTGGAGTTTAAAACACCCTACTTCCAGAGTCACAGAACCCCTACTTCCAGAATCGTAGGGGTTGGGAGGGACCTCTGGAGACCATCCAGTCCAACTGCTTTTCCTTAATTTCTCCTTCTGCCTCTGCCCCCTTAAAGAGTACTATACTCTTTAAGGAGCAGTACTCCTTAATAGTAAGAGTACTATTACGGGCTTCAAATAATGAAAACAAATATTCATAGAAATATACAAGCTTTTATTGCACAGTGCTTAATTTCACAGAGAGCAAGGATTCTGTATGTTACTTCACCCTGAGCAGGGATTTAGACTGATTATAAGGAAGCACAGGATGAAGCTGAGGTGTGATCAGAGGCAGCCGCCTAGCCGGATAGCTGCTATTAAGCGCCAGAGGTCAGCACCGGGCGCTGCTGACAAGGCGTCAACGCACCCAACATGGCGGCCACCGCCAACCCAGTCCGGAGGACCAAACTCACTCGCTCCCGCGCGTCCTCTCCTTCCGGCCGCTATCTATGGTTCGTCCCCGCCAGGCGCGGCGCAGCGCATGCGCAGCAGCGGGCCGGCCGGCTCCACATTGGCGGAAGGGCGCGGAGAAGCCAGTGGGAGATGGACGCCACCGGCGGGGAGGAGCTGGGTGAGCAGCGCTGTGCGCACCGCTGGCTGGGGGAAGCCGGTGGGCAAAGAGACGACAGCTCGCCGCGGGGCGTAGAGGGGAGCGGCGTGAGAAGCGGCCGGCCGACGTCCGTCCCCCTCCCCTGGAGGCGGAATGGTTCGGCCCACGGGGGGATGCGCTGCAGCGTTCAGCGCATCGTGGCGGGCGGGAGGAACCATCCCACCGGGGGGAGGGGTGCGCCGCGCCGCGTCGCTCCTCTTGAGCGGCCCGGAGCCGGTCCTGCTCTGTGGGGTCACCGGGCGGGGCTGAGGGGAGCAGGGCGGGGCAGGTGGCGGCCTCGCTTCGCAGGGACTCCGGAGTTCGGGGAGGGGTGGGCAGAGGGGGTGGTGCATTTAGTAGGGGGTGCTGGTCTGGGGCTGCGTGGCGGGCTGCAGCCTCAGTCGGAGCTGTGTGCATGCCCTGCCATCTGGAGGATTCCTTCTGTCCTCTGCTGGTGACAAGAAGCAGCGGGTTTGCTTCGGGATTGGTTTTCCCGAGGCTCATCCGTCCTGCACTAAGAGGCTGCAAAGTGACAGGGGGAAGCTTCGTTGTTTCAGTCAGCTGTTCAGGTTTGCATGAATGCCAGGGGTTGTCAGACCTTCAGAACGAGACTCTTACTATTATTTATGGGATTATCTGCTTAAAAATGTAGATAAACGCGTGATTAAATTTGAGATTTTTTTTTTTTTTTTAAATTGCTAATTGGTCCTGTTGAATACATCTTTGAGTGTATTGATTGTACCCACAGTAAGTTTGCAGATGTCGCCAGGTTGGGAGTAAGTGCTGATCTGATTGAGGGTAGGAAGGCCCTACAGAGGGATCTGGACAGGCTGGATCAATGGGCTGAGGCCAGCTGTGTGAGCTTCAATGAGACCTAGTGCTGGGTCCTGCACTTTGTTCACTACAACCCCTGGCAACACTTCAGGCTTGGGCAGAATGGCTGGAAAGCTGCACAGAGGGAAAGGATCTGGGAAAGCTGGCTGACAGCCGTCTGAATGCAAGTTAGCAGTGTGCCCACGTGGCCAAGAAGACCAATGGCATCCTGGCTTGTATCAGAAATAGCGCAGCCAGCAGGAGCAGGGAGGTGATGGTCCCCCTGTACTCAGCACTGGTGAGGCTGCTCCGTGAGTTTTGGGCCTGTGTCTGCAAGGACAACACTGAGGCACTGGAACATGCCTGTAGAAGGGCAGTGAAGCTGTGAAGGGTCTGAAGCAAGTCTTGTAGGGAACTGGGATTGTGTAGTCTGGAGAAGAGGAGGCTCAGGGGAGACCCTATTGCTCTGTACAAGTGCCTGAAAGGAGGTTGTAGTGAGGTGGGGTTCACCCTCTTTTCCCAGGTAGCAGCAATAGGATGAGAGGCAGTGGCCTCAGGTTGCACCAGAGGAGTTGTAGGTTAGATACTAGGACAAATTTCTTCTCAACAATAGTGGTGAGGCAGTGGCGCAGGCTGCCCAGGGAGGTGGTGCAGTCACTGTCACTGGAGTTGTTTGGGCACCATGGAGATGCGGCACTGAGATGTGGTGTGTGGGCATGGTGGGGGTGGGTTGTTGGTTGGGCTAGGTGAGCTTAGAGGTCTTCTCCAACCTTAGTGATTCTGTGAGTACTTAAATGCTATTAAGTTCTTAACCACGTGTCATCAGTTGACCACGTATTAATCATGTAGAAATGCGCACCTTGGTCTAGATTGTGCGCTGGATTAATTAAGACTTCGCAAATAAATGTGCTATTGTCAGCTGGGGTAAAAGAGCTCCTCTGCAAAAGCATAATAAGCTGTGAAAGCCTTTGGTTTTGTAATTCATGTCTTGTTCTGTTGGTCTTCTGGATTTTGATGGTTTTCATGCAGAAGCAAACAATTCTTCCTGCTTACTCAGTGGCATTATTGACTTCTCAACGTTTATTAATGGAGAAAATCGTACCGTAAAGCAGAATAAATTGGCTTCTACAACACAGGCTGTAATGGAGAGAAACATATGATGCAAGGTTACCTCCTTCTGCCCCGAATAATAAAGTAGCCGCACTATGCATAGCACACGTAGCAAAGAGAGCTAGCAAAACATAACGTTAACTTTTACTCTGTAAATAATGTTACCATGGAGCAATTAATAAAAAGATAAATGGTACTTCTTTAACACACGAGTTTTCCTTTTAAATTTTAATTTTGGAACTTTTCTTGTTTTCATTCCTCTTGCATCCAGATGGAGTTATGGTAGTGGGAAATGGGCGGGGGGATTGGCTGGTATGTGGTTGAATGGGATTATTTTTAAGCTCCTCCTGGGTCTAGAAAAGGACTCACAAGCCATTCAGCCCAGGCAGCTGTGCTCCGGGCACTGCTGCTCAGTAACCTCATGCTCACTGAGAACTTCTGTGGTGGTTGTGGGAGTACATAACAGAGTAACGTGGTAGGGCCTGTGAGTCATATGTGTTTATAGACAGTGCTGCACAGTTCACCTTCTGCAGAAAATACTGTGAAGGTTCTTCATAGGCTGAAGGTTAGGGTGTGGAGGAAAACACTTGTGGTTAAAGGCTTAGCTGAGAGTTATATTGTGCATTGCTTACTGAAGCAGTTGTGGATTCCGAAAGCAAGTGTTAACTGTTTTCTCTGTGACTAAATATTTTTTGAGAGCCCTGATTCTGGCTGCTGAACTGAACAGCTTCTCCACGACTTAAAGATGATAAATGTACATCTGTAAATCGAATGGAATTGCTGAGCAAATGCTTCATCATGTCATAGTGGTGGCTGTTGCCTATGATGGTGGTGTGTTCCTGTGCTGTGGACCAGGATCTGCTGTGCAAGACCTGGTTGTTAGTCTTGTCCCGTATAGAAGCCACAGCTTGGTTATGTGTGTGGGTTATCAGCGTAGCCCATGAGAAAATAGCAGCTTCAAATCATACTTAAGGTTGGTATATAGACTTAGTGCTTCTGATTTTTGCTTTTATGCAGCAATCAAAACAATAGCAAATTAAATAGAGTCTGCGTTCCTGTAACAGAGACCGTGAGTCACCTCTGTTTAATAAACATTTTGTGGGACTGTGAATCTCCTGCTGTGTTTCTGGCTGTGTTAGCAAGTTCTTGTGTAGGAGCTGTGAGTAAGTGAAGTATCTGTAAGATTCACTTTGGTTAATACTTTTGCTGGGCATAGAATGTACATTGGTTGCTCCAAAAGTAATGCCTCCTATTTATTTCCTTGGAAACTACAACAGATACAAAGAGCTCAATGACACTGTTTGGTAGGGTGAATTCTCAGCTACGAAACTCTAGTTTTCAACGCAGTCACCACTGTTAAATGTGTATTTTTGCCAATGATGAATGAGAGCCTGCATGCTGCGCTCATAAAAATCTGCACCAGCAAAGGTGACCCACTGTCACCACTGCTGAAATGCACTACTGTCTCAAACAGTGGCTGTGACCACAGTGCTCTCCATAAATGTTCAGCCAGCATTGATGAATGTCAGTGGGTACCATCTTTTTTTTTCACACAAAAGCATCCAGTTGCACAACTTTGTTTCCTCTGCACTTCCGTGTCAGATACCATTCTGACGGCCCCTCTGCTGCCGTCCGGTGTGATACCGTAACACCAACATCCACCTCTGATGTTGTGGGCCGACAGAATAAAATAGGAGGCATTACTTTCAGTGCATCCCTCATACACTGGAAATGTTACTCCTAGAAGATCTGTCTTCTTCCATAAACAGTAAAACCAGTTGATACAAGTGATGATAAGTTATATCCTGCCCTTAAATCTTTTTATGCTTACATGTCAACTCCAGTTCTTGCTGTTAGATCACGCTTCCCAAACCCTCAAGGGAAACAAAAACAAGTTGCTAAATTGATTTGGAAAGCAGGTTTTAGATAAGAATTTGCCCAGGGGGTGAACTTCTCTGAAGGAACAACAGGACATTATTTGACTGCGTTTTTCATATTTCTTTGTCTTTAACTTGGTTGGCAGCTGTGGAAACAGCTTCATCCTTTTGTTGCCTTTTCAGCCATAAATGATGGAGTTTAGTTTTGTCCCTTGTGGTGCTGAGGGGTTCAGTTAATTTTTGGAGTGTTAATTGCTTGAGGAATACAGAAAAACTAACTGAAGTTCTTAGTGAAAATGCATTTGCTTGCAGAACTTTCTTACAGGTGAGGATGAAGTGCTTGGTCTGACAAGATTTTTGTAGTAGGGCAAGCAGAAAAGGGGTTTGTATTAGCTGATAGAAGACATTTGAAAATTGTGTGGTACTTTGGCTAAGCAGAAACAAAGCATGCGTAGAAGTGAGTTGTGCTGAATCATGAAATGTGATGCCAAATCACAGACTCCGGTTCCAGCCCCCTGCTGTGGGTTGGTTGCTGCCCACCAGATCAGGCTGCCCAGGGCCCCGTTCCTGCCTTTCAGCACCTCCAGGGATGGGGCACCCACAACTGCTCTGACTTCATTACTGAAGTGGATCTTGAATAGTGTATAATGTTTGGATGCATTTGGGGCAGCTTGGTGGAGCAGGAACCTAAAAAAGACTGAGATGTATGCTATACCGTATGCTTCATGAGGCAACATTCCGTCAGGTTCACCTCCAGCTGCGGTTTGGAATGCTTGTGCTGTTCTTGTAGTTTGAGTTTAATGCCCTATTTATGCTTATTGAACTGTGCTAGGAAGCACTCTAAGTTAACATGCATATTCCATGCTAAAGCTCTGGCAGTGACTACGTACTTCTCACAGGCGGTCTCAGACTAGGTCTGTGTAGGCTGAGTACTTGCTCTTCTGCTTTGTTGGTACGTATCTGCTTTGTGGGACAGAGAGAGGTTGAACACTGATGTGCTCTAGAAAACATGCTTGGATCCATTAGAGTTGCATAATATCCAAAATTAGATATCAGCAGAAGTATGGACTGTGCAGCTGGGACACAGCTGCAGTACCCCAACAGCAGAGATCTACTGTCAAACACAGAGCTGTGCTGAGAAAGCTGCATGATCCGAAAATTATATTATGTCTTACCACTGTCACTGGTGGCTGATTCATTCATGTATTGTAGCCCCAAGCTGTACACGAGTCATGGGATCAAGGAAGAGTGATGGGGAGAAGGAGGCAATTCAGGAGCTTTGGAATGCCTGGTTGTAGGTGGAGAGGTTGCAGTCCCTATTGGATGATGAATCATTCTGAAAAGTCAGCATCTTTATTTTGTAGATGAGAGAACATCCTTGTGCTTCCATGCGTGCTAAATACGGGGAGTTGAAATAAATCAAGATTGTATATTTTGTCTGACCTGTGTATGTCTTCTCTCTTGTAAATTCTTACACTCAAAAGCACTTTACTGTTTGTCACAGTCAACTGCTGAGTGGGACGAATGAGTTCAGGGCTCAAGCCCGGAGGTAAGGCTCACAGGGACATGGAGCAGTGAGTGTCTGCTGCAGGCAAGTGATGAAGAGGTGGATGAAGCTGTCTTTAACAACTGGAAGAAGCCTTCTTCTTGCAAGTCTTGGTTATCCTGGGGGAGCTTACCCTCCTAACGGCTTCTGGGGAGGCGATGTCACAGGGTCCAAAGAAATGAGGGTTTTTCTGCAGTGTTGTGTGTCTCATTGATAGAAGTTTTGATGCCGAAATCTTATGCTGCAGTACTTAAAAAAAATAGAATGTTTAAAGATGTGTGTGTTCTGAATTAAATGACCGGTTATTGCAAATATTAGCGTTTTGCTTTGTACAGTGGTTCACATGCCTTTGTGGAATGTACTGAAATAATATTGAGTTTTTAAAAAATATATGGCCAAATAAACCATAAAAACATTCACAGTTCTTTTTTTCCTAAGAGGGATCTGCTTTGAAGTAGTCCTTCAGTGAGCTACGAAACCTCTTCACAGAAAAACTTAGTGATTAAGGAAGAAAACCCACAGGGCCAGGTTGGCTGGGGTCCTGGGCTATGTGATCTATTGCCTGATTTAGTAGTTGGCTGCCCTGCCTGCGACGGGCGGGTTTGATCTAAATGGTTTTTGTCCCTTTCAACCCAAGACACACTATGATGATTCTATGGCTGTTAGACTGAGTATTTCAAAATATGAATATATTCCTAATTGCATGCCTGCTGGGTAAAACCTCAAGGATTGGCACTTTGGGCTGATACTAGAGGGGAAAGACTATTGTTCTAGAAGCAGAGTGCACAGATTTTGGTGAGCACTGAAATGAGCACAGCGGTAACTCAGCTTAGGGAGACAGGTCATGGTGTCCTACGGTACTGCTCAGCTCCATGCACTGGTGACAGAGGGAGGGCACCTATTTGCTGACCCTTCTTTTGATAAATGCAGATAGTACACACCATATAGTGAAAGGTGATTAAATCTATCTCAATTTGTGTAATTAGAGTACAGCCGAGTATAAGTTTGATGTATGCTGTACTGTCCATTTAGATATCTGACCTATGACGCTGCGTTCCACTGCACTCCTCTTGGTTTTTTTCCAAGTGCCTTCAATATCAGTCGTTGACACTTAGTTCAGATGACTTGGTGCTGTCTTTAGGTGAGGTTGATCTACGCGCTTGAGTTTTAACTAGCTGGATTTCAAGGTGAGACTGGGTCAGGCCATGGGCAGCCTGATGTAGCTGTGGTGTCCCTGTTCATTGTGGGGGAGTTGGTCTAGATGGCCTTCAGAGCTCCCTTCCAACTCTAAGGGTTCTCTGATAAGCTGCCTTCTATCTTATTGGGTACATAACACCAGTTTAATAGTTGTTTGAAGTTCATAGTGCTCATGTTTGGCTTCAGTGCCCTGCTGTGGGGTTAGACTTAAGATTTAATAATGATCTTTTTGAATAACTGATTTTCAGTGTATTCTGTATTTCCTATCAGGCCTTGTGCATGTATCTTGTTTTTACACCAAGTAGTGATTTTATTAGGTTGATTACGATAAGTCCCTAAATAAAGCTTGTACCTGGCAAGTGTGTGTTCTGCCGTGTGCTTTGGAAATGCCAGTTGTCCATCCCTTCTTTCAAATGCTTCTGCAGTGGCACCAGTGTTACGCGTCTGTTTGAGATCTGTTCAGCAGATTTTATGAATGGGTGCTGCAGAAGGCAAATAACCTTTTTGCTGTTGGCAGGATTTGTTTTGCTTAACTGTAATCATTTAGAAATGGTTATAGTTTAATCAACACGGAACGGGCAAAAGCTGCTAGCGTTGCCTGAGAGGCAATTTTCACTGCTGGCTGCTTGCTGTTGCTTAGTGCTGTTATTTAGCTGAGTAGCAAGATTGCTTATGTTGACTGCAGTGTCAGTTTATGCTGCTTTAAAAAGATCTTGAAATTGCAGTTCAAGCATGTAGTTTAATTCAGTTATCTAGGTTTTCCCGACAGTGATAGGGGATATCTTCTGGTGTACCTGTTGTACCAATCAGTTGTCTTGGATACAGGACTTGAAGGTATAATGAGTAGGTCTGTGATGATACTACACTGGGAGGAGTTGTTCACTCCTTAGAGGGTAGAGAGGCATTGCAGGCTGATCCTGATGAATTAGAGGGCTGGGCGACCAACCATAATGAGTTTAACAGGAGCAAGTGCTGAATTCTGCATCAAGGGAGGGGCAGCCCTGGATCAGTGTACAGACGTGGGGATGAGATGCTGTAGAGCAGCCCCAGGGAAAGGGATCTGGGGGTTTGATGGGAAGTTGGATGTGACTCAGCGGGGTGCAGCCAAAAGGGCCAAATGCATCAGGCTCAGCACTATTCTGTGCTAGTGTATCCTCACCTTCAACACTGGCACTGGCTTTAGCACCACAATACAAGAAAGATATAAAAGGGGATCCAAATGAGGAGGTCTGGAGGCCAACGTGTATGAGGGGTGGCTGAGGTCCTGGTGTGCCCAGCCCAGAGCAGAGCAGGCTGAGGGGAGGCCTGATGGCAGCTGCAGCTCTTCACAGGGAGTGGTGGGCAGCACTCAGCTCTGCTCTGTGACAGTGACAGGGCCTGAGGGAACGGCATGGAGCTGTCAGGGGAGGGACGGCTGGGGGTGAGGGAAAGGGTCTGCACCAGAGGGTGGTGGGCATGGAACAGCCTGCCCAGGGCACTGGGTATGGACCTGAGCTGCCAGAGCTCAGGGAGCGTTTGGACACTGCTCTTAGACATAGGGTTTGATTTTGGGAGGTCCTGCGTGGAGCTGGGAGTTGGAGTTGGTCCTTGTTGGATCCCTTCCAACTTGAGATATTCTGTGATTACACAATCAGTGGTAGGATGGAATGACTGAATGGAGGTTACCCTTACTTTCCACTTGTAAGAGCTGGAGAGTAGACTGAAAATAGCTAAGAGCACTAAAGATCAATCTCATCCTTTTTAGCACTGGATAACTTTTCTTTTCTTCCTTTACATTCTATTAGCTTTTAAAACTGTATAAACCATCATTGTTTGATGATACAAAGTTGTTTTTCTTAAAGCTGTAGTGTTTGGCCATAAACTAGCCTACTTTTGAATAACGTGAATGTGCACCCCTTTAAAGCGAGACAGCATTTCTTCTGTAGACATGTGATGTAAATAACTGTCCGTCCAAACCAGCGCCGTACTTGGTAACATAAAGGAATCTCATGGAATGGCAAATAATTTAAAAATTGTCTTTTATATAAAAAATACATTTCTATCTAAGACTAAGTTTGTTTTAACTCTGTTGTTTAGACATGGAAGTAATGAAACCTTTAATTGATGAACAAAATTCAGATGTTTCGGATGAGGAGTGTGAAAAGAATTTCCTGCCAGTTGAGAAGCATTACCAACTTGATAGTGAAGAAGGCATTACGTATGTATTATTCTTAACTATCAGCTTGTTAAAATTTGTTGCCTCCAACTTTCTTCTCACAAGTAGCTTACTAAACTCTTAAGTGGTTTACCTGCAGCCACGCTATGGTTTTGTAGGTATACTTAGGGCTTTTCATAGTTTTACAAAGATCAGTGAATTGTGCGTAGGTTCTTTGGAAGCTAACAGTGTACTGACTAAAATATTCCAAGGTGACTATTATTAAGTGATTGGGGCTCTCCAAATCTAAACACTGTTTACAGTGGATTTGGATTGAATTAATTTTATTAAAAAAATCTTAAGATACATCGGTAATAGATCATTTGTTGGATTTATATTTGATGAACTTGTAAGTTCTGTTTTTGTTATTTCTTTTTTATTGAGTAAAGCTTTCATAGTCACAAAACACAATTCTGACAGGTAATTGTTTTGAATGTTATTATTATAAAATAGCTTTGATGAAACTTTGAGTCTTTCTGAGGCAAAATGACAGTAAAATTACACAGAAAATGGCCTTTAGCAAGCTGGAAGAGGGACCTGGAGGTCAGGCTTGTATGTCCTATTTGAACGAAAGCGTTTCTAGAGATTAATAAGAACATCCTTTGAATGTGCAGGACCACTTCAAAGTAGTTAGAGCAAAGAGATGATTCACAGATCATCTTTATCAATGACCTAGACAGTGGGATCGAGTTAACCCTCAGCAAGTATGTTGATGATACCAAGCTGACACAACAGGAGGGAGGGCTGCCATCCGGAGGGATCTGGACAAGCTCAAATGGTGTGCCCATGTGAACCCAGTGAGTTTCAACAACACCAAGTGCAAGGTGTTACGTTTGTGTTGGAGCAATCCCAGATATGTCTGCAGACTAGGAGAACTCACTGAGAGCAGCCGTGCAGAGGTGGAGAAGAACCTGATGGTTGGAAAGCTGGAAGGCCAACTGTATCCTGAGCAGCATCAACAGTGTGGTGGCCAGCAGGGTGAGGGTGGTGATTATCCCTCTCTACTCTGTGCTCAGGAAGCCCCTCATGGAATACTGCATCCAGCACAAGAAAGACATAGAGCTGTTGGAGCAGGCTCGGAGGAGGGTCACAAAGATGCTCAGAGGGCTGGAGCACTTCTCCTGTGAAGAAGGTCTGAGGGAGCTGGGCTTGTTCATTCTGAACCAGATAAGGCTCTGGGGTGATCTCATCATGGCCTTCTGTACTTGAAGGGAGCTTATAGCAGGAGGGAGAAGTGACTTTTCACATGGTCTGATATTGATAAGACAAGAAATAAAGGTTTTACCAATATATTTGGATTAGGTAGAAATTTTCACTGTGAGTGTGATGAGGCCCTGGTACTGGCTTCTTAGAGAAGTTGTAAATGCCCCATCCCTGGATGTGTTCAGGGCCAGGTTGGATGGGGCCCTGGGCAGCCTGATCTAGTGGGTGGCAACCATGTTCATGGCAGGGTATTGGAACCAGATGTTCTTTAAGATTCCTTCCAACTGAAGCCTTTCTTATATGGTAATAAATGATGGAGGGTGCGCTTCCCCCATCCAGCATGAGTGTGCTTCTAATGTGATTATGTGATGTGTGACTTGTTCTGTTTGTATCCTTAGGTTTATACAAACGCTTACCCACCTTCTCAAAGGAAACATTGGAACTGGCCTTCTTGGTCTTCCACTTGCAATAAAAAATGCTGGCATTGTGGTAAGATTTAATTATTTTTCATAGATAGTAAAATTAGTTAGGAAGATCTATAGATATGTGGCAGAGCCTGAAAAATGATATGGTTGCCATTTGTACCCACCTACTTTTAGTTGTTTTCTATTTTTCCTTTTCAGTGTGGTGAAGATGTAAAAAACAAATCCAAACAAAACTTCTTTTTTAATCTAGGTAATTCTGTTAGAATATGCTGTGTTTTTTTGCTTAGCCAAAACATTTTTTTCCTGTAGAAAACAAAACAAAAAAAAATTGTCTGAAAACAGAAAAATTTTGATTCGTTCAGATTCCTGTGAATGGGATTTGGTTTTGGGTTTATCTCGTCTTTGCCCAGACTTCTCTGTAGCCAGATTGTATGTCAGAGGATGTACTGTTATCTTCTTAAATCAGTCTTCTGTTTCAGAGCACAATTAGTTTACACCAAATAACAAACAGTATCATTTTCTAAGGTAGTGCAAATTTCATCAAGTGAAATTTTTAACTTAATAAGACAGTTCTTTATGACAGGAGGCTTAATGTAAGGATGGAAGTTATGTGTATAGCAAATACCTTCTGTGAAAACTTGCGGTCAAACTTATGTTCTAAAAGAAATTATGTAATTCAGAAATAATCTGTGACTCATAATTGTCACAATCACTCCCCTGCTAACTTTTACATGTTTTTCCCCCCCCTTTGTTTTTATTTTTTATTACACTATGCATCTAATGTAATGGGAATGTGCCTTGAAAATGGCAATGCTGATGACAGTGAAGTGGTCCAAAGCATGGTATAGAAATGTGCAAAGCGTTCAGCCTTCTCTTGTGATAATTCTTTTGATGAATATCTTCATGAAACTGTTAATGGGGGAAGTTGTTCGTGCCCCCTTGCTATTCACTGTATGATCATCTCTAAGAAATCGTCTATCAAACAATCAGTTAAAAGGGAGGAATGCCGTAGAAAGTCAGCTGCAAATCCAGTGGGTTGTGGGGGGGGGGGGAGGTTTCATAACATTTGAATCCTTAAAATCTATTTATGTGCTGAAATGTGAAATTTTTGCATGTAAAGATTTTCCCCCAGTGTATTTTCATGAGAAGTTCTGTTTATATTACTTCTGTTGTTTATATCCTTCTTTTTATCTCTGCACCAGGTCGGACCAGTCAGCCTTGTGCTCATAGGAATTATATCCATTCATTGTATGCACATCTTGGTACGTTGCAGCCACTGTCTATGTCAGAGGTAAATGTGGAACTACTCACTCTGTTGCTGAGTTGGAATATTATTTTTTTTCTCCTCCAATTCTGATTTTTGGTCTGTGGAATGACATGATGTTGTAGCAATTTGTTCAGCTCAAAATCTTGTACTTGAAAAAAGGAATGCACGTAGTTTCGGTACAACTACAAATGATAGCTGTGCTTTGAACAACACTACATTAATACATTGAAAAAAAATTATCAGCTCCTACACAAAATTAAGTTGGTTTAATATATATTGTCCAATGTCCTGTTCCCGCTCTTAATAGGGAAGTAATCAGGTCTTACCTTCAGTCCTTTAGCGCCCTTTTATCTGCATAGTTTTCTTAGCTTCTGAAACTTCACGGCTTTGAAAAATGTTCAATTTATAAATTGTCAGCTTATGAATACAGAATAAATGGAGAATTGTTAATTTATTTTATGCTTATATGTGAGCTCCATTTCTTTGGACTGTGGCAATTGGATTCTTCAAAATTGTGGTGCTAAGAGATGTGTTGAAATGATAACAGTGAGCAGATAAATGCTGGACAGTATTCCAAATGAGATCTAGAACACTTCGGGAGAAGTGGTTTCAAATTGGGCTGACAGTATTTCCATAGTAGTCATTGTCCTTAATGCTTTTATCTTGGTCAGGTGTTAAAGGGCAGCAGTGGAAGTTCTCATGCTAACGTTTCTGAACTGAAATCACACAAAGTTGTTAGCATCCATGTCACTGGAAAAGCTATCATTCAGAAAAAAACCCAAACTGATGTAGTGCTATTGAATTAATGGGAAACAGCTTTGGTTTGCATGCTTAGAGAGTGCTTAGATATTCCTTTTAGTGAGAAAGAAGCCCAAGCTGTACTTCTAAAATTCAGTAACTGCAGAGTGGAGTTGCAGATGATTCCTTATAACCCTGTGAGGCCACCAGCCTTCTCAGGGTGGAGATCTAGGCTCTGATTGTTTCTAGTAACTCCATTCTTTCTTCATTCCTTGATCTTAGGTTGAAAAAATCCTCACTGGGTTATAGTGATACAGTTAGTTACGCCATGGAAGTGGGGCCTCTGACTGGCCTTCAGAAAAGATCCTCCTGGGGAAGGTAAGTTGACAGTGGAATTTAATTTAATAAATCAGTTATTAAAATTAATGGCTACACTTGGAATGGTTAGGAGATTTGCCTTTTACTGAGATGTAGCTAGTTTTAAGAATGCATTCTCTGTACTTGGAATAACAAATACTGTCACATAAAATTATTTCCGGGAGTCAACTCGTACGCTGGGGATGATTGGGGAGTGAGTCTGTCTGTAAGGCATTTCATTTGTAAGGAGCTGTGAAGGAAAGAATTCTAATCTATAGTATAGGAAGGCATATGCTATAACCAGAAGTGCATTCTGTATTGTCTAATGTAGTAATGAAAGTTTCTGCCAGCTTCTACTACAAAGGTGTTTCACTGCATCAGACTTTGCTTTCTGAGCAAGTTGATACTGCAAACATAAATGACTTTTTGTATTTGGTCTAGAAGGGATCAAAGCCTTCTTTTATTTCTGTCAAGAAAAGATCATAGAGAAATAGTTACTACATTTTTATAGGAGCAGCCTGCAGGTACTGATAGCTTGTTGTCTCTATTAAATACTTTATCCCTCTTGGAAAAAAAGAGCATCGTGTTGTCTTTGCCATCCGTTGCTGTATAGCTTATGGTATGAATACACAGTGAAACTGAAAATCGGAGTTGTTGTTCCACATTAATTTTATGGTTTTTTTTCCTCTCTTGAGGAGAATATTTTTGTCTTGTTATTGTCAAGGATTTAGCACCTTGTATCGTGTGTTTTGGCTGTCACTTGATTTCACATAAGACCGAGGGAAGTTGTGTCTCAGGATCTTTTGTGATGACTTCATAGGAATGGACTGGAGCTGAGATTAGAGGGAGATTGGTCTGCAGTGAAATAGAGTGAAAATACTGTAACGCACCAAAGAGTTACATGCCACAAATGACAGTTCTGTTTCCAAAGACACCGTGCTTCAGCAAGTCTGTTCACTGGGGCATTTCTCTACTGCGGAACTATTAAGAGAGACCATATGAACCATAGTTTAGATTTTTTTTTTCCCCAGGAGACACAGTGTCTGATTGCATATTTGGATACGTTTGTATAGGTCCAATTAGCTGTGAAATGTTTGTCATCTTGAATTGTTGGAGCTTATGTAACTAAGACTGTATGAGACATTTCATCTCTGGTATCAGTGGAAGACAGCTGTGTTATAGTGCTAAATTACTGCAGCAGAAGTTATTTGCAAACTGAGTGTATATGTCCATTGTTTATATTTGTGCAACACCGTTAAGTGTTCGAATTTCCTTTTATGACACTTTAAAGCATGTGATATACCTTAAAAAAAATGCTTAGAAAATCACTGCCACCACCAAAAAAGCCACAAAACCACTTTGTTTTTGTCAGAAGAGAAACCTACATTCCAGTGTTGGTGAGATTAATTTACAGGAGTTATAATTGTGCGTGAGATAGAAATAGGTTAACATATGTGAACTATAATATATGTTTACTTTTCCTTTCTCAGGTACATTGTGGACTTTTTCCTAGTAATAACACAGCTGGGATTTTGTAGCGTTTATGTTGTATTCTTGGCGGAAAACGTTAAACAAGTGAGTAGAGATACTGTATGGAAACAGCTTTGGCATTGGATTTGTTTTTCATTACTTTCATTTCCTTCTGCAGTCCAAAAGCACTTGTAGAATGTGGACTTGAGAGACTCGCAGAGTACGCTTTGTCGTGGTTTCCCCCAAATTGCTTTTGGAAAAAAGGGGCAGTGTGCAAAGTGATCTAAATTTGTGTATTGTGCAGGTGGTTGTAACTTCATTGCCCTCTGATTTGTTTGTCAAATTTCAAAATGAATCTTAAAAAATGGTTAAAAACCAAGACGGCGTCTGGTCTTGCATCCGGTTTTCTCTGAACATTTCTGTTTTACCAGGCCTTGCTGCTGCCTTTTTTTTTTAACCCCCTGATTTCCTAAGTGTATTTCACCCTTTTCGTGACACGGGAATCTTTCTTTGAATCTGTTTCTGTTTAACCTCTTCTGTTTTCCAGATCTGTCTTGCAGTTATTTAGCTGCTTATTGTCTCACAGAATCTGTTGAATCTAATCCAGTCCTGATCTTGCTCTTAAAAAATACCTGGTCTTGGAATTTCCATAGCCTCCCAGTTAATTGGTTCCGATGCTTTGTTATCTGTTAGACAACTTATTTGTGTCTAAGTTAGAGTTGATTATTTGCAATTTAACTCTGTTGTTTCCTGCTCTGCCTCCAAGTATTTTATTGCATTTTAAGTATGGATGTCTTTTACATTTTTGAATATTGTATCGCATCTCCCCTCACGTCCTTTTTAAACTAAAATTTCTGGTTTCTTCCATCTTTATTTGGAATGAAGTGATTTTTTTTTTACTTTCTGTGAATGTACCCCGTGAATGAATTGAAGTCATCAGCAGTTCGGAGGTGCGATTTGCAAATGTATATGATGTGCATTGCCCTGTGCCCTTTCCTCTGGCAGGGAGGTGGTGTTTTCTTCTGGGCAGCTTTTCTGTTCGCAGAAGTCTGTCCCTTAGAGGGCACCAAAGAACACAAATTAGTACAATTTCAAATCCATTTATTTTGGTTAGTGGAAAGATGAGGCAGGTGAACAGGAGGAATAAGGGAGTGGAAAGCTAAGCTAAAGGAAAATCATAGTAGTAGTGTTAATAATACTGATACCCAGGGCCACATCCAGGTGGCTTTGAAAGATGTCCAAGGAAGAGACCCCACAACCTCTCTGAGATACCTGTGTCAGTGCTTCATCAGCTGCGCAGCACAGAAGTGCTTCCTGGTGTTTGGAGGGAACCTCTTGCATTCCAATCTGTGTCCAGCTGTTAGCAAGCTGGTGTGTGCAAACTTGACAGCCACACAAAACAAGGGAGAACTTCCACTGACGTCTCTTATTTGATATTCCTACTTAAAACTAGTACCAAATCAAACTTTGCAGTCTTTTTCCCTTGCCTTATCTACCATTTCAGAGAGCTAAGAGGTGACAAAGCGTTTTGGAATGGTTCTGGTGAGTGAATGGGGTGTTCATCAGATTTAGTTAGGCAGTATTGTATGTGAGTCTAAATATTTATTTAATCCTTTGAATTATGAAATTTTTATACACCCTTCTCGCTACTGGAGATGTAGTGTAGCTTCTGGTTCTAAATCTTTTCTGATTATTCTGTGGGATTAGAACAATGTTGGCTATGTTACCTTGGATTTTTCTGGATGATTTGTGGTTCAAGTCTGTTTCTAATTGTATTAAATTTCAAAGAAAGTGTTTCTAAAGGAGTTTCTTCCTGGCCATCGAAGAAACTCGGGTTTGTGATTCTTAGATATGTCTGTCAGGATGCAAATAAGGCCTTAAAAGTAAAGACATTTAGAATCTGAGAAGAATGGCAAAACTGGAACAAAGAGAGGGGGTATGATTGCAACAGGACTGGAGAAGGGACACAGTGGGATAGACAAAAGAGTCTGCCCAGAAGATCACGATCTCCTTTCACGCCACAGTTACTTTACTTTTCCTGCTTGAGTAACAGAAGATCTTAAGTCGATAGTCTTGGCTCTTATCCGCTTGGCTCATGAATATTTGCTGAGTTTGCTGGAAGAGTGTCATTTTCTCATTGTTTGGTGATAAAGCTAAAATATACAAACGTATTCTTTGTGTGGGAGCATTTTAATGGATCTTTGGCAGTTTGAAGATGACCTGTCAATAGGATGAACTGTGAAGCATTTCTTTGGCCTTTTCATTCTGAATTACAGGATTACAGTATAGCCCTGTTTGCATTGTATGTGTGATCATGCACTGTTTCAGTGCTAGATCTGGCCCTGTGTGTATTGCACTGCATGTTGCTCTGTGTTGAATACAGAAGGAGTTACTGGAAACAGGACTGCTATTGTGATCCCACTGGAAGTTGCATAATCTGTAGGCTGTGTGACAGAAAGAGTAGGATTTGGGTTGTAACCAAGAAGAGTGGTCGTGGTTGAAGCGACTAAGGAAACTGAATTCTTCTGACATTGTTCTTACATGGAGCATGTTCGTCAATTAAACTGAATTTTCTGCACTTGCTAACTGTGCATGCCTCGTATCAGGAGTATGTTGGCCAATTTTGCATGAGTGTGTAATCTTCACACATACAGCTGAAGGCAGTGGATGCTGTGCTTGGGGTATATAAATGAAAAATGTAATGAAAAGCGGAGTATGTAAATAAAATTAAGTGAAGCACTCCTGTAAAGGAATCTGTTTCAGACATCACACACGATCGTGAATTTCTGATTGAGTTTCTGTGGCACATAAAATAAAATAAATGTTATTAGGTATCAGAAGCTGTGCTGTTTGCTTAGAACTGTTATGACTAGATACAAACTTGTATGTCATAGTAATACAGCAATGGGACTACACAAAATGGCCTCAAGTTTCTCCAGGAGAGATTCAGGTTGAACGTTAGGGAAAATTTCTTCTCCAAAAAAGTGGTTAGGTGCTGGAATGGGCTGCCCAGGGAGGTGGCAGAGTCACCATCCATGGAGGTGTTCAAGAAGCATTTAAATGTTGTACTGAGGGACATGGTTTAGTGGGAAATACTGGTGACAGGTGAATGGTTGGACTGGATGATCTTAGAGGTATTTTCCAACCTTGGTGATTCTATGATTCTGTGCTCAGTGGATTTCTTCTTTGGTCACAAGTGGGATTATGGTGAGGTCCTTTATGGCCCGATGTCATCATTTATCTTAAGGATGAAATACCTTGAGGATGAAACACTTGCCCTGTCTTTCTCTTTGCACTGTGAATATAGAGAAACCCAAATGCTTGACATTAAGCACCGTAAAAAAACCAGGAGCATGATCACTAATGTGACCACTCAATGCTACTGCTACTGAAAACTTTTTTTTTTTTTCCCCTTACAGGTCCATGAAGGATTTTTGGAAAACAAAACTGCTATAAATGTCAGTGTTACCAGCAATTCTTCTGAGAAAAGGAGTACTGATTTACGAATATACATGCTTTGTTTCCTGCCATTTATGATCCTCCTGGTCTTCATTCGTGACCTGAAGAGCCTGTCCTTGCTTTCATTGCTAGCCAATCTCTCCATGGCTGTCAGCTTGGTGATCATTTACCAGTATATTGTTAGAGTGAGTATAGAAAAGTTAATTATTATTATTATTATGGATGTGATTCTTACATGTTGCTTGGGAAAGTTAGTCTCTGACCAATAATTTCTGACAATTTCTGAAATTTGGAATTATCTTATTATTTGAGGTAAGGGGACACCTTAACTCTTGAGACACGCTTTAAACATATTTTTATGGTATTTTTGAAGTAATGGATAATATTGCTGCACTTAAGATATTGAAAATACAGATTATAAAGTTTCTTTAGTCCTTGAGTGGAAGAGAGTTGAGTGCACCCAAAACTTCAGAGGTTTCAATCTGTGGCCACTCCATTCCAATTCATTTCAATGGAAGAACAGTTTCGGAGTTTTCTATTGTTTCTCCAGTACAATTACTTATTTAAGAACAGGTACTGCATTCTTCTGTCTCCTAAGATGTTTTTTGATTTTTCTGGATTGCTGCTGTTTTTCATGTTTCGGAGCACTTGGAAATAGAACAAATAGAACTGATGGCTGAAAACACATACAGAAACCTCTACATTTTTTCATTCTTACGGTTTTTGAAAAGTATAAACAGTAAGCACCATTGCAAGCACAGTACCTAGATATATGGTGTGTGATATATGGTGCTACTGGTAGAGAAAGCTTTCACATGAGTCATAATAGAGGCAGGAAGCAGAGAATGAGGAGGAAGGCAGAAAAGGTAGCTACAGGTGTTGGCTAGAGTAGAATCGCAGAATGGCCTGGGTTGAAAAGGATCACAATGATCATCCAGTTTCAACCCCCCTGCTGTGTGCAGGGTCGCCAACCACCAGACCAGGCTGCCCAGAGCCACATCCAGCCTGGCCTTGAATGCCTCCGGGGATGGGGCATGCACAGCTTGGGATAGGAGGCAGAAGTTCCACAGAAGAGACTGGGGGAGTCTATTCTTTTGCCAGCATCTGATGATTTTTCTTTGCTAGAGACTAAAGCAGCAATCAGAACTGTAGGAACAACTGATGTTGTTTATGTAGTGCTGTTTTGCTTTGTTTTCTTTAGGATATAGCAGATCCTCGAAAACTGCCTCCCATGGTTGGCTGGAAGAAATATCCACTATTTTTTGGAACAGCAGTATTTGCTTTTGAAGGAATTGGTGTGGTAAGTTGTTAGCACTGACTCTTCAAGATACCTAGATCCGTGCCAGATGATGAAATATAAACAGTTTAAAGACTTTTGGTATTTATTTTTTCTTGTTGAAGCACTAATCTTCCAGGTATATAAAATGCGTTATAATTTGTCTAAGCTAAAAGTTGAGGACAGTTCTGTCCTCAACTATATATAACTGTATATCCCTATACAGGGGTATTTTAGTGGTTGCTGATTGCTAATTGAACACTTTTAATTGAACATTCTCCCATTCACAAGAATGTATGTAATACATAAATAGATTAAGGCAGCAAGGTAATAATAATTAGTACTGTCATATAATATTCAGCTAATAATATGGTGAGACTATAATTATAATTCAGCAGCTCGGTTTGAAGTGATGAGTGTACAAAAAAAACCCCAACTTGTTTCAGCATCTGCCATTTTCTTTTAAGATCACAGAGGACAGAAAATGGTTTATAGTAGAAGTGTTACTTGTCTGGCCTCAGAGTTGTCTATAGGAATGGCTTCATAGCAATGGTGATGACAAGGAAAAGTCTAGAAATTTCCAAATATTGTTTTGACTCGTGGACTCGTGACAGTGAATGTCACTGCTTCCTGATGTTATTTATCATTCCTAAAATATGGTTTTGAAGAGTGAGGTTTTTTTAAGCTCTTGTATTCATGTCCTGCTGCATCTAAGGACTTTTTGATTGCATCTTGCACTAGCAAGGTTTGCAATAGTTGGCATTTTTGTCTTTTTAAAAACAGCTAAAGAAACACCCAGGAATGGTAGGTCATAATGTTTGTAAACTGTTCAGAAATTACTGTGTACGCTGTGTTTGTTACTACCGTAGCTGTGTACTTCACCAAGTGCTAGTATGTGCTAGAAACTAAAGCTAAAGAAACAGCAAAGACAAGGACACAAACCAACCAACCAAAAAAAACCCAAGCCAAACTAAAATGCAATACCCCCAAGACAACATGCGTTTTATCTGAAATGATTATTGTTTCTCACTGACATAATGTGTTGGAGTTTTCAAGTATCTTTTACTTTCTGGAATATTCAGCTCTGAACTAAACCAGCAGAGCTGAATAGTGGAAGTCCTGACTCCTTATGTGTTATGGAAGTGTTTTCGCAAAGAGGATATATGGGTCTAGTGATGATGAATCTCCATTTCTCAGTCTGTTTTCCACTGTTTCCTAGACTGAACTGACTGATATAGAGGTTTAGCTACCATGTGATTGCATGAACCTAAACATCTTTTTTCATGTCATCTGGAAGTGAATGAACCTAGGCTGTTTGATGCCCACGGCAGCTCTTGACCAAAAAAACCCAAACCAACAACCCCATCATTGGTTAATCTAACAGATTGGGCTGTGTTAAACTTTTAATGCTCCTAAATTGCATGAGGGGTGACCTCATTGCTGTCTACAACTGCCTGAAAGGAGGTTGCATTGCAGAGGATGTTGATCTCTTTTCTCAGGTGATAAGAGATGGAATGCCAGTCAATGGCCATAAGTTGTACCAGGGGAGGTATAAATTGGATATCAGGAAGGATTTATTCATGGAAGGGAGGGTTAGGCATTGAAACAGGCTGCCTGGGGAAATGGTGGAATTGCCATCCTTTGAGATATTGATGGAATGTGAAGCTTAGGGACGTGGCTTAGCAGCGGACCTGTTGTGTTAGGTGGGTGGCTGGACTTCAATCTTGATGGCCTTTTCCAGCCTAAATGATTGTATGATCCTACATGTCGTGTTCTGTTTTTTAAACAATTTTTTACAGAATGCCGGTATGAGTAGTTTCTGAAGTCATCCTAGAAAGCTGAGCCTTTACATTTTTTTTTGTGCATTAATATGATGATTTGAGCTGTTCATGTCTGTTTGCAGGATCAACCTGAGCTCTTGTTTGGTAGCTGATTTGAATAATTTTGTCATTTTACTAAATTTCAGGGAAGTTCACTTGTTACACAACTCCTACAGCTGAAATAAAGTTAGTCCAGTTAGAGGGCTGGATAACAGTAATGCATTCTCAGCTGTGATGCTGAAACAGTGCTGCACTTTGATGTGCTTGCTATTCATTTTTTGTTCAGTGTGAGTTTGCTATAGAAGTGGGATCACTGCTGGTTAGTATAACGTACCTGCTGCAGCTTGCACTTGTCTTGGCAGCTGGGTGTTGATGATCTACCTGCTAACGGGAAGAGCTGTCAGCAGAGTAGGCAGTGATTTCTTAATGCTGAGCTAGAAACAGGAATTGGGTGCTTAGTATAGTAGATCTAGTGGCTATTGTTAATAATGATAGGAATCCATTTGGGGTTTCAGCATATCTGAATTAATGTTTTAAGGTGAGGATGACCTTGTGAAAATTGTACTGAATAGCGACATAAACAGTGGTAGCTGTAAGCAGATACAATAGATTGTTTTGGATGTATTGTTTTGTTTTAATCCTTAAAGCTTCATTCCAGGAGGGCATTATGTGTTGATCAACAGACATCAAAATTCAACCCTTTATGGATCTCTTCATGGACAGAGTGCTGCTGGGGATGGCAGAATGTACTGCTGCTGCTTTCCTCTGTGCTTTAGCTCCTCTCTGGTTGTGGGTTCCATGCTCTGGATGAAGCTACCTGTGAAGTCATGAGGTTGATATTCAGGCCACAGAAGAGACGAAAGTATCAACACCACTCTTTGAATAGTGTAGCTGCAGGTGATAGGTGGAACGAATGTTCACAGAATGTGTTATGTTATTTTGTTACAATAGTGTTTGAGAGCATCTTTCATATTCCATGGATGAGCGGATCTGCTTATATAAAGAATGTGAGATTTCCGTGACTGAATTAAAAAGTAGTTTCAGACTGTGCTTCTGAGTAGACCTAAAATGCAGTTAGAACCGTTTTTTAGAAGAGCATAAAACTGAAGCCTTCAGGCTTGGATGTGTCTGTAGCATTCCTGTGTGCAGGTGAGAACTGCATGATGTTATACCTATGCAACTGCAGTTATAATTAATGAATACTGGGCAGGGAAATTCCAATTTACATTCTTGTCCGAGGTATAAAAAATTCAAATATGCAAGTGATATTCTAGTATGAACTTCAGGGGAGAGAAGGAGGATAAAGTAGGTTCATAAAGTTTAAACTATATATATATATATATATATATATATATATAAAATGCATTCTGTATAAATATGCTCAGTTAATTTAGTACTGTGTTTTTTGGAGTGCCGCACACTAATTGGTGTAGCAGAGAGAAAGTGTTACTAAACAGTGTTTCCAGGTTTAGAAAAGAAGTCTGATATTTCGGCCTGTTTCTTGAAGACATCTATTAAAACTGCTTTTCAGCTTGGATATCACAGCTTTGCAGTAGGGAGGTAGGGTGGTATTTGTGCACCCAGTGACAGGCTCTGGAATCCCCTTCGGCAGCAGCTAACCAATTCCAGGAGCTTTAAAAGGAGAAAACTAAGTGGATTATAATTTTTAAAGCGTCGGTATTTGGGTTTTGAAAGTGATGCAGATGAGCTTGTTAGGCCTATGGCATTGAGATAAACGCCTCTCTTAAATTCTCTTGCCAGAGTAGTAATATTGTTTTAAGTAGTTAATGAATCCCCGTGGCCCTCTGTTCTGCTGCCAGACTGGGTTTGGCAGAAGCAGACCTTTAACATGACATAGTCTAGGTATACTTGGGTCATCTCTAGATTGGGGTGCGTCGGTTTCATTGTTGTTCTTTTGAGACAGCTGAGATGCAAAGGCAGTGTCATCAGGGGTTGCTTTTAAATTTGGTCACCAAAATGTAAGCATCAGCAGTATTTGTTGACTGTATATATGACCTCCTTGTAAATTCACATGGTAATTGTGAACTTTAAATGTCTTGTCAATGAGAGGCGTGCCAAAAGTGCTGAACCTCTTGGTTTGACTCTCTTCTGAACTTGTTTGAGAAGTGAGGAAGGAGGCTAAGATTATAGACAAATGTCTAGAAAACAGTGTTACTGGATGTAGCAGATGCAATTTTTTCGATTAGAAACAAACAAACAAAGTCTCATTCAGATTCGTCTGAGTCTTGGTAAAAAGCTGGGCCTGATGTTGGCTCTTGTGGATATTTCACAACATTGAACAGCTCAGCACTGCCATACAACTGTCTCACTTCTTTTCCTCAAAAGAGCAGAGGGAGAAAACGTGATGGAAAAAAAAACTCTTGGCTGGAGATAAGGACAGGGAGATTACCATCCAAGTGCAGGTGGAGTTCTCCTCTGTCCCTTCAGTGACAGGGAAGGATACTGAGAGGACCAGGAAAGCACATCTGATAATACATGGCTGAGGGGCTGGTGCCGCAGCAGGAATTTTGTTGTTGTTTTTTTTTTCTTTTGACCATAGGACAGTTTATTCAGCACCTGGTATAATGGCTGCAGGTGGATCCCATCTATCTCAAAGGGGGAATGGATCCTAGCCTAGTAGCTGGCAGGGCTCATTGAGAAGGTTTTAACCTAGGCATGGAGGGGGAAGGGGATGAAACAAGGCTCACTAGAGATGAGCCTGGGGGAACAATAATAGCGCTGGGGGCAAGGCCAGTGTCCAAGCAGATGCGCATCTACATGAATGCAGGCAGCATGGGCAACAAGCAGGAGGAGCTGGAAGCCACAGTGTAGCAGGCAAAGTGTGATTTAGTTGCCGTTACTGAAACATGGTGGGATCACTCCCACAACCTAAGTGCTGCAATGGAGCTGTCTTGGGCAGAATGACCCTGAAATAGTTGAGTTCTCAGTACTTGGTTGTCAGCAAAACTGCTACCCTGGTTTTTGGCAGGGCAGTCATTGAACTGTTCAGGGCACTGGCAGGGAGGGTCCCTGGGGAGTCAGTCCTGAAAGGCAGAGGAGTCCAGAAAGGCTGGATGCTCCTCAAGAAGGAAGTCTTAAAGGCTCAGGAGCAGCCTGACCCCCTGTGCTGCAAGATGAGCCGGCAGGGAGGAAGGCTGGTGTGGCTGAACAGGGAACTTATCCTGAGACTCTGGGAGAAAAGAAGTTTACCTCCTGTGGAAGAAGGGGCAGACAACTTTGGGAGAGTACAAGGAATGTGCTAGGATATGCACAGAGAGAATCAGGAAGGCTGAAACCCAATATGAGTTCAACCTGGCCACTGTGTTAGAGAACAAAAAATGTTTTTACAAATATATTAACAGGAAGACCAGGGACAATCTCTATGCTTTGCTGGATGTGGTAGGAAATATGAACACCGAGGATAAAGAAAAGGCTGAGGTTCTCTATGCCTTCTTTGCACTGGTGGACTAGGTGATCCTAGAGATTTTTTTCAGACTTTATGCACTACTTATGCAATACTTTGGCTTTTGAGAAGCTGACTTTGACTTTTCTGGGGGCCTTATAAATGCTTTGAGGATCTTATCAGTACATACGCATATCTAAATGGTGGGAGTCAAATGGATGGGGCCAGGCTCTTTTCAGCAGTGCCAAATGACAGAACAAGGGATAATGAACGTGAGCTGATACATGGGAAGATCTATACAAACATGAGAAAAAAGCTTATTTACTTTGAGATTCAAAGAACACTGGAACAGGCTGTCCAGATTGGTGGTGGAGTCTCTTTGTATGGAGGTGTATTCAAAACCCTCCTGGATGCTTCCTTGTGCAACCTGCTGTAGAGAAGATGCTTTAGCGGTGGATTGGACACTCCAGAGGTCCCTTCCAACACCTACAGTTCTGTGAATCTGTGAAACAGGAGTAGAGTGCCAATCCATTGTGTTCTGCTTTGCTGTCTTGTGGTGAACAGTTGATCTTAGGTGTGGTACAGATGACTTCAGTGGGACACAAAAGCTTATTCCCCTGTTTGAGTGCGACCGTCTCAGATGGAAGACTTCTGTGTTTTAAGTATGTGTGTAGTAAAGATGGAAAAAGACTTCTTATATTCATTGCACACGTAATTGGACAGTGCTGTAACTAATTTCAGGTAGAAACATTTTCTGTTGTTTTTTTTTTTGTTTCTTTGGGTCGGGTTTTTCATCCTCTCTGTCCATTATCCAGTAATGAGTTGCTGCTCTTTTGCACTCACTTGCAATTTTTTTAGGTATTTTCCTCCTTTCTAGTATGTTCTGTGTGAGTACTGATCTGCAATGGATTGAATTGCCTAAGTGGTTTTTAACTGTGAGTCTTCATTATATGCCTAATGCTTCGAATAGAGCTGTGAAGCTGCAGAAGTGTTAGTAACTTTTCCTGAACTAAGTAGCTAATTAGAATAAATGTTTGCATCTTAAGTTTTAGAGTTTTGTAGCTCTTGTGTAATTGACAACATGGGGAAAAGCTTCTTTACTTTGAGGGTGACAGAGCACTGGAACAGGCTGCCCAGAGAGTTGTTTTTTTAAATAGATGATGTTATTGTACAGCTCAAAATACCAGTTATTAATATTTATGAATAAATATTCTGCTGAAAGAGCCCTTATCATCCACTGTTGAACACTCTGACAGATTTCAGTAGTGGTTCTCTAATATACGTTGTGGCTTAAAAATTGTACACCTGCAGGATAGATTTGTCAAGAGCAGGAGCAGAAAGTAGAAGACATAGAGAAGTGGCATAATGATGAAAGCTTTTGAAGAAGATTACACTAAAAAGTGGTGTGTTGTGTATTCTTACACTTGTGCTTGAACTGTTTGAGTGTTTCACAGAAAGAGTAAATGAGTAGTTTAGAAGTCAAGGTGCTATGCAATCATTTCAGACGAAAGCGTATGAAGCTTTCTGTTCTGAGAAAGGCAGAATGGTCAGTGTCTTCCCTTCTCCTATGTCAGATGCATTGATTTTCCAAAATAGGATAGTTTTTTTTTTTCTTTTGATGATGCTGATGTTAAAATGTCAGATATGAGTCACAAAAGCTGTTGAATTGCTTGGGTTTCTCTGGTGGGGTCCTGTTAGCTTTTAACTGTCTTGGTCCTGGGCTGTGTATTGCTGTTCTCTACGCATCTTCCATGCATTCTCCATGCATTCTTTCTGCATCAGTAAGCATCTGTTGAATTACTGTGTATTTCACAAGTTAATTTATTAGGCTTTATTATATTCCTGTTATTCTCTTGTTGCTGGAGATAATATCGTCCCTGATAAATATTAATCCTCTGAAATAATGAGGTTAATTTTATCTCTATGGTAAGAAAATTTGTTTCTGAACTTTCTGGTTGTGTTGACTTGAGAAACCAAAGCTAATATATATGCAAAACATGAAGATCAAGCTCTTACCTTGTGTGAATGCATCTTTTATGCTGTGTTTTAAGTAAAGTGATTACGAAAAAGGGTTAATACTTCTGGATAGATATATTTCTGTATTTAGAGTTATAAATCTTTGTAGGATCCTTAATCTTGTTTATTTCTGATGATGCTAGTTAATCCTTGAAGAAAAACACTGCGACCTGTTTTCACTTTTACAGTCATGGAGTGCTCTCAGGCCCATGCAAGACCTGCGAATAGCATGGAATCACAGAATGTCTGAGGTGGGAACGGACCTCAGGGTCTGCCTCCTCCAGCCTCTGCTCTAGCCAGAGCAGCATGCTCAGGACAATGCCCTGGCTGCTTTTGAAGATCTCCAAGGAAGAGACTCTACAAACTCTCTGGGCAGCCTGTGCCAGTGCTCCATCATCCGCACAGCATAGAAGTGCTTCCTGGCGTTCTAAAGAAACCTCCTATACTCCAGTTTGTGCCCATTGCCCATTCTCACTGTACTCTCCCTTCAGGTATTTATAGGCTTTGATGAGATCTCTGTGAGCATCCTCTTCTCCAGGCTGAACCGACCCAGCTCTTTCAACCAGTTCTCTTAGGAGAAGTCCTGTGAGGAGCTTCAGTCTATTCATTACCATTGTGGCCTTCCACTGGACTCTTTGCAGTATGTCTAGGTTTGGTACTGGGAGCCCAGAAATGAAAGTAGGACTCAAGATGCGACCTCACTAGTGCTGAGTAGAGGTCAAGCAGGACATGGTTTAGTGGGGAAATAATACTGGGGGTAGGTGGATGATTGAACTGGATCATCTTGGAGGTCTTTTCCACTCTTGGTGATTCTAAAAAACATTTTGTGAAACTGTTTTCTTTTTTCAAAGCATTTGCATTGAAGTGGTTCGTACATTGGCTACTGTCTACTAAAGAAGCAGATTTGGGTGACTGAGAATTTAAATACATCATTGCAGTGCTATTGCAATGGAATATACTCTTCTGCAACATTTTTTTGTTTCTAAATCATATTTTCTTTTATCTTTGAGACTAGCGTAAGTTATAGAGGAGGTTAGAATATACTATTTTATAGTCTACTGAGTACAGTTCTAAATGCAACACAGTGGGGAAAAATAAAACCGAAGTGTATGGCTGGAAGTGTCTGATTAATTAAGGACATAACTTTTGTATTGGCATATATCTTACACCAGGACGACAAAGCCTGTAACACTTGAATGATTTTGGCAGACCAAATGCCTTAAAATATTATTGGGTGCATCTTAGTTCTACTTTGTAGTTTCTTGTATACATTGTAGAGAAATATTCTGGATTTTATTCCTGAATAAAATTATTCTATTAAGACATGGTAGTACACAGAATGATGTAACTTCTGTTAAATCTCAGAGCAGGCTAAAGGTTGAGTAAATGTAATAAGGGGGAGATGAATAAAGACTTAAGCATTTATTTTGTATAAACCATTTACTATAACAAATGATGCTGAATTACCTTCTGTCTCGCACCTGTTCCTGAGCAATATTAGCCATATTTCCATTTGCAGCCATGAAGGATACATTAGGGAAAATGAGTTTGTTTACTGCACTTAGAGTACAGCAGTAAAGTTCTGTTTTCCTCAAGAAGGTGAGTTGTCCTGGACACTTCAAAATTCATCAAAAAGTATTAGAATAAAATATCATTGTTGAAAATTTTCCATAAAACATTTTGTCATCTAGAGGAACCTTGACAGGCTGGAGAGGTGAACTGGGAAGAACTGGAAAGAATTCAAAGAGTTCAGTATGTGAAGCACCACACACTGGGGAGGAGCACTTCTGACACCAGTTCATGCTGGGTGCAACCCATCTGGAAAGGAGCTTGGCAGAAAAGGAGCTGGTATTTAGGATTCCTGCTGGACACCAAATTGAACATGAGTCAGCAAAGCGCCTTGCTGCTGAGAAGGCTAAATTTGCCTGACGCCCAAGCTGTATTAGGAAGCAGGTCAAGAGAGGCGATTCTTCCCTTCTCCTCAGCTCTGGAGAGGCCATACCTGAAGTGCAGCGTACAGTTCTGGGTTCCCAGTACAAGAAAAACTGGGACATACTTGGACGCACTGGAAAGGGTCCAAAGTGGGACACCAAGATGGTGAAGGGACTGGAGCATCTTTCCTGTGAGGAGAAGCTGAGAGATATGAGTCTGTTCAGCTTGGAGAAGAAGAGGAGGCTCGGAGCTGACCTTAGGAAGTTTAATGGGAGTAAGCACTGGATTCTGCACCTGGAATGGGGCAAATATGGGTATATGTTCAGATTGGAGGATGAAATGATGGAGAACAGCCCAGTAGAAGGGGATCTGGGGTTTCTGTTTGTTAGAAAGTTGAATATGAGACTGTTGCAGTGTAATCTCAAGTACTGTTTACTGTTTTTGTGGCATTGTATGCCACAATGTAAGAAGGATGTAAAACAAAACCTAGAGAATATCCAAATGAGGGCTACAAAAATGGCGAAGAGTGCATAGCACAAGGTGTATGAGGGGCAGCTGAGGTCTGTGGTGTGCTCAGCCCAGAGCAGAGCAGGCTGAGGGGAGGCCTGATGGCGGCTGCAGCTCCTCACAGGGAGTGGAGGGCAGCGCTGAGCTCTGCTCTGTGACAGCGACAGGGCCCAAGGGAACGGCACGGAGCTGTCAGGGGAGGGGCAGCTGGGGGTGAGGGAAAGGGTCTGCACCAGAGGGTGGTGGGCATGGAACAGCCTGCCCGGGGCAGTGGGCACAGACTTGAGCTGTTGGAGCTCAGGGAGCATTTGGACAGTACTTTCAGATATTGGGTTTGATTTTGGGAGGTCCTGCGTGGAGCTGGGAGTTGGAGTTGATTCTTGTTGGGTCCCTTCCAACTCGGGATACTCTGTGATTGTAGCAATGTCTACAATTAATGAAAGAGAATGTGAAGGAGGACAGAGCCAGTCTCTATTTTAGTGGTGCCCAGCGCCAGGACAAGGGGCAATGAGCAGTGGGTACAAACTGGAGCACAGGAGGTTCCCTCTGAGCAGCAGAAGCACTTCTGTGCTCTGCAAGTGATGGAGCACTGGCACACGTTGCCCAGAGAGGCTGTGGGATCTTCTCTTTGGAGTTCTTCCAAAGCTGTCTGGATATGGATGGCCCTGGATGCCATGGCTGGGGTCAGGGCAGATCGAGAGGTTCCTTCCCACTCTGTGACTCTGTACAGTGGTATAGGATATGAGCAAGAACAGACAAGTGAAACAAAGCAGGCTGAGTAGAAGTAGTAGAATTTGCATTTGTATACCTTGAATATTTTAATATCAGCTTCATCAGTATTTTGTTTTATAAACAAGTCATAAAGAAAATTAAACTTATTTTTATGCAGGAGGACATGATTGTAGGTACTTTTTTTTTTTTTGGTAAATGAAAATATTGATAAATACGTTATATAAAATTTTACAAAATGCTTGACCTGATTCTGTAGTTTGAACTAATTAAAATCACCATTTGTCTGTATCATAGAATCATAGAATGGTTTGGCTTGGAAGGGACCTTAAGATCATGTAGTTCCAGCTCCCTGCTATAGGCACGGACACCTCCGTTTAGACCAGGTTGCTCAAAGATCCATCCAGCCTGGCCTTGAATGCATCCAGGGAGGGGGCATCCACAACCTCATTGGGCAACCTGTTCCAGTGTCTCACCACCCTCACAGTCAAGAATTTCTTCCTTATATCTAATCTAAATCTACCCTCTTCCAGTTTAAAGCAATTTCCACTCATGCTGTTGCTACGTGCCAAAAAATCCCTCCCTAGATTTCTTGTAGGTCCCCTTCAGGTACTGGAAGGCCACTGTAAAGTCTCCTTGGAGTCTTCCCTTCTCTCTACTGAAGGGCCTCAGCTCTTTCAGCCTGCCCTCACAGGGGAGGTGTTCCAGCCTTCTGATCATCTTTGTGGCCCTCCTCTCAGCCTGCTCCAACAACTCTATGTCTGTTGTCGGAAAAGATGGCTGAAGTCATGACATCCACCAATATGGTTAAATCAGGCTTCCCTTTATTGCCAGAAAGCTGTACTTTTATAGCAGACAGATGAGGGTGTTCGAAAATCACACGCACAAAAGAAAAGCTACTACAATATCAACCCTAAACCCCCCCCCCCCTTCAAAGCCATGAGACGTTCATTCTTTTCCTAGAGGTGTCCTTGGTTCTCATGCTGTTTATCCTGCTCTGCAGCTGTTGCTCTGTGAAGTCCTTATCTTGCTCCATAGCTGCTGCTCTGTAAAATCTTTCTTGTATTCCCACACTGTGTCCTTGTCTTGAGGACTCCAGAACTGGATGCAGTACTCCAGGTGGGGTCTCACGAGAGTAGAGGGGCAGTAAAGGGGCAGAATTACCTCCCTCAACCATCTCTTGATGCAACCCAGGATATGGTTGGCTTTCTGGGCTGCAAGTGCATGTTGCCAGCTGGTGTTGAACCTTTCATCAACTGACATCCCCAAATCCTTCTCCTCAGGGCTACGCTCAAGCCATTCTCCACCCAACCTGTATTTGTGCTTGAGATTGCGCTGACCTGGATGCAGGACCTTGTGCTTGGCTTTGTTGAACTTCATGAAGTTGGCATGGGGCCAGCTCGCGAGCCTGTCCAGGTCCCTCTGGTTGGCATCTCTTCCCTCTAGCGTATCAACTGCACCACTCAGCATGGTTGGTGTCTTCCACAAACTTTCTGAGGGTGCACTCAGTCCCACTGTCCATGTTGCCTACAAAGGTGTTAAATACACCGGTCCCAACATCTATCCCTGAGAAATGCCATTCATCACTGGTCTCCACTTGGACATTGAGCTAGTATCTTTTAACCTGGAATACTCATTTTAAATGAGTAAGGGAGCCAGGATGGCTTCTTGTCATGTTTTTGGCAGTTCATGTAAGATGGGAAGAGGAGCACATATATTTAAGCATACACATCTGTTACAGGGTTATCCATGACAAGATTAGTTTTCAGTGGTAATGACAATTAAATCAATCTGATTATCTGCAGGCTGAATTCTCGCGTTCCTGTTACTTTTGGTCGGGTAATAAAAAATGTACAGTTGAGATTTCTAATTAGAATTAGACAGTCCCCTGGAGCTTATTTCTAAAAGGTAAAGTCTAATTGCAACCAGAATATTCAAGTCAAGTAGTGAGGAGGCAGTGTTATTTCTGGGGAATGAATCTAGCTACTGTGAGCAGCTTGAAATGAAAGGGTAGATGCTTCACATGATTTGTGATTGTAGATTAGGCAGGTTATTTCCAATACTAGATTATGCTGCTTTGTCAGTAAAGTATGGATAGTTTTAAATTAATCTTTTGGTGGATTAAGGGGAGGCGGATTTCTTGTAAGGTTATTTTCTTGGAAATTAAGAAACCAAAAGTAAATAGTCTCTAAAGGAATCAAGCATTAAGTTCTAAGTAAGATATCTTTAACAAAGCATGTGTCTCACAAATGATGGAATTATCTCTCTAAAACAGATGAGAGAGAAATAGAAAGAAAATTGATTAACAACAACAACAAAAAGGTGGAAAATAAGAAATTAGGTAAATTATCAGATTTTGGCTAAAATAACAAATTTCATAGGTATTTAGGGCTATGACCGGCGGCCACTGTGAATTGGGACCTAAAGAATGTGAAGAAAGCAGAGAAAATATGTAAATCATAAGCAGGGAGAAGACCGACTCAAAGTCCCAAACCATTGAAACTTTTATCTCCAGATGATATCTTGAGGTTCTCTTGCCTCCACTGTTCTGCCTCTGGTAACTTTGCTTGGGAGACAAAATTTTTCCCCAAAGTTCTCCCTCAGCAAACTGCTTCATATCACTGCATTGTGAGATGGTTATATATGTGGTGATAGTTGATAGATCTGAAGAGTGGGGAAGAACTAGATTAATGATACTGTCTGATAGAGCAGAAATATTGTTTGAGTGAGTGGACAACAGCATTGAAGCCTTGGCATGAGATACTGAATTAATGCAACATTTCTCTTGAGAGAATCTGTTCTGATGCAAGAATGGGACAGATGGAGAGAATTGGAGATGTGTTTTTGCTCCTTCAGTGCCCTTCAATCATCTCGTTCAGGTGTCAGCTTTTTAAGAAAATCATTTGAAGAATTGAAGAGTGAAATTAATTTCTGGTTCCAGGAAAAAAAGGACAAGAAAAATGTTCAGCTTCAGTATTTTGGAAGTAAGTTAAAGAAAGAAGCTCAAAAGCGTTTTCAAAAAGATTCTTAACTCCATTGTGGCTAGTTAAAATGTTAGGCAACAGGGACTATACAGGAACTAAAAGGAAATTCAGAATGAAAATCTCTGCAGCAGCTGTCCAAGAGCGGCACAGGAAGAACAAGCCCTAGCTCGTGTCACACCTCAATTCAGCCCTTGTTTGCATCTGATCCGTTTTGGGCATCTTCCATCTGCTCTGTTCTCTGGGAAGAGAATGGAAACTATTTTACAGTTTGCCCCATCCCTGGAGGTGCTCAAGGCCAGGTTGGATGGGCCCTGGGCAGCCTGAGCTGATGGGGGCCAACCAGCCCATGGCAGGGGGTTGGAACTAGGTGGACTTTAATGTCCTTCCAACCAAAGTCGTTCTATGACCCTATGATGATGAATTTAATGTAAAGCACAGTGTATGTATGTGTAAAACATCATTACTGATAATAATTATTTATTAAAATGTGTTACCTTGCACTGTGCAGTCATATAAACATCTTTTTTTTCTATTGTTCTTGCGTTTGATCATAGTCAGTGTGTGTCATAAATATACATAACTTTGCTATTTAATTGAAGATTTGGTCAAAAAGGAAGAAGTTTCCTTCCCTCCTGCAATTTTTATGAGTAGTCTGCCAAGAAATCAGCATGGCTTTTTTTGTTTGTTTGAAGGAATGTCATTATAATGAATAGCCCATTGGTACCAGTAATAGGTCTTTGATTTGAGCTCCCTCTGACAGTGGCACCACAAAGCTTTTTTTTTCCCGTTAGTAGTCACCTACAGATGGCTTTTGCTGCCCTTTGGAGGAACAGACCATGTGCGGGATCCTGCGAGGAGTCCTAGTGGAAAGCCACCACATTTTTCACGCCCAGCTTGTGTGTCTGTGTTCACTGCCCTCCTTCTGCCAGGAAAGGGGGAAATGAATTTTGAAGACTCTGGGAATCAAATCCCTCAGCCTGAGAACTTACTAGGAGACTCCTTGTATCTGTAAGCTGGGCAAGCAATTGCTACTGCAGTTCCGTAGGGTTAATATAGTTTGGAATAAGAACTTAATGCAACAGTTAAGCTTACTAGGACTCCTGGAAGCTGTAGAACAGAACTGCCTAGACTTTAGGCAGAAAATGTGTAGCATTTATAACTGCCAGGGAGTTAACAGGTATGCAACAAATCAGCAGGCCCAAATGCTACCTGTTGATTCTTTATATCAGAAGATTTTGTAGGAATAAAGAATGGGAAAACTCAGGCAATAGGAAAAATAACCTGTAATTACTTGCATTCTTCAAAGTTCTTAATAAGCAGTTAGGGTAAAACAATCCAATCCCAACTCAGGACAACAAAATCTGAAGTGTTTTCTGTCCTGCCTGGCAGTTCTTCATGTGAAATACAAAAATACAACTTGATGGGCACTGCACTGTCCCAGAAGCTTAATCCTTTTAGAGGAATGAGTGTCTTTGCCTCTGTGACGGTAAATTTAATATTTGTGGCTTCATGTCTCCTTTTGTTTTTTTCTTGCTGCACACCACTGTCATTTAATAATTAAGTTTTGAAGTGCTTCTTGGTTTAAATTTTGCCATCTTCTCAACAAGATTCAGTTACAGTGCAAGATCATGTTGCTTACTGGGGGAAAAATTTAGCAGTGGAAGCTCTGAGGATGAAGATTCTCAGTTAATGCGTTTAATTAATTGGGGAAGGGCAGAGAATTTGGAAAAATTTGTCTCCAAATTTGCATCTTTTTAGAGATCTGTTCCCAACTATAGATTGTTGCCAACTAAAATGACCTCACTGGGATTTCCAGTGTGTGAGAAATAGAACATGGGATGAATAAGTAGTTGTGATGTTCAGTGGTAGGTCAGGAAGTATCAGTGTGTGAACACGAGGAATGGTTACTGTGGAGAAAATAATATGGCAGCAATTCATATATAATTTCTGTTTACTTATTTGAGGAAACCTGCTCTTTTTGTAATGTGTATTTGTTAAATTGAAGAGTAAATTTTCATACATTTAAAATCATGAAAAGGAGAGTAGCTCTTACAGGATGGCCCTGTTGCACTGAATGTCTGTGTTGAATCTCACGTTAGTGGAAACCAGAAGTGAAAAGCTAGTTTAATTCACAGTGTCATGCCATTTGCAGAATACAAGCTGCCTGCCTACTTGAAGATAAGCTGAGCTGTGTTTTTAATTCCGCTGACTATACTGACTAAATCTTCATTACCCAACTTTATTACAGAAGGTTAGACATTTTGCTCGTGTAGACATAGAAAATCAGCCATCTTAATGTTGAACCGTATCCCATAGTAGTGAACTGAATGAGTGTAGACTTACTTGAGAAAGATCTGAGAAAAGCACGTTTGTCTTGGAATGTCTGCATACCTTCAGTTTGCATCTTCGTTATAGCAACCAAGGCTCTGTTACACTGATGAAACTCAAGGTGAGAGCAGCAGAACTATTTGGCACTTAGTGCATATATGTTATTTGGATTTCCTGCCCTGCTTTGAAATTCCGTGCGGGTGGCTGAAAAATTACTGCATATGTTTTTCTATGTATGTCCTACATAATACATGTAAAGGGGATGCAGTAATGGCTGCAGAAATATGAGAAATAGCATCGGCCCATGTTCTGGTAGTTCATGGATTCGAGAGAGAGCCAAGGCTGACTGCTGAGCGTCAGCTTGTGTGTAAATCACTTGCGCGATCTATGATGGAGACTACCAGTGCAGTCATAATGGGAAGAAGAAGATTACTCTTGGATTCTGAGAATAATCTGTAAAAAAAAAAATACAGAAATCATGATACTCATACTGTGTATACGTTTTCATCCGGGCATCATCAATTTCTCTTTTCATTTTTACTGACCTATACATGCTGCTTTGTATATTCGAAGTTAAGCTGTTTTCCAGCCAAGATTGGTGCTCTTCAGTAATCGACTGAATATTTCCACTGTGTATACAATAAAGCTTCAAGACTGTAAAACGTTACTGTAGAGCAATCATGTTTATTGATAACAACTTTTTAAATTTCATAAATCAACTTTGAAAGGGGGGAGAAAACAGTTTTGTTGTGAGGATATAAAATGTGATTTTTCTTCCTGTGTTTCCAGGTGCTCCCATTGGAAAACAGAATGAAGGACACCACACGCTTCCCACTGGCACTGAACATTGGCATGGGGATCGTTATGACCTTGTATATCTCATTAGCCACTCTCGGGTATCTGCGCTTTGGGGATGAAATCAAAGGCAGCATAACGTTAAACCTACCACAGGATCAATGGTAAGTGGGAATGTGAATTCAGAGCCCTTAATCTCCACACCTCACATGCTGAGGAAGTACTAAAGACTTAAAGACTTTCACCTGGTGAGAATTCATAGTTCTGTATCCACCTATGGCTGCATGCATGTGATAACTCTTAAAGTCATTGTGCAGTTTTAATGTTTTCCAGAAGTTCTGTTTAATTGTGTGATTCCAGTGATAAATGCATGAAAGGATAGTAAAATGTCTCATGAAGGATGAAGGGGCTTTTTGGTTGCTAAAATTCTCATTTATCTGTTATTTTTGCTTTGTGTGTATGGTGTTACTGCATAAACTTTGTTTGACGAGGTTCTGTTTCTTGAGGCTTGTTGCTCATAATATATATTTAATTATGGCCTTTCATTAGGAATTCGCATACATTAATAACCAGGAATCTTCAAACGCTGTATCCCTTTCTGTCTGTATGATGCATCTGAAAGGGAAATTACTTCTGTTCGCAATAGCACACAGTATTAATCATTGATGAGATTAGTGAAACTTCTGTTTTAAATGGTAGCTCTGAGTTCCTTTGTTGAAGTTGAAATGTATTTGTTCTCTACAATGAGTTCTGTTAAAAGAAGGAAGAGGGATGCAGAATAAGGCAAAGTTACTCGCTGTCTTTTTCTGTTGCTTTTTGTGAAGCTCAGGCAAACAGGATGAACTTTATTAGCTGCTGTCTTAACAGGGCTATTCAAATACGAATCTTCAAATAGCTCTTGGCTACAGTGCAGATGTGATGATATTTATCCTCATGCCTTTACAGACCTAATACAAAGAAAGAGATAATAAAAGAGATGGAAACTGGTGCTCTATAAGGTGGGGAATTGACATTATAAGCTAATAGCCTCAGAGCAGCTGCTCAGGGCTCAGATGTAGAGATAACAAATAGTATGTTTTCCTCTTACCCTGGATGGTATCCCAGGGCACCAGGCAGAACTAGGAGAAGCAGCTCAGGGTACACCCATGGGTTATGATGCACGATGTTATCTATAGCTTTGCAGTACTTAGGGTCTACTTAAAACGTTATTGCTGAGCAAATGTGTGCAATTAGCTGTGCTATCAAAACACATTTACAATGAACCATATGTTGGTATTTTGTTATTTGGTCCTCACATAAAAGCCAATAAGCGGCTGGATTGAATGCAAGAAGCAGAGAAGTTTTTATAAGAAAGTGGTTGTGCAGAAGAGCTTGGATTTTAGCTGAGCAATGAGATTTGGTTTATGTGTTTAATTTCAGCTGGGCAATCCCTGTCTTTCGTGATAAAAATAACTGCCATTCTGCTGCTTTCTGAGTTTTATTTGGTGTGTGTGCAAAAAAGCTGTCCAGAAGGTATACATGGGGCCCTAGGTCAGCCAAGTCTTTAAGCTCAGTTCAAATAAAGGACTGCTCCTACTCTGGCCAGGTCAGAGCCTCGAGATAAGGGACTTTTACACTTCCAATTTAGAATGTGTTTTGGAAGGCAAAATGTTGTTCAGCATACTAAGTAAAATATGGGGTTTTAAATATTTATTATTTTCTGGTCATCTTTAACATCCACTTCTTTATGAACTCAGAGGATTCTGTTTTAGTACATCACATTTTTTTTTTCTTCACAGTTATTTATCTGGTTTGGAATAGACTAATAATAACTTTTCATGCCCATGGGATTATGTGGAGGAACTGGTTCCCAATTTTTTTCCAGTAAGAGGTGCAACAAAATCCAAAACGCAGACTGATGAGAGGTGCACTTTTCTTGCCTTCTTCCAGAATCTATCAATGTTGTAGAATTTTTTTTAAAGGTAACCTATGGACCGTCTTCATCTCATTGCACTGTAGTAGAAAATTGCCAATGAATTCAATTTAGTAATGCAAAAAAATTATTTCCTACGTTGAACAATATGAATCCCCGTAGAGCAAGAAAATTAGTGTAGTGGAGGCACATTCTTTGAACTACTGTGTAACTCTGTGTATCTCAAGCTTTGAATCTTCTTGTTGAAGCTCTCTTTGTTTATTTTAATTAATTAATTAATTAGTTGATTAATTAATTTTTTATTGTTTGTGAAGTTTTGGGGTGACCTGAAGACTGAGGATTAAAGGTTAATTGAGGGTAGCTGGAAGGTTTTTTGCCTTTTTTTTTTTTTTAACTACCCTTCGTACATCCCAGTGTATGGAATCTGAGCAGTGATGCAGCTGGCAGAAATGGCCCATCTCTTTTGTCTGAATTTCTTAAAGCTTCTGAGCAACCAAAAAAGGTATTACCAAAGCAGTGGCTTCTAAATTACATGGGGACTTTAATGGTGTAATAGTTTTTACTATCCCTTTAAAATATGCCTTTAGGACTTGGTGTAGCTGTGTATGACGATGGTCAAATATTTGATACTAATAATTCGGTTTCTGTTAGCCACAGTGAAGAGAATTTTTCTTCTTTCCACAGATAGGCACTTGTAATTACTTCTGTATATTTGCTCAGATAATAAAAATTACTGGCTACTTTTTTGTTGTTTTTAGCAGTCCTTTGTTATCATCAAAACTCAAAAGAGAACTTGATGAACTGTCTTGTAGATGTGAGAGGAGAAGCACAGCAGGCTGGACTGATAGGGCTATTAAAGCTCATCCACTACATTCCTCTGCTCAGAATCACTGCAGCGTAACAAAACCATGACTCGTGTATAGCACATCCTTCAAAATGCTGAATGATGGAGTCTGTAATCCCCCAGGCAGTTATCTGGGACAGCATTTCATTTTTTCTTCTGTTTGAAGGCCTTTCCTAACATTAAAATAAACCTCACTTGCTGCCATTTAAACATACTGGTATTATCATCACTTTTGTTTGAACGTGGAAAAGGGTTTCAGTCTCGTCCAGCAGTCTCAACTTTCTGAAAGAGTTTATTGTACCTTCTCTCAGTATTACCTATTCTAGACTAAAAAGTCCTCATCTACAAGCTTTCCCAATAGGTCATGCTTTCTAAACTTCTAATTAGTCTCATTACAGTTTTCTCTCAAATACTTACGTATGTTTTTAAGTGCAATTTTACCAAATCAGTGCTTTCCTAGTGCTGAACATCTGACGTGTGTTTTGAGTGTACTTCCTTACAAACATTACAGGATATTGTGGAAAAAGTAAATATCACAGATATGTTTTGTAATTTATTCACCTTTTCTGAAGGCTTTATTTCAGTTTAAGTATCCTATCTCATATATCTCATTGTGGAATCTTACCCTATTGTTTTTCCAACGCTTTCTCCAATTTATGAAAGTTATTCTGAGTTGGAAATGTGACTTCTCTCATGCTTGCACCTAGCTGTGTTTGATAATATCAAAAGATGTATGATATGCAGTCTTTACCTCAAGTTTCATTAATAAAATAAATTAATGACAAATTCAGTACAGATTTGGGTGGAATCAGATTGCAGTTTTCCTCTTTTGAAACTGAACCTTGTACTGGCATTTAGACCATCTCAGGGAAATGCAGTTACCTTGTTAAGTGCTTGCCAGTCCATGTCATATTCATTTTATTAAAATAAAAAAAGCTCCTGTCTAGTTGTTAGGTTTAGAGGCAGGTTCAAATGCAAGCTTATATTCTAAGGTATTTCTGGAGGTTTAGATTTTAAAGAAAAAGAAACAAGTAAAACGTTCCCTTTGATTAGGATAATTTTCAAATTGTTACATATTCTGCCAGTCCATAAGATTGGACAGTTTGGAGTTGTAGACCTCGATACTCGTTTTTTTGTTATAAAATCCCTGAAGTCCCGTGTCAGATGATATTTTGGTACAAACCAGCATTTTTTCCTCTAATACTAACTTTCAGTATTGTGGCCACTACTTACAGGTTGACAGCCTCAAAAAGTCTGACCCAACCCTACACCAAAATTCCTCAGAATTATTCTCTTTTCTGACGTGGCACAGTAATGTAATGGTGTTCTGTAATCTGTGTGTTTGAAGGGGAGTCTGTAGACTGCAAGCACATTGGGTTTATGGAAATTTTCCAGCCTAAGAAAGCACTCCTTCCAGTTTTGCTCAATAAAATTTCATGGGATGTCATCTGCCCGGTGTGAAAAGATTTTGAAGGAACACAGCGCTCACATCTTCCTTCTGTTTGGGAAAGATTGTTGTAGTTATGTATTTTTTTTTTACATACGATTTTAGAAAAAGCCACCATCGTTAATCAAAATGATTCTTAGGGATGACAATGCTGGTCATTTTACCTGTGTTTTTAGTTAACAACTGTGGGGATTTTTAGCAAAATTTACAATGAAGAGAAAAATATTGTGCTGCACGGCTTATATTTTGGTAGAGCTTACGGCTTGTAAATACGTGGAGTGTTCCTGGATGAAATACATATGAGGTAAAGAATCTGGATCTAATTAAAAATACGAGGAGTCTACTTGCTTAGCTATTAATTGGTTCTCAAATGTCAGATGATAGAAAATTTCTTTGAGAGGAAAAAAAAAAAAAAGGCAAGCTAGTTTTTTATGAAGAATTTGTAGCTTACATGAATGCATGTAAATGTTTTGAACAGGTTGTACCAGTCTGTAAAAATTCTGTACTCCTTTGGGATTTTTGTGACCTATTCGATCCAGTTCTACGTCCCTGCGGAGATCCTCATTCCAGCTGCCACCTCCAGAGTGGAGCAGAAGTGGAAGTTACCCTGCGAGCTCGTGGTGAGAGCACTGCTGGTCAGTTCAACCTGTAAGTACGCACAGAACATCCAACACAAGCTTGCTACTGCATGTTGCTGAGGCCTGCTTACATGTGTATGTTGTGTTACATGTTTTTCTGAAGTGCAGCAGATCTGAATGTGTTTCAGTGATTCAGTATGTTTTGATTTTCATGAACATGTGAATCTAATGTTGCATTTATATTTTAAGCATGCTTTTCTTAGTAGTTTGACCAAGTGTCTTTTGTCGATAATAGTCTAAAGCGGGTAACATGAAAATAATTTTCTTAAAGTAATGTTATTAAGAAATAAATGCATAATGCCCTTTCATGTCGGCATTCCTCTATGCTCTCTCAGTATATGCTGCTGACAGAGAAATCCTTCTCTTTGTTTTGAAAATTAAGGCAGACATAGATTACAGATGTCTGCTCAGAGTGTTTACACCGAGGGCCACTTATTTGAGATGCAAAACTACTTCAGAGCACTGCCATCTCTGCCCTCAGTATCTGTTATTCTCTCTTCTGTGGACTGTTATTTTTGCCCCCTGCTCTTCCCATCCCTCCTGTTGCATCTGTGTGTTTCTCACAGCTGGACGGAGTGCTGGGGACAGCAGTAGCAGACAGTAATGCTCACTGAGAGGTGAGCTTGGTCTCAGCCTTGCTGATATTCCTGAAGGTGATAAACTGAGGAGGAAGTGAGGTCTCTCTTTACAGCTCTCATCAAAAGTGCTCAGTAACATTCACATCTTTTCCCAGAAGCATTGTCAAAAGTTGTTTCCAGTGAAAATTCTTGATTCCACCGTTTTTACTAAAAACAGCTATTTACTTTAAAAAGAATTAAAAGCTCCAGTTGAGCAAAACATACTAAACATTGCTTATTAGTGGAGGAAAGTGTTGATGGAAAAGACAAATGTAGTCTTTGATTCTGTGGTGAACGCTAAGCGGTGATTAATGGGCTGGGCAGCAGCAAATGATTACCTGTTGTCTAAGGAGCTTGAACACCCAGTGAGACTGTCTTAGAAACAGTCCTGCTAAAGGAACTGTGTAATGCTGATGCAATTTAATTAGTGAAGTAAGCAAAGGGAAATACCATTGATCTCATAACTTGCTGCTCTGAAAACATACATACTATATTAAAAAAGAAAAAAAAGTTAAAAAAGATATGAAATGATTTCTTGCACAAGGGAGTGCAGATCTTCCTGAGGCACGGTATAGCCTATGTAATCTCCAAGGAACTGGAGTAGGAAAAGGAAATAAAATAGCTTGAAATGCTGGAAGAGGAATCTGTGAAAGGTGAAAAGAAATGGAAGCAAATCAGAGTGGGATGGGTAGTTTGTGCTTGTTTTGAAAATGGACCAGTTGCCTGTTAGGTATAATTAATGACGACTGGGTGAACTGGGACAGAAAGAATCCAATAGAACATAGATTGTAGTGTGTCCCTTTCTCCCAGAAATATGTTGGTATCTGTCCTTCTTCTTTTTATTTTCAGACAATTGTCCAGTGTGTTTTTTGTTTCATTTTTAATTTTTAATTATTATTTTATTTTTTTAATTTATATTTATTAATTATTAATTCTGGTATTTGTTTCATTACCAGACAACATGCAATAGTCTTTCTTCTTCAAAGACATAATGAATATTTAAAATGATTTAATGTGAAGTGAGTGCTACATCTCTATTTTTTTTTTTAATTACGCAAAATTGGACCTAATTTGTGTCAGTGCGACTCATCTGTGGTGCCGGTCTGTAAGCGGACCTGCTGCAGACAGGTATTACATCATTTACTGCAAGGCATAGAAACGTCCTAAACATTTATTTTTTGCAAAGCTATTGCATGGTCAGTTGTGTTTATCATAATTATCGTTTCATTTCTGGCCAAATGGTTTATGCAGATTGTGTGCAGGCTTGTACCTGTAATACTTTTTCCTCCAATGATACTGTGTGTAATCTCCCGTTTTTACACTCATCTGTGTTTGCCATTTTTCACTGAATTGCGTTTTCATTGAATTTCGGTTATAAACCAGAACTGACTTAAACAGTGCTTCAAACCACTGAACGCAGAACACGGTTTCTAAAATGGATCAGAAAGTGCTTCTATATATTAAAAAAATAAATAAATCTGAAGACTTTGAAATTGAATTTTAAAAGACAAATATTTTTGTATCGGTGACAAAATATGTTGTAATGTCTGGACTGTTCAGAGGTCACACACTGATGAAAAGGACTCTGCCTGCCTAAAAAAGTTTTTCTATTTAGAAAGATATCAGCTATGTTACTAATAACACATTAAGAGGTTATTTGAAAAATCACTTTCATTATTCCTATTTTTATTTTTTTTTTTCATTTCTCAAAAACCTATGAGGTCATGGTTTTATTACTGCAGTATATCATAAAGTTTGCTAGGAAAATGCGTACTCTGAAGTTGTTCTCTTTGGTCTGGAAGAGGTTTGTTAGTAGGAAGGACAACAATTGGCTGGAGAAGCAATGAGCATGCAAAAAAGCCATGTACCCTGGCTATTGTTTTTCGTTGTTTAGTAGTTTACTTTTTGACACCTTGTACTACAGGAAGATGGTCACAAACTTGCTTTGTGTTTCTAAATTGTATGTTCTGCTTCCTCTGCTAGTGTTTCACAAAAGGCACCTTATCCACAGCATGCTATGGAAAATACTCTTCACCCCTAATGTCACTCTTTTGAGCCAAAACTGATTCCAAACCCTTGGTTCAAGGGGAGGAATGCACCTGACTGCAGGTTGGCTGTAGGTCACTCTTGTGTCTCAGTCTTTCTTCTGTGAACTGTGCAGTTCCTAAGGAGCAGTGAGATCACCTCGACTCCCTTTCTAGACAAAGTTGGTTATAAAGCTGTTTAAAAGGTTATTATTTTTACTGTATCAGAAGGGAAGTTAGTTACAAATAGATTTATAAACAATGATTCCTGTGGCTATCTGAAATACCAGGTCTGTTCCTAGCAGTGCTTTCAATACTTTGACAGTGTCATTCAAGGTAAGAGCAAATACTAAGGGGTATTTTTGCTGGGAGAGTGCTGGGCTGCCAAAAACATGATTTTCCTTTAGTTATAATCCTTTCCTTTAGTTATAATCCCTTATTTGTGTTTTTTGAATGAGAATACAGTGAGTGCAAATGATATTGTGGGTAGAAATGCAAGTTATGTAGTTTTGAAATTAAAGAAAAATGAGGGGAGAGGCAGATTTCCACTTCATTTCATATCGAATGCTTCTCTCAATTTCATTTGCAAGAGATGTGCATCTCTTCATGCACCGTGAAAATTGTTACAAGTTGAAGGATCTTGCTGTACTTCATAAATGGTAATATTAAGCCCTTGTTTTACAAACTTGGATGAGTACCTTGTGCACTGGCTGGGACTGGAGGGGTGAACTAGACTTCAGGTGAAAGTCCAGAGCAGAGCTGCAAACTTACTTAGTTTGGTCTTTTGTATTAGCTGCTGGAGACAGGTGGGAGTTGGTGTTGTGGATAGGAAGGCAGATGTATGATTGAAATCTGGGCTGAGCATCAGTGTGGTGGGCTGAAGTGAGAAACTGCGAACAAATACAGAGGTAGTGGGTTGACAGCCAACTCAGGATCTGGAAAGCAGAGCTAAGTATGGAGGCACAGTGATGTGTGGATTGCTCTCAGGCTATGGCTGGAAGATTATGAGTATAGGAAACCTCCAGGCAGTGCCTGAGGATCTCCAGCAGCAGCCTGCACTGCATCCCCGAGTGGAGCTTTGCCAGCTGCCATCCTTTGGTGAGTCAGCTCACCTCGTCCCAGGTGGTTCAGGAAGACCTCTTGTATGACATAAGAAAGACAAAAAATCTGTCTGATCATACTCAGGTTATATAACTGCATCCTTGTAGTTTCAGTAGATGCTGCTGCTGCTGCGTTTGTAATTTTATTTGAAGTGTAAATGCTTTTCATTTATTTTTCTCACAGATTTTAGTTTGTGCTCCTGGTATTTGAAGTTATCTCTTCAGCGCTTTGAAATATTTGTTGGGGTGGAATTTTTATAATATGAAAGTTCTCCTGGTGATTTCACCTCTTCAAATGCGTGACAGAAATAGCTTGGATCTGTGTGTGCTGTATCTGCTCGGATTATTGTCAGGCTTCCTGGCCAAACCTTGCTGTGGTTCAGCTGAGTTTCTTATGTGATGGGGCTGCTGTTACTGTACATTGGGACTGACTATATGAGCGTGAAGCCTTTTAGTTTATTTCTGAAGAATCTGAAGTATCCTGGCTGAATTTTTACTAGCTTTATAATTCTTTTAATGTCTTTAGAACTGAAGGAGTTTCTACCTGTTGACAGAGAGAACAGGACAAAAATGTTCTACCTAAATGAATTCAGTTTAAGTGAATGGCTTGAAATAAAATGCAGTTATATCATGAAAGTGCTTACCTGACACTAAGATCATGGTAATTCTCTAAGGGGAAAGTATGGAGAGGTTTCGTTGAGCCTAACTAGTCCTTTCTCTTCCATGAGTAACTTCAGAATATGCTGAGCACTCTTTGATTGAGAGAAGACCTAGAGATCATCCGCTTCAACTGCCAAGCATGACTCGATATCGATGCTAAATAGCATCAAGCATACTCACTTCTATTGATATGTCTCAGTGGAAATTGTGATAAATAAATTTTAGGATAGAGCAAGAATGTGAGATTTTTAATGAATGTAAATTTATTATCTACTGTCTAGCCAAGTCTTAATCTTTTGCTTCCTGCCAGAAGGATACTAAAGATGAAACTGCTTGCTGGAGGTGTTGGAAGAATTACAGAGAAATGAATTATTGAGAAAGGAATAAAATAGAGAAGAGCAATCTAAGCAGTACTTAGCTTTTAAAGACTAAGCTACTTTTGATTTATTAGTGACAAGATAGTGATGAAATAATTGTTTTGTGAATTGAGAAAAGCTGCTGAAGAGCATCGGCAAATAGAATGGAGAAACCTGGAGCTCAGAAGTAATGGTATCTGTCATCTGCACAGGAAACAAAGATATGTTTTTCAGGGCTGTATTCTCAAAGCCATGGTGCTCCTGTTAAAATGAAGAAATAACCCATTTGAATATGGATGCCGAGTTATTAGTAGAATCGTCAGCTGTTTTGATTGCTAGATTGAAATGAAACAAATTTGAAGGGCTGATCCAGCTGAGTGTGAACTGAGCTATTAGTGAGCTGCTTTCCATTAAAAAAAAAAATTAGCCTGAGCTTGCTGTGTAATTTTATCAAGAGAATGAATTCATTATTCAGTTCAGTTTATCAGTTGTGCTTGTCTAAATGTTTCCCAATTTTAACTCTACTTGCTGCTGAACAATTAGACAGAGGAGAACATTGTATTTACCAGGTCTGTTACACTGTTTAACACATTGTGCCAAAAAAATATTAGTTGCACCATAGGTAAAGTGGAGAGCTCTTATATCTGTATATGCTTACTAAGTTCAAATATTTTTAGTTACCTATGCTGTAGAAGCTTAAGTGCAGGTGGAAGATCCATAATGCTGTTTGCCAGGTAAAACTAAGTGTCAGTCCGTGCTCTGAAAGTTTTGGGTGACTAATGGCCGAGATGCAAATAGATCTATTTTAACACAGAATCATAGGGTGGTTTAGGCTGGCAGGGATGTCAAAGACCATTCAGTTCCAACCCCCTGCCATGGGCTGGTTCCCCCCACCAGACCAGACTGCCCAGGGCCCCATCCAACCTGGCCTTGGGCACCTCCAGGAATGGAAGGGACCATAGCTTCTATGGGCAGCCTGTGCCAGGGCCTCACATGTCTAATCTGAGCCTTTGCACCTGGAATAGTCATCCTAGTGAGACTCCTCGTGAGCAAGGGAAGGCACAGTTCATCTATTTTACTTACTTGCTCCTGGAAGAGCTGGTTTGAGCCAAAGAAGTGCTTCTTTCTTTCTCTGATCTATAGCAGGAATGTGGTGAGAAATACATCTTAACATTTGTTTTGGTGAATCTTTCTCAGGAAGACAAAGAAACAAGGCTGAATATTATGCTCAGTTGCAGGCAGTTCAATCCTGTCTTCCATACCTAGCAATAATTTTATATCTAATCAAGCCTGCTTTTTTTTTGTTTTGTTCCATTTTGTATTTTTTGTTTGCGTGTTTATAAATACAATGAAGCAGTAACATGAAAAATCTTTATCCAGTAAAAAATATATGTTTGCTTTAGTTCTTTAGCAGGAACTGCTGATCAAAAGTGTAATAAATTCATTACTTCCTACCTCTCTATTATTTTGGCCCATTATATATATGCATGTTATGACTCATAAGGGGATTTAATTTGTGGGGTGCATTCTTCAATATCATACATGAGTCAGTGATAATCTGTCTTGCTTACTGAGTGGAGTGGCAATTTCTACACATGCTCCCTGTGCATTTTACATCCAGCAGTTCATAGGCTTGAAATTTCCTTAAGATCCAAAAATTCCTTGGGATGAAGTCAAAGAAGACAGGCTGAAAAGCACTCTTCTTTCCAAGCACCCAGTTCAGAGGGAATTGATAATGTTAAAATCTCCCCGTTGTTTTCATAAAAGCTTTCACTTTTGATATGTAACAGCATAGAGTTGTAAAGATGTATTCTGTTAATTGGAATACCAAAAGTAATAGGGTGCCATGTTATGCTTAATCTGCTGGTCTGAGTGAAGTATTACAGCAAGTAATACTTACCAAGTGATATCACATTCACTTCTCAGTCCTTCTGTTTTCTGTGTGGTGTTCAAGGATTCCTGTTTGCTGTTCTTTCTTCTTGGTGTGCAGCAGAAAATCCTGAACAATCCCTGATGTTGGAGTGTAAAGCTGCAGACTTTGGGAGACGCTTGAACATGGAACAATAGTAACGAATACTTTTGAATCAATGCTTTAGCATTCATTTTCTTAAATCGCTTATTGGCTTTAAAGCAGTAGGTAAATGGTGCATTGCGAATTTGAAGGGCCGTGGACTTCTATTTGCTCACAGGAGTGAACTTCTAAATTGGTAGAACAATAAACGAGGCTGCTGATTGACAAGTAATTCCCTTAACTGCAAGTGCAGTGTATGGATTTCTTCCTGCTAATACCTGCACTCAGTATATCCATCTGCAGTGCTTTTGCCATTCTGGCACAGCTGCTCATAGGATCGCACTGCGTAATGTCTCAATGAACTGAGCTGGCCTAAAAGCATCCTCGATTTTTCCTTCCTTCCGTCCTTCCGTCCTTCCGTCCTTCCGTCCTTCCTTCCGTCCTTCCGTCCTTCCTTCCTTCCTTCCGTCCTTCCTTCCTACCGTCCTTCCTTCCGTCCTTCCTTCCTTCCGTCCTTCCTTCCTTCCTTCCATCCTTCCTAACCTGGAATGATTCCTAGACCTGATGTGCACTGTGGCCCCCAGACCTTTATGCCTTTATGGAACCAGACGAGCTGTATCCTGCAGTTCAGGAGACAGAGAGAAGAAGAGGATTATCTTTAGAGTGTAATTTTATCACACATGATTCAAATTAACAACTTGCTACTTAGAAACACAGATCTGGTGCTTTTCTCTCGGTCCTGCTCTGGGATGCAGTTCCATCTTTTCCTCATTCTGGCTCTGGTATTTCTTCAGAAAAGAGAGGGTTGAAGTCACTGATCAGCACAGGACCCCACCCTATATTAAATATGTTGCATATTGTTTGACTCAGCAAATGTTGGGGTGTCGTGTTTTGGCTTGCAGTAATTACTGACCGACGCTGTTCTGCAACACTGCAAAATATAAATTATTTTTCTTCGGAATTAAATAAATTTTTCATTTCTCGTGGGCTTTTCTGGTAAAGTTATCAAGGCTATATTTCTTCAGTAAAAATTACACTGAATCACATTACTGCCCTGCAATCTGGTAGCTCATTAGCAATGTGTTTCTCTGGTAGAACAAAGTCTACATAACCAAATAACCCTACGGTATCACGCCATCCCTTCTTAATTATCCATTTGATAATTGCAACGGGCTCCTTTTGAAGTTTTCTATATTCCACAGTGTTTCAGCTGAACATACCTACTGATACCCCTGCTATCAGAGGGCAGTTTTGACAAAATGGCTGAGCATAGACTGCCTGCTGACTGGGTGCCTGCAGTGCTAGAGGGTGCTGAATGATGTTCTTCTGTAAATTTTGGAATGGAGCTGTTAATCAGTATTAATTAGTTAATTAGTTTGCCTTATCTGACCTTTGTGCTGTTTGGTATTACTGAGTGCTTTGATTCTGCATTCAGTTTGAGGTGCCTTAAGCTGTGTACCGTCTTGGCAGGTTTTTGGAGCTGTGTTTCAGAGAGACTTCAGAAGAGTACTTAAATGAAAAGCATGTCAGAAGTATGTTCGTGCTGGAAAGCTCTGTTTAATATTGAAGGCAGGTGTAGAGGAATTTTCCACATTAGAGCAGCAATGAGGATTCACAGTAAGACTTAACAATAATCTTCAGTTTTTTTCTTTTTTTAACTTTTACAATCTTTGTCCTCCAACTGAATCACATGAGGCGTTTGGCCTGCTGATGTTGCTACCCGGTATGTTCGGTAATTGGAAATGTTGGCATCCCTAATCATAGGGAATGAGTTGTTTTACTTTGTCTCAAGGGAAGAAAGGGAGGGGGAAGAGGCAGTTTGTGATACGAAAGTAGGACAGTATGTATGGTTTCATTGTAGTTCTCTGGAATAAGTGAATTTTAGAATTCTCTTAGCAAATGTTGTCTTATTTTCAGTGTGACGATCTACCAAATTTCTGTACACCAGTTTGATAGATATAATGAATTTTCAGTTACAGAAACAAAATTACTTAATAATAGGACAAGTAACATGGATGTGTTATTGTTTATACAGAGCATTTCTCACAAAGACTGAAATGCAAGATGGCAAACTTGCATTTGTGTAGTTTGACTCAAATTAACTTGGTTGGCTTTAGGGACAGAGATTGATTTTCTTTGCTTTGTTTTCTCTCAAGTACCTTATAATGCATGTTTTGTAAATGTGTGATATGAAGCAAGTAAACAAATTGCACAAATTACTGTTTTGGTTATAGTTCTTGGACATTATGAGACTCTTGACACTCACAATCAATTATCCAGGACTACCACAACTACCAGTATGATTGTCAAGTAGGGCCTCTCATTATCTGAACACCATGTGTGTTACACAATAATTTAACTTTTAATTGCTTGTTGGTATTTTTGTATTCGTTTTTATTTCGTTTGAAGTGTATTACTAATGGAAACAATTATGTAATTAGTCTGAGCAGAGTTAAATGGAATACACAAATTTATTATGCATTCTTGCATTCTGCCAGTATATTCTAAATCCAGCAGGCTCTGGCCTGGCAGGTAATTCATAAATTAAAGGCTTCCACGGGCAAGGAAAACATGCTTATATGAAGGAGCTGACTTTGAAGAACCTCTACTGAATCAGTATATATAGAATGTTTTTAAAGATTAATAATCCATTATAAGTGAACAACTGAAAATTCCATGTAAAATAAATATAATTTATTGCATGTTACCCAGTACCTGTTTAAAATGAGAGCTGGATTAGACAGCTGTGCCTGCTATTTTACTTGAATTATTTCAGTGATCTGTGGTCAATTTCAGTTGCATGGTGCACATGTGCATTATTGTACCACTGCAGTGCAGTTAATAGATGAACCAGTGTGCATTTGTATAAATATGCTCTTTCTGGATAAAAAAGACAAATATCTGATTAAAATGCTGTGGTCTGAACTGTTCTGAAAGAGAAATTATACTGTGATTGCCATGATTATGTGAAGTATTTGTTGATATTATCCACTAAGAAAGAAAATGCGATACATTTAATTTAAAAACATATTTTGGGAGTTTTGTTTGTGCCATTGAGTTCCTTCTGCATGATGGGGTAATGGCTTCCTAGAAACGCTGCACTTCCTGTGTATCAGTTTGACAGGCTGTAAAGAAGGAAATAAAGAAGGATAGGAGCGAAAACCCTTCTTAATGGAATGTTGGGTGCTCTGTGGATTTTTTGTTTTGCTTGATTTCATGATTCTGTGGAACTTGAAAACCAGGTAAGACAGTCACAGTAATGGGATGTGTGTGCTAAGATTGCAGAAAGCTGCATATTTAGATCTGCAGATACCTGTGCTTATGTTTTGAGAGGATAACCAGCTTTTTAGTGTAAGAATCAATATTTAAGTTATCTTCATAAAATAGCTGTTTCCATTTAGCATTTTCCTTTTTTTTCTTTTCTTGAATTCTGAACATCGTAATCTTGTGAATGTGAATGGTTTGCAGACATGATAAAAAAGACTTCCTGCCAGTTGTATTTAACTTAGTATCAGATGCTGTGTTCCTCTGTATTAGCAGCTTATAAAAATGAGGGAAGTAGAAAGGTGTGCTAAATGTTTCTGTTGTTTTGTGTTGCAAAGAAGAATCCAGGACGGGGAAACTGCTAAGCTCTTACTTCCTGCAGAAGCCCTTATCTGACCTCTAATGAGCTATTTATATTTTATCTTGTGCCTTTACTCTGTAAAACCATTCAATAGGAAAGAATTAGGTGTTTTCAAGGAAAATGTGACAAATTAGAAGATTTAGCTGCAGACATGGACTGATTATGTTGAAACATCATTTCCACTGCAGGAGGCTAGTTGATATGAAGTCAGGTTTCCTAAGGAATTAAATGCATAGGATTGTTCCTTCATTGTACCCCACTGATAAGTTGCTTTTGAAGTCATAGAACAGCAGATGAAATTAAGGTTGGAAGGAGCCCTCGAGAATCACTCTAGTCCAACACTGTGCTCAGAGTTAGGCTAACTTCAGGCTAGTCAGCCACTTCTGAAAGAAGGCTGGTGGTTTGAATAATGATTGCATTAATACAGTTTTTTTCTTAAAATGTTTCTTATGGACAGACTGAAGAGCCAGGTGTTTCCACTGCATTAAAAACAGAGGGATAAGATGTTGAACATTATGTTCAGCATTAACTGTTTATCCTGAATGCTTAACTGTGGACTACTATAGTATCTGTTGGAAGGGGCAGTAGGAAGAGAAATTTAGGAAGGTATTAGGAGGGAAAAGATAGAAATACATGAGATTCTTCACCAGAGGACAGTGAGGCACAGCCCTGAGATGCTGGAATTCTTTCAGACATTGGATTTGGATTTTGGGTGGTCCTCTGTGGAGCCGGGAGTTGGACTCAATGATCTTAAGGGGTCTCTTCCAACTTGGGATATTCTGTAATGCTATGAATGCCAATGCTTTGTTCTTCGGAAGTATATTGAAAGGTTCTGTTAGCATACTAACTCATATTATTAGACTCCCAGCAACCAAAACTTCTAATGATTTCTCCTCTGCAAGTATTTCCCTAAAATGGATAAATTCCAGTATTGAGTAAATCAATGAGAAACTTCTTTTTGAACAGAAACATCTCAGGAAAAAGTTATATAATGTGACTTACTTATTGTCATTTAGGCAGTAGTATCTTCAACAATACATGAAATGGTTTATGTTCATTAAATAGCACATATTTTTAAATTACTTCTACAGCTCCAATACAGAATTTTAATTCAAATGGTTAACGAAGGATATAGAAAATAATTCACTGATTTTCGAGCAGTGTGTGCTTGTGCTCTATAACATCTGTAACATCCTGAAAATTTGGTTGGATCTACTTATATGCAGTAGATTTGGAGTCTGTCTAACAGCATTTGTTTAACATACATGCAGCAAACATTCAGCAGGACTATTTCACTATAAATTTACCACGGTTAATTTTGCTTCAAAGCGTTGCTCATGCTTGCTGAGGGAAGGAAAGTAGGATAAGTTGTATTTGTCTGGTTGATCATACTGTGTTCTGATTCGTGGTATCTTTAGAGGTAGAGTTGGTACCGCATTGCCAGAGAAGTACCGTGTCACTTACTGAAGTTGACAACTCATCACCCACGGATAAGATCTCCATGCATCTTTTTGTCATTTTAAAACTTCTCTGAGTGTGACAGGTCAGGAACATTGGCTAAATCTATAGAGCTATTCATTAGCTTTTTGGTTACTCTTCAACTTCTACAACCTAGAATATATATTTATATATATATACACACGCACAAAATAGTGCGTGTCTACATACATAAATATTAAAATATGTAATATAATGATACACAGAATGAAAGCCATGCTCTGCAGTAGCATAACTAGCATGTATAAACTATGTCATGTGCATTGTGGTAAGTCTTGTCCTCCCATTGGAAACTGTCAGCCCCTTGTTTTTTACTATAGATGTATCGCAAAACGTCTGATTGGTCTCATTGGTAGGAATAAATCCATTCTTTTGTATGATGGTCTCACACTAACAGCTCTCCTTCTCGCATCCCTAGATTCCAGTGCTGCTTCTCATGCTGTAGGTTAGCAGAAATCCTGTCTTCTTGTCATGTTTCTTTCTTTATAGCCTCCGCTAGATCCCTTTATCTTTGCAAGACTTAGTGCAGATGCTCCACTTTTGTTGTTCTGCATAGCTCATTTCTATCTTCTATGAGATAGTGCTTTTCTCGCTCTTCTGGTGTTAACCCACTCTTCGTCTAGTACTTGGGACCCTGTTGTTTGTAAGTTTTCTGTTGTTTTTGTTTTTTTTCCTCTTTATTCATATGCCTTTGCCTGTATCTTATGCTTGTCTGTATTTTAATTGTATGTCGTAATTCATCTGTAGTATCAGACAAGGAGCTAGAGGATTATTAGCTTAAAAGCACAGAATGAGCCATTATTATTATTATGTGTCATGTAATCAACTTGACAGAATATATTACAGATCTGAAGTCTAAGTGGTTTGGCTAAGAGAGCTACAATTACGTGGTTTGTTTCCTTTAATTATCCCTATTTGATAGTTACAGAACGTATTTCTTATTAGAATGTGGAGGCAAAATGCTGCAAGTGCGCCACTGAGAATATGGTAGCAGTCTAATTTTAACATTTGGTGCTTAGAAATACAGGCCTGGCAAAGAGAATGCACTGTTCAGTTAAGTGTAAAGTGATACATGCTAACTCTATTTGAGATTTGGTTTAAAATTTTGATCTTCTTAATTGTCACTGTGAAGTTGGATATTGTGTAGAAAAGTCTAGTAGACTTGATGTGCTGCTCAGAGACCTGAATGAGTTTTGATTGCATGACTATGTATTCTGATTTGTCACTATTAGTAAAACTGTGTAATCATTTTGGATATTATTGCTTAAATTAAAATGCTGTCTGTATGGTGCTTGTTTTTTTTGTTGGTTTTTTTTTTTTAATAAATCTGAAATAATATTTGCTGGGCTAGATGGAAATTGCAGTGGAGTTAACTGAGGTTAAGGAGAGGTTTAAGTGTCAGGAATGAAAACAAAAATAATTCAATTTTGTGGCTGGGTATCTTTGATCTAATTTGTACTCAGCTTTGTGCTGAGTTAACTGTGGAGCACTGATATACAGCCTGCCTCCTGGGTCAGAGCAGCCTGACATGGTGGTAGCGTTAGTAACTGGGGATTGTTTGGCAATCAGTAGAGAAAAAGAAACCAGGGCCCTTCATGTTTTGGGGCTTGTGCATGTTTCAGTGAGTCATTAAGTCTTTCAGGAAAGGCTTTGTCTCCTTATAGCTCTTTTTGCTATTACTGATGGAAGAAGCCAACATCCTTTACAACTGGTTGTATCTCTTCTGAAGCTAGGAAAAGTGCTTAAATTGTTGGTCATATCAACCTCCATCAAAATAACTCTAGTGGCTTATTTTACCGTTACTGTTTTGTTGTTTTTTTTAAAGATTCTTTTGTGTTACACTCCTCTAGCTTCAACTTGTGGTCACTGTGCCTGTTTACCTTTTGTCTGCTAGGCTTAGGGACACATCCTGGGATGACGACTTCACCCTGTGACTCCCTGGGCAGTCTGTTGTAGGGCCTGACAACCCTTTCTGATAAAAAATTCTTCCTAATACTGCATCTGAACCTCCCTTGGCACAACTTGAGGCCGTTTGCCCTGTCATCCCATCAGTGTTACTTGGGAGAGGAGACTGACCCTCACCTTGCCACAACCTTCTTTCAGTTCGTAGTTGTTGTTGGCCTCCTCTTTGGTAATGTAAACAGACTGAGTGTGGGAGGCAATTTTCTATCCTTGTTTAAGAGAACCTTTCCCAATACTCATACAGTCTCTTTCACATCTGCAAACCAGAAACAGTTTTCAATACAGTGGAATAGTTTCCCCATTTTAATAGTGTCCTTTTATGTTTATGATCAGATTATCACTTTTGGTTGTAGTATTAGCCTCATGTTCATCTGAATTACTGCCGTGGCTCCCCAGGACAGTAAAGCAGAATCACTGGTTCCAGACCCACTGAGGTAGTTTATTAGTAGTAAGCCCAGCAATGAGGTTGTACCGCTAACTCATTGCAGTATGTTTCTCAGGAATACTGAGTTGACACACATCTCCCTTGAACATTGGTAAGATTGGTTACATTGTCCGTGTAACTCACCACGTTCTTTGCTGAGAATAAACCATTTTCTTACACATGTTGTATTGCACATATATTCTCAAATAATGCCAGTTGCAAATGTGTTTTAATTAATCAGTGGCATAAATAATTCTCACTGACCATATATTGTTAACATTTACTTAACATTATCTGGTATGGTTACTTAAGGGATTGAAAAGATTTATACTTTCATCCTATCAGTTGGACTTAAAGATAACTCTAATTTAGCCTGATTGTCTCTCTGCTGTATTGTTGTGTTTAAGATTCATGTCAGGTCTGTTTTGTCCTGTCAGATGTTCCAGACTGGTTTTATTCTGCCCCCAGGAAAATGGTATAAATTAGAGATGTCTTCTCAGCTCCGATATCTGCTAATACATTTTAGAATGAAATTCTTGCATTAAGGCCTGCCTTTACAGCTCAAATGTATGAGATACCAGGACAGAACAGTACTATTAGGTTTTAAAAATATTTGTTATTTTGTTCCTTTTGTTTATGACTCATTTAATAATCCGTGCCTTAGACTATGGATGAAATATTGTACTGCTTGCTTGCATGTCTTGCAGCTATAGCTGTTCCCTTTAGCTTCCATTAAGTAAGTTAATAAAATGCCACTGTGCCAGAGTTCCATGGTTTTTCTTATAAGCAGATTTGGATTTTATTTCTGCGGCCTGTACAGACAAACTCTACATACATACCTTTATTTATCACAGATACCTTTGCTTTCCATTCATACTCATGCAGTCACAGAACTGTTGGGGTTGGAGGGGACCTCTGGAGATCGTGAAGTCCAACTCCGTGCTAAAGCATGTTTCCTGCTATAGGTCACACAGGAGAGCGTCCAGATTGGTCTTGAATATCTCCAGAGAACGAGACTCCACAACCCTTTCCTTTTCTTGTATGCGAGGTGCTCTAGGCCCCTGGTCACCTTTGTGGCCCTCTGCTGGACAATTATTCCTCTGCAGATGCAGAAATCTATACTTGCTCTTGTTGAAGCTCATCAATCTCCTCTCCACCCAACACACTAGTCTGTCCAGTTCTCACTGAATGGCTGCACAGCCTTCTGATAGGTTGTCAACCACTCCTTCCATCTTGTTGCTCTTGGAATTTTGACATCAGTTTTCCACATAGTATTTGGTGGACAACAGATTGGCCATAAGCCAGCAGTGTGCCAGTGCCAATGGCATCCTGGGGTGCATTGAAAAAAGCATGGCCAGCAGGTTGAGGGAGGTGATCCTCCCTCTCTACTCTGCCCTGGTGAGGCCACTTTTAGGCTGCTGTGTCCAGTTCTGGGCTCCCCAGTTCAAAAAAAGACAGGGATCTCCTAGAAGAAGTCCAGTGGAGGGCCACAAAAACGATAAAGAGCCTGGAGCATCACCTGAATGACGAAAGGCTGAGTAGCTTGAGTCTGTTCAGCCTGAGGAAAAGAAGACTGAGGGGGGATCTAATTAATGTCTATAAATATCTGAAGGGAGGTGGGCGGCAAATGGATGAGGCCAGGCTATTCTCAGTGGTGTGTAGTGACAGGACAAGGAGTGATGGTCCAACACTTGAACATAGGAAATTTCCATACAAACATGCGGAAGAACTTCTTTACAGTAAGGGCGATGGAGCCCTGAAACAGGTTGCCCAGAGAGGTTATGCATTTTGCAAATTCTTTACTATTTAAGACTTAAATGCAGTCTGGAAACTGTATGAGTTCCAAGGTCTTTCTCTTTACATTAGTTTTCAAATATATCGTGAGCTCTGATGTGTGTTCACAATTTTGTATGGGTAAAATGAATGCTGAGAGTTGAGGGTGAATATAGTAAGGTCAGCTAGATTCTGTGGTTGTAAGCGCTCAATTTAAACATGTAAAATATGATTCTTCAGTATAGTTAGTTTTATATAGTGTAATGCAGCTGCTCATGTAGATTCAAAGCAGACTTCATTGGCATCAGCTGCATCTGAAACTGCTCTGAACTTGTGGGATCTCCCCACATTCCTGTGAAGTACTTTCATTGTTTTTTTGGTGTGTAAGTTCTCAGGACCAGCGTCTATATCATCTAAAACATGGGTGCAACACTTAATCTCTAATAAATTAAGACCTAGATTAAACTCACAGCGGGAGGATCACATAGAATCACAGAATCGCTCAGGTTGGGAAAGACCTTACAGATCATCAAGTCTTCTCATTCTTACAAGCCCTATTAGTATTATATGGAGCCTAATGGTTTAAGTGACAAAGAGATCCTGTGTTAAATGTAAATATCTTTAACTCAGTCATAGGGCATAAATACGTCTTTTTTGAGAAGGACTTAATGGAGTGAGAGGCAGTAGATAAAGAGGAACTGTTTTCTGATTTCAGCCCAGTTTGAGCTCTGTGATGTTAAGTTTCTTATTAATGGTAACTTTAAAAGCCATTCCTTGGCAATAAATAAATAAGTGATTCTGATACTTCAAAGAGGTTTAAGGAATATAGTAGCTTTTTCATGGCCCGGTTACAATTTTTATTGACAAGTAGGAGAGGGATAAAGTACAGCTTAGCTATTAAATGGTCTGTGCCTGAGTAACTTTGAGTACTTTACTCTTGCAGTGAGAGAACTGAAATGACAGTAATCACAATAAGAATAAACACAGAAATCATTGTGAGCAGTTGTTTTAGCTCAAATAACTGTCATCCTATATAATATAAAATTACAGGGTCACGTACAATAGAAATAATTGCTGTGATTAAATATGAACAAAGTACATGATAGCAAAAGAAAGCAAGAACACTTTATTACTGATTTTCTGAGCTTCTCAGGACATTCATATGTATGAGTTAATTTACTCTGGAAATCTGATTGCATGGCATGGAGTCTGCTGTTGGTTTAGTGATTCAAACCAAGTTATTGTTAAGAAAATGGACTGGAGAATGACAAAAATACAGTGATGTAGCTGTGTGCTACAGACAGATAGTTTAAAAAACATTTTTTTTTTGGAAGGATTTCCTTTTTCTGTCTGAAATTCATTACACTTGAGTGTTTCATTGTTACGGGAGGAGTCGCTCTAGAAAAAAGCCACATACATTTAGGTAAGGATATAGAGTATTTGGGAAAATCCTTCCATACTTGGCTGTTAGATCCCAAATGAATAATGTTGTTGCCATTCATTTATGTTTGCTGTCTAAAGTGGTTGCTTCCTGATGTACCAGAATGGAGGCAACTAGATCTGAAACGCTGAAACTGTTCCAAAATAAATGTCATGAGATTTTCTTCACTTGTTTTATGGTTGTGGTTAAGACAGGAGGGTCATGTATGTGGCTGAAGAATGTGTTTAAAAAAACCAAAATTACTGAAGATACTCGACGTGCTTATTTATTTATTTGTTTATTTATTTTTGAGATGGCTTTTAGTTTCCTTAGAGGTAACAGATATGACTCCTGCCACTGGAAGAGTTTTGGGAGGGAAAGCTCTCACGGTTGACTTTGCATAATTGAGGGCACATTTTATGCACCCAGGTTCATCTTGTTTGACTTTCTCCCAGCAGTAAAGAATAGGTATTTCTTCCTGGCAAGAATAATGGTGACATTGCTTTTCTCTCATACTAAACAATTTAGATGGCGTATTTTGAGAGTGTGAAAAAAATAAAATAAAAGATAATAAGGAGAAATGGCATCTGACAAACGTTTGGAGTCATGAAAGAAAACATGTAATTTCAGATTCATCATCATCATCACCTGGAGGAATACCCAGAGCTTTTCATTTCTTCAGCCAAGCACGGGTTATATAATCTGTTTTTTTCTTTCAAAAAATACATTGTACTTAAAAAAAAAAAAAAAGCCAAACCAATAGTACAAGGTGTTGTACAGTGGGCAGTATGTTCTGGAAATGGTTGGTATTTCAAACTAAAGAAAAATGTGAAAAAATTTTCAGAGTAAAATTCTAGCACGTATAGGTTAATATTGCATGTAAGTAATTGGCTATTTGATTATTTTTTATGTGTGTTTGGATGGAAAGTGTGAATGAAGTGCAGCAGTGTGTACCGTTATAAGCGGCATTTTATGTGTGACTGTATGTTTTATTCATAGGGAGGAACACGTGTATGCTTCTCACTAAAAACCTTTGGACTCAGTAGGAAGCAAACAAAAAGGCAAGAAAACACATGGTTAAACAACTGTCCAACCAACAGTTCATCTCGGACTGGCGTTTGTCTGTTTAGCATTAGCAAACAGAGTCAGCTTAATGAGAAATTCCTAGCCATTGTAAATGTAAAAAACACTTCCTGGAAAATGGGCTGAGAAGTTTGTGTTCTGTTTACTTAGTGTTCACAGTTCAGTGTGATTCAGCTGCACGCCAGTAGCTAGGGGCAGAGCTTTTGCAGAGGTGATGTATTCAAGTGAAACCGTGAACTTGTATGGAGTTGGTTTGGAAGAGGTTGTTCTTGTATGTCATTTCATAGTTCTCTCTTTCATTACCAGTATGTATTTTCTCTGCCTTTCTTTTTCTGGTCACCCAATTCATTGTCTTCAAAGTCCTACCCTGCACAATAATTTTATTCTTTCATTTCCTTCATGTGTTTGGAAAAATGGAAGATTGGAGATATGTGTAAGTAGTTATCTTTCATGGGTTTCCCAATAAGTGTAGAAATTTAATTTCTTGAAAAGCAAGCAGGATCAATGCAAGCGACAAACATTTAAAAATATTTACAGAAGTGAAGACACAAAAAGCAGTCAATGTGGGGCTGGCCTGCACTGTTCTGACAGTGGCAGTCACTGTGACTTCTGAATTAAGTCCTGTGTAATTACCTTGCACTTATCCTGAAATGCTGAATAGTCAGATCAGTAATTATGTCTTACAGATTAAATCACAACTACTTTTCAGTTTCCATCTCACTCCAGTGAGAAAGCTGAAAATTAAAATGCAATTGTAGTGTTTCCCTGTTGCGTTATGCTAATGGATACTAATAGATAATAGGAAATTTAAAATAAATAAACTGTACTTATTAAGTAGTTGTTAAGCAAAAATAACTTACTTGCTATTGACCTAATCCCAAACCACTGAACTGAATGAAGGGTTTGGGGATTTGAGCCTTTGTGATTTCTGATTATAGATTCTGAGGCATCAGATGCCTGAGTAAGTCTGAGAGCCGTAGCAGTTTCTGGGAGAAGAATGGGCAAAGATGAATCCTTATTTGAAAGAAGATATTGATTGTAGTGAAGTGAGAAGTCAAAGTACGTATGTGTCAGAGAAAAGAATTTAGTGGCCATACAGGCATGGAAGAAGTGTAGTGCAAACGGCAAAATGATGTAGGTCTGAATGAAATTATCTGAGGTTACTCCTCTGAGGCTGTCAGTATTTTGTTTTCTAATGCCACCACAGTCCAGGTATATATCACAGTTCTGTGATCAGCAATGTCTTCTTTATTGTGATAAAATAGGAGAACAGGTAAACATATCTAGGGTTGGCTCAAGTATTGATTGGAATCTATTCCTAAATTTTAGTCTTTTTTTACACTCAAAATTTTGCTATGGCCTATGACAGAATACAAGGATTTATTGTTAGTATAGTAAATATTTTACGGATTAATTGAAATACAGTGCAGTTGTTATTAGTCCACATGTAGTCCAAAGGATCTATTACAGGAAAGGGGGTCAGCCTCTTCTCCCAGGTAATAATGATAGGATGAGAGGGAATGGCCTGAAGTTGTGCCGGGGAAGGCTCAGACTGGGTATTGAGAAAAATTTCTTCTCAGAAAGAGTGGTGAAGCATTGGCACAGGCTGCCCAGGGAGTGGTGGAGTCACTGTCCTTGGAGGTGGTCAGGAAATGGGCAGATGTAGCAGTGGCTGACGTGGTTACTGGGCATGGTAGGGTGGGTTAATCAAACTGCCCCATAGGTGATTTTAGAGGTCTTTTCCAGCCATAATGATTCCATAGTCCTATGACAAGCTTCCTCATTGATTACTGAAATTGCTTTACAAAAAGTAAGGTCAATCAGCAGGTACATGAGTTTGCTAAATCGTTAACATAAATGATGTTCACAGAGCTAAGCTAGAACAAGTTAGGCAAAATCTGTTTGACTGTCTGATGGGCAGATAATTGCTCTCACTGGTAAAACAAACTAGAATGAGCTCAAGCTAATACAGGTCCAGACAAATGCAGAAAGCCTGCGCTGTTTGGGCTGTGCAAAGCCTGTGGTCTTTTATTAATATTAGCAGAATCATCTTTAATGGGCAACCTAGTTTTAATGAAATAACATTCTTAAAGTTCATTATGATGGCTACTTAACCACATGCAAAGCTGTTGAAAAAAATTACTTTAAATGTATCAGTAATTTTAAAGATCATACTTATGCTTCTTCACAATACAATTCTGTGTTGTCTTTTTGTAGCAGCAGAATATTCATAGAGTAGCCTGGGTTGAAAAGGACCACCATGGACATCCAGTTTCCACCCCCCTGCTATGTGCAGGGTTGCCAACCACCAGACCAGGCTGCCCAGAGCCACATCCAGCCTGGCCTTGAATGCCTCCAGGGATGGGGCATCCGCAACCTCCTTGGGCAACCTGTTCCAGTGTGATACAACCCTCTGAGTGAAAAATTTCCTCCTAATATCTAACCTAAACCTCCCCTGTCTCAGCTTAAAACCATTCCCCCTTGTCCTATCCACCCTTGTAAAGTCATACCCCTTCTTGTTTATACTCTCCCTACAAGTACTGGAAGGCCACAATGAGGTCTCCCTGGAGCCTTCTCTTTTCCAGGCTAAACAAGTCTGGTTCCCTCAACCTTTACTCATAGGAGAGGTGCACTAAGATCATCTTAGTGGCCCTCCTCTGGACCCGCTCCAAGAGCTCCACGTCCTTCCTGTACTGGGGGCCCCAGGCCTGCATGCAGAACTGCAGATGGGGCCTCACTACAGCTGAGTATAGGGGGACAATCACCTCCCTCTCCGTGCTGGCCACTCTTACTAGACAGTCTTCTCTTTGTTTGGATGAGAAGCGTTCAATTTTCCTTACCCTAAAATGTTCTCACATATTCAAATATTAGAGTTAGATTGTGGAATGTGAAATGTTCATGGAGGAACTAAACGTTGCATTCGTCTGTAGAAGCCAGATTTTAGTTTGAAGACAATATGTTAAGTAGGCTCTGTCAGTGCCAGAGCTCTCTTCCATATTTTTAACTTGCTGATTAGTAATTGAAATATATAATGTTGGTGATACTGATTGTAAATACTTACACATTTTTATTTTAGGATGATTTTAGTGTTAAGAAATATAAGGCACCTTTAGTAGTAAAATTTTGTCCTAGTAAAGTGTGTAGTGTTTTAACTCTTTCCGCTAATGCACTGCAGACACAACATTTACCTTGAATTAACTAAAAAACCTAAAGATTCCTGTTAGTTCAGAGGGCAAGAAAATGAAAATGTACACACGGCACAAATCTGATGACCAAAAGAATGCTGGTTATACAGAGCTGATTCCATGCAGTAGTCCTTAGAAATGAGCAGAGAATTAAGATTCTTGAAGGAGCCAGTTACAATTTGTAAATGTGCTGCAGAATTTGGTCCACTTAGTTTAATGTTTTTCTTAAGATCAATGTATGTGCACAGATCCTAAATATGACGCTATTAATTACTGCTTGGTTCATAAATCCAGACATTACTTAAGCAATGTTGCCTGGCAATTATGAGAGCAATGCATAAAATGGGATTTGGTGATAGTATGAAAAGAAATTTTATTGACTTAATTTCTTGCAAGTTTGTTTTTTAACGGTGACTGCTGTTAAAAACCACATGCTAGCCAAAGTTATTTCTGTTTTCTCTGTTTTACATGAACAGCATCTTTCCTCCATGAAGTAGCAGCGTGTATGTTTTTGTCGAGTAGAGATGTAAAAACACAGTTGTTACGCTATCTTTGTTATGCTGTATCTGCTTTGTAAGGGGCGGCCACTGAGCTGATAGTGCATATACATGTCGGGAAAATTAGGTGTTCCTTTGTTACTATCTTATGTTCTTGCCACCTACTTATCTGTCCAAGTGTTCTCGCGAGATATCCTAATTAGTAGGTACTTTGGAGTGCTAGGGAATCAGTACTGTTTAGCACACAAATGGCTCATCATAAATATGCTGGTTTTGCTGGTCTATTATTACAGTGCAGAAAATACCCCTTTCCACCTGCTGCTAGTTGAATGTTTGAGGCACACTTTTAGGGCATTTATAAAGAATCTACAGATTGCGGCAATTATATGCACGGTGTCCCATGTAGTGTTTATGTGATAATAATAAAATTTGGATTTTTGTTGCTAATAAGGGTGGTATTCACAGTGCCTGCCTTTCAGAACTGTATGTATTTTACAATCATACAATCCTTTAGAGTCTACTAGTATTGTATAAACATCCTGATTCCAGAGGTTCCAATATGGTAAATCCTTTCCCTCAGTTTATTTTATAAGCACACAGAAATCAGGTTTGAGAAAACACAGTTTGTTAAACTTCCATTAGCTGTGTTGTCACACTGAAAAAGGTAAATGCTTGTATTACTGAGTTAATGTAGGTACTAATAGTGCACTTCAGTTTGGGCTTTATGAAATTAACCATTATTCTGTCTTTATGTTTGGTATTACCATTTAAATTGCTTGTGCTATACTAATCTGTCCATCTCTGTGAACTAGAAGAACTGATACAAATGGCTATTTCTAAGCAATTTCATTATATAGGTAAAAGACCAAATGATATCCCAAAATATGAAAGCAAATCTAGAATCACAGAGTGATTACAGTGAGTGCAGATTATCTACTCCAGCCTCCTGCTCAGAGCGTATCACCTGTGCCCAGCTGGGTTTTGAAGATCTCCAATAATGGAGACTGCCAAGCTTCTTTGGGCAACCTGTGCCAGTGCCAGACCACCTACATGGTGAAAATGACTTTTCTTATGTTTAAATGGAAAGTTTATTTCAATTTGTGCTTCTTGTCCTAGCACTGGGCAAGAGCCTGGCTCCATACTCATTGCACCCTCCCTTCCGGTATTAATGGACACGGATGAGATTCCCCTGAGCTTCTTTTCTCCAGGTTGAGCAGCCCCAGTTCTTTTAAACTCTCCTCCCAGGGAAAGTACTCCAGTCTTTGTGGTCTTTTTCAAATGCATACCAGGATGCTCATGAGCTGTGCAGGCATACATCCCCCGGAGCTGAAAACAGGATTTTAAAATGCACTTAGGTGTTTTAAGAGCAAATTTTCTTTAGATTATGAGTATATCAATAGTAAACAGTGTTTGAAATTGATTTTTAAGTGTACCTTCTGTTTGATTGAATTTGTAACATGTTAGCACTACGGAGTTTTTTTCCATTATGTTGTAAAGTTGTATCTTTTGCATCAGTCCAGATAAACTGGCAATGATTATGTACATATTATGATTTATGTACATATTAAAAACTATTTTACCCCTTTACCACACGTAGCATCTAGAAATCCTTAGGTGTGAAATAGATCAACCTATAAGCCCTTACAAAATGATGAGTTGATTATTGAGAAAATTGTGGGACATGATGTAGCAGTTCCTAAAACTCCTTTTCTTTTATAGTGTTGAACTTGTAATATAAATCTAGGAGGTTTTGATATCTGTCATCTGTAAGAAAGAGATAAAAAATAAGTTGATTAATTGCATACAATTTAGCTCCTGTAAGTATCTGACATGGTAAATGTATCTGAAGTGTAGTTTGTCTTTGTATATCTTTATTCTAAATGCTTATTTTCTAAGTTCTTATAATGGACAACATTTTAAAGAATGAAGTCTTTCGATTAATGCAGCCTGTATGTAAGCATTTACTATGGATATCTAATGTGCACCCAGCAAGTGCAGCTGAAGTCAAGCGGTAGTCATTTGGTGATTTCTTTCTTTCTTTCTTTTTTTTAAATCCTTTATTATTTTGTTATTTAGCAAAATTGGAGTATCCACCCTTAACCATGAGGATGAATGTAATCCTTCAGCTTTGCAGTTATTCGCAGTCATTTGGAAATGTTTGTAAAAATGATGTTTACCGAACAGCAGAAGCAGTAAAGGGACTTAGATCTTGTGGAGTGGCTGCAGCTATTGGAATTGTCTCTCAGGTTTTTACAGATGCCTGTAGTTTCTAAGTAGCTCCCACCTGTAAGGAGTGGATATACCCTGTGCCTGCCTTCCTGTACCATTAAGTACCGGAAGCTCCATCATCAATGACAAGCTTGGGCTGCTCTGTTTCTCCCATCCTGTTGAGGGAGATGAGTCTCTCCTCTTAGCATTGCGTGTATATATATATATATATATATATATATATTTTTTTTTTTTTTTGCTCTGCCATTTTCTGTTGCTTTGAGACTGAGATAGGCTGAGCTAAATCAGTTCCTCTTTATGTTGTTACGGAGAACGGCATTGCAGAAGTGAATTGGAAATCGTTTTATTACTGAAAAAGAATTACAGCTTCCTGATGAGATACTTATTCAGGGAAGAGACAAAATTGCATACTTAAAAACTTGTTAAATTTTTCCGTTTTGTTGTAAGGACTGCATGACATCTTAGCTTTTTTTTTTCTTTCTTTCTGTAGTTCAGAATCCTGAGACAAGACGCATTCAGCTCAACAGTAGACACGTACTTCTTGTGCTGAAATTGAGTGTCAGTGCCATTGGCTTCCCTCAGAGGTGGGAAATGTAACTTCAAATCCAGAGGGGCTCACTTCTCCCTCAAAGGCTGTGATCTCATGTTTACCTAGGGAAGTCATGATTCCAGAAAAAAAGTTTGAGGAAGAGGTAATAATGACAGAAGTGAAATACATGACTATATATGAAAAGATACATAATTCTTAAAATACATCTAAAACGTTTCCAGGTAATTTTTCAAAAGCACCTTTCATGCTTTTGAAATATCTGATGGTGAGATAAGTAGTATTTATAGGTGCTTATTGAGGATGATTCAGCCTTTCAAACTCAGCCAGTTAAACTTCATGCAAGAATGTCCTCTCAGGCATGCAGAACTTCATTCCCTTCACACCATGTTTTTTAGTTTGTACGGATCTTACTGTGGTCCACTGTTCATTTTCTGCAGATTCAGTTCTGCTATTTTCTCTCTCTTATTTTTTAACCAGGAAGATGGCTCCTCTGGTTAAAGCTGTATGTGTTGGAGTGCCACAGTCGCAGATCACCAAGTTCTCTGTAATTATTTCTGAAGTAATGCCATGAAATTACTTTCCAAAGACATTTCCAACATCGAAAATGGATCTTCATGCATCACATACGTGCATCATGTCCTTAGAGCACCTTACAGGCATCAGTTAGGTAAACACAACTCGCGTGGCAGTTAAAGCCTTCATAAAATATTATTGATGTTGCAAGTTAAAAAAATACTCTCAGAAAATAGCATCTGTTGAAATATATAATGATGTTCATTACTCCATTACCACAAAATTGCCCCTGAAATGTCATGCTGTACAAAACCATCTGTTTTGGATCCATATACACGCAGAGTGATCTGAAATGAACACCGGGATTAAATGTAATAATGGAATAGTGAAAATACCTGTGATTATGTACTGTGAATTTGTCTAAAGAACTCTTTAGAGGAAATAATTTGATTCAGCCAAGGAATTAAAGTAACGAACAAGGTGTTGTTTGAACACCTAGAAAAACAAAACTTGGTTCTAAAACATAAGCATGGTGATGATTTATATCCTGATTGCTCTTGATGAGAACGAAAGAAGGGGAAGCAGAGAGGTGAGATGTGTGGTAGTGTGCCCAGAGAGGGCTGCATTGGGAGCTCAGGAGCAGGCTGGATTATGAAGGGGAACAGAGTTCAGGGAGTTTGCCAGCAATTCTGTTGAGGGAATTACACTCATCTCACTCCTTCAGAAACTTTCTGAATGGTGTTGTGACCATTTCACCGTATTGTGATTTTTCCTTATTAGTGTCATGGAAGTCTTCATCGGCATCACCTATACCATATACAATTTGGAAGAGGCATTTCTGATTCATGAGTACTTTGAGATGCTTCATTGCACTTGGGCTTGAAATGAATTTGTAGAGCTAAGCGTGTTACGAGTGTTAAAATCATGGCATCATCACTGCATCTCAGGAATTCAGGTTTCTTAAGTCAATATGTGAACCTGAAAATCTTCTGAGGTTTTTATTATTATTATTAATAATCGTTCACGATTCTTAAGCATATCTACTTTATCCTGTGAAGGAAAAAGAGGCTTATAACATCAAAGAAATCGTGGCCAGCTCTTCAGTGAAGAAAAAACAACAAAAAAACAACAAAAACCCCTCACAAATGAAAAAATCAAAGCTAAATAATTTTTGTACCTTCTTCTACTCCTCTAATGCAATGAAAACTGATTCCTGAAAGATCTGTGAGTCGGTACCCAAATGGAGCAGATAAAAAAATGGGAAGGGAAGCAGGTGACGCATACCAAGGCTTGTCCTTGGCAATAGAAATGCTTCTGAAAGCAGAGATGATTCTTGGGTTGCTTTTGTGAAAGAAGGAAATGATGAATAGAAATACATGCAGTGTGCTTCATATCCGGTGTATTCCTACTGAGAAAAAAATATTGTCATCCTCAGGAAACAGATGTGTGTTATTTGCATATTAATTATCACAACATCAATTTAAATTGAGTCCTTCAGGAGGCTTCCATATACTTTGGAAAATGTAGTGGAAATTTCATTTCTCTTGCACTCAGATCAGCAGCAAACCACTGGTTTTCCTTGCTACTCACTTCTCAAGCAACTTATGGAAGGCAAAACTTGTTGCAAATGTCTGGTGGCACTGGTGAAGGCTTTTTTGTGTATGGCTGGTACTGTTCCTTCTACTACATGGAAATCTTAATTGCAACGGCAATTCTTAAATGTAGCCAACCAAAGGTCAGAAAGAATTCATGTGCAGTCCCTGGAAGTGGAGTACAACTGTGGTGTTGTCTTGACGGGCCTTACAACCCCGTGCAGTGCATTGACTGCCCAGTGTGTGATGGCTGGATTGAGTGGAAGAAAGGGAAGCAGGAAAGTAGCTGCCTGAAGTGGCAGCTCCTTGAGATTCCTGTCTGTAGTTAGCAGTAGTCCTGACTGTCTTCCTGGATGAAAGCAGATAATTAAGACCTCAAGAACAGGACTGTGGCATCACAGCATTTTTCAGTCTGTCAGTTTGTCGCTAAGCACAGTTGGCTGTGCCTTCTAGGCTTCAGTTCTTAATTTTGCACGATGAACCATCAGGATTTTGTGGGTCAGCTGCAGAACTAACATCACTGAAGGAATGCTTAAAGCTACACTGTGAACAGAAACCTTGAATTTTACACTGACCTCAGCTGCAGAAATCAGGCTTCTCAATGATATGCCCAGCCTTGATGGTTTGTGCAGTACATGGCGGTAACAGCATTTACATTGCACTGACAGTTTGCAAGGTAATTGCGGTGGAAGTTGGCAAATAGATTGCTCCGCTAATCCAGCTCAGAGAAAAGAATCACAAGTATTGATTGAAACATTTGAAGGAGTAATGACTTGTAGCAAGTACAGCATAAGTTTTTGGCTTTATTTATTTATTTATTAAGGGCAGTAAGTAAATTTGAATTTCTCATTGCTTGTTACTCCCTGTGCTTCTTCTAAATTGTCTGCCTTTAACAGATTAAGAAAGCTGCTTGGAAATTCTGCTTTTATTTCCGTGAAATAAGTACTGTTACGCTTTTTGATGTTGGCTTGGAAGTTTTTTGAAGCCAACTGTAAGCAGAAGGCAGCCTGTCAATGTGCATGTTTCTTAAGTTGAAACTGTGGTATGTGACTTCAGGTTTTTGTTTAGGAGGCAAAATGAAAACTATGTTAATTATTTTGCATTTTAATTAATTCCATCATTTAGATAATGAACGTTTACCAAAACACCGTCCAATGGAATGAGGAAATAATATTTTTTGTGTTAGTGCTGTTGCTTGGCCTTTTTTTTCCTGTTGACTAAAAACATTTGCATGGAAGGTAAAAAAAAAACACTTGTATAGCCGCACAGCCTTTTGTATGACCACAAAACTGTAAATGCCGAAGAACTGATAGATTTCTGACTGGAGAAGTTGCAGTTATTAAACAAAAGAAGTGGAATATACTAAGAATATGAAAATGAAATTGAATTCATGGAAATGAGGTTCGTATGATTCTGGGATTCTACTCAAATCCAGTTTCAGCTCGTGCTGTCCTGAACAATTCTCTGCTTTTGCTATGGAGCTCTAAAGTCAAGAAATCATGAAATCAAGGTTACCTGTAAAGCCTTGGTTCCTCCTGTGATCTAAAGATCGTATTGCATGTTCTTTATACAAATACACGTTTGTATGATGTCGTGCCCATTACCTATCCCTATGTACTCTTCTGGTTGCCAAAGATTGTGGTAGGTGTTTATATTAAAAATCCCCTTTAAGAGCTCCCACCCTCATAATCATACCTCTGGGATGGTGAAATCAATAGCATTAATTCCTCCATATTGTGCTTGTAATATTTATAATTACATTTACAGATAACTGGAGCAGACCACAGAAGTGGTGTGAAATTTGAAACTGGGGCCTCAGTCATGGATTGAGGATGTGTTTGTACAATAAGGGTGCCAAATACAGTCTTTGCTCAAGTATGATGCTTCGCTTTGCATCCAGTTCTGGAGCCCTCAACACAAGAAGGACATGGAGCACATCCAGAGGAGGGCAGTGAAGATGATCGCAGGGCTGGAGCACCTTCCCTATGAGGACAGGCTGATGGAATTGGAGCTCTTTGGCCTGGAGAAGAGAAGGCTCCAAGGGAACCTTTCTGTGGCTATACAGTACCTCAAGGGGGCCTACAGGAAAGCTGGGGAGGGACTTTTTGCAAGGACATGTAGTGACAGCATGAGGGGTGTCAGCACTCAGTCGAGTTAGAAAGCTCTCTTAGTTTCTTGTAGCATCAGAATAGTTCTACTTTATTGTGTTCAACATGCATCTCATATACCATTCACTTCAAACAAGAAATCCCTGTTCCTCTAACAGTTCCTCTAATCAATTAATTGGTCCTAGCTTCTCCCAAAGAACAGTGATAAAGGATGAAAGGTTTCTTAAAAGTAACAGGGTTAACAATGCGTATCAAAAGAACCTCCTGTCTACCCTCAGATGCAAACAGACACTGCTTGCTCTTTGTCTCACACTCTGGTCTCCCAAGGTTTCACAGTGATAGGGTCTACCAAAGAGCCTGATAAGCTCTTTGGTGACTCACTCACTGTTACGGCTTCCCCCACAGAGGGGAAATGGCTTTAAACTGGAAGAGGGCAGATTTAGATACTAGGAAGAAATTCTTGACTGTGAGGATGGTGAGACACTGGAACAGGTTGCCCAGTGAGGTTGTGGATGCCCCCTCCCTGGAAGCATTCAAGGGCAGGCTGGATGGGGCTGTGAGCAGCCTGGTCTAGAGGGAGGTGTCCCTGCCTATAGCAGGGAGCTGGAACTACATGATCTTAAGGTCCCTTCCAACCCAAACCATTCTGTGATTCTATGAGCTCGTACAGTTTAGGGGCGCTTCATCTGTCATTGGTACGGCTAAAATAGGTAAGATTTTTTATCTTCAAATAGAGTTTTGCTCATTTATTGAAATGTCTCACATTGAATGAGATTGATATTTTAATCCAAATCTAGTCACAAAAGTAAAGTTTGTCTGGGTAAGATGCAGTATACTTTTATTTTCAGCAGAGGCTTATGAACCAAAATAAGTTTATCAAGCTTTATACTTCACTTCCCATCTATGTTTGACTTTTAGGCGTTGAGTTTTGAATCATCATCCTCCACAAAAATCAAATTATATTACTCCATTTATTTTCTTCTAGTATAGGTTAATCAGGTCACTTCTCAAATTGTTCCTATCATCTGTTCTGCCTTCTGAGCTGCTTGGCAGCAAACTTCTTCCAATTTTCTTTCTCTAGTTCTTCAGTGTCTTTTTGTAACATGGATACAAGAAATGTATTTCAGTGTTTGAATATCAATTATATTAATGCTGAATGGGATCTTAAATACATTAATGTCCTATTTACTTCTTGGCTGCAGCAAAAAATTCAGCTGTCCAGAGCTGGGAAAATATACCTTAAAATTTGGTCTTAAGTAATCCAAATGTAAAAAATTCAAATATTAAAAGTGCTTACATTTGAGAAAGTTTAGATCCCTATGAGACCTTTCTTCCCTATTTTAGTTCTGCTGCTATCCTTGTGTATTCCAAATCCCCGAGGATGTTTTTGTTATTCAAGACATGCAGCTCTGTGTCTATTACTGAGGCTAAACGTTGTCATTTGGAGATTTGTCTTCAGTTATCTTTGTGTTAATACACAGAAGGCATTGTCAATTTCAGCTCATCTCCAGGAAGCAGTTTATGGTTTGGTGGAGCTGCCCAAGTGGTACTTAGTTTTGTCTGTGTGGCAACGCTCTGATGTTCAGATTTAAGAAAGTGGTGTTTTTGTGCAGGGTGCAAGTGAGGTTTATTCATTGGTTTGTCTGATTCAGCTGCAGGTGATCCTCTGGTGAGGAGAACACCCTGCTTACTTAGCGGACATAGTGCAGTACATGGAGATTTAATGTGGACTGTTTTTGAGCACCTATGTTTGAATACACGCGCTGAAATGTTGCATTCATTTTGGCTGCTGTTTGCGCAGTTCAGTGTAAGTCTGTACTGAATTGTAAATAAATTTCTTCCGAAAATGTTAATACTTGGATTTTTTTCACTCAAAATACCCATTCCAACAACTGTCAGTGCAAACTGCTGGGTGTACTGTAGTTGTACTATATTGCTACTGTATTCCAATCCATATAGCTGTGTATCCCACCTCTTACTTCTTTTGTTAGAACTGAACCACAAACAGTCCGTTTTGTGTAAGAATGTGGTGAGGTAACGTGAGATTTCTTATATAAAAAATAGCTAATATTAAGTACTATAAAAGGTTTGTTTCCAGAATATCTGCACAATATATATACACGATCACGAAAGGCTCTGATCTTTCAAGTAGTTTGTATTATTTTTATATATTCATTTGATAAAAGCATAAGTATTTGATAGCAGTAATTACAAAGCTTTTGGTACTTCTGAATACGTGTCTGTCAAGAAAACAAGCAGATTGCACCTCATTCCTAAATGTGGAGAGGCAGATCTCCATTGAGTGCTTTTGATAGCACGTGGTTGATGTATTAGCAAATGGTCTTCGGTAAGACTTCTTTTAGGGTGCAGGGTGGGCAGTTACTTCAGTTGAAATTCCAGGCAGTCTACAGAGAAGACAACACCTAAATCTCATTTCTAAGGTAATTCTCAAACTGATTATTCACTATTTAATTAAATTGTAAAGGAAAATGAAAACTATAGTCTTCTGTAGTGCTACAGTCTTCCTGTGCTTTACATTAATAGTGGTTGTTCTTATTTTCTTTCCTGTGTTGGTGATATCCTTTGGTAGAAGCTTGAGTAGCAGCTGGAGCTTCCAAGTTCTGCTGTACTATTTTTGCTTTACCAACATCTCCAGTATAAAAATTGAGCTTATTTGTATTGTTGTTGTGTGTCACCAAACTGCAACTACTACATTGCACGTTGCATTCCTCGTAGATAAGACATAAATGAGCAGCGCTAACGTGATGATTACAGCTTGTCAGGCATTTCAGGCGGCTCCTGTATGCTTAACTAATGGAGATATTTTCTAAAAGTATGGCTCTAGCAGCACCGCTAAATTTCAGACTGCTAGTTTTTGTTTTATACCATTTCAAACGGTAGTATTATACAGGAAAAGATTTTCTTGAGATTGGTTTTTGCATGCTTGGATGGAGAAACAAAACTGTTTTGGATCCTTTTTAGCATTATATCTGAAAGGTTTCATTTTTAATGTACAATTTAATGGGCAGCTGAATGATAATGTAGAACTAGACTGCCTTTTTATTTCTGACGCTATCGTGCAAGTTTAATAAGATGTGAGACTGCTTAGCATTGGAGTAAGCAGCTATGTTTGTGCAACTACTGTATCTCCTTTTAGCTGCTTATGTGTGATTATAAAAAATTGTGTAAAGTTTATTCAATGGTAACATTAAAAATATAATTATCTTCTCCTTGCAGTCTGCCTGTGTTTCTCTGCTGATGTCTCTGTACAAGAAAATGGTGCTGAAGTCAAAAGAGATTCTCTTTCACCTGAAGGCAAAAGAGATTTGCTGGAAGGAAGGAATGTGTGAAATAGAAATGTATTTTTATGTGGCACTTAGCATAGCAAACTCCTGCCATAGTTTATATTTTAGATGTCCAAATATTAATCATCGGTGTCTCATTATCACACTCGTTATTACTCTGATATTTTCCTTCCCTGAGAATCATTACTTTCTCTTTTGTGTTTCACCTCATTTCATCTCCATTTCTGTAACTGCAACTAATTCAGGGCTTCTGAAAAGCAGAGTTAAGGCCAAGGACTGGAATCAGTCAGTGCACTGCTGTTTTCAGCTGCTCATAGTGACACAGCTTTGTGTTTGTCTTAATGCACTGAAGTGAGAGAGAGAAGTTTACAAGTATTAAAAGTTGTCTGTTCAGATGGAAAAGTGAAGTTATGTTTCTTTACCAACCTAAAGGAAAATTTCAGCAGAAAGTCATTTAAGCAGTCACAGGACTGTATGATTCAATGTTTAACTGTCTCTCTGGGTGCATCATCTTGCTGCTTCTGCAACTCCTGCTCAGATGTTTTCTCTTTGCGTCTTTTTTTGATTATATATTACCAGGGGAGGAAATTCCGCTAGGGCTTTTTATCACATTTTCCCCTGAAAATCTAAGTTTTCAAGTAGAGAAAGAGATAGAAATAAAATGATGATTGATTTTACTTAAGTCACTTTATATGCTTAATTTAGTAACAGGATTGCATGAAAAGCTTACATTTATTTACTTTCTTTGACGTCATGAAGAGAAACAAAGGGAGCCTTATCTCAGGTGGTAGATGGAATAGTGCAAGCTATTAAGCTACTTCAGTTCTATTTGCTAAAATGTGGAGTTTTGCTTCATTCCTTACTTTTATATTGCTTTGTATTTACATTGGAGAAGTATACAGAAAAATTTCATCTGCAGTGCCAGTTTGTACATTGCAGTAGAACATTTATTTTTAGTTTCTTACAGCAGGCAGCAAAGATGTTGTTGCTCACCTGTAGCTGAAGTGGATGTGTCGGCCTTCAGAAATCAGGCTGCTGTGTTAAAAGCCTGGAGCAAATTTTATGTCCTGCTTAAAGATATAAGGCATCAGTGACTGAGTCTGTAAGAATAACTGTTTTATCTGTGTTTCCTGGTGACAAGCTGTAAGTTTGTTTGCAGTCTGACGACTTAGAATAAGATCCTCAGTCACTTTGGATAGGTACATGACATAGACTTTTCATAGGCTCAGCTATGTTCTTCTGAATTCTTTCCATAACATAGATTTTGACTGATTGTGTGCCCCATTTGTTCTTTAATTAAAGCCTGAGCCAGTAGGTCAAATTTTTGTGTCACCAGCAGGTACTACCCAGGTCCTTGCTGTCCTGCAATGTGTCTATTCTACTTAAAGACATTCTGGATTTTAGAATTGAATGAGTAGACTTTTCTAAGAATAACAGAATCATAGAATGGCTTGGGTTGGAAGGGACCTCAAGGATCATCAAGTTCCACACACCCTGCTGCAGGCGGGGCCACCAACCTCCATATTCAATACTAGACCAGGCTGCCCAGGGTCCCATCCAAGCTAGCCTTGAACATCCCCAGGGACGGGGTATCCACAGCCTCTCTGGGCAGTCTGTTCCAGCACCTCACCACTCATAATAAAGAACTTCCCCCTGATATCCAACCTAAATCTTCCCTCCTTCAACTTAAAACCATTTCCCCTTGTCCTGCTGTTATCTACCCTTTCAGAGAGTTTGCTCCTCGCTTGTTTATAGGCTCCCTTTAGGTACTGGAAGGCAGCATTGAGGCCCAGCTCCTTCAGCCTGTCTTCGTAGGGAAAGAGAAGCGATAGGTTTTTTAAAATTAAAGTTGGTAAAAGCATGTAGGATCTATGGTTTTGGTTTTGTTTTGTTTTTTTTTCCTGTTTGGTTTGTTTTGCTTGTTTCTCTACTAGAATTAAAAGTTGGGAATTGTACAGCAGTAAGTTGTCGTTAATTAAAGGAAACAAATATGGTAGCAAGGGTTAAAGCAATTCTGGGTTAAATCCATGTTGTGCCATGAGCTAAAGCACATGTCTGAGGAGGGAGTTGTGCTGGGCTGGTTTTGGTATGGGACTTAGTAATGAAAGGCTTCTGTTTTCTAGTGCAGAGGTTTTGAAAAAGAGCTGATACTTGGAGAAAATTAAATCATTAATTACAGTCAAATCATAATAATGGAAAGTAAAAAACAATGAAAGAAATGTAATCTGAGGATAAAGAATTTGTTGTGGTAGTGTCTTATTTATTAATGCCTTACTCCTCGTATTTGAGCAGCAGTCAGCTAAAATGATACCTTTTTTTTTTTTTTCTTTCTTTCTTTTTTTTTTTTTTTTCCCCAGCAGAAATCCTCCTTTAAGTTTGGTTTGGTTTGGTTTCTCTTTTACTCTTTCCCAGTATTTTGCAGCTTTGTTATCCTTTTGTTGACTGACCATAGCTTACATTTCAAAAATTCTTGAAAACTCATTTACTTTTAACAGAAAATAAATTTTCACAGGAGGTACCAGTATCTTTTTGGAAGCCAGTTTACAACACATCAACAGAGATAACCTGTGTTTAAGAGCACTCAGTGAAATGAGCCTCCTTTTTGTTGTTGTATTGTTTAATTTTTTAAAAAATTATTCCTTGGTATAGCAGAAAATGGAGTCTGAAGAAGTTGCTTTATAAAGTCCAGGCATAAGAGTCCATGCTTAGGGCTGATTGATCTCTTACACCTGTACCTGTTCTCATTGTTGTGCTGCTGAGTCAAGCTGCATTATCCCATGACTTTAAGGAAAGGAAAGCCCAACTTTGTTATTGCTCCCTCATTCCACCGAGGTCCATCACAAATGATCTTCCCTTTCTTATGAAGTTACATTAACATCCTGGATGACATCCAGTCAGTGTGGAGTGATGTGAGTTCTTTGGTCAATTGGTCCTGCCCATGAAGGACCTGGTCCTCCGACCCAGAAGGAACTGGTAGAGACATGCGAGCTGATGGTAAGATGGAGGATGCAGAGCTGTGTCCTCTCCTCCTGAGGAGGTAGCTCAGGAAAGATGAACGCTTCAGTTAATGCAAAGTTCAACTTTGGAAAAAAGTGAGTGCAAAACGATATCCAGCAAAAACCCATTCAGCAGTATTTGCTCAAATGAATTCCTGTGACTAATTGTCAGTGAAGTCTAGCAAGTACTTAACTCATAGGGAGCACTTATGATGTTATTTAATATACTTTTGAAAGTCACTTAGATACAATTCCAAGTTGTTTTCAGGTACATGCTCTAAGTTTAGAGAGCTCGCAAACATGCTGCTAAGCAAGGGAAAGAAGATGACTGGGGAACAAAGTAATTCTATGAGCAAAGGAAACTGAAAAGTATTGTCAAAAACACTGGAAGTGTTTGTGTTTCTCCTCAGGACTCTATATAAAACATGGGGCAAGACAATAAGAGGCACTGATGCTACCAGTCTCTGCAACGTATGTACTGAAGCTACTTCTGCTTTGCTGTATTGCCTTCAAATTCAAACAAGGTCAAAAGAGGAAAGGGGAACAACAGACCAGCTGTCATCTACAGGATTTTGTTTCTCCTTGGATATGCTGTACTCAGAATAAGTTTCTAGAAGAAAACGATCTGAATAGTAGAGCTAACAGATGAGTGAAAAGTTTGAAGCAGTGATGCATGGCACATGGAAAAAACTGACTACAGGGCAAGAAATACATGATGACTCAGTTAAACATACATAGGTACATTTTTGTGTTGTTTTTTTAATTTGTTTTTTGCTTTTTTTTTTTTTTATTAAGTATTTTGCCTAGTAAAAAATTAGGCCAGCAAGGTACTCAACTGCAGCTCTAGTGGAGGCGGTGTGGTCTAGTGATGGCTTTGCTATGGGCTCTGTCCGTACATAGAGCTTGCTGGATCATTGACACACATGTCTGTGCATTGCATGCATTTGGCAGTCTAAATACCACTGAAATGACAACAGATATTTAGGTCGGATCTTACCGAAGTGGAGGAGGGGCAGAAACTCAGAGTGATGGCCTTCCTCTAACAGCAGTACTGGGTATGGGGCACACTGCATTCCTGGTCAGCATCTCAGACTGACTGCAGTCTTGTGCAAGCTCATGTAAAAATAAGTGGAACAGGTTCTTACCTGTCTGTATTGCTAGGTTAGTGTGAGAAAGCACTTAAAGTTTCATAGAATCATAGAACCACCAAGGTTGGAAAAGACCTACAAGATCATCCAGTCCAACCATTCATCTATCACCAATAGCTCCCACTAAACCATGTCCCTCAACACAACATCCAATCGTTCCTTGAACACCCCCAGGGCTGGTGACTCCACCACCTCCCTGGGCAGCCCATTCCAGTGCCTGACCACCCTTTCTGAGAAGTAGTATTTCCTAACATCGAGCCTGAATCTCCCCTGCCGCAGCTTGAAGCCATTGCCTCTAGTCCTATCACTAATGACACGAGAGAAGAGGCCGACCCCCAGCTCACCACAACCTCCCTTCAGGAAGTTATAGAGAGCTATAAGGTCTCCCCTGAGCCTCCTCTTCTCCAGGCTGAACATTCCCAGCTCCTTCAGCCTCTCCTCATATGGCCTGTGCTCCAGACCCCTCACCAGCTTTGTTGCCCTTCTTTGAACACGTTCCAGGGCCTCGATGTCTTTCTTGCAGTGAGGGGCCCAAAACTGGACACAGTACTCGAGGTGCAGCCTCACCAGTGCTGAGTACAGGGGCAATATCAATATTCAATATCAATATGTCACACTTAATGTATACTAAATGAAAAAAAATTTAGTCAGTTCAACTAACTGCCAGTCTCTTGACGTGAGCTCCAGCGTGATGTCTGTTGCAAAGGCTGGGTTGGTTTTAGCAAGGCAGTTGCTACTAGACCTGAATACAGACTTGTGATTAGAAAAACCCTTCATTTTCAGAATTACTTCCTAAATGAGGAAAAATGCATATATAGGGTGCTGTGCAGAGAGCCAAATGTATCGAGTTTTTCTCTGATTTTTTTTTTCTTTCAAAATCATTATTATAGGCACATGAAAAGTAAACCTTGGAAGACTTACTGTAAAATATAAAGACAGTGAAAGCATTTCTTGAAAATATTCGGGAGCTTTATCATTATATATTGAAAACAATTAGCAATGAAGGAAATACTCAGGAGCTTCAAAGTGTAACTTTTCTGTTAGTTTGTATACTGGCATCCTAGTGCTTCTTTTCAGTAGAAGTGAATCATTGCTTTGAATTCTTTCTTAAAACTTATTTCATAGCTGGAATTAGTCACTCCAGGCATTTTCTATCCTAGTGCTTCAAATAAGCATAGGAGGTAAAATATTAATGATGCCTCGGTGTTATTCATGATCAGTGTCTCAAGAAGCTGATCCTTGCAACATGCTTTGGAGCATCTCTTTTATAAAGAAGTGGAGATGAAATGGCTTGGAAGTGGTTGTTTATTCTCCATTGTCATAGGTCAAAATGAGCAGTTTTGTAAGTTTTGTTTCATTTTCTCTACCCCCACCATGTATAATGGCAAACAGAATTAACTTTGAGTCTTGAGGTACACATATGGGCCTAGAATTAAGTCCTCTGTGACTTAATTATAATGTCTTCACTAGCCTGCAGGAGAGTTAGGGCTTTGAAGATCTGTTGTCATCATACAGGTATATTGCTTTAAGACGTCAGAGCAGCTAGCATGAAACTACTGTTAATAAAATTATGAAAAAATGTGTAGCATATTTTATTGGATTCCATCCTTGCAATGTTAAAGTTTTCACATGAATGTTTTATTTTCTTTTCATGTCATTTTCTTTTCCCTGCCGTATCAAAACATTGCAGCTCACCCTGAAACGGAAGATGCTCATGAATGGCTGTATGATCGGCTCATGTGGATGTACATGATAAATTCTTGCATAAATGGAAGGGATGGATGAGACTTAGTCATTGAAATAACTGGTGGAAGCTGTGCACCAAGTGCCGTGCTGTGATTGAGGAAAGGACATGGTTCTTATGTGATTCAAGCAGAAGAAAGTCTCATTAATAACAATATACCAACAAGATGATGGAAAATCCACTAGATAGGATTACAGAATTCAGTTCATTATATACAGTGAATAATTAAGTAAGTGTGATAATGGTTAGAGCTTTGATAATCAAAACCAACAAATGTTACTTGTCTTTAATCTGAAATGACTCAAATTCATGTTGGAAACTACAGTGGCAAAGGCAGTCAGGCCCAGAAGAAGTGCGCCTCTGGAGGCAGCATGTCTTCTCAGTAGGACTAGCACTCAGTTCTGCATGGCACTCATAAGTTCCAGCTGAAGCAAGTGTAGGTGTTTACATGCAGTGTTGTATGAGTAGGTATGTGGCATAACTTCATTTCTGTTGCACCTGCCAGTGCCATGTCAGCTTTGGACACACAGCCTAGGTCATCAGGAGACTCACCTGGGGAATCACTTTGGTCATATGCCCTGTCTACATATTTTCTTTGACGTGTGTTTAAAAAAAGATGGTGCTTCTCTGTAGCCTTACCTGATGTTTGGCACTCAGCTGTGAAATGGGAGCTGTCAAGACTGGCTCATCTGAGATGTAGATATTGTGCCGGTCTTGGCAATATGAGAAAACATTAAGCAGCATCAGAATAGCTTCAGAATCTGCAAAGGGCAAAAAACATAGAGATGACAATTCAGAATCCTGGATGCGCTCATTAGAAATGAGGTTTTAGGTTCTTGGGTTTGTTACAGCATGCATAAATATGTCTAGTGAAAAAACCAATTCCTCTTTTAGGCTTCTTTCCCACCTAGCCAGGATCTCACAATAAGCAATGCAGTCCTACAGTATCACCATCAGAAATTTCCTGAATTGGTTTGGGATGTGGTTTTATTATGAAGCTTTTTCTCTGGCTGAAGAGAACTTCAAGGGAGCCTGTTCTGTGTTCCACGCTGTGATAGTTATATTGTGGCCGATGCCTGCATTCTGTGTCTACTTCGACATGGCATTTTGTGTTGATATCAAACTTTTGGGTTACAGTATTTCATAGGAGGAAAAAGTCTTGTTGTCTTTTTCTGTTTCTTTATTATGCAGCTAAGTAACTATGTACTACTACCTGATTTAGAATTTATTTCATGATTTTATCTGAAATTTTGCATCTTTTAGATGTCTACTTCTTGAGAACAAAACAGAGATTGACTCAGCAGTAACTGGTAGAGAAAAAATAAGTGTGTTCTTGTTGTTGTTCTTCCCTTATGGGAAGTTAAATAATGATTATCTAAAGAGCTGTAGGATAGACATCAGTACCATGCTTACCTCTCATCTCAGATAAGCTCTAACTGGAAGCATGCTCACTTGACTTGCCAGGTTTTTATGCCTTTATTTGAAACACTACCAGTAAGTACTATTTCTACTTGGAGTAATTGATACTTTCAAAGATGACAGCAGTGATTGTAATACTACCTGGAAATTAAAAGATAGGATTACAATACAGTAATATCTTGTGCTTGATATCTAATATTGCATTCTATCCTGTGGGAGTCCATACTGCTCTACAAAATGTATTTACAAAGAATTGTTTTACCTCCGTGTAAAAACATTATGAAAGTGTTATGGTAGAGTTTGGAATAAGAAGAAAACCATTTCTAAAGTAGAAAACATTTGAGGATAGCCAAAGAGGATGTCTGATCATATAACAGGAGCTTGGTTCCTTCTGTACCACGTAAGCGTGTGGACAATTATGAGTAATGCTCTTTGATGTCGGAGTTCCAGCAGAAGTATTAAAGCTGTAACAGTTACTGCACTGATATTAAAGTTTATTACTTTCATATTGTTTTTTATCTGTCAGCGTCAAAGTGCCTTACAAAGGAGCTCTTGCAGATAAAGAAGCCAGTGATGGGAGGGGAAGGGATAAGCCCAAGGCTACTAGATAGATCTGTGCAAGTGAAATGAGCTGAAAACAGATTTCCTATGCATAGATTTAAAGCTTTATTTGTAAGGATATGGTGCCTTCCTGCTATATATGGAGATAGAAAATTCCAGGAGGTACAATCCCAAGTATTACAGCCATAGGGGGTATAGAAGCTATTCAAGGGATCATAGGGGCCTAGCACTTTTACAGCGTTGAAAATCACTTTCATTGACCAGTTATTTAGGCCAGTTTCATTACTTGTCTCCTGAGAGACTGAATATTCATTCTCCTGTCAAGGTGCTTTCTGGTTCCTTGCTGCTTTTTCTTTCCTTCTTAGAGGAAAGAGTCAGCTCCTCTATGGTTTTTCTGAGCAGCCTGACCATATCCTATGCAGATCTGTTAAATCACTGGCTCTTATGAGTACCTTCTTCAGGTAGGATATTTAATTGATCACTGGACAACTTTTGGCAGAAGGAAACTAATGATGGTTTAAATTCTAAAACTGAAAAAAACCCTTCAAACAATCTTTTCTATCAAACACAGTACTATTTTTAACATGTTTCACCTACACTCTTTATTAAATGAATAAGTGATGAAGGAACAGTTTCCTCAAATACCATTGCCAAGAAGAATTCTATATAAAATTCCTAAAATTTGGGTCTTCCTGCCCACACTGAGGCCCCTGAGGCCAGTTACTCCAAATGAATGGTTACTGGAAGCTTATTCTTTAAAGGGAGAGCAGGTGATAGAGCAAAGTTAGTGTCATCGGTTCAGAATAATGCCCTTGGGACTTGTTTTTCTCATGAGTATTAGTAGGTCAAGTTGGAGGTGGCAGGGTGTATCTGTAAAAAAAAATGGTTTTTTGTTTTTTCGTTTTTTTTTTTTCCTCAGGGTTCTGTGGAGGGAGGATTTAGGTTGGTTGTAAGGGGGAAGATCTTTACCAAGAGAGTGGTGAGGTGCTGGAACTGGCTGCCCAGAGAGGCTGTGGATGCCCCGTCCTTTGCGGTGTTCAAGGCTAGGTTGGATGGGCAGCCTGGTCTAGTACTAACTGTGGAGGTTGGTGGCCTGCTTGTGGGAGGGTAGGGGGGGTTGGAGCTTCATGATCCTTGTGGTCCCTTCCAACCCAGGTCATTCTGTGATTCTGTGTGAGGGACCAGCACCATATTCTTAATATCTGAAGAATGAGGTTACTCATTTGCTTATGCCATTCACATCTTCATTTCTGGGACATTTTTTCCTCTTAACTGCCATTGTATAATGTTTAAAGCAATGGTGCAGGCTGTTTTTGAGGTACTATTATATATCATAATGTTGTGGTTGTTGACTGGAATATAAGAGAAGTAAAATGAGAGGGATTTGACTTCTCTGTTCTCTGGCTTTAACTTTTGAACAGACAAGAGTAGGGGAAACAAAAAAAAAAGGTGGTGGGTGAAAAACAAGGTAAAGCAAATGAGCAGATGATGAATACTGTTGCTAGGTGCTTTTAACAGAAAATTTCTTGACATAAAGATTGCCCACACTTATACCATGACCGCTGTGGGCAGGAAAGTAAACAGCCTCATTCTTAAATAAGACACCTATTTAAAATGTGTGTTTGTTTGCTAAACTTGCAAAAAGCAGAAAACATCTTCATTTCAGACAGCTGATTCCTCAGAAGTCGTAATGAAATTTTTATAGGTAGATCATTCATATTGTGGCAACAGTCACAGGTTTCAAAATGTTTTCTTTCCTTTAGAAATGTTGAAATGAAGCTTGATTTTAAAAACGCTGCAGAAAACTCAAGAATTTGTCTGGTAAAGCGTCAGTAAATCAGCAATTTTGAATAAAAGAGCTTGAATATAATCATATGAATCAGCAGTAAAATTAGGGGATTTTTTGCAAACTTCTTTGGGTGATTTAATTAATGGTATCTGTAACGTCTAGAAAAAAGGATTTGAAATTTATTTGTTCAATTAAAAATATAAAGTTTTAGAGGTTAGGCATTAAAGTGGGAAGTTTTTCATAAGTCTCAGTGGATTTATATTTCACCCTATCGTTCTGATTTTCAAGCTCCAAAGTTGTGTTAATGCATATTTTTTCTTTGAAAAGTTGTGGCAATTAACAGGTCCTGTGTTCATTAGAATTGGAGGAAGTTATCAAAAACAGGAAGAATTCAGGATTAAAATGTGGTGTTAGTGCATTCAATTCACTTTTATGAAATGTACAGCTGAAAAAATGTAGGTAAATAGAACATTTTTTGAGATTTTTCATCCCACATTACTGCCAAGCAGTTCCCTGAAGAGGTCAAAATCTGCTCTCCTGAAGTCCAGAGTAGCAAGTTTGGTGTGCACTCTCTTCAATGCCCTAAGGATCTTGAACTCTACCATTTTGTGGTCAGGGCAGCCAAGGCTGCCCTTGAGCTTCACGTTACTCACCAGCCCCTCTTTATTGGTGAGGACAAGGCCCATCATAGCACCTTTTCTCGTGGGTTCCTTTATCACTTGGAAGAGGAAGCTATCATCAACACATTCCAGGAACCTCTTTGATTTCTGGTGCCCTGCTGTGTTGTTTTCCAACATATACCAGGGTGGTTGAAGTTGCTCATGAGAACCATGCTTTGTGAATGTGAAGCTGCTCCTATCTGTTTATAGAGCGCCTCGTCCAGTTGGTCTTCCTGGTCAGGTGGCTTGTAGCAGACCTCCACTGCAATTGCTCCTTCACCTGCCTTCCTTTTAACCCTAACCCATAAGCTCTCTTTCAGCTCCTCCTCCATCCCCAGGTGGAACTCCATGGACTCCAGCTGGTTGTTGATGTGGAGGGCAGCACCTTCTCCCCTGCCTGTCTTCCCTGAAGAGTTTACACCTGTCCATTCCTACATTCCAGTCATGAGAGCCATCCCACCATGTCTCAGTGATGCCAGTGGCATCATAACCCTGTAGGCACATGCACACCTGTTACTCTTCTTGCTTGTTCTCCATGCTCTGTGTATCAGCGTACAGGCATTTGAATTGGGTTCCCATTGAGGCTGGTTTGCCAATTGGAGTTCTCTTATCCTGCACCTTAGGTGTTGACTTACTGGCCTGTGGTCCAGCTCTAGGCCCAGGGCATCCATTACCATCATAAACCTCAAAGTGGGATGAGGATTCCCTCTGCTGGGAAGGGGATTAAATAAGTCATTGTCAGTTTTTTAGGCATTTTGTTCTCAAACAACAGTGATACTGTGAAAAAATAGAGGAGTCTCTGTGCCTGGCTTTTGAAGTGAAGAAGGACATGATTTTGTGACAAAGATAATAACTGTCACATCAGAGTGTTGGTAATATATTTGAAGATTTAAATACGTATTTCTCTTTTATTTGGTACGATACTTTCTTTTTTTATTCTTCTATTTTAATGCTACATTTTCTATTTGTAATACTATGAGATGGGGAAATCAAAGGATCTGAAATTAGTTGCTGATAATTAAAACGGAACAAACCACACAAATGAACTCTGGTTTATTCTATTCTGTTCTGGTAATAACTGGAAGATGCTGAAGATGGGAGAGGAGAGGAAAGGGGGGAAGCATAAAAAAATCCAAAGGAAACAGCAAGACTCGGGAAGTTATGAATGGTTGATAGGTGACTCTGATCCCAGCCCATTTTTAGGGGCATATGCTCAAGGTTGGCCAAGCTTCTGGAGAGCAGTGTTTGTATTTCCATGGAGAGAAGAATAATTGTGTTCCTAAATGCATATGAAGTAATTCTAGTATTTTGTTATAGCAACTTTCTATTCAGGTCTTAACAAATCATTATATATATATATGTATATTTATATACATATAAAAAGAAATTTCCAACTGTTACTAAATAGAAGTTGCTTAAGGCAACTGGAAATTCATTGTAAAACAGAAATGAAACTTACCTCTCTTTACATGAGGGACCTGTTTAGATATGCACAGCCTCTGTGTTGGAAGGGCTGAGCCTAGGAAGAGGAAACTCCGTTTGCCTTACTGCTATCAGGAAACTGTGGCAGTTCTTTGAGCACTCCTTTCTGTTGGAGATTTGGCTGTATGAATTAGCAATGAGAAGGGAGACCTTTATCAGACAGGTAAGGCGCTGGCTGTGCCTTTGCAGGTATTGCTTGGTGCAGAGGTGTCTGCAAATAAAGGGGTGCTTCTACTTTTGGCCGGTTTTTACAATGGGTAGGTGATCAGAGTGGAAAGGAGTGATAATTTTGACTTTTTCAGTGAATTGCTGTTGTTATTGAAAACCCTAATGAGAACTCCTCTCCAAACTAGTTCATAAAGGTGAAATTCATCTCACCACACGTTGGCCATCTAAAAGTCAGGTAGTGCCTTCAGGTACCTGGAAGCAGCTACTCATCCTTAAGGTATGAAAAATCTCTGTGAAGCATCACTGTTAAAGTACTGCCTTTAATCCAGCTTTGAATTGTGATTAAAAATAAGTAAATTAAATTATTTTGGATTTAAATGTGATGTCAGCCCACATCCAGCACTGATGGAAGGATGTTGGCTGGTTTGTGCCAAGACCCCTCAATGCAACTCGTCATGTCCTGTGGACCTTTATGGGTTGATTTCTCTCAGGTGAATCCTGACTTGATCCCCATCTTTGTGTCAGCTAAGCTTTGGTTTTCCTGTCACTATCCAGACAGAATCATAGAATCACAAGGTTGGAAAGGACCTACAAGATCATCTAGTCCAACCATCCTCCCATTACTGTTGCTACCACAAGCCACTAAACCACATCTCGTAGCTCCTCATCCAGATGCCTCTTGAACACTGCCAGGGACCGCAACTCCACCACCTCCCTGGGCAGCCATTCCAGTGCCTGACCACTCTCTGAGAGAAAAAGCTTTTCCTTATGTCTAATCTAAACCTCTTCTGGTACAACTTGTGGCCATTTCCTTGGGTCCTGTTTGTTGCCTGGGAGAAGAGGCCAAAGCCTTGCTCATCACAGCCTCCCTTCAGGAAGTTGTAGAGTGCAGTAAGGTCTCCCCTGAGCCTTCTCTTCTCCAGACTGAACAATCCCAGCTCCCTCAGCCGCTCCTCATAAGACTTGTGCTCCAGACCCCTTACCAGTTTTGTTGCCCTTCTCTGGACACGTTCCAGGGCCTCAATGTCTTCCTTGTAGTGAGGGGCACAAAACTGAACACAGCATATGAGGTGTGGCCTCACCAGTATTGAATACAGGGGGAGCACAGTGCTCCTGCTGGCCACACTATTTCTAATGCAAACAAGTCCATGCAGTGTTTTTAAACTTCTCCTTTGCAACCTGTTGCTGTCTCCACTTGATACATGGTGCCTTCTTACAGTTGAGCTCTGCCATGAGTTCCCTCCTTAGGCAAGCTGGTCTCTTGATACATCATCTTGTTTGGAAATGTTGCAAATTAATGAATCCTTGCTAATGAAGGCTATAGCACATACAGCACCCCTAACGTGGGATAGAAGCTTGTAAGTTTTGTCATGTTATCCAGAACAGAATCACCTTGTTCTGCAGTTTATTGAGTACTGCACTGGGAGGATGCTACAATAATCTTTTATATAATAATGTTTTAATTCTTTAATAGTTATTGGAGAAGATATTTAGTAAAACTGTTACAAATCTTGGCATTCTGATGGATCTGCTTCTGACAAGAAGACAATAGCGTAATTTTTTTTTAATCCTAATCATCTGTTCCTTTTGTCATCATTAACAAAGAAATATAAGGTTTGATTATAATGGGGCATGAAGACTGAATGATAAATGTACATAGTTTTAACCATTCACAAAGGTGCCTGTGGCAATGTTTCCCCCTTTTATATGTTTAGTATTTAGCAAGTATAGTCGTTTCAGTTTATAAGTAGATTTAATTGCATTTTTTTTCTCACTTTGTGTAGTAATCAAGAGATATGCAGTATTTTTTTGTTTGCTTGTTTTTGATGGTTAAGGTAAGAAAAACTGCCATTCGTACAAGTTGATTTTACCTTATTACTGCCCAGGTTTTACGTTTGGCATGAGTTGGCAAAGTAGCTATGGATGACTGCCTTCTCTCCTGTGATGTAGCCTGATATATATAGCACAGCAAAGAGAAAGACTGGGGAATAGGGAGTGATGGCAGCATGTGAAGGTAAATATGACTTTCCAGCACTGTTGGAAACTGAATGACTGACTTCTCCAGGCTTTGCCACTGCATCAACTCTTTTCTTCACCTTTCCTTCCTATGGCAAAAACAGTCTTGTCCTTGAATGAGCGACATTCATTTCTGCTTGCGCTGTCGGGAGCCCTTCAGCTGTCTCAGAACATGAATTTGTTTTAAGAGACTGAACCAGAGGGGACAGTTAAATTGCAAACTCATTTCAGATGCCTGAAAGAGAGTGATTGGCAGTGGGAACAGTGTCAATACTGTAATGGCTAGGATCATCCATTTGGAGTTCAATATTAATGTTTTGCTGCATGCTTTATGCTCATTTGTTGGATCTGGCTGCATATTGCAGTTGTATAAACTATTGTAGCATAGTATGTCTGAACAGATTTATAAGTATCACTAGCAAAGCTGAAATAAATTTACTGCTGAGACAAATGAATAAATACAGCATTTCAAATGTGACAGTCTAACCAGATGCCATTTGTGAGCCCACAGATTGTACTTAATGGAATGTTGAAATACATTTGCAGATAAATCAGTGTGCTGTGCCAGGCACCTGTGCACATTAGCTTTGGGAAGGTCACTTGGTGTTGGAGCTCCATCCAGAGGGTCTCACTGCATAGTTTGCTTTCCACACTGGCCTCCAAGAAGGGTGCTTTCTGAAAACGTGAATTCTGAAGGTGTGATGAGGAGGACACAACTCTATGTGAAACAGGGCAGTAAGGCAGAGAGGAGCATTAACTACAGTAGCATTTTACTAGGAGTGAGCAGGTTGCTGTGGGGAGGTGAGTTGAGGGAGGGAGTTCCCTTGTAGACTCATTACTGTCACTCCTCCTTGTCCCTGTAAATCTGCTTACACAGCCTCCTCCTGCATGTGGCAGTTGTGACACCAACTCCTGCTTAAAGTAAGTGCAAATCTTGAAGCCTGAATGAATTACATGCTTAAATGCTGGGGTTGTATAAAGTGCAGACATAAATTACTAACCTCTTATAACGGCTTCAAAATCTGTGCTGTGAAGTGCTATGAAGAATGAATTTGCTTCCATGTCTCCAAGATGTGGACATGGAGGGCTTCAGAGAAGGAGCAGAGCTGTCTGTGCACTGAGCAGGGCTCAGCTGCTGGCTGACGCAGTGCCTGTGGTTACATCTTGTGAAGAGCGAAATTATTTAACCTGACCCTGACTGACTCTAGTCCTTCCCACTAGTGTAGGCCAAAGTGAGTTGTAGTATGAGGGCAGATGGAAGGCTGGATGTGAAGTACCATCTGTGGCCCAAAGCATGCTGCAGGATGTTGCAGGCAGATCATGGTGAAGGTTTTTCACTCCAGAGGGACCAGAGCCAATCCATATGGTGTGTGTGCTAGCTGTGAAAGTACAATTTTACACCTTGTAAGTTAACTGTCATTTATTTTCTCCTTTGTTTTGTTGGATTTTGGTTTTGAGATTGAACTGGTATTTAAAAGTATGCATTTAAAGGAGTTGGGTTAAGAAAATGAATTTTTTTGTGTGTGAAAATTGGATCTAGATTTTAAAAGGAATCATCTTCTGTATGTGTCTGATGGTCTTTTGATGTTTCAAAGGACAGTTGAAACAAACAGCACCTCGTACCCTATGTTAATCAACATTTGTAGCCAGAAAGAAAAAACCCACTTTGATTCACAATTATGTAATACCAGGTTCTTCATCTGGAATCTTTTTTCCTTAAACTTTATCCACCAATGTGTAGATTTTCTTCCTGCATATGTGCAAAGCTCTGTAATTTATTCACAAATGCTCTTAACTAATTGTTTGCATTAGGCAGTTTCGCTTCAGATTAATAACAGGTTTCTGCTTTGTCCTGTATTCTCTTGTATATATATATCTCAAAACACAATTTTACAAGCTGCTACTGTGGACCTCCCAAGGAAGGCGTTCTCTGTTTTGGTGAGCAGAAGCTTGGATATTAGCGTAGAAAGGAGGAAATGGGCTGGCATTTTAAAGTGCCATTTTGCCTGCAGATAGAGTTCTTTGGCAAACGTTCCATTGTAGGCATCTTTTCCTCCTTGAAGGAACTCTGTCTTGACACATTATAGGCATCTGTCTCGGTTAAAAATACAGTTTTGTTTTTATGCTTTGAGAAAGCTGTTAAATCCAATTGTTTTTACAGTGTATGTCAGACACCCATTTCTAATCCATCAGTGCTCCAGTCTTCTGATTGCATCTTGGAAAAGTGGAAGTAAAGAGATGGCAGAACTGCTTTTTTTCTCCTCGGTGATTTCATCAAAATTATGTCAGCATATAAAGTCTCTTGAGCAGTAAGTACTGGGAGAGGAATTTGTAAGAGAAGTGCTATAAGATGAACAGAATAAAATTAAGGCTATCTTTCCGCTGGCTTGATGTGTCCTTTAAGAAATGGAAACGTTCTCCTGTACCGTTTCCGCTGGGTTTCCCAATGCCCCAAATGGTACAAATGTGTTACTACTACATGGTGGAGACATTTTGGAGAATTGGTTACTATTCGTTTTTGAGATTGGATGGCAGAGTTTAAAGTAGAAGCAACATGTATCTCCGTGAGATGCTCTGTTCGTGGAGCGCTTGCTCTTTGATTCAAACCTTCTTTCATTCAACGTTTTGACTGTTGGCCAAAAGGGAAGTCTGACATGTACACTGCAGGACTTAATTCTTCAGAGGGGATTCCCAGAGCCTCCAAAACAGAAAATTTCCTGACTGTTGATAAAGGTTCAGAATTTCCTCTTGACTTTGTACTTTTAAACCGTTATAGCTAGAAAAATCAGGCTTTGTGCTTGCTGAAATGCCTCTTGTTTGCTTCTACTGGAAATAAGGAGAAGAAGCTGCATCCATTTTTCTTTATTCGGCAGATAATAAAAGTGGCATTTCCCTTGGATTGTTAGAGAATAGATAAGAGTGTAATTAAAACCTTGAAACGTGTTTCCAAAACTTCCTCCCACAGCTGCATCCAGATTGATACAAACACGTATGAGCCAAATAAACATTTGACAAGATCCAAGCCAACAAACAGAATTTTGCTTTTCTGTGATCTGCAGCAATCAAACTGAAATTTTGTTTTTTTCCAATCGGTAAGCACTGATAATATTACCGTTATTTTTAATAAAGCAGAAGATTTCAAGCCAAACTGTGACCTACAAATTAATGAGGATCTTCCAAATTCCGAACACATGTAGGTTTGAAAGAAGTCTATTACAGAAATTGGCAGTCTGTGTTTGATGAATATACCCTCTACATCTATTAAATTGGCAGGATGATAAATGTTCAGCCCGCTCTTCTGCTTCAGAAGAACACATTCAGTTTATTCATCACCTAAGATTTTTCCAGTCATTGCAGATGTACTTCAGCCGCGGTTCACACTTGCTTACCTGTGGTGCGTTATTGTGCAAGCATCGATGATTGCCCGTGGTTCTAGTCTGAGAGCTCAGTCAGTATTGCGTGGGCACTCACAATGCCTGCTTTTGTGGCCTGATCAGAGTTAGAGAGTCGTATAATCATTAAGGTTGGAAAAGACCTCTGGGATCATCTAGTCCAACAGTCAACCCATCACCACCGTGACTACTAAACCATGCCCCTGAGTGCCACATCTGCATGATATGGCCACAAAAATTATAGAGGTTGGTACTTGGTGACTTTTATTTATTAATTTTGGTGTAATTCCTTTCTCATGCTATTCAGCTTTGTCCTAGATAATATGTGACATGTGACATTTCCAATAATGTCATATGCATACAGTGGAAGAATGCGTTTGGCATTGAGTGTGTCCATCATAACGGTGGGATAAAAACTCTGGCTCATCCGTTTTTGAGCGTCATGTCTTTCCTAAGGTTTCCTGAAGTACACTTCTGTCTCTTCCCAAGCTTCCTCTGGTGACATTGTGTCCCTCATACCTCTGTAGAATCACAAAGTGTTAATAGACTATAATAATGGCAAGCTAGAATAAGTGAATAGATTTATCTTTCAAACAGGATGGGCTGGAGAATCCCTTATCCCTGTTTAGACTCGTACCTTCAGCCAGCCCTCCTTTTTATGCAGTATCTCTGTGCTTAGGGTTTTTATTAAAATGCGTAGCAGATGGTGTCTGGTAGCAGCAGGTAACTGTCGTGTTTTGGAAGTGAATTTTGATTGTGTCTTCACCAGACAGGACTGAACTCTTTCTGCTTATGCTCATTTTAAATTGGAAGTACAAAGAGGTTTGATAGAGCAAAGGGAAAGCTCTTGGCAGGATAAATGGAATGACGTGATGTACCACATTGGGAGCCAACACAGTTGTTACTGTGCTGCAGTATGTGCACTTACTAATCTGTGTCTCTGCTGGCATGAGTGTATTTGCCAATGCAGATTTCTTCAAGTTCCATATTCTCAATGGAAAATATTCACAATAACATAATCTGACTACGTTGCCTTTCATAACCAGATGTTGTCTGAATTTGAGGCAGTTGGTAGCAATCAGCCCACAGGGAAGAAACTCTGCAAGTGGAAAGTTCAGCCTGGGAAATTAGGAAGCTGATAAGCGTGTTGTTTTTCATCCTCATGTGTTACGTGAGGATTTCCTTCCTGCTTGTTCCATTTGTTTATTGCCATAAATGTTATTTCCAGAATATTTAGTTGGTGAGATACATTCACAGAGGGGAAAAAAAAAAGCCGTTTCCAACATGTGGGATCATATTGGAGCCTGCACTGAGCTGGCCTTGGAAAGCTAGCTTCTAACAGAGAACTGAAAATGTTACGTGACAAACTGGCATACCTCAGTTAATACTTGGGTATCTTTCCTAGGGTTGCTGGCCAAAGGGGTTAAAAGCAGTGGTTCTGCTCCTTCTGTAAGGCTGGACTCTGTTCCCAGGAACACTCCAGCTTCTTGGTGAGACTGGCCATGCCATCCTACCATGCTAACCGAGCCTTCTCTTTGGACTCAGCTCTTGGTGGAACTAAGTTCTCACTCAGCTAACTGGGCAGCTGTTTCCTTTTTTTTTACACAGAATACAGTGGTATAGACCAAGATTTTTCAACAGACAAGCCTGTAGATAAGTGATAGAAATGTTTGTGAGACTGCCGAGTGGCCAGCAGCTTTTGTGCTCGTTTTGAAGAACTTTGCATCATTTTATGTTATCACTAGTAGTATATTTTTGTCTGCTGTCTCCTGCATAGCATGCAATGTCCCCTTCCTCTGTTCTGCCTGAACTTTTTTCTTTTCGCTTAAAAAGAAACCCATGAAATAAAAAGCTAAAAATGTCTCTGTACAGTTTCATACATCTCACGTCTCTGTGATTTGCTGGCCAAGTTTACTCACCCTGTAAGTATAACAACATTTTAACCTAAAGCTACGCCAGCTCATGTGGAAATTCAAAATTGAAACTGAGTGTCACACGTGAGCATGAAAATGTACCTTACTCACAAAGAGACGCGCTGATCTATGCAGCGCCTGCCAATCTTATCTGGAAAAAATAGTGAGTGATAGAACATTTCTAAAAGCATGAGTCACTACGTTATGTGTTTATCATGATTGGTTTTTTCTCTTCTTTTCTCACGGGGATGTTGAATCTGCAGCCAATATTGTTCTCTTTATGTTTCAGGTGCTGTAGCGGTTCTGATCCCTCGCCTAGACCTGGTGATTTCTTTGGTTGGAGCTGTCAGCAGTAGCACTCTGGCACTGATTCTGCCACCTCTGGTTGAAATCCTCACTTTTTACAAGGAAAACCTACGTCTGTGGACAATACTTAAAGACGTTTTCATAGCTGTCTTTGGAGTGGTTGGATTTTTAACAGGGACGTATGTGACAGTTGAAGAAATCATTTACCCTGCATCCACAGTTCTAGCTAACACAACTGAGAGCATCTCTGCTGTTTTAAATGTTACAGACTTGGTGGTTGGTTTAAAGTAAAAATGCGATGCCGTGAACTGTTTTGTTCCTTATTGAGAATCCAGGATGGATGGCAGACCTACATGTGGGATAAATTCAAAGGGATTTTAAATGAATTCGTAAAAAGTCACATGTAGGCCTTTCTCCTTGTGTTTGTTCCTTCTCTCATTAGTTCAGGTTTACCACCTGAATTAAACCCTTTGTTCTCAATCTTCTCTGCTCATCTCGTTAAAAACTGAATTGGTCAGGATTTAAGATATATGTATGGATATAAGAAAGAAATATGATATCAGATTATTTGCAAGACAGAAGAATAGTTTTCCTGAAGAAGTCAAAATGCTTTCCTCCTCAGAAAGGTGGAAGTTTGTCCATTCATCATATCTAGATGCAAAGCATAGGCACTACTGTTTTCTCTCCAGCCCTGTTTTAAGGGTCTGTGTGGGAGTTAAATGATGCATTGACCTGCTCTTGGCTGTCTCCAGTGGGGTGCACCGCCATGAACCAGAGACACTGGTTTTAGAAATGAAGAACTGTGGCTTTTATTTCCATTCTGAGAACTTTGATATTTGCTTTGGAGAAGCTTTAGGGTGGTTGCAGTTGTGTGGCTGTGGTCCATGGGAGCTGGTTTGTCTGGAATCCCAGGGCATTGTGCAGAATGACAGCGGCTCTCATTCACTGTTTTCACATTGGCTCCAACTGGAAGTACTAATCCCTCCTAGAATAGGCTGGAGGAACAGCATGACCACTGCTGCTGGTGAGCTACGTGACAGTTGGGTAAAGACATTTTTTCATGCTGACCATATGAACATTTAAGCTGACAAATGGACAGGGCTGACAGAGAAGCGAGGCTTAGAGGTAAAGATAGGATTCTTTGTTAGATCAAAAGAGCCAGTTAGGTGTGCTCTTTCCATCTTGTGTGATCTGTTACCATGAGGTGCTCAGCATGGTCACATCCAAGCTCCCTGAAAATGGCATTCACGGAACTCTCCAGAACCATAGAGGTTTGACTGCCTAGAGTAGCTTTAGGTTTCAGAAAGGATGAGGCACTGCTTTCTAGAATTCAGCTTATGCCATCTTTTCAGACAAATAATCTATGGGTTATTTGTGAAAGCACTTAGAATTCACAGCACTGTGAAGGCTGGGGGCACAGAGAGTGTCTGCTTTGGAGCCCATTCTACCTGCCTGAATGAACAACCAGGTTGTCTGAAGATGTTGGTTATCTCAGAACTTGCTTTCAGATACAGCATGGAGAGGTACAGCTTATATGAGATATAGGATATGCATATGAAAATAGGAATTTTTTTAGAAAGTAAATATTTATTTCTTTTGAGTTTGACTGAAATGTTACAAGATGTTGTTTAGCAGAGCAATATTACTTTCTTTAATGATGCAGAAACATTCAACACCACAAATAATGATGTAAGTAGTTTATTTTTGTATATTTTGCTAACTGCTGCCCTGACGTTTTTTATACCATTATTTTGTTCTTAATTACGACTGTACAAATGTATAAAACGATATTTTTTTTCCTTTATCTATTGCTAGAAGTCTATAAATTATATTTCTATTGGAACATACAATAGTTATTTTTGCATGCTTACATTTTGCCTTAAATAGAATCTAACATGCCCTTTACTGATTTTTGATTCTTATCCCCATTTTGGAAGAAGAAAAAGAACATGTTATTAAGTTGGCAATTGGGTGGAAATGAGTTTTGTCCAGCCAGCCTGCATACTGCATTCCTCAACTGCAATCCTGCTTTTCAGGGCTCATATCTGACTTTCTGGCTCACATTGCATGGATGAAATTCAGTCCAAATGCCAAAGCTGTATTTTTGGTCTTGTTTCCTAAAATCACTCTCTGTTTTGTAAAAAAAACAGAACTATATTTATCATAGTCTTTCTTTTTGTGAGGAAATTCCTTCTCTAAAGGATGTATTTCATTATAACATTTCTCTGAGAAATATGGTATGATAAAACCTCTCTATTCATACAGATTAACTTAAGAATATATATAACATTTGGTTGTCCTTAGTATCTGTCTCAGCTATCTACCATTTGGTAATCTACCATTTGGCATTAGAGTGCTAAATTAATATAGTCCTAGATACATCTATATTTGTACTTTCTGAATATTTCTCCAGTCATCTACCATGTAGTGGCTGTATTTGAGCACTTTCTTCTCCATGCTTATAAAGACATTTCTGTTAGGAATTTCTGCATGTAGTTTGCCGGTATTTGTTCAAGCAATAGTTCTGAGCAATGCTCTTATTTTTCATTTAGTATTGACAAGGTTAAATACTTGGCAGGCACTTTAAAGGCACAAGTCTCAGTGGGTCTAATGCTATAGTGTTAACTTATTGTGTGAAAGTGTCGCTGAGGAGCTAACACAGGTAATTATCAGAGGGGCATAAGGTAGCTTCAGCTTCTTCTCTTAAAGGCTTTTTGGTCTTTAAGCTGTTTGAAAAGACATCAAAGCTAAATGCCCCAGTGTGCTTAGTAATAAATCTGTTGTAAACCATACACTACATAACAATAGACTATTTCTGTGCGGCAAGTTTCACTTGATATAAATATTTCAACTGGAACCTGTTTTAGTAGGATTGTTAGAATTTAAATGAAAGTTATTTTTTCTTGTTAGTTTTGTATCTTCCTCCATGTGTTTGGAGAATAAAAGATTGTCGAGTCCATTCATATCATCTCTTCCTCAGTGGCTTTGTCCTAGTGATGTGTCTCACCTCTGAGAAAGCCACGGTGCAGCAGATCTTGATCAGCTCAGAGTTTGGTGGTACTTTTTGACTGGTGCAAGTGAATACTGATGTGAAGATTTGCTGAGCTCAGTAGGTGGCCATGATACCCAGGTGAATGCAGCAACGTTTTGAAACTAAGATCACCTGTTTAGAAGCTTGGTAGGTTTGAGGAATCTAATCTGGGGTGTCAAACTTTGGATAACCTGGTCCAAATACAGGTTTCACTGCTGTGTCTCACTGTGGATCACTGGTAAAGACTTATTGCCATTGACTGGCCAGATATGAAGTAGTGTTTTTATGCAGTGGGTCAATGTTGCTGTGTCTAATGATGTTTTATCTTTTGAATCTTTAAAATGTTTGTTAATATATATTACACAGTGTTTCTCCTACAGTGTAGGATTCTTATTACTTTCACACTCACACAGAGCATTTGTGTGGCCTGTTCTTTCAAATAGGAAGATTGAAGGATTGGAATATCTTGCTTTGGATGCCACTAAAATTGTCATTAGTAGAACTAAAATAGAACTACTCTGTCTGAATAATAAGAGCGTTCCTGTGAAACACTGCCAAAGATTTAAAAGATGGGAAATCTGACAGAAGGCTCTTGTGTATTACAAGGGTGTTCATTTAGCTTTTAAAGTACTGTAATAGAAATTTCAAGTTAAGATGCGGGGAGTGAAACTCCAGATTTAACGGTTATGGTTTACATTAATATATATTTAAGAAGGAAGTGTACTTGAGCTCAAGCTAACTTAAGCAGGAAAATGTGATTGGCTTATGTTCTTGAGAAGGAACAGAAAGCTGTTGTATTTATATACTGTACATGCAGTTACATTTAACAATATGATATTGTCAACTGTTTTAATGTAATTTAATTATTAGCTTCATTGTAACAACCTGGATCATTTTCTTGTCTGTAACTGTTCATCCTGAAATACTGGGCAAGGAAGAGGGTGGCGTTGCCAAATGTTCTGTAACTTAGATCTTATGCATCAATAAAGACTAAAATAATAACTTCCTCCTAACTCACTGTTATCCTGCCTATCACCACATTACATCACTAGGAGGAATAGATACCTTAATTCAATATCTACATTTGTTTTTATTTTGAAGTTATCCAAGGAGTGCTAGCTCGTTAACTTGGAACTGTCAGACATGCTCTGGAGCTGAAGGTTCATTGATAAAAAATTCACACTTCAAAGTAATATGGGCACTACTGAAAAATCCCCCTTCTGCTCCAAGGTTATTCATGAGGGTGCACTTACAGTTAGATTTCAGACGTGCTTTATTAAGTGAAATAAGTTCAAAATGTAGAAAGGCAGCCAGGATTTCCTGCTGAAATTCCAGTTCACTTCTGAAAAACTGCAAATTAAAAACTGTGCTTTTTGAAACAGGACAAGCTCTTTCCATGTTTGGGTATGTACTTGGCCTTAGTTTAAGTATTGGCCTTGGTGAAGCATTGGGGTTTGAATAATTAAGATGGACGAAATCCATAGAATCATAGAATCATAGAACCACCAAGGTTGGAAAAGACCTACAAGATCATCCAGTCCAACCGTTCGCCTATCACCAACAGCTCCCACTAAACCATGTCCCTCAACACAACATCCAATCGTTCCTTGAACACCCCCAGGGTCGGTGACTCCACCACCTCCCTGGGCAGCCCATTCCAGTGCCTGACCACCCTTTCTGAGAAGTAGTATTTCCTAACATTGAGCCTGAATCTCCCCTGCCGCAGCTTGAAACCATTGCCTCTAGTCCTATCACTAATGACACGAGAGAAGAGGCCGACCCCCAGCTCACCACAACCTCCCTTCAGGAAGTTACAGAGAGCAATAAGGTCTCCCCTGAGCCTCCTCTTCTCCAGGCTGAACATTCCCAGCTCCTTCAGCCTCTCCTCATATGGCCTGTGCTCCAGACCCCTCACCAGCTTTGTTGCCCTTCTTTGAACACGTTCCAGGGCCTGGATGTCTTTCTTGCAGTGAGGGGCCCAAAGCTGGACACAGTACTCGAGGTGCGGCCTCACCAGTGCTGAGTACAGGGGGACAATCACCTCTCTGCTCCTGCTGGTAACACTGTTTTTGATGCAAGCCAGGATGCCCTTGGCCTTCTTGGCCACCTGAGCACACTGCTGGCTCATGTTCAGCTGAGCATCAATCAATTCCCCTAGGTCCATCTCCTCTACGCAGTCTTCCAGCCACTCCGCCCCCAGCCTGTAGCGCTGCCTGGAGTTGTTGTAGCTGAAGTGCAGGACCCAGCATTTGGTCTTGTTGAACCTCATCCCATTGGCTTCAGCCCAGCTCTCCAGCCTGTCCAATTGATGTGAAAGTTCTTCATTTTCTATCTAAAACTGAAATTACCAGTTGGAAACAAAAACAGCAACATAAGCTTTAATGTGCTCTGCGATTATCAGATATCAATTTGGAGACATGATTTGCTGTGTTCCCAATTTTAATACGAGGCGCTTTGAAGGTGTGCTCGCCTAGGCATCCAGAGTCATTCAGCCCATTACAGAGTTGCTTGTATAAATACAGTGAAGACAGAAGCATTGTACAAATGTCTTGGATCCATCAGAAAATTTTGTTTTATGAATAAGACATATAGGATGGTTTGAAAGTCCCTTCACACCAGCGGGCAGGCAGACTGGAAATTTGCCTCTAGATGACAAATTATTGGAAACACTAAATTCCATTATTCTTCACTAGCATGTGGAGAACGAGTAATTTCTAAGAGGACAAACGCGCGTTGTAGCGCTCAGTTCACACTGTAGGTTATTTTTTATGTCTCACACGTGAGACAAAACTACTACTTCATAAGCTTAAAAAAAAACAAGTGGATCCAAGAACGTAGGTTTCATTTTTCAATGCTCGTGTTTATGAAGGTATTTATTGTTTGTTTGAAGCCACAATCCAAAAGGAATGAAATCATTAAAAACTTTTCACCCCTCTCCACTTTCCAGCTCTGATCACGCAGTGAGCTTCACGTATACAGGTAAGGTAGCGAACAGCATTTGAACAGGACGTTAGAAGTATCAGTACGGGTATTCAGACGTAGGATATTTTGCCCACTTATCTACGTATCTTGTCATTTTATTCACGGTAGGATATCTTGCATCACATTCAACTGCTCTTGTGTAAGAAAGGCTTGATCCTGCTCTGTATTGATCTCTCTGTGATTATGGGTGTCTTAGACAGCAAAGGTCATTTCAAACAGCAGCAGCCATCTGTGGTTAGGTAACTGAGTCATAATCTTAGAAAATATCAGTATGAAACTTTATAAAGGATCTAGGGCTTAAGTAAGTTTCTTAAATGTCATTCTTGGAGCCATTTGAGGTGCGTCAGGGCATCTAGACATCCATGTGCAGTTTGTAGAATGGATAAGAGATCTGAGCTCTTCCTGATCAGCAGCAAGACACAAGGCAAGATACACTAAGGGCATCCCAAATGGCAGTTAGTGTCTGGTGGTCTCCAAGCATCATTTGTGCTATCATCTTCTTCCAAGCCCATGACACTGTTGCTGTTAATGGGCGCATGTCGATATGGATTAGCAAAGCAACTCTGGGCTCACTAGGAAGAAGATCATCTAATTCCCATGGTTGGGCAGGCTCTGGAGGGGTCATCCTGGCCTATGCAGATTTATTATCACTGAAGCGGCTAAATGTGACTCAGCTGTATACAGGGAACCACTCTGCCAAGGAAGAGTTGGCATCCACCTCATCAGCTTTATAGGCCACACTTGAAAGGGCATGCAGTATGTGGGCTTTCCTGCATATGCATCATGTTTTACAACACAGGCACTGCTTTACTTTCATCTCCATGGCTTTTACAGACTTTTCAAAATGTTTGCAAGGCTCTTTGGATTGGACTCAGCTGCTGCCTTTCCCCCCACAGGTGACAGCTCTTTGTTGTCTCAAGCTTCTATCAGAACATGTGGTGCATATTCAAAGTTCTTTACTGCTGTTATAATTGCTGAACTCCTGTCAGCTTGGCTGAGAGATTTTTATTTATATCTGTAAATAGATATTTTTCGTATGTATTTGTTAAAATTCCACATTCCCTTCCTGCTCAAGCAATTGGCTTGCGAGTCACTGCTATGCCTGCATCCACCAGTTCCCTGGCTCAAAATGCAAGGCTTGTTCTGTCCTCTCTGTTGCTCTCAATTATAAACTGTCATGCTTCTTGTCATCCTGCTGTGGGCTGTTATTATGCTCTGCTTTGTTCATTCAAAACACCTACATATTGTAAATGCATATCTGAATTAAATTTCTTCCAGAATCTCCAATTGCTGTGTATTTTGTTCAACGCAGCACAGCTGGTTTTAAAAGATGAGAATCAGTGGGAGTTCAAGGACTTGGTTGGCAGTGACACTAACAGAAGGGTGAGCTCACAATGGTGGATTTATCTCAGAACCAAGGTATGTTCCGTTGTTGTGGTCCTGAACTACCCGTTCCCTTCTATTAGAGCAGTGCCAAAGATGACACTAACGATGGCGCCACAAAGATCATATGCATTGCATCGCACTGATTGCTGCTCACAGTTCCAAGTGTTAATGGCTGAGGTCTCCAAGTATTCCCTAGTGTTTTTCTCCATCCATCTCCCTTTGCTTCCTAGTTCTCCCCATGTGAATGGTCTGTATGCAGAAGCACAAAACGTGATCAGCCTCCTAACTGAGGAATATATGGTTTTGCTGCAGCAAACTCATTTTCTCTTTTTGTTAAGCATTTTGGATCTTGCTTCATCCACAAAATTCTGCATCAGCCAGTCAAGCTCTGGTTCTTCCTGTGATTTCCTTTCCTCCTATTTAGCACAACATCTTCTGTTTCCATCAGTTTTAGCCTGTTCAGCTGATTATCTTTTCTCTTTATAAATGTATTTCTGCCATGGTCCTTTTTTATTTGTGTATCATGCCTTGCCTTGTATTATCATATGCAATGCCAGATGCTATTTACAACCTCTATGGTTTTGTCCTATTGGCATTTACTTGTTTTGGAAGAAATGCTGTAGTTAGTAAGCAGATTGTCAAACATTTTTATTAGGGTTCTGGACCTCTACATTGGAGATGATGTTTTATTCATAATGTGGAACTGTTTTTTGTTTCTTAATTAAAATACAGCAGGATGACCCTTCTCAATGTCCCGAATTGTAATGCTCCTCATCTTTTGGACAAAACAAAGACATGAATCTTGGAACTGCTGGAGACAGCCACATTGTGCAACTCAAACAGAAATGATTGCTTACAATCGCTGCAATGCCAGCAAAATTTGTTGATGTAGCAATATTTCCCCATTGCAGTTTATTCCCTTTGGCTTAATTATGCAAGGAAATGTGCAGCTTGCCTTGCAGTGAGGTGAACTACAGGATATCAAATGGTGTTCCTACGTGCCTGGAGACTTTCCCTTCAAACTATACATTCTCTGGTTCCATTGCATTTGTTGTCTTCCATATTTCAGTCTTCATTTTTATATATCTTAATGTATATATTTTTTTCTTTTTCTGCTTGGGACTGTGTAGGTTATCTCTCTCTGTGTTGTGTTAGAATTAGCTGGGGTGGTATGGCTTCTAGCAGTACTTTGTGATAAAAACATGTGAATCAAAATATTAAAAAAATAACAATAATCTAAAGCTGTCATGATATCCTGAAAGTAAAGTAAGGCCTTTACCAGCACTAAAGACAAGGTGCTGAGCTTGATAGACAAATACAGAAACAAAGATTCCTTTTTTCAGTAACTCAAGGCAGGCAACCAACTGAGATGCCCTGGTCTGCCAGTTACTTTTGAAACTCCTGGCTCATGCTAACACAGTTGTAAATTAGGAAAGGATCACCGAGCACGTAATTATGGCAGATGTTCAGTGCTCTACACACATGAATGTTCATATGATTGGCTCTCTTCAGGTAGTGTTTGCTGCAAACTGCAGGTATTTATTGTATTTTGCCTTCCAGATGTTCCCCTGTACAGTATTACATGAGCAGTTCTACAGGTATGGTCATCCCATGTTGGATTACCTCTTAAAATCTGTGAAAAGAATGTTTGCTTCATCCATTAAATGAGTGTGCAACACATCCATTTTCCTCTGTGCAGCACACATGGCAGCTACAAATACGTGTATTAGGAAGCAAGACTTCCAGACATGAGGTCATCTTGAGGATCTGTCGAATGATCTTTCCTAGTCTTCTCTTCTGCTGGCTCGGTTACTCTTTGTAAACCCAGCTAGGACTCAGAACATTTATCCCTGTTTAATTGCTGTGAACTGACATGACAAAGAAGGGCACTGCTTCTTGCTAGCCATGGGCTCTTGGTTAAGTAGGTGCTTTGTTTAGACCAGTTGTGCTTTACATCAGTTGAGTTCTCCTGTAGCATATTGAAGGACACTCCGCACCATTAAGTATTGGCCAAATGCTGGAAGACTGAAAAGTCTTCTAGTCTGTGTAGTGTTTTGTTTCTTGTTCACACGGGTTTCTGTTCTGGGGAGACATGGAGAGGAGACTGTAGAACTGAAAGGTAATATCTGAAGGGTAGAAAAGAGTAACACTCAAAAATTGTTGTATTGTCCATTATCCATTACGGCCAAGGGACAAGTTGGAATTTTTTGCCTGTTTTCTCTTCTGTTTTTCCTTCTTTCTCATTAATATTTATGGTCTCCTAAGCTATTATTTTTGAGCAAAGTAAATTTATTACCTGGAGGTGAGTTTAATTTTATTTTATTTTGCAATTATCTATGAGTAATGGCTGTGTAGGTGCATTCACAGTGTTCTCAAAGGCTTGCTTTCCATGAGGCTATTCCTGGCAAGAAGCATACACCCTGGTGTTTATTCAGCTGTTAAGAATACAGTTGCTTCAGAACTGTGATATTGTCGGTGTTGCTTCAACATAGGCCATTGCAGATACCTCAGCAGATAGGTGGCTCCCGTTGTACACTGAGGCCCATTTTGCATTAAGTTATTGGCAAGAATTAGCTTAGTTCCTGCCTGGAAAAAAAATGATGCAAATACAGGACAAATAAGTTGTGGAGGAAGAAACGTGGTACCCAAGAAATACAGTTGCTGGGCCTCAATTGTGTAGATAAATATTAGGCTGAGGTACAGTTGCCCAATGGTGTCATTAGTATGCTGTCCTCCGCCTGTGCTATGTGCCCTGCAGAGGCTTTGTGTTCTGTTTTCTCCATCTAGGTAGGACTTCCTCCTCATTCTGATCCAATGCAAAGCCTGCAGGCTCGTTAAATCCTATTTTTAGGGCTTAATTGTTAGCAAGAACAAAGGTTGTTTTGGGACACTGTATTCTGTTTTGACAGAACCTCACCTTTCTTTACTGCAGAGAGATCTTTTCCGCTTAGCTTGGTAATTTTTCTGGACTCAGCTGTTGTATTGGATGAGTTTGTTTGAAAGAAACAGAAGGGACTGAAGGTACCAGGCTCACCTGTGCAAGCAGTTAGCCATTGCTTGCAAGTACATCTACCCTCACTTTGCCTAGTTAAGTATTGGATATCTGGAAGTCAGACATTTGGAAGCACTTATCCATCCCCATTTCCTTTTTCTTTCAGCTGCTTCTGATCGAGGGTGGTTGAGCTCGTCAGTGGCAATATGTTTTGCTTTAGAGTTAAACCTTTTTCTTCTGCCTCTCTGATTGTGAGTCTCCCACAGCCCCTCTGAGCATTACTTTTATCACTTGCCTTTTAAATTTGCCTTTAATTGAAGCCCGAGGAAGAGAAATACATTCAGATTCCCCTGTAAAATCTTTATTACTGCATTTATTACTTTATTATTGCAAATTAGAGCATATTAAAAAAAATGCATTTGTCAAGTTGATTTTGTTTGGATTTATAATACATTTACATTCAAATATCTGCAGGAAATAATGCATTTCAGGGTAATGGCATGCTGTTCTAGAGCCTCCCAAGCAATATGAAAAAGACCCTGCAGAAAATATACGTTTTAAATGCTGTGTAGATACACAAAATTAACTCCATTTAGTTGGTATCACTTTGCAGAGTTTAACTGGTGTTTGATAAAATATGGAGAGGTATTGAGCAGAAGTGGAATTGGAGAACTAAGCCCCCTCCTTTTGTTCATTGCTGGAGAAGTCAACAGTTGGTGTGTATGTGTATTAATAAAACATGCGCTGCTCATAGTACTGCTAGGCAAAAAGTATTGCATTTTTCAGTTTGACTAGAGGCTGAAGCAAGAAAAGGAGAAGCTGCAAATGTGTAAAAGCAACAATGTTCACGTATTCATAGAGCTTAGAGATGAAAAAACGATCACCGTCGTGAGGCTGGTGCATTACAGACTGTTACCTGACTCCCAGTGACCTCAGCCCTTAATTAAAAAGGCATCAGTCACTACGTGAGAACTTCAGGAGGACCAAAATCTGACATTTCCTGTGATATTTTGTTCAAGGGTTTGGTTTCCCTTGCATCTAGTATTCTGGCTCTAGTTTTATCATTATATTTGTCGTCTTTGTGCTTCCAGGCATCTTTTTGTTATTGTTGCTGTTTTCTTATTCTTCACTAGATTAAGAGCCACTCAGGACTTAAGACGAATTTGCTTCTCAAGAGGTATAACTTGCATTTGGATAAAATTGTTTGTTGATTATTTTGAAAACATACTGAATTCCTTTGTCTCTTGCTGAAGAATAACCTTTTGTGATTTTTTTTTTGCAGTTTTTCACCCAGCTGTGCAGTGAGTACTCACATTGAACTGCCTGTCCTCTCTAACCCTCATAGGTTTTACCATTTCCCCTTGGTGCATCACTACTAAATTTCCTTCTCCCAGATGTATGAATTTGTGCTTATCTCATGGAATTAGAATGGCAGAGGTGGGAAGGGCCCTCTGGCTCACTTAAAAACTATAATTTTTTTCTAACATAATAGTCCTTACTTCAGTCCATAACCTCTGTGTCTTAGTATGGTGTTCATCTGACACAGAGAAGATGCTTTGCATCCATTCCTCAAGGAAATGTGAAATCATAGAGTGGTTTGGGTTGGAAGGGACCTTTCAGATCATGTAGTTCCATCCCCCTGCTATAGGCAGGGACACCTCTTTCTAGACTAGGTTGCTCAAAGCTTCATCCAGCCTGGCCTTGAATGCCTCTAGAGAAGGAGCATTCACAACCCCTCTGGGCAACCTGTTCCAGTGTCTCACCACTCTCACAGTAAATAATTTCTTCCTGATATCTAGTCTATGTCTGTCCTCTTACAGTTTAAGCCATTTCCCCTCATCCTGTCACTACATGCCCTTATAACAAGTCCCTCTCCAGCTTTCCTTCAGGTACTGGAAGGCTGCTATAAGGTCTCCTGGAGCATTCTCTTCTCTGTGTTGAAAAGCCTCAGCTCTCTCAACCTGTCCCTGTAGGGGAGGTGCTCCAGCCCTCTGGTCATCTTTGTGGCCCTCCGCTGGATCTGTTCCAACCACTCCATGTCCTTCTGTTGGAGGCCCCAGACCTGAACACAGTACTCTATATGGTGTCTCACAGGAGCAGAGTAGATTGGCAGAATCACCCTTGACCTGCTGGTCACACTTCTCTTGATACAACCCAGGATATGGTTGGCCTTCTGGGTTGCAAGCTCACATTGCCAGCTCATGCTGAGTCTTTCATCAACCAGCACCCACAAATCTTCTCCTCAGGGCTTCTCTCAAGCCATTCTCCACCCAACCTGTATCTGTGCTTGGGACTGCTCTGACCCAGGTGCAGGACGTTGCACTTGGCCTTTCTGAACTTCATGAGGTTGGCATGGGCCCAACTATCAAGCCTGTTCAGGTCCCTCTGGATAACATCCCTTCCCTCTACTGTGCCAACTGCCCCACTCAGCTTGGTGTCATCTGCAAACTTGCTGAGGTTGCACTCGATCTCACTGTCCGTGTCACCTACAAAGATGTTAAATAGCACTGATCCCAGCACGGATCCTTGAGAAACACCACTCGTTACCGGTTTCCACTTGGACACTGAGCTGTCAACTGCAACTCTCTGAGTGCAGCCTTCCAGCTACTTCCTCACCCAGCGAGTGGTCCATCCATCAAATCCATTTTTCTCCAATTTGGTGATGAGGTTGTCGTGCAGGACAGTATCAAATGCTTTGCACAAGTTCAGGTAGATGATGTCAGATCTGAATTATTAGCACTTAATTTTCTTTGATAGATTAATATGTCAAGTGTCTCTTCTCTCTCTGCAGAGTACATTGACTATAAGCTATATTATTTCAATCAGGTGACATTTTCCTCTGGAAATGCCAGGGTTTTTATTCTGCTTCTCCATTGTAATGATGGAGAGTTGCACATATTGCCTACCATACTGCCTTGGACTAGCCCTGACAAATTCTGACCGATTCACCAGTCTGGCAGATGACATAGCCATCACCATTTTGACACTCTAAATTGGTGTCAAAACCGGGACTCTGCAAAAGAGACTCAGATGAGACCTGTGTGGGTATGATCACCTACGCTGATGATCCTGCTCACTTACAGAGCACACTGGCCCAACAGCTCTGCTCCTACACTTTGCAATCAGCAGCAGCTTGAGCCATCTTTCACTCCTTCAGTTTCTAGTAGATGGATAGGGAGTTTTGCAAATGAAGTGAAGGAAACAAGGGGCCTTAAGGGTCGTTAGACACAGATCTGAGTGGTATCAGGTTTTTGTAGATTTATTCTCTGTGAAGGAATCCATTCACATGGTAATGCTGTGGTCTTCTAGGGGGATGAGGTAAATTAAATTAGTTCACTTGGTATTTTTTAATTGTTCTTGAGTCTCTCTTCAGAATCTGTCTGCATGTATAATCTTTCATTTGGAAAGCGAGGGAACAGATACACTATAAAATACAGAAGTGTTTTCACAGAGAACAGAAAATGACTTAAAGAACATGGAGAACCTCGTTATTTTTAACTTGGTTTTGAAATTAAAAGGACTACAGATGTTGATAATGTCAAGGCTTTGATCTTATTACCAGAAAACCTGGAGAGAAATGGAGAAATTTGACTGAGAATTTTCTGGGCTGCAGCTGTTGAAGTGAAAGTAATTGGTTTATGCCATTAGTTTCACACAGGCAGAACAGAGTGTTGGTGTTCTTTCTTCTACTGATATCTAGCCTGGAAAGTCTTCTACAGGACAGATGATTGCAGCACAAAGTGCTAGGGAGAGCCTTTGGAACGTGTCTCTTGATGGGAAGGCTGGCAGGTCTTGAAGGCATACCATGAGCTTGTTACAGAGCAGGCTTGATGTTAATTGATTGGTTTTCTGAGAATTAGGGTTATTTTTCAAACAGTGCAGAGAAATAAGGTATATTCTATGCTGTGACTTGATGGCAAGAATTATCAACTCATAGGTGTAAACCTTGTGGCATAATTATTAATATAGAGAGATAAAAAAGCCCAAAACTGTTTTAGCAGCTTAAAAGTCATGTACTTGGTTTCTCTTATAGCTCTGGATGCATCTCCTTCTGTTGACTATCTGGAAAACTCTGCAGTCAATAGTACTTTTGTGGTTTTTGTGGTGATTTCACCCTCAGTGGTAGATGAACTCTTCAACCACTCTCTCACTTCCCCTCCTCAAAGGAAGAGAGGGAGAAAATATGATGGAAGAGAGCTCGAAGGTCCAGAGAAGGACAGGAAGATCACTCACCAATTATTGTCATACTGTCACAGGCAAAAGAGACTCAACATACGGAGATAAATATAATTTGTTGCCTATTAATAACAGGCTAGAACAATGAGGACTAAGAGCAACCTACAAACAACGTCTATGACATTGTGCTATACAATTCCTTTTCTGGCTTTGTCTTGAATAAACAAGTCTTGTAAGGTCTTCATGTAGAGCAGATGATTTCCCTAGCAGAAGAGAGGGAGGGAGGAAATAATTCTGAAAAGGTGAAAGTGAAACTGTGTGACCCTTGTGGTTTTTTCGGGTATTCTGCTATTAGTCTACATCACTACTGAGTGTAACAGTGCTATAATAAGCATAGCAACCTTCCCTCTTTTAAGTCTAGAAGTTCTGAATCTCTGAACTTCAGGAAACGTTAATGCTGATAGAGCAAATTTGCTTATTTGGGAAAGGCTGAATCCCTTAAGTAGAGATTTTCCTGAAGCATTATTTCTTGTTTTAAAGTGAGGGGGATCTGGATAATATAAGACTTTGAGTGGAAAAAAAGAAACATATCTATCATTAACTATGATATTAAAGATAAACTGAATCTACTCTAGATGTTTTTAACCAGAAATGTGGTTTCTCTCCCTGCTGTGTTTACTTTCTTTCAGTCTTAGACAATTGGGCTCTGCAGGGTTACCAGTGAGTGGAATTTGGTTCCAGCTGTGCAAATGCACAATAACTACCTGGCACTCAGAATTAGGTGTAAAGGCATCAGTGAGTTCCTTTCTGCAAAAGAAGAGTGGGAGTTGTTGTCTTTCTCCAAAAACTGCTGTCATCGAAATATTCCCTCTTCCACCATACATTGAGTCCAACGAAGCAGGAGTTAATAGTACTCCACTGAGAAAGGATATTAAAGTAATTCTCATTGGTGATGACACAGCACACTCAAGAAATTTAGCCCCCACTTTCATTTTTTCCTATTCTTCCGAAGTGATTCAACCTCCTACATCTTTTTTTTTTTTTTTCACCCCCCTATTGTCTCATGAATAATTTCTCTTCAAATGCATCAACAAAATGTAATGCTGTATAAAAGTAACTGCTGCTTTTGTATTGCAGTTACTATTAATAAGACTGGTGCTAACTGTTCTCTGATCAATGCAACCTGATTTTTCCCTTCACAAAACCTGGAAAAGATACAGGTCATGCATTTAGAGTTTTTCGTAACTTGAATAGGGTCTTATATATGCCTTTTGCTTTACCATGTCATTACTAAGTAGGTTCCACAAGAATACCTTTTTTGAGGTAAATATGCTTGCTGCTCTGCAGTAATGTTCTCGGCCGTGCAAGTTTGAACAGTACGAAAAGGTTCACCAGTTGACATGGCGTTATCTTGTCAGCTTTCTTCCCAGTGTGGGACATGGAAAGGATGTGCCCTGGTAAAAGAAGAAGGTGCAGCAGCTTGGGATTCTTACAAGGACAAATTCATAGAGGCATGTTGAACAAAGTCTAGCAATGTGCTGGCAGTAATACAGGTAACAGAAGCCACTTACGAGCTGTCTAATGAGACTCTGAGATTAGTCAACAGTTGCCACACCAGTTTTTTAAGCTCTCAATACTATACCTTATATGGACATCCTTGTTACTTAGGTCTTTTTCAGTAAATGAGCAATGATTCTGTTGCCCCTATAATGTCTTTGGAAGGAAAAACTAAATTGCATTGCCGGAGATTACCTTGGTGTTGAAAATAAATACAACAAAAGGGCTGCAAATGCTGTAAGTCATAAAAATAGTTGCAAATGTCAGGCTGGTGGAATGGGTCATTTGGAGGAATTACAACTTCATAAGCCTTAGATTTTTCTGCTTTGGAATTAACTGCATTACTGAGAGAACTTCGGAAAGCTTGAAGGTTCCAGAAACTTTTATGCTTTAGATCTATCTAACTGCTGCTGGAAGATCCAAATTGTCCTTCCAAACCTACAAGCAAAAATGTTTTTTATTTATTTTTCTGGGCAGCTTTCAGGAGAACCCAGGCTGTGGCTCTCACACTAAATATGAGATATATGGAATGACTGCTCTGCTGGAAAGCAACTTCAGCTACGTATCTTATCTTCTCCTCGATGTTGTCTTAGTTTTAATCTATTGAAGTCCTGGTAGCATTTCTAACCTTTAAAAATGAACCTAATGAAAGAATCTGGACATCTCACTGCTACATTAGCACCGGTGATGCAACATTTTGATGTGAAACCTTAAAATGTGTGAAATGATTACTTTAATATCTCTTTTTCATTGGGATACTGAAAGCATTTAAGCGCTGAAGGTAGTTTTTTTTTCTCTCTCTCTCCATGTATAAATCTCTTCATACTTTAAAGACTTGTAAAGCAACTGCAGAGTTAACCTTTAGACCTTGCCCTGGATGGAGGTGTTGGCAAATGACATTATGATGAGAGATTGAATGTCAAACGGCACTGTGGTAATAAATATCTGATTCTGCTGTCTCTCTGATTTAGTCATCACTTCCCTAAAAGCCTTAATCAAAAAAAGGCAAATTCAAAATTAGAAAAGATGGGTCAAAAGCAGGGGTGAGAGCTATAGAGTGTCACTAGCTTCAAGTAGATGCAACAAATGTCAAACGTTGTGACGGAATTTGAAGTGTTTAAGACCTTGTTTGCTTCAGCTTTCATTAGAAGAATGAGCTGCAAGTAAAGCCATATCACAGCATCAAGTAAATGAAGATAAGACCAGAGCCCAAACTAGAGCAAGCTGAAGGGTAATGAGATTAACACAGTAAAGTTGTCCATAAAATATGTTAGACGAATTAATCTCTAATAATTTGTCACTTGTTAATTGAAGCAACTTCAAAATCTTTTCTTATTAGCTCTGAGAAGCTATGCAGGGTGAATGGGGACTGCAGAAAGGCAAACATACTGCTAGTCTTTAAAAAGAGAAAGAAAAGAGGATCTGGGGAAAATAGGCTGACAGCCTCATTTCAAATCCTGAAAGGCAGCAGAACAAGTAATTAAATGATAAATTTGTCTATCTGAGGAGAAAAGGGAGATGAGAGAGAGCAAGCGCAGTTCTGTCAATAACAATTTGTGTGAAACCAGACTAGTTTGCTGTCCTTCCATTTAACTGATTCAGTGGGTAGGAAGGAAACTATAACAATAATAGTAATAATAATGTTATTATTACTTAGAAAGGATTTTGGCACTCCCTAGTATGGAAAGCAATATGGCCTTCCTTATGTTACCATAAGGTGGAATATTGTTATTACTTAGAAAGGATTTTGACGCTCCCTAGTTTGGAAGGCAATATGGCCTTCCTTATATTATTATAGGGTGGATAGACTGTTGGCGTGAACAAGATTCCACAAGCTTGAAAGGCAGTGAAATTAGATTCCCTCATAATTTTAACCCCCTTCTTCAGTGTTCTATGGAGATCATTTGAATTTGCTGATGACACTTGCATAGGAATGGCTGCAGGCATTACTGGGAAAAGGGTTAGAATTTCCAGGTCTTTTCATTAGAAAAATGGCATGAAATCAATTATAATGCAAGGAAAAAACAACAAAAAAAGAAGAGTCTTCTCAGGGAAGCACATGGACAAATAGGAAATAAAATGCGTGGAAAGGAACTGATAAAGTAGTGAAGCACAAAGAAATGTGTAGGTGTGGCACTTAGCAGCGTAGTTTAGTGTCATGGTAGTGATGGCTTGACAGTAGGACTAGATGATCTTAGAGGTCTTTTCCAACCTTAATGATTCTATGATTCTAAGAAAAGAATCTGGGGCAGTGTGAGACAGGAAGGTAGCACAGGATAATTCTAACACTTTAGACCAGAGCGAGTTGAAATCCACGCATCCACTGCTTCCAGCTGTGCTCCAGTCTTTGTGCTGATGTACCATAGAAGGCCTCTCTCAGCAATATTTTCAAGATATTTTGCATTTATTACCACACATCTTGCTGGATTTGAGCCTGTAAGTGTGAACTCAACTCCTAAGGCAATGCACTGGTTACAATTTGATACAGATTTTTAAGATTGCATCCCTCAGTGTAGTTGCCAACCTACGTTTTACCATCTGTTTAAAGGAAGTGCCTCAATGCTTTGTATTTTTTTCTGAAAAAGTTTTACTATTCAAGCACCCATTTTCCAGAAACAATAGGCTTCCAGTTTAACTTTGGGCACCATCATACAGATACGTGGAATAAGCAGATGCTGGTCAGCATGAAAATGGTATCTTTTCCTTTTGCACGGATGATCAAATTGTTATTGGGGTTAAGTGAGTCTACAGGGCTGTGTTGAAGGTTGGATGGGGGGGGGGGTAGTTTATGATCAAGCCCTCCTCCTATCCTCCTATCAGCTCCGTGCCTTGTTCCTGGGCAGTTGCATGAGACAGAGGGGTTTGCCTGAGGTACCGCTGGGCAGATTGGCTTGCCTGGAAGTGTGCTCAGAGGATGTCCCAAAGGAGAGGCCCTCCTGTGTAAGACGACTAAAGGGCCTATCGGGGCCTGGTGGTGGCTTATGCCTATGCAAGCTGAGGGCTTTCAGTATTGGTCTTGTTTTTTGCATGCCCACGTACTGAAAATGGGCTGCAGGAGGGGGGTGCAGCCAGCAGCAGTGGAAGGCAGTTGCTGCAGGGGGGTTTTGTCAGAAGCTTAGTGCTGAGCAGAGGCACTTGAGTGCTTTGCTATAACAGGCTTTGAGTGCATCAATGCACAGATGATAATGAGGCCCTTGGTTCTCTAACAATGAACTAAGAGTATTCTTGACCTGTCACCTGACCTAAAATGCCATAGTTCTAGCATTTTAGGAAATACTCAAGCCCATGTTTGAGAGATATATAGCTGCAGGAAAAATAGGAGGTTCTTTGCTCTTATCACATCAGTGTGAAGAAGAGGCTGTGACTTACTTAGGGCCATGTTTTCTACCATTGTGCAGCTCTGCTAGGAGAGAGCTGAGGTGGCACCAAGTGAGATATAGCATTTCTTCATGTCAAAATGCAGCATTAAAAACATGAAGCTGGTTCTACAGTTGGATCTCTGGTCCTGAAACAGACAGAAGAAAGAGTAAATAGCCTTCCATAAAGGATATAGGTTTGGTTTTCAGCTTGGATATTAGGAAGAGTTTCTTCTCAGGGAGTGGTGAGGCTTTGGCACAGGCTGCGCAGGGAGGTGGTGGAGTCACTGTCCCTGGAGGTGTTCAAGGAAAGAGCGGATGTAGTACTCAGGGACATGGTTTGGTGAGCAATATTGGTTGTAGGTGGGCAGTTTGACTAGATAATCTTAAAGGTCTTTTCCAACCTTAATGATTCTATGATTCTGCATTCGGTGAGCTTTGAGTTGCTGAGCTGTAATACAAAATTAATAGAGGGAAACATGAGCATGAGGGAAGAAATAAAAGGTAAGTGAAGTGTTAAGGTATCATTTATTTTCCCTTAGAAGCGTGTAGTTTTCAGAAAGATTTTACGTTTACATGTAAGATAGTCTCAATATAATTGCATTTACTGTTGCAAGTGTATGTAATCTATTGTTCTTTTTAGAAAGGCAGTGTACACATATAAACACATTTAATAGGTGTTTTGCAGAGGAAGAAGAATGAATGTGATTTTTCTATTCCAAGCCATTTAGAAAAGTATGGGTTTAAGGAATGGATAGAAAAGATGGATTGCTGATAAAAACAATAAATAAATGAGCTTACATAAAAGCAGTAAGTAAAGGGGTACAGAAGGCATGATTTCAAAGAAGGTGGAACCCTGTAAAAAGAAGAGGAAAACATAAAGATAGAAGATGAGTGAAATGAGAGACAAAAAACAACAGAGGAAAACTGAAAGTTCAGGAAAAGTATGACATGTCAAAAACAACTGGGTTTTTTTTGCTTCTACTATAATGAGCACAATAGGGAAAGAATGTCCTCCAGCAAAAGGGCCTGGGTTTTGTTTGGATTAGATGTCAGGGCTGAGATTTTCATGAGAAGGCAGTGAGGCCCTGGCACTGCTGCCCTGAGAGCTGTGATGCCCCATCCTTGGAGGTGCTCAATGCCAGGCTGGATGGGCCCTGGGCAGCCTGAGCTGGCGGGGGGCAATCAGCCCATGGCAGGGGCTTAGAACTGGATGATCTTTGAGGTCCCTTCCAACCCAAGCCGTTCCATAATTCTGTGATAAAGATGAATGCTATTTATTTGTTTGAGGAGTGCTGTGCTGTCTCAAAGTAAGTGGTGTTTTCAGCTCTGTCTCTGCTGGCTGCTGTCACAGCAGCAGTGAGGGACCCAGCAGTGGCTGGAGGCGTAGGAAAAGTGGGCGGTTACCAAACGTTTTTAGGTCATCTTCTCATGTAATCAATAGCGTTGATGGTCATTGATTTTTGTAGAGCCAGCAGAAGGCACGTTTCCACTGTTTGCAGCTATCTCTAAACATTTCATTTCCAATGTGACAGAAACTAGAGTGGTCACTGCTGACTTCCATAAGGGCAGCTGAATCCTGGTCCTTTAGAGAGCCAGGCTGCGTCCAAGCACAGATGGGAAGCATCTTTTTTAGGAGGAAAGCTGGCCAGGCTCAGAGCAAAACCAGCTTCACCCACCCTAAAATAAGAGTGCTTCAGCCCATGCTCTCGTATGCTGAATTGCTTCCTACTCCTGTGAAAAAGTAGGTTTGGAACCTATACTCCAAGCAACATAACTACCTTACTTCCTGTGGGAATAGCACTGCAATGGTCCTTAGTGCTGTTGTGATAAGGAGAAGGCATGGGGGCGCAAGGACTGCATTAGAGTTGCTGTGAGTCTCTAAGAAGCTGAAAGCAAATCCTGCTTAGCATCTCTACAAACCCAGTTTGGTATTCCTGGAGCACTTCCTGCAGATGCAGACTCTGGCTTTTTCACAAGCTTTTCCTTGAGTAACGTGTCCCAGCCTGACCTGCAGACCGTGACCCGGGTAGCTCTGTGCAGGACTGCTGCTGGTGGGGAGCACAGTGTGCTCCCAAACCCATTGCTGGTTTTCTGAATGTATCACTGCATCCCAGGGAGACTGATCGTGTCCTGTAGGTCTCCAGACCTAGGCAACTGACATCCTTTTAATTATGGAGAATTTGCCCTCTCCTTCCTTTTATGAGTCTGGGGGCAGTATGTGCACTCCCAGCTTTTATATAACAGCTCGGTCAGTCAAGAACTTATTCAGACATAAGGGATTTCTGCTTAATAACACCTGCTCCTGGCAAAGCCCCATGTGATGAATAAACGATTCGCTGGAGGAATAAAGAAGGAAAAAAGAAAATGAACAAAAATCACATTGGCTTATATCTAGTCTCTGAAACAAATTACTTTTAATTTTTTTTTTTTTTTTTTGCATTACTTTACCCAGCTTCCTCATCAGACTTCTCCAAACTTTTATGCAGCGTAAGTTTTGTTCCAGACCCTTTCTCACATTTATTTGCAGATATCCTATTAGTGTATTGAGGGAATCATTTCATTTTATGCTCTCATGTTGAAAAAAAAAATTAGCAGAGTTGTAATTTCCTCTGCAGCCTTTTATAATGAGAAATGCTTCAAGAATTGGCAATTTAAAACCTCATAAACTGTTTCTCCCTCTAGTAAAATACCTGCAGTCACTGATGGAAGGGCCTTCCTGTTCTGCACCACTCGTGAATGAGCAGCAGGACAGCATCTCCAACCACCCAGGCTGAGGCCACTGATTCACACCAAATATGCTAGTACTTTTCTTACCCATGGGGGAATGAGCAGCCACCGGAGAACAACTACTGCTTCTTTCCTGAAGCTTGAAGTATCCCAAATCTGCTTTTTCAAGACAGGCTCCATACCCTCTTCATTGGCTGGCATTCCTCCTGGTGGGAATGGCCTTGCAATCTGTGAGTTGGACACAAGGGCCTGATCAAAATTTCAGTCCCTGTGTATGATATATGACAATGGGAAATCATTTGCAGAAGAGATCCTCATGTAGGTGTAGACCAAGAAAAATCGTTCCTCACTCACTCTGCAATAGAGATGTGGTACTTTGTTCTGTTATTATATCATACTATATATCATGTTTACATAAAGAGAGAAGGAAAGACTTAATGCAAACTGCCACAGAGGTTTTTGTTGTCATTTTGGGTACAGCCCCAGATCCTGATCAATCATCCCCTGAAAAGAGATGTCAAAAAAGGCTTCCAGCCTTCTGCACACAGCTCTGACTCAGAGCCACAGTGCTAACAGGTCTGAATAGGTGTTTTTGTTTGGTGTGAAGAAGGGTATAAGAATCTGTTTTTTGACTAAAAATTGGTGCTGGGTTCTCTCTTACGATCAGTCTTTCTGATCTGTCAAGAATGCACTGCATTAACATTTCACACCCTCTTTCAGACCCTCTTCCAGCTCTTCCAATTTTCCGATCCAATATAAAATAAAATGGAATAAAAGTTGTCTCACTACTATAAATTCCTTGGCTCTGTACTCCATCGTTTTTATGAAATTTGCATCCCTCCAAGCACCGTTCACTTGCCAGCCTCTTGTCACCTTTCTCTGACCCAATTAATTAGAGATGATCTGTTTCATCCTTGGATGGGTTGTGCAGGTCACATCATTCCAACTCCCGTACATCTTTCTCTGGAAGTTTCTCTGCTGGTGATGGATGCTGTGTGCGAGCTCTCGTTGCTTGTTCAGAACTACACCAGCATCTCAGACAGCAAACAGGGGCGCTCTTCATTCATACAACCTTATGCCGTGCAACCTTGAGCGCCTTCACGGAAACGATTAGAAGATGTTATCTGTGCTTTTTTTTGCAGAGTTTGTGTGGAAATTATACTAGGTCTAGAATATGGCTTTCCATTCATCTATTTGTTTGGCTGAATCATTTTGGGAAGAGGAGGAGAGGAGCCAAGGTTGCCCTTTCCTTGAGTTGTTTTTAAAATTGTGAGGCATTTCATCAGGTAAATGTTAGTGAGTTTTTGTGATGTATAGCAGTGCTTTTGAAGATATGAACCTCCTGCCAGTAGCTAAATGAATAGTGTTTTCCAGATTAACTCCTCAAAATGAGTTCAAAGGAGTTGGTCCACAGCCAGAAGCAAAGCAGAAGAAAAGGAAGAGAGCCACACAGTAAAAAGCAGCCAGTAGCAGGAGGCTCAGGGGAGAGTAGTATTGTGGGTAGCATTTATGGGTCACCATTTAAAATGGTGACATTTACATTGCAGCACCATTTAAAGGCTGCAGTCAGAGGAGAAGCCCCTTTGGGCAGTCTCTGTGAACATGATAGTGGATGGGTGGCAAGGGGCCAGACAGAAGAATGTAATGTGGGGTACACGGAGGAGGGGAAAGATGATTTGATTAGTGGAGTTGTGTGGTCACGGCCAATCTGCCAATCCAACCTTGACCTTCCCATGACTGCTAAGGAGGTGTAAAGTGTTGAACAAAATATCTGTGCTCCTGTGGCAGTATTTTAGTAAGAAGAGTAAATATTTGAAGGGTTGCCACAACCACTGTCCTTTGCTTGGATCCCATCCTCTGAAATCCTGTCCATTGACAGAGTTGTGTACATTGGAACGGACTTCCTCAAAGCAGTGCTGCTTCAGGTGGTTTGCTATGCTAGGTTGAGTTTTGGATATGTCCAGTGATAAAGACCTCCTCAGCCCATTCCAATGTTTGACCATCGCCGTGGCAAAGGCATTATTTTGGCCCCTATGTCAAATAATTTTTAGCACAAACAAGACAAAACCTGGAAGTAGAACTCCAGATCTGGTGTGAGAATTCCTGTTTACAGAGGTTGGTTTTGAATCCCGTAGCCAGACACTGTCTTCTTTCCTTCTCAATGTTCTAACACACGAGGTCATTAAAAGCCATTGTCAAGATCTATGAATCTTTCTCCTTGAAGCTAAACCTTTAATAAGTTTTCTTCCTTGCAGGAATGAAAATAAGAAAGGTAAATTTTTTTTCTTGAGCTCCAAGAGAAAATTTAGCAACGGTCCTCAAAACTGTTTAAACAAATGGGAAAATCTGTGGACTGGAGTTAAGCACAGCATAAATGCTTAATCCCTGTGATGTGTGTTAATCATGGCATCATTTTCACTTTTATTTAGAGTCCTACCTATGAGGAGGTAGAATTGAAACTGAAAACAAACATTTAATCACTTCAACCTCATTTATTAGCCAAGAGTCTTCATGCTTCTGTTTCCCAGCATATTCAAGTTTCAAACAAAGGAAAGCATTTCCTTTTCTTGAAGTCCCAACAGCCTTTTCAAGTAGATTTTTCCATAGAGCTTTCTAACTCATAGACCTACACTCTCTGTGTTGTTCTCATTGCTCTCCTGGTCTTCTGTCTTTGTTCTTCTTTCTGATATCTGTAGTGTTTTTATCTTTTTCCTCACACAAGTGCAGTTATGTACTTCCATTTGAATAGTTTCTGGGGAAGATCCTTGGGCCAGTTCTTTATTCTCACCTCTGATCTTTTTGTAGGGCTCTGGTTTTGGGTGTTGCTTCCTCATTTTCTGTTTGCTCACTCATCTCTACACTTTCAGTAAATGAAAGCTGCTTTATTCACTGGCTTCTGTAAAAATTCAGCACAGCCTATGTCATTATTTACTGTCTGTATTGATCTTAAGTCTGATAACTCAAAGCTTGAGCCTGATACAATAAGGCAGTGGACAAATGTTCAGTATGGTTCTTGCATCCTAACAGAGACAGGGAACAAAAAAGTCCCATAGTTTGAACAGACATGTCACTTATAATGTAATCAAAAGAGTTATGAAAGACAGTGGACTGGAGGTCAGAGATTAATAGCTGAGCTTTCAGAAGGCTGTGAGTTCTTTCTCAGGGACCTGAACAAAGTGACACATCTCTTTAAAACTACTGAAGACCGATGGCCTTTAAAATAAGGCCTTAAGTGACATATGAACATCAAGCCAGAAATCAACAATAAAGCAAGGAAGTAGATTCAGATTTTCTGACTTCTAGGGAAGTGCCTACCTAGAAATTCTCTGGGCAGAGTTTGTCTTTATCAAATCCCAATTACCCTCAACAGCAAGGATTTCACTCTCAGTTTTTCTATGTCTGTCATACAATACTTCATAGATATCCCATCCCATATAAATGAAAAGAAAGAGAATCATTCTTGCAAGGTGGTAAACAACTCACACCCATCTTAATGGAATGTTAACTTTGAAGTTACTCTCTGCCTGCCTGTCCGAGTTTCTTCCTCCTCTGGGTCCATCAGGGAGACAGATGAGCAGATAGGTAGCATTAACATCAAAAGCAATATACCAAGCTGTATTTAATCTTATAGCTTTTGCTTACCTCCATTGTGGAATATGTTTTGTTCTGGAAAGTGCAGCTTTGTTGTATGTCAAAAAGCTGAAAAACTTCTTTGATGGAAAATAGAATTGATCCACTGGCAAAAAACAATTTCACTTCTCCTGCCCAGAAAACTTCAAAACGTCATATTTTGATGAGAGAAGAAAGACATAAGAAACTGGAAAATTGTTTAGAAAACAAATGTAGGACATCTTTGTCTTGAAGATTAGGAAGAAAAAGAACTTACAAAAAGGAAAAGCAGGAAAGCACTTCCCTTCTTAACAAGCATAATGCATTTGGAAAAAAAAAAAGAAAAAAAAGAAAAAAGAAAGAAAGGGACAGAGCAGGGCCAAGGAACAGTGAGCTTTTGCTTCTATCTGGTGGACTTAGCCCAAGATAGAGGGAGGAAATAGCTGCAGCCTGTGCTGGGGGTCAGTGGGGTTTTCTGTCTGTCAACCCAAGATGCTACTTCTGCAGCAGCTATAGGTGTTGTGATCATGAGCAACAATCCCGAGGCCGAGTAATGGGTCACCCACCCCAAGCTACTTGGGAGTCTGAGTGGGTGCTTGGCAGCATAGGGATGTACGAGCTAAAGTCTGTCTCGTTCCTCCAGTTGCTGCTAAATCCATGCTGGTGGTTCAAGTGGCAGTAAAATCTCAGAGCACCCATGGACTAAAACAATCACTGAGGTTGGAAAAGACTACTAAGATCAAATCCAACCACCACCCCATCCCCACCATGTTCACTGACCACTTCCCTCAGTGCCACATAAGCACAGTTCTTGAACACCTCTGGGAATGGTAACTCCACCACCTCCCTGAGCAGCCTGTGCCAATACTTCACCACTCTTTCTGAGAAGAAATCTGTCCTAATATCCAACCTGAACCTGCCGAGGAGCAACTTAAGGTCATTCCCTCTTGTCCTGTTGCTGTTACCTGGGAGGACAGATCATTCCCCACCACACCACAACCTCCTCCTTCAGGGAGTCACGGAGAACAATAAGGTCTCCCCTGAGCCTCCTCTTCTCCACACTGAACAATCCCAGCTCCCTCAGCTGCTCCCCATAAGACTTGTGCTCCAGACCGCTCACAGCTTCGTTGCCCTTCTACGGACACACTCCAGGGCTTCATTGTCTTTCTTGTAGTGAGGGGCCCAAAACGGAACACAGTACTCAAGGAGAGGCCTCACCAGGGCTGAGTACAGAGGGATGATCAACTCCCTGCTCCTGCTGGCTGCACTATTTCTGATACAAGCCAGGATGCCATTGGCCTTCTTGGCCACCTGGGCACCCTGCTGGCTCATGTTCAACCAAGCATCAACCATCATCCCCGAATCCTTTTCCTCCACGCAGATTTCCAGTCAGTCTGCCCCAAGCCTGTAGGTTTGCCTGGGGTTGTTGTGGCCAAAATGCAGGACCCAGCTTTTGGTCTCATTGAACTTCATCCTATTGGTGTTAGCCCAGTGATTCAGCCCCGTATTCAATGTTAGACAACTGATGTCGTCTCCTACATCAGCCTGATAAGGACAACTGCATATTTTTTGATCTTTATTTGTACTGTAGGAGGTGCTGCCTTTTCCAAAACTTTCCCAAGTGTTCATAAGTATCACTTAATTCCCCTATGATGGACAGATTGCATTGCCTAGGCTTTCAAAACCACCCTGCCGCACATCATACTTTTGGTGGCTTTTCATACCATGTTCTATGTCCATTGAAGGGGAGTACTTTGCCACCAGCAGCTGCACACAGGGACACAGCAGGCAGTTCTTGCCGTGGATCCCTCTTGCTAAAAAATCTTTTTCAAGGCTGCCAGTGATGACAGGGATATGATATAAACATCTGGAGTTAACAGAGGGGAGGCAGAACAGTGGCCTGCAAGGGAGTAGTTTATTCTGCTGTCTTTTCGGAACTTTGTACAAATTATGTGCATCAGTGTTCTTCCATTGTGATGAGCTGAAAGAAAGACCCAGATAAGTTGCACCATCCTTGGCATCCCTAGCTGTCCTCGTAGCAGGAGTAGAGGAGACGAACCTGTGGAAATGAAGCATAGTTGATTACCAGAAACTAGGACTTGTAAGAAGTGTTTGGGTGAATTCCTGCTGAGTATCTCAGTAGCAAAGACCCCCTTTTTTTAGGACATTCAGTATACAGTGGGCTTTGCTCATGAAAGAAGAGTTTCCAGTGCAGCTTGCACTGGTGTCCAAAGATGCCAAAACCCATTGGGTTCTCTGTGTGTTTTCTCCTCTTGGCTGCCTCCTCTTTGTCCTATCTCTTTTCATCAGGGCTTGTATTCAGCTGCAGAAGTTACCAAGAGACACTGAAGTGCTGGAAACCTCAAGAGTTTGTAGTAATTTTTTATTGTCATACATTGCACGCAAATAATTGCACATCATTATATAGATAAGGATTTAATTACACCTTATTAAATTGATTTGTCCTATAAACTTGAGCCATAGTACAATGCAAATTAAACAGAAAAAAATATTTGCTTTCCAATAATCCAAAGGGGATTTCAGGGCAAATGGAAAGAAATTCACAGAAATTCACACAGTTATGTGCAGCTCGTTTGTATGTCTGACAGCTCTTTGCACGGGCAGTGCAGATGTCATGTTCTTAAGCTAGAGATCCTGGGCCCTCTTTTTAAACGTGATGAGTAAAAGATGTTTCAAAATCAGGGTTCACCTTTTCTAGTCTAGAGGTTGAGTTTAGGAGGAAATGAAGGGTTTCCTACTGATGCCTATTTCTCTTCATCAGCTACAAGGGGAGCACAAGGTGATTTGCCTAAATACATGCACTGTGGTTTCAGATGGCATTTCTGTCTAAACTTCTCAAGCCAGCTGCAGGCATTACTGAAAAAAAAATATGGCTGGAAAAATGGGTTTGGCATTTAGCTTTCATGCCTGGCCCATTTTCTTATTGCTGATAAATGCTTTTAAGACTTTTTCAGTCACAAACACAAGCTTTTGAGACTGTTCCTGTTCTCCTGTTCTCTGGCAGGGAGCTGACGGTGGCTTGGCTTGTGGTTGGATACATGGGAATGATACACAAAACATATGTATCATTGGGGAAGAGGTAATATGAATGGTTCATCCACTGATCATTTCTTTACAGAAATATGGGTTCAAATAATGGATGTGCAAATGTGGCAAAGAATATATGTTATGAAGTCTGGTTAGCATGGTGACAAATGCCACACACCTGGTGCATATTAAAGAGGATATTGGGAAGATGACAGCGGTTAGGGAAATGAATTGTAATGAAACTTCATAGCTCTGTATAGAGAATCCCCAGAGAAAGGGGAGGTTTAAATTCAGGGCAGCTTTAGCAAGAGCAAAGCATCAACTTTATATCTGCAATGAAGAAGACATCATTGAAAAACTGGGCATGAGTCCCTTCATTGCATTACATTTATTGGGCAACTGCAGTTGTTGCGATAAAGGTGAAACAATGGGCAAACAAATAAATTCCATTTGCAATTGTATTCTCCCTAGACAGATAATTGTATTTACTTCAGTTTTGTAGTAACATTAGTTACTAATGCATGTATCCTGATATGAGGTTAACTAACCTGATATGGCCTTTTCATTTCTAAATTGTCACCCACACAGGAGTCAACATAAGTTTGTTGGGGTTTTTTGTGTTTGTTCCTTTCTTTCTTAAGGAAAAAAACCCTCAAAAACACATTTCTGCAGCTTTTTTATTTTTAAACCTTGCTCACTAATGCAGTCAATTAGAAAATGTCATTGTACATCAAGAGCAAGGATTTGCTTTATTTAAAATGCAAATACAAAATCATTAACCCTCTTACTTTCTTGTTGTAGCTTAAATATTGACATATTCCCATTGCATATTCAGTTAGACAGCAGTAAGTTTCCCAGAGAAAGGCTTAAAAATGACATTCTGCCAAGTTATTTGTTTGGCCAAGTGCAGGAACAGGATGGACAAGCCAATCATCCTGGAACACAACGGTCCCAAGGAGAGCTCTGTCTTTACAGAGACCTGCGTCTTCCAAAGGTAATTTGGAAATGTTTCTATTGTGTGTTTCAATACAAAATAAATTGTAGTTTCTAATTGTCTTTCCTCAAATAATAGTCTTAAAATGTTGACAAGCACTGTAAAGGCTGTCTGCCTGGGACATGCCCTGCGTACAATGTTGATGCTGGAAACTTCTGGTCGAAAGTTCTAAAATCCTAAAAATTAATCCCAGCTCAAAGGTTCTTTTGCAGAATTGTTTATTTTTCTCTACCAAAAATGTGCTACTGTGATTTTTTTTTTTTTCTAATTAAATAATGGTAGAGATTAAACAGAAATAGCAAGAAAATTGTGGGCCCTAACGTAAATTGTGAACAGAACAGAGATCCAATTAACAACCAGCCCATCACAGTGCGTTCTGCAGGGGCTCAGGAAGCCATCGTTTCCAAATAATTGTAGTATGGTTTGGATTGGAAGGGACCACAGGGATCATCTTTGTCTGCAAATCTCATCTTTGGAAAGACTGTTACGAAAGATCTCTGACACATTTCTATGCACTTGGAATCTCACTAGCTCTTCTTCACCTATTTCTCTTGAAATAAAAAGGTTGGTCTTTTAGCTTGCTACAAAGGGTGATATTTTTGTGGATGTGAGCTTCTTAAATATTCAGACTCTCCATAGGCTTACATAACTTCAGGCCAAGCACAATACTTTATTGAAGAGAACGTGGCTCAGCTTGTGTCACTGAGAGCTAATTCATCTTCGTAAAGATTTTGCAGGTCTGAAGCAGGTCTGAATTTTAACAGTAATCCCAATGAGGTTTAAATTAAAAATGCAACGTGATCACTATGATCAATTCTATGGAATGGACTGACCTAAGAGCAGAATTTGGTCTGCTATCTTCAGTGGCATGAGGGAAGGAAAAGCTTTTCAGAGGGATTTCGTATATGTTCTGAAGTGTTGGGGCAAAATGGATTTGTGGTTATTTTAACAGAGAAATAGCTCTGAAATATGAACATCTAACAATGAACAACTTTGTCTGTTGCACAGACATTGGCCTACTGCTGTGAATGTTTATTTTGGTGTGAACCAGGAATGGTTTCTATGATGTTCCAAGAAATGCCACATGCCATATGGGCAAAAAAAGATTGATGCTTGGACTGGAGATGGAGTGGACATCAGATGGAGTTGACTGGAAATGCTATAGATTAGAAAACAGAAAACTGTACATTCAGATGTAAAAACACAAGAATATAGAAAACTGCAGATTCAGACATTAAACAAAGGCATATCTCTTGGCAATTTTCTTTGAAATGTTTTAGCTTTTCATTAAAGTTAAGAAATATTTTGTCAGCACAGTGATTCCATTTCTGGAGACATTTTCTGTTGAGAAGATTTTGACAGAACATTTTTGACTGGCTTTGTGTTTAATGACTTGTCACTGAACTGAAGCCTCTGAGCGACAGAGAAATGTTTACAGCAAAGAAAGAACTGACTTGTAAGTGGAAGAGAAATTTTGGTTCAATGTGTTTTTGTGAATCTGTTGTGTTTTCACAGATGCAAAGGAATATCTGTGAGAAGTAAAAACTTGCTTGGCAATCAAATGGGTTGCAAGTGGTGAATGGCATGAGTCCACACACCTGGCCTGCTGCAGGACAGAAAGCCTGACATTTGGAGTGACTTACAGCCTGGCCTTGACAGCCTTTTGTGTTCCAGAAGTACTGTTGAAAGCCAAAAGAGTATCAAGGGACTGTTTGCTGGTGCTTGGTTGAAAGCAGCAAGGATCAAACCTTATGGATTATTATTTTCTGGTGTCAAGACTACATACTTGGCTTGCTGTATTCTCCCATGAAGCCTGAGCAAGATTTTTAGAGAAAACAATTCAGTTCAGTGGATAGGACAACACCATTTTATTTATTAATGTACTAGAAAAGGATAAAGCCAAAGGGATAAAGAATTCTCTGTGTTTGGCCTGAATAATACCTTTTCAAAAAGGAAAAAAAACCCCCCTCAAAATAAATTGAAAGAGCATAAAACACATAAAACATAAAACGAGAGCAATAAGTTACTCTAGGGAATGTTATTATAGCTCCATTACTTCCATTACCATACATGCTTCAAGGCCTAAAGATGAACAAGGCCTTCCTGATGTGCACAGAATAGCAATAGAAAACATGCCCACTTGTGCCTTATTGCTTAATTAAATGCCGTATAAATTATTGTTGTACCATGATGGCACACAAGAGAATATAAAAGAAAAGAGTACAGAGGAAATCATCAGTACAAACCAGCTGTCTCTTTGTACAGATTAGTTCATGTTTTCAGCACCTCAAAGGAAGCTAAATGATGTATGGATGAAGGAAGGAGCAATCAGCCGACAGCAATACAATTAGTAAATTGTCACTATGTTTTTAAAGCATAAAATTGCTATAGGTATTGTTCCTTAGGGGAAAAAATTTAGTTTCGAAACTCAGCTTCAATTAGAGGATATTTTGCAGGTGATGGTGGTACTTTTTACCGGAGGTTCTTCAAATAGTAGCAAAGATGAATGGGATTTCCCTATTTAAGCTTTAATAGGTCTCATTAACTCAGTTTAAATGAGTGTACAAGCTTTATGCTAATTTAAGATGTACTTGTTTGTGGCGAATTAAGAACTATGGAGTGGTTGCAATGACTGATCCAAGATAATCTGAGTCAGAACTGCCCAAGTGAAGTAGAGACACTCGATTTAAGTTAGTAATAAACAAAAAAGGCAGCTGGCTCAGCTTTTAAGATGAACTCCCTTGGAATCAAATACAGTTGAGGAGACTGGAAAAGAGCAGATATATAAATAAAATGTAGGGATTTTGCTTCCTTTGGAGCTCGTGTTGTGGAACACCCGAATAAACTGGTGACCACTTCTTTCAGAAATTGTAGAGCTGTGCCACGGTTGTACATAAAGGCAGTAAAATCTGGTTCTCTGTGGTAATGGAGAACTAGAAAAGAACTTACCTTTGTAAGGCTGTCAGATTTTAAAACTTGTGACACATTTCACTCTCCTGTACTTTTACTGTAAAATCATATTGAAGCCAATTGCTTACAGTTTAAGACGAAATGATTGTAAAAATCTAATTTCCAGGAAAGAGAGGAAAAATTAAGATGAAAAGCAAAAATATTAGCAATTTTTTATTGTCATACTAACTTCCGCCATCTCCTTTTTTTACAATGTGTGATTTGGGAGAAGGGGAGACTGACTCATGGTGTTCAGCATGGTTGGCAATATGATCACTGCAAAATGCCAGATGTTCAAAGCCCAAGCATACAGAGGGAAAGCGTGAGTAATTCAGTGGTATTTCTTCTTATTCTGAGTACTCCACATCCCACAGGAATGCAGCAGTGCTGAGCAGTCAGAGGGTTTTATGAATTAGTGGCTCATTCAACTGGAGCATAAAGAATATAACCAGAGATGAAAGTGAGATAACAGTGAATTTTCCACATGTATACTGCAAGGAAAATTAATTATCTACAGATGTGTACTGGAGAGACTTTCAAGGATAGTTGGGTGTAATGGCACTGAGGTCACAGGTATGGAAGGATACCTGGTAGAGGGAATGCCTCGTAGAATCCTTAGAGTTGGAAGGGACCTTAAAAGTCATCCAGTCCAACTACCCTGCAATGAACAGGGACACCCACAGCAAGACCAGGGTGCCTAGGGCCTGATCCAGCCTTGCCCTGAAAGTTTCCAGGGACGAGGGGGCATCAACCACATCTCTGGGCAACCTGTTCCAGTGCCTCACCACCCTCATTGTAAAAGACTTTTTCCTTATATCTAACCTAAATGTACCCTCTTTAAGCTTGAAGCCATTTCCTCTTGTTCTGTCACCACAGACCCTGCTACAAAGTCTGTCCCTTTCTTTCCTGTAGCTCCCCTTCAGATACTGAAAGGCCACTGTGAGGTAACCTCAACTGGAGTTGGATCTACTGAGTGCAGAACTGAATGAACCTCAGCTGCTGGATTTGGGAGGCTGCAAGGAGCAAGCATGGCTCTCTGACAGAACAACTAAGGTGACATTTTGGCAACAACTTTGAAGGATTTGAGCAACTGGAGGGTAAAACAGTGACCTTATTTTCTTGATTAAGGAGCGCTGAGCAACTACAGCACCAGGTCATGGATGACTTCCTGATGAAATGGATGGGCTTCACCTTAGGTGAATTTGTAGCAAATATTTTGGTAGTATTTCTTATTCTTCCTATTCTTCTCGAAGTGACAGAACTATTTCATGGCACGAACAGTAAATGCATCCTGTGCAGATTAGAAAATCCAGCTGGGGCTGACCTGTATGTGCAATTTTTCCTGATGTCAAAGCTCGAGAAAGAGGGTTACTGTTAATTGATCCACTAATAGTTTGAAAATGAAGATATCATCTGTCACTACTGGGTGTTGTTTCAGTGTTTGATAAGGTAGCATTAATTCCCACAACCATATTCGTGGGAGAAATTGGGACAGAACACTGCCTCTCCCCCATTCCTTGGCTTTTGTCCCCTCACGTGCCAGGCTGTGACGAGATTTTTTGGCATTCATTGTAGGATGTCAATTAGGTTGTTCTTTTGTTCACCTTTAAGTTACTATTTTGGTAAAAAATAACATCAGATTTCCATCAGCATTGACTTTGCTGCAGTGCCTTTGTGCTGTCATTTAATAGCGTAGTACATTTGGCAAATGTGTTCAAACATAGTGAAAATTACTGCACCAAGAAATAATCTGGATATTTCTCAGTTTCTGGCCCAGTGAGGGAAGGAAGAACTTTTCTCCAATCTGAATATTGAAGTAGGTCTTTTTTTGCCATAGAATCATAGAATGGTTTGGGTTGGAAGGGACCCTTAAAGGCCATCTTGTCCAACTCCCCTGCAATGAACAGGGACACCTACAGCTCTAGTAATGCTCAGAGCCCCATCCAGCCTGACCTTGAGTGTCTTCAGGGACTGAGCATCCACCACCTCTCTCTACAACCTGTGCCAGTGTCTCACCGCCCTTATCATAAAAAACCTTTTCCTTGAATCCAGTCTGAATCTCATCTTCTTACCTTCATTTGGACTAGAAACTTTTTATTCTTTTTTTTTCCATTCTTTTCCTCTCTTGCTGTAATGCAATATAGCCCAGCGTGGGAAGCATGCCCTGGCCAGGGTTACCTCAGTCTTTGATCAAGCTTTTTGTTATTGTAGTAAACATACTAACCCAGTCAATCTCACTGTCACATCGACCATTTCTGCAGATGCACGCATCAAGGACCATATCTTCTTTGGTATGGCATAATGTTCCTGTTTTTCACATGCTTTCCTGTAAAAAAAAACACACCCACAAAACAACAATAGAAAAACACAGAAGGAATAATAATTTCGGAAATCAGGTAATATTGAAATTGCATCTGCTTCTATACACCAATACATACTGCTACACTTTAAGCTTTTCTAAGAATAAACATTAGATGAGGCTTACATCCACAACGCTTGCTACACTGAAAAGGTACCTTACCAGTTTATGTTTCTTATCAAATTTAATCTGTGTTAGATTAGTAGAAAGCATGAATAATCAATCATCAGTAATAATAATAGTAATCAATAATAAATCAATAAATAATCAATAACAATCAATAATCAATCACAATAATCACTTCAGTAACATACTGCTCCCACCATGGTATGGTAAATAATGTTTGGCAATAAGTTGCTTGAATGATGTTACACTAAATTAAATTCCTGTATTGCTATTTGTGTCAAGTAACTAAAAAATGTTACTGTGTTACATTCTGTGGAGTTCATATACACCTTAATGTTAATGCTTAGAATTTTGTGCTCTGGATCAGTCCTGTGTGGAACCAGGAGTTGAACCTGATGATCCTTATGGGTCCCTTCCAACCTGGGATATTGTATGATTCTATGATATAAAAAAATACTGGTACTAGAGAGGATGGGATGTGTGAAGTCAGGGCAGGAAGACTCATCCACTGTACATGAAAAAACTTCAAGGCAAAAGCATAAATATGCTTTGCAGTAGCCTCATTCTTAGCACAAAGTGTGGATAAGTTGGATGAAGTCTGAAAGCACCTCTCTGGTGATAAAAGAGTGGTGGTATGCATGATAGGAGGAATATAGCTTTAGGGGTGGTCTCCTGCAAAGACCATTGGGCTGCCCAGTGGCACTAAGCTCATTTACTGTGCTGTTAAGAGATGTAAAATCAAGGAGCCCTGTTGCCATTGTTTGTGCTGGGGATACAACGATGCTAAAATGGTCACTAAGTTCGCTTAGTTTTAGCTGCCCAAACGTTAGGAATCTGATCTAAGACGGGCTACAGCTCAGATTACTGGAAGAATCTCGGACTCCTCCAGAGAACTGTTAAGCCATCGTAAAACAGACAAGACATGCAGACAGGACTGAGCAGTTTTGTATAGGTTTTTGGTTTTTTTTTTGCACATCTTTTGCCCAGTGAAGGCTTGTGGATAACCAGTTTAAACAAGATGACTCATCTCCAGCCTTTTGTGCTTGAAGGCAGTGGAGGTAAATTTCCCCTTCCGTAACCAGAACTTACCCAGGAGGGCAAATACAGTTACAGCGTGCTTTATCCTGAAGCTCCCAGCTAGAGGACTCTGACCTGAACAATCAACTGGTAATGGAGAAATTTACATGCTAATTAATGATTTATGCTAATTAATGATACTTTGAACAGACTATAAATTATTGAACGCTCAAGTTTTATAACCTTATCCTGAGAGAAAGCCTACAGTAATAGGTTGTAATAGACTAATTAAGTCTCTTCTTAGGATGATCTACGACATGATTTACCCATTAATTTAGCTGTCATACCTCTTGAAAGTATAATATAAATCTAGACAGGAAAAGGGGTGCAGGGATTAACTGGTAGAAGCAAGGAGGAGAAATAACATCCTGAAGCTGAAGCAGTAGGAAGGCTTTGTCGTCCCTCAGGATGAAAGGAAAGGATGGACCTGGTGTGAAGATGCTGCAAGAGAAGAAGGTAAGGATGCAAGGCAATCCCTGTAGAAGAGAGGGAGAAGGCTCTACAAGAAATATGGGAAATGCAGGTCAGATTCTACTGGGGTGTCCCATAGCTCTATGGACTGCACCCAGACCCATCACCAAGATGTGAGAAAGTGAGAAGGTTGTAGGGATTCAAAATTCTGTAATGGTTAACATCAGCTGTCAAGGAGAGCAGGAGTCTTCACTTCTTTTTCATTGTTCCTTTGTTATATTCCTTCTGTTTTTATTTTAGAATTCTGCTTGTTTCCCAGTCCTTGATCAACAGGCAACACAGCACAAGTCTGCATGGTTCAACAGCTGTACAGCAGCGTAGGAGGTACTGCAGTTCCAGTAACCTTAGGTTAAGAGTCATCCAGACCAAGAGCAGATTTATCAATTCTGATATATGAATACTGCAAAAGGTTTTGCTAGGAAAAGTTTGAGCGGATGGGAATACAAGTTTGGGTGAAGGCTCTTGGCTGGAAAGTCTAACTGCTAAAACGCAGCACAAAACAAATTCTTTGTTGTAGTAAGAGTTTATTCTGACTGCTTCTTTGCCAGATTTTTCCTTTTGTTTCATAATGTGACTTTGTTGGCAAGAGATAAAAGTTAAGTGAAGTAACTTCTACTCCCAGTGACTGCAGAAATAAGTGGATTACAATGAAATTGATTGCTGTTGGAGAAGTACGGAAATCTTGTTTTGTCCTTCTTGACAGATTAGAGAACCGGTATATCTCAGAATAGTTTTTAGATGCCTAAACTTCCTCTGACATCACTGGAAGTACGTGTGGGAGAGTAGAAATTAAGTGACAAACACCTATTCTGTTCCTAGTATAACAGTTTAAAGGAAGCATTTTACTTCTTGTTTGGAGAAAGTGACTTCATACAGACTTCATTATAGCCTTTACCAGATTGTCAGAAGGAGCTTCTAGGCATTAATAAACTCATTCTTAAAATAATGAGGCAAAAACAGATTAAAGCTGGAAACTTCATTGTAAAGCAAGGCTGTGATAAGCCATGTTTTCTTTTGGCAGTGAAAGCTTTGTGCCCTAGCAACATCAGGTGATCTGGATGTGCTCTGCAGCCCTGCTGGTCCTAGCATCTGTTGGGTTCCCCAGCCAACTGCTCCTGAGCACTGGATGAGTTTAGCTCTTTGACTGCCCAGTTGCTACACCTCCACTCACAGTCAGGGTGGATGCCATGAAACACCTGCTGTTGTCAGAATGTCTCACCCTTGGGAGACCATGGGCACCAAAGCCAGAAGGCACAGCAGTGGAGCTGGATGGGCCCTTGGTGGGCCCGGGGTAGTTCATTGGGTGTAGAGGGATGCTCCTTTTTAAAGCATGCATATGAGGATGTAGAGCTCAGAGTGTGAAAATGAGTATGGAATATCCTTTTGGTTCTGTTCCCTCCCAGCCCCCTTGCTGGCAGGGCAGTGTGAGAAGCTGAGATGTCCTTGACTTAGTGTAAGCACCGCTCAGCAACAACTAAAATATCTCTGTATTATCAACACTTTTTTTCTGTCAAGGCCAAAACGTAGCATCATGCCAGCCACTAGGAAGGAGAAAACAACTCTGTTCCAGCTGAAACCAGGACAATATGAAGACCCTGCGCTAACCTTGACACCCAGCTTCCCTGAGAAACAGGAACAGCCAACTGCTGGTGAGAAGGAATCTGATAACCAACGTGGACAGCTATAACAAGAAAATATTTCTAAAAGCCTACAATTTTGAAAATAATGTTTTTTTTTTTTCCCCCCTGACTCCTGAAAATCAAACTTTGCTTTACATTATTAACCCCTACATTTGGCAGCTGAAACTTTTTTTCCCCATATGATCAGACCTAAGACAAAAGAAATATTACTGAAGGAAGAAATGATTGAAAGCATTTTGCTGTTGGAAACTTGGATGAAAATATCTTGGCCTGTGTGTGGAATTTGTCTACAGTGGGATCCAGGTGGCCATAGCCTCAATGTGAAATGTGACATTATGGAGCCACAAAGCTTCAGCACCTTGAGATGAGTCTGTACTAGAGGAGAAAAGTATACAATATTTGCTTGTCCTATGATGTGTGTAGATATAAGACAACTTTAATGAGTTAGAACCTCTATATAATCAGTGAATAAACAAAGAACGAACAAATCATCTCTGCCCAAAGAACTGTACAGTTTTAGCCTACACACCTTAAATTCTTAATTTTGAGGTGGATATTGTAAGAAAATATCCTGTGTAGGTGGGTACTTCGTACATCACATCCCTTAATTCTCCTCATTAAAAGAACAACCTATTGCAAATTGTAAGTTATTTCAATTTTATCTGGTTACATTTTCTCCATCCTTTAGAGCCATCCTTTCTGTTCACATACACCAAGATACTGATAAATATGTATAAATTGGGTGAAAATAATCCATTGTAAGAATATGTTGAGGATAAGGAAGAAGGATTAATTCTGAGTTTCAGTATATGTGATATTCACTCTCTGTGCTGCTATAAGCACTGAGGTGTGAAAGCAGAGAGAATGGTAATTTTAAGAGAGTCTGCACTGAAAATATAACTTTTATTTTGATCACTCCAGACATAAACAGCATTAAAAGTCAAGGAACCTTTGTTTCCTTAATATGATTAGTTATATAGTTAAAAATCAGTAAAAGAACATTGGAATAGAAACATGTGTATAATAAGAACAAATAGTGTACAAAAAATACTGCTGTGTGGTTGCCAGGACATAGTTACAGGAATTTCACAGGTAATTATTACTGTGTTTTACTTTCTATTGGAATGAGATAGTGTTGAAATGCTAGTAATGCTCAAAAACTAAATCTGAGAAGGGTTCCAGCATTATCAAAGATGCAGCAATCTTCCCTTCTCTCCAATGCATTTGCAAAGTTTATCTACCTTCTCAGAACCGGTCACTGGAATAACACTGTGTTTGACATTGGTTCTTTTCCAGTGTGTCCATTTTGGTGGTGGTGGTGAAGAAGGTCTATGGCTGGATGTCAGCATCTGGAGTCCTTTGCTGGGAAGAATAAAGTGTTTGTGGTGCATTTTCCTCTCCATTGTTACACAGTTCACTTGGAGTCATATTTATGGGTTTGCTAACGCACCTCCACACTTTGGTCATCCTTCCAGCTGCATTTGCTACAAGTGGTGCATTTTACATATATTGGAAATACTTGTTATTTGTTCTTTTTGTTATTCTTAAAGCCGCTTTTGCCCAGATCAAGAAAAGCCCAGACGGAGCAAGCCTGACCCACCTTCAGAGGCCTTAGAAACCCAGAACAAAGTCCATGGCAATTACAACACAGGTTTACATGGTAAGAACGTGGCCTTTTTCTTCCGTCCATTTCCCTTGTACAACTCCAATGACTGTATTATGGATATTTGAAGAAACATCCTACCTATCCTTTCAGTACTCATTTATGGGCCTGTTATGAATTTTTATTGAAAAAATCTTTGACATTAGACACATTTCCAAAGAAAAAAGATCAAATTTTTGCAGAGATAATTTGACTCAAACTTGTCTTTCTCTTCGTTCTTCAGACCTCCCACATTAACTGCGTTCTCCATCTGTTAACTGTTGGGCTAAGGATCAACTGGGTAAAAGAAAGTAAATTCAGTAGGTTTTCAAAATATTGCAAACTCCATGAGAACAGTCTGTTTGGTCTTAATTGTCTATAAGAGATGAGGCACATGAAAGGGCTCATGTGGTTGGAATCTCATCCAAATTACTTGGCAGGGGACCGCTAATAAATCAGATTAGTAAGACAGGTAAACCCACTGTTCCTGTCATTTTTAATTAAATTAGTTTTCAACAGCCCTATTTCTATTTATTGAAGATATTCCAGGGCGTTCAGTAATGACTCAGTCCATTTGAAGCATCCACCCAAAGAAACATACCTGCTGACAGCAGAAGGAAGACAAAAAGCAGATGAAGATAAGCATAGCTCACAAAGGGTTCGAGAATATATAGTGCCTTTTATATGATTATCCCCAGTGAGCAGAACTTTGATTATACTGAACTGAGACATCTCTAACTGAGATACCAGGTAGTCATTCATTGCTTTCCTTGTAGTTAATGGAGTAAGAGAGTTTCTTTCAGAGTGCAGTTCATCTCAGCCAGTGTAGGTGCTGTGGGATCTCATGGTGAAATACATGGTGTGAAATAAAATGAACATACTCCTCAGGAAATACTGGATTTGGGTTCAAATAGCAGCAGCATTTCACAAAGCACAACCCTAGATCCACCTAGACAGGTTGACTGAGTTTAAGCAGTATGACAGGTGCCACAGTTGAAGGGACTTAGCTATGCAAAAAGAAGCAATCCAAAACTGCCTTTTCCTTTTAGCCTTTGTTGGGTTTATAGATTTTTGGTAGAGGAATTGTAGGGACAAAGGAAAGGAGAGATTTAGACTTGTCCTGCGTCTTGTTTTTCCAAGTAAAATTTTAAAGAGTATAATCTTTGGGATGAATTTTCTGAAGTATGCAGGATTTCTGTATCCTGGCATTTAAATATCAAAATCCTCATCTCTGTGCTTTCATGGATATTTATTGTAGGAACTCAAACGTACTTTCTGTATTAGAAGGAAAAATATATAACTACTGATACTATCACTTGGGTGATATGAATCTCTGTGATGTCTGGAATAGTTGTCAGCTTTTGTGTCTTGGGGCAGCAACTCAAGGAGTAGCAATGGTTGCAATGTTAGTTCAGCCCCTTCCAGGAGTGGCTGAGATTTTTGCTTGTGGCTCAGTACCATCAGTTTAATCTGAATAGCTTTTTTTTTAAGTTTCCTAACTTACTCAAGTGTATTTTCCTAAAGAAGATTTAGAAAAAGAGATGGGTTTGTCCATAAGCTATACGGACAGAAAATAGAAAAGTGCCTTATGGTACTGATACATTCTCTGTAGAATATCTCTCTTGTGCAAGTGCAAGGAAAGAGCTATAAAACTGTGCTCCAGCCCTAAGGAGGTCTAACTGCAAATCCAGATATTTTCTTACTGGGACTATTCCTGGCTGAAAGGCAATAACAGCATTTATCTCACCACCCACACTTCTGAGCTAATATTCTGTAAGCATCACATTCTGGAGGTAAGTACATGATAGGCAAGGGAAGTTCCTGGGCAGATAGAAGTTGCCGGAAGAGAAAATGTGTAGCTAAGGGGTCATGAAAGAGCTACCATATGCAATAGCCCTTGTCCTGAAAGTGCAGTCTCCTTGTGTGTATTAATTTCAGAGCTCCTCAGAACGGAAGGATTCCACTGCACACAGGTAGTGCTTTGTTAATCATTTCAGGATGTTATAAGAAATTTTAGTTGGTCCAAGCTCAGCAGCTAACTTCCAGTGTCAAGTGGTGAGCAGGTAATTCTCTGCCTATACCTACATCCATCAAGGCTGTGGTTCAGCAACTGCATCAATCAGACTAGACATTAAGAGTGAGAGGAAGGAGCTCATCCTGTGGTCTCAGCTGGGATCATGCAGGAATAGAAAGGAGGAGAACAAAGACAAAGAAAGCAGTGATATGTGGAGTGGGATGAAAATGAGGTTAAAGAAGAAAGTGGGATGAGAGTCGTACAAGCAGAGTGCATGGAGATGCAGCAGGGGAGGGAAGAAGACAGATACGCTACTGTGTATCTAAGTCAGACACTGACCTGGACAGGGCAAGAGATGTTTTATCTTGCAGTCCTTGGTTTCCTGCACAGCTTTCCAGTCCTGCAGGCAATGGCCTCCCACTGCATCTCTTGTTTCTATCCCCAGTCCAGAGCTCCCTCAAACTGACTAAAGTCTTCTTATAACATACATAAGAACTAGGCTTGCATCAGCAAGATTTGTTTTATTAATTTCATCTCTATTTTTCATCACTTGATTTTGAAACTGAATCAAAGTCCTTTGACTTAAGTCGGTTCTTTCAATATAACAAGTGTAGAGCACACTGAACGGTACAGTTGGAGAGAATTAAAGTATTGATCAAATTTTTACTTTTTTTTTTTTTTTTTTAAATTCTGAAGTCCTCATATTTGAATTTCAACAGACACTTAAAGAGCAAATAGATACAGGCAAACAAGGTAAGTTTAGCACTGCTGCATTAGTGCTAACAAAATAACAGTTACTTTGTTCTAATTAATTACTTTATTTGCACCACGTTTGAGACGGCTATCAGAATGCATAAGGTAACAAGTTTGTGTTTTAAGGTTATAATGGTACAAAAAGTCAAAAACATAAGAGAGAATGCAAATTAAGAGGGCAGATGAATCACAGAATCATAGAATCATAGAATGGCCTGGGTTGAAAAGGACCACAATGATCATCCAGTTTCAACCCCCTGCTACGTGCAGGGTCTCCAACCACCAGACCAGGCTGCCCAGAGCCACATCCAGCCTGGCCTTGAATGCCTCCAGGGATGGGGCATCCACAACCTCCTTGGGCAAACTGTTCCAGTGTGTCACCACCCTCTGTGTGAAAAACTTCCTCCTAATATCTAACCTAAACCTCCCCTGTCTCAGTTTAAAACATTCCCCCTTGTCTTTTCACTATCAACCCATGTAAACAGGCATTCTCCCTCCTGAGGTCTCCCTGGAGCCTTCTCTTCTTCAAGCTAAATTAGTCCAGTTCCCTCAACCTTTCTTCATAGTAGAGGTGCTCCAGCCCTGAAATGACCCTGACTCACAAGAGAAGATACTTTATTGCTATAGAAGGTATAAAACCCAAGATAATTATCTTTTTTTTTTTTTTTTTTTTTTTCTAGAGTGAAGAAAGTATCAGCCTTGATTGCACTGTCTGTTCTAGTCCAGTACACTGCACATGGTTCCAGTCAAATTTCAGGGGTTGAATGGAAGTTTCTGAAAATGAAACTGTTTTTCCAAAATGAGGGGAAGAAGGATTATATGGTATAAAAGACCCAAAGTCATAGAATGTGTTACTTCTAAGGCACAATGAATAGTAGATTTGTTATCTAATTAATAGCATAGAGTAATGCCCAGGTATACACCTTATCAAGTGGGGGAGACTCTAAGAATAATCTGTAAAAGACTCAGCTGATGACTAGGGCCTCTCATCACACCAAAAACTGCATTGCTTTCATTGAACTGTCCCACTGACTGCTTATGAGCATCAGTTGGAGACTGACTTGTTAGTGAACATTGTATGTAGTGGGATGTTGTAACCACATGCATGCTAAGTATTGAAAGCTCGTCTGTTCTTGGCCAGTGAGTGGACTGGAGGTTTCACAACAATATTCTGTGGTACATCTAAATGTCTTCAGGTCACAGTAATCATTCAGTGTGCTTCCAATTGGGTGGAAAACACTGTGCCATTTTAGGCATCCACCTCCTTGCAACCAGCCAATTAATCACAGTGGGGAAGCACAATGAGCCCCACAGAAATCATCAGGAGGCAATAAGTGTAAGTGGAAATTTCACACTGTCATTTCAATTAGGAAGTTTAACTGAATGCTGGCTGGACAGTGCAGTTGGATAGCTATAAAAAAGGATTTGCAAAGATGTATTCTGATATTACCTACTATCTGGATAATTACAGTGCCACTCATGGATGTACTCACTGACCATGTATTTGGGTTGCACTTCAGCTCAGGTAGGATGTTTCTTCAGGGGATGCAGAGATAACAGCCAAAACTTACACCGCCCTTCTGGTGGGATCCATGACCTGCTCAGTGCTCTTCCCTCAGCTTGGAGTTATTTCATGCCTGGGCCATCAAAGAGCTGATGGTAGAATCTTTACAGGTGAAACTTTTGCTCTCTTAATCTCCAGCCTTACAAAGGTTTGTTTATAGATTTTGTCACCTTTGCCAACAACTTTGCTTTGCATTGTATCGTTGACTTTTGGTACTTATATAAGCTGCAATTTTATTCCTTGTTTTGACCAACAAATTACTTCCTAGATTCAGGGCTTTGGTTTGTATTTAAGAAGTAGAATTTCAATCCTTATTATTTTTGAACACTAATTGTTCCCTGATGGTAATTAATTGAGGAATTTCTTATAAGCAAACAGTGGCCTGACTCAATTCTTCAAAATCCGCAGGGATCCTTCAATTTGATCTTGATGGGCTTTTACAGTGTAATTGGAAAATTAAGCATGAAAAGGATTAGCAGTTTAAACTTAGGAAAAAGTAGTCAAATATTTTTTCCACTAAGGGGATTTAGCAGCTAGGCATGAAAGTAATCAAGATTTTATAACTTTCATTTATAGCACTGGAGTGTACACAACCATCAGATGTCTGAATAAATATCAACATGGATGTTGGGTATTGGCATTTATCTCCTTGCAGATTTCCTGGCTTGCACCTTTTCTCTTTTTTTTATGACCACATAAGAGAAGAAATTCAAAATCATTCTCTTCTTTTCTTCTTCAAATAATTCTTGATTTTATTTTTCTTTTTTTCTCTGGTAATACATGACTGGAGAGCCCCATAGGAGTGAGTATGAGGTCATCTGTCTTTAAAGGCTGGTAACTGAAATAAGTGCTCAGAAGGTATTCCAGCACCAAACAAATACACAGAATCTCAGAAAGGCTGGGAATTCAGGGTTCTGAACTCCCTTGTGAATCTGACCTTTGCATTGCTGTAAACATTGCTAATATCTGAGCATTTATGGCCTTGATGGATCTGGAGTTTTTCTCTGCTCTTGCCAATTGCTAGAACTGAACACTTGAAAAATAATTTCCTAAATTGCTTTCTTTAAAGCCTGCCCAAACAAATAAGAACTTTTGTCTCTGTTCTTGGCTTTATTTAAAATGAACTTAATGTGTCTAATTCTGGTGTACAAAGGTAGTAATTAATTAGCTAACGCTTCAACAAGAAAGGAGCACTGGACTGAAGAGGGCAGAAATAAATATAACTACCAATGATTGCTGGTATTAGCAAACTTTAGGAGGGCACATGGAAGCTTCATTCAACCTTCAGTTCAAAATCTTCCCCTCAGCTTGAAGGGAACAGTAGCAGATTCCCTCTGAAACACTAAGGGCAGGACACCCTCTTTCAGGAATCAGCAGGACATGGAGTTCTCTTATTTTTTTGTGGATTACTGGCCAAACCACTGTACCAGTTACTTCACAGAATCACAGAATCGTAGGGGTTGGAAGGGACCTCCAGAGATCATCGAGTCCAACCCCCCTGCCAAAGCAGGTTCCCAACACCAGGTCACACAGGTAGGCGTCCAGGCGGGCCTTGAATATCTCCAGAGAAGGAGACTCCACAACCCCCTGGGCAGCCTGTTCCAGTGCTCCGTCACCCTCACTGCAAAGAAGTTCTTGCACTTCTTCAGGCTGCTGTTTGTTGAAAGGACAAAATTTTAAGACAAATGGAAAGCAATGCCCAATGCTCAAATCACATGAGTAAGTCAGGAGGTTTCTCGAGATGAATATGCCAAACCTTACACCGCCCTTCTGGTGGGATCCATGACCTGCTCAGTGCTCTTCCCTCAGCTTGGAGCCATTTCATGCCTGGGCCATCAAAGTGCTGATGGTAGAATCTTTACAGGTGAAACTTTTGCTCTCTTAATCTCCAGCCTTACAAAAGTTTGTTTATAGATTTTGTCACTTTTGCCAATAACTTTGCTTTGCATTGTATCATTGACTTTTGGTACTTATATGGTAAGGACTGAATCCAAATATTCACTGAGTTTTGCACAAGCCTCTGGGAATAGACAATCCTTTTCAAAAAAACTCATTTCAATATTCTTCAGTTACGTTACCTCTTTTAGACAAACACCTTGATATGTGATCAGCTCTACAGCTCCAAGGCCCTAGCAAAGCAGCTAGAAGCTTAAGCGAGGTCTGAATGTAGTAAGAACCTGAAAATGTAAGAAAAAGTGGTTTAAAGGGGGAATAACTTGAATTTATTTTTGATATTTTGAAAACTTCCTGAGCAAAGCCTATCAACTCACCATTAAGTGGTTCACCAAGAAGCCTTCAGCAGAACTCTGGAGACCTGATGCTGCAATGCATCGTGCCACCACTGATCGTAAATAAATTCTGAAGGCTGTCAATAAAGAGACCAGCTTAAAAAATATGGCACTGCTAGCACAGGGTAATTTGCACTAAATTTCTGTCTTTATGGAAATTGTTTTCCATTAGCTCAGGGCTACTAATTTGGAACATTAATTTGAAATAATGACTCCCAGACAGTGGACATGTTGAAGAGCTAAATCACAAGGTGCTTCAGAACTTTCGTTCTGTTATTTCAAGCAATTTTGTAGAACTGCATTTTCGTGCTACTTGGGATTGAATTAAAAAAAAAATAAATAGAAAATGTAAAAACTATACATCAAATTTGGAATGTTTACAAGATATGAAACTGCCTGGTTTTATGGAACTTTTAAAATGTGCAAAGTTAAGGAAAAAGTCTTATAATTGCTTTTATGGATATAGTGGCTTAAAGAAAAAGATTAATTCCAGTGCTTGGGTCCCTGGAAGATCCCATCTCTTGGTATAGCCTATGTAACAAGGAAGGCTAACCTGTCTTGTCTGTAATGTCAGGAAGTGAAAAACCAAATCTCCCCAACCAATATAAATGAAGTTGGGATTAAGAAAAGCAGAAGAGACAGCACACTTTATGGTCAACGTGAGAAGGCTGTAGGTGTCTTTTGCTCAGACAGTCCAAAGCAGGGCAGGATATCATTCTGGGTGCACTGTTTCTCTAAATGGTAGCTCTCAGGATGGATTTTCAGGTGGGTTATCAGAATGTCCACACCATGTCTTAGTGAGCAGCAGTGATACAGCAGAAGCTTTTTGATGGAGGGTGAGACAGGGTATGATACCAACTCAGGATACACAGCAGTGCTTGTTGAGAGATTGCCCTGGATGGATCAGGAAAGTGAGCTATCTGAAATAATATAAGGTAGCACCTCTGCAATAGAAAACAGACACAGAAAGATTTAAGAAATAAATATATTCAGTTAGGACTTTAATGATTTTTATGCATAATGTTTGAATAGAACATGTAAGGATTTCCTGCACTCTGACCTAAGAAGATTCACAAGTCTTACTCCTCTTGAATCCTAAAACATAAAATTATTTCATGGTCAGTGTCTCTATGAATGTTTTCCAAGAGCCTATTTCTGCATGGCACAATGCATTACATAAATATTGATTCATTTTTATTAAACTTTTATAATCCTTACTCAGGCTAAATTATAGCTATCATGAATAACAGGAGATATACTGAGTTCTACGTACCCCCTCAAGTACAGTTGCCTGCAGACTTCCTTCTTATTAAATATAAGGTAAACTCAGACTGAATTACAATAGATTTGCACAAAGCCCCAATGTACCTGTTTTAAGCATTACCAAGAGTTAAGATTGCCTAAATTTATAATAACTGATAAGTTGTTGTGTTAGCTTTAGGGTTTAATTTTAAGCACACAACTCCTGTAACATACATACAAGCTATACAGGCTGACTCAGACAGAATATCTTCCCTTTTGGTGAGTAAACTTTAATATTTACATCTTTAAGATAACATGTATTTTTGGGTAGGAATCCAGTTCAGCATTACCTGCTCTTGGTCGAGCTCTTCAGTTAAGCTTGCAGCAGCCACTACTATTGTGACTCCGTTAGAGGTCATATGGCTCAAAAAATGTATATTCAGGGGGCCTTTAATCTCAGAGGGATTGGTCTTCATTGCAAGAGCCTTCTTAGACAAAGCCTTCATCACAGATTTAAGAAAAAATAGCCACCTAAAAATCTTCAGTGCTTCATAAGAGAATGACTTGAAAGTGAATGAAAGTACATTTGTGCACAGCCAGTAGACACAGAAATGTGGACCTTGAAAAAGATTTCAGCATTTTACTGGGATTGTTCAGTCTGGAGAAGAGGAGGCTCAGGGGAGATCTCAATCGCTCTCTACAGTGCCCTGAAAGGAGGTTGTAGTGAGGTGGGCATTGGCCTCTTCTCCCAGGTAACAGCAGTAGGATGAGAGGAAATGGCTCCCTCACTTCTCTCTTGTGCATGCTGCTGAGGCTGCAGGGCTGAGTCCTCCTTTCAGGTAATGATAGGGGGAATACATGAAAGCACTGCAGCCTTAACTGCTATGTAAAGTGTCAGCAAGTGTATTGCCAAGAGATTCTAGAAGTAGTTATGAACCAAGCAATTAAATCGATGAAGGATTGTGATAGATCTTCAAAAATTCAGCTTAGGTGTTAGAGTTTGATAGTGAAAAGCCACTATCTTCTTTTAAGATCAATACTGGGATGGTGTTTCTGAAAGAGAGCAGCAGAGTAGGATGCTGGAATTCTCTTCCATACCTGCGTTTCTATCCTTTCTGCTGCACACAGCTCCACCTTCAAGTCCAACTAACCAAGCATTGCCTCTCTGGGGAGCCCACTGGGTAAAAAACAGCAGCCAAATACTGACAAAATCAAAACGTGAAGATTACACTGCTAGAAATGTTGTGATTTAGGGCTATGTGATAGAAACTGGCTTAACAATGGAAAATTTCTGCAGTATTTCAAATGGAGCTTCAACACCACGCTGAACTCCCCTCTCGTTACCTCCCATGGTCTCTCCACCTCCACACTGTATTTTTTTTTTTCCCCTTTGTTTTGTATTTGTTTTTTTGTTGTTGTGGGGTTTTTGTTTTGTTTTGTTTTGTTTTTCTGTTGCCACAGTTTGAATTTGTCACTGGCTGAGTGACTTTGAAATTAATTGCCTTGCTGGCAGAAAATGACAGTTCATTTAAGAAAAGTCTGTAATGATTTATGTTCAGCTGCTTATTTTGAAGCAATGTTGCTGATTTTTGGTCAGAGGAAAGAAGACCAACATGACTGCATGAGGAAGCCTGCCTTAATGAAGGCAACTAACTCTAATAACTAAGTTTTTGAGGTTATAACTGGAATTATATTTTGACTCCATTTCTTATTCTGAGGCCTGGGGAGCTGGAACTCAGTGATTTCTTTGGTTCCTTGCAATTTCAGCCATTCTATGACTCTATCTTTGGAGGCTGCCTGTGCCCTCTTCAAATGGACACTTCACTTGTCATTATCCATAAATACAACACTCCAATTTCTATAGCCTATATTTAATCAATATTTGTGGCAACAAAGGCATGTTAAGGACATTAATTGTTAAGTCTCATCTAGCGGTAATTTTATAAGGGAATAAAATGTATTTGCATTATTCATGTGGATTAATTAAGGCATAGAGAGGTTAAGCTATTTCATCCATCAAGAGGTGCAGAGCTTGCTGGACATTTTGGTCTGCACTGGCAGGAGTGGTTGAAGGAACTGGGATTATTCAGTCTGGAGAAGAGAAGGCTCAGCTGAGATCTCCTCAGTCTCTTCAACTCCCTGAAAGGACGTTGCGGACAAGTGGGGGTCGGTCTGCTCCCAGGTAACAGCAATAAGACAAGAGTTGGTGGCCTCATGTTGTGCCAGGAGAGGTTCAGGTTGGATATTAGGAAACATTTCTTCTCAGTGAGTGGTGATGCACTGGCACAGGCTGCTAGGAGAGGTGGTGGTGTCACCATCCCTGGAGGTGTTCAAGGAACTTTTAGATGTAGTATTTAGGGACATGGTTAGTGGGCAATATTGGTGGTAGGTGGACAGTTGGTCTTGATGATCTTTGAGGTCTTTTCCGACTTTAATGGTTCTATGATAAAGGGAGCAATAGATGAAGCTGTTAAATCTATCACTCCTGATTCACCTCATCCCAAATGCAAGCAATTTGCACTTCCAATGACTGAAGCACCTACAGTATCCCACTGCAATGATCCTATCCTTCCCAGGGACCAGATATTCCAGCTTTGATGTTTATGCTGGTTGAAAAATGCTGTAATAGAAATAAGGTACTATTCCCTTTCAGACAACAGCTGACATACATTATTTTGAAACATGAGTGCACGATGCTGTTGAATTGAACAAGAAGCTGCTCCTGGTGGAATACTGGACAAACCACAGGCAAAGTCAGCTGACCTGGTGTGAGGAGTGATCCTGTTGGCGTGACCTTCTGTAGTGCAAAGCCATTATGGTATGGTGCCATCACTGACTTGTGTTATGCGGTTGGTAGCTCTCACCTGTCCTTGTCCCTCATGCTTCTGGATTTCTTCTTTTCTTTTGCCCCCGTAAATTAAGGTAGAGTCCATAATCCAGGCTGAGCAGCTTTCCCCATCATGTGCAAGGTGATAACTTCCCTTACGGATATAGTCAAGCATGATAAGAGACAGCTACATGGAATGAAATTTTGGTTTTGAAGAATCTAAGCTATGTGTCCCCAGAGTCAAATATCCTCAGGAAAAAGAATAATAGGATGATGCTGAATATCATTTCTGGTGGCAGACTTCCAGTCCGTCAGCTCCTGGGGTTGTGATCCGGAGGCTCTATGATTTGGCAGCTGGAAATGTAGGTCTTCCCCAGTAATCTTGTTATACAAAGTACTTTGAATGTCCGTGGGAATTATTACAAAGTGGTTTGTTGTTGTTCGTATGATATCTGAGGGCTACTGAATGTTTATTCCACATAAGCTTAAAGGATGAAACCTCTAGTTTTCTAGAGTGAATGCATTCACACCTATCTCAACTGGCAAAAGAGAGACTTTTCGTTTCCATGATAAATTCCAGTGTGTAAATCCTGAAGGTTAAAAGACAGAAGGCTCCTGGAAAAAAAATTAGCAGGGCATAAAAGCACTACCTTGTGAATCTCATGAATATTCAGATACAGTTTTGGGGGGGTGCGACCTGTGATTTCTTTACATGGGGATCGGCTAGATAGTTGAGTGCTAGTAACTAGACTGGAAGCAAAGAGCTGGATTTTGAAGTGAGCAGATGAAGTCACGTCTTGGTGTATGTACTTTGGTAGGTACTTCGTTCATATTAGGTCCATCTCTCAGGACAAAGGATATAATGTGCTGATGGAGCTAAGCTACCATTTGCTGCAAAGGACTTATCCTTTTCTCTCAGATATGCAAGACTTCATTCATTTATAAAAACTGTTGGTTTGTGGGATGTCTGCTGGGAGTCTCGCGGCAGTAGCTTGGTTAGCCAGTGAAGAGTTACCATATGCACACTAAGCAGATACAAGTGCACTGAGTATAAAAAGGGCCAAATGACACTCTTATCCTCTAACACAGGTGAAGAAATACTCCGCTCTCTGCAGCTTCTCTCTTCTCTGAGCTGAATTGTTGACATGAGTTTCCTGTCACCAATTGATTCCCATTACCAGCTCCCATTTGTTTTCCTAAACAAAATTTGCTACTGCTCAGGCTACTTTAAATGGTAAAATACGCTGATGAATGTGAGTTGTATCAGCCAAGCCATGTATTTTGACATTGAAGTGGTCAGAATTTAGCCCTGCTGTGGATCTAATCTGAGTCTGACATTTAAATGAAAGTCGAGGTCTTTGAGGCCACACTAGCTGAAACAAAAGGAAGGGAAATCATCAAGCTCTCTGGGATGTGATGGTGACAAATTTAATGGTCCTTCAGTGCATTCAGACATATTTTAGAGGGGACTTAACGTCTCCTAATAAGTGCATCCTCATGAAATAGAAATTATAGTGGTTGGTTTGCAGGCAAGTGATGACAATAATTTTTCATCTCATTCTGTAGAAGAAAATGAACCCTTCCACAGTTGGCTCTGTCAGTCACAGTCAGACAGCTTAGGCTAACATCCATTTCATTAGCAATCGTTGTACTTTTCATAGCGGGCTGCTTTTATTATGGATCAAAAGGGTCAATTTTAAGAGTAAGAGATGTTTAGACATAATTTTTTTTTTTTTTTTAAAAGAAAATTACAGTAATAAGGAAACAAGTTTTAAAATTACCTTTTTTGTGTGTGTGCGCCATCTTATCGCGGTGAAACAATGGGATCGGACAAAAGAAAAAGATGTATTTTTAATGTGCACGCTTCGTCTCTGAATGCAGATTTTACACAGCAGCCATACATATGCTCATTCTGACAGCCTGCATGTGGGTCAGGAAGGCTGCAGCTGCCATCCTTAGGTACCTCCTGCCACCCCTGGGCTGCTCATTGTGCTCGCATTCACTTCTGAGTTCTCCAGTGTGGCAGCAGGGCTCACCTGCTCTCCTACATCTGTGGAAGGAGCTCAGAGCCTCCTCTGCCTGACTGCTAAATGGCTCAGGAATCTTTCAGCATGAATCTTTTCTCTCTTAACCAAATTTTCTCTAATTCTCTTAGTCTATTTTGCTCAACTGTGGTAACAATCTTGGAGGCACCTTTTTTGCAAGCACCTCCAGGCTTGAATCCTGTCGTCTTTTAACCCCTTGTTACTTTAAGAAAAACACACTCAGGTGCAGTGCCTCATGGTGCAGGTGCCTTACAAATGCAAAATGGAAACAAGAAGCAACTCAGGTGTACTTGCGAGGCTTTGCAGTCATGCTAGGGAAGCAGGGGGATCACTCTGGATGCTGTCTGTTTTTGGGTCATTAAACGGGAGAGAGCCCAGTGGGAGATCACTAGCATAGAAATGGTTATGATTTACACAGTAAGGGTAGGAGAACTGGGTGTGTTTAGCCTGGAGTAAAGGAAGCTAAGGGGTGATTTAGTTGCAGTTGTCTACTCACTTAAGTAGAGTTGTGGAGAAGATGCAGCCAGCGTTTCCTCAGTTATATGCAGTGAAAAGACAGGAGGCAAGTTGCAATAAAGGAAACTGATTCTGTATAAAGAAAAAAATAATCTTGAGGGATTTGCAGCTCTAGAACAGGTGCTCAGCGTGGTTGAGTGACTTCCATTTATGGTCCTGACAACTTTGTCTAACCCTTTTCTGAGCTGAGGGTGAGTCAAGGTGACTTTGAGTTCCTTTCTGGCCAAAATACCTCTACAATATTGTGACAAATTCCATTTTTTGAAGGAATTCCCAGAAGCATCAGTACTACTGGGTTACTGCAAGTGTCACTGCTGGAGGTGACATTGTTGTGGGTGCCCCATTCCTGGAGGTGCTCAAGGCCAGGTTGGATGGGATCCTGGGCAGCTTGAGTTGGTGGAGGGCAACCAGCCCATGGGCAGAGGGTTACAACTGGGGGGGGGCTTTGCGGTCCCCTCCAACCTAACCACTACTATGATTATAAGTGACCCTAGGAGTGTCACTAACAATGATGTGGTACCTTAGAGTTTTGTAAGGGGTGCAATAAGAGGACTGCACCCCTATGAAAACTGGAGAATACTCATTGCTGAAGGGTAACTAGGGGATGCTACACCAACAGTGAGTTTGGAGGGCACTGAAAAAAAAAAATTTACTTGTGGGATGGATGCTGAAGGTAAATATTTTGCAGTCAGAAAAATAATGGACAATTATATATATTAGAGGCAATGAAAACCTTTGTTTTCAAGGATATCTGTGCATACTGCCAAAACTGTACAAAGGATCGGCAGGTGAGTATCTGATATTTCTGCAACACTGATGAATGGAACATGTTCAATTGTTCACCATAGGCCATTGTTTTTCTCCTTGATGACGGGAAGATCCTGGAGAAATCATCTCCTCTGCCTAGAGAAGTCAGGAGTGATCACAGCTAATTTGTCTGTCCTTTGTCAGTAGTTAAATTGCATCTTCCTAGGCAGGAGTTTCGTGTAGCCATGACTCACTCACTGGCTAGGATGTGTGTGGACTTCTACCCTCTGCTGTTGGGAAGAAAGTCTATTACATTAGATATAAGGAACTTAGCAGCATTACAAACGTACCTTTAAATTGAACCTGTACTTCTGATTAATTGCATAGAGATTAAAGTTTCCCAATAACAGAAAATATATCACTTAGCTTTGTCCTGCATGCAGGCTGGTGCTCTCGATATGTGCTGTTTGATACATTAACTGTAAAGAGATTTTTTTTTAAGACTAAGAGAAAAACAGAAAAGCAGACTTTGAAAAATCCCTTCCATTAAGCCTCCAGTTTCTTGATAATACTGAATTCTGGGTACAGTCCACTGAATTTGTCATGTTACCCACAGACGTTTTGCAGTCTACTGCAACAGAGCCTGCAGAAAATAAAGCCGGAATTGTTAATTAGAATTGCTTTTGGCTAACAACAGAGTAGAAGGCAAATGTAATATAGCAATAAATTCATGGTCAAAATATGGTGATAAAGATTTGGCTGATAGTATAAACAATTTATTTGATTGTTCCATTACAATTTAGTACAAGAGCATCTTTAAAAGTGTTATTCAAAGGATATGTTTTGGAAAAAAAAGTTTGGGAATTCAAAATATAGAGTATAAGAAATATAGAGTATATAAAATAAGATGCATATAAAATAAGGACATTTCAAGAGGGATTTAATTTGAAAATTTCTCTGGAGTAAAGCACATCGCTGTCACCAAATCAGCTTAGAAAAGATATGCAAGGCTGTAAGCTTTGAATGCAAATTGAAGCTCATTTGTTTTGTCCTCCTTAAACGGGGATGGGAAGCAACAGCTTTGATTATTTTACTTGTGCCTTCCTGTTTAGTAGATCTAAGACCTTGTAATAATTTAGAGGGACTGTTGGCAAGGTAACAGAGACATAACAAACACTTTCTTGTCCATTAAAACCACATAAAGGAAGCAATAGGAATAGAAAATGTCCTAAATTGAAAAGGCACAACTTTCTCCTCATGCGGAGGATCTCTGGAGCTATTCAATGCTATTGTCTAGTAGAGACTATGGATTATTTAACTGTTGTTCAGACACATTAAGAGAGAAGATAATCTCATAAAACTGAGAAGATATAACAAGAGAAGTGCATACTTTTGATTACTCGGGCTTTACTGCCTAGACTTCAGGTCTCCCCTTGTAATCCTGTGCTAACAGGGAGCCAGTGCCCAATCATGATGCTCAGACCCTTAATGTTATCGGCAGGGTCCAGTTCCTGGTCTGAAATATCTTCAAACTTTGTGCAAAAAAGAGTAGATATGAGATCTCTCTCTCAAAAAAGTAAAGACTGCAGGCTGCATTAAATGATATTGGAGTTGTATCAGATCATAGAATCATAGAATGGCTTGGGTTGGAAGGGATCCAAAGGATCATCAGATTCCAACCCCCTGCAACAGGCAAGGCCACCAGCCTTCAGATCTTGTACTAAACCAGGTTGACCAGGGCCCCATCCAACCAAATAAAAAGCAGGAAGACAAGTCTAGTATTTTTAAGGGAAGAAATGGTAGAAATTCACTGGGACCTTCAACTGATCACCTGTGGAAAATGCTCCTTTCTACTGAGGAGTGTTAGATTTTGAAAATGCCAGTTAGGGAAGATCAGGGTTAGGAAAATTGCTTTGTGTGAAGGGGTTGCATGGCAGATACGCTGACTTGCAGAAGTAATCTTACTGCTTACAAGGTTTATGGAGGCCTTATTTGTTGCTTGATTGCTAAGTAATAATGTGATTATTTTTGATAGCGTTTTTTTTAATAGTTTAATAACTCAGTGACATGGGGCCCGAGAAACCTGCAGAAAACAAAATGCAATAGAAATACATGCAAAAGTGGTATTTAAAGGAAGTTCTCTCCATTCATTCTCCAAATTCTGATGTTTGTGGATACTACGGGTTATGCCAGATCCTTATCTCCAAATCCGGATCAGTAAGTGTCTATAGCCCTTTCTATAGTAATGTCATTGTAAAGGCCAGCTGCAGCTCTGCCAGCACTGTTCCAACTCGGCCGCACATCACTGCTCCGTACTGCAGTGGTGGATGGTTGTGACTGGGAAGTCTGTGAGGTTGATGAGAGCTGGAAAAAGACATTGAAGTAATTGTATTTCTTTATAAGCACTCATTTTGTAGATACTGAAGTGCAGTGGTCTACCTCTTTTCTTAAAATGTAGATCGTTCATTTAAACAGATGGTTTTGGAAGAGGAAAAACAGCAGGAAAAAAATGAAAAAGGATGGGGGGCAGACAGTTATAAGATGGGAGAAAAATCACAAATATCATGTTTTATTTACTTCTCACTTTCTTCTTCTCCTGTCTCTTCAGCTCCCCTTACAGTTTTTAAAACTTTTCTGAGTCTGCACTTTCAAAATGCCAAAATCCTGTCATCTTATTTCTTGGCTGGACTCAGAAATGAGAAACTTCAAAAATAATGTGGTAGCTAAATAAATAGGAGGAAAAAATATCTGTTTGTATGTCTTAAAGGTCCCTTCCAACCCAAACCATTCTATGATTGCACATGCAGGGGGAGTGAATGTGGTGTGATGAGTGTGAGCTCAGCTGGTAGCCTCTGCTGCCAAAGAGGTTCGCTTACAGCTTGAGAAATTGGGATCAAAGATCTCTGATTCGTCTATGCCACTGAGCAAGTGAATGGGGCTCTGCAATAAAAACATACTGAAAACAAGAACTGAACCTCAGCAGACCAGGAAGCTCAGCAAGAGGTCAGTCTGTCATTTGAAGATGGGAATACAAGGGGAATCAGCAAGTGCCTGAATAGACTGCATTAAGAGCAGAAGAATCGACATCTCCTGTGGGTGTGGCTGTGGCCACGTGCCACACAACTTGAACTCTGGGTCTGCAAAGACGAAGAAGGGTGTAGCTGCAGGGTCAGCAGCAAGGCAAGTGGAAGAGGAGTTTGCTGCAGGGAGAGGGCACTTATTCCGAAGACCCACTGAGAGCATGCACATGCATAGCCCTGAAGTGTGTATCTAGGATGAGAGGTGATGTCCTTAAGTTGCACTAAGGGAGGTTCAGATGGATATCAGGAAAACACTCTTCTCCAAAGGAGTGGTGAGGCACTGGCACAGGCTGCCCAGCGAGGTGGTGGAGTCACTGTCCCTGGAAATGTTCAAGAGGAGGGTAGACGTCGCACTTTGGAACGTGGTTATTGGGCATGGTGGATCTGATGGTTGGACTAGATGATTTTTGCGGCCTTTTCCAGCCTTAATAATTCTATCCCCACCAGTGATGAAGCAGAAACTGCACACCATCACTAAGGGTTGGAGATTCATAGTTGTCTCAGATTCCAGGGAAAAGCAACAAGCTGTGATGAATGAAAAATGTCATGTGAGGGTGCTGGGACAGCCAGTGCCCAGAGGCCTGGAGACTCCTTGAGATGTTCCAGAGAGTACCTGGGAGGTGAAATGTTACTGAAGGCTTCTGAGGCACATCCAGACTGCTGGCCAAGATGAGGTTTTGCTCAGTCATGTGAGCTCTGCCAATGATCCTTCGCTGATCCAAAGAGACTGTGAGATGCTGGAAGGAAAGGGAAAGAACTGGGGCCTTCCATCTGTCCCCCTGGTGAAGGGACAAAGCACATCCACACAAAGATGCATCCAGTAGATAAATGGATGGCTGAGCATCTGGTGCTGTCAGGAGGGCTTCCACTGCTTCATCCAAGAACATGTGATGACTCATTCATTAGCTGATGACAGTCCAAAATGCATAAAAGATGTGGAGAAACACTGAAGATTTCCTTGCAAAACTGCTAAAGAGAATTTTAGTCCAGGAGGACCAAGAACAACAATGGTGTGCAAATGAGTAAAAACAGTGCTGACTTGGACAGAGACTTACAAACCAGAGGAGATATTTACTGACTACAGGGCTGTAGGAGATCAAAGGGGATCAAGGATACACTGTCCAGTGTTTTAGATTTCTGTTTACAGCAAAAAAATGAATGGGGAATAAATCTGTGAGCCTGAAATTATTTATGCAGTTGATCAGAAAGTGAGTTAATTTATGGAATAGACTTGGTGAGAAAACTCTCATAATTGGTGTATAAATATAAAAGACTACAGTCCATGGAGAAAAGGAAGGAATTATTTCTTGCATATCAGAGACACGCTAGACCTGAGATCTTGAAAACTGCAGGAGGGGAGACATGCTGAAAATCTTTGGGCAGTGGTGAAGAGGAAACTATGGATGCCACAGGAGTGGGTTACCCAGTGGGTAATGTGGATGAGACTTAGTGAGAAACAAGGACAAATCATCCAAGCACAAATCTTTTGAGACTGGGGAATCTCCACAAGCTGTGAAAGGAATATAGGAGAACACAGATGTGACATTTGTTCTGCTGAACAGTTGTAGGCAAGGACTGATCTTTGGATCTGAGGGCAGGAATGCACACTGGATGCTTCCTTACTGTTGAGGACAGGCCTTGTTATAGACAGATGGGCCCTGACTGCACTTGGCCCTGAGTCTGCTTTAACCCTTCGTGATGGGGATTCCATATGGCATCTTTCTTTGCAGTCCAGTGTATCTGAAATAATGCAGGGACTGAGCTATAGCTCACCAGGCTAGTGCTTTTATAGCGTGAAAATGAGAGCACATGCTGCTTACCCTGCAGGTAACATAGGAATGTGGAGGCTGTCAAAAACAGAGGTCAGAGTCATTTGTTAGGCTTTTCCTCAATTGCAAGAACAGAAAAATCCAGGTGGCTTCTTAAGCAATGTTTTCCTGAAATTCTGTGATTTACTGGCAAGAAAAGAAGGAGTGAAAGGAGACAAGACAGGGAAGAACATTTTAAATCATCTTTGAAAATAAAAAGTCAATAATATAAAAACATTTCATTGTTGCTCGGTGGAACATTTTAAAAGGGGAAAAAAAGGTGGTTTTCTACAAAACCCTTTCGGTAAACAGATTTCTGTGGGGAACTACGTTGGCTGGAAAGCCTCGAGAAATATGCAGATATGAATGTCCCTAAAATATGAAGAGTACCTACTTTCCCACTTCACAGTTTACCTTTTGTACATTTTCTAGAGTGAATTTCTTCTAAGTTTTGTACATTTCCATTTCCTGCAGGATGTCAGAAAACTGATCCAACTTATCAACTTGAAATAGGGCGTATTAAAACCTACATCTTTTCCTGGTTTGGGGGTAAAGAATGATTACCAAGGTCTGGGAGTTCAGTCTGTGTTTGGTGAAGTTGCTGTTTGCTACATTTATTTATTCTATTTTTAATGTGCAGTCAAAGTGTCTATAGGGCCAGCAGGGAAGCTTTACTATTTTTCCATAATTCTGAGCAAATAAATAAACTAACTAAATAGAGGAACCAAGAAAACCAGAGGTGATTTTGTATTTAGCTACTGTGGAGCACTAAAGTATGATCAAATCCCTTGAGGCCTGGATATATTTCCTCATGTAATCATACGGCACAGTACTGCTACAGACCTATGGATTTTTCTCCTAGTTCCAAAGTAAACTATCAGTCACCTTCGTTTCAAATAAATGGAAATTGGCTTGGCTCCCATTCAGCACACAAATCCTCCTTTCAGAGGATGATACTCCCTTCTCCATGGGCATAGCAAATACCCATTTCTGTAAGAGCATAACTTCCACCGACCCACCTCCCTGAGGTCTCCCTTGCTGCTACAGAGTCATACCTTGGCCTCCATGGGACTGCTGTGTGCTAGAACAGAACTGGGACCACTGACTCAGTCAGGGTGCTCCTCTGATAGCCTTTGGGTTTTGCCCACCCCACAAGGTCCATGGGCACCCTGAGACTTTGAAACTGTTGCTGCTGTACTATCTGGAGTCTGCCTTCCCCAAAGCCTTCCCATCTGCTAAAGATGTCTTCTTGCTGCTCAGGTAGCCCTGGGAATTAGCTTAAAAGACAGAAGTGTGCTCATCTGCCATCAGAAGTGTGATTGTGACTCCTTTGTGACTCTTCAACAGCCTACTTATCTTTTGAGAGGGTCAATGTATTCTTTGGATGAAAGGGCCGCTCTGCTTTAGCTAATTGTTTTCCAGGTGAGAAATCTCCAGATTTATCCCCAGTATTTTTTAGATTATCTCATATACATTGCATGACACTAAACTGTTTGGTTTTCTTTAAGAAAAGCTGTACCATCCACAACAGAGAACATCACTCTCAGTTTGAGGCTTTGCAGAAAAGAGTTTATCTCAGTATAAGACAGTCTTACATCTGTTCAATTTTTGAAGCCTCTGTTTTGGAAAATGTGTATAACTCAGACTGTGGCACCAGATGCTTTTCCCTGTTTTAGAAACTGGGTGATTGAGACTAACACAAACTGCAGTGACAGTAGCAGAAATTCACTCCTTTCCTCTCTTGGCATGAGACTGAGACAATCTCTTACGTGACTGCTATCTTTGTGCCATAGTGCAGTAGTCTGAAGAACAGATTATTTAACAGTTTCTTCTGTGAAAAGTATTTTATTGTCATTAAAATAACTTTATTTTTACACTCAGTAGGGAATTATGCTCAATATTTTGTTGGGAGGATTCACAATTGCCAAACGTTACTGAGGGTTGCTGGTTCAACGCTTTCTTTTGGGTATAAAGGCTGTGACACTGCTGTCTGATACTAAGGATAATGCCTCCTGCAGAGCAAAGTGCACACTTGACTTGTGTGCATTTAAAGCAAGGTAATTATAAGAAACATGCATACACCCCTTGGAGATTATGCAACGCTTTACGCTTTACTGATAAACTCTGCAGGCTCCACTGTACCTCTGCTTCAAGGCATGGTTTTAGAATTGACGTACACAAACCAGACACAGTCTAAATGGAGTGCTGCAAGCAGAGTAATTTGCTATTTCATGTCTCAAAACTGTATATTATTTCTGTTTGTGTCTGGTCATTTGAGATAGATAGAAATAATCTCTTGCTTTAACAAGGATTTTCTTTATGGGGCTGTACTCCCACAATACTTGAAAGTAAAGCTAAAGAAAAAGAAAAGTACAGTTGTGTCATTTGTGTTTACATGAAGAATAAGGATGCTTAGCCTACATTATACCCATATAGTAATTATTACTCCTACTCATCTGCCTCAAAGACAGATAAGGTTATTAGTGTGTGGAACTTGTGGCCTGCAACGCCAAAAAAAAAAAAATATATATAAATAAATTAAAAAATGCTGTTTGGAGAGAAAAGAGATGCAAGAAAGGAACACAGGAAAGCATCCAATTTGCATTTCCACACTTCTGGACAATTTTGTGCAAGTATACTTCTAGAAAACAAGGCTTGGGACAGACATCCCGCCAAATTGTTATATCGATTAACATCTTGAAAAGCAAATTTCCACATTCACAAGATCATTCTAGAAGGTGAATTTTTAGTTTTTAGACAATTGACCAAATTTATTCTTGTATGTCTGAGGCTCCTGTTACTGGGGGTTGGGCTAGATGATCTGAGGTCTCTTCCAAGCTCCACAATTCCCTGTGATAGTACTGAATTTTCCTCCCTTACTCAACCAGTGTGTGAAGCACATTTTTCATGCTCCAATTTGCTCCCTTCCTCCACACCATTTATAATTATTGGCGTCTTATCTGTCCCAAGTAATGATTCTAGGGAGGTAGGCTAAATGATCCTCGAGATATCTTTCGATCTGCCAAGCAAAAGGATGCAAGAGTTTGGCCTAAATTCATAGTTCCTACAGGCTGAAATTAAAATATAATGACAAAAGTAGACATAGGAAATAAAATGGCAAATCACTCATTCGTTGCATTCTCAATTATCTCTGACGTATAAAATGCCATTAAAAAATTACTTTTATCACATTTTTGGTTAAATGAAGCACATATTCTAATTCAACGTTATAATGACAAAAGGTCAAAGCAATCAAGTACTATCTTTACTCACAGTGTAAGTTACCCATCCTTACAAAAGGAGCTGGTTCTGCCAGCCCTCCTCCCTCGCTGTCAGTGATAAGGAAATTAAGCAATTGTTTTGAATGGAAGGAAGAGCAAGTGACATATTATGGCTAATTAAGATATTGATTTAACACTTGCCCCTAGGGAGAACTGAGCAGAATGCAAAGCCATTTAAAAAAGCAAACAAACAAGAAAACCCCTTTCTTTCTTTGTAAAACTTTGGGTACTTACAGTGAGTAGGCATTGGCTTTGCAAGTTGCCTCAGGCAGATGGTGCTTCTGGCTGAGCTGGGCTGGCAGAGTCTCATCCTTAATCCCTTGTGGACCGTCCCTCAAAGGGTCTGTGCTGGGACCATTGCTATTTAATATCTTCATCAGTGGCGTAGACATAGGCAAAGGCATAGGCAGTGGGATTGAGTGCACACTCAGTGACTTTGCAGATGACACCAAGCTGAGAGCTGCAGTCAACCAGATGATGATTCTGTGGTTCTGGTTCTATGATTCTATGAAGGTGTTAAATTCATAGACAAAAAAGAAATCTGTTTAAAAGATACTACTGTTTATTCCACTGCATTGTGTCTTTCTGTTGAAAGAAAAAGTACAATTAAAAGAAAACAAAAACAAACAAACAAAAAAAACCCAACAGAAAACACACACACAGGAAAAACACAAAAGAAGTAACAAAGTCTATACGGATATTAACTTTTCAGAGCAATGCCATTACTATGGAAAAAATGTGCAACATGCATAGAGCAAAACAACTCCTGTTCCATAGTTAATAAGTAAAGAGCTATTAGAGAATGAAGTTGAGCTTATACAACCAGGAAAGGTCCTTAACACGTGTATTGAAGGGGGTGAAGGTCATTAAGTTTTCCTAATAGTTCAGCACATTATTTGACTGCTTCAGTGGAGTCAGACTATCATATATTTACAGCCAGATTTTTAAAGTTGGAGACAGCAATTTTCAGAAAGACTTCCCAACTTGCTTAACTGGAGTACAAGGAGTTTTCCACTGATATTATTCAGTTCAGAAGTAGACTAAAACATCTGAGCATTCTCAATAACCAAACTGATCTGAAAAGTCTTTTCCCAGAGTGGCTGCTGACTGAGCGACAACCCAAGAAGAGGTTAGAAACTAGCATGCATCATGCAGTGAGATGGGAAGGCCTCTTGCCACCACCAAAGCCAAACCCATAAAAGCCTTCAGGTATGAGTCAGCTCTTTTTAAGACCATATATGTCTCTTTGAAAGGCATATGACAAAGCAGGTGGCATAATGAGGGACAAGATTCAGTAGCCTGGGCATATGTTTTTCAAGCATGTGTTCCCTTAGTCATTTGGAAGATAACTGAGAACAAAGCCCATAAGAATCTGCTGTTACACTAGTCAGTTTAGCCTGTTTATTTATATTTTACTTTCATACTTAGGCCCCTAAATAAATGTCCTGATTATGAGCCACAATGAACAACAATTACTTCTTTCCTGCTTAAGTACTGAGATGCTTGAATTGTGGAGTCTGAAAAATTCTTCTTTTTTTTCTCAACGTCTGGACAGAGTCATTCAGATCGGGATAGGAAAACACTGTTTTTATCAGTGCAGGTGCACATGAAGTACTTTCAGAGAGGGAACTATTCTTATGCTAACTCACCCTGCTGAAAGCTACTGGAAATTTCATAAAAAGGAATATGCTCCAAATTTCCATTGCATCTCATTTTTTTGAATAGTTAGTAGTGAGAAGAGCATTATTTGGATGATCACAAGTATTTTTATAGTCACTAGCAAGACTGTTCATTGTTGGCAAAGAAAGACTGTTGGCAATATAAGAAAGTGATCAGACAAAAAGCAAGATAAAGGAACTGCTCTGAAATCAGAGATGTAAATGAGCACTGGAGTTGCAGTATGAAAACACTGAGAAGTCTGTAATCCTGCGTACCACCAGTACATTACTTCTGTTGCATAGTGAGTGTGAACAGGAGAGAAACTTAGGTTTCTAAAATCAAACGAGCAGTAAATTAAGCAGTGAGATGTTTGTCAAGACAATGTAAGTATTTCTTGTTTTCCCAGCTGTAGATATCTGCAGATGTCTGGTGCAATCTCCTCCCTGCACTTGACTTAGGGTTCTGTCCTAATCATCACCTTCTCACCCAGTGTTGGTTCTGTTGCTTTGCAGGAGGGCTTTCTACCCACTTGTTATGGGCTTTCAGGTTAATTTCAGGTTAATGAATTTTTCTGGTAAACAGCTAATATGAGTAAAGCCACTATCCTATTCTAATAAACTAAACAAAGCCCAAAGAAGAAAAAGTGTAGGAGGCTATATCTTCCCTTTCTCAAAGATTATTCTGGCAGGAAGCTCTGTAGGACAAAACTCTCTTTTGCTCTGTGTTTGTACTGCAGCACCTTACTCTCTTCTGAATATGAGTAGACCCCTTGAATGCTGCAAAAACTGAAGAATAAATTCTTGTAAAAGCCAAGTAGTCACAAAAATAAGACAAGTTTCAAAGGTTTTCAGGATGGTCATAACAGAAGGATGTAAATGTTGGACTAGAAATGCCATTTACTTCTATGTTTTACTATTAAAACTCCAAGCCACTCATTGCTTCTATGTCAGAGCTGCGGAAGAAGTGCAATCACTTCCCTCTACAGGACTGCAGCTTCTCTGCTCTTCCTGTTTCTGGCAGTGCATCCCCTTCACTTGTGCTGTCCTTTAGAGGTTCAAAGCCATGGCATTTTGGCATCTTTGCAACCCAGGTTTCCATCTCTCTATCCCAGAAGTTATCTTTAAACCAAATACACTTTAATTCTTGGAGTTTGATTCAAGACCTGAACTCTGTCTTTAGCTTGTTACCAAAGAGACAAAAAAGATCTATGGTATTCTACTGTATCACTAGCAGTTCAGTCCAACAGAATGTCATTTGATGGTTGCATACTTTTATCTCTAAACCTCCTTTGTAATCAATGTTTTTGAGTTAAAAGCTGTGGGAAAAGACTTGCCTTACATAGTAAGACCTGGAAGGTCTGGTCTGGTGCAGATGATAATGATTTATAGCCCATTCCCATCTCCAGAAGGGTGAAAAAGGGTTGTATTTGATGCCGTTTGAAGATCTCAGGACATCCCTGTCTCATTGTTGAAGAGCAGCAAGTAAGATTTTGATTTGACCTAGTTGGCTTCACTGCTGGAGCACCTCTCAATCATGAGAACAAAATGAGACTTTTTACTCTGAAGTGAGTTTGAAAGTCTGGCTGATATTTAATATCTAGTCAACAACTTTTAGTAGTGTACTGAAATTGGATGATTTCATGAAAAAAAAAAAACAAAAAAACAAAAAACGCCACACCTTGAAGAACCTATGAGATGGTCAGAGGGAAAAATGCTGTTTAAAGACTGTGGTTTTATCCACCAGTATGGCATTCAGTTTTTAAGGAAAAGCAAAGGGCTTTACTATAGAAAGATACTAAACTCCCTGGGCAGCATTGTATCTGTCCTGGTATAGAGCATTTGAAATAATAACTTGGTTTCTTTTTTCTGAAATGAAATTACTTCAAAGATTTTGATTTAATTGAACATAGAATACACACCATTTACTGCTTACCAAGAGCAGAGCTAGTTATTGATTAGCCCTCTCAGAAGTGAAGGCTCTCAATACATGTTATAGTTCCTCCAGAACCACATTCGAAGTCTAAGGAGATGGTAGAAGAATTTCTGAGAGGAATAAATGATACCAGAACAGTGAGCTGCACCCTAATCAGGATTTTGAAAAACTTTTATTAACCATTTTAATCAACAGCAATTAATTACATTTTTTGTTCACCTGCTTTGGCCTTCCCTTCCTCAAGCAAAAGTACCTGATTGGAGGACAAGGGTGCCACCAAGCCCAAGCACTCTCCCTTCCTGGTAGGCATCAGGAAGGACATCAGTTCTTCCTGCTGTAGTTTCAAATGCCAGTTCTCTCTCTTCAGATTCTTACTCTTTAAGAAGGGCAGTAAAGGAAATTGTCCTTTGTGACATTATAGAATCATAGAATTACTCAGGTTGGAAAAGACCTCAAAGATCATCAGGTCCAACTGCAGTTGGACTTGATTATACTACACATTATACTACATCAGTTACCTGAATACAAAGAAACTTTCTCCCATGTTTTCTGCCAGTTGAGGTCAGATACCTCTAGATTTTAGAAGAGATTTGCTTGCATTATTTATCAGTGAGCTACCAATGCTGACTTCAACAAAACTTCCTTGATGCTCTAGTTGCAGTTTTTGAGCAAGGCATTTCCTGTACATGCTGAAAACAAAATTTAGCTCATCCACTCTTCAGCCTTGATGACTTCTAGCACATTTCTTAAAATTTTCTGCAAGAGATCGTCAGAATAAAATACTTTCTCCACTCATTGCTGTTGCTTATATTCATTCATCCAGATGTGGCCACTGCTGAGCCAAATAGAAATGTTACCACTCTCTAGCCTGCACTCATCTGCCCTTCTCTCTTCTAAGATGATCATGTCTCAGATCTGCCACCGTGTTGCTGAAATTACTGTCTAATCCAACTCATTAGACATGATCTATCTATCTTCTCTTAAACTGCTTGAAGTGGATCTCTTGTAGTCCTAATTGTAGTGACTGAACTCTGCTAGGAAGTGATTACACAGACAGTTATGCCAATGGATGTGAGGAGCACTGACCAGTTGTTGGGTGTAGGCCAGAGACAGAAAACCAAGGTCAGCCACAGCCAAGGACGGGATTTTGACATCAATCTCATAATTTTTATTATACAGGTTATTTATGTGGACCATTGGAGAACAGGTCATGTTATTGAATACCCTGCAAAGCTTTGAATTAACTTTGAGCTACAGATTACTGAAAAATCAGAACCGAGTGGTTGTTGGAATTTAATGTAGCCTAAGAGGTAGCTTAAAGGATGAGCAGAAGTAATTTAGGCTCAACTTTAATTTAGTTCCTTTCCTGATAAAGAATGGAAGTATTTCACCTAGTTATTTTGAGATCCATTCTTTCTTCCTCCTCAGAGAGATGACGGTTTGTTAAATTATGTGTCAGCTCCTCCACAGATCAGTTCTATCCCCAGTGGACAGCTAAGTTAAGTTTATCGTGCTTTCAGCCTATGCTGCGTTTTTTAACCCTGCAAATTGCTTTGGTTCTGGATGTGATTTTTCAGCCTGAGGTCCCCGCCCCACTGGTTACTACTGTGGTCTGCAGAAACAAGACAGTTCTCAGTGAACTTCATTAGTTTTTTGGGGGTCCATGGAAAACTTTTTAGAAGTTTGAAGTTCCTTCAGAAGAAAAAGTTTGAAAGCCCACTGACTTAGGGAGTCAGCATTTATATTGCTTTCTTATATTACAAATAATTATTACTGCCAATTAGTTGTAGTTGAATTCGATACATTTATTTAATTTATTTAATCAGATTAAGTCATTCTCTTGTTAAAAGTAGTATCTTTGATTCTGGGAGCTTGCATTAAAGATGTTTGTGTGAAATGAGGGTGATAAACTGTTCATTATTTGAGCTGCTTTCTCCAAGAAAAGTGGTGATTTGGTAATGTGGAGAAATTTGAAAACATCATGTGTTACCTGAGGCACACTCAGTTTTTGTGGATGGAGAGACCATGCTCACAATGCGTCTGTGATTTATGATTAGCCATCACATTCCTAATCTTCACAGCCCTGCAAGACAGAAGTGTAAATTCAATGTGCTCTTTGGTATCAACCATTCATTATTAATGTTGCAAAGCTTTAAAATCTCAGAAATTCCTATCTTTCTCCTTATGTCAACTGCCTTCCTAACTTGGCTTGATACCTTGCTAGGTTCCCAGCTGAAAATCCTCCTTGCTCTGGGGGTGAGAAGCCCCTCTGAGTCAGCTAGGTAGAGCTGCCCACTTCTCTGCACACAATGTGATTCAGATCTGTGTGGGACTGTCTCTAAATGCTGTGTGGAAGGCTCTTGCCTTTATCCTGATGACATAATACAGGGTATTAACTTATCTACCTTGGATGTGCTGTATTTGTTTCCAAATGAATAACGAAGAGATTACAGATACTATAAATATTCTGTGCAGTTGCTTAATAAGCATGAATGGCTGTCAGTAAAAAGGACCTTTCCTTAGTAAGTAATTAGTCAGTAAATAACAATTGCTCAAACGCTATTTGCCCCAGTAGACCTCAATTACAACCACACAGTATGTTGAAAAACATTTAGTTAACTTCCCAATGACTCTGTAATTCGTCCAGTAATGACTATACCTCCCTGTTAGTTCTGTGCAATAATTGCCCTTCTGGTGAGTTTTTGTTTCGGTTGTGGTACTGTTTTTGATGAAAGGAAACAAATAGCTTTTGGAGGGGTATTTGCTGCCTGTCCGTCAAGTCCCCCTTGCTCACCAGAAAATTTTCTGTTGCTTAGGCATAACTTGTTGTTTTCTAGACCAGGTATGCTGATGACACTTTTCTGGGATCAGATCTGACAACAATTAAAATTAAAAATTGTGACCCACGTGCCTAAGCTCACATCTGTGGTCAGTGGAGAACTGCTCATAAGATCTGTTGAGCACTGAAAGCAAGCAGCTGGCAAGCCATTAATGGCCCAATTCACCTACCTATGCAAGGCAATTTTAGAATGGTAGAATGTCCTGCGTTGGGAGGAACCGACAAGGATCGCTGAGTTCAAATGGCTTTAAACTGGAAGAGAGTAGATTCAGACTAGATATTAGGAAGAAATCATTTATTGTGGTATGACGAGGTGGTGAGACACTGGAACAGGTTGCCCAGCGAGGTTGTGGGTGCCCCCTCTCTGGAAGCATTCAAAACCAGACTGGATGTGGCTCTGGGCAGCCTGGTCTGGTGGTTGTTGACCCTGCACATAGCAGAGAGATTGAAACTGGATGATCTCTGTGGTCCCTTTCAACCCAGGCCATTCTATGATTCTACGATTCTATGAAGACCAGGCTGGGTGGGGCTTTGAAAAGTTTGGTCTAGTGGGAGGTGTCCCTACCTATAGAACGAGGGTTGGAACTAAATGAGCTTAAAGATCCCTTCCAACCCAAACTGTTCTATGGTTCTTTGATTCTATGATTCTATGATTCTATGACCATTGAGTTCAAGTTCTGATCATGTCTTCACAGCATTGCAGAATGTCTGGGCTTTCTGGGTCTGTCTGCTCCAACCCCTGCTCCATCAGGGACACCCAGAGCAGGGTGCCCGGGATCACATCCAGTCAACTTTGGAAGATCTCCAAGAAGGAGACCCCACAGCCTCTCTGTGCAACCTGTGCCAGTGCTCCATCACCCTCAGACTATGTCAGGCAGAGGTGTAGAAACCTCTAAGTGTCTTAATAGGTCTTTTGGTAATAATGGGTAATTAGTGTTTCAATCTGAAAAGAAACCCAGTCATCTTCATGAAACTGATATATGTGAAGTTCCTTCAGTTTAAGATTAGAGAAGAGTATATGCATCCTTGAGTTCAAAAACTCGGAACTGGGATGAAAGAAAGGAAGAAACAGGTTTGATCCTGATACTGATTCTTTATTATTTACTTCCCTGGAGTTTCTGCTCATCTGTGTAGGAAGAGTGGACATGACATTTTATATATAGAATACTAAGAGATTTTTAAGAAGGAGGAGCGTAGGTAAACCACAATCAAGCTAAAGCCAGTGTACCTTTACTCGGCATCTTGGAACTGTACACTGTAAAGTTGTCATGCATAAGTGTGTAAGTAAGTTGTACCAATAGATTAATGTTACCTATGCAGCAGCATAAATTTTTGTGGGTGAGTAGGGGATTGCAGTAGTCTTTTCCAAGTGTCTTTCATAAATGGTAAATGCAGTCTGAGTACTACTGGTCTCCGTGTAAGAATGATTAATCAGTCACCTACTCGGCTGTGACCACAAGTATATTTTCTTCTGCTGAAAATCTTGTCTTCCTTTTCTCCTTTGTGTAAGTATGAACACTCTTCTTTGAATAATATATGGGAAATGTCATTTCGGCATAAAAACTTTCATCATGAAGACAGGAAATCAAGCAAAAGCTTGGAAGTTTGAAGTGTAGAAAATAACACATTAACATTTCCGTGAAGCATAAAAATAATAGTCTGCTGCTGAACTTCAAAGTTAAGGATGAGATTTTTTTACAAAGGGCATTTGCATCTTCAAAGAAAGAATCGTGGGCTTATGAAACTCGTAAGGTAAATCTTGCATTATATGCTGGTCCAGTAAATATAATTGAAATGGGCCATGATGCAGAATTACAAGGACTCCATAACAAGCTATGCTACAGTTACTAAAAGGGAAAGAGGGCATCTGAAAAAGGCCACAGGCTTAGTTTATCCATTCATTCAAAATAAGCTAGTTTACTACATGGGTGACCAGAGGATCCTCGATCAGATCTCCAGCATTTGTCTCTGTGTGAAGTGATAAATAGCCATTATCTTTCCAGAAGCTAATATCATCTCTGAAGAACCACAGGGTATGGTTCTCCTGTGAAGGACTTGGGAGTCCTGATAGACGAAAAGCAGGACATGAGCCCACAGTGTGCTTTTGCAGCCAGAAGGCCAACAATACCCTGTTTTTTTTTTCTGGAAGACATTTCAAAAACAAAAAGATCCTTAATGTTAAAATTCTCTGTTAAAATTTACCCAGTTACCACTGCGAAGAAGCTCCTTAAATGTAAGAGCCCAGCCATTTTGTCTATCGCTTGGAAACAAAGACTGTGTTAACTATTTATGGCCTGGTGAGTGAAAATTATTCTAAGCCTCCCAGAGAACACATCTCTTCTATACAGAACTCCTAATGAAGTAACTGATTTCTTAATAGGTAAATCTCCATAAAATGTAAGGTATGCATTGTTTATACAAATTTGTAGATACAAATAGTGATTTATGAGGAATTTTTTCTTTACTGTCATGACTGCAAATGTACTTTGATGTCTTTGTGTCTGCAGTGAAAAAAAAATATTTCCATGTGCATTCATTGAGATGTGCCGTTTGTGTTACAAAACTATTTATAATTTTAACTCATTTTTGCAGTGTCCATTATGCCGTAAAATGGAGAAGATTGGATTGCAGGATGGAGGGTGAAATTTCAAGTGGGATTTCCACACGCTGTGGGACAAGTGGAAGACCTATAATGAGAGCTAGTATGTCTGTATGGAGATTTAGAGGGGATCTCACCAATGCTAATAAATACTTGAAGGACAGGGATTAAGTGGATGGAGCTGAACCCTTCTCAGTGGGCCCAGTGGCAGCGCAATGCAATGGGCACAATCTGAAACACAGGAAGTGTCATACAGAGGTGAGCAAGAACTTCTTGATAAGGAAGACATCGGGGGCTTGGAGCGTGTTCAGAGAAGGGCAATGAAGCTGAAGAAGGGTCTGGAGCACAAATCTTACGAGGAGCAGCTGGGGAAACTGTGACTGTTCAGCTCGGAGAAGAGGAGGCTCAGGGGAGACCTTATCACTCTCTACAACTCCCTGAAAAAGATTGAGGTGGAGTTGGGGTCAGCCTCTTCTCCCATGTAACTAGTGATAGGATGAGAGGGAATGGCCTCAAGTTGCACCAGGGAAGATTCAGGTTGGATGTTAAGAAAAAATTCTCTGAGAGAGTGTTCAGATGCTGGAATGGGCTGCCCAGGAAGGTGGTGGAGACACCATCCCTGGATGTATTCAAGAAATGATTAGATGTTGTACCGAGGGACATGATTTAGTGGGAAATATTGGTTATAGGGTGATGGTTGGACTGGATGAGTTTGGAGGTCCCAATTACCCAACCTTGGTATTTCTCTTGTTCTTTACTGTGAGGGTGACAGAGCACTGGAACAGGCTGCCCAGAGAGGCTGAGGAGTCTTCTCTGGAGATATTCAGGGCCTTTCTGGATGACATGCTATAGGGAACCTGCTTTTTCAGGGGTTGGACTCGATCTCTGGAGGTACCTTCCAACCCCTATGGTTCACTGATTCTGTCATTTCCTAACTGCATCCCCTGTAAAAGTATATGGTGGCTTTGTATCTAAATAAATGTGTCTTTTATAACATAAGAGCCATCTTTTATATTTATTGATGGTATTACATGGCCACTATACCAAATTCTCACAGCATCTTTGCACTGAGTCTTCCTTTACCCACAGGCATTAGAGGACCAGAGCTCCCAGAAACATTCAAGTGCCTTTGAATCACTAGGAATGAGGAACTGCACAGTGTGGAGCCTCCGTCCTCTCTCCAGCTGCACCATTGCAGACTACAAATGCCTGGGGCTATGGAATGCCCTTAGAGTTGTGTGGGAGCAGAGATCAGGATCCCAGTACAGAAAATCAAGGAAGGCAGAAATAAAAGCTGGCAGAAATGCTGGCTCTATTCCTTGCCTTGATCATGAAGAGCTTTGTCTACACAGGGAAAAATAACACTTCCAAGACATTGAAGCAGTACTCTCTACTTCACATATTCCTTGGAACCAAGAAAAATACTGAATTATTTAGCTGCTCGTCATTACCTTCAAAGTATCCCATTCAAACTGGAAAAAAAGAAAAAAAAAAAAAAAAAAAGGAAAAAAAAAAAAAGGAAAAAAAACCCCAACAACCCAAAAATCTCCTGTTTTATTCTGGTTATTTCTAACACTTCTGGTCTTATTTCTACTGTCAGGGTAGTTACATGCTTTCTCTAGCATGTAGTCTCGTTTAAAACGTTAGTGGCAGCACTAAGGCCATCACAGGCCATTTTCAGAGCGAACTGGTGTGGTCTACGGAATGGGTTTTTTAGATATTTTCCTGCCTCCCAGGGCGGGGTGTGAGAAGCTCAGCAGAGACTGTGAGGTGCCGATATTTGTAATTGTGATGAGAATGATAAGTCTTATCACCAGAAATACATTGTTGGTGTGACCATTTAGCTCGCAGTAAATTTGTCCCAGTAAGCAGTACGATTTGACCTCTTACTCAGCCCTCTGCTCTCTAAAGCAGTGTGATTTGTAGCATCAGCAGAGAGCAGTGAGAAGAGGAAAGAAAGGCAGAAAATCTGCTTACCTGGCTTTGTTTTTCAGCCTGCCACGTGGTACTCATCACATGAACTGATTCCTACTGCTCTGGAGAGTGTTCAATTTGTGTAGGTAATAGGATGTGCGTGGTGCACGGTGTCTAGGAGGTTCCCATAACATGCAATGCCTTTACAGTTTTTAAGGAAATCATAAATAGAATGTTGACATTTAGCTGCCCTTTTCATTAGAGACTGCCTTCCTGGAAGAGATCTGAATAACACAGATACAATACTTAACAGGAAAAAAAGATAAATACGTTATCTTTTGCATACTGAATAAAGACATGCAGAATTGATTGAATTGCAGAAGTGGAGGAAAGAGAATTTTCAAGCACAGTGACCTGAAGAATACATTTTGGATGACCCCAAAATGTATTCTTCTCTCACTTAGAATAAATCTAGTACACCTTCCCATTCTTAAAATTTCAACAAAATCCTGGGAATTTGTAGATAATAAGGGAAGGGCAATAATTTGTATTCGTTTCGGTGGTGATTTCTGCAACCACAAATGATTTACATTAAAAAACAATGAAAAATATCACCGTTTCTGGTATGATTTTTAATTAATTCAGCTGAGAGAGCCACATTCAAGTTTTCTGTAAAATCCCTTCCTAGTTCCAAGGAAATGAGCACATAAGGTAGAATATATCAGGCTGAAAAGAGCACTGGATGAAAGCTCTGTTGCAGCAAAGCCTTGGCCCTTCCTTGGTAGAATGAAGGGACACAGAACTAAATGCGTTGGTAGCACACGACAGTCATTCAAATAACACCATGACACCATTTCTGATTCATAGATTCCAGTTCAATTCAAACAATACTTTTTCAGCAATGAAAAAAAAAAAACAACCCATGTTGGAATAAACTGTTCTTGGAGTAAATGTATCTTTTTGTAAAATAGCTGAAGAATTAAACAGAACATCAAACTCCGGAATCTGTATAATTATTACTCAAAGAAATGATGCTTGAAACAACACGGTCTCTTGCATGTAATGCATTTGGAAGATTGTGTCTATGTATGCAACACTGTCTTTAAAAAAAAAAAAAGTTGTTCTCCACATAAACTAATCTGAAAAAAAAAGCATGCATAATATGTTTTAATGAGGATGACTTGAATGCCATTTCAATTTACGACACACACAAAACAGAGCTATTAGAACCACTGCGTTCCCTTTTTGTATTTCTAGCTGAAAGCTGGGTACTGTAACCAATGGGCCAAGTATATCTGGATTAGTAGCTGCAATAGCTTTTTGGTACTTCCTATCTGGTAATTATGCAAAATACTCTAAAATAGTAAATGTCTGCTTGAAATTTAGCAGCAGAATAGACTGTCTAGATGTAGGTGTGACACAGTTTTAGATTAGTGTCACTCCATAACAAAGGGAAAAATATTTTGATGTCCTGTGATTAATGATGTAAATTTTCTTGAAATTCATATTTACTGATGTGCTATTAAGCAAAGTTGTGGAATAAGCATAATGATCTTTTGCAGGAGTCTCACCCCATGAACACAAAATTTGCACTGATTTCTGATAACACAGTGATTCTGATAACACAGCATGACAAAAAGGCTGCAGTTGACTGAAGACTATATTAGAACTTACTGTTTGAAAAGAATTGGGATCACTAGCTATTGGCATTATTTATTATCACAAGTAAGCTAAAGTATCCACAAAGAGTTAATATATTATAACCAGTCTCAATAACACTGAATTTGTAAGATATGGGCTGGATAAGTGAATAAAAATGTGTGTTGAGGATCAGCTTTATGTGTGAGCTCTAAGAGTTGTGATCTTTGGTGTGAAGTCCACTTCTGTGTCAGAAACTAAGGAAGTGCCTCAGGGGTCAGTATTGATCAGGGACTAATACTGCTTCATGTCCTCACCACCAACCTGCATGATGAGGTGGAGTGCACCCTTAGGAAGTTTGTGGACAACACCAAATTAGAGAAAGAGGTCAATATTTTGAATGGCAGGATTGCTACCCAAGCAGATGCAGACAGGTTGAAGAAATAGGTTTTAAGGAGCATCATGGAGTTTAACAAGTGCAAGATAGTACACTGAGGATGGAATAACACCATGTAACTCTACAGTGTGGGGTCCAAGCATCTATAAAGCAGCTGTGCCAAAAAGGGCCTGTAGGTCCTGGTGGACAAGAATCTGACTATGAGCCAGTAACATGCAATTGTAGCAAAGAGCATTGCATTAGGAAAATGGTGTCCAGCAGGTTAAGAGAAGTGATCCTGCCACTTTATTCGCCACTGATAAGACTACATCTGGAGTACTGTGTCCTGTTATGGGCTTCCCAAAAGAAAATAGATACTGATACACTGCTGTGAGTCCAGCTGAGCCCAACAAGTAGGTCAAAGACCTGGAGCACACACCGTAAGGCTGAGAAAGGCTGAGAAATTTGGGGTTGCATAATTTGGAAAAGAGAGGCTGAAGGGCCTTACTACTATCTACAATTATCTGACCAGAGGGTGAATGAACATGAGTCTTCTGAAGGTGCACAGAGACAGGATGAAAGTCAATGGGAACAAATTGCAAAATGGGAGGTTCCAAATAGATACTAGGGAAGAAAACATACCACAAGGGCAGTCAAACACTGATGTGGGTAGGTTGTCTAGGAAGGCTGTGGAAGCTCCACCCTTAGAGGTGTTCAAACTAACTGAACCTAGTCCTGGGCAACCTGACCTGTTTAATGTGTTTTTAGCACAGGACTGGACATGATGATCTCTAAAGTTTTCTCCCATCATTTGGGGATTCTGAGAGTATTACTGAGATTGTGTGGGGAAAAACCAGATGTAGTCTTTAAAATAAAGTCTCTTCTTTTTATTTCCTTTGGTAACAATTGTTCAAAAACATAGAAAAAATGCTAACATTGAAAGCAATAGGATGTGAGAGAGGTTGTCCTTCCTAGAAAGCTATTCGTGTCACATGTAGAGGCAGCTTTTAAAGCTGCTCAGCCATGTAAGCAAATCACCTCCTCAAGGCTGGAGAAACAAGGCTCATCCAAACTACTTCTGACATGAAAAATGGAGCAGTATTAGAAAGAGGTATAAATGCAATGAAGAGTTGCAGACAGACCTGGAAATTTGCTGTCAGCAGAAGATGAGGAGGGGAAAGTGACAGTATCTGATAGAGGAGCCACACAACTCTTAGCAATTGCAGTGGTCTTATCCTCCTGGAAACCATCCTGAGCAGCAGCAACCACCTGGACTTCCTGAGTGCTTCCTGGGCCTGGAAAATCCATGAACTTCTTTTGTGTTTACAGTAATCAAGCAAGCTGTGTTTTGTGGAGAAAAGAAAAAACAGTGAAATCTGTGTCTGGAGACTGTTGTGTGGGGCTGGTCTCTTCTCACTGATGACAGGTGACAGGATGAGGAGAAATGGACTTGAGTTGTGCCAGGGTAAGCTTAGGTGGGATATCAGGAAAAACTTCCCGATGAACCACCCAGCCCAGAAAGCCAACTGTATCCTGGGTTACATCAGGAGAAGTGTGACCAGCAGGTTGAGGGAGGTGATTCTGACCCTCTGCTCTGCTCTCGTGAGCCCTCACCTGCAGTACTGCATCCACTTCTGGAGCCCCCAACACAAGAAGTACATGGAGCAGTTGGAGCGGGTCCAGAGGAGGGCCACAAAGATGATCAGAGGGCTGGAACACCTTCCCTACGAAGACAGGCTGATGGAATTTGGGGCTCTTCGGCCTGAAGAAGGCTCTAAGGTGACCTTATAGCAGACTTCCAGAACCTGAAGGAGACCTACAGGAAAGCTGGGGAGGGACTTTTTATACAGGCAAGTAGTGACAGGACAAGGGGAAATGTCTTTAAAGCGGAAAAGAGTAGTTTAGACTAGATATTAGAAAGACGTTCTTTACTGTGAGGGTGGTGAGACACTGGCACAGGCTGCCCAGAGAGGTTGTGGATGCCCCACCCTAGAGGTGTTCAAGGCCAGGCTGGATGGGGCTGTGAGCAACCTGGTCTAGAGGGAGGTGTCCCTGCCTATAGCAGGGGGGTTGGAACTACATGATCTTAAAGGTCCCTTCTAACCCTAACCATCCTGTGTTTCTGTGATTCTATGATTTTTTTGGACCTGCTCCGAATGCTAGACACTCGCAAGTCCACAGGGCCAGATGGATTGTGCCCTAGAGTGCTGAGGAAATTGGTGGATGTGGTTGCCAATGTGGTTGCCACTCACCATCATTCTTCGGCAGTCCTGGCTAACTGGCAATGTCCCAGTGGACTGGAGACTGGCAAATGTGACGCCCATCTTCAAAAAGGGCTGGAAAGATGATCCTGGTAGCCACAGACCTATCAGTCTCACCTCAGTGACAGGGAAGGTTATGGAACGGATAATCTTGGGAGCCATCGTGGATCAATTAAAGGTCAGCCAGTGGATCAGGCCCAGTCAGCATGGGTTTATGAATGGTAGATCCTGTTTGACAAACCTGATTTCATTCTATGACAAGGTGACCCACTTAGTGGATGAAGATAAGGCTGTCAATGTGGTCTGCCTGGACTTCAGTAAAGCATTTGACACTGTCCCCCACAGAATCATCGTGGAGCAGCTGGCTGCCCATGGTTTGGATGGGTGTACACTCCACTGGGAGAAACACTGGCTGGATGGCAGGGCCCAAAGTGTTGTAGTCAATGCAGTTAAATCCAGTTGACGGCCAGTGTTTCCCCCAGGGCTCGGAACTGGGACCACTTCTATTTAACATCTTTATTAATGATCTTGATGAGAGGATTGAGTGTACTCTCATTAGATTGCAGATGACACCAAGTTGGGAGGGAGTGTTGATCTGCCAGAAGGGAGAAAGGCACTACAGAAGAACCTGGATAGACTGGATCGATGGGCCAAGGTTAACTGAGTTTCAGGAGAGCCAAGTGTTGGGTCCTACATTTTGGTCACAACAACCCCAGGCAACCCTGCAGGCTTGGGGAAGAGTGGCTGGAAAGATGCTTGAAAGGGACCTTGGTGTGCTGGTGGACAGTTGGCTGAATATGAGCCAGCAGTGTGCCCAGGTGGCCAAGAAGGCCAATGGCATCCTGGCTTGTATCAGGAGTGGTGTGGTGAGCAGGACTAGGGAAGTCATCCTGCCCCTGTACTTGGTATTCGTGAGGTCTCACCTTGGGTACTGTGTTCAGTTTTGGGCACCTCAGTACAGAAATGGAAGTGCTGGAGCAGGTCCAAAGAAGGGCAGCAAGGCTTGTGAAGGGCTTGGAGAATATGCCCTATGAGGAGAGACTGAAGGAACTGGGGCTGTTTAGTCTGGAGGAGGCTAAGTGGAAACCTTACTGCTCTCTTCAAGTACCTGAAAGGTGCCTACAGCGAGAGCAGGGTTGATCTTTTCTCATGGATGACAGGTGACAGGATGAGGGGAAATGGCCTCAAGCTGAACCAAGGGAGGTTTAGTTTGGATATCAGGAAAAACTTATTTACAGAAAGGGTTGTTAAGCACTGGAATAGGCTCCCCAGGGAGGTGGTTGAGTCACCATCCCTGGATGTGTTTAAAACCATTTGGATGTGGTGCTCAGGGACATGATTTAGCAGAGGGTTGTTAGAGTTAGGGTAGTATGGTCAGGTTGCAGTTGGACTTGATGGTCCTTAAGGTCTATTCCAGCCCGAGCAATTCTATGATTCTATGATCCTTGGGCAGTCTTTCTCATTTTGTTTTCATGTTAGTTCCACGTGTGCCTTAAGTGTTTCATGGGAACTTCTGGAAGTTTGAAATTCCAAAGAGCACATATCCATGGTAGGGTACCTTCTGTCTTTAAGCTGGATTAGATTATCTTTTGAAATTTTGCAAAGCCTGTTGGATTTCTTTTCCCACAGGATTAAATGATTGCATTTACACTTAAACACAGGCAAACAGGTGATTTTCTACTGGGTTTCTTTGTTAAGCAATTTGAAATTATGGTCACATTGCTTGTTTTCACAGACTTTTTTGTTTTGTTTTGTTTTTTGGTTTTTGTTTTATTTTGTTATTGTTGTTTTGTTTTTCCTAGGGATGAAGCACCAATGTTCATGAGTTTGTAGTTAAAAAACACAGCTAGCATCAATAGATTTCACTTGTCACTGCCTATAATTTCAACTGGCATGCATTTACTTGATTTTATTATGTGACTGTTGGTATAGGGGAATGTCAGCTAGTTTAAAGAAGAGTAACTAAGTTAGCTAGGTATATCTTTCAGATATAGAGTATGATTTTTATAATGCTGTTTCATTGTCTACATCTTCTTTATTCTCTCAAAGAATAATTGTTCATGCAGCAGTGTCAAAGTTTCATTCTGCAACCATTGAACAGTTTGGAGTTTTGCCTGCACAGGACCTTGAAATTAACATTTCTGTGAGCAGACACCAAAAATGAAAATTTTCTGGACACGCTCCAGGGCCTCAATGTCTTTCTTGTACTGAGGGGCCCAAAACGGAACACAATACTCAAGGAGCAGCCTCACCAGGGCTGAGTACAGAGGGTTGATCACCTCCCTGCTTCTGCTGGCTGCAGTATTTCTGATACAAGCCAGGATGCCATTGGCCTTCTTGGCCACCTGGGCACACTGCTGGCTCATGTTCAGCCAAGTGTCAACCATCATCCCCAGGTCTGTTTCCTCTACACAGTCTTCCAGCCAGTCTGCCCCAAGCCTGTAGGTTTGCCTGGGGTTGTTGTGGCCAAAGTGCAGCTCCTGGCCCTTGGTCTTGTTAAATCTCATCCCATTGACCTCAGCGCAGCTATCCAGCCTGTCCAGATCCCTCTGCAGGGCCTTCCTACCCTCAGGCAGAAGGACACTTCTTCCCAACTTGATGTCATCTGCAGACTTACCAAGGGTGCTCTCTATGCTCTCATCCAGGTCATCAAGAAAGATACTGAACAGGACAGGCCCCAGTACCCACCCCTGGGGGACAACACTCATGACAGGTTGCCATCTGGAGTTAAGTCCATTCATCACCACTCTCCAGGCCCAGTCCTCCAGCCAGATTTTTACCCAGCAAAGAGTGCATCTGTCCAAGCCACGGGCTGCCAGCTTCTCTAAGAGAATACTGTGGAAGACAGTGTCAAAGGCTTTGGTGAATCCTAGATAGAATACATCAGCAGCCTTTCTCTCATCCATGAGGCAGGTCACTCAATCATAGAAGGAGATCAAGCTGGTCAAGCAGGGCCTTCCTTTCTTGGGCTCGTGCTGGCTGGGCCTGATCCACCAGTTGTCCCACACATTCACGTGGGCTCACTCAAGATAACATTTCCTGGCACTGAGGTTAGGCTGATGGGCCCATCGTTACCCAGATCTTCCTTACAGCTCTTCTTGTCAATGGAAGTTACACTGGCAAGTATATTCTTCCTGAGTATAATTTCATATCGTGTTATAAGCATATAACCTATATTTATGAGGAGTTATTTTGAACTGCATTTACATTTTTCCTTCAAATATAAATTGAGGGAAAATGGACTTTGAATTGCAATAAGGGAGAAAATTCATTTAAATTATTTTATGTAAGTAAATGAATACATTGCTGTAGAGAAAAATAAAACATTGCCACCTACAGAGGTTTCAGCATCCATCTACATTAATTTAAATTTTATGCACTTGATTGATTTTCAGATTCAATCAAATGCAATTCCGTGGAGTAATGCCTGGTACAAAAGCTTACTTTAACAGACATGAGTTATTGTTCACATGTCAGGACTCATTCAGTAGCAGTGTCTGGCACATTAAATATCTCAGTTTATTTTGTGGACACCATGCAGAGCATGATCCCATTCAGGAAAAGTCACAGTAGTAGAATCCACTAATAATAATTAAGTATTGTTTCAACAAATTCCTATCACTTGTGACAAAATATTAAATATTGAAACACATCCTTCTCTAAACAACGCACTATCATTTTCCCTAAGTTAGAGAGGTATTTGATGGGTGGACTATTCAGTGGATAAGGAATTGGTTGGGTGATAGCAACCAGAGAATTGTTGCCAACAGCTCTATGTTCAGGTGGACAGCAGTGATGAATAGTGTCCTCCAGGGAACTGTCTTGGAACCAGTGCTCTTCAGCACCTTTATCAGTGGACACAGATGATGGGATCAAGTGCACCCTCAGTGAGTAAGCAGATAACACCAAATGGTGTGATGCAGTTGATATGACAGAAGAAGGGATGCCATAGAAAGGGATCTGAACACACTTGAAAAGTGGTCTCACGTGAACTGAATAAGGTTCAACAGGGCCAAGTGCAAGATGTTGCATTTGGGTCAAGGCAATCCCATATGTGAGTGCAGACTGAAAGAAGAACTCACTAAGAGCAGCCCTGTGGAGATGGATTTGGGAGTTCTGCTGGATGAAAAGCTGGACATGAGCTAATAGTGTGCTCTAGCAGCCTGGAAGGCCACAGTAACCTGGACTGCATCAAAAGAGGGATGGCCAATAAGTTGCAGGAGGTGATTGTCCCCCTCTGCTCTGCTCTCATGCACCCAGGTCTGGGGCCCCCAGCATAGGAAACGTGGAGCTTTTGGATAGAGTCCAGAGGAGGCCAAGAAACTGCTCAGGGGGCTGGAGCACCTTTCTTACGAAGAAAGGCTAATGGAGATGGGCTTGTTAAGTCCAGCAAAGAGGAAGCTTCAGGGAGAATTCATTGTGGCCTTTGAGTATTTAAAAAGACATTAAAAACAGGAGAGAAATCAACTTTTTACATGAGCAGACATGATAGGACAAGGGGGAAAGTTTTTAAACTGAAAGAGGGGATATGTTAGGCATTAGGAGGAAGTTTTTTACTAAGTGTGGTGAGGCACTGGCACAGGCTGCCCAGAGAAGCTGTGTTACCCCATTCCTGGAAGTGTCCAAGACCAAGCTGGATGGCGTCCTGGGCAACCTGAACAGGTGAGGGGTAATCCAGGGTTTGGAACTGGATTGGCTTTAATGTCTCTTCCAACTCAAGCCATTCTATGATTCAATGATTATTAGCATAAACTTCTTTTAGGATAGTTGAAGAAGTATCTGCACAGGGACTCTTGAAAGTGATCTTTCATTTTTAATATGCAGTGATAATTTGTAAAAGAACTTCATAAAAACTTCAGATTTTCTTCCCGTGAATGTGCAGAATGACAGCTGCTCACTTCTGTGGTTAAGCAATTGGTTATGATGTTTTATTAAGCTAAAACAACATTAGAAATTTGATAAAAATGTACTCTTTTGAGTTATCGAGTGAAAAACCAAGATTGATCAATTCACTTCTGAGTCTAATTTATGTGCAAGTCAGACAACAAATTTTGACTTTCAGGTTACAAATTTGAGTACTCAGAGAAGTCAGAAAAAGCCATATTGTGAATGAAGAAAACTTGATGTCCTTTCCTGCAAGTTTTCAAACTCTTGAAACTTCTTACTTCTTCTGGGACAAGTTTCATGTGTATTAGGTATATTATTATTATATTATATAGGTATATCAGGTATATTGGTTCTTTCTTCAGGACATTCGTTTGGAGGCTATAAGCAAAAACAGTACCTACAAAAATTATAACTGCCAGACTTATAACCGTGTTCAAAGAACCTACATTTTAGCGACTGATACTTTTAGTCATGGTATTTTTATGACCAGGCTAAATTTGTTCCACTGAAGATTCTGAGTTTACCTGTAAAATAATCATAGGTCCTAATTGTTTAACTGCTACTGCTAGTGGATTAAGTAAACCCCTAGGTCTGTAATGTAGAGAAAATATTTGCATCTCTCATATCCCTATTTAGAGTTTTCAGCGTTCATCAGGCTACTACTTTATGAGGCCTAGGGTACTGAACTTCAGAAGTCATCAGGAATTAGCTTGTTAACATGAATGAAACTAGAAGAATCATCGCATTTGTTATGTTGCTGCAACTTACACTTCGGCAAGCAAGTAGAACAGTTAAAATATGATGCTTCATTGAAGTTTTTCTGCATGTGTAATAAAAGGACTATGTTTAATATCTTTACGTCTTTGATAGTGGCGTATTTGACGCATAAAATTAACTACAACAGAAATATTTTTCGCAGTAGTCAGGTTAGGAAACACAAACTGGAGTGTGACAGCAGCCTTCTTTCCTATTTCAATACCTGAAATTGAAAGAAAAGCTGATGGGCCTCTTGCCTCTCCTCTGATGAGTGCTACTAAGAGTAATATGCATTTCAGAACTAATGATAACTTTATTCACTGTGTGCTTGCACACAGACCCCAAATCTGATTTTGAGATAATGCAAATCACACTGTGAAAGTGACTGTGATGATGCGAGGTATAATGCACTCAATAACCTGACCTATACAGTCACTGTTACCTAAAAAAGGTGCAACCCAGTAAAAATTTGAGCTGAGTTTGGAAGGAAAGTTCAAAATCATAATTTCATTACATGAACTGTGTAAATATGAACTGTAGGTACACTAATGATGGGATTGAGATTACCTATCTTTGTCTGAAATGTGCTTACGTATGAGCTACCTGATCTCAGTTACAATCAATGAAGACACTGTGAGGTCTGTCAGGCAGTTCCTCTGACCAATAAGGAAGGCTATTCCAAGATAAAATGAACTGTTTCCTAGGCCTCCATGGACTGCAGTGGGAATTTAGAAACGTAAAGGTGTACCAACACCTACACAGGAGAAAACACAAATTAGGCAAAATAAATCCTGGTATAACTACCCAAACTTTCCTAGTTTGAACTAGTAAATAAATATTCCACAGTCAATGAGACCAGCACTACCATGGAGCAATTCATCACATCTTTGGAAGCATGATTATCATAGATGAAAGGGATCCTATCTCTGTTGATAGATATTGTCTGCATGTGGAAGGTTGAAGATTACGTTAGATTAGAGACCAAAGATGGATTTTATTCAAGACTTGATGTCTACATGTGAGGCAAGTATCTCAGCTGCCATTACAGTTAAAAGGGTTTTTTCATTCAGTCACTCACTAGTGTCTACTGTCACTTGAGGCAACCTGAGCTATCATTCCTGGTGTTCAATTGCTATTCCAGATTACTACAGGGCATATGCCACAATTTCCAGCCTGTTGAAAATGTGTCAATTATGTTAAAGTGCATCAAGTTACTTTAGTTGTATATTTTGAGGTAAATAAATGGGCAAAATGAAAATTCAATTTTCTCTAAAAGAAAGAATTTTGCCTAAAGTGCATATGTAAGAAAAAAGATATTTATATTATATTACATTATCATAAAGTAGGGAAATACAGTGTATGCATGTAAGAAGAAACTGGTCAGGAAAGGCTTTGATGTTAATATTTACTTTCATACCAACACTCCTCTTCTTTCCAATTCATAAGTAAGTATGATTCATAGACACTACTACTACCACCAGTACTTGCACAGAAATCTGATATTTGTCTTATGTATGGAAAACAGAGTATCTGATGCACCTTCTCTTAGAATCACAGAATGGTGGAAGTGGGAAAGGACCTCTGGGTCCATCTGATGCAACCACAACTAAATTCTGACCCACACAGAGCAGGGTGCCCAGGACTATCTCCAAGCAGCTCTAGAAAATCTCAAAGGAGGAGACCCCACAGCCTCTGTGGGAAACCTGTGCCAGTGCATCATCTGCACAGCACAGAAGTGCGTCCTGGTGTTTAGAGCGAACCTCCTGTGCTCCAGTGTGTACCCATTGCCTCTTGTGCTGGCACTGGGCACCACTGACAAGATTTTGGCTCTGTATCACCGAACATAAAATATCACCCCACAGCCTTGATGAGCTGCTGTGCCCATAGACATGTACCTTCGCTACACCTTTTGAGAACTGAATCCTGACCTTAGATAAAGCATGCCAGGTTCCTACTGGAGTAAAAACTTGCCTCATGTGCCCTGACGTAAAATTCAACTCTCAAAAACAAAATAGTTTGCACTCATCTGCTGCTTTAATTTTGAAATGTATTTTCAATTGATATCTTGTATAAATTATGAACTGTGAGCAATGTGCTTTACCAAGAAGACAGTATTCCAGTCACAAAGTACCATCCAAGTGGAAGGTCCCCCAGAGTAAGCAAGAATGACTAGAACATTGCAACTCTATCATTGGAGCTCTCCATGACAAACTTTTGCATTAACCATCACCCCTTTACAAGGTATCGGTTTTCATTTGGTCATTGTTGTTTAAAGCAGGAGAAGGCTTGCTCTTCTGTCCATCAGTTCCTCCTTTGGATGTGTCCTGGAAGAAAAGCCTTGGCATCCACAGTGACATTAAAATACGTTTGTATTCATTCCGAAAATTCTGGTTGAGAAGTCCGTATATTATTGCATTAAGGCAGCTGTTGAAATAGGCCATGAAGTAGCTTATAATGAATAACCATTCAGGAACTTTTGGTGCCATTTCTGAAGGATTGATGGCTACAGCCAGTCCTATGAAGTTTAGAGGTGCCCAGCAAAAGGCAAAAATCACAAAAACCACAAACATGGTAAGAAAGTTTCTGAAGTCACTCGGTTTCAGTCTTGGCTTTGTTTCTGACTTGACTCGTCTTCTAACTTGAAGCACTAAGACCCAAATTCGAAGGTAGCAGAAGCTCACAACAGTAATAGGGACGATGAAATGAATTACCACAACTGCAATTGTATAGTAGGAGCTTGCAGTCTGAACAAACGTGCATGAATAGACGCGTGGATCATACTTCAAGGAGCCAACAAAAAAATTTGGCACAGTTGCAATTACTGTTAATACCCAGATTAAGGAGACATAGAGCATTGTGTTCCAACAGCTATACACTTTGTCATAGGCAAAGCTATGACATATATAGCAATATCGGTTTATTGCAATTGCAGTGATGTTGAAAATGGAGCCTATTACACTTAGTCCCATCACAAAGCCACTCACTTTACAGTGCATTTCACCCAAAGTCCATCCATTGTGGAAAATAGCTAAGAGCACCAGTGGGTATGGATACAAGGCCACCACCAGATCAGCCAAAGCCAGGCTCACCACAAATGCATTACCTGAGGAGAAAGAAAGATACATAGACATAAGTCTGAAAGCAAGCACAGTTGTGAACATGAAGAAAATGAACCATATTATTTTGGATATCTGCAACGTTAAAATATTGGTAATGTTGGAAAGCAGCAGGTATGTAAGATCAATAGGGTTTGTAGGGGAAAGAATTCTATCATTCAGCCTAGACCACCATAGAACTAGCTGCAGCAACATGATGTTTCAAATTGCTTGGTGAATGGATTTTACCCTCCTTTCCATTTTGAACTTTAATAAACATAGCAAGACATTACATAAGCTTGCGTAGTTTCAGTATCGCTAACTCCGCAGCTGGAGAACAAGGATAAAAGGAAAGAAAAAAGTCTAAATTGCACTAGGTAGGCAGGCTACTACGTCACTCTAATCTATGTCTAGAATACTAACAGGCTTGACATTCATCAAGGGGAGGGATATACAAAAACAGTGTTGACCGGAATCAGAAGGATGTGATGTTTTATACATAATCTGAATGGATACACAATAGACTAACATAGAAATTTTCTGCATGAATGGCCAAACTGGAGTTATTTTGTCACTGCATTGACTAAGAAAGAGTGAACTGCCTTCACTGCTTTCTGTAGAAAGGTATATTTAATTATATGCACATCATAGTAAAAAGGTGCAATTGCAAGAGAAAGAAAGCATTCAAATGTATGGAAGAAGCCTTTAGGCCTTTTCTTCTGATTATGTTCAAAGAAATTTTAGTGTCTTTAAACAGTGCCCTTTTAATCAGTTTGAAATTTTGAAATGTTGTACTTAAGGAAATTAAGGCCTTTAATAAAACGGTGACATACTAAACTATATTCATGAAAAATGAGAGCCTTACCATGACAAGTAGTGGCTCCCTTGATTTTTAGGAAATAATTCTCTAGAGACTTCCCAGGAGAGCTCTGAACTTTAGATTCTTGGTAGCATTCTTGGTTTGAATACTCACTTCTTTTGCTTCAAGCCCTACACTGCATGAACTGAAGTGCAAACGATACAACACCTTTTAAAATTGTGTGGGTATAACTATTTTTTGAAAAGAGCAATTAGCTGATTCATCTTACAAATTCTGAGATTTCTTGTTCTCATCTAGCAAAGCAGTTCTCAAAACATTTCATTTTAAACAGAGAAATACTGCTATAGATAGGGATGCCAGGATGCCATTAGCTGGGGGACAGAAAACGCAGAACCTTGTAGGGCTGCTTTTTAAAAAATGGCAGAATTTCACTTGTACAGTATTTTTTCCACCCGCTCCTGCAAATTTATCTTTCTTAATCAGAACAAAGGAATGGGGAACTCTTTCATCTATTTTAAGAAAAGGCCAAGAGCATCAGAATTTGCACACCAGCTAGGGAACTTAACAGAGAGCAGAGTTACCAATGTGTAGCCACAGAAACCTTGCTCATCTCAATATAGGTGGACAACTTCTTTTAGATATTTCCTTGTAGTGAGTTCAGCATCCTTTCTTTCACTCTTTATGTACTTGTAAAGTACACAAGTATTTTTACAGCTATAGATAACTGACTTGGTAAACTCTGATTAGAGCTATTCTAAAGTATACTTACTAGGATCTGTGAAGAAAGCATAAATGAATTAGGGAGAAGATTGAAGGGTAGTTGATAACAATCTTCAGGTAAGTGGGTCAGGAAGGATATAATCCTTTCCCAGGTTTGTGTTGAACACAATAAAGCTTTAGTTACAACAGGAAAGATTCAGACTAGCTATGGAGAAAAAAAAAAAAATAACGGCATGAGGAAGGAGGTGCTGGAACATCTTGTTTTGTGCCTGGTGTTGGAGGTAGTAAGAAAAAACTAAATAAACATTTGTCAGTACTGGTCTACTGGCCATGGTTGGAGCACAGGAATGATGAAGGAACTTTGAAGGTCTCTTCTAGGTATAAGTATGATAAAAAACAAGACTGAAAAAGGAACAAGGGCATCTTTATCAGAGCAGTAAGACAGTACATTATCTCTAAAGGCCTCAAGCAGTTTTTTACTGTTATGGCTGTTTAAAGGTTTGGGTGTTATCACTGTGCGCCACAAAGTAAGGTCCAAAGTTTTTGTGGCTGACTGTAGAATGGAGTTTAATATTATACAACTGCAATTAATAACATACAAAAATGGGGAGAAACTCCTCTAATTCATTAAAAAGTATGCAATCGACATTTTGGAAAATCGAACTTCTTAGATGCTTTTTTAGTGCTATGGCAAAGTAAGTGTTCCTTGATACAACCAAGAAACAGCATTTTGAATGACCTTAATAACATTCACAGAGTAATCAAAGACGAAACCTTGGGCTAACTGACAAAACAGAAACCACAGAAAGCTCATCTAGTCGTAATGATTGTCTTGATAATTTACCCAGTAGATAAGCTACTAGATTTTAATTTCATGAGACTGAAAATTACATTCATTTATAAGAAACACATTTGCTCACTGGAATGACCACTCAATTACAAGTAATACCTACCAGACACCACATATCTAGCCAAGGACTCGAAAAGTTACATATCTGTACTGTTTTAAATTTTGATAGCTAATCTGTCTGGATGGTTTGTAACCCTCTTTAATTTCTAAATACCCTAATTGAATAATCCACTGGTGTTCTGTCCATCAGGGTGTACAAATGCCACAATGTCTCTTTCTTTGCTAGCATCAAACTAGGGAAACAGTTGAGCAACAATGTAAGCAGAAAAGAGAGGCGTGGCAGATGGTGAATGAATACCAAATAGAGAACCTAGTGGCAGATTTTTTGAAATACCAAGAACTGATGACTATGGGTATCTCTTCTATCCTTCCATTTTCATATTCAAACCTCTATGGAAAATTTAGAATTACTCTTGCAGATTTCTTATTTCATTATGTCTTCGGGTGGAACCCACAAGGGATGCACTGAAAGTAATGCTTCCTATTTTATTATGTTGGCTCATGATGTCCGAGGTGGATGTTGGTGGTATGGCAGTAGAGGTTGACCTTTCCCACCAATCTTCCATTACATTTTGTTGCCATGTGACACATGGCAGCAGAGGAGCAGTCTGACAAAATGGCACCTGACATGGAAGTACATAAGAGGGTTTTTAATTGAATTCTCCCTGTGGAAAAAAAGGCACCCACTGACATTCATTGATGCATGCTGAACATTTCTGGAGACCCAAACAGTGGACGTGAGCACAGTGAGGTGGTGGGTAGTGCACTGCAGCAGTGGCAACAGTGACATGAAAGACAAGCCATGTTCCAGATGGCCATGCAGATTTTTGTGAGAGCAGCACACAGGCTCTTGTACATTGCTAGCAAAAATGCATAGATAATGGTGATGACTACATAGAAAAATAGTGTTTTTAGCTGAGAATTTGTTTTATCAAATACTGTCATTGTGCTCTTTGCATCTATTGTCATTTCCATGGAAATAAATACAAGGCATTCCTTTTGGAGTAACCTATATAATTGGGAAAGCTCCTTGTTTAGACTTAAGGGCTTAAAAACCTTTAGAATATCCAGCACTGCATCTATAACTAAATAGTCTTTTATACAAGCTGAGAATGAGAAGAACTAAGAGGTGGTTTTTTTTTTTATTTTTTTTGTTTTTTTTTTAATATTTCTCTGACAATTACCTACAGGTATTTATCTGTATCATAAAGAAAAAACAAGATCTTGACTTTAATGAAAACAGAGTTTCATCGTTTTCTAAAATGGAGCCAATCATTCTTTGGCAGAGTTCACATTAATGCCTATATATTCAAGAAAACAATAGACTGACAGACTGTCCATACACAGCAGTCATATCTCTAGTGCTACATTTCTGTTTCCTCTATTCCTCATACCTCTATTTCATTCCTCTGCCAGACACTTGCTCCTGTGTTCAAAGGAACCTTAACAAAAAAAAAAAAAAGAGTTCTGGAAGGCTTCAGATGCCTTTTTTGTTGTGATAGACATACAAAAACAGAATCTGTGCTCAGTTTCTAGACAGCCATCCAGTCAAAGGCATCACTTTAGGGATGTGCGGTTTCATTCATTCCGTAAGTTGCTAACGTATAAACATTAAACATATAAACATATACAACTCTTTTATTTCCTCTGATTTTTAAAACGGTCACAAAATAATCAAGGTGAGTCTAATCCTTTAGTTCATTACTGTAACACACTAAAGGGGAAAAATATGTTTTACTGTCTCAATCACAGCTCCAAATTTCTGCAAGTGATATTTCTTCAAGTGATATGCATACAACATCCCTCCTCAGCTGTGTAGTCTCCTCTTTCTGAAGCTCAGTGTAAAAGCTGGTGACTTACAGTTGTTGTTTCTGACTACCAGAAATCAATGTATCAATGAAATCAAATGTAATTTTAATGTTAATGTTATTCCCTTTATTTAAATTAGGTTTGTATAATTTATCTGCCATTTAGGCCTTTTTAATGAACAATGAAGTAAATGGGAGAATTGCCATAGATTTCAAGGAGCCATTAGAGATATAAGAAATAAAAACCTCTTCTTAATAAGAATGTGAAATACTGAAAATAATTTGTTGCATGTAACAAGAGCAACAACAATAAAAAAGCAAACACTAGAATTATATTTAGATGTAAAAACAAAAAACAAACCCAACCAAGTCTGAACTTTCATAGCTCCTACAAGTTCTAAATGAACCAATCTTACCTTCAGACAAAGAGAAATAGCAGTATGCTAATCCCAAAGCATGTTAAGCCAAGATTCATTACATCAAATGTCTGGTTTGATCTGTTGTTTGTGTCTAAATCAACATGGATGGAGATCAAAAAGGCATATGCAAAAGAAGAAAACAGTCAGTCTTTCAGCCAAGATGACTATCCCTTCTCAAACTCTACTTGTTCATAATTAGTGATTTATAATAACAGCTATGCAACTTTGTTGCATGGAACTTCTACAGTGCATCTTTTTAGGTCCAAGTCTAAATCATTTCTGAGCTCCAGGTATTGGAGGACTCTCAAGGTTTGGACCAGGTAAAACAGAAACATACTCAACTAAGAGCAAATTGGTATAAAAATGACTTCACGTGTCTATGTCTCCACTCACAAATGTATGAGAATAGCTCCAAGACTAAAACTAAGGGCCAGACTGCTCAGGCAAATCATGAAAGCCATAGATTCTTCTAAAGACCATTCAGAGTGATGAATTAAGGCAGGACGTATAAGTTTTGCATTTCAGAGTTCAGGATTTTTGCAAAACAGATGATTACTGTGATGGAACTGTGTAGCTGTTCCCACTCCTGGAACATTTTTTTAAACATAAGTACATGTGGATCTTTATGGTATCTTCAGCTGATAATCCCTCCAGAAATGTCAGTTATTTTTGGCACATTTTCTGGAAGGATTGTATAAATGAGATAGTCAGAATTTCTGTTGAATGTCCAGGTTGTGGCTTTTAAACGAAAGACCTGGCCTAGATTGCTGGCTCTTGCTGCCAGTGACACCTACTTTTTTCTGATCAATCAGAATTTCCCAGAGACTTGTAATTTCTATACTTCTTGCAGCTCATTTCAAGGTTGGCTTGAGGGGAGAAAAATAGGAAACCAGGCTTCCCAAATTTTGCTTTTTAATGTGGAAAATAAAACATGACTGTGGGGAGACTGAAGAACTAATACCAGGTAGGTAGACAGAACTAAGGATTGGGTAAGTTTCTGTTTCTATTTCCAGAGTGCCCCAGCTTATTTGGCTCAAAGAGCAGGCAGGGAGGTATTACCTGCCCCTGAGAAAGGCTGATACTTCTTACATCCCAGCTGAAGAAAAGTGGAAGTGGAATTGAGTGTTAACCATGCACCATGATTTAATTCTCCATTGTTCATGGGATACTGTAGCTATGTAATAACCTTGGAATGCCAGGTGCTGATCTGGAACATAAGAAACCACAGAAGTGGGAGCATCACATAGTTAGTGTCAAGCAAATAAAACTGGAGTATATTAACAGCATGTGGAAGTCTCACATTCCTCACTGTCTTTTTTTTTTTTTTCTTTTTTCTTTACTTTAGGATTCTTTGATTATTATTTTTTAAAAGTATTTAAGCTCCTGCAGTTTTTCACTGTTGGTTTAAATGGAGATCCTTTTAGTCTGATTCAAAGCACTTGTGTCCACTCTATTTTTCCTCACAATCTGTTAGGAAGAATAAACCATAGAATCATAAAATAATTCAAGTTAGAAAAGACATTCAAGATCAAGTCCAACAATGAACCTGCCATACCAAGTTCCATCACTAAACTATGTCCCTTAGTTCCATATCTACACAGCTCTTAAAATCTCCAGGGAAAGCCCACTTTTCTAGGCAACCTGTTCTAATGCCTAATCACCCCCTCCATTAAGAAATTCTTAAAAATATCCACTTTAAACCTCTCCTGGCATAACTTGAGACCATTTCCTTGCATCCTTAATAATTGTTACCAGAGAAAAGAGACCACCACCCTCCTCACCGCAACCTCCCTTCAGGTAGCTGTAGGGAGCAATGAGGTCTCCCCTCAGCCTTCTCTTCTCCAGCCTAAACAAGCCCGCTTCCCTCAGCTGCTCCCCATAACTTTTGTTTTCTGGTTACTTCACCAGCTACATTACTCTTTTCTGAATGCACTCCAGCAGTTCCAATTCTTTTTGTAGTGAGGGGACCAAAACTCAACACAACACTTGAGGTGCAGTCTTGCTAGTGCAGAGTATGTGACAATCCTGTCCTGGCCACGCTAATTCAGACCAGACTGCTATTGGCCTCTTTAGCCAGCTGGGCACAATGCTGGCTTGTGTTCATACATCTGACCAACACCACAAGGTCCTCTTCTGCCAGGCAACTTTCCAGCCACTCTGCTTTGAGCCTAGAGTTCTGCGTGGGGTGGTTGAGACCCAAGTGCAGAACCTGGCATTTAGCCTTGTTGAATACTACACAGCTGGGCACAGCCCGTCGCTACAGCTTATACATATCCTTCTCCAAAATCTTCCTACCCTCAAGCAGATCAACACTCTCAAATAATGAGGTATCATCCACAAACTTAACAAGGGTGCACTTGATCCCCTCATCCATACCATTGACAAAAATGTTAAATAACACTTGAGGCCTGGGAAACTCCACAGGTGACCAGCCCCCAGCTGAATGCCATTCACAACTACCCTTTGGGCCCAGCCATCCAGGCAGATCTTCATCCACTGAACTGAACATGTCCTGACAGCTTAATTCAGATGTAAATCCACTCATGTCAGTGGGAATGAAGCCAGCAGAAGTGGTCACTAGTAGCAGCTGGAGCAGAGAATTAAGTCTTTCAGATGCTGACTTTCGGATTCCCTGTGACACTACAAGCAAGAACCTCGGGTATTCTTTGATGACTTACAAATGTAATCTAATGTTCAGCAATGTGTTACTAACAGAACAGAAGGTTTAACATAACGCTCCAAGAGAGTGCCAGATGGATTTTGGTTTTCATTGAATATAGCTGTTTAAAAGCAGTGACAAACTCCTTTGCTGTTTTGTTTCATAATTTCAGACACTTCTGGGAAATACAGCAGACAGATGTAATGGAAAGGGACAGGTGATAAGAAGGGAGGTATTTTGGAGACTGGAAAAAAAGAAAAAGTACTGCAAACGATGAGTTGATGCTGAATCTTTGGCCTATTAAACATTCAGATTATTTCTTTTTAGGAATGTATGTTCCATGAAACTGTATAAAATATTTGGTGAGTTTGGTGAATTTGAGTTATTCTATGCTACGTTTAAGGAAAATTATCTACCATCACTGGAAATACTATACACAGAACATAAAGGGAATATTTACTGTAGAAGTTATCCTTTTCTTCTGAAGCTCTCTATTGGCTTTGAGAGAACTTTCTGTTCAGAAGAAATTCAGGCCTAGACACCCTTGAAAATCAGAAGGCTCAGTTCCTGTTAGTTTTCAAAGAGAAGTCTGGAGTACAGACTAAATAGGGCTTAAGCCCTACTCATCCACTTTCTGGATGAAAGCACCATGAAATTATTCAGAAGAAGAGGAGAGTCATTTCTTATTTTAAGAAAAAATGATACACATACCTTACTTTGTGATATTTTAGTAGAGAATGCTTTGTACATCCCTTTCTTAAACTGTACTCCAATGCAAAGTATACAGGATTCACAGGACTAGAAGCTCAGTATGTAAAAGGTAGTCTGAGACTGTAGCTTAGTGACTGCTGGACTGGAACAGATCTGGTCTTCTGGCCTACATTTGCAACTAGGAATTGAAGCTGGAAGCCACACTTTCAGGAGCTGAATTTTAGGCAGTGTCTCAGGTGTTGTAGAATCATAAAATGGCTCAGGTTGGAAGTGATACCAAGGTTCATCAAGTTCCAGTCCCCCAGCCACAGGCAGGGCCACCAACCTCCAGGACTGGTACTAGACCAAGTTGCCCAGGGTCCCATCCAACCTTGCCTTGAACACCTCCAGGGATGGAGCATCCACAGCCTGTCTGGCCAGCCTGTTCCAGCACCTCACCACTCTCTTTGTAAAGAACTTACCCTGACCCTGCACCTAAGTTGCAGTGTTTTTTAATATGTTTTTGAGATTTGGTTTTGTCATGCTTAGCAGCATGGTATGTGTATACCTTTGTGAGCAAACCTTTGGGTTTTTCAGTTTGGTTAAATGTGGAAGCACTGGTATTTGTTCTGAGTTTGCTGTCACGAAACCCAAAAAATCTTTTTAATGCTGTGCTGTTAAGAACTTACTTAGTAAAGTCTTGAGATTTGTAACCTTTAGGTTTCTAATTTTGTTAATCCGTGGTTTCCTCTGGCGCAAGCATTCAGACTGAACACAGACGGTGGTGACTCTCTATTGCCACCTAGTGCACTAGCCAAACCAGAGACAATAAATCATACCCCTCTAACACGGCAAAAGGCAAACGCAAGCGGCTCGTTCTTCCAAAGCAAAAGTCTGATGGCTACTTGGATAGTACGTTTATGAAGTTATAAATATTTTTTGTGGGTTTCTGATAATTTCTGAGACTGGATGAACTTTCCTGGTACTATGCGTTTTTCCAAGAGAAAATGGGAAGTTGAAGATGCATAACGGTCTTTTCTAGAGAGTCTGCTGTTGCCTCGTAGTTAGGACACTGACATGGTAGAAGACCTTTTATTTGTAAAAGGATTTGAGCCTGTGTCTCTCATAGTCCCAGCAGAGTGCCCTACTCACCAGCCCTGCTGGTCTTCTTGGGTTTCTCTGCATGTCTAAGCTCATGCATGTCTGCTTGTCTCTAGGTTATGGTCAAGAATTTCACCCTGGAAACAGAACGCACAGGTTATCACTTATATTGTAAAGCGATCCTCATAAGTCTGTCTTAAGGTAACAAAATCTTTTGATTTAACAGGTTTGAAACTGAGATAGGCAGATGCAGGAGAAAACCACTTTGGAAGGAAGTGCAAGGTTAATGGGCCTTACTATTCTGTACTGGATAATGCACGTTAGGCATACCTTGCAAAAAAATGAGAGCCTGTCCAGCACACTGCTCCAAAATGACACAATAGTGGGGTGCTGGTACTGAGGGATGGGGCAATAGATGAGCTAGAGTTATTAAGCAAAGATCATGGGATTCAAATCAGACAAACATAGTGGTTGCTGCAGCAGGTAGTAAACCTGTAGAACTTCTTATTCTAGGAGGATCTTGAATATGCAAAAAGGTTTACCTGCCTTAAAGGAAAGACTGAAAAAACAGTTGAAGGAAAAGGGAAATCCACTAAAAAGATGAGGTGCAAGGTTCAGTAAATGCTCTGAGCTGAAAGCAATCAAAAAAAGAGAGAACATGAGAAATATCATATGTGCTTGTTCTGTTCTCAGTTATTTTTTTTTTTCTTTTTTTCCATGACTGTCTGCTTACATCTACAGGTAAAGAAAAAGTATGAGGCTAACTACGTCCTTGGTCTGTACCAACACAACTGCTTTTGTGATGAGGTTTTTAAGTTTCAGTGACACTCGTTGGAAGCAAAACTTCCTCTACAACTCCTGTGTTGTACTAATCTGAGGTGGTATGGTGCAACATCCTCACTCAGATTCTTGCCAGCCACTGCTTTAGACAACCAGACCATTTTTGTTGATGGGTCTGAAGGGTGAATAACTTTCTTCTGTATTTCTATCCGACCGCAATTGAGCTGCATTTTGCAGCAATCACAGTGGTGAAGTTCCATTACACCACTGCCCTTACACTGAAAGATATTGCCTTCAGGGTGGTCATGGAAGGGGAAAGGGGCCCATAGTTATCAAGAGAATGTCATTGCTGAAGGTGACCATAGGTTTTCAGACAGAGGACAGACTTATTCTGAGTGCTTCCCACTGTGGGCACCACTGATGGCTTAGCTTAAAAACCTCCAATTGCTGAATACAATCACTGAATAACAACAAAATATTGTTGGTTATTTTTTCACTAATACGTGAAAGGAGTTGTGTTTCCTGTATCTATCAGTACACAGCATCAGCTTAATTTTCCTCACTTGAAGTAATCACAACTGTTGATTGCTTCAAGTGAAGGAGAATAGGAAACCTTCAGGAAAAGCAGCAAGTATAAAAACTCATTTGCTGCTGACAAAGGGGCCAATATGAAAAGTTGTTGGACAGTAAGGATGCAATCCAGTTGGATCCTATAAATTGCTAGATAACCTTTTTGCTAATAACATACATTTTTTTTTCAGTCTCTCAACACTGCATTGCATTCCATATACAAAAAGCAAACTATGTAGCATTTTGAAGTGTTATTTTGTTGAAAACAAAACAAAACAAAAAACAACCAAAAAAAAAAAACCCCACACACAAAAACAACCTGTAAACTTAAGATTTTATTCAGATTAAGGGGCTGGAGTATGGAAGCAAAGAAAGGGAATTTCACTACTGAAAACTGGACAAAACTTAGTTCTGTTCTGGCGGGTGTTGTATGAGCTCGTGAGGCTCTGGAACATGTTGCCAGAGAAGTTGTGGAGGCCTTATCCTTGGAGGTATTCAAAGCCAGGTTGGATGGGGCCCTGGGCATCCTGAGCTGGTGGGAGGTGTCACTGCCCTCAGCACGGATGGTCTTTAAGGTCATTTCCAACTCAAGCCATCCTACAATTCTGTGAAAGGCTACTTCATCTTCTATTACCTTCCCCAAAACTCAGGCTCAGTAAACACATAGTAACTGTCTTTGCTACTGTCTTTAGCCTGAATTTGTTTAAAATTCATGTAAACATAAAAGTATTTTTTTCTCTCTCTCTTAAAGCAACAAAAATTGCTCAGGTTCTTAGGATTACTTGTTTTCCATCTTCTTTTAGAAAGGAGAATGGAAATTTGAATTATGCATATATGGCTAATGGTATATGTATAGCTATTTGGTTTTGTCTAGCTGGCTGACTTGTGTTTTAGGCTAATATTTATTAGGAAATTAATTAAATTTAAAAGAAAAAAAACTATAAAAATTCTAATTTGAAATATAATTAAAATAATTCAAAAATATCGTAGTTGCTTAAACAATTCATCAGATATTTCAAACGAATAAAATTGAGATTATTGCTGACTATGGGAGATACTCAGCACCACTTAGTCAAGAGATTTAGTTAGCCATGATAAGGTGCATTTTTGAGTTAAGTCTTGTAAATCTTTTAAACAGAGCAAGACATTTTAACTAGTAAAAATGTTGGGATTTTGCCTTATGGAAATGAAGACATCGTGAGTTAAACTGTTCTGCAGGACTTCCAGTGAAGGACTTTCAGCATGTAGGAGACATACAACAAGTAACAAGCAGCAGTGAAGCATGTACATACAAACCAGTTTTGCTGCTCCATACTGTAAGGGGTTCCTATGTTCAACTCCCAGACATGTTGGGGGAATCCTAAGACAGTCTTGCAGTTATTTAAAATTGTATCTGATATAATGCAGTAAATACAGCTTCTGGGAACATCTAATATTGGGATCATGCAGGTTGAAAAGCTGCCAATGCTTGTAACGTTCTCTGGAGTCCCTTCCTAATAGACTTCTTTTCCTTTCTTTCTTTCTTCCTTTCTTTTTTTTTAATCCCTGTTTCTTCTTTCCTATTTCCTATTTTGTGGAAGAAGTAAATAGATGACACTTGGTGAGTGCAGCCATTATAAATCTTTCAGTGAGGAAAAGTCTTACCCCTTTTGTTCTTAGCTTTTAGAAGGCCTCATCACTGCACATGCGTATGGAGTTGGAAGTCTTCAGAAGCTGTTGTCAGTCTGTGCCATCTGCTTCTTTTGGAAACAAGGTCTTAAAGTAAAGTACACTTGTGTGATTCATCTTATAATGATACTTCTTTTGTAAACAAAAAAAGGTTTGTAAACAACATTTAAACAGATGAATAAATAAAGTGTTTCAAAGAAAGTGATCATGCATGCTCCTCTAAAGCATTGTCTGGTCTGTGTTTCAACTTAATCTAAACAGTGTGCCATGATTTCCTAAATATACGTCTTTACTCTGAACCAGTAAAGTCTTGCAAAAAGACTGGAAAAAGTTCACTTCAGGCTGAATTGTGGTTTGGTGAGCAAGTTAAATGAAGGGTGGTAGACATAGGAATATAACAACAGGATTGTTGAAGTTGGAAGAGATATCTGGAGGTTACAGAGTCCAAGTCACCCCAAAGAAGGGTCAATGACAGCATATTGTTCAGGGCTCTGTCCAGTTGGATTTTGACTATTTCCAACTGTGGATACTCAACAGGCTCTTAGGGTGACTTGTTCCAATAAGGCAGAGATATACAGCGGATTTACTGGGTTTTTTCTGCTAGGGAAAAGGGAGAAGATTGTGTTGATTTTGCACATGGATGAGGGTTCTACTTGACCCACTATATAACAGAGGGCATTTCAGGTTATATCTGCCAACAAGTATGTAGAAAAAAAGACAGCCACTAAGAAAGACAGCAAGTTCCTTGATCAGATCAGAGCAGGTGGGAGTTTGTTTCTTTGTTTTGACTATGACTCTTCATATTCCACACAGCAGCAGAATCTGGACAATCTCTGACTAGAATAATCGTCTGAGCCGAACAGAGAATTTGGGCCAACAAAAGTTTATGGATCTGGGAGGCAGGGAACAGTACTGAGACAGCTGCATAGAAAGCAGGAATAAGCACCAGATCCTAACAAAAAGAGTTTTGAAAACCAATTCCCATTGGCTTAGGCAGGGTCAGAATTTCCCTCCTTATCTAGATATTCAAAGATAGGTTCAACTTACCCAGTTTGTACCCAAGTACAACTTGCTGAGGGTACAGTCTGTCTCATCATCCAGGCCATTAATGAAGATATTAAACAGTGTTGATCCCCCCAAAAACCCTGGAGGACACTACTAGAGACTTGTTTCCATCTGAGTTTTGTGCAGATGATCACAACCCTCTGGACTCAGTCATTCAACCAGTTTTCAGTTTACCTCACTGTTCACCTGTCTAAGCCCTACCTTGTCAGATAGTCTTAAGAGGACATTATGGAAGAGTGTCAAAATTCCAAATGAAGTCGAGGTAGACAACATCTATTGTTCTCTCCTGATCCACTAAGCTAATCATATATTTGTAGAAGGCTATCAGGATTGGATAAGCACAATTAACCACTTGTAAATCCAATCTGATTACAACCAATCAATTTCTTGTCCTTCATGTGTTTGGAAATGGTTTCTAGGATTAGTTAAATCCTTATCAGTAGGAAAACTGAATAGAATTGTCTACTTCTAGGAACATCGGAAAAAAGAGCCCCAAAGACTATAGGGCTGGTGAACGTCACCACGGCCAGGATCTGCACAGTGTGAGTTGTTACATACCCAAAGGTTTTTCATTATGCAGTTAATACTCAGTAAAGTAGATTATTTTTACTCTAATAAAGACAGTCCAAGCTATGAGGCAGAAGGAATAAAAATACCTAGACTGATTAGATAAAAAATATTCGTAGGTGATAGCCATTTGACGTAAGGTCTTTTTCATTATTTGAACTCAAATTAAATGTTGTGTATACTGAGATAATTGGAAAAAATTAATTGCTTTTAGTACAAGAGGATGCTGAGAATTTCAGGCAGCGTACAAGCAAACATTAGAGATATGAGGATATTCTTTATAGGTTCCTGTCTTTTATGCGGGGATATATTTTCCCCTTCAATGTTAGCTCTGAACTTATAATTTGTTAGCATAATTATATTTACAAGGTTGATATATTAAGCAGATATTATCCCTATCTTATTAGTCAGACTGCCAAATCCAGTGGTTGCATGTGATATTTCCTGACAGCTGTTGTTGCCCTCATTGTGCAAATTTGACAATCTAACAAAACAAATGACACGTGACATGAAAGATGTGACAGAAATGCCAGAAAGAAGATGATGGTTGTGGAAGCGATGCAATATTAGTATAGTCTTCATATATAGAATCATAGAATCACTCAGGTTGGAAAAGACCTTAAAGATCATCGAGTCCAACAACGACCCAACCATACTACCCTAACTAGCAACCGCTAAATCATGTCCCTGAGAACCACATCCAAACGGTTTTAAACACATCCAGGGGTGGTGACTCAACAACCTCCCTGGGGAGCCTATTCCAGTGCTTAACAACCCTTTCTGTAAAGAAGTTTTTCTTGATATCCAACCTAAACTTACCCTGGCCATATGTATTTAAATACTGAAAATTGAAGTTAAATTCGGTTAAAGTCCATAAATAGTGGCCAAATAAAATTAATAACTTTGAAAGAAGGATAAAGTTTTTTTTCTAGACAGAATTTAAGCAGCATATATTAAACAGCATAACCAAATATACCTATAATTAATAAATAATTACAAGAGAATCCCAGTAGTATATATTCTAGCAATCAGTAACATTGTTCAGTGAATGTGTTTAGGCTAATGTTATCTCCTGTTAGGTCAAGACCTTTACTCAGGTGTATGTCAGGAAAACATTGATTCTCATACAGCTCACTGCTTACCAGTATTGTTAACAAGAGTATATCAGATCTACAAGAGCAGTTAAGAATGACAACAAAGTTGCACCCGCAGTGATTTAGACAGACTTTCATTAGCTCTTGCTGGAAATCTATTTCATGCTTATATCAAGGTGGAAATTTAAAGACTGCTCAGAATGATTTGTTGGCAGATGTGCACTACCATAGTCTTTCTTCCTTTCCACAGAGGAAAAAACTGTTTTAGTTTTATTAGCCCTGCATAATGTAGTTATTCTCATATGTATTCTTGAGAACAAGGCAATGTATTTAACAGCAGTATTTGCTTGTAAAGGATAATTTATAAGAAGCTAAAATTTGGAGCGCACCTGAACACATCATGTTACTCAGATGAAGTTTGAGTTGGAATAGGAGTAGGATTTACTCTTAAAAACAGAGAATGTATGTCACTGTTTCAGTGAGTTGAAAACAGTGTCCTAGAATATCCTCAATAGAATGGTTTAAGCCACGTGGTAAATATCTATCTACTAAGAGTAGCTGAATAAATGACAGCCTTTTAAAGTGAGCTGTGCTGGCTCCCTGTGAGTAGATTTGGTCTTCTAGCTCATTGACTGATTGCGTCAAAGAGTATCACGAATCCTTGAAGAGATTTTGCTGGTTGACCCAAGAATAGAACTTTACTGCAGAGAGGTCACGCCTCATGCAGTCAGCAAGTGTTGAGAAGAAAAGAATGTCCAGAGCCCAGAAGAGAGTTGGCTATAAAGAGAATGCTGCTAAGACACATAGGAATTTGCGTACACAGCTGTAGAGAGAAGTCCTTCTAATTTCTTGTCTCTGAGGGCATGTTTGCACTGCATTTTTCAGGGAGATAAAAGCAAATATTCACAGAATAGCTGGTAGTTCTTTCAATTTACAGGTGGGGTGTTTAAGAAGGGTCTGAATGTGGCCTCCCATTCTTCTCTCAGTAAGAAAGAGCTGACTACTCTTCCCAGAAGGGAAGAGCTGCACCCAGATAAGCAACTTTACTACGACTCCCTGGCACCTGTGCTGGTCCCACCCCTAGCACCCACTTCCCCCTTCCTTGCTGTGAAAAAAGTAGAACTGCTGTTTCATTTCGCATGAACAGTGCTTGCCATAACTTTAACAATTAGTCAGGGAGTAATGAGAAAAATAAGATACTACCAATTCACCTCTGGAAGATCCATTTGTTTTGTCTTTCACTGACTAGGTGCTAACATGGCAACTGAAATTAAGGTGGGGAATAATCTGGAGAGGAAGAATGGATTGAGAAATCTCTGTGCTTTTTGATCTCACCTTAACTGTAGGAAAAACTACAGAAACAACATTTGGTAGGAAAGAAGAAACAAAGACACAAGTAAAGGAAAATGGAATAAAATTCAATACGAGCTAATATAAAGAGGCTGTACAAATCTGGCCATCATTACTTAATAAAAGCTAGAGTTTCTGTACCTGGGAAGTTGCTCTAAACTGATCTAGCTTTGGAAGCCTATTTGCCATGGTATCACACAGTCTGCTGCTACTATTGCCTGGACAGTGATTAAAGAAAACTGCTGTACCAGGGACATCTTACACTGGAATAACTTGTCTGATTCAGAAGTACTAGGTTACAGAACACAGGGAGAAATAACATGTTGTGACAATGCCAAGTTGAGACCCTATATTGATATAGGAAAATGTCAAGATCTGTTTTTCCTTGAGGACCAAAAGAGTAGAAAGTGAATGAATTATAATAGTATGAGGCATGAGGCCAGGTGCTGAAGGAACAGTAACTGCAGGGACTGAACATACAGAAGAAAAAGATGAGCTGTATTAGCAAGTTACTGTATCAAGAAGAATCATCCATACCATGACTATAGGCACTATAAATTAGCAAATAAGCAAAAACTTAAATTTTAGAAGAAGTTTGAACTACAGAATTATTGTAATGAGATAAATTATAGAATCATAGAATGGCCTGGGTTGAAAAAGACCACAGCGATCATCTAGTTGCAACCCCCTGCTATTTGCAGGGCTGCCAACCACCAGACCAGGCTGCCCAGAGTGCTGGATTCAATGAACTTGTGTGAATGTTGAAAATCATGTCCCCATGAATTGCTCAGTACCAAGCAGCTTCAAGGCTAAAGGTCCTGGACATGAGAGAATGTGAAGGCTTGCTGGCCACACACACACACGCAGTTCCAGGGCTAAGATCCAGAGTTCAAGAAGTCAGGAGTACAGAAGTTCTGTTAGGCAGGGTCCTGTCTGAAACAAAAAATAGTAAGTGCCCACGTTCTGCTCATCAAAATACATTATTTTCAGCATCACGCTGAAACATGCTGACATTAAAAGCCAATTATACCAGATGGTTTCAGGACTCAGGAAAGATTTGAAGTTCTATCAGTCTTATTTGGATCAACGGGAACTTTTGGAGGACTGGCAGTGAGGAGAGGGAAAATGTGCAAATTTAAAAATGTAACCGAGCAAGCTACTATAAGAATTACGCGATGACTTTGAATTCTTATGTTTATTTCATCCCACCCCAAGGTAAGTGTCCACAGTGAGGTAGTTCCTCCTGATTCTTTCTAAGTAGAGAGAAATAAACACTTCTGTGCTCTGAATCATGCCAAACTAATGTAGACATCAAAAAATAAGTTGGCTGAATTGTGCCCCAAAAATATTTACTTCTCTACTTAAATTCTAAAGGGAGCCCTAAAGGAAGAAGCTCAGAAATGAGTATCATCTCCACTGCAGTCTTCTAAAATAAGAAGACATAAATTCCACCCCCAGGAGACGGCTGTCCTCTGTCCCATGGAACTTGAACTGCTGTATCCAAATACTTGAAGAATAACTGAAAACAGCATATAACAATGGGGAAAACTATACCACAGATAGAAATGTGAAGTCTACAGAAAGGAAAATAGCAAGGAAAAAAAGAGTACAAGACTTGATTGTACTACTGGATATTTTTATTTAGTAGAAAGTCAAAATTACCAAAATTACAATTCTATGTGCAGAAATGTTTTACTTTGTACCGATGCCTATGGATATGAGTAGCACGTCCATCTCTACAGCCACACACACAAACTCACTTACTGGTTTTAATTAACATGCAACTGCAGCTATGTTCACATCTGGGGAAAATACCATGAATTTTAATTTGCATTGTAACAGCACCTTGCCATCTGAAAGGCTATCAGCCTTACTGTGCTGTGTTAGTTGCTATATATAAAAAGGAAAGTAGTAAAGGAGGAGATCGAAGTGGGTTGACAAAATGCACTAGAAATATCACTTTCTGCAAATGCATTCTTTGGCAGTGCACCAAGGTTAACATTAGGCCTTCTGCTGAACTCAAAGGGTCTCAAAATCTTCACTACTATTTGAAATGATATTTGAGTTAATGTGTCTAATTCTCATCTCCCACTCATTTTGCACCGGTTTTAAGGCCACTGAAATACAAATGGGTTGCTCTATCTCCCTTTCACGAGAGATGCCTTGTCATTTCCTACCTTCTGAATTCTACCATGTTGGACTCTTACACCAGCTATAATATTATGGTTAGAGCTATGCCTACACAATACTATACCAAAATTCTTAAAAGCATCTAGTGATTTTCAGTGACTGGATACACCTTCAGGACACTTGACCACTCAGCAGTGATTATTTAGCATACATGAACTTTAGCACTGGAAAAGTTCAGTGTTTTAAGAGCTGCCTCCAATTGGGCGTACTTAAATGAAGACACAAAATCAATAGTCACTTTTGAAAATTCAGTACACAGTGTCAAATAGAAAGACAGGCTAATTTATTTCATTCTGACATACATAGTTTTCTTTCATTTTCTAGTGTGTTGGACTAAGTTACTTCCTCTCTAAAATTAGAAATTATAAAAGCATTAATTTCTGTAAATTCAGTCACTTTTAGAGATCAGAAATTGCTCAGCCTCTCACAAAAAGGCTGGGTGCAGTTATGTAAGAAGACAAGCATGTTGATTCATACCAATTATACTATGCACTACTTGGAAGAGCCTGCACAAATTTTCCCCCTCCTCCTCCAAAAACAAATGTAGCTGTAGGAAAGAAGCTTCTGTGTGCCATGAAACAGTCTTTCCATTGTATGGCTGGCAACATTCCCACTGTTCAAGAACTGAAAGAGCAAACTCTAACATCAGTCCTAACCATTCTCCATTTCTCTTTTGCTGAGCACAACACTTAGCAACCTAAAGGTTAACAGGTCATCTTATTCCACTCCATTCCGTGTCTCATACTACATATCAGCATGAAAAATAGATTAGCTTTTGACCAGGCTTTAAGGAGAGTGATGAGTAATTAAATTGTTTGCAACAATCAGATTTCTTTGTAAATCACTGAACAGAAGAGCACTGAAGTCCTGAAAACATGATAAAGTTTTGGTTTGCTCTCTGAATGGAGGACTGCTATTTGTACAATAGAAATTGTTACAGCTGCTTAATTTATTTCTTATAAACCAGTGGCTTATTTGAAAGATCTATATTCTCACCTCTCCTGAAGAATCTCTCTTTTAGAATCTACTTCAAGGGAGAATCAAGCATTCATAGTGCTATCACCTTTTTCTTTCAGTCATCTAGAACCTCTCACTGCTGCCCACAGGCTTTCTACTGGTTTCACCTTGTAACAAGCAATGTCAGAGAGAGACGAGACTAACTCATTGTACATCTTTTCCCCCCTCACCATTCCATTCTTTTTCCCCACACATCCCCACGTTCTGTCAGTACTGACATGTCTTCAGTTGGTTCAGAAAGGAGCAGCCCTCTGTCCACTCATTGGCACATCTTTCCTTGTCTGAGGGCTCTTGAGCACTGCCTCAGCTCTCCACCACCAGCACTGTTCTTTGCCACTGCTCACTACTTACAAAATTTTCTGAGTACATTTATCAACCTATCTCCTGTCAGCTTTATCCCCAAGACACATCCCTCCCTGATGGCAAGCTACAGACTGCCAATTTTAAGTTATTTAACTTTATGAAGAATACGCTGCAGGAACTCCCTGCTGTTCTCCAGGATACTTACAAAGATTAAGAGATCAATGAGATGGGGTCAGTGCTATCACATTAAGGATGTCACTAAAAGGAGATAGATTAGTATATATTCGGATTAGATAAGAAAACAATGTCTTATTTCATCAGCCTTCAGACGCCACAGGGCACTTTAATCAGCATCTTGAAGCTTATTCTTCCAAGCATCGAACTCTTCCAGTCCAACTCCTCCCTCTGCTGTCATTGAGTGAAGGAAGCAGCCCGGAGGAAACCCCCCTTTTGCTCCCCTTTCGGCTGGGAGTTGAAGGCTGGGATGGATGGGCACTTTCCATCGTGAGCCTCCCCGAGCCTGGACCAGGGGAAGAGAAGCTCTGGCGGGTGCTCCCTTTCCCAGCTCAGCACCGGGCATCGCTGTCCTCACCTCGGTACTGCTCTGCTGCTCTCGATAACAGCTCAGTTCTCCAGAACACGCAGTTTAAGTACCAGACGAAATGCCGCAACCAATGCTTACAGCAGCTCCTTTCCCATTTCTTCCCCAGGGAGAGATCTCATTCTTTTGTAATGATATTCTTAAACATCACATAATTTAAAACAAGGGCGAATGAGTGCCTAGTTCCAGTTAGCAGGAGCTGCCGAAACACTGCACGTGGAATTCTGGAGGAACTGTGATCCAAAAAAGGGAAAAAAAAAAAAAAAAAAAAACAACACCGGGAAATTCAAGTTCCTCCTCCCCTTCGTAAGGCTCTGTTAGGTATGAGGTTGGACAGATGCAAGATGATGCAGTTGTGCATCTGGCTTCACAGCTCTCAAGCAAGGTTCTACTGGCCAGAACACAGGCACACAGCATGGAATGAGATCCTTTTTCCCAGGACCTGAAGCAGGCAACAGTTTCAGAATGGCTCAGAGAGCCCACCCAGGGGTCACAGCCCCATGCGTGGATCTGACAGAACAAGTCAGAGGGGCAAAGGGAAACCCGAGGGGTACGATTGGCAGTGTTGTGGTTGGAAGCAGGTGTAACCTGCCCAGCAGAGATGAAAAGTTCCACAAAGCATACAAAGCCACTTTTCAGCACATAAAGTAAAAAAGAAAACAACTACAGGCATGATTCAAAAAGAAGGAAAACACTTTATTTTGGTTGAAGGACAGATGAGCAAAGAAGAGAACAACGACACCGTGAAGGACCACAGCGAAGTCTGATGGGCATCCTGGAGCTGGAGCTCCACATCCCACACACCTCACCTCAGTACTCCGGTCAAGTTCCTTCTTCCTCCCGTACTTTTGAGCACTGTTTAAAACGTGACATCGACCCTTCCAGCAGCAGCAGCTCCACAAGGAGCACACAGTGCCTCATTAAGAGCCTAGTAATGACCTGCACTCCTCCTGCTAGAGCACAGCCCGGAGGGACCCACAGAGCATGGAGCACCCGGAGGTCCCGCATACATCCCTGTCCGCACAGGGGTCTTTCTGGGCCGCCCGCTCCCCACAGGCGGGCTCCTCCCCTCAGGACAGGGCACCCGTTCGGCTCCGGGTTCCCGTTTCTGCCTTACCTGAGTTCCTGAGCTTGCGGTTCTTGAAGACGGACACGATGACCAGCAGGTTGCCCAAAATGTCCACCACGGTGGTGAAGATCAGCACGCTGGAGAGAGCCGTCACCACCCAGGCGGGTCGCGGGGCGCCTCCCGCCGCCGCCTCCCGCTCCGCCGAGCCGAAGTGAGCCCTCCCGCCCGGCTCGCAGCAGTTCCTCAGAGATCCATTCTCCAGCATCGCTGACGCCCGCCAGCCGCGCGGCGGCCCCGCTAACTGAGCGCGCGGGCGGGCGGGAAGGCTTTTAACGGCCCCGCCGCTCGCGCTGCCCCTCCCGCTCCCCGCCGGAGCCGCCGGGGAGGGCCCGGGGCGGGGCTAAGAGGAGCCCCGAGGGGGCTGGGCACGGCCCGGGGGCGGGCGCTTCACCTGAGACACGCCCATGGTGCGCGGAGGGGCGGTGTCCGGGGGTGAGGTCTGGAGGGGGTACCGCTCGTGGCTGGGGGCTGTGAGGCGGCAGCGAGTGGAGGTGGCCCTTGTATTAACCCTCTCTGGAGTGGCTGAGCCCGCTCGCTTCGCCCAGCCCCGGTTCCCTCAGTCCCGGTTCCCTCAGTCTCCGCTGAGGTTAATTTCAGCTCTCTGCGGCGGGTTTTTTACCCCGTGCCATGCGTGACTGTCAGCTCAAGGCTGGGGAACCCCGTTCCCCTCGCCGACCCCATCTGGCCATCGCCTCCGGGCTCAGCGCTCCCAGGCGGGATTTCCCCCGGTGCCTGTGATTTCCATGCTGCACTGCTACCTGCCATAAGCTTCAAGGATACAGAACTGCAGAACCACAGGGGTTGGAAATGACCTCTGGAGATCATCGAATCCAACCCCCTGCTGAAGCAGGTTCCCTACAGCAGGTTGTACAGGAAAGTGTCCGGGCGGGTATTGAATATCTGCAGAGTAGGAGGCTCTACAACCTCTCTGGGCTGCCTGTTCCTGTGCTCTCATCCTCACAACAATTTTTTTCTTGTTTTTATATGAAACTTCTTGTGTTCCAGTTTGTGCCCGTTGCCCCTTACTCTGTCACTGCACAGCACTGAAGAGCCTGGCCCCGTTCACTTGACTCTTGTGCTTTCAATATAAATACAATGACATCCTTTCTCAGCCTTCTCCAGGCAGAACAGCCCCAGATCTCTCAGCCTTTCCTCATATGGGAGATGCTCCGGGCCCCTCATCACCCTTGTGGCCCTCCATCGGACTCCCTCTAGAAGTTCCCTGTCTCTCCTGAACTGGGGAGCCCAGAACTGGACACGGCACTCCAGATGTGGCCTCACCAGGGCAGAACAGAGGGGGAGGATCACCTCCCCCGACCTGCTGGCCACACTCTTCTTGGTGCACCTGAGGACACACTGGCCCTGGCCATCTGGGCACACTGCTGGCTCATGGCCAACCTGTGGTCCATCAGGACACCCAGGTTCTTCTCTGAGAGCTCCTCTCCAGCAGGTGAGCCCTGAACCTGTACTTATACATGTGGTTATTCCTTCCCAGCTGTAGGACTCTACATTGTCTCTTGTTGAAGCTCATCAGGTTTCTCTGTGCTCAACTCTCCAGACTATCCAGGCATTGCTGAATATGATTTCTCTATATTTAATACTAAAATGTCAAATTTGACCTAGACTTTTCTTATATATTCCTGCACTCACTGATGTGCAGTAGGAACACTGAAACTTACTCAAGCATTAAAGCATGAGGACTGGTGGTGTTGGGCTCACAGGTCTCTTGATTCATAATCTCTGTTCCTCTGTTTGTCAATATGAGGCTATCTTGTCTTGAGGGTGCTGTGTGAGTCTCCTGCCCCTCCCACCATGAAAGAAATTGGTGCATATGTGATTAATGATGTGCACGGCGGCCTGGGAAATTCACATCATGAAGATTGAGGAGTCCCGTTCAACTAATAGTACTAGCTTTGACTATAATTAATAAAGGTGATGCATCTGGGTTACAGATGTGGGGAAAAAAAAAAAAAAAAAAAAGATGCTTTGTAGAGGCCTTGTTCTTTGCATTTGAACAAAAGTCTATCAGATTAAAACTAAGGACAATGCCTGCAGGTGGCAATGCCTGCAAAAGTTACAGGTGGCACATACAGTGTGACAGCTCCAAACATATGAAAGATATGAAAGCTTTGAGAAACATGCATTTCAGATATGTCTCCGTTCAAGCTCCAGGAGTAGACAGTGGGGCATGGATGAACTTCTATTGGAGATCAAGTTTGAAATGTATGGTTTGATTTGGGGTCCCCCAGTGGCAGATGCCATATGCTCATTTGCATATAATAAATAGTAAAAATCAGATGTGTGGGCCAAAGGAGGGCAGACCCATGCGCCTTCATGCCTGGCTTCCAGCATGGCTGGCACAGTTACCAGGTGCCACTGACAGTGTATCAGTGGTTGCTATCAGCATGTGCTGACAATTAGGGCTGCTCACAGTAAACATAACTGAGAAGCATCTTGTGTCCTACTTTATATCATTTTCAGGGCAATTGGATCCTTCTGCTTCCAGTTTTTGCCCCACTTTTGAGAATGATGTTGAAGCTACATCTGCAGAAGAGGCTGCTGGGTAGCTGCATTCTGCCTCTTTGTGTTCACTCATCACACACAGAGAGGGATGCCCTATCATTTTTCAGGAATCGGATCTTGAGATAGCCTGCCTCTGTTAATTTGCAAAAACCTGTGGGCAAGTTTCTGTCTATTCTAACAGCACATAATGTATTATGGCACACTGCTTCTTTGAGACTTACCTCTACACAAGTGTGTCCTGCTTTATTTAAAATACTACAAATTATTCTGGAGACTTCTTTTTCCAATTTAAAATAGTCTGTTGTTGTTTGATTAAATGTATTGCTAAATGTAGTCTTGGTTGGAGCCAAGATAAAAGTGCTCATGTAGATTTTTACACCAGTCTTATTTGCAGTGATTTAAAAAAAAAAAAATACATCTCAGATATTTTCTACTTAATGTAGGTAGTATAAGGTACGTAAAGCATCATGATCCTTTTTAAAATACAGATGGAGTTATCACGGCTTCATGGCTTGAACCAGAGAAGGACTATCTACTGAGAAGTATCACTTCTGAATAGTTATTTTGCAGTTCCATCGTTGCTAGAGGAAAGTAATTGCACACTTGACAGAACAGACTTTCTTGAGTAAGCAGCAGTTTACTTGATTTTTCTTTTCCTTCCTTCAGAAATGTAAAAGGAAATTTATCCAAGGAAATGCCTACTTTCTGTATTCATCAGTGCAATTTTTTTTCTCTCCAGTGAATAGCAGTCTTCCTGTAAAAGGAATTGTTGCATTATAGTGTCTCCCTTTATCTACCACTGTTCCAATTTACTTTTTCAGAAAGTTGTTATCGTCAGTGCCCATTGCCTATGCACCACTCTAGTCTTACTGATGAGGCAGTAACAGGCACTGTCTTATTTTGGAGAACATACAAATATTATCATTGGTTTACATGCCTCGGGCTCTTTCTGGGCATCTTTCCAGGTTCTAGATAAGTGCTTTTAGGAGAAATGTACCATTCTGTTATCTCTGTGTTACTACTACAGAATTTATCTTTAACTGTTAAATGCTTAAACTGTCCCTCAGCATAAATGTGACTTTTAAAGATGGGCTTTTCTCCTGGCATTCTCCAGGTATTGAGTTTGTCCACCCAAGAATAGTGCTTTGTATTTTTCCCTGCCACACGCAACTGTTATATATCGTTGCTGATTTTGTTTTATAGCTCCTCATAGTTTGCCAAGTGATTGAGAGAAAAATTAGAAAGCTATGGTCTGAACCTGGCTTCAAGCATGAACCAGTTGCAAAATGTGAAATAAAATAAGTCTTGCTGGCTTTGTAATAACAGCCTGTCCTTTGTGGTTGCCCTGGCATTTTACAGTGTGAAAACAGGTAGGTAGGAATCAAATGCCTCAGCAGTCTCTGAAAAGCAGGTTCTTCATCTGAGCTGAATTCTCACTCACTTCATTTTTACCAGTAGCATAAGTTGGAATTCTTATTTAGGGTTACCTATGCAAGGATATGTTATAACAAGTCTGATTTGCTTTTTTGAATGGTTGCTTTAACTGCCTTAAATACACAGTGGATATTCCTATTTTGCATTTTAGTAACCTCATTTCAAATTAAATAAATTCACTTCTAAAGTGTAATGCATCTTTAAACGTTGATTGTTACAGTTAGCATGGAATGTCTAATGGAAGAAAGCACTCCATTTCAAAGAAAGTTTGGGGATTTTCTCTTCTAATTCTTGGTCCAGGAAAAGTAATTATGTTTTGTGTTTATTTCTGAAAGCAATCCTAAAAATTTCTTAAATCAAACTGTATGTGAGCCCCAGGCCAAGACCAGGAATTGCCTGGATGGTGGAACAATCAAAATATTCCATGTATCGTTCTGTGGCCAAAGACTGTGCTCTCCTGTTTGCCTTTTTTTCCCCCTTTCTGAAGACAAGCGGCTGCTTCCTAGAGATACCTTTGTGCTCTTTGTTTTCTGTGTTTTGTTGATTTGTTTTTTTGAAGGGACTTATCTCTAATTGGTTGCAGAAATAAAAACTCTTCATGAACAGGAATGAAATTTCAGGAGACAGAAGTTCCTATGGGCAACATCTCTTGAATTCTGAGTAGCAGAAGAAATTGTCTCTGCTATGCTTGTTATGTTATCACACGTTTCAATACGACAAAAGGGCACTTAGAGCTAAAATGCCCAGTTCCTACAATTAATTATATCAGCTTGAGTTGACCATTTTCACAGTGTACACTGTGGCTGATAATGGAGTTTAGGCTCCTGCACCACTTCCATTACTATCCAATTTGTTTGGTTTTTTGTTTTCATTTTAAATATTTGTCTATACGTATTTGAACCAGTTCAAGTCCCAGTACCACTGTTTAAATGAATCCCTGTTTTCTTTCACTGCTGATGTACTATGAGCCTGTACAAAAAAGTTTGTTATCTTTTTTAGGAAAGAAGAGTCTGTCTTTGCAGAAACAGAGATTTACTTGTATTTCCAGTGCAAATTTCATTTTTTCAGTGCACAATGTTAATATTTTTAGACACAAATCAAAGTGCTAGTGGGGAAAGGTTCATTTTGTTGTCCATAATTTTCCAACCTATTTTTTATACCTGCCAGAAATTGCTCATAAAATGAGATGTCATCTAATTTTCAGTAATTTATTGATATTTCTTTCAGATATATCTTCCATGGCCCATAACAGAATCCTTATGTCATGAGCTGTCAATAGAGTTTTCTGGTTTCAAAACTTCAATCTAAATAAATTGGGTAAAACAAAGAAGTGGAGAGTGAAAGATACATCTCATTTCTCTCTAGCTATTTAGTAGTAAGGTGGTCATCTGTCTTGTCTATATGTCAGTTGAGAGAGCTATGAGAGAGCTGTAGCGGAGTGGGGAGAGAGAGTTGGAGAGAAAGAGATGTGCTTCCAAAGGACGGTGCATGTTCTGTCATCACCGAATATGTGGAATGCATAACCTTGTGCCTGTCTTTCTGCAGAAACTGTAGACAAGCTTTTGTGACCAGCTTAGACTAGATACTTCACAGCTAGGTGTTTAAAGATTTAAGTCCGTCTTGCTGAAGATGACTCCAAGGAGTTTTATCTTTAGCAGGACTGAAACAAAACCTTGTTCTCTTGATTCTGATTCAGTGTCAACATTCCAAAGCCATCTGATCTCCAAACATGCCACCTATTCCACTTTCCGTATTGTTTAGTGTAAGCGTATATATACTTTTTCTGTATACTTGTATACAAGCTACTGTTACTATTCCACTCCTGGGACTCTTCTGCCACTTTGTGTGGTGCTTTTCTAACATGAAAATACTAGGCTGGCATGGAAGAAAGTGATTTTCATTCCTGACCCATTCCTATATTTCAACTTATATTTTTCAGGGGTGAAAGGCTAATTCCACAATCCCGCATAGCCCTTTGACTAATCCCATTTAAGGTGACAAACAAAGCCAGAAGAAAACAATTGGCTTAAATTACTAAAGGAGCTACCACAATCCATTGCTCATGTAGCATTCAGAAGTTGTTATCTCTATCCTTCAGCTTGTTTTGCAAGCAGCTGCTAGTTTTGTTGGCTTGAAGGCCAAGATGGTCTGGGAAGAGAGCTTTGCCTTGGCAATCAGGAGGTTTTGAAGTCTTGGTGGTGAGTGTCCCACAGATTTGCCACAGTGCTGGGGCTTACTAATTTCATTATTTTTCTTTTTTTTTCACATTGAAATGGGGCTGAGGAAACACTGTTATGTATGTCTCAGGAGGGAATTGAGAAGTACTTGGTTAATGATTTAAAATGTATTTAATTTTGCTATGCAGCTTATTTTATTCTGAATAAGTTAATGCAGAGCAGTCATGGATGACCAAAGCTGCTTTAAAAATAGGCTGTAGTTCTCTGCCAATACCAGAAGTAACAGATGATTTGCTTCACAAGGTTGACCATGGTTCAAGAGCTGAGATTTCCAACGAAGGAAGAACTGTGTTTGGTGAACCTTGGTCACAACTTAAACACAACTTTTTTTTTCTTCTTCTTTTTTTTGTGTGTGTGTGTGTGTGTGTGTGTGTGTGTGTGTGTGTGTGTAAGGAAAAAGGACAACTTTCATTTCTCACAACCTCTTTCCACCAGCGTTATCCCAAAGGCAGGATGAATTGTGCTGCTTTGAGCCCTGTCGTGATATGAAGGTTTCAGCTGAGAGAATGGAATATAACACTGGTTTTTCTTCTTGTTTGAGAGTCTCCTTTTTGGCTGTCAGGCAGTGAGTTCACCCTTTCAATTCATGCTGTAATCCAGCTGGATAAAATTTCAGTCAGTTGTTTGATCCAGATCTCCAAACTACAAGAATAAATAATAAGAAGATAAAATTTCTGCAACATTTTAATCAGGTAGAGAATTGGGGAAAGCAACAGTATTTGTATTTAAGATTTTATTTGACACTAAAGGTTTATTGTTTAGAACAAAGAATAAGCATTTGAATTCTATGCTGATGTCAGAAATGTGTACAGAGGTGCAGGATATTTCCTGAGGATTAAGGGTCTCAGTTGCAGCTTAGGGCCATTGATTTCAAAGACTTTTTTAATCCCTAGGAAATACCCTGTCCATAATTCCTTATTGATTTTTTTTTTTTTATCATGCCAGCTGAAAGTTTCATCTTCATTCTCAAGGATAAAATGTGGGAAAAAAAAACCCCAACAAAAACAACAAAAAACCCCACACACATTAAAAAAAACCCCATGACGTTGGGTTTTTATCTTTGTCAGAAAGCAATGGGTGCCAGTTTCCACCATTTGAAGAATACGGGGAGTTTCTATGGAACTAACACCCTGTTAATTTTCTTGTCAATACCCTAAATATCATCCACCAGTATTTTTGAGTGGAACTGTTATGCAGGATGAAGCATCAGCTAAGATGCAGGAGATTAGCTGCTGTTTCCATTGAGAAAATCATCTGTGTCACGTTTTATGTTGTTAAAATTACAGATAAAAAGAAATGGTGAGGTACAAGAATAGGATTACCAATCCCTCTCCTTCTAAATTTTAATGCAGAACTCCAAGGCTGTTCCTAACTCTGCTTTTCTACTATCTTTCCTGTAGTTAACTGTTTCATATCCCATGAACTTCTGAGGGTAGTTTTTTTATGTCAACAGATCCTTTTCCTGTTCTCTTTCCATTTGTCATGGCAAACAGGATTTCCCATGGCTTTCAGACAGTCAGGTTGGTCTGGCAGTGTGTGTGCAGACTGAACAAGTGGCTGATACAACATGTACAAGGCATTGAGTTATAACTTCCTTTTCCTCAAAGGAGTGGAATTCTGACTTTTCTAACCAGCTACTGATATTCACAGAACCTCTTTGAGTACAGTAACCTTGAGGCTTTAAACCACAACTCAAATCTAGTTTAATTTAGCAAAGGTTTGAAAGTGATTGAGAAATACTAACAAAAGGACAGGTGTGTTAATAGGAGGCTTGATTATCATAAAACCCATTTGCTTAGGGAGTTCGGGTTACATGTGGGTGATTCCATCTAGGCTACCAGGTGCTGTATCAATTTTGTTCCCCCAGCCAGGGAAACAAAGACTGGAATTGGTACAGGAACATGATGGACTGGTAGGAATACAAACCAAACCACACTTGATGATTGACTGGAACAGATCATTATATGACAACCAGCATTATATTCACCAAATAATATGCTTAACTGGATTTCTTTTTTCACTGTTACTGTATGATTCAGAGGCTAATGTCTGCCCTTTCACAGTCAGTAATAGATGGTGTGGTACTGTTCAGTTGCAGCATAAGATAGATCACATCACTCAGGCTTTAGAGACAGAACAATTATTATGTAAATTGAAAATTATTGTTTGGATTAATTCATAGAATCAGAGAATCTTTTGAGTTGGAAGAGACCCTTAAAGGTCATCTAGTCCAACTCCCCTGCAGTGAACAGGGCTATCTGCTAGCTAGAGCTAGGTCAGGTGCTCAAAGCCTGGGCCAGCAGGTCCTTGAATGCCTCTGAGGATGGTATCCACCACCTCTCTGGGCAACTTGTTCCAGTGCCTCACAGCTCTTATTGTAAAAAACTTCCTTATATCCAATCTAAATCTCCCCTTTTTAAGTTGGAAACCATTTTCACTTGTCCTGCCACAGCAGACTCTGCTAAAGAATCTGTCCCCTTCCTTTTTATAGCCTGCCTTTAAATGCTGAAAATCTGCTCTCAGCTCTCCCTGCAGCTTTCTCTTCTCAAGGCTGAACAGCCCCAGCTCTCTCAGCCTGTACTCATAGGGGAGGTGTTCCAACCCTGGGATAATTTTGGGGGCCATCCTCTGGATGTGCTCCAACAGCTCCATGTCTCTCCTGTTCTGAGGACTCCACATCTGGACACAGTGCTCCAGGTGCGGTCTCACCGGTGCTGAGTAGAGGGGCAGGATCACCTCCTTTGGTCTACTGACCACATCTTTTGATGCAGCCCCAGAAAGCCCGGTTGGCTTTCTGGGCTGCAAGGGCACATTGCTGTCTCATTTTCATTCTGCAGTACCTCCAAGTCCTTTTCAGCAGGGCTGTGCTCTGTCCCTATATCCCCCAACTTGTGCTGATAGCAGGACTTACCACAAACCAAAGTGCAAGATCTTGCACTTGGATTTATTGAACCCTATGAGGTTCATCTGAGCCACTGCTTGAGCTGTCTAGGTCTCTCTGAATGGCATCCCACCCCTCAAACACATTGATTACAACACACAGCTTGGTGTGATCTGCACACTTGCTGAGGGTGCACTCAATCCCACTGTCAATGTCACTGGTAAATCGCCTTGCTTGAGTAACAATATCTGACCCATTAAATTATCTACCATTCTAAATAACTAACTTGGTGTTTGGGGAAAATGCATTTAAAGCCATGTGACACTCTCCAATGAAAGTTAACAAAACGTCTGAACACCACTTCAGTTACTACAATAATGTTTAAGTGTGAAATACACTATTGTAATTACAGAAGTGGTGTAATGCTCTTGTGATGGTCTTCACTCTAGGTGAGTTTCATCTGTGAAAAACTTTGAGATGGAATGTGGTTTATTAAATCATCTGCACCAGAATTCTTCTACTTAAAGTTGAAATTATTTCTCTAGTTTAGTATTTTAGCATGTCAGTTTCAGAAAGGTTTGAATGAATCTCAAACTTTTTTCATCTAGGGTGCCATAATAATTATGCTTTTCTTCTGGCACTCTCATAGCACAAAGGACAAAACCACATTAGAGGACAAAGTTATCTTTATGGTAGATGCTAACTATTTATGCATTGACTGGAATTCATTAACTGGACAGAAGGCCTGGAGGTATGTTTGTGGAAGTGGTTCAAAATTGTTTTTTAACTCAGTATGATTATTAATTCAATAAGGAATGAAGTACTTCCAGACTTGTATTGCTGACACGGAGGGGATATGACTGAAAGCAGAACATCAAATGAAGCAGTAAGGAGACAATTTGGAATGCGCTGTAGTAGCACTATGCTTAACACTAACAAAAAAGGAAAAAGTCAGAATAGTTAGCCGTATAAAGGGAAACCTGGCTGGCAGTAGATGAGGACTGCATGCATTACAGAGAAATGGTACAAGATATGGATGAATGTTAGGAAAGGAACAAATGAAAAAACTACTTCTAGTTTAAAATTTAATTAGTACGTTACTGAAAACAGGGTACTTGAAAAAACAGAATCATAAAATTGTATTGGTTGGAAGAGACCTTGAAGACCATCCAATTCCAGCCCCACCTTTCGCTAGAAAAGGTTGCCCCGGGGCCTCATCCAATCTGGCCTTGAACACTTCTGGGGATGGGGCGTCCACAGCTACTCTGGGCAACGTTACAACATTCAACCACTCTTATAGTAAAGACTTTCTTCCTGGTATCTAATTTAAATCTTTTAGTTTAAAACCATTGCCCCTTATCTTTACAATCATTGATAAAGATTTTCTCCTCATCTTTCTTGTAAGCTCCCTTTAAGTATTGGAAGGCCACATTAAATTCTCCCCCGAGTCTTCTCCAGGCTGAATGAACATCTCCAATTCTTATAGCCTCTTTTCAAAGGAGAGGTGCTCCAGTTCTCTAAGAATTTTTCTGGCCCTACTTAGACCCACTCCAACAGGTCCATGTCATTCTTATACTGGGGGCCACAAGGCTGTGGAGTGCTCCACACAGGGTCTCAGGTGGGATAATCACCTCCCTTCACCTGCTGGCCATGCTTCTTTTGATGTAGCCCCAGATGTGGTAGCCTTTTGGGACTGCAAGTGCAGATTGCTGGCTCATGTTGAGTTTTCTTCCCACCAGTACCCCAAGGCTGTTTTCTGCAAGGCCGCTCTCAATCCATTCATTCTCCAGACTGTACTGATGTTTGAGATTGCCTTGAATCAGGTGCATGACCTTGCACTGGAGCTTGTTGAACTTCACGAGATTTGCACATGTCCATCTCTCAAGCCTGTGAAGGTCCCTCTGAATGATATTCCTTCCGTCTATAGAGTATCAGCTGCACCATTCAGCTTGGTGTCACCTTCAGACTTCCTGAAGGTACATTCAGTCCTACTGTCCATGTAACCAATGAAGATATTAAACCATTACACCTAAATACATATCCCCGAAGTCAGTCATCACTGGTCTCTACCTGGACAATGAGTCACTGACTACAACTGTTTGGATGCAGCCATCCATCCAGTTCCTTGTCCACTGAACAGTCCATCGATCAAATCCATGTTTCTCAAATTTAGTAAAAAGGATGTTGTATGAGACTGTGACTGACTTTGCACAAATCAAGGTAGATGACTTGGTACACCCACCAATGCTGTCCCTTTATTGTAGCAGGCCACCAAGTCAGTCAGGCATGATTTTCTCTCAGTGAAGCGATGTTGTCCCCAGTCATCTCCTAGTTTTCACATGCCTTAACACGGTTTCCATGAGGGTCTTCTTTTTGATGTTATTAGGTACAGAAGTGAATTTGATGGATATACAGTTTCCCATGTCCTCTTCTTGACTCTTTTAAATATGAGTGTCTTGTTTCCCATAACTGGGACTAAGATAGGCTCTTCTTTACCAAAGTAGGATCTTGTGTTCTGTGAGATTGGAAAGGTTCAAAAGGAAAGTAACCTTGCACTGCTGTGTCATAGGACTTTCTAATTTTTATAACTTCTGCTGAAGTACTGAAAGTTCAGTTCACCCTTTCTACTTTGTTGCAATGAGTTTTCAGCACATAGTAATAGTGGCTATGAACCTTAACTTGAATGTTACTGTGTGCTGCCTACTTGTACGTTTGGTATTTCTATCCCACATCCCATAACACAGTTAAAATTGGATTGTAACAAGCTTTTCTTATCTGGAAAAAATCAAACGTCAGACTGAATATATATATGCCTAAACTAGATGTTTGTGTCAGCAAAGCCTTTCTAAAAATCATGTTTATATAAAACAAATATTTAATTTAGAAGGTACTTACACTAATAGCTTTTAATATTAAGACTCTAAACTACAGTACTTTGGATCTGGATAGAACAATGGATTTTCTATGAGGCATTCACTTTTTCCTAGCTGTTCTTGGGATGTGATGACTTGTGAAGGTTGGAGGGCAGCCTGTTGTTATCTTCAAGTGTTGGTTATATATTAATCTGCTAATCTTTGAATTTTTATAGCCTGTACAATTTGTACAATCACTGGTCTCTCCAATGATTAGAATGGTAACTATAGGATGTAAAGGGAATTTTCAGGTTCTTGCAGCTGTGACAGGTCACCATAAGGGATTCCTGCCATTTTGAATTGTGGTAGCAATGTGGATGATTTGGTTAGGTGACTCTGAGTTCAGCAAAACATCTGATTATTTAAACTTCCTCCTGTCCCCCTTCTCTCTACCTTCATAGGATCACCTCTAAACCACTGTTCTGCCACCTATTACATTCAAATACATATGTACAAACACCAACTCTTACTTAAATATTAGTTTCACTTTGTTGGCGTTAGTTATTATCCTTTTCCTTTCCATTTACTTTTGATTTTGTGGAGATATCGCTGTTTAAGAGCACTGTCATTTTTGTTATTGCTTCAATCTGTCTGGGACTTCAGATCTTTGTGACAACAATTTGCATTTACATCTCTAGCCCTTCCATTTTTACTACAGTCTTACAATAAAGGTTTGGCCAAGCTATTGGTTTTCTCTGCGTGGCTGTCTATATTATAGAGCTGGTTTTGCAGTACTGCATATTGTAATGAGTGACTGCTCTGCTCTTGATTCCCCAGCATAACCATCATTATCAGCCTCCGGCCTGGATGGGCTGGATCTTTCTATCCCCTTTTCCCAGGTCTCTTTATTAAAGAGCTGTAGCAAACCCCTTATGACTTTGGAACTATCCTTTCAGGCCCACTGTGTGTTTCGCTCATCCTGTGTTCCACCCCAAAGTCCTGGCTCATTCTGATGGACTATTCAACCTCTCTTCTGTATGCTCCTTCTTTTTCAAACTAATAAACAAACAAATAAACAAGCCAACAAACTTTTTAGTACTTCATTTATTGCATTTACTCCATCAGCATAGCTTTCTTGATTGCACTGTGCACAGCCTGCTCTGGTTATTGAAGGTTTCTATATTACATTTTTGGATGTGCTAGTATCCAGCAGTTTGTTTCCTGATCACTTGTTAATTCTACTGGAATGGTAGGCATTCTCCAGTGGCCCAGTTCTGTGCATGATTTAACCATGAGCTATGGGAACGAGAGGGACAGGACTCACAAAACTATGAGTAAGATGGAGAGGATTCAGGGCCCACTTTCCCAGTGCAACACATCCATTCAGCCTATGACATTTCCCTTCTTTGTTACCAAATCAACCTCATTTGTTTTTTCATACCTTAAGGCATTTTCATTTTTTTTTTTCCTCACTCACAAGGCTGCACTCCTTTGTCGCTCAATAACTGCTTACTGTGTTTTATGCTTACAGTCTGATCCTGTGAAAATATTTCCTCCTTCTTTCATTTTGCTCCTTCTCATTGAAATTGTAGGAAGTTTACTCAGTTTCCTTACTGTATTTTGTGGTCCATCAGTATGTATTAGGATCATGTGGCAAGGTTGTGCTAGCAGAGGGGCTGCAGGGCCCAGGTGTGCAGCATCCAGCAGTGCCCCATGTCAGAGCAGAGAAGCTCCAGCTGCTCCAATAGGGACCTGCTGCTGGGCAGAGCTGAGCTGTGAGCAATGCTGGGCCTCTGGAAGGGCAGATTGAAGGGAGGGAAACTGCTGTGCAACTGCAGCTGGGAGAGAGAAGTGAGAGATGGGGAAGAAGTGTCCCTGCAGTCCCCAAGGTCAGCGCAGGAGGGCAGGAGGTGCTCCAGGCATGGAGCAGCAGTTCCCTGCAGCCCAGGAGAGGCCCATGGAGGAGCAGGTTGTTCCCCTGCAGCCCACGGCCACAGTGCGGAGCACATCTGCATGTGCATCCATGGAGGAGCCCACAGTGCAGCAGTGGATGAGGGCTGAAGGAAGCACAGCCCATGGTCGGAGCTGCAGCACATGGAGAGAACTCCACGGTGGGGCAGGAGGGGTGTGGGAGCTGCCATCCATGGGGCTGTGCTGGAGCAGTGCCTGAAGGGTAGGCCCCACAGTGCAGAGCTGTGTTGGAGCAGTGCTGGGAGAGCTGCAGCTTGTGGGAAGTCCATGCGAGATCATCTGAGGAAGGTAGACATCCCATGGGAGGGAGCGACGTGGAGCAGAGAGTGACCATGGAGGAGTGGCAGAAACAAAGTGTTATGGACTGAGTGCAGCTGTGGGGAGGAGGAAAGAGGATGGTTGGAGGGAAAGGCATTTGTAGTTTGCTTTTATTTCTCACTGCTTTTGTCTTTTAGCAACAGGCAATAAAATACATTAATCTCCCAATGCTGAGTTTGTTTTGCTTGCAATGGTAATTAGCGAGCTATCTCCCAGTCATATTTCAATCAGTGAGTTTTTTCATAATATTTTCATCCCCCTGTTGTTTTGAGGATGGTGAGTGAGAAAGTAGCGTGGTGACTCTTAGCTGTCCATTGCTACGAGACCACCACACAGTATTACAAAAGCATTCTCAATCCTAGAAGCAAGGACAAATGTCCAACACTAAGATGTTGATAAGCTTCCGGCAGCCATTCAGTCTTGTCTGCGCTTTGTCTCACAGTCAGAACAACCATATGCTGCTTTTCTGCACTTGTGTCCTCTCAGACATTAGACTTCAGTTTAGCCTCTGGAATACACATCCCAACAGAATCGGCCAAACTGAGTAGAAGATGTGCAAAGAGGGGATAACATCTGAAGTAAGAAAAGTAATGTAGATGTGAGCTAAGCGCCATTTCTGTCTTCATCGGGTTTCTGATTTGCTTCTTTCCTGCCAGTGAGGTCAGCAGTGGACTGTCAAGAGAGGATATGAGTGGGGGTGCGAGTGCCAAGTTTTGGCAACTGATTATAAATGGAATGCTTTCACACATTAATATTTATGCAGTGTGCTTGCAAATGGCAAAGGAAGGTTAATTTTAGATGACTTTAAGTCCCATTTCAGTGGAATGCAAATCTGAAGAGTTGTGGTGAGGCTTCAGCAGTGCAACACATGGAAAAAATTGATTTTTTTTGTCTGACCAATAGGCCAGGAAGCTTTGTCTTATTCTGTCTATAGGTTTTCCTGAATGGCTGAAGGTACATTCCTTCATCAGTTTCACAGCCTGCTGCAGACAGATTTTAGTGAAATTGGTTACTGTACCATTAATTATTAAATGAGACCATATTAGCCCTAATGGGCTATTGAACCACATCACTAAAAATATTTAGCTTCATTTTTGACTGTGCTAATAATAGTCTCACCTGTCTAGTTGCATACTACCATTACTCTAATGTTTTACTTCTTTATTATTTTAAAGGCAGCAAAACTAATTTTGGTATCATTATGATTGGTCACAACACAATCATGTTCTTTATTCCCTTTTCAGTGCCATTACATGAAATCAAGTTTATTGTGGATGGGTTAAAAAACTGACTTAATCAGAAAAAAATAAAGAGGTGCCATACTTATGTGTCTCGGTGAATCAGCAGTGAATGTACTGAGTTCACAGAAAAAAAAATCTAAATTTTATTCCTGAAATGTCAGTTTTGATTCTGATGGCCAAATGGGTTTTTGAGTTCCCTGTTGTCTCCATCATTAATCTTACTAAGTGATCTGAATCCCTTGGAGCAGAAGCTCCAATGAGCTCTCAATTCCTGAGTTTGTTTCATGCTAAGCTCCAAATCACACGACTGGAGTTGGTCTCTTTCATGTATTTCAATAAGTTAAAATGATGGTTTGTTTTTAATAGGCTAATTACTTTTAGGCAAGAGATCAGTATTGTTACTAGCAGAATGCTTGCAACACCTCTGCTTAATCATACCCACTTTCATACAAGGATACAACTACATACAGTTTGTTTACTAAGACGCATTCCCCATCTACTAGCTACAGAGATTAGACAGCAGCTGAGTAACAGCTGGATCATAAGAAAACTGCTTCTCAATTACCACTGCTTCAAGAGCTTCCCTTGTATATAAGAGTTAGGAGGCTGGATTCTAAAAGGCAATAATTAAAGAAAGAAAGGTTTGGATAGGGCACTAAGGAGTGGTAGAGTTTTCTACTGCATGTGGATTCTTCTCCTTCTTCTCCGGTTTTCATTTTCCCAAAATAGAGCAGAAAGACCACAAAGCTCTGGTAAAGATTGTGTTAATTCTCTCTGTGAACAGTGGAATAAGTCTTATTTTCTTGTGGTTCTGTTATTAGAATTTTCTAATCTGTGTGTAATTGCGATACAGAAAAAAAATTGCTCCAGCGAGGTGTTCTCAAACTACAGAGTCACTGTTATTGCATGCAGCCAGCTCGCCTTGCTAAAACATTTTCTTTCTGTGGTAATTTCACCAGACAATAGTTAAGCCATTAAGTGCCACGAGCAGCGCTTTTTCAGGATTTTAAAAATTCTTCCTCATCTAATAAAAACATCTTAAAAAAGAAACTTTTCATCAATTGTAAGTTTAGGTGCACCAAACAAAGATCACAGGAACTGTTACGTGTTGTGAAGGTGGTGTGTAGATTACATTACAGTGAGCTGTTAGAGTATCCTGCAGCCATGGTTGTGGAGCTCCTAGCACAGAAAACATCAGACTTTCTTGTGAGTTCCCAGCATACAGCAGGTCCATAAAATGTACTGTTTAACACAGTTTTGCAGGTTGGCTTAGTCTACACACTACAGCTTCAAGGTTTTAAAAGAAATAGGGGAATCCCAATTGATAGAAAATTCTTTGTAGGATTACAGATTATGGACTATAAAAGTACTCCTGAGATCATATGAAGATTGGTAGGTTATAGCTCTGCTTTCATTGTGAAGAGTTTGAACAACCGTTAGCTCTGCTTTGTGATCATGTGATGTATCACGCAGTTACAGCCATATATTTTTACTGGATCCAACATGCGCGATATGCCTTTGACACTGTCTGAGACTGAGCTAGATTCAGAGATGTTATACAGTGTAGTGAGCTTTTTTCTATGCCAGAGAAGTGGAATACAATAAATTGATGCAATTTATATTACAAAGCAAGAATGATGAGAGGTTTTTAAAGCAGAAAAATTAACCAATAGAAAAGTATAAGCAAAATAATTCAAGACAGCAACAAGACACAAGAAATGACTTTACAAGTGTTCTTTTCATCACCCACTGTATATACATTTTTGATCAGTTTTCGTCTTAACTGGCAGCAAATTGACTACTATCTCTCCAGTGTATTTGTATGGGCTCATTGGTGCTTTGTATGGGTGAGACGGATTCTCATCAGCTTCTTTGTCAATGAAGAAACAGTGAGATTTTTATCATTGAATCTTCATAAGAGAAAAAGAATCAAAAGCACATGTGATTTTCAGATTCCAGATACATGGTTGTTGATATGTAAGAATTATTCTAACTTCTAAAATTATTATCTGTGAAATCCTGTTTTGTCTTCTTTTTTATTACATGAAGGCCTTTCCTATTTATACCAGGATGCTGCATCATACTGTCGCTCTTGTATTTCCTCTTCTCAGTTGTAAAGTTTTACTTTTTTGTTAACATAGAAGAACAAGCTGGAAAGTTTTACTTCTCCTGCCTTATGAATGCTTGTCTGAAATCATCCACTGACCTATAGTCTGCTCTCATTCAAATACTTCTCCGAAAGACATTCTCATTCTTACAGAAAATCTAAAACTTACAGTGAGTGGTAGACACATGAGAGTCACCCTCATAACAAAACTATTTGAATGAGCTAGAAATTGTGTTGGCAATTTTTCTCCCAGAATATACAGTCCTTCCTCTTTTCTCATTGTCGCGCTCTTGTCTCTTTAGCATAGTAGTCACTATTAATTCTTTCCAGAGATGTCTTTCCTAAATAATTGTCAAGAGGTTGACAGAAAATTAAACATGCTAATAACTGATAACACTGGGAATATCTTAACAGTGAAAAAGAAAGCAGGAAAAAGATGAAGTGAAACAAAAACAATCTCTTTTTTATATCACCATAGTTATATTTCAATAGCTTATATTACACACTGTACTTTTGAGAGGCCTGATATTTTCTCAGCTATCCCAGTTTTCACTACAGCTCCTTAAATGTAGATTCATATTTGAACATGAATGGCAAGTGTGTAAAGCATTCAAAGTGAGCCATGTCTCATGCAAGGCTTCATGGTCTACGTGCAAAAATCATACACTGATTTACTGTAGGATAACCTTCTCCACTTTGGTGGTTTATGTTAATCCTCAGGAATGATTAGAGATTCATCTCCTTCATTAGCTTCCAGTAGACAGCCTGTTAGCTTTCAATCAAAATTCTCATTAGTTGATAGGTCCCTAGAGCTTTATTCAGTACCATTCCATACTAATACTATTTTGGTTATTCATAGTCACCTATTTCTTCACCTGTAGCTCATTATCTTCCATACTACTAATACTAGCTGAATTTGTGTATGTGTCAGTGTGTTAATCCACTCGAACCTTCCAGCTTGTCTTATTTCAACAGTATTTGTTGTCACTCATCCCTTTGCTGACCTGCAGTGTTGTACCTTGCCTACAGTACAGTTTTCATGCCATGTCTTTACCTCCAGCTCCAGCATTTGGCAAAAGCTCAATATGATTGCAGAAAAGAATGCATAACTGGAGACAAGTGCAATGCAGGTAACGCAAGATAGATAGAAATTTTGAGATCACTGATGATCACTGCAATGCACATAGGCTGATTGGGAAGAGTGAATCATCCTTAACAAAAGAAAGATACTTTATGTAATAAAGTGATGGAAGTATTAGAGGATAACATTTTTCTATGAACAGAAGATTATAGTGGTCATCTGGACACCTGAGAGTTGAGTGTGGCTCCCTGTTCCTTAGTACACCAGAACCAATGTAACAATTAGAAATGGAACTCATTTTGCCCAGTAAGCACTCTGCCATCTCGGAAATGCATGGGGAATAGCTCTGCTAGGAAACAAAGAGATGTAATTATATATCTGTACACCCGACCTTGGTTACGTTTAAAGCATACTAGAGATGCGAAATTTGTTTTAGCTGGAGTCCCATCGTGGTATCAGAGCTAGATTTAAAAGTCTTAGAATGATTCTCTGAGTGTTTCCGTTTTACCTGTGTTGGTATTTTCAATGGAGGAACAGTGAAACAAAGAACCATTGAAGAGGCACAAGTGATTGACACTGCAGAAACGACTGAAGTATGCAGTGCTTTGACTCAATGCAAAATAAAAAAAAGGAACATCAACTGTGACCAGACACTTAGATGAATTATAATGACAGAACAGAGGTACAGAAGAAGCTAGGGCACATAGACATTAAAGACCATTTGGATTAGTTAGATGGATTCAATTTGTTGAGACCTGCTGATATTCATTCTGAAGTCATTAAGAACTTAACCATTAAAAATTACCTCTGAGAATTTCCTTAAGTGAAGAGATCTGAGCAGACTGTAGGGAGCAAAATTTTAAATCAACAAGATGAAATTCAACAGACAAGTGTGGAGATTGACCATTATGAAGAAAAAAATCAAAGGCACAAATATATAAAAAAAGAACTGCAGAAAATGGGCAAGTTTTCAGGGAAACTGAGTCACAGTGCAGTGCTGTTTCCAGAAATGTAAGTTCTGTGATGCATTAGCAAAGTCAGGTTGAAAGATGCTTTGTTGTGCTTTAACCTGTCAGGCACCTTAGCACACATAGCTGTTCACTCATTCACTTTTCCCCAGTGGGACAGAGGAGAGAGTCAGAAAAAATGGTAAAACTTGTGCCCTGAGATAAAGACAGTTTAATGGGGCAGAAAAGAAATGGAAAAAAATAATAGTTATAGTGATGAAAAAGTATACAAAAAAGTGATGCACAACTCACCACCCACTGACTGATGCCCAGATGCTGGCATCCCGCTTGTCAGCTCCCCATACTTTTATTATTCACCTTGATGACATATGGTATGGAATGTTCCTTTGGCCAGCTTGGATTAGCTTTTCTCATTCTGTCCCCTGCCATCTCTTTGTGCACCCTGAGCTCCTCGCTGACAGAGTGTGTGAGAAAATGAAATATCCCTGGCTCTGTGCAAGCGCTGCTTGGCAACAACTAAAACACTGGTGTGTTATCAACATTATTCTCATCTTAAATCCAAAACGTAGCACCATAGTGGCTACTAGGAAGAAAAATAACTCTGTTGCAGCTGAAACCAGCACAGGCTTTAAGCAGTGTAACAGAAGATGCCCCTTCCAACAACAGAGGGGTTGGAACTAAATGATCTTTAAAGTCCCAGGCCTGGACTCTGTACTGCAGATGGGGCCTCACAAGAGCTGAGTAGAGCGGGACAATCACCTACCTCTCCCTGATGGCCACCCCTTTTTTAATGCAGCCCAGAACACAGTTGGCCTTCCAGGCTGCAAGCGCACACTGCTGGCTCATGTCCAGCTTCTCGTCCACCAGGACCCCCAGGTCCTTTTCTGCAGGGCTGCTCTCAAGGAGATCTTCCCTCAGTTTGTATAAATACCTGGGATTGCCCTGACCCGAGTGCAGCACTCTGCACTTGGCCTTATCAAACCTCTCAAGTAAGATGTACACAAATTCCTATTGCTGTCAGAACTCCCTCCAAAAATAATAAAATGAGTAGATAATAAGACCTAAAAGAAAATTCTAAAAGAATTGAGTATGTTTAGTCAAGAACAGAAAACACGGAAGCAAGTATAAAAAGAATATTTTGATAATTTAACAAGTTGTTCTAAAGAATGAACAATAGTTCTCCGCATTCACCATGATTTGGGGAAACAGGGAGAACTCTGATTAATTGTAATAAGTAAAATTGAGTTTGTATTTTAAGAAAAATGTTTTAACTGGAGGTTGGAGATAGCTTTCTGTGGCATGATAATGAAAAATCTAGATTAAGAGAGGCAAAAAAAGATAAGAGAAGAGGCTAAGTGTTGGTTACTAGAGAGCTAGGTCTTAGTAACAAGGTGAATTTGGATTCTAGTGAAGAATTTGTGGAATTTCTTGAATATAAATCAAAGAAAGTCATAAATCATTCATGTCCTCCCATAGACACACATGTGAAATATGTAATTAATTATTCAAGTGCCCTGTAATGCTGATGTTAAGAAAAGTGACTAGAGGAAATGACACACTGCATGAAACGTGGAGTCTTGATGTGGAGCAGAATGCACGTATTAAACAGTGAATGTAAATGTAGAGTGCACGTTGGTACGTCACTTCTGAAAAAAAAACGGAAATATTTTATTGCCACTTCTATGCTCTTCATTATTGCAATCATGTTACCATTTAGTTCCATTTGTAGGCTACACCAGGAGTCAGACTTAGACTAGGAAGTGGGAAAGGGAGGAGGAGCAGGATGGAAAACCATTGGAGAAGCTGACGTTGTACTTGAGGCTCCATTCAATGGCAGTGTGCATGCCTGTTAAGGGAGGAAGGACTACAAAGCCATTATAGCATACAGCTGCTGACAGTTTGAACACCCAACCCCACCCTCCATGCCTGCCAGCAGGGATTAAATATTGCTAATGAGGAGGTTTGTGACAAAAGATGCCTGCTTATATTGAGGAAAGGAGGGATGAGGAAGTAATGAAGGAAGGGATAGACTATCTGGTTTTGGTAACAAGAAGACAGATGTTATAAAAGGTAACTAAGATACGAAGTTCACAGTATTGTGACATAGTCTGTAAGGCTGAGTAATTTCATTAGAAGAACATCTCTGATGTTCAGTGGGGAGCGGTTCTATGCCTGAAGAGGCTTCAGGAGGGTGAAATATGATGTATAAGTAAATCTGATGGATAGAAAACCAATTAGCTTGAACTTTGATTTACATTAGGAAGACTGACATTTTGTGTGTCAGGTATGCTGATCTCACCTGTACAAGGGATTTAAGTACTGTTTGAGGAGCTGTCAAGCTTAGTGGAACCTTGCGTCTGGTATGTTTAAAGGATAATTACCTCCAGAATTAAATCTTGTTTGCATGTCTACAGCTGTTCATAATGTGTATGGGTTCGTTTTGTTTGATTAGTAGTCTGCATTAAAAATTGTTGACAAGAGTAGAGGGTATGAGTATTTCATTTAACATCTCTTTACATTTTCCAAGACAATGAATTGTCCAAGTTGCTTATTCAAAGACAGTAGACTATAGTACATCTTCATGCACTGCAGAACTCAATCCCTTCTCCAATGAAACAGTCTTATCGGTGACTTCTTTAAACAATTTGTGCTGCTAAAGGAAATAATGTGTTCAAAACAAAATTGTTTTTTCGTTCTGTTCTTTTTTAGTATCAACACACTTATCCAGAGGGTGATAGTTCATGGATTACTTCTCATTATTTCATAGTTGAGAAATGCTAAGAAAAGTGGGTTTATTATCCTCTGAAGACAAGGTCTTGTGATCTCTGTATAGGTTTACAATAGGTCAATGTGTTTGTAAGTCTGTGTGTCCCAAAGCCCATCTTCCAGTGTCAACTTGCATGAATGTCCATGCACCCAGAATGAATAACTGGTTAGTCTCAGGCCAGCATGAGTAACCTCTTTCCTTAAGGAACTTTAAGAAAATGAACTCGGAGTTACGCTGAGGAGCAGAATGATTCTTCTATTACATTAAAGGTGACTGAAACTTTTCTTTCCCCACTCTAACCTAAATACAAAGAACAAGTCAGGAGGTATTTCTGTTAATTCAGCACTTAAGCAAATTTTTTAATGCATTGAGTGGCAGTTCTTCCAGAATATCTGTAAGGTGATATGGAGTGCTTATGAATATTTGCAGAAAGTATCTTGTTCTTTGTAATTGTTTGGGCATTAAACAGTGGAGAAAAGAAAATTAGTCTGCAGCATCATCACTGTGCTAGTGAGTCACTCAGCTATTACTCCAAAGAGGACTTTCCACTTTCTTCGCTGTCTCATTATCTTCCAAAGGTTGTCAGTGTGACACAGTCTTTGTGGAGCACTGACAGTATTTAATGGTTCTTTTTAAAGATGTGAAACAAAGTTCCTCCTCTTAGAAGTTAAAATTCTACAGGAATTTGGTATATAATATGCTATATTTCACTTTGAAACTGTGAATATGATCACAATTTTTAATTATGCATTGTTACGGCTTTTATTGACCCTTTTCTTGAGGGAATTGTGGAGAAATAGAATGAAGCTGGGATAAAGCTGAACAGAATTGTATAATTTCATCTATCTACATTTTTTTAAAGTCGTTCTTCAGCATGACAGGAAAGTGTCTTCCACAATGAAAACCAAGTGCCAGAGAAACTTAGGGCTGATTCATTTGACTGAGTGTGGATATTTTCAACTACTTGTTCATGATTCCATTAACTGCAAATTAACAAAGTAGGCATTTCTTTGGTAAAATTATTTTCTTCCTGAAATCTTACTGAAATACTTCCCCGTCTATAAGAAGGGTTGTAAGAAGAATCTGGGGAAGTACAAGCCCAACAGCCTGACCTCGGTGCCAGGAAATGTTATGGAGCAGATCGTCTTGAGTGAAATCACATGGCATGTGAGGAATAGCCAGGGAATAAGGTACATCCTACAAGGATTCACAAAAGGCAGATCCTGCTTGACCAACCTGATCTCCTCCTATGACTGAGTGACCTGCCTGGTGGATGAGTGAAAGGCGGTTGATGTAGTTTACCTAAACTTCAGCAAAGCCTTTGACACTGTCTCCCACAGTATTCTCCTGCAGAAGGTAGCAGCCCATGGCTTGGACAGATACATTCTTTGCTGGGTAAAGAACTGGCAGGAGGGCTGGACCCAGGGAGTGGTGGTGACTGGAGTTGAATCCAGCTGGCGACCAGTCACAACTGGTGTTCCCCAGGGGTTGGCACTGGGGCCTGTCCTGTTCAGTATTGTTATTGATGACCTGGATGAGGACACTGAGTGCACCCTTGGTAAGTCTGCAGATGACACCAAGATGGGAGGAAGTGTCGATCTGCCTGCGGGTAGGAGGGCATTATAGGGGGATCTGGACTGGTTGGATAGCTGGACCAAATGAAGTTTGAAAAGACCAAGTACCAGGTCCTGCCCTTTGGCCACAACAGCCACAGGCAACACTACAGGCTTGGGGCAGACTGGCTAGAAGACTGTGTGGAAGAAACAGACCTGGGGGTGTTGGTTGACAATTGGATGAACATGAGCCAGCAGTGTGCCCAGGTAGTTAAGAAGTCCAGCGGCATCCTGTCTTGTATCAGAAATGGTGCCACCAGCAGGAGCACGGAGGTGATCATCTCTCTGTACTCAGTGCTGGTGAAGCTGCAACTTGAGAACTGCGCTCAGTTTTGGGCCCCTCAGTACAAGAAAGATACTGAGGCCCTGGAGTGTGTTCAGAGAAGGGCAATGAAACTGTGAAGGGTCTGGAGCACAGGTCTTATGAAGAGAGGATGAGGGAACTGGCATTCTCCTCCTGAGAAGAAGAGGCTCAGGAGAACTTACCCCTCTTTACAACTACCTGAAGGGTGGTAACTTGCTCCAATTATAGGAGGGAGAGGAGATTATTATTTGACATATGCATACCGGATGGTGAGATTAAGTCACAAGGGGTCAAACATTTGCCCGACCAGTTTATTACAAATCCTAGTCACTTAGAAAGATAAGGAAGGGAGATGGGTGATAGAAAAGAGATAAGAAATAAAAGCAAGGAGTCTTTGTAGAAAGCAAGAGAGAGAGTCAACACTGAGGATCCAGCATTGCTTATAGTTAATCCGTTGGTCTGAGGAACTTGTCCGGACTCTGCAAGGGATGGGAGAAAGCCAGGAAACTTCGCAGCAAGCAGGCACCAGGGGGCTTCTTTCCTAACAGGATTCTTCTCTTAGGGAATTCCTTCCCAAGCACTTAGTTCAGTAGGGGCCTTTTATCCCCCACTTCTCAGCTTCATCTTTCTTCTTTTCGCTCTGTTATTGTGACACACCTGGTCCTCCACGTAAGCCAGCAAGGAATGGTGCCTCAGTTGTCAGAGAACAAGTATTGCGTTTTACAGTAGGCAGCTCCTTCAAACAGACCCCAAAAAAGACTTCAAGTCCAGTTTCTGCTTATCTTCAAAACCCTAAGTATTGTGCATGGTGACAAACACCAGTTGCCTTCTAGATAATTCGAAGCTGACCATTAGAGACTTATAACCATAAAGGACACACAAAGTGAGCAACGTGCCAAGGAAGAAAAAAAAACAAGCAGTGGATTTAATACCATCTTAAACACATGCCCAGGGCTTAGCCCTTCCCTGCCATGCCCTCTGTCCTCCCCTATCACGATGGCCTCTGCCCACCATTCTGCCCTTCTCAGGCCTAGGCTGGAAGAGGGCTGAAACTCTTCTTATGATTTCCCTATACAGGCCATGCTGCCCATGCCTGTGTGACGCAGGGAACTGACAATGTCCTGCTTGGTATGACATGCCCATGTCTTGCATGAGCAAGACAGCTGCCAGACACTGATGCTCAATAATATAGCCAGGCTTGTGTTACTTTGGTTACATATCTTTGTATTGACGTCCTTCTAGAAGGAGGAACATTACTCTGTCTGAGAAGCAGAGGACAGGAAGGTTTCGTGGTCTGGTCATGTTCTCCTCTGGGCATCAGACCTCCAAAGGAAGAGGACACAAAATCTGTTCTACGACAGCCACCACTGCCTCCCTGCCCAGGGCCCATCCCATCCCATCCCTTTAGTAACCTCCGGCCTGCACTCTCACCTCTGCTTCTGCTCACCATCCCGCTCTTCAGTGGCTGGGGCTGGAAGAGGGGTGCAGCTGATCCCATGATCTCCCTGTGCCAGCCATGTTGCCCATACCTGTGTGACACAGGGCACTGCCAACGTTGTGCCTGCTGTGCCATGCCCACGGCATCACCAAGGCAGTTGCCAGCAGCTGATGCCCAAAATACAGCCAGGCTGGTGTTATGCTGATTACATATCTTTGTATCCATGTACTTGTGAAAGGTGGGACACCTCTCCAGCTTAGCTTCCTGATCTACTAGGTTTCCACAGACTGATGACTCTCTCCTCTGGATCTCTGGCCCTCCAAGACAATGGAGGATAACACAAAGTCAGTTGCATGAAAGATACCCCTGCTGCCCTGCATAGGGACCAGCCCTTCCCTCCCATGCCCTCTGTCCTGCCCGCTCACCTCTGCTTCTGCTCACCATCCTGCTCTCCTCTGGCCTGGGCTGGAAGAGGGGCGCAACTGTTCCCATGATCTCCCTATGCCAGCCATGTTGCCCATACCTGTGTGACACAGGGCACTGCCAACCTTGTACCTTCTATGCCATGCCCACGGCATCACGAAGGCAGTTGCCAGCATCTGATGCCCAAGATACAGCCAGGCTGGTGTTACACTGATTACATATCTTTGTATCGATGTTCTTGTGGAAGGTGGACATCTCTCCAGCTGAGCAGCAGAGGACAGGAGGGTTCCATGGTCTGATGACGTTCTCCTCTGTTACTCTGACCCTTCACTGGCAATGGAGGAGGTTAAACAATCTGTTGCATGACAGCCATCCCTGCCTCCCTCCCCAGCACCCAGCCCTTCCGTTCCATGCCCTCTGTGCTGCCTTCTCACCTCGGCCTCTGCTTACCAACCTGCTCTCCTCTAGCCTGTACTGGGAGAGGGTTGAAACTCTTATGATTTCCATATACCGGCCGTGCTGCCCATGCCTGTGTGACGCAGGGAACTGACAATGTCCTGCTTGGTATGACATGCCCATGCCTTGCATGAGCAAGACAGCTGCCAGGCAATGATGCTCAATAATATAGCCAGGCTTGTGTTATTTTGATTACATATCTTTGTATCGACGTCCTTGTGGAAGGAGGAGCATCACACCGTCTGAGCAGCAGGGGACAGGAAGGTTCTGTGGTCTGGTCATGTTCTCCTCTGGGCTTCAGGCCTTCAAAGACAGGGGAGGAGGACACAAAATCTGTTGTACAACAGCCACTACCGCCTCCCTGCCCAGGGCCCATCCCATCCCTTTAGTGACCTCCGGCCTGCCCTCTCACCTCAGCCTCTGCTCATCATTCTGCTCTCCAGTGGCCTGGGCTGGAAGAGGGGTGCAGCTGATCCCATGATCTCCCTGTGCCGGCCATGGCGCTCATGCCTGTGTGACACAGGGCACTGCTGTTGTTCTTTGACATGTCCATGGCATCACCAAGGCAGTTGCCAGCAGCTGATCCCCAAAATACAGCCAGGCTGGTGTTATGCTGATTACATATCTTTGTATCCATGTACTTGTGAAAGGTGGGACACCTCTCCAGCTTAGCTTCCTGATCTACTAGGTTTCCATTGTCTGATGACTCTCCTCTGGATCTCTGGCTCTCCAAGACAAAGGAGGAGAACACAAAGTCTGTTGCATGAAAGATACCCCTGCTGCCCTGCATAGGGCCCAGCCCTTCCCTCCCATGCCCTCTGTCCCGCCCTCTCACCTCTGCCTCTGCTCACCATCCTGCTCTCCTCTGGCCTGGGCTGGGAGAGGGGTACAGCTGTTCTTATGACCTCCCTGTGCTGACCATGTAGCCCATGCCTGTGTGATGCAGGGAAATGCCAATGTCCTGCTTGGTGTGACATGCCCATGGCATCACCAAGGCACTTGACAGCAGCTGAGGCCCCAAAATACTGCCAGTCTGGTGTTACGCTGATTACATATCTTTGTACTGATGTCTTTGTAGAAGGTGGAACAACACTACTGCTGAGGGGCCGAGGACAGGAAGGATCCGTGGTCATGTTTTCCTCTGGTCTGCTGGCCCTCCAAGGCAATGGACGAGGACACACTGTCGTTTGCATGACAGACAACCCTGCCTCCCTGCCCAGTGCCCAGCCCTTCTGTTCCATGCCCTCTGTCCTGCCCTCTCACCTTGGCCTCTGCTCACCATCCTGCTCTCCTCTAGCATGGGCTGGAAGTGGGTTGAAGCAGTTCAGAAGCTCTCTCCATGCCGGCCATGTTCACAATGCCTGTGTGACACAGGGAACTGCCAACGTTCTGCACGCTGTGACATGCCCAAGGCATCACTGGGTCTGTTGCCAAGAACTGATGCCCAAAAGTACACCTAGGCTAGCGTTAATTTGATTACATATCTTTGAATCCATGTCCTTGTGGAAGGTGGAACATCTCTCCAGCTGAGCAGCAGAGGACCAGATTGTCCCATGGTCTGGTCATGTTCTCCTATCAGCCTCTGGTGCAGAAAGACATAGGAGGAAGACAAACAATCTATTGCATGACAGCAACTCCTGCCACCCAACCCAGGGCCCAGCCCTTCCCTCCATGCCCTCTGTCCTGCCCGCTCACCTCTGCTTCTGCTCACCACCCTGCTCTCCTGTTGCCTGGGCTGGAAGAGGGGCGCAGCTGTTCCCATGATCTCCCTATGCCAGCCATGTTGCCCATACCTGTGTGACACAGGGCACTGCCAACGTTGTGCCTGCTGTGCCATGCCCACGGCATCACGAAGGCAGTTGCCAGCAGCTGATGCCCAAGATACAGCCAGGCTGGTGTTACACTAATTACATATCTTTGTATCGATGTTCTTGTGGAAGGTGGACATCTCTCCAGCTGAGCAGCAGAGGACGGGAGGGTTCCATGGTCTGATGACATTCTCCTTTGGGCTGCTGGCCCTCCAAGACAATGGAGGAGGTTAAACAATCTGTTGCATGACAGCCATCCCTGCCTCCCTGCCCAGCGCCCAGCCCTTCCATTTAGTGACCTCCAGCCTGCCCTCTCACCTCGGCCTCTGCTCTCCATTTTGCTATCCTCTGGCCTGGGCTGGGAGAGGGTTGAAGCTCTTCTGATGTCCTCCCTATGCTGGCCATGTTCACTCATGCCTGTGTGACACAGGGCACTGCCAACGTTGTGCCTGCTGTGCCATGCCCACGGCATTACCCAGGCAGTTGCCAGCATCTGATGCCCAAGATACAGCCAGGCTGGTGTTACACTGATTACATATCTTTGTATCGATGTTCCTGTGGAAGGTGGACATCTCTCCAGCTGAGCAGCAGAGGACGGGAGGGTTCCATGGTCTGATGACATTCTCCTTTGGGCTGCTGGCCCTCCAAGACAATGGAGGAGGTTAAACAATCTGTTGCATGACAGCCATCCCTGCCTCCCTGCCCAGCGCCCAGCCCTTCCATTTAGTGACCTCCAGCCTGCCCTCTCACCTCGGCCTCTGCTCTCCATTTTGCTATCCTCTGGCCTGGGCTGGGAGAGGGTTGAAGCTCTTCTGATGTCCTCCCTATGCTGGCCATGTTCACTCATGCCTGTGTGACACAGGGCACTGCCAACGTTGTGCCTGCTGTGCCATGCCCACGGCATTACCCAGGCAGTTGCCAGCATCTGATGCCCAAGATACAGCCAGGCTGGTGTTACACTGATTACATATCTTTGTATCGATGTTCTTGTGGAAGGTGGACATCTCTCCAGCTGAGCAGCAGAGGACGGGAGGTTTCCATGGTCTGATGACATTCTCCTTTGGTTTGCTGGCCCTCCAAGACAATGGAGCAGGTTAAACAATCTGTTGCATGACAGCCATCCCTGCCTCCCTGCCCAGCGCCCAGCCCTTCCATTTAGTGACCTCCAGCCTGCCCTCTCACCTCGGCCTCTGCCCTCCATTTTGCTATTCTCTGGCCTGGGCTGGGTGAGGGTTGAAGCTCTTCTGATGTTCTCCCTGTGCCGGCCATGTTGCCCATACCTGTGTGACACAAGGCACTGCCAACGTTGTACCTTCTGTGCCATGCTCACAGCATTACCAAGGCAGTTGCCAGCAGCTGATGCCCAAAATACAGCCAGGCTGGTGTTATGCTGATTACATATCTTTGTATCCATGTACTTGTGGAAGGTGGACATCTCTCCAGCTGAGCAGCAGAGGACAGGAGGGTTCCATGGTCTGATGACATTCTCCTTTGGTTTGCTGGCCCTCCAAGACAATGGAGCAGGTTAAACAATCTGTTGCATGACAGCCATCCCTGCCTCCCTCCCCAGCACCCAGCCCTTCCGTTCCATGCCCTCTGTGCTGCCTTCTCACCTCGGCCTCTGCTTACCAACCTGCTCTCCTCTAGCCTGTACTGGGAGAGGGTTGAAACTCTTATGATTTCCATATACCGGCCGTGCTGCCCATGCCTGTGTGACGCAGGGAACTGACAATGTCCTGCTTGGTATGACATGCCCATGCCTTGCATGAGCAAGACAGCTGCCAGGCAATGATGCTCAATAATATAGCCAGGCTTGTGTTATTTTGATTACATATCTTTGTATCGACGTCCTTGTGGAAGGAGGAGCATCACACCGTCTGAGCAGCAGGGGACAGGAAGGTTCTGTGGTCTGGTCATGTTCTCCTCTGGGCTTCAGGCCTTCAAAGACAGGGGAGGAGGACACAAAATCTGTTGTACAACAGCCACTACCGCCTCCCTGCCCAGGGCCCATCCCATCCCTTTAGTGACCTCCGGCCTGCCCTCTCACCTCAGCCTCTGCTCATCATTCTGCTCTCCAGTGGCCTGGGCTGGAAGAGGGGTGCAGCTGATCCCATGATCTCCCTGTGCCGGCCATGGCGCTCATGCCTGTGTGACACAGGGCACTGCTGTTGTTCTTTGACATGTCCATGGCATCACCAAGGCAGTTGCCAGCAGCTGATCCCCAAAATACAGCCAGGCTGGTGTTATGCTGATTACATATCTTTGTATCCATGTACTTGTGAAAGGTGGGACACCTCTCCAGCTTAGCTTCCTGATCTACTAGGTTTCCATTGTCTGATGACTCTCCTCTGGATCTCTGGCTCTCCAAGACAAAGGAGGAGAACACAAAGTCTGTTGCATGAAAGATACCCCTGCTGCCCTGCATAGGGCCCAGCCCTTCCCTCCCATGCCCTCTGTCCCGCCCTCTCACCTCTGCCTCTGCTCACCATCCTGCTCTCCTCTGGCCTGGGCTGGGAGAGGGGTACAGCTGTTCTTATGACCTCCCTGTGCTGACCATGTAGCCCATGCCTGTGTGATGCAGGGAAATGCCAATGTCCTGCTTGGTGTGACATGCCCATGGCATCACCAAGGCACTTGACAGCAGCTGAGGCCCCAAAATACTGCCAGTCTGGTGTTACGCTGATTACATATCTTTGTACTGATGTCTTTGTAGAAGGTGGAACAACACTACTGCTGAGGGGCCGAGGACAGGAAGGATCCGTGGTCATGTTTTCCTCTGGTCTGCTGGCCCTCCAAGGCAATGGACGAGGACACACTGTCATTTGCATGACAGACAACCCTGCCTCCCTGCCCAGTGCCCAGCCCTTCTGTTCCATGCCCTCTGTCCTGCCCTCTCACCTTGGCCTCTGCTCACCATCCTGCTCTCCTCTAGCATGGGCTGGAAGTGGGTTGAAGCAGTTCAGAAGCTCTCTCCATGCCGGCCATGTTCACAATGCCTGTGTGACACAGGGAACTGCCAACGTTCTGCACGCTGTGACATGCCCAAGGCATCACTGGGTCTGTTGCCAAGAACTGATGCCCAAAAGTACACCTAGGCTAGCGTTAATTTGATTACATATCTTTGAATCCATGTCCTTGTGGAAGGTGGAACATCTCTCCAGCTGAGCAGCAGAGGACCAGATTGTCCCATGGTCTGGTCATGTTCTCCTATCAGCCTCTGGTGCAGAAAGACATAGGAGGAAGACAAACAATCTATTGCATGACAGCAACTCCTGCCACCCAACCCAGGGCCCAGCCCTTCCCTCCATGCCCTCTGTCCTGCCCGCTCACCTCTGCTTCTGCTCACCACCCTGCTCTCCTGTTGCCTGGGCTGGAAGAGGGGCGCAGCTGTTCCCATGATCTCCCTATGCCAGCCATGTTGCCCATACCTGTGTGACACAGGGCACTGCCAACGTTGTGCCTGCTGTGCCATGCCCACGGCATCACCAAGGCAGTTGCCAGCAGCTGATGCCCAAGATACAGCCAGGCTGGTGTTACACTAATTACATATCTTTGTATCGATGTTCTTGTGGAAGGTGGACATCTCTCCAGCTGAGCAGCAGAGGACGGGAGGGTTCCATGGTCTGATGACATTCTCCTTTGGGCTGCTGGCCCTCCAAGACAATGGAGGAGGTTAAACAATCTGTTGCATGACAGCCATCCCTGCCTCCCTGCCCAGCGCCCAGCCCTTCCATTTAGTGACCTCCAGCCTGCCCTCTCACCTCGGCCTCTGCTCTCCATTTTGCTATCCTCTGGCCTGGGCTGGGAGAGGGTTGAAGCTCTTCTGATGTCCTCCCTATGCTGGCCATGTTCACTCATGCCTGTGTGACACAGGGCACTGCCAACGTTGTGCCTGCTGTGCCATGCCCACGGCATTACCCAGGCAGTTGCCAGCATCTGATGCCCAAGATACAGCCAGGCTGGTGTTACACTGATTACATATCTTTGTATCGATGTTCCTGTGGAAGGTGGACATCTCTCCAGCTGAGCAGCAGAGGACGGGAGGGTTCCATGGTCTGATGACATTCTCCTTTGGGCTGCTGGCCCTCCAAGACAATGGAGGAGGTTAAACAATCTGTTGCATGACAGCCATCCCTGTCTCCCTGCCCAGTGCCCAGCCCTTCCATTTAGTGACCTCCAGCCTGCACTCTCACCTTGGCCTCTGCCCTCCATTTTGCTATTCTCTGGCCTGGGCTGGGTGAGGGTTGAAGCTCTTCTGATGTTCTCCCTGTGCCGGCCATGTTGCCCATACCTGTGTGACACAAGGCACTGCCAACGTTGTACCTTCTGTGCCATGCTCACAGCATTACCAAGGCAGTTGCCAGCAGCTGATGCCCAAAATACAGCCAGGCTGGTGTTATGCTGATTACATATCTTTGTATCCATGTACTTGTGGAAGGTGGACATCTCTCCAGCTGAGCAGCAGAGGACAGGAGGGTTCCATGGTCTGATGACATTCTCCTTTGGTTTGCTGGCCCTCCAAGACAATGGAGCAGGTTAAACAATCTGTTGCATGACAGCCATCCCTGCCTCCCTCCCCAGCACCCAGCCCTTCCGTTCCATGCCCTCTGTGCTGCCTTCTCACCTCGGCCTCTGCTTACCAACCTGCTCTCCTCTAGCCTGTACTGGGAGAGGGTTGAAACTCTTATGATTTCCATATACCGGCCGTGCTGCCCATGCCTGTGTGACGCAGGGAACTGACAATGTCCTGCTTGGTATGACATGCCCATGCCTTGCATGAGCAAGACAGCTGCCAGGCAATGATGCTCAATAATATAGCCAGGCTTGTGTTATTTTGATTACATATCTTTGTATCGACGTCCTTGTGGAAGGAGGAGCATCACACCGTCTGAGCAGCAGGGGACAGGAAGGTTCTGTGGTCTGGTCATGTTCTCCTCTGGGCTTCAGGCCTTCAAAGACAGGGGAGGAGGACACAAAATCTGTTGTACAACAGCCACTACCGCCTCCCTGCCCAGGGCCCATCCCATCCCTTTAGTGACCTCCGGCCTGCCCTCTCACCTCAGCCTCTGCTCATCATTCTGCTCTCCAGTGGCCTGGGCTGGAAGAGGGGTGCAGCTGATCCCATGATCTCCCTGTGCCGGCCATGGCGCTCATGCCTGTGTGACACAGGGCACTGCTGTTGTTCTTTGACATGTCCATGGCATCACCAAGGCAGTTGCCAGCAGCTGATCCCCAAAATACAGCCAGGCTGGTGTTATGCTGATTACATATCTTTGTATCCATGTACTTGTGAAAGGTGGGACACCTCTCCAGCTTAGCTTCCTGATCTACTAGGTTTCCATTGTCTGATGACTCTCCTCTGGATCTCTGGCTCTCCAAGACAAAGGAGGAGAACACAAAGTCTGTTGCATGAAAGATACCCCTGCTGCCCTGCATAGGGCCCAGCCCTTCCCTCCCATGCCCTCTGTCCCGCCCTCTCACCTCTGCCTCTGCTCACCATCCTGCTCTCCTCTGGCCTGGGCTGGGAGAGGGGTACAGCTGTTCTTATGACCTCCCTGTGCTGACCATGTAGCCCATGCCTGTGTGATGCAGGGAAATGCCAATGTCCTGCTTGGTGTGACATGCCCATGGCATCACCAAGGCACTTGACAGCAGCTGAGGCCCCAAAATACTGCCAGTCTGGTGTTACGCTGATTACATATCTTTGTACTGATGTCTTTGTAGAAGGTGGAACAACACTACTGCTGAGGGGCCGAGGACAGGAAGGATCCGTGGTCATGTTTTCCTCTGGTCTGCTGGCCCTCCAAGGCAATGGACGAGGACACACTGTCGTTTGCATGACAGACAACCCTGCCTCCCTGCCCAGTGCCCAGCCCTTCTGTTCCATGCCCTCTGTCCTGCCCTCTCACCTTGGCCTCTGCTCACCATCCTGCTCTCCTCTAGCATGGGCTGGAAGTGGGTTGAAGCAGTTCAGAAGCTCTCTCCATGCCGGCCATGTTCACAATGCCTGTGTGACACAGGGAACTGCCAACGTTCTGCACGCTGTGACATGCCCAAGGCATCACTGGGTCTGTTGCCAAGAACTGATGCCCAAAAGTACACCTAGGCTAGCGTTAATTTGATTACATATCTTTGAATCCATGTCCTTGTGGAAGGTGGAACATCTCTCCAGCTGAGCAGCAGAGGACCAGATTGTCCCATGGTCTGGTCATGTTCTCCTATCAGCCTCTGGTGCAGAAAGACATAGGAGGAAGACAAACAATCTATTGCATGACAGCAACTCCTGCCACCCAACCCAGGGCCCAGCCCTTCCCTCCATGCCCTCTGTCCTGCCCGCTCACCTCTGCTTCTGCTCACCACCCTGCTCTCCTGTTGCCTGGGCTGGAAGAGGGGCGCAGCTGTTCCCATGATCTCCCTATGCCAGCCATGTTGCCCATACCTGTGTGACACAGGGCACTGCCAACGTTGTGCCTGCTGTGCCATGCCCACGGCATCACCAAGGCAGTTGCCAGCAGCTGATGCCCAAGATACAGCCAGGCTGGTGTTACACTAATTACATATCTTTGTATCGATGTTCTTGTGGAAGGTGGACATCTCTCCAGCTGAGCAGCAGAGGACGGGAGGGTTCCATGGTCTGATGACATTCTCCTTTGGGCTGCTGGCCCTCCAAGACAATGGAGGAGGTTAAACAATCTGTTGCATGACAGCCATCCCTGCCTCCCTGCCCAGCGCCCAGCCCTTCCATTTAGTGACCTCCAGCCTGCCCTCTCACCTCGGCCTCTGCTCTCCATTTTGCTATCCTCTGGCCTGGGCTGGGAGAGGGTTGAAGCTCTTCTGATGTCCTCCCTATGCTGGCCATGTTCACTCATGCCTGTGTGACACAGGGCACTGCCAACGTTGTGCCTGCTGTGCCATGCCCACGGCATTACCCAGGCAGTTGCCAGCATCTGATGCCCAAGATACAGCCAGGCTGGTGTTACACTGATTACATATCTTTGTATCGATGTTCCTGTGGAAGGTGGACATCTCTCCAGCTGAGCAGCAGAGGACGGGAGGGTTCCATGGTCTGATGACATTCTCCTTTGGGCTGCTGGCCCTCCAAGACAATGGAGGAGGTTAAACAATCTGTTGCATGACAGCCATCCCTGTCTCCCTGCCCAGTGCCCAGCCCTTCCATTTAGTGACCTCCAGCCTGCACTCTCACCTTGGCCTCTGCCCTCCATTTTGCTATTCTCTGGCCTGGGCTGGGTGAGGGTTGAAGCTCTTCTGATGTTCTCCCTGTGCCGGCCATGTTGCCCATACCTGTGTGACACAAGGCACTGCCAACGTTGTACCTTCTGTGCCATGCTCACAGCATTACCAAGGCAGTTGCCAGCAGCTGATGCCCAAAATACAGCCAGGCTGGTGTTATGCTGATTACATATCTTTGTATCCATGTACTTGTGGAAGGTGGACATCTCTCCAGCTGAGCAGCAGAGGACAGGAGGGTTCCATGGTCTGATGACATTCTCCTTTGGTTTGCTGGCCCTCCAAGACAATGGAGCAGGTTAAACAATCTGTTGCATGACAGCCATCCCTGCCTCCCTCCCCAGCACCCAGCCCTTCCGTTCCATGCCCTCTGTGCTGCCTTCTCACCTCGGCCTCTGCTTACCAACCTGCTCTCCTCTAGCCTGTACTGGGAGAGGGTTGAAACTCTTATGATTTCCATATACCGGCCGTGCTGCCCATGCCTGTGTGACGCAGGGAACTGACAATGTCCTGCTTGGTATGACATGCCCATGCCTTGCATGAGCAAGACAGCTGCCAGGCAATGATGCTCAATAATATAGCCAGGCTTGTGTTATTTTGATTACATATCTTTGTATCGACGTCCTTGTGGAAGGAGGAGCATCACACCGTCTGAGCAGCAGGGGACAGGAAGGTTCTGTGGTCTGGTCATGTTCTCCTCTGGGCTTCAGGCCTTCAAAGACAGGGGAGGAGGACACAAAATCTGTTGTACAACAGCCACTACCGCCTCCCTGCCCAGGGCCCATCCCATCCCTTTAGTGACCTCCGGCCTGCCCTCTCACCTCAGCCTCTGCTCATCATTCTGCTCTCCAGTGGCCTGGGCTGGAAGAGGGGTGCAGCTGATCCCATGATCTCCCTGTGCCGGCCATGGCGCTCATGCCTGTGTGACACAGGGCACTGCTGTTGTTCTTTGACATGTCCATGGCATCACCAAGGCAGTTGCCAGCAGCTGATCCCCAAAATACAGCCAGGCTGGTGTTATGCTGATTACATATCTTTGTATCCATGTACTTGTGAAAGGTGGGACACCTCTCCAGCTTAGCTTCCTGATCTACTAGGTTTCCATTGTCTGATGACTCTCCTCTGGATCTCTGGCTCTCCAAGACAAAGGAGGAGAACACAAAGTCTGTTGCATGAAAGATACCCCTGCTGCCCTGCATAGGGCCCAGCCCTTCCCTCCCATGCCCTCTGTCCCGCCCTCTCACCTCTGCCTCTGCTCACCATCCTGCTCTCCTCTGGCCTGGGCTGGGAGAGGGGTACAGCTGTTCTTATGACCTCCCTGTGCTGACCATGTAGCCCATGCCTGTGTGATGCAGGGAAATGCCAATGTCCTGCTTGGTGTGACATGCCCATGGCATCACCAAGGCACTTGACAGCAGCTGAGGCCCCAAAATACTGCCAGTCTGGTGTTACGCTGATTACATATCTTTGTACTGATGTCTTTGTAGAAGGTGGAACAACACTACTGCTGAGGGGCCGAGGACAGGAAGGATCCGTGGTCATGTTTTCCTCTGGTCTGCTGGCCCTCCAAGGCAATGGACGAGGACACACTGTCGTTTGCATGACAGACAACCCTGCCTCCCTGCCCAGTGCCCAGCCCTTCTGTTCCATGCCCTCTGTCCTGCCCTCTCACCTTGGCCTCTGCTCACCATCCTGCTCTCCTCTAGCATGGGCTGGAAGTGGGTTGAAGCAGTTCAGAAGCTCTCTCCATGCCGGCCATGTTCACAATGCCTGTGTGACACAGGGAACTGCCAACGTTCTGCACGCTGTGACATGCCCAAGGCATCACTGGGTCTGTTGCCAAGAACTGATGCCCAAAAGTACACCTAGGCTAGCGTTAATTTGATTACATATCTTTGAATCCATGTCCTTGTGGAAGGTGGAACATCTCTCCAGCTGAGCAGCAGAGGACCAGATTGTCCCATGGTCTGGTCATGTTCTCCTATCAGCCTCTGGTGCAGAAAGACATAGGAGGAAGACAAACAATCTATTGCATGACAGCAACTCCTGCCACCCAACCCAGGGCCCAGCCCTTCCCTCCATGCCCTCTGTCCTGCCCGCTCACCTCTGCTTCTGCTCACCACCCTGCTCTCCTGTTGCCTGGGCTGGAAGAGGGGCGCAGCTGTTCCCATGATCTCCCTATGCCAGCCATGTTGCCCATACCTGTGTGACACAGGGCACTGCCAACGTTGTGCCTGCTGTGCCATGCCCACGGCATCACCAAGGCAGTTGCCAGCAGCTGATGCCCAAGATACAGCCAGGCTGGTGTTACACTAATTACATATCTTTGTATCGATGTTCTTGTGGAAGGTGGACATCTCTCCAGCTGAGCAGCAGAGGACGGGAGGGTTCCATGGTCTGATGACATTCTCCTTTGGGCTGCTGGCCCTCCAAGACAATGGAGGAGGTTAAACAATCTGTTGCATGACAGCCATCCCTGCCTCCCTGCCCAGCGCCCAGCCCTTCCATTTAGTGACCTCCAGCCTGCCCTCTCACCTCGGCCTCTGCTCTCCATTTTGCTATCCTCTGGCCTGGGCTGGGAGAGGGTTGAAGCTCTTCTGATGTCCTCCCTATGCTGGCCATGTTCACTCATGCCTGTGTGACACAGGGCACTGCCAACGTTGTGCCTGCTGTGCCATGCCCACGGCATTACCCAGGCAGTTGCCAGCATCTGATGCCCAAGATACAGCCAGGCTGGTGTTACACTGATTACATATCTTTGTATCGATGTTCCTGTGGAAGGTGGACATCTCTCCAGCTGAGCAGCAGAGGACGGGAGGGTTCCATGGTCTGATGACATTCTCCTTTGGGCTGCTGGCCCTCCAAGACAATGGAGGAGGTTAAACAATCTGTTGCATGACAGCCATCCCTGTCTCCCTGCCCAGTGCCCAGCCCTTCCATTTAGTGACCTCCAGCCTGCACTCTCACCTTGGCCTCTGCCCTCCATTTTGCTATTCTCTGGCCTGGGCTGGGTGAGGGTTGAAGCTCTTCTGATGTTCTCCCTGTGCCGGCCATGTTGCCCATACCTGTGTGACACAAGGCACTGCCAACGTTGTACCTTCTGTGCCATGCTCACAGCATTACCAAGGCAGTTGCCAGCAGCTGATGCCCAAAATACAGCCAGGCTGGTGTTATGCTGATTACATATCTTTGTATCCATGTACTTGTGGAAGGTGGACATCTCTCCAGCTGAGCAGCAGAGGACAGGAGGGTTCCATGGTCTGATGACATTCTCCTTTGGTTTGCTGGCCCTCCAAGACAATGGAGCAGGTTAAACAATCTGTTGCATGACAGCCATCCCTGCCTCCCTCCCCAGCACCCAGCCCTTCCGTTCCATGCCCTCTGTGCTGCCTTCTCACCTCGGCCTCTGCTTACCAACCTGCTCTCCTCTAGCCTGTACTGGGAGAGGGTTGAAACTCTTATGATTTCCATATACCGGCCGTGCTGCCCATGCCTGTGTGACGCAGGGAACTGACAATGTCCTGCTTGGTATGACATGCCCATGCCTTGCATGAGCAAGACAGCTGCCAGGCAATGATGCTCAATAATATAGCCAGGCTTGTGTTATTTTGATTACATATCTTTGTATCGACGTCCTTGTGGAAGGAGGAGCATCACACCGTCTGAGCAGCAGGGGACAGGAAGGTTCTGTGGTCTGGTCATGTTCTCCTCTGGGCTTCAGGCCTTCAAAGACAGGGGAGGAGGACACAAAATCTGTTGTACAACAGCCACTACCGCCTCCCTGCCCAGGGCCCATCCCATCCCTTTAGTGACCTCCGGCCTGCCCTCTCACCTCAGCCTCTGCTCATCATTCTGCTCTCCAGTGGCCTGGGCTGGAAGAGGGGTGCAGCTGATCCCATGATCTCCCTGTGCCGGCCATGGCGCTCATGCCTGTGTGACACAGGGCACTGCTGTTGTTCTTTGACATGTCCATGGCATCACCAAGGCAGTTGCCAGCAGCTGATCCCCAAAATACAGCCAGGCTGGTGTTATGCTGATTACATATCTTTGTATCCATGTACTTGTGAAAGGTGGGACACCTCTCCAGCTTAGCTTCCTGATCTACTAGGTTTCCATTGTCTGATGACTCTCCTCTGGATCTCTGGCTCTCCAAGACAAAGGAGGAGAACACAAAGTCTGTTGCATGAAAGATACCCCTGCTGCCCTGCATAGGGCCCAGCCCTTCCCTCCCATGCCCTCTGTCCCGCCCTCTCACCTCTGCCTCTGCTCACCATCCTGCTCTCCTCTGGCCTGGGCTGGGAGAGGGGTACAGCTGTTCTTATGACCTCCCTGTGCTGACCATGTAGCCCATGCCTGTGTGATGCAGGGAAATGCCAATGTCCTGCTTGGTGTGACATGCCCATGGCATCACCAAGGCACTTGACAGCAGCTGAGGCCCCAAAATACTGCCAGTCTGGTGTTACGCTGATTACATATCTTTGTACTGATGTCTTTGTAGAAGGTGGAACAACACTACTGCTGAGGGGCCGAGGACAGGAAGGATCCGTGGTCATGTTTTCCTCTGGTCTGCTGGCCCTCCAAGGCAATGGACGAGGACACACTGTCGTTTGCATGACAGACAACCCTGCCTCCCTGCCCAGTGCCCAGCCCTTCTGTTCCATGCCCTCTGTCCTGCCCTCTCACCTTGGCCTCTGCTCACCATCCTGCTCTCCTCTAGCATGGGCTGGAAGTGGGTTGAAGCAGTTCAGAAGCTCTCTCCATGCCGGCCATGTTCACAATGCCTGTGTGACACAGGGAACTGCCAACGTTCTGCACGCTGTGACATGCCCAAGGCATCACTGGGTCTGTTGCCAAGAACTGATGCCCAAAAGTACACCTAGGCTAGCGTTAATTTGATTACATATCTTTGAATCCATGTCCTTGTGGAAGGTGGAACATCTCTCCAGCTGAGCAGCAGAGGACCAGATTGTCCCATGGTCTGGTCATGTTCTCCTATCAGCCTCTGGTGCAGAAAGACATAGGAGGAAGACAAACAATCTATTGCATGACAGCAACTCCTGCCACCCAACCCAGGGCCCAGCCCTTCCCTCCATGCCCTCTGTCCTGCCCGCTCACCTCTGCTTCTGCTCACCACCCTGCTCTCCTGTTGCCTGGGCTGGAAGAGGGGCGCAGCTGTTCCCATGATCTCCCTATGCCAGCCATGTTGCCCATACCTGTGTGACACAGGGCACTGCCAACGTTGTGCCTGCTGTGCCATGCCCACGGCATCACCAAGGCAGTTGCCAGCAGCTGATGCCCAAGATACAGCCAGGCTGGTGTTACACTAATTACATATCTTTGTATCGATGTTCTTGTGGAAGGTGGACATCTCTCCAGCTGAGCAGCAGAGGACGGGAGGGTTCCATGGTCTGATGACATTCTCCTTTGGGCTGCTGGCCCTCCAAGACAATGGAGGAGGTTAAACAATCTGTTGCATGACAGCCATCCCTGCCTCCCTGCCCAGCGCCCAGCCCTTCCATTTAGTGACCTCCAGCCTGCCCTCTCACCTCGGCCTCTGCTCTCCATTTTGCTATCCTCTGGCCTGGGCTGGGAGAGGGTTGAAGCTCTTCTGATGTCCTCCCTATGCTGGCCATGTTCACTCATGCCTGTGTGACACAGGGCACTGCCAACGTTGTGCCTGCTGTGCCATGCCCACGGCATTACCCAGGCAGTTGCCAGCATCTGATGCCCAAGATACAGCCAGGCTGGTGTTACACTGATTACATATCTTTGTATCGATGTTCCTGTGGAAGGTGGACATCTCTCCAGCTGAGCAGCAGAGGACGGGAGGGTTCCATGGTCTGATGACATTCTCCTTTGGGCTGCTGGCCCTCCAAGACAATGGAGGAGGTTAAACAATCTGTTGCATGACAGCCATCCCTGCCTCCCTGCCCAGCGCCCAGCCCTTCCATTTAGTGACCTCCAGCCTGCCCTCTCACCTCGGCCTCTGCTCTCCATTTTGCTATCCTCTGGCCTGGGCTGGGAGAGGGTTGAAGCTCTTCTGATGTCCTCCCTATGCTGGCCATGTTCACTCATGCCTGTGTGACACAGGGCACTGCCAACGTTGTGCCTGCTGTGCCATGCCCACGGCATTACCCAGGCAGTTGCCAGCATCTGATGCCCAAGATACAGCCAGGCTGGTGTTACACTGATTACATATCTTTGTATCGATGTTCTTGTGGAAGGTGGACATCTCTCCAGCTGAGCAGCAGAGGACAGGAGGGTTCCATGGTCTGATGACATTCTCCTTTGGTTTGCTGGCCCTCCAAGACAATGGAGCAGGTTAAACAATCTGTTGCATGACAGCCATCCCTGCCTCCCTCCCCAGCACCCAGCCCTTCCGTTCCATGCCCTCTGTGCTGCCCGCTCACCTCTGCTTCTGCTCACCATCCTGCTCTCCTCTGGCCTGGGCTGGGAGAGGCGTGCAGCTGATCCCATGATCTCTCTATGCCAGCCATGTTGCCCATACCTGTGTGACACAGGGCACTGCCAACGTTGTGCCTGCTGTGCCATGCCCACGGCATCACCAAGGCAGTTGCCAGCAGCTGATGCCCAAAATACAGCCAGGCTGGTGTTACGCTGATTACATATCTTTGTATCGATGTACTTGTGGAAGGTGGACATCTCTCCAGCTGAGCAGCAGAGGACGGGAGGTTTCCATGGTCTGATGACATTCTCCTTTGGGCTGCTGGCCCTCCAAGACAATGGAGGAGGTTAAACAATCTGTTGCATGACAGCCATCCCTGCCTCCCTGCCCAGCGCCCAGCCCTTCCATTTAGTGACCTCCAGCCTGCCCTCTCACCTCGGCCTCTGCTCTCCATTTTGCTATCCTCTGGCCTGGGCTGGGAGAGGGTTGAAGCTCTTCTGATGTTCTCCCTGTGCCGGCCATGTTGCCCATACCTGTGTGACACAGGGCACTGCCAACGTTGTACCTTCTGTGCCATGCTCACAGCATTACCAAGGCAGTTGCCAGCAGCTGATGCCCAAAATACAGCCAGGCTGGTGTTATGCTGATTACATATCTTTGTATCCATGTACTTGTGGAAGGTGGACATCTCTCCAGCTGAGCAGCAGAGGACGGGAGGGTTCCATGGTCTGATGACATTCTCCTTTGGGCTGCTGGCCCTCCAAGACAATGGAGGAGGTTAAACAATCTGTTGCATGACAGCCATCCCTGCCTCCCTGCCCAGCACCCAGCCCTTCCATTTAGTGACCTCCAGCCTGCACTCTCACCTTGGCCTCTTCTCTCCATTTTGCTATCCTCTGGCCTGGGCTGGGAGAGGGTTGATGCTCTTCTGATGTCCTCCCTATGCCGGCCATGTTCACTCATGCCTGTGTGACACAGGGCACTGCCAACGTTGTGCCTGCTGTGCCATGCCCACGGCATTACCCAGGCAGTTGCCAGCATCTGATGCCCAAGATACAGCCAGGCTGGTGTTACACTGATTACATATCTTTGTATCGATGTTCTTGTGGAAGGTTGACATCTCTCCAGCTGAGCAGCAGAGGACAGGAGGGTTCCATGGTCTGATGACATTCTCCTTTGGGTTGCTGGCCCTCCAAGACAATGGAGCAGGTTAAACAATCTGTTGCATGACAGCCATCCCTGCCTCCCTCCCCAGCACCCAGCCCTTCCGTTCCATGCCCTCTGTGCTGCCTTCTCACCTCGGCCTCTGCTTACCAACCTGCTCTCCTCTAGCCTGTACTGGGAGAGGGTTGAAACTCTTATGATTTCCATATACCGGCCGTGCTGCCCATGCCTGTGTGACGCAGGGAACTGACAATGTCCTGCTTGGTATGACATGCCCATGCCTTGCATGAGCAAGACAGCTGCCAGGCAATGATGCTCAATAATATAGCCAGGCTTGTGTTATTTTGATTACATATCTTTGTATCGACGTCCTTGTGGAAGGAGGAGCATCACACCGTCTGAGCAGCAGGGGACAGGAAGGTTCTGTGGTCTGGTCGTGTTCTCCTCTGGGCTTCAGGCCTTCAAAGACAGAGGAGGAGGACACAAAATCTGTTGTACAACAGCCACTACCGCCTCCCTGCCCAGGGCCCATCCCATCCCTTTAGTGACCTCCGGCCTGCCCTCTCACCTCAGCCTCTGCTCATCATTCTGCTCTCCAGTGGCCTGGGCTGGAAGAGGGGTGCAGCTGATCCCATGATCTCCCTGTGCCGGCCATGGCGCTCATGCCTGTGTGACACAGGGCACTGCCAATGTTGTGTCTGCTGTGCCATGTCCACGGCTTCACCAAGGCAGTTTCCAGCATCTGATCCCCAAAATACAGCCAGGCTGGTGTTATGCTGATTACATATCTTTGTATCCATGTACTTGTAGAAGGTGTGACATCTCTCCAGTTGAGCAGGAGAGGACGGGAGGTTTCCATGGTGTTTCGCATTCTGTTCTGGGCCTCAGATCCTTGAGGACAATGGAGGGCGACTCAGAATCTGTTGCATCACAGCCCCCCCTGCTTCCCTGCCCAGGCTCAGCCCTTCCATTCCTTGCCCTCTGCCCTGTCTTCTTACCTCTGCCTCTGCTCAACATCTGGCTCTCCTCTGGTTTGAGCTGGCAGGGATGTGCAACAATTCTTATCTCCCCCTGCCAGCCATGTCGCCTATATGTATACCCCACAGAGGGATTAAAACACAACAGATCAAATATTTGTCTGTCCAGTTTATTACAAATCTCAACTGCTTTTTGATTTGGGATAGAGATACAGGCAATAAGAAATCATGCAATCATAAGCAGGAGTTTCTCTTTTCATGGTGACACTCACCATTTTTTTTTAGATAATTTGCTGTTGTCCTTTAGAGCTTATATACAAATCTCGTTACAAAGCAAGCTTTGTGCCAAAGAAATAAAAGAACGGTTCAGCTACCATCTTTCAGAGGTGCTTGGTGTGAGGTGGGAATCTGCCTTTTCTCCCTTGATACTAGCAACAGAACTAGAGGCAATGGCTTCAAGTTGATCGAGGGAAGGTTCAGGTTAGGTATTAGCAAAAATCTATTCTCTGAATAAGTTGTCATGCGCTGGAATGGTCTGTCCAGGGAAGTGGTGGATTCACCATTCCTAGAAGTGTTCAAGAAACATTGAGATGTTGTACTACGGAACATTGTTTAGTGGGAAATACTGGTGACAGGCAGACAGTTGGACTGGATGATCTTGGAGGTCTTTTCCAAACTTGGTGATTCTATGATTCTACAAAATTGATTTTTAAATAGCTCAAGAGATTCACATCTCAACACACACACTCTGCATAGTTCATCTTTCTTTAAAGGCTACAGCCATGCTCCAGAGGTAGCTTGTTCTCAACTTGAAGTATTTTAGTCAGACTGATGTCACATGCTCTTGCCTTCAGGAATGCTCACACAGGGGCTGCTTGTATTTTCCAACTCTCTTTTTTTTTGTGCTCTACCTTATAGATATACAGCAGAAGTTTTAAAAGAGGTTATGGCTAGTGCTCAAACATTGATCAGTACCTATACTCAGGCTCCGCCATCATGTTGGAGCACAGAACTAAGGTCATCAAATCCCATTCTCTGTAAATTAGGACAGTGTAACAGTAGTCAAACACACAAGAAACCACAACGTCCATTTCACAACATTCCTCTCCCTGCAAAAATCCTACAGTAGATAAAATGCCCACGTGAACACTGCGTGTCCATGATGGCTCACCAGAGCAGGAGCAATTTGTCAATGCACACCTGGCACAAGTCAGTAGGCTTTTTCACTGTGCTCCATGTGATTCGGCAACTAGAGCTCCAGTAACATTTACTCCTTGAAACTGTGATGAGAAAAACTTCTCACACAATGTAACTTGCTTTATCATAAACATGTATGAACTGAAGTCCATCCTGTCAAATGCTAATTATAATTCAAGCTTTGTGTGAGTGGCACAGTTTCTTTCATGACTTGCTAATTAACTAAGCTGACAGATATGTACCATAGTGAAGAGGGTGTCTGACTCTCAGTTTATTTTTGTCAAATAGAAATGTTTTTCCCTTTTTCCTCCTTCTTTTCCTTTTTATTTTAATATTTTTTAGTAGAAATGAGTTTTCCAGACAGAACAACAGCTAAACAATACAGTTTACCTCAGATAGTGAATAAAAGCTTGCAACCCATTTTCACTAAGGCCCAATGACTCATACAGGTGTTAATGATGAGTGAGACATGACTCTTAATGCAAGACCACTAGTTCACTGGGTTTATTTCTCACTGTCTTCCTCAGACTCTTAGTAAGAGTGTGACCATGAAGTGCAGTCACCACTGCTCATTACACTGGGTGTCATTGCTTCTCATCATAACAATATAATGGGCACAAATTTAATCTCATTGTATCCACTATACTGTTAACACTTTCTTTAAGCATCATGAACTGTTTTAGGTTCTACAGTTTTCTGAAGTTGGCTGATCTCATCTGTTGCATTTGAGTACACAATGCTACACACCAAAGTTATGGTAAAACTGAGAAGGATTCAGTTTGAAAGTAAGATCTTTAAATTAAAGTGATCTTTAAATTCAAGTTGTCTGCATGTGATAAATTAGAGTGTTTCGATACAGATATATATACATGTAAACTATGTGTCTATAGTTTGATAATTGTTTGCAGAGGTCTGCAGGTCCTTCATGTGCTTCAGAACACAGCATTATTTGAAATTCTTGAGGATGTCCAAAATCTCTGATCATGGCTGGCAGATTTGACAATGGTTCTACAGCAAATTCCCTTGGGTTTTCTCCTCCAAATAGCACCCTTATAACACATAAATGACCTGTTCAAAGCCTCGTTTCACTACAGTCAAGGGAGCCTGAGCAGAGCATTTCATCCTAAGGAGGTCACCCAGTGGTCATTCAGGCTCTACCAATGGCATTGACAAGCATGGAAATTCAGTTGCTGGAAGCTGGCTGACCTGCTTTGGATATCTAATGTATCCTACAGCAGCTCTAGAGCTTTACATTTAACTTTAGCCATGGGAGTCCAAAGATATGTAGATACGTGCACAGAAGTGTCTAAGACTAGAAGTCAGTCTGTAATTGCTCTCACTCAACTAAACCCTCAAATACTGAGTTTTCTATTAAGGAACAAAATTCAGCACTTAAGGGGTCTGTAAATACAAGCATTGAGTGTCATTTCAGTGGCAGTAGATGTCTGAGCTATCAGTACCTGGGACTGGAAAGTATTACAACAGAAGAGGAGGCAGAATACACATGGAAATCTAAAGTGGCAATAGATCTTGTGTTTATCCACGTTATTATTCATCTTCAAAATCTCTGATCCATTGCTGTTTTAACCAGTTGATGACTTCCCTTTCTAAACACACTTCCAAAATTAATCCTAAAAAGCTGCAAACTCCTCCAGAAATGCACGTTGACAGGCAGTCTGACTTACAAGCAAAAGTTCCTTCTCTATGAGTGTGGGTTCCCATACATTTAGGTTACATGATGATAGAACAGTCAAGAGTGAATATAAAAGCATAGAATTATTTGAGTTGGAAGGGACCCTTGAAGTCCAACTAGTCCAACTCCCCTGCAGGGAACAGGAACACCGACAGCTCCATCAGGTGCTCAAAGCCCTGTCCTGTCTGACCTTGAGTGTCTCCAAGGACAGGGCGGCCACCACCTCTCTGGGTAATCTATGCCAGTGCCTCACCATCCTTACTGTGAAAAACTGTTTCCTTATATCCAGTATAAACCTCCCCTGTTTTAGTTGGAAACCACTTCCCCTTGTCCTATCACAACAGACATGAGTATCCTAGGAGGATCAATGACAGGCACAGGAAGCCTAGCAGCCTTCCCAAGGTGAGGCACCCCTCCAAACAGGCTGTTACTGTGGAATGCTTTGCGAGAGCAGAAGGACCAGCCCATTACCCTAACGATGAACCCCACCCAGCTGAGGCAGCCAAATGCAGTCTATTCTAATAAGCCGACTGCCAGCTGCCAGTGAAGGACAGGTTTGGGTGCAGTTCCCAGGCACACCAGGAGTCTCAAACCAGATCCTGGAGACAGCCACAGCATTTGTCAGTCCTGCAATCCTTCAATGGTATCAAGAGGAAAATGGGGGCTGAGTGAGTACCCCCATGCTGGGGCACAGAGTGACCAGCCCAGTCAGACTGCTAGCTGGAAACATGCCTCACATCTCTCAAGACAGTGATGAAACCGGTGGATTGATTTGTGAGTTCTGAACATTGCATACCAGCTTTGAATACCCTCTTCTATCTCAGGCATCACTGGGAATTCAGCCCCACTCCACACAGGAATGCTGTTCATCAGCTTTGCCTGGCCTAACATGCCTTCAGTCTTCCCTCTCCAACGCAGCAGTGTTGGACATTTGGCTAATCATTAAATCTTTTCATACAAGGAAAATAAAACAGAATTTTAACCTTTTCAATACAGTCTTCTATCATTTCTTTTCTCTAATGTGCCTAATGTTTGTCTAATAATGCACTGCTCAAAGACCAGTAAGATAAATGAGTTAAAAATATTGCCTTACTTTTGAAACTCCCAACTTTTAAAATATTCTGATGCCAGTTAAAATCAATGGAATTCATTGGATGCTTACCAGAATTAGTCACTGGAATTGCTTTTAATGTTGATTTAATTAGGCCTTCTAAGGGCTTTGACGTCATAATGACATTTTTTGTTATTGTTTCCTGGAACACAAAAAGTGATTAAAACTCCAGAAACTGAAAACGGCAGTAAGCCATATAGAATCTTCATGGGTTGCCAAATATTTCAATCCTGCTTGAAATTCATTATGCTTATTTGTAGCTACAACTACATGATTTGTCCACGGAGTTTAAAATGTAATAAATCACAAGGAACACTTTTCCCCAAAATAAAGTGTGGAAATATGGTTGCCAAATAGATACAAACAGGAGACGTAGCACTGAATCCACCAACAACCACCTAACATGGCAATTACCATTTAACAGGTGAATAATACTTATCTGACAAACCATGTCTTGGTACTCAGCCAGTGCGCACCTGTAGACTTCTTGGCATTACAAAAATCCACAGTTTTGTAGGGGTTTTAAAAGGAATTTAGCACCTAGCATTTGAAACAACAGGAGCTGCTCTAGTCTCAGTATCATATTTAGAGCTATGAGATGATCCCACTCAATTTTTGTTATCTCAGGAAGAAGGCTAGATTCTCTGCTGGCACAAACTGTCGTAGCTTAATTGACTTAATCAGCTGGTGATTCTCCTGATTTTTGGTTTGGTAGTGCTTAGGTTGTGGTTGAACTTGATGATCTTTAAGGTCTTTTCCAACCTGAGCAATCCTATGATTCTATGTTGCTGTCCTGGACAACTTGAAGCAACAAGAATTATAGCATAACCTTAAAAATTTTACTTATTTTTCTAGAACTAGAGGAAAGGGCTTAGCCTTGAAGGACCTGAAAGATTAATTGTAGAATGAAATTACAGTGAAACTGAAATAAAAATGTTTGGATTCAAGCCCTAGTGCTTTAAAAAGCAGTTTTGTATTCTAGGTGTCTTTTCTATACTAGACTATACCAAACTCTTTCCTTTAACTCAATAATTTATTGAGGAAGCTGAATGTGTGAATGACTTGAGGGATTCAATGACATCACTAGCATGCCTAAGCACCAGAGGGTGCCCAGGTGCCCTGTGCTCTTGACTGTTTGAAAGGAAACAGCAGGATGGCCTTTCAGTCCCATCACGTACCCAGTTACGAGATCATTAAATGCATGTTCCTTACAGCAATGTTCTCTAGGCCATGCAAAATCAGCTGGGAGTGGGATGCATACAAGTTAATAGAGTCTTTAACCTAGGCTCTACAGGAAAAGATTAGCCATGTATTCATGATGAGGTTTGAAATAGTTTGAGGGAACTGGGCTTGTTCAGCCTGGAGAAGAGAAGGCTGCAAGGAAACCTCATTGCAACCTTCCAGTATTTAAAAAGGGATTATAAACAGGAGGGGAATCAACTTTTTACAAGGGTAGGCAGGATAGGACAAGGGGAATGGTTTTAGGCTCAAGAAGGGAAGGTTTAGATTGGATGTTGGGGGGAAGTTCTTTACAGAGAGAGTGGTGAGGTGCTGGAATATCTGCCCAGAGAGGTTGCGAATGCTCCGTCCTTGGAGGTGTTCAAGGCCAGGTTGGATGGGACCCTGGGCAGCCTGGTCTAATACCAGATCTGGAGGTTGGTGGCCCTGCCTGTGGCAGGGGCTTGGAGCTTGATGATCCATGAGGTCCCTTCCAACCCAAGCCATTCTGTTATTCTGTGAAATACAACTTTATATATATATATATGTATTTAATGAACTTCCATTATGGTTTAGAATTGTTGGGCAGCTAAGAGTCACCGTGCTGCTCTTTAACTACCCCTCCTCAGAAGAACAGGGGAAGAGAATTTGATGATAAAGCTCATGGGTTGAGATAATGATTAGGAAACCACTCACCTATTACCACCATGGAAAAAACAGACACAGCACTTGGATATGAATGTAATTAGCCTATTGCTAAGAAATGAGAGCAGTGATAACTAAAGGGAAAGTACAAACATCCTTCTCCCACCCACTGCCTCTTACCTCTTCCCACCAAGGAGCTCAGAGGAATGGGCAATGGGGGCTGCTCTCAGTCCATAATGAATCTTCTCTGCCACTCCTCCATGGTCGCTCTGCTCCACCTGGCTCCTTCACATGGGATGCAAACCTTCCTGAACTGATCCTGCATGGACTTCCCGCAGGATGCAGCTCTCCCAGCACTGCTCCAACACAGCTCTGCATCATGTGGCCCACCTTCAAGCACTGCTCAAGCACAGCCCCAAGGGAAGCAGCTCCCACAGCCCTCCTGCCCCACCGTGGGCGCTTCTCCATGTGTTGCAACTCTGGCCTGGGGCTGCTCCTGCAGGGGTATCCATGGGCTGTGCCTCCTCCAGGCCTCATCCACTGCTGTGCCATGCCACGTAAACCCTATGCACCTGATGCAGAACTTTTCTGAACTTGAGGGATAGAAAAATACAGATATTTCATTTTAGCTCATTATTCTTTAAACTGAAGTGTATCCGAAGTATATTGAACCTGCAGTTCAATAAAAAAAATACATTATCCAGCTTTCATAATTGACAATTTAATATATTTTCATAAACCGCCTTTCGATTTAAATTTAAAGGAAATTGGACTGGCTTATTAGAAAGGTGAATTCAATGATTTTTTTTTTCCCCAAAGGTTGCTTTTAATGAGGCCTCAAATTATGAGTAATACCGCACGGCAGATTCTTTACTTCTGTGGTTCTGTCAAAGTCAGACACTGTCAATTTACGTAACCGTGGTTGAGGCTGTCAGCATTTTCAAAATGATTTTCTAGACAGTGGATCTTTTATTTATGTGAATAATGTTTTCCTTATTGTAACCTAGGTACAGTGTTCCTTCCTCTCCATTCTTTAGGAAAAACTGTTTCAGAGTTGATACGCTCCTTAAAATTTCTGGTGTGAAGTCCTCCAGATTTCACTGACTCAGATTTCTTTATCAAAAGCTGAAATAAAGGAGAAAAAAATCCAGATATTTAACAAAAGAAAATACACTGCAGCATGAGAGCTAAAGAGGGAGCAGATCCCAAGCAAGTCAGAAGCAAAAGCTTCACACGAACAGATACTGCAAAGAATAGGAAAAGAATACGGGAATGGTAAGAAAGACTTGAAAGACTGGTGCACCCAAGTGCAGCTTCATAAACACTTCTAGCTGGACACCCACCTACTGAAGCCTGGGAAATTATGCAGCTTTCAGATAGTGTTAATTTTCAGCATAAAAATATGTTGAGCCCCGCACGGAACGAGTATATCTGGGAGCTTCAGGAGAACAGCACTGAAAAACCACCAAGGATTTAAAGTGATCTGTTGCCTGATGGAGCCCTGTCCGCACCACAAATATCACTTTGAGAGAACTTCTCAAAAGCAATAGCTGCAAGAACTATATTATTGCAATCCAGATACATCCAGGATGGGAGGGATGGGAACTGGAAAGGCATCTTGTGTAATCTCTGATGCTCCTTCTTTTACAGCTGCTTCAGATGTAAGGCTTAGACACACCAAAAGATGGAGCCATGACTTCCAGCAAGGTCTAATTGATGGACAGAGCCATTAATAGCTGAAGAAGCAAGAATTAAAAATGAAACAAACTTTAGTGCAGACTGCTGGGATGCACTGTAATGGATAGATCTCAATTTTAGGCACCAAATGACCCCATTTTTCCTGCATCAAACCACACTGTGCAAGACTTCAAAACAGCTCTATAGATTCTTGCATAATTTGTAGAATCATAGAATGGTTTGAGTTGGAAGAGACCCTTAAAGGTCATCTAGTCCAACTCCTCTGAAATGAACAGGGACACCCACAGCTCCATCAGGTACTCAGAACCCCTCCAGCCTGACCATGAGCGTCTCCAGTTACCTTTGTGTAGCTGATGCTACAGGACACATCTCTGGGAGAATGATAATAGGAAGACTGAGAAAACACTCAGGTATGGTATTCACAAAGTGATGTTGGGAAGAAAGCAGCTCTGTGAATAGGGGATGTGAAGGCAGAACTGGGACGTATACATTTTCTTACATTTGCTTATATATCCCTCTCACTCAGAAGATAAAATTTTGGGAAAGATAATGGGAGAGAGTTTATCTGAAAAAATGGAGATGATAGTGTAGGTTTTGAAACCAAGGGTGAAACTTCCATTTTGAGGTTCCTACCCAAATGAATAAACACATCCTGGGAGCTGCGTACTTCACATACATTGCAGAAAACAGCTTTACATTAGCATGTAATCTTAAATCTGGGTGTCTATGTCTGACATGTAGTTTCAAATCAGTCTAACTTTGAACATATATAAAAAATATTTTTTCCTAGAACTTGGTCATGTGTAATTTCTGGAGAATGTAAACACAGCAGAGCAATACCCTTTCCTGCCTCCAGTGTTGTGACAAGATATAAATAACATGCCTTATTTATCAATGCAGACACTAATGCTGCAAAGTTTAAGTTGCCAGGCAATCCTGATGGAGTTTAACATGTTAGAACAGGAACTAAAACACAGTACTCGTGTTATCCCAGGTTTTCCTCCACTTCACAGAGTTTAGAGCTTCCAGAAAAGCAACCCAGTGAGCAGAGCCAGGAAGGTAGGGCAGGACAGGGAAGCAGGGCAGGTGGCTGCTGCTTTGTTGCTTCCCATCTGCCTTGCAGCTGGACATCCAGGCACACATGGAGCCAGAACACCACAGCCTCCGCCAACCAGCCAGTGTCTGAACTCGTACAAGGCACTGAGCTAAGGGTGAGGAAACCACCCAGTCTGAAACCACACAGTACTGCACTGTGATGCTACGGGCAGCCCAAGGACCACAGATGAAGGGAGCTCCCATCACCTACCATCTACATACTCCACTGCGGACCTACAGGCAGATGGAAGTTGTCAACAGACAAAAACAGCTGCACACCATTCACCTTATAGCTGTGCTTGAAACTCACCACAGAAATAAAATAAATAAATAAGCAAACCTTCAAAATAAAGTTTCTGTTTCATTAGACCTTTGGCTGATTCTTCCGCCTTGTGCCATCTTTATTGGGAACCTCTGGGGAGTTTTCCTTATTGTCCTCATCTTCCATTTCTGCATCTGTATACATGTATATAAGCACCATATACACTGGTACACACAATTAATATTAATATCTGCTTGTTTAAATCAGAACTGCACAGAGGTACCTTGGTAGAAAGCTCTGGGTTTGGATACTGTGGGGCTCTGCAAGGCAACTGGGAAACCACCTCTTTTATACTGCTCCAATATCAAAGAATAAATTGAAAAACAAAGCAAACAAACTTACGTGAATGTTTTAATTATATTAGAATAGAATATTTCAGTTGGAAGGGACCTACAATCACTTGAGTCCAACTGCTGGACTGCTTCAGGATAACCAGAGATTAGAGCACACTGTTAAGGGCATTATCCAAAAAGCAAGTTTAGAATCTGCTGCTGCTGAAGGATACAGATCTCATCTTCTTTCTGCATTGCCCCTACAGACATGCTGACCCCTTTCTTGCAACGGGAAACACATTTGTGCAGCTGCAGTGCATTGGACCAATAGCAAGGGTGACAGAGCACAGGAACAGGCTGCCCAGAGAGGCTGTGGAGTCTCCTTCTATGGAGATATTCAAGACCCATCTGGATGCCTTACCTGTGTGACATGCCGTAGGGAATCTTCTTTAGCAGGGGGTTGGACTTGATGATCTCTTGAGGTTCCTTCCAACCCTGTTATTCTGTGATTCTGTGCAGTCTCAGATCTGTTTGAGATGCAGAAGCATTCAATGAATTCTTCCACGAACACAGGCTCTCCAGCAAGCAGACATTCTAAATCATTTAGTGACATTTTCACCAAAGCAGAAGTAATGACTTCTGCTGAGTTTTGATGTACAGTAATAATAGCAGGAAAAAAAGAAAAGAAAAGAAAAGAAAAGAAAAGAAAAGAAAAGAAAAGAAAAGAAAAGAAAAGAAAAGAAAAGAAAAGAGAAGAGAAGAAAAGAAAAGAAAAGAAAAGAAAAGAAAAGAAAAGAAAAGAGAAGAGAAGAAAAGAAAAGAAAAGAGAAGAGAAGAGAAGAAAAGAAAAGAGAAGAGAAGAGAAGAGAAGAAAAGAAAAGAAAAGAAAAGAAAAGAAAAGAAAAGAAAAGAAAAGAAAAGAAAAGAAAAGAAAAGAAAAGAAAAGAAAAAAGAAAAGAAAAGAAAAGAAAAGAAAAGAAAAGAAAAGAAAAGAAAAGAAAAGAAAAGAAAAGAAAAGAAAAGAAAAGAAAAGAAAAGAAAAGAAAAGAAAAGAAAAGAAAAAGATTCTTACTCTTACATGTAGTAATTTTGGTAACTCATCACTTTTACATGTAATTTACAGGTTTGAGATTAAGATTACATGGCTTCATTGGTCTGTTGGAATGACTTGACATTTTAGACACGTTATTTTTTGGTGGAAAAAAGAGGAAATGGGTCCTACATAACTCTGCAAAATTTTTGATGAAAATATCCAAGAAGTTAAACAATGTAATTGCTTACAGAAACTCGAAGTTTCTTACAGTTAACCTCCTTACTGGCACCTGATGATGACAGAACTCACTGCAACAGTAGCCACAAATAGTAATGTCTTATAAGAAGAGTGAGAGCATCCTAGGTTACAGCCTTGAATCTAGAAAATAAATCATTCAAGAACAGGTTGTAATCATTAATTCCATGTAAACCAAGCAAAGCAAATAAATGTGAGTGTCTATAAGTGTTTTATTTTACAGTATTCATGCATTTGGTGTTCTGTCTCTCTTTGCTCTCAGAATATGATAGCATATACTGCATCTATCAGGAGTAGGGTGAGTAATGCTCCCTTGACATGTACAAGGCAGATGTAAGTGGATATGATATAATCTCCTGCCCTTCAGTCTGTCATGCTGCATGGATAAGCCATTAGTTATTAATTTCTTGGATTCTCATCTTCCTGTTTCTGTTGTGGAATCAAGTAGTCCCTGGTTTTATGGTGTAGCATTTGCCTTAGCTTGCTCTATAATAGATTCCTTCAAGAATGGGCAATCCTAAAAGACTTACTTAAACAATTCCTACTGTGACTCTTGTTACTGTACCCAAAATGTCTTACTCTGATGGTAAGTGCAATGAATTTTTGTTTATCTAGATCAAAAAATATATGAAGAGAGGGATAGATACATAATCAGACATGTGATTCTGAAGCCCCTATTGTAATCAGGCCTGAAAATTTGATCTCTCTTTTCTGTTCCAGTCATGACAGAAAAAATGTCATCAATACTGCATAATATTTAAGAAGTTACAAAGGTGTGAAAGGCAAGGTAATAACAGTCTGTTTAGCTGATGGTTCTTCCAAGTCTCCCAAAACAGACCAACTTTGGCATTGAACTCTACAGACTTATTTCATAATAGGGCCCTTGAAAGCAAAGGCAGGACCATTCTGCAGAACAAGCAGAGGATTCCAGCAGAACCCACTCGGAGAAGTACCCCAGGGTGACCTGTATGCTCTGTTATATCTGATGTCAGACGGGTTTGCATGTAAATTATTTTGAGAAGCAATAACAGATTATAAATTAACTCTGAGATTATTGAGACATTCAGTTGTGCAAATCCTTTGATTTCTCCTACGTAAGCACATACCCTGCAGTCGTCCAAATGATATGTAATATTCTCAGTTCACTTCCATCAAAGTATAGCCATTGGTTGAATCTCCAGTTTCTGTGAGCTGGTTAGAAGCGGTGGGATGAGGTCTGGTGTCACTGAGATGGATGAACCTTGGCGTCCTTTCATCACATGGGATATGGCACATTATCTAGTGCACTGCCAAGTCATCAGTTCTGTCAAAAGATGAAGGACTCTAGTCAGAAAAGGACTGCCAGATTTCTGCAGCATTTGATTCTTCATTTTATCCCTAGCAGAGCCAGACTGTTTCCAGTATTTGATGATGGAATGTTTGGCAGCCCTGGGAGAAACAATTGCAGCATATTTGACATTCACAAAGTCTTTATCAAAGTAGGGTTTGTAGCTAAAAGAAGTGAGAAATGTTCTGCTGCTGAGTGTCCCTAAGCAAAACACTGAGGTAGGTGTATTGCTGCTCAGGATAGCATCTGCATGATATCTGCTCTGGACTTTTCCATTGTTTCCTTGTTCTCTGGACACTGTAGGCAATTCAGACCTCTCTTCATTGCAGCCTCAGGGTGTTGTGGGAGGATGGCAAATACATGAAGAAAATCACCAAGTATTATTTTTGTATTATCTTAACCTTATTAAAAGACATAATACAAAATGACAGTCAGATAAATGCTCATTCATTACCTATGAAGTTTAGAAGCAATAAATAATAGTTTCAAGATATTATCCAGTTGACTATGAAATTAATTTGCATAAAGTTTTATAATTAATATAAGCTTCTTCCGCATGTTTATTATGTTTATGAAATAGTGCTTATTCTTTGTGTTGGTTCTACCTACAGTGTTCTCCAACAATTGATTATTTGGAGAAGTAAAAAAGAGTGCACACTATCCTTGAATTTTGTTTTCCTTTTTTCCCTCATTATTTTTGGGCAAGGAACTTCTTCTATGACACCTACCTTATGGTGGACACGACATGATACAAATGGAGCTTTGTGAGCTACTCTATTGAGTGAATGGATACTGTGAAAACAAGTCTGACTCTGCTCCAAGAGAATTAATAATTGGACGAACGGTTGATAAAGTGAAGATACTTCCCAAAAATAAAGGCATGTACAGAGGATAAGGGTGTACAAGAACATACATAAACCACTTTAGAAAAGTCACGTGGCACTATATGCAGTCATAGTTATTTGTCCTAGAATTGCAAGGTACTGGACCTGGGACATATCCAATACTAGATAAGGAATAAAACAAATTATAGTTGTCCCCTCAAAGAAGATATAGGACAGGACATTCATGAGGCCCAGTGAAACCGGAGAAGAGATACTCATATTTCTGAATAAGTGATATATATACTACAAAGCCAATAAATATAGCTTTACAATGTGTGGGTATTAACTACAGAATCAAAGAGGATGTTAGCCTTTCTTGGCCTTTCTACAATCAAAACAAACAGTTCTGTTAAAGTTCCATATATTACCAGTAAAAATATTACATGTTCCAGAAGAATAGCTAACAACAGTAATTATCTTGTCAGAAAAAAAGGTTTCAGTGAAATGAATGCCAGTATATATTGATTCTTATGGAAAATATCCAAATTCTACCGTGCCATTGCTAGAACAACAGACAGTTCAGAAGCAAGACATCATAAGCTTGTGACTCATCTGTGTCCTTTGAGAGGTCAGAGTGTGTAGGACAGAACTGTCTGAGGGTTTCATTTCTTCTTAGCAGGAATGGAGTCACAGGACACGATCAGCTGACGCAACAAAACAAATAATCCCCCAGACTTCATTAACAATTATATCCTCCAAAGAGACAGTGTCAGAATAGATGAGAACCCACTGAATACTGGAAAAGACAGTTCACCCAAGCTGGCACACAAATTTCATTGTGACTTTCTGTTTTAGCTTGATTTACCATAGTTCAGTATTATTACAGCACTGTCGAAGAGGAACATGACAATGAAGAACTGGACAACAAAGCAATCTTCATGATTCTGTTGAGATGCCGATGTAGGAAAGCTATGCCAGGGAAAGGCAAAAGTTGAAACAATCGACACTAACTGCCAACACATGGTCTAAGCTTGTTTACATACAGGGCACAACTTACACACTTTGGTAAGTGTGAAAACATGACCAATGCTGTTAACTTGGTGACCAAACACTTAAGAGCCTTTATGTCTAATGTAAGTATTTTGTTAACGGTTTTCCTCAGTATCACATTATTAAGATCCCTGAGTCTATTAGGAAACCACCAGAATGTGACCCACTTCGTGTTCTCTAACAGTCTTTCACCAAATATTGTCCTTGAGTGGGAAGATGGCTAATCAAACATCTGGGGCTTTCTCCTTTTTCTTATTTGAATCACTATCCAAGATGCAGGAGAGTCACATTAACATGCTATAATGCCAATAAATCAGTTTGTACGATTAATTTTACAGAATGTTGTTGCATCTATGGCCTCCTAGCAATAATGCCATTAGAAATAGTCTGAACATTTGACAGCTTTGCTAAGATTAAACCATCATGTTTATTATATGATTAATGTGAATAGATTAATTAAGTGAATTAAAATACTAAACATACCAGAAAACAGCTGTTTGATATCATCTATTAAAGATCAAGTATCTTGTATGAAGGCAAGCGATGAATGTATAGAATAACACACTGGAAAACATGGGAGGAAGTGATATACTCACAGATATACTACTAATGATGTGTCACACATGCAAAAACATGCAGACGTGTAATTTTTAGTAATATGGTTACTGCTGAAAATTCAAAAAGGATTTCCATTGTAGAAGTGCCCAGCATACTCCTCCTCAGCCTACACAGAAAAAAGAGAAATCACATGTACACACACAGATACTTGCTTTTGGAGGAAATTAATCATTAATAATAAGAATGTCATTTAAAGGCACAGAACAAAGGAACATTTCTCTGAGTTTCAGTATTCTAGATAATGCAGGAAGAAGAAATACTCAAAGGCCATGTGGCTATTTTAATAAAGTTATTCTTCTGCAGTTTTACATTTTCCATGAGTAAACAATGTGAGCCCCCAAGTACAAAAGCAATGGAGTATTGCAATGTATGCCAAATACATTTTAAGACATTGATCTTAATTAGGTCAAGCATTTCACTGCAGCAATCCATCAACAATTAAAATGAACTTATTCTTCCAGAATACGAATTGTGTGTTTTCTTTTTCTTTATATATTGAAATACTCAATTTCAATTGAAAATGTACTTTATAATTCATTAATGGATGTGCATAAACATTACCTGCCACTGCAGTGGTTGTCTTCCAGGGCTTTCATTTGAAACACATGCCCAGCTTTCTGTGTTGAAAGAGGAAAATAGAAAAAGACAGGAGAATGGGAGATCTATTCTTCCTGTCTGTGTATCAGATTGTTCAGGATGGGGAGCAGAGGTGCATTGAAAAGAACGTGGCTAGCAGGCTGAGGGAGGTGACCTTCCTCCTCTACTTTACTCTGCTCTGGTGAGGCCACTGTTAGGCTATCGTGTTCAGTTCTGTTCTCCCCAGTTCACAAAAGACAAGAATCTCCTAGAAGGAGTTCAGAGAAGGGCCACAAAGATGATAAAGGACCTGGAGCATCTCCCACATGAGGAAAGGCTGAGTAACCTGGGTCTGTTCAGCCTGGGGAAAAGAAGACTGAGGGGAATCTGATAAATATTTATAAATATCTGAAGGGAGGTGGGAGGCAAATGGATGATTCCAGGCTCTTCTTGGTGGTATGTAGCAATAGGACAAGGAGTAATGACCTAAAACCTGAACATAGGAAGTTCCATGCCAACATGTGGAAGAACTGCTTTACGGTAATGGTGACAGAGCACTGGAACAGGTTGTCAAGAGAGGTTAAGAAGTTGTCTTCTGTGGAGATATTCAGAACCTGACTGGATGCCTACTTGTGCTATCTATTGTAGTGAATCTGCTTCAGCAGGGCGTTAGCCTCGATGATCTCTTCAGGTCCTTTCCAAACCCTGCAGTTCTGTGATTCTGTAAGTCTGTGATACTCTTTCCATTCCATCCCAGGAACCACACATTCAGCAGCAAAGCTTCACTGTTTTCTTCCCTTCCACACCGGGCTACTTCCTACCTTCCCATTTGGCAGACTCCTACGCAGACTGCTTGCAGTCCTCCCAGGGCTCAGGCATCTTTGCAATTCCTGTCATGCTCTCAGGACAGTTCCTCCTTCTGTGCTGACCTGTGTCCTGTTGGGGTCCTTAATGGAGTGGACTGTGGATTGCAAAACCATTACGTTGGTCTTGCATCAGAAAAAAAATACGTCTCTTCTCTGTTGCACTGTGATACTTCCCAGGAATGTGGAAGGTAAACTCTCACTTCTGCACCTTCCTTTCATTGACTGGAGCATGGACTGAAGCATGTGGTATCATCCATGGTGACCATCATGTGTCTTCCATGTACTCTCTGAAACAAAATAAAAACCCTGCAAAGTTTCTGTTGAGTCTGAGTAAACAAAACACTACTTGAGACATCTTCTGATTGCCTAGTAAATTCTGAGCATGAATAATCCTTTGGAGACATCCCAATTTTATGAATAAGTAGAAAATGCACTTGGTCTGATGAAAATGAGCAAGAATCTCTGTTTTTGTTTCTGAATTAATTAATGCATTTAATTAACATGTTAGAAAACTTGTGAAAAACTTTATGCTATTGTAAGTTGTAGTACTGGTCATGAATAAGCGTGGGTCCTGGTAGGCTATAAGATAGCTGTCTTTAAAATTTTACCACTGATACGATTTCCCCAGCTTTTCTCTTTGTTCTAATTCTACTCTCTACTCTTAGGATACTCAAGATGACTGGAATCAGTACCCAATTTTTTTGAGACAAAATGCTTAGGTTTGTGGCTAATGTTGCCAAAATTTTGATGGGGGGCCTGGGCCTCACTAATTCAATGGGAACTTCTGCCACTGACTGATACAACTTGACAAGACAAACAATGCATGAGAGAAAGGGGAGGCTAGGAAATCCAATTCCATAACTGAAGGATGGGGACAATTAAGTACTGATCAGTTTTCCATTATACCTCTATCTAAAAGGATAACTAATTGCAATGTAGCATTTTTTTGTATTTCCTTTTGCCTGTTTGCTTGTGCTGTGCTTAGACTGCAAACTCTTGGTCCATGGAGGCAGGATTTGTCTGACTAACTGCAAGAGTTCACACTGCAGGCCTTCACATCTGAGTTACCACTGTGACTTCACCCCACAGTCAACACTGAGGCCCTTCAAGATCACAATTCACCTCATTCTGATTTCATTTCTTAAGCAGGTTGCATTAATTGTTTCCTGGAAAGACTCCTATCTCTCCATTGTCCAGCTGAAATGTGGGTATCTAGTTTGGAAAGATTTCTGCTAACCAGGCTCTTAGATGTTGTGCAGGGTCAGATCTGGAATCAGGACCTCTGAGTCATCAATTAGTCAGTATTAGACATTATTTGTCAGCATTACACAATCCAAAGAAGTTTCATTTTCTTTTAATGCTGAATGCATTGGGTCAGTATTCCTCTCAGATGCAGGAATCATAGAATAGTAGAATCACTCAGGTTGGAAAAGACCTTAAAGATCATCAAGTCCAACCACAACCTAACCATACTACCCTAACTAACAACTCTCCTCTAAATCAGGAAATACTGGGTCATGTCTGTGGTCTCTGTTGGATTTTTTTTATTTTTATTTTTTGCTATCTCCCTGCATACGATTGTGAAGGAGATAGATAGAACAAGGAGATCCGAAATTTCTTGGCCTGTTTCATTCTCCATTGGGTGTTCTCATCTTTCTTAAGTGGACCCCATTTCAGATAAAATTTCTTCTAACTGCAACATTCTTACTGCAAGCCAGCAAGCTTAAATATGAAAAGAACATGTAGTAAGAAGCAATATGGCTGCAATCTAACTAGGAATCTAACTAGAATAATTGGAGTTGGAAGGGACCTTTAAAGGTTATCTAGAGACACCTACAACTTGATCAGGTGCTCAGAGACCCATCCAGCCTGACATTGAATGTCTCCAAGGACAGAGCATCCACCACCTCTCTGGGCAACTTGTGCCAGTGCCTCACCATCCTCATAGTAAAAAAGCCTATTTACTTCCTTATATACAATCTCTTTCTTCTTTTAGGTTGAAACCATTTCCCCTTGTCCTATCACAACAGGCACTGCTAAAGAGTCTGTCCCCTTCTTTCTTTCAGCCCCCTTTAGGTACTGAAAGGCTACTCTCAGGTCTCCCTGAAGCCTTCTCACCTTCAGGATGAGCTGAACAGCCCCAGCTCTCTCAGCCTGTTCTCATAGGAGAGACGTTCCACCCCTTGGAGCATTTTTGTGGCTCTCCTCTGGGCACGCTGAACAGTTCCAGTCTCCACTGTACTGTGGGCTCCACATGTGGGCAAAGTACGTAGGGAATAGTTTTGATCTCATTGAATAATTATTAAAAAAATTAGATTGTACTGTTCTTTCTGTTATTATTTTTCTCTTTCTCCTTCTTATCATACCCAGGCACAGAATGAACTATGAAACTCAGAAGTAGATTGCCTGAGAACTGGTCTACCAAAATTGTCATGTTATTCTAATAGTATGAGGAAATAACAAGAGTCTTTCAATAGAAGATGATTGAAGTGCAATTAGGAGGGAAAATGCTTAATCTCATCATTATATCAAATTTTCATGTTCTGTCTCCTCCTTTAGTGTAAGGGACTGAACCACGCTATGGGGATAAAAGTAGAGAATCTTTCAACAAGGAATCATACTGAATTTTTTATTCACCATGTGTCCTGAATGAAAACAAAAAATAGATTATACTTCACATCAGGATAAGTTCTCCCAAGATCTGTGCTCTGATTGTATGGGAAGCATTATCCAACCGCCCACAACTTGGAGCGGTGTCACAAATGAGTTTGACGCAGTGCAACTGGCCAAGGCCTGGAGATGCAGGAAATTGGAGAGGAACTGGAACACTTGACTCTCTGACAGACTACCTGGTCCACCCCTAATCTAATTCATTTGAAGAAAGGAATTTCAGAGATCTATGTATGTTACAGACACTTGTCCATTATCTCATCCTATAAAAGCTATGAGCACTCTTGAACAGTGAGCTTACCGAATACAAGCTGCCTAAACTGTGTTCTTCAGATGCTCACAGCACTCATGGTACCATGGCACCAATACTTCTCATGTTGTAATGAGGGTATTCCCCAGTGCCACTGATAAAGAGCAGCAATTACTGTCCTCATCTATACTCAGGGAAATGTATCACACAGAAATGAAATAGGATGCAGCTCCAGAGGCAGACATCTAAACGTATGTGTGTAGAGCTGAGCGAAGTGTCTGAACTCCCACAGGAACCAAAGAAGCAGGGAGAGCAGTGATGCTCACCCTACAGCAGATATCAGTAAATTACTTTGTAGCCTCCATTCACTGTTCTGTTCGTTCATTGGTTGTAACTATTCTTAGTTATTTCCTTGATTGCAATGGGAACTTAGACTTAAGACTGTTCAGTCATTTCAACACAGACGTCTAGGGTCACCTGAGATTCCCTTTAACATCCAAGTGATTCACTAGAAATAGGTGGCCAACCCTACATAAACGTGTTAGGTCTCTCAGGAGATTTCACTTGGACAAATTTCCTGCTGGGGACAGAAGCAGGGGAACCAGAGCTCTCATACTCTGTAATTAGGTGCCTTAGTCTCAAGGTGAATTCCCACTTAACTTGCCTGTCATCATAAGAAAAAGGGATCACAATCAACGATTAAATCCAGCTACTCAAAAACTGAGCCCATTTTAACACTTTGATCAAAAGAACATCCTTTCCTCTGCTTATCTCAGTGGAATTTCCTCCAGCAACCACAGTCTAGTTTCCCTGAGTACATTGCTTTTGTGCTGCCTAACCTTACCTGTAGTTCATGTCATGTCCATAAAGCAGTGCTTCTTTCCAAGAGGAACAGTGATTAATAAGAAAGAAATTGTTTTTAAACTCTGATGCCCTTTGCACTTCAGTTAACGTGCTCATTACTCATGCCATTGCTGCTGATGAGTGGGACTGGATCAGGAAGGCAGGAGATGACCTTTTGCTTTTTTTTTTTTTCATTCCACTAGTCTTTCTTTCAAATTTCCATTGCCAGAATAGTTTCTGTCATGAGATCCTTGCAGACAAGTTAACCAAGCCAAAACCACTGAAAGTTGCAGTGCATCTGGAATACACTGAGAGAGAAGCAGCACCTCCTGTAGCACATGGGCTATCACTTCACCTCACTCTTTGTGCACTATCCCCAGACCAAACAGAGGGAGCCAGGGTGTATCATTTGGGGTTCAGTTCTGCTTCTAGCTGTCTGAAAATAAATCTGTGCAAAGTCATGTATTTGTTTATAGGAGAAGGCCTCACTTATTGTTATGAATCAGATTAGCATGAACAACTAAACATCATCAACTAGGATCATGTGAGATGCTGTCTTCTGCCAATCTGCTGGGTGCAGGCATTTTTCAGGTCCTTTGCCAGCCTTGGGTGGCTACACATCTGTGCATCTTAAATGGCATTACATGTCTCTGTGGGGGCACCTGAACCAAGCCCTGCTTGTTGGCTAAGACAGCACTTCGTTATTTTTATTGACAATTACTGGAAACCACATACTGTGTTTGCATACCTCCAGATCCCTGAGGATCTGCTCCACACTGCATGCTCATTAAATAGAGTTTTATTTTTCTACTCTCAATATTAAATAATAGCCCATTTGCGTTGCTAATTGTTTTAAGCCAATTCACTCAGAAGTGGCAACCCTACAAATTCTTCTAATTTTCTTTAGCTGATGCATTTATGCATAACTGAGCTGTTTGAGTGGAGCAAGAGTAACTTCTTTCTGTTTCTGAAATGGCAGTGTGGCATGCTGGCATTGGGCATTTGAGTCTTCAGAGAAGTTAAGAAAGTGAAATGAGTACATTTATTTTGTCCAGAAGTGAAGTTGCACCCATTGGCTAGATGTGCATGACGCACTCTCCACATATCTTATATGCATGCTTTCGTTGGTGATGGGGCAAAATGACTCACTACTGTGTGGGCGGGCTACCAGCTCAACTGAGCCTTCTAACTTTGATGCTGCTTCTTAATTGATTCTGACAAGTCTATATCTATCTTTTATATAATATTTTACAAGGCCCTAAGGTCAAAATGCAAGTTCTAGTCCTCTTGTTTCGCCTTCTCTTACAGAATACAGACAAAAAAAATGAACTAACCCAGCTGGAAAGAAGTACTATTCAGGTGTAGATACTGCAAAGTAATATTCTTTTCCTTCATGATTAACAAAGTCTGTAAATATCAGCAAACCCACACTGAATGTAAAGCTGGGCAAATATTGTTCCCTGAGTGGCTGGAAGGCTGCTTTATTTGTTGGCTAGAGAAATCACCATGTGCATGCATGTGAAACAACCATAGCCCATGGTGACCATTCTGCAGTGCAAGATGGCCCTCACTTTATGGAGTTCTCTAGCTGTGAAGAATGCTAATGCTTACAGTTAGGGAGCAAACAAGTGAATGATGATTTTAATATAAAATCTCCTTTATTAATAGGACACTGTTAAGGAGCAGGAAAAAATAAGTGACTTGTTTATGAGGAGCTTCTCTAATCTGTCTTGCTCTGTACCTCTACCAACAGAGGAAAGCTGATTATCAGGAGTCCTCATTGTTGTACAGGATTGTAGGAAGCAAAGAATTTGGCAGATGGAAGTTTACAAAAATATTAACCAGTGAATGCTGTGGATGTCAGATACCTAGGCCTTTTAGATAGTATTTGTCTACCTAACTTCACCCTTTCTGGTTTCAAGTGTCTCTTTCAGGCTAGCCATCTATTATCCAAGAGGAAAGAGAATGACCTATGTCAGCCCTCGTGGTTGATCCAGCTCTCCTCAGAAAAGGATGAACTGTCCCCTGGGGATGTTCATCTCTCTTTTACTGGCTTAGTCTCAGGTTAGGTTTTAGCTTCTGGTTGGAGGAAATGAACCCCATTCATAGCTTTTGTTCTGGGGAGGCAAGTACCAGCTTTTTCTCTCCATGTTTGTGCAGTGACTGGCCATCAACGTGAATATGTAGGCCATGGTCTATGGTGGAAAATTCCAAATGCTACTGCAAAATTTACCCAATATATATATATATTTTGCCTTAGTCATTTTGCTGAGTGTTATAATAGTCCAGTTCTTTGATTTTAAGTACTGTCTAGCACAAAATGATGATGTAGAAAGATAATCAGAAAGATAAAAGCTCCAAATTATTCACTGCGACACATGTAGATGGGTTGGTAAGTAGAACAGTAGGAAAACGGAAAATGGAAGAGGAATAATTTGTGTTTTACATGCATATTTATCACATACTACCGTTGCCATAGCTCACAAATTATTTCACTTATAGAATCATTTGGGTTGGAAAGGACCCTTAAAGGCCACCTAGTCCAAGCCCCCTGCAATGAACAAGGACACCTACAGCTCCATCAAGTGCTCAGAGCCCCATCCAGCCTTAAGTGTCTCCAGGGCTGGGGTATTCACCACCTCTCTGGGAAATCTGTTTTAAACTCGTTTCAGAAGTAGTGTGGTAACATCAGCAAAGCTGCATCTGTAGAAAATGAAGTCAAAATTGAACTCAGTGAGACCATAGCAATTTATAAGTTTGAATGAGAGGGAAGCAGACCCGCTGTTAGGGAGTCTCCCAGTGGCTTAGTGGAGGACAAGCATGGTGTCATCCACGCTCCAGAATCATCAAAGTTGTTTATTACAGCTGTGCAGCTAAAATAATAGCAAGTTTGAGGCTATGGCTGATAAATAGCTAGATGATCACAGAAGCCCATTAAAGAGCTACTGAAATAGTGAATGCTGACAGAATGTTTCTGCAGTCTAGCATAGAGGAGGTGGTGAAGACTGGGAGATATCAAGATCTTACTTTAACAGATAACTAGCATGAATTGAACACATGGATATTGCATGCATACTTAGTTAAAGCTATTCATCCATTACAAATTACATGATGAATGATGGCAAGATAAAATGGAAAATATATGGGATAAAGTACAGGGATTCAATTAAGTGGGTAGGAATGTGCCAAAGATCATGTAAAAATATTGCACTGCCATTAGTGGGAGGTGATAAGAGGGCGACAGGGGCTAGCACACAGACAACAGATCAGTCAGAAGGAGTAAACATAGGGGAAGGATGGGGAAAAAGTAGGGTGTATGGCTTTCATTTAAGCAGAGGGGAACTGCACTGCCAACAAAGTGAACAGCTGTGTGCACTGAAGTTTATCGGTCTTGGGGCTTGCTGTACCATTGCATCTGTACATCGCCATCTGTGCAGATTAGGGGGATCTAATTTTGCTACAAGTCAGCACGACCAAACAGTGCAGGAAGGAGTATGGAAAGGGGCATGAGAGTGTTGGCAATACCCATGAGTCAGCAGGAGATAGCCTGCTGCTGGCGGTACATCTTGTTCTCCATAGTTCTGGCTTGCAGTTCCCATTAAGAAATTAGGAGTTTCAGCAGGAAACCAAAGGAGATGGGGCAATGCTGATGTGAACCACTGAACCCTGATGGAAATGGGGGAAGGAGAGGATGAAGCAGTGCAGCCCACAGGCTCAAAGCTATGACTCGTGGTGGGGAGAATGAAGAAGCTCATCACTGAAATACAAAATGATTGCTCTTCTGCCCACCCACCCCTTTTTCTCCCATTTCCCAAATACACACCTCCAACCACCATTTTCCACACATTTCTTGACCTATTTCTTTGTTTAAACACACTGATTTTTTTTTTTATTCTTAACCATATGAGAGGCCTATACCACCTTAAGCATATACCCCTATTTCAGGGTTCACTAGGTAACTCAATTTCAAATAGTAATTTGCCACAGCAGTTTAGTACTTTCTGTGGTGAATGGGTGTTTGCTGGCTACTTCCTAGCCCGCGTGCTAACACACGGCAGGGGACAGGCTCAGAAATCTTCCTGCTCACAGTTATAAGGACCTCAGACAACAGCATCTTATCTATCAAAAATATAAAAGTGACATCATTCACTGGCCAAAACTTTCTTTTCCTTCCCTGCTTCCCTCCTTCCCTGGAAACCATATTATATGGGCTGTTTTTTTAAAAGAGACTGTATCTCCACATTTATGCACGTGAAAAGCCTTTGTAATTTGAATATCTGTGGTCTTAATACAGACTTCAGAGTAATTTTAAATCTGAAGTTGTTGACAGTCATCAGGCAATAAAAGCACTGTTCTACTTCTTGATACATCCAGTAATCAAACATTAAAAATTCCTAGCCAAGTTGCAAGGCCCAGGAGAACACGAGAGTAGGCAGAATGAGGGGTATTTGAAACATCAGATGAGTATGTGAGACAAGTAATGCTGTGTGGGCTGGAAAGTTTTTTAATAAGCATCGCAATACTTTTTAAGTTTCCATGCTCACTGGCAGTTTCTTTCTCACGTATCCAGGAGAGTATCCTCATGCTGAAGTACACATTTGTTTCAATCTACTTCCATTCAATTGCATGCTCTCCTTTTCTGAGTTCTCTGGAAAACACTACCTTACAACATGCCTCTTTCTGAAGATCTGTGATCACTGCACGTTCAGCAAACTCACCCTTACAGTCTGCTGCAGTCACAAAGCTGTTTCCAAACCTTCCAGGAATTAACATGAACTTATTTCCTCTTTTCTTATACATGTAATCAAATATGCCTACATGGATTTGATTATTTGCATTTACAAAAACAAAGCAAGACCTCAAAACAAACACCACCACCAAGTGTCTTCGCAATACGATTCTGTTCTGTGATTGGTAAGTGGCTGTCCAGCAAAATGCGAGGCAGGTCTGCACTCAGACTTTATCTGAAGACTAATTTCTGTGGCACTATAGGAAATAAGGGGAAGGGGCATGGAACCTGGGAGTTGCTTTTCCTTACCAGGGAATAGCAGGACGTACACCTACATTCAGTATGCTCTCCCTCCTGAAGGAACTGAAAAGCTACGGAGAACCTGCAACGTATACATACTTTGCAGAATTAATACTTGGGAAGGCGAATGTCTGTGCCCCTTCTAAGATACATCGAAACAAATGCATCCTAGAAACTGATATATGTCATTGAAAGTAAGATTTACATTAGCCTTACAACATCTCTTAGAGCCTTCAGCTATTCAGCCACTTATGGAAACCAGGCCTACTAAGTGATGAAGAAAATAGGTACTGGTAACTCTGACAGCGATTCCAACTGGTGTATTGTGAATACTGCCCTGCTTTTTGCAACTGCAGAACAACAATTAACTCGCAGTAGTTTTATTACTGCGACAGAACAATCATTTCAGAGATGCTAGGAAGTTGATTACCCTAAGAAGACTCTACATATTTTGTCCAGAATTGTTTAGTTACATGCACATGCATCTAACTCTTGCTTTCTTGCTTTCATTCATGATGTGGCATTGATGAAATGCTGCTTCCTTAGCCTATTCTCTGCCACAGACTCCTGTATTTTAGACTTAAGTGACTTACTGAAGATTATCTTTTAGAATAAAAGTAAAAGAAATAGCACGGACTAAGTAGAGGGTTTTAAAATAGACTGCTCACAGCCAGCACTGTATATTCGCTTTCAAGGATAATGGTAAAGGTAGGAGCTGGCATTTCATCTGTAGCTTTTTTGACTCTTGCCACAACTAATGCTTACAATTTTATTTATGAGGAAAGTGGAGGCACAGCTTATATAACTATATGTACTCAATAATTTGTTTTTAGTATCTTTGAAATATTATCAGCCAAATCATTATTAGTCCAGTTATAATCCTTAAAGGAAAAAAAGAGAACAAAAATACAGTTACACATGAATCTGCATCTAAATCCACAAGACCCAGAATCTATACTCAGCAGCTTCTCCATCACTTCATGTCTGTTACTCAAAGCTGCACAGATTTCTAAAGCTATTCTGCAGGAAGGAGGAAAGAAATGATGTAATAATACTGTTATCAAACATGACACAGTAAAATTAAGTTCTTCAAGAAGACAAAGTAGTTTATCAGAATTATGCTGCCTCCCAGAGCAGCTCTTTGGCATCAGCAGGGAGAGGAACGTATCCTCAACTGCCCCTTATGAAAGATCCTTGGACATCTGCTGTCCTTAGAGATGTGATGGACAGGCATGCATGACCTTACTGACAGCTTTTGCTTCCTCATGCATGCCTTAAAAAGGAAATGTACCTGAGCACCCACACCCTGTCCTGGCCATTTTCCCTCATCTCCAACGTCAACCCCATCTTTATCTGCTTTACTTGTCTCATCTTTCAGCCAGGGCATCCTGCACTCCTATTCCAACCCTCCTTTTCTCTCCCCAGGCAACTGTGGTCTCTGTTGCAGCTGGAGCAAAGCTGCTGCTCACCACATCCTCATATTAGCCCTTTATGTGCAGGCAGTTTCTCAGCAGCTTGCCAGGGTAGGGGTCCTTTCCTATTAAGGGAAGAACAGCTTCTGTCTGTGTTATTCAAAACCTGAATGTAGCCCCGGTTTTAGCCGTTGCTGCTGATAATGGGAGATACCCTGTATCACTACCTGCTTTATCACCACTCTCCAAATGTATGTGCCTGTCAGACTGCTGGCTTTTTTTCATGTAGCACTAAGAGAAGCCATTGGATGTACTGCATCAACTGTAACTTGCATAAATAGTCTCACTGGTACCTAAGCAATTTCATAGAATCATAGAATCATTAAGGTTGGAAAAGAACTCTAAGATCATCTAATGTGACCATCAGCCCATCCCCACCTCACTCACTCACCACGTCCCTCAGTGCCACATCTCCACGGTTCCTGAGCACCTCCAGGGACGGTGACTGCACCACTCCCCTGGGCGGCCTGTGCCACTGCCTCACCACTCTTTCTGAGAACAAATCTGTCCTAATATCCAACCTGAACTTCTGACACCACTTAAGGCCATTCCCTCTCATTCTATCTCTGTTACCTGGGAGAAGAGGCCTGCGCCCACCTTGCCACAACCACCTGTCAGGCAGCCGTAGAGAGTAATAAGGTCCCCCCTGAGCCTCCTCTTCTGAACAATCCCTGTTCCCTCAGCTGCTCCCCATAAGACTTGTGCTCCAGACCGCTCAGAACTTTGTTGCCCTTCTTTGGACACGATTGGTTACACTGCATTATTAGAAACACAGTACATTTCAAATAAACATAAATTTTAAAACTAGCACTAGGGAGAAAAAAATCCAGCACGGGATAATATCCATGGGATGCAATAAGTGAGGTTAAACAGATTATTTTTATTCAAAATTGCTCTGAAATCTGTTGAAAGGAGCTTATAGCATACAAGACTTAAAAGGGAAAAAGATATGAGAAAACTTTGGTCTGAAGAAAATGGAAAGAAAATCTAGTCCCTGTAAAATGATGTAATGGACACACAGTACTTATTTTTCACTGCTGTTTCAGTGATGTGTTTATACATCCCTCGATTGCCAATCTTTCCCATACATGTGGGATGCTTCATATATGCTGGTGGCTGGTAAAACCAGTCACTGAAGCTGTGGGCTTAACTATATCCCTCTTGGTCAATCAGGCTTGTGTCCTGGCTTCTCTGAGTGATACTTTTTCCCAGATTAGATAGCATTTTCTCTACTCTCTTCCAATTTGGACTCATTTTCAAATTATCCTTCTCCACTGCTCAGTCTTACTTGTATCTCTCTAGTCCTCGGGGCTTCACAGATGAACACACAGCTGGTATAAATCTAGAAGCTTGTTCTGCTGACGAACAAGTTTCTGTGTACAGACTGTCTGCAACAGCAGCAAACTGGGCCTGGCACTGTAAATGTTTTTTATACTGCCAATATTCATAGGGTATGAGCTGTTACAAACAGATCAATAATCTCACCATACCAAGTTATTATCTGTCAGCTTAGCCAAAGTTACTCATTATAACTAGCACAGTGCTACAAACACATATTCAAACAGATCAGATTAAACTGCAATAGAAATGAGCATCTGTCCATATCTGAGCTACCCTCCAGCCACACTGTGCCACATCTGAATACAAATACAAAAGTTTACTATGCTGAAGCTGCTCTCAGTATAGTGGCTTACTGAAATACCTAGGTCTTGGAGACTGGCGAATGAGAGCTGCATCTTACTTCCTTTATATCAGGCTTCAAAGCCATGGTGTAGAAAAAACACAAGAAAGTAAAAAAAATAAATCCTTCCAATCCCAGTTATTTTCAAAAGCAGGAAGTCAGACAAATAAAATCATATTATTTTTCAAATGTAATAGTTTTTGTCCAGCAAGTGTCCAAAGCCCAACAAGCCTTATTCACTCAGTCAAGAAAGGGGTCAGTCAAGTGAGGTCAAACCAGGTAGGTTTATGGGATATGGCCTTGGGACACTCATCCTAGAATAGAAAAGTCTCTGATCAGCAAAGCTGACTGCTGCCACCCAGAAGAAAGGCTTGCCAGAGGAAAGGAGTGCAGGATGGACGCAGCCCGGTACACACATGCTGGGAATATTGGCTCCACTCACAGCTGTTCAGCTTGCAGTGTGGTGGCAGCTCAATTTTCTCTTTTCATGCATATTTCAATGCAAAATCTTCCATTTCATCAGAACAACACAGAAAGTTATATGCCTATGAGATTCTCTGTTTAGAGATTATTTTCTCTGTCAGAGTACATTGTGCTCTCTGCCTGCCTTCATTTTCACACAGCCCTCTCTCCCTGACAGCACTTCCTTCAGCGTAGCTGCAAATCCCTTTAGGCAAGCTTACCATCTTGAATGAAGAATAATATTTTTTTTACACATTTCTCAGTGCCATCCCAACCAAGGCATTTTTATGACAGGCATTTGGGTGATCTCCAAGAGAAGAAATTATGTCACTTATGAACAATTTTGCAAAAGGTATCTGAGCATATGAGACTCTCTACAGACAGATATGACTGGCTTCATTTTCACAAGGCCTAGTCCTTATGGGGGACTTCAACCACCCAAACATAGCCGGGCATAAGCAACCCAGGAGGTTCCTGGAGTGCATTGAATATAATAACTTCCTTCTCCAATTGACAGTAGAGCCTGTGAAGGAAAGTGCTACACTGGACCTTGTTGTAACCAAGAAGGGCTGGTGGGGATTGTGAAGCTCATTGGCTTGGCTGCTGTGACCATACAATGGTGTAATACAAGATCACACAAGATCCTAAGGCCAAATAGGAGAATGTACAGCAATTTCGCTACCCTTCATGAAGAGGACTTTGGCCTCTTCATGGATCTGCAAAGCAAAAGACCATGAATAAAGCACTGGAAGGAAGAGGGGCTCAAGAAAGTTGGTTAACATTCAAGGATCACCTCCTCCAAGCTCAATGCATCCCAACAAAGAGGAAGTTGGAAAAAACACCAGGAGGTCTGTATGGATGAACAAGGAACTCACAGTCAAATTGAAACACAAAAAAGAAGCCTACAGAGGGTAGAAGCAAGGACAGGTAGCCTGGAAAGAATACACATATTGTCTGAGCAGTCAGGTAATTGGACTAGGAATGTGAAGGCCCTGATAGAATTAAATCTGGCCAGGACCATCAAAAGCAACAAGAACTACTATAAGAACATCAGTGATATAAGGAAGGCAAGGGAAAACGTGCACTCTTTGCAAAAGGAAATGGGAGACACGAAATTGAAATATCGATGTATTCTGTAAGCACTCATGTCACTTCTCTCCTGTGTTTGTCTCCTGTACATTTCAATGCAGTGCTGCCACCAGTGCATTTCACAGACAATAGATTTACTCTGCCTTGAAATATTTTCCTTAGCATTGTTGCAATGTACCTATGTGTTATTTTTCTTCTTCTGGACAGTTGAACAAGGAATCTTTCCTAGAATCAGAGGACAGAAGCCAAGGAACTCCCTAAGGTTTTTCACAGCAGGAACTTTCCAAGAAAGATGAGCACTACTGCATCAAACCAGAAAGCTACACTGCACATGAAGCAGAAAAGTCGTGTATTCTCTTTGATTCTTGTCACATTTTCTTGATAATTCTTTCCTACTTGGATATTTCAATCTTCTAAGCATGATCAAAACCCCATCTTTTAAAAAGTCCTCCCTGTCAGAAAGCTGTCTCCTGTTTGTCCTTAGAGATTCATGAGTTCTCCATATACTGAATTATTCTTTACATCAGCTTCACTGCAGAAAGATCAAGATCCATTTCTGAGACAGCAACATGTTTCCAGTGTAACAGTTTCAAGATCTGAAATCTCATCATCCTATAAGGCCAGTGGTTGCATTTCATCATAAGGAAGCACAGAGATAGAGTTTCCTAAGGGGACATACAATAGAAGTCTGAAGATATCAGACTCTCATTCCTTAAAAATGACATTTTGAATAAAGTCATTTCCTATGAGGCTTTTTTTTTTGGTGTGTGTGTGTGTTCTTCTACACCTAACAATTTGGGTTAGTGACTGTTGAGGCATTTAGTAGCATGTGTGAGAGGGCAGGAAAACGATCTGAATATTATAAGCATGAAAAATAGAATCATAGAATCATTAAGGTTGCAAGAGACCTCTAAGACCATCTAGTCCAACTGCTCACATACCACCAATATTGTCCACGAAATCACATCCCTCAGTACAACATCTGTCCTTTCCTTAAACACCTCCAGGGATGGTGACTCCGCCACCTCCCTGGGCAGCCTGTGCCAATGCCTCACCACTCTTTCTGTGAAGAAATTCTTCCAAATATTCAACACGAAAACACATATAAAACATGTAGAACATTTTTTTTCTCCTGTAACTTATGTAGTGTATGTGCAACATCTGAAAAGTTATTTAGCAGGCTGAGAGTTGCCCCGTAGGCTTCAAAACTGTGCTTTCAGAATGTCTGAAGGCCGAATTTCTTGGTGTGCACTTACACAGCAAAACTTCAGAAAACTTCAGCTATAATTTTCCATGCCAAAACCCTAATGGGTTTTGCCTGACATAAATGAAGTTCTTCGTACAAAGAAGGTAAGACAAGTAAACAGCGGATATTTTGAAATGTGATTTCTATATCACACTTGATTTATTCTAAGTATTTTAGGTAAAAAGCAGCAAATGACCATCCAGAAGATAGTACACTTTATACATGTGACAGTAAGGATAAAACAGTCTTGTATTTCATTATTTACTTTCAAAATTGTTTACTCTGTACATTATTATCAGGATAGACTCCTGGAATTCAGGAGGTTACGGATATCATATCTGGTTATTTTAAAATCTAAAGAAAGTTTTGCTGATGTTCATCTTTGCCATATATTTTCTACACATGATGTCTCAAGGCCCAGGGAAAGCGTTAACATGCCTGACAACATCACATTGTGAGGAAGGTAGGTATTGGTGGAGCTCACCAATGAAGTAAGAACTATGGCTTTATAAAACAGATTTAAATGGCTAGATATGCTTAGGGAGACACTGGTAAAAATCAACAAGTAATCCTGGCTATCTGCACAGCATCACTGATGACATCTCCTGGAATAAAAGTACTGTAATTGAATGGATCTCACTGCAAATGTACTTCAGCAACAACAGTTTCTGATGAATCATCTCATATGCTTTAAATTGAAACAAGAACAAAGCGCGGACCTCCCCAGCCAAAGCATTATTGGAAATTCAGTGTCAGAAGCTATCTGCGCTTTATAAATGCAAGTAGTGGAAGATGCATTAACTGTACACATTGCAGCTCTTTTCAACTGAGATATACACAAAAACAAAAAGAGTATTCAGATAAATAGTCTTTTAGAACTCAAGCACATTACAGTGCACAAAATTTGGAAAAACACTTTTGGATATACTTAGTACCTTTAGTTAACCACGAGAAGGAAGAGACTGGGACTTAAGCACTCTAAAACTTGACATAAAATTAGAGTTATAAAGCCAGCTATGCTGTATCTTATATGGATGTGGGAACCCAGAGCATAACTGGCTTTCAGCAAGCAGCAGTGTGGCTCTCCGCAAGCTTTGTGCCAGGAAACTGTCCAGGGGATATTGACTTCTGGTCTTCTGGATCCAGGAAATAGTACTATGAAGTCCTGAGGGACAAAACTAATCCTTATTTAATTAAGAATTTTGATTAACTGAGTTTGGGTAAACAGCATGGTAAAGTAACCAAAATATCTTCAAAGCAAAATACGGGAATGGAGAGGCGTGTTGTTATCCAGCTTCTTGTCAGTAATGATACCTCCTTTGTTTCCTTGCCCTTGTGGCTGCTGGGGATAAAACTGAAACTGCGATGGGATCAGTGGGAGCAGAGCTGTAAAAGGCTTTGGTAGAAGTCATGAAAGGCATCTGTCAGCATTATTCTATAGCATTCATTATGCTACTAATTGTCTTAGAAGGAAAAATGAACCTTCGTACTAGGTCAGTTTGGGACAGAGCTAGTTTTCCTCACAGAAGCCACTATGGTGCTGTATTTTGGGTTTGTGACCAAAGCAGTGTTGATAATACATCACTGTCTTTTTAGCTGTTTTTGAACAGTATCTGCACAGCATTAAGGCTTTTCTCTTTCCCAATCCACCTGCCCAGTGAGGAATCTGGTTGTGCACAAGGGGGTGGGAGGGGGCACAGTCAAGAAAGACAGTGGACCCAGAGGGCTATTCCATACCATGTGACGTCACATTCATCTATGAAAGCTGGGGAAAAGAAGCAGGAGAGGATAGTGACAACATTTGTCTACCAAAGCAACTGTTACACATGATTAAGACCATTTTTCTGGAAATGGCCAAACATTTGCCTGGCAAAGTAATGAATAAACCCCTTGTTTTGCTCTGCTTGCATGGGCCACTTCGCTTTATTTATTAAACCATTGTTGTCATCATCCTTCTTCTTGCTGTTGCCCTTCTGTTTCTCTCCCTAGTGCCTGCAGATAAGTGAGTGAGTGAATGGTTGGGGGCTTATGTGCCCCACAGCTCAATTCAACACTAGCTTGCAAGAGGGCCCTCATGACAAATTATTCCAGCCTCCAACCTTTATCTTTACTTGTTTTCCCCTTTTAACTTAAACAAATTATGCTTGAGACATTAACTGACTTAAGTAAGATGTAAACACACAGTTACACACTTAATTCATCTACACAATTGCAAGAACACATGCAAAGGAGACATGAAGACCAGAATCTTTTGATTGAGCTGCTCATTTGATTCTGGAGCAGTCAGTTTCCAAACGTTATTTAATATGGGTGATGTAACTGCTCTGTTTGTGTGACTGACCTCTAGCTTAACTCCTCTCTGAATGCTATGCCAAAGGCTATCCTCAGTTGTAGCCATGCAACTACATTGATTTCAGTGCTGTTGCACAGGAATGACTGCAGAAAGAAGCTTGCCTGGATATCATATCTTCATCCACTGCACAATCACTGCCTGCGTAGGTCTTATTTTTGCCATCATATTTAGTAACTTTGTGAATTACTAACATACCCAACAATATATGGGCTATTATTTTACTATTCTCCAGCCTTTACACTATCCTGAGCACATGCCAGGTCATCCTTGCCCAGGCAGGAGTCCCTCATAAATTACTTCCCTTGCTTCCTCACTAATTAGTTTATCAGCATCCTCTTTGCAAATTATCAGATAAAATTTGCTTTTACTACTGAATTAATTCAGGAGGGCATTAACAGAGAAATGTTTTGAGGTATTGCCAAATTTTCCTGTTAAAGATTAAGCTTGAGGTTAAATGGCTGCTTTTTTAGACAATGTTATTTCAGTTTTGGCTTCACAAAGATCCAGCATTTTCCCCTTTTCTTGGAACTAAACTGGGTTCACAGAGCGTAAATTACCACAAAGTTTTGCCCTCAGCTCTCTACAGGTTAAAGTTTTTATGCATCTGTACAAATTCAGACCCACAAGTTTCAGACTGTAGGATCTGAAAGCACTTGTGTCCACTTACAGAATAGCACAGATTTTGGACCATGCTGAGTGACACCAGGTTCCATGCACATGCAATCAGTTCAGACCATATGCCATCAGTAGCAGCACCTAGTGGCTAGCACAGCCCCTGAAAACTGTGTACTGTCCAGGCAGCAAGGGAAAGAGCTGGAAAATGTACCATATTTCAACAGCAAGCCATCCTTTCTGCACACCATGTTTGAGTACCAAGCTTGGAAGAAAGAGATGTTTCACTCTTACATATACTTACATATTTGTAAGTAAGCACCACCAAAATTCATAAATACTGCACAATTTTTTTCCAAGTCAGACCTTGCTCCATGTAGAGACACACATGAACTGCCAAAAAAGACTGAATATGCCCCTAATCTAAGTGTAGATGTGCATTAGTATCTTGGGGGGGGGCTCAGTACGTCCCTGCTTCAAGGGCAGGTATACATTAATGCTCTCGGAACACAAAATCTGTAAGAGTGCATGAAAGGGAATAGTCTGCTCCTTTAAGAGTCAGGAGTTCAAACTTTAAAAAAGAATTTGTAAGAAAAGGAGGAATCCATAAACAAGAATACACGGGGACAGACATGTGACTGAAAACATTGGAGGCATTGACAAGAACCAAACCTGTTAGGTCTCAGTGATTAAAGAGGGCATGAGAGAATGTGAGAATGTTTATTTCCAGCAAGGTTATCTAATTCTTGTCATTTGGGAAACTAAGAACAAAGGGAGAAACCAGGAAAAAACAAAAAAAGAATCACAAGCCTAGCAAAACAAACATGGAAACAATGGCAAGAAACAAACATCTTAACTGATGGTTACTGATGACAATATCAAGAAACCATAGGTACCACTTCCAAGGAGATTAAGCTGAGCTTTGCAACAGATAAGGCTGTAAACCAGAGAAGAACCCAGAGAACAGACTGGGAAGGATGCAGAAGTCAATAGAGCTCTACAAACCCATGGGGGGTCATGCAAGGGAAAGGGTGTTCAGGGAAGAACAGTGAGGTAGACAGAAGAGGATATAAAAGCAGCTGGTCTCACATAAAGCAGTCAGTATACAAGTCTGGCTGATCCCTGCAGTCTGCTTTATCTTACTGAATATCTTCTCAACCATCTCTACAAGATCTCATTCTCTGTCTCACGTATATGTGTTGCAAGGACTAAGTGCCATCTACTGTAGCCAGACTCAGGGTGAGGGTGCCCCACAGGCTGCCATGTCAGCAATAAGCACGCACTAATTCCCAGGGAGAGCTAAAAACAAGTCTTTGCTCAAGGGCAGTGTGCATTAATTCCTAGGGAGCTCTCCCTCTGGCAATAGTGGATCAGTATGAAGAGTCCAAAGAACAGCATCCAGAAAGAACTGTCAACTATTCACCCCTGATAACATCAGCAGAAGGCTATGGATCTGTCTTGCTAGCACAACAGAACAAGAGGAAGGAGGCAAAAATTATTCTTCTGCCATGGGATAGATGGAAGATTGGACAAAGAATACTACGCTGAGTTTCCCACAGTGTCACTGGTGCTGTCTGTGAGCGTTGTGTTGGGCACTTGTTGCTGTATAGCTTGAGGAAAATGCCTGGCAGTGTGCTCAGGTATTTTCCATGGAAGATAACAGAATAAAGGACAATTCTTCAAGACACAAGCTGAGACTGACCAGTAACAGGTGTCAGATGCCCTTAGAAGTCCAGGGCTACACCGGCTGGCTCAGCTTTGCATCTGTTGGCAGAGATGTGGAAGTCCGTTAATGACGGGGATTGAGATTGCAATTATTCCCCATAGAGGAGCAGTTGTATGAATGATGTGATTGGCCACCACTCCAAGGAGAGGTTCATTTATAGAGAGTTGAACATGCCCCTGCTCCACAGATACACAGCTGCTATCTGCAAGCCGAATAGGCTGCTGCCCTATGGAAGTTCACATTACTTCCTGTTTCAAGAACAGACATGCTTCGGTTTCTAGGGAGGACTGAAGCGTTCCCTTTACAGTAGAAAAGTGGGACCTACAGGGAATGACCCTTTATGTTTTGAGAGCTGACAGGCTCATCTGTGGCTGCCGTGGGCCTGCTAGAGCCGGCTGGAGGTGGCTGTGTCTGGCATGGGGCAGCCACGGCCTCTCATAGCAGCCGCACTACAGCCTCCTGCTACCTACATCTTGGTACCTACACCTGTACCTACAGTGGTAAACAGACACAGAGCCCCAAATTCTTGAATTTATTTAAAATGCATAACCAAACGACGGTATTTCATGCTTCTTTGCATTAAGTGCTGTTCAATACCCAGGAAACCTCCAGCCTTCTAAACGGAGGCCTAGGAGGGTGAACAGCATTGCTGAGGAGCAGAGTGAGTTCGAAAAGTGTTTAAAAAAGTGTTTGCAGTCAAGTCCTCACACCGTCATTCACTGTTATCAGTGTGCTACTGGTCTCAAAAATGTGTCTATTCCTCTGTCTAGATTTTTCATATCTTATTGCCTCCTTACATCATACTAATGCCATCACATTTTCTGCTGCCCTGCATTCCTGCTGCAGTCAGTTATCCAGGGGAGGTGCAAAGCCCTAAGGTTTTTCATCACTTCCTATTTCAGAAACCTTTTTTCTCGGTGAAATCTGGCACTCACCCTCCTAGACAAGTAACGTGTGCCATTATTATTCACAGTTGTAATCTCAATATACCGTTTCAAAATAAACCTTAATGGTTTAGTGCAGAGTCTGCAAATGAAAGGCCAGTTCCATAAATACCTTGGTTTCATCCAGTCTTTATCTATCACACCATGTGTCTTCAGAAGCTTTAATGGACTGTAGAAGGCAGAAATCAGAAGGATGAAAAACTACAGTGAAGAGAGGCATTTACTAAATACACAATTCAAAGCTCATTTCATCCAAAGCTTTACAGTAGCATTTAAAATCCACCTTACAACCCACGAGACACAATTCAAATGATGGATAATGCTATCTAGATCTTCATGACTGGACTTCTTGTGCATTCAGTTATGCAGAACAGCAGAGATATAGTGTCCCCAGGAAACCAGTTAATAGCATCCTGATAGATTTGTAGTCTGAGACAGAGTGGAGCAGGCTGGAAACTACTTTAATAAACTGCCAACACATTGTAGCTATACAGGATCAGTGGCTTCAGCCCCTTGTCAGCCCTGACAATTTGCTTTAGGAGGTGTCAGGAGCAGATGTGAATTGACACTGACAATGCTGACTGCACCAGTGCCAGCGGCACCAGACCTATGTCTTCAGATGATCTTCTCTATAAGAGGGTCTTAAATACAATTTTGTAATTCTAAGTAAGTCATTTTTTCTGTTTTTCACTGTTTGTTTTTGACTGTGCTCCTGCTTGCAGGATCACCAAAGCATACCCCCATCTTCTCTCTTTACAGACAAGGGACAAACTAGGTAGGGTTTCCATGAATATAGCTTAAATCCCAAAGAAATCAGGTGTTGACTTTCAGTGTAAGTCACTGTATACTAGGCCCCAGAGACCTTTATCAATCTTGTTCTTGGAAAACAAAGTGAATCAAACGTTCATTCTGTAATGAGAGTGTGTTTCAGCAGTGCTGACAGTTACAGTGGCTCACTTCTGCAGGTGCAGATTTTTCTGAGCGCAGCATGAAGACTCATGTTCATCACTGGTAAAAATGCATAGCTAATGGTGGTGACTATCTTGAAAAACAGTGTTTTGTAGCTCAGAATTATTTGCTCTATCAAATAGCTTTATTGTGCTCCTCGTATCTGTGGTAGTTTCCATAGAAATAAATAGGAAGCGTTACTTTTGGAGAGACCTGACTAATACATTGAGAAATCTTTTCAGGTAAAAGTTAATTGTCTGTGTTCGATTTGTAGAATGCTTTGCATATTTGAATAATAGTCAAGGAAACACCAAACTGTTCCAAGCTAATTCACATCAGCAAATGAACTGTTGGCAACCTTCATAATCTGGTGGACTGGATCTCTGACAATAGTGCTCAAGGACAGTGACCAGCTCCTGCCCTCAGCTTTCCACAACCAACATATGCTTCTCTGTCCTCCTTTGCCTTTCCCTCTCCATTATCAGAAGTTACCATTCTCGCCTTTCGGTGGATTTATTTGCTCATAAAACTGTACCTTCATTCAGAAACATGGACTAACCCAGATCATAAAAACAAACATTTCAAGGAAAAGTCATTTTCAAAACCCAGATAATTTGACAGAAGCAGGAATGAATGGATGGGATGAACTGGAAGTGGGAACCACCTGAACTAGGTATAATAAACAGAATACTATTTTCTCTGCATTCATTCCTTTGACTGAGACCTTGCTAGGGTTTACCTCTGGCTCTCTCTGAGTCAGTCTTGTATCACATTGCTGAGGAATAAGAAGCGACTGTTCTCTGTTTACTATCCACATTATACCACTGGGTGTATAGGAACAGCAAAAATACAAGTTTGGGGCCCTCAAGAAGAATCCATAAGAGCAAGATCAAAGTAGCCTTGAGAGCTATAGTGTTCAGTAGACAAACAGCTATATTTTACGTCTGCAGTTGCATTGCCTGAATAGTTTTAGGCACAATAGACTCTTCTGCCCATATCCCAGATGCCCATGTAGAACAGAGTAGACCTTATGTAGTATCTGTGCTATACTTTTCATCTTGGTAGAGATATCCTATAGTACCCTGATAACCTGCGGCACCTCAAGTGAATTTAGTCCTCTCTTTTTAGGCAGCTAGTTCTGCCTCCAGGCCAGCTGCTTACTTTTTTTGTGTGTGAGAAGTGACTCAAACATATTTTGGCTAATTGAAGAGGTAGGAACACTGGAAAGAAAGGCAAAGGGAAAATATAGATTTAAGAACATTTGAAAGGACTGAAGTATCTGTGGATGGAGTGATACAGATGTTTTCTGTGGGTGCCTGTGGCATGATTTCCATCTCACTTCAGATAGATCCCTTCCTACACACATGGCACGGTTCAGATACCCCTCCACTCAGCGCAGTCTCCTTCAAGAAAACCAGCAACTGTTTGCCTCAATTCAATGCAATAAGGAGTGGCTTAGAGGCAAGAAACAGTGACTTGATCAGAAAATTTATATCATCTCTCCCCCTGGAGAAATAGTTTTCTGGTTTTAAGCTCAGAAACCAGACTATCTAACTCTAACTCAAAGACAGACTTGTATGAAAGAGGGAATCAACTTGTGCTTTATGATGAGAGAAAGCTCTTGCTGTCTCAAGAAGGCCGGTAGTTCAGCTCTTACTGCAAGCTCTCATATCTCCCAGTACTGTATTATACAGGCATTTTACTACTGTTCATTACATGTAAATGTTTCTTTTTCCCCATATAAACTTGTAGCTGTCAACACAGCCAGTGCTAACTAGCAGGAAATTATTTGTCTGAGAAGGAAATGTTGCAAACTATCAAGTCCTCACAACGTGCTAAAACATCCGTAGAGGCAGACTGCCAGTGGTTTATTATAAATTATCAACCATATGTTCTTTTGGCTTCCATAGCTTTGGAAGCAAGGAAATGTGTCATCAAATAATCCTGAAGGGGAAAAGTCGTAATGACACTCGACTGGAATGGTTCCCCAACACCTCCTTTCCTGAAGAGCATGAGGCCTAAGAAGATTAACAAAGATATAAAAAGCTGGTTGTTACTGGAGTGTGGATAGGAGGAATGAACTTGGCAGGAACTCCACCTTATGAAAACCTGAGGAAATGTGATAGGTGCCTGAAGAATACTTGTCTTCATTCATACCAGTACTAGAAGCAATAGTCTAATGTATTTATCTCTCTTGGCTGCACTCAAGATAAGTCTGTCGATACAGACATGACAAGTATGTTCCGCAGAACTCAAGGTGAAGCAGAAAGATAATCCCAGTGATCAGTCTTGCTGACCAAGCTGTTAAACTAGCTCCACATGATGCAGTATAGATAAAATGGTTGTTGAACAAGAATTGAATTTGGCAAGACAAATTCCACAAAGTAAGGAGATTAAACTGAAGCTACATCACCCCAATCTGGTAATGTTCCCTGTAGATTTTTTTTTTTTTTTTTTTTTTGTGCTAATGTCAGGTAATGCATCGGGTAAAACATCGATTGTTTCACTCCTGGTTCCTGCTATTGAAACACTGAGCTGCACGGGCTATGGCACAATTCCCTCCATGGACCTGGCAGCTGATATCACTAGTGCTCAGAATGACTTTCACAGTTTGGTGCAGGTTACTTCAGAGCTTGAAAGTGTGTTGGCAAGTAGGCACTGAGTGAGTGTACACTATATATATAACACTATATATAACACTATATATATATATATAAAAAACACTATATATATAACACTATATATAACACTATAGTGTAATCTATCTGAAGCTCAGTTTTGTTCTTGGCTACTCTATGGGAGCATGCTACAGGAGCAGTCCTGTCTGACTGCAGAAGGAATAGCTCCAGCAGCACCTCCAGCCTCTGCGTAATACTCACAGAACTGAAAAAGATTCTCTCTTCACTAAAGTCCATCTAATGTCCAGGCTGCCTTGAAGGGCTGGACACTTTCTATTTGCTTTAGTAAACCTTGCAGGCATTCTTATATACAGACTTACAGACATAAAAGGCTCCTATATCATAGAATCGTAGAACGGCTTGAGTTGGAAGGGACCCAAAGAATCATCAGATTCCAACCCTCCTGCCAAAGCGGTGTTATACATGTGAGGGTTCCCTCTGAGACAGCACAGATGACGTTATTTTTAGCATAATAACTGTAATAGGGCTTATGCCAGTTATAGTTGTAAGCTATTGTAAATTAGAATTACTTCCCTGTTTCTTGGGCTACACAAGACTTCTAAGGAGTCTACTTACTCTGGCTCTGGGCAGCCTGGTCTGGTGGTTGGTGACCCTGCCCATGGCAGGGGAGTTGAAACTAGGTGATCATCCTTTTCAACGCAGGCCATTCTATGATTCTATGATTCTTCGTAAGTGAAAAGAGTTTAACAGATATTCAAAGAGATTTTAAAAAAACACAGCTCAGTGTGTTAATATTTTTTACTTAGATCTGCTGAAATATATTCTGAATTTTCAGAGGCAAATACATGGAGCTGCAGTTTTCAGCCTGCAAACTGCCTTTTTCAGCCTCTGTCTTCATCTAAAAGCCAACATGGAAGGGGCTCCAGACATGAGCCTTACCACTTAGAAAAGTTGCATTTGTATACATAGGATTCATGCATACTGTATTATGCTGGCACATCAAAGTGGCAATCAGGTATTATTTGAGCTTGTAAATTCACACAGTTCATCACAGAAAAAGCAGACAAATGCTGTGTGAGAACAGTCCAAAATTATGCTTTTATTTCAACCTTAAATCGTAGAATCACGGAATATCCTGAGTTAGAAGAGACCCACTAGGATCAGCAAGTCCAGCTCCCGTTAAACTCCATATGGTTGGTGACTGCCCAGCTGTCCAACTTGTTGTGATCTCTCTGCAAGCCCTTTCTACCATCAAGGGAGTCCAACAGCTATTCTCAATTTAATATCATCAATTGTCCCCAAATTATACAAGTCATGTATCTCCCAACAAAGAATGACCATGCTGAGGAATTCCATCCTGTGTTTGGACTCCCAGTGCACTCTGCCTCAGTGAAATGTGCTATTTTTTTTCTGTTGTTCTTTATTACTATTATAATTTTTTGAATCAGAACTAATAAACCCCACATGGTGCAGCTGTGGGAGTGACTCAGCAGAATATCTCAGAATCTTCATGCATATGACATCCCGTGACAAAAATATCACACGCTTTCAAGATAAAAGTCTCAGTCAAAATAATTTCTTCCTCAAGGGAAGCTAAAATGATTTTGAAGGAGAAGCAGTAAAACTGAGATTCCAATACAACAATCCATACAGATGGTAAACATGAAAATAATATCAAGAATATAATATGCTTCAAATTTTATTTGATTCTGTTTTCTTACTTGCAGAATTTTGCAGTATTTGAAACTTAAAACAAGAAACATAAGGCAGATGTATACATGCTGATAACAGGGGGAGTAATGAGAAAGGAAATATTTTACTAACACTGCATTTTACTTTGTAGATTTTTAAGATTAAGGAAGAAACCCTGAACAGAATGGCTGGAAGAGAAAAATGGTAAGGATCCCTTTGATTTTTAATTTGACCTCTCAAAAAATAACAATGACTGATGAATTTATCTTTTGTTTTGTTTTGTTTTGTTTTTAGCTTTTCCCTTTTTACCAGAGACAGTTTTGAGAGTTTCACAAGGCCTTACAGTGGGAACAAACTTCACCCGCTTGAGGTTAAAGTGGCTTTCAGTGGTTGATTTTCCTCGTGCAGCTCTTTCTCTATCTAGGGTAACGTAAGAGAATTTCAAGATGTCTACTAGATGTCTCTCACCTATGTTAACCTCAAAGAGACATCTAGCATGTACTTAATTGTCTTTTGCCAAAGTTCTCAATTTTCAGATATTCTTCTGTATCATAGAATTGTAGAACAACAGAACGGCTGAGGTTGGAAGGGACCTTCCAGTCCATCTGCTCCAACTTCTGCTCAAGCAGGTACACCCAGAGAAGGGTGCTCAGGGCCACGTCCAAGTGGATCTATCTCCAAGGAGGAGATCGGACAACCTGTGCCAGTGCTCCATCAGCCACACAGCACAGGAGTGCTTCCTGATGTTCAGAGGGAGCCTTCTGTGTTCTAGTTTGTACCCACTGCCTCTTGTCGTGACACCGGGCACCACTGAAAAGAGTCTGGCTCCATCCTCTTTGCATCCTGCCTTCAGATGTTCTTACACATTGATTTGATCCTCTCAGGTCTCCTCTTCTCTGATACTAACAACTGCAGTCCAAAAAGAGAGCTTGCAATCAACCTCTGATACAACACAAACTCATCCTTTTTCTTTTTTTTTTTTTCTTTGTGGTTAGTCAACAAGTGATGCTACAAGGAAGAGAGGATAGCAAGAGTTTCCTCACTCTCTTCAGACTACTGTGATTGGTAGGACTTTAGGGGAGGGGGACGAGGCATGAGATAGAGTAGATCATTAGGCTGGGAAGGAACATCAATGAGAATTCAACTTGAAGGGCAGAACAAGGTGAATGGAGGCCATATGTGAAACCTGAAGGCAGGTCAGCTGCTGTCTGTACCCTAATCTACTCTGCACCTAGTGTCCCCAGGTCTGTTTTCTGGGATGGAAGAGATAGATGGGCATAGTCATTCTCTCCCTCTGATAATAAGTTGCCTCCTACTCCAGGATTTAGTTCAGTAACTGATTAAGGGGGCGCTTATTGTCCTTGACCAGAACCATACTGGGTACATTGAAACAATCCAGATGAACAGGTTCCAAGGCCCCAGAATATTCCTTAATACTGTTTACGTCACTGATATAGATCAGACCCAGTGTGTTCATTTTTGTCCATACCCTTGCCACTCACCACTCAGAACAGCCAAAGAAGTCAGCAGAGAATGTTAACTCTTTGCATGTAATGACTTCTCATCTTCTGTTCATACTCCCAGTTCTTAGACTTTGTAGGTAAACTGCATCAAACTCTAGGCTGAAGAGAAACACCATTCCATTTTTATGTGACTTTCTCACCTCTACAGAGTCTAGCCAAAGTTGCTGTTGTTTCTGCATGCCAGCACTGGGACACCAGTTCCTTCCAGCACCAACTTTCTAGTCAATGTCTTCTGGGAAAAGTCAACAACATTTGTCAACTTACTTATGCTTCTTCTACCTTTGAACTTCTCTTCCATTATGCACTTCAACATCTGGAAGCTGTTCCTTAGCAGTACTACAGTGCATAAGGATCATATAGAGTTGCTCCAAATGGAACTACATGGTTAATGCAGTGGCTATTTGTAGCAACCCATTGCAAAACAGACTCAGAAGGTTTTTCCACAATGAAAAAAATATGTCTTCTCTGGGAAACCATAATTTGGAGAACCAGTCTATTCCCCAACAGGTTTGATGGAGATGATTGCTTAAGAATTCTGAGCATGTTGAAGGAGTTTGTCTTTGGCTTTCAAAGATGTAAATGTATTATTCAGTAGCCCTGTGTTCTGCACCTGAGTGAGGAGTGAAGTTAAGAGAAGGAGATGGTGCAGGCTTATTTCTGGACCTCAGTAAGAAAGGCCCAACTAAAGCACAGCTTAATAAGATAACTGACAGAATAAGACAGAATAAGAAAAGGAATGTAAGTATCAAGTAAATCTTAGATAACTAGCAAACAAGTTCCTTCAGATGCTGGGCAGCCCACTTTCATGCAGATGGAGCTTGGATGTATTTTCCCATGGTACACTATGGAGATTAGATCCTGTCTACAGAGAGAGGCTTTCCACTTTGGTCATCTGTAATACGTAATTTGTAATTTGAAATTTCCTTACAAGAAAATAACTCTATTCCTAAAGGATTTTCACATGACAACTTCTTGCTCCACTTTTAGATGAAAGCAAAGCTGTGCAGGTGGTGTAACTGCTGGTACTGTGCCTGCTGCCTGCAGGCTCCTCAGTGAAAACCAGCTAAGTTTATACTAAAGCCAAAAAAATTGTGCCACACAATACAGGCCTGAAAGCCACACAGTATGTACAGCACAGTGTAGCACAAGCTGTGCCTACTCAGATTAACTGTTATGTGTATCACTAACTCCTAGAGGTACAATAATCTTCCATTCAGGATCAATACATCCTCCCTTGTCAATGCAGAAAAGGGATGCTCAAACACCATCCTACCACTGAAAGTATTAAGGAAGGATGGAAATCGAGAAGCTATGAGAATACTGAGCATTAATGACAGTGCTAGGTCTATCTGATGGGGTAAAATCTACTTTCCACATCCTAGTGATATTCAAATGAGATTTAGACACTGAAGAGTAGGTATGAGACAGGTATTTGAAATCCTATTATAAACAATGGAAATCTGGATCCTCATTCAGTTGCCCCACCATAGCATGAAATGCCTTTGGAATTTTCCTATGCAAGATACATGCAGAGGGCTGACAACCATGATGAAGAGCCCGTATGAAAAATATACCTTCTAGAAATGGTGACAGGAGGCTTGAACAGCACTTAGATGCCTAGGAACATGAATCCCCCACTAACTGGTACAATCAAGTGATACTAGAAGGCAGTTCAGTGGAAACCACTCACGAAGAGTGAGGTCCAGGTATCCACATCTTCTCTCAGCGTGTGCATGGGGCTGGAAGCTTTGTCACAGTACTTACAGGGTAACTACATATTCCTGACCGGCTACTGAAAGGTCAGGCAGAGTGTCCTGATTGACTGACATCTGCCAAAGGAGTCAGGGTTGTTGGATTTCTGACTGTAGGTAATATCAGATCCCTTCCAACATAAACCGTTCTATGATTCTATGACCAGTGAGAAGAAGTGCAGTGTGGATGAGCACCTATCTTTCTTTGTGAGTGCTTTGTTAAAAAGGAGGAATTCTAGTCTAGAAAACAAGAGTTTTCAGAAGTCAGAGACTGCACAGCTGGTTGTATCAGCTGTTGTTCACAGTGTTTTCAGTGCAGACTTACAAATGCATGCATGAAAGCATTTCTTGAATTATCAGTATATTTTCCAAAATGCAAAGAACTGGTTCTGTGTATCCTTACAGTGAAAGCTGAGGATAACCTAAAGTAAAAGCACTCACTTTGTGTGGGAAGAAACTTAGGCCACTGGTACACAATTACCTCCTACACTTCGGCTGGAATGTGTCACACTTTGAAAAGGGTATTAAACATTAGATGAGACAACAGGAACAGATTCAGTCAACTGGTATTTTGTTCTGCTCTGTCTGCACTCCCAACACTCCTCAGAATGCCATCCTATTTCCCTTTGGGCAAAATTCTAGGTTTTAAAATCTCCTGTTGATTCAGTGAAGCTCCAACAGGTCTCCTTGTTTTGCAGGTGATGCCTGGGGCACTGTGTCAGTGTCCTTTGAGAGCACTGCACCCCCTATCCTATCAAATTTTTTCCAATGCCTGGCCTCCACCTTACCCACAGACAACCTCACTGGTCTCTCATGTGTATGTCAAGATCTTGTAGTTATAAACTTTTGCTAAGTCTGCAGGGAAGTTTAACATTTAGAGCCAACTGTTATCATTAAGGTTGTGCTTCTGTGCTTATATTTCATCACAAGTAGTGGCTGTGAGAGACGTTAAGTAGGGGAATAATGTGAGCCTGGCCTGTGCACTTGGTGGTTCAAGGCTGCAGGGGCAAGTCCTTGTGTTGTCCTGCCGCTTACCCGTTCATCTACTTGCTTTCCAAGAATTCAAACCTTTTTGGACTTGCTATAGTTCTACATGCAGAGTAGACATACATAAGAAGTCTAACAAGGAAAGGATGAGAGGTAATGGCCTTAAGCTGCATCAGGGAAGATTCAGGTTGGATATTAGGAAGCATTTCTTAAAAAGAGTGGTGAGGTATTGGAACAGGCTTCTCAGGGAGGTGGTGGAGTCACCGTCCCTGAAGGTGTTCAAGAAAAGCATAGGTGAGACATCTAGGGACATGGTTGAATGGGCATGGTGGTGATGGGTCAACATTTGCACTAGATGATCTCTGTGGCCTTTTCCAACCTTAATGATTCTATGATTCTAACGTCTGACTAAAGTTCAGGTCATGTGGTTAACTAAAGAGAACTGAAATTCATCCACATTCCTAACCTCCTTGTTAAGCTCAAAACTGTAAATGAAAATAAGCTATTATTTCATTTCTCAAGGAACCAAACTACATCCCACCCCACAAGGAGAAAATGCACTGATTTATCATCTCTGCCTCTAAAATGACAAATTCTATAACCTCCCATCACAGTACTGGCCATACTACATATTTTTCTTTTCCTAGTTTTGTATTTGTTTACAAAGAGAAAAACAAACAAACAAACAAACAAACAAACAATAATAAACGAAATCCAAAGGCAAGAATGACAGGAAAACAGCATCTTTCTACTGGTGCAACTGAAGGACAAGTTTGGACATATCTGTTTATTTCTCCCCAGTCTAAACTGTTTTGTTTTTTTTTAATTCCAACCAGCTTCCCACTTCTGTTGTATCACTCATCCCCTTCTTTCTCCTTCAAGCTTTTCCCTTCTTATGTGTCTTTTCCAAGACCATTCCGTATCTGAACTCCTCTGATGCATTATACTTGTCTGAATGAGGCAGAGCATTTGCCAGGAAAGGAGCTCTGTCTTTTAACATGGTGTGGAGTACTAGGGAAATTTACAACATTATAGGGTTTATTTCCAAGTTTAAACTCTGCTTTATTTATCTTTTCCCATAAATATAATTTCTGATCTCATCAGTGTTCATACTAGCATGACAGTTACAAATGGGTACCATGCCTTCCGGTTACAGTTGGACATTAGCTCTACTAAGCCATGGATCTCAATAGGTTTGCAGTCCTGCAGAGTGCTGTTTAAGAGACAGGTTAAGTTTATTATTGCTCTCTGACCCATGCTCAACTTCAGAGATTTGATAGCGATCACATTTGTCAACAATAGGGCTAAAACCAAGGACGAACATCCACCATTCATCTCTCTGCTGTGAAACTGAATCTCTGTAAGATTCAGTTCTTACACTATCAGTTTCAGAATGGGATGAGAATTTTGCTATTGGTTACAGTGAGACACTGGCTTAGATCAAAGCCTGACATTTAGGTAATAAAAGATCAGATGAATCCCAGTGTAGGTTGCCATGTCATTACTAAAACCTAGGAAGTCTCTTCTTTTAAGACAGAAAGAAAAAAATATAAGGATCTGAAGGTATAAACAAATCCTTGCATTTGTGTTTATACCACCAGAATTTTCCAAGCACAGGACCAGTGCCACACTGCTAGTGTGCTTGCAGGCTGGGATGGGGCCATCGTCTCTGATTCACAGGCATTGTGTAGGAACAGCAAATGATCTGACCCGTATCAGTCAATCCAAATGAGCAAAACTGCATCATTTTTGACTCCTTCTACCCTGCATGTCCCCTCAACAGTACCTCAGCAGTTTTGTACCCTAAACACTCCTCAGTGCCTCCAGGGCTTCCTTTTCAGAGTACGTAACATGATCCTGGAGCTTCCCACTGTGAAAATATTTTCTTACTGGGCTTGGGTACAGCCTCCCATCAGTGATAGATCTGAACTTGGAAAAAAACATCACACATGAGCTAGGGATTAATTACGGTATTCAAAGTTAACACCACATAGGATAAGATCTAGGACCTAGAGATTGTAGCCTTTCTCCCTGGCCTCATGGCTAGATGCTCTCCCACCAAAATGATCCCCAACATCAGTTTTATTTGGCATTATAGATGTAGTCTATAATACAGTCCATAATATAGTTAAGACTATATAAGGGAGGCACAGAATTTCATGTAGTGATTCAAACATCTTGAACATGGCATTGCTTGAGAGAGAGACCATATTAAAATTATCTGACCCAGCTCCACTCTGCCATGCTCCTAAGCTGTTGAAGATAACCAATATTTAAACACAATAGACAGTAAAACTAATGGAACCAGATGAAATATTCTCGTACGTTTAGAAGGGTAAGGACAGTATTTAAATTGAAATAATCCTATTATTTCAAGCATTCTGAGCTTTTTCTGACAGTTTAGAAGACATTTTCAGACTGTGTAAAAGTGATATAGACACTTAAACAAGAGCTGAACTCTCAGTAGTATGAACTGGCATAGTTCCAGCTAAGCTAGTGGCCTCATGGTGATTAAATTCCAGCATGAATTTAGCCTGAGAACCACAGAAATTATCATCAAATTGTTTCTGAAAATGTCTGGACTGCTAACTCATTAAACAGCATTTCAGTTTGTTAGGTCAGCATCAGTTGTAATGCAAATGAAATTGCACAGCTCTTTTGAAACCACATTAATGAACAGGGAATGTTCTCATCTCACACACAGATGACAATGCTGTGGTGAGGGAAAAGTGCACATCCTCTCCCTCTTCCTCATGCTGCCAGCTCGTCACACATGACAAATGTCACTGGGGATCCCCAAGTGCTGGAGCACAGCCAGTAGCAGGATAAAGCAGACAAACTTGAATGGAAGGACAAGATTCAGGACATTTCAGGTGGATTTCCATGCTCAGCTAAATGACAGAACCATTGAAACTCAGGTAGGTGTAACCAGGCTCCCTAATGAGCCAAATGCAGATTGCTGCCTTCGCTACAGCCATGTAGTGCCGTCCAGGTCTGTCCTTTGCTCTGCGTGGGATACTGAGTGAAATGTAGGCTCAATAAATCATTAACATAGTCACTCCCCAGGCAGGTAAGATGGTAATTAACCTTGTGCTCATCCCTGCTGCTGAGAGCTAGCCCAGTATCTACAACACAGCTATAATTTGATCTGATAACTACCATAATGGAGAAGGCAAGCAGGAGGGAATGAGCTGGCCAGACACCTTTCTGACTGGAGGGGAACCAGCTACAAGGAGCTCTCTGCAATCAGAAGCTGACTGGTCAATGGGGCAGCCCGGGCAGGATGGGGCACTCTCCAACAGCGGCTGCACTCCTTTGAGCTCTGGGGTTTGTCATGGGAGCCATTTCTCCTCAGGCCTGATGGATGAGATGCTCAAAGGTGCCCTGCTAATGGATGTTTCTTTTCTCTGGCAGCAGTTTTTCCCTTAGAGAAGCAAGGGCTGGATCTGCCAGCCTGTTTTCTGCAGTGCTACTTCTTTCTGGCAGACATACAAAGTTCCATCAGCAATAAAAATAGGCTTACTGCCATGTCTTGGATGCACCTTTGTTACTGCACTGTAGAAACAGAGAGGGGGAGGAAGGCAAAGCTGTTTTCCCTGTCTCTTTCTCATGTGAAAGATGTTATGCTTTTAAGGATGAGCAATGGCATCTTGCAATGAAAGCACCAAGAACATATGTCCCTTCTGCTCCTTGCACAATGGCTGTGTCCTATGGTATCTTGGAGACCCAGAGAAGGGAGTTTGCATCCTCACTACAAGCTGGTAGACCTAATGCTTCCTTGACCTTTCAATGCCTGCTGAAATGCTGCTTTTCTGTTCTGCCAGAATTGGGGAAGGATTACAAATGGGAATTACAAGAGATAAAGCTATGGAACAGAGGGCTTCTCCTAGAGTGCTCCACAGGTCATACTTTTTCACTAACTCTACGTTGGCAGACTTTTGTGCTGGCAAATACTGAAAGTGAAGAGACATTGAACTCCTTCCTAGTGTCGATCAACAGCCTGTTTACAATGAGGATGTGTGAAAGGTGCATTACAAAATATAAATTGCTGTTTTCCTTCTCTTTTGAACATCACAGAATGACACAGGTCAGCCTAGATAAGTGCTGGCTTTTGTAAGTACTCCACTCACTCCCTACTTAAACACAACAGTATACAGATTCACAAGAAGGACAGGGACTCAAGGTGAACCTGTTTATTTAGCAGAAGAGAACACACCAGTATTACCCCAGTTTAGACGCCATGAGACCTCTGAGATGCATCACCATATTTGTTTGGAGAAATACCTCTCAGCCCACACTGAAGTCATTTTCAAGTACTGCCAGTGAGCCTGTTTGCTTTTCTTCACAGTTGCTTTTATGGGTCCAAATACTGCTAGAGTTGTTAGACTGGAGAGCATAGCGCAAGCTCCAGGAGGGGAACAGCTCAAAATCATTCCTGCAGAGCCAGCACAAAGTTGGCTGAGAAGTCTCCATGGTCTTTTTTCTCATGCTGAATAGTTCTGCAAAGAACTGCTCTGCTTTCCTTTGGCTTGAACAGCCCCTTGCTCTGCAGTCTTTGCAGGTCTTCATTGGACTGTAGATAGACGCTTTGGTTTTTATGGATAAACGGTCCTTTCATGGTGACACACTGCTACTCAACTTAGCAAAAAAAAAAAAAAAAAAAAAAAAAAAGGAAATGAGGAGTAATGAGGCTTGTTGCGTTTTCATTCCCCTTGTCTCAGTATGGATTAAATGGCTGCATCTTCCATAATGTGCAAGGCTTCTGTTTACTTAACTTTTCTCTTTCCTCCCTTCTGGCGCTGTTACAGGGAGCAGAGCTCAGCGCTGCCCTCTGCTCCCTCTGGGGAGCTGCAGCCACCATAAGCCTGCTCTGCTCTGGGCCCAACAAACCGCAAGACCTTGGCCGCTCCTCAACCATCTTGTCCTCTAGACTCTTCACCTTCCTTTGGATACTCTCTGATAGTTTTGTATGCTTATATTTTGATGCCAAAAATTTCACCCAGTGCTTGAAGTGAGGCTGCACCAATGCAACAGAGTGGGACAATCCCTTCTGGTCCTTTTGGCTGCCAGGATATGCCATTGACTCCTATTCAACACGCCATCAACAAGACGCCCCAGATTCTTTTCTGTGACACTGTGCTGCACAGGAAGCACTTCAGCCTCTTGTCCCCTGTCTTTTTGTGTGCCCAGGGTAGCCCTGTCCCAGGTACAGAATCCAACAGAATCTTGTAAAAATTAATATGGTTGGTGATTGTCCAGCTATCAAAATCTTTCTGCAAAGTCTACCCTTGTTGGTAGAGGTCTAATCTATCCCTCTACCCTCAAGGGAATCAGCAGCTCCTCCTAGTATAGTACTGTCCACAGAAGGGATGAGCGAATGACCAAATGTCAGTCACTGGACATTTGAAAAACAAGGCATGTGAGCAGAAGATAATAATCAGTAAAGCAGCAAGTGGATTTTCCAGCTTCTTTCACTTCTATAGGTAGCCAGTATACCTGGTGTGCCACATTCAATAGTAAGAATTGCATACCTTCTCATTTTTCTTTTCTTTTCTGTGCTACACAGAGATTTGCTCTAATAACTGAGAGATGACAATGCTCAAAATGGGTTTGAAACACCAAGGAAAGTTGGGTCACCTGATCTCACATTAAGGTTTGACAAATAGCCTTGTATTTAGATGAAAGCAATAGCTCTAGGTTGCAGAATGCATCTCGGCGTGTTTCATAGCATTAGGAAAGGAAATGTACCCAACCACCGAGAATCTGCCCTCGCTTTATGCTGTCCAGTAAAGAGCAATACTAATGTTCTGAGGCCACCTACTGTTTACTTTTAACACCTACATGTACGGGACACTCCAAGAGAGCAATCTTAGCGACCAGAAAGTACTGAAGAGAGTATTTAAGAAAGATAAGTGCATCAGAAATAGAACTTGTTCTTCTTTAATTGCTGTTGCTCTATTAATATCATCACCCCTAAATTGTTAATATGATCGTTCATGGATAGTAAGTATTATCCTGATAATTTTTCACTTCATTAGCATATTCTGCATCTCCATAAGAATACCATAAAAAGACTCAGATCCTCCCAGAATGTCCACTTTCAAGCACTCAGGAGGAGTCTGGATACAAAGAGTGAAATCTTAGTCCCAGTGACTCACATGCAATTACTCCCCTTTGTGTCAGTAGAGCTAAGTTAGTTTTTTTTCTTTTATTTCACCATAACAGGAAATGTCTGATCCCATGCTGTTAAATCCATCTGCTGTCTCAAGCTTGGGCTTGAAACACAACGACTAAAAGAAGGAGAGTGAAAAGTATGAGGAGGAACAGAAGCTGTTATCCAGAAGAAGATGTCCCAGATTGAAAGCCTCACACTGAGCCTGTGAAGGCCGACCATTGCAGAACAAATTGAAAGAAAGCTGTAACCGAAGCCACTGCAATCTTCTGCCTACCAGTAATGGTGGAAATAAGTCATCTGTATCACCCAGGGACTCCTTTCTATTTACACCTTACACGTTCTCAGTTGCTGTTAGGCGTTAGTGTTCAGTTCTTGTTAGAACACAGGTCCCACTTGTCTTCTCATTAAACAGAGTTAATTGGATGCTCAGCCCTCCTCCTCCAGTCTCATCTAGCAAGCAACAGGACACTCGGATCTGTTACTGCCAGTTCCTCTCTTCAGCATCTGGTGTATCAAGGCTTCTGTACATCAATCAATCAATCATCAATCTACCAAGTAATCAATGGCTTATTCCTTCTTGTCAATTCTACTCAACTGTAGCTCCTTTCCATCCAAACCATATTCTTGCAAAAACCTGCAAAATTTGGGTTGTTTTTTTTTCTTCAAAAGTTCTGTCTCCTTCGTTCATTGTACCTCACTGGTTAAAAAAGCTTACCTAGATTGGATGGGAGGTTTAGTTGTGCAGAACCTTTATTGCTGGATATAGCCCAAAATATCATGTTCCACAGAGCCACCATAACTCGCCTCCAAGGAAGATGAACACAGCCTGAAGCATGTGTAAAACAAAGACTGGGTATGTTTGCTACCCATAAAAACTTCAAAATATTAAATACAAAGCAAAGAAAAACAGAGGAATAAGCTGGAAAAATCCCACTGGCCATTAGCTACCCAGATACAAAATCTGCCATGTTGTTAGAAGAATATTACTAGCAGCTTAGTTAGAGTGGAAGAAACAGCAATGGGTGAGTGCTGAAAATCAAGTTTATTAAAGGATAAAACATTTTATAAAAGATTATCTGATGCTTCTAACACAAAAGACACAACTCAGTGAGTTGAGATGTGTCCAACTCCCATTTGATTTTACAGTCCCCAAAGCTGTTGCTATCTAAACATAGTTCACAAAATCCTTGTGGGCTCCAGAAAACCCATTCAGAGGAAAAGACTGCTTCCCCCAGTCCTGGAGCTCTTGTGCAATTAATACAGACCCATCCAGCTTAAAAAAACAGAGTTGATCATACAAAAAAAATGTGACAAGAGACTTTTGAAGTTACTTACACCAACTCTGAGTAATGGTAGAAGCTGGGAATTTGGGCTGGTGAGGAGGAAGATTGTCTAACTGTGATTGCTGAATGTGAGGACAAGTGGGCAGTTGGCACTTTAAGACACTGCTTTTAAGACACTACAGTTAATTCTCTTGAATGCATGAGGGTGAATTTGCTATCAGAATTCCAGAAAAAGTAAGAGCCACAACATACTGAGCACTTAACTCAGGCTGCTTAGAAGTATTTGGGCATTTATATTTTGCAAAAAAATAAATATTTTGAATCTCATTGCAATGAGAAACCATTTTTACTGCAATTCAAGAAGGTCAGTTGTAGGGACTTAAAACTATAAATTCTTTATTGCTTTCCTCAGCAGCTGTTAAACAATACCTTAAGATGATGATGTAAGAGGAAGTGCTTACTGAGTGGCTGGCTTCTTCACTGCATGCACTCCCTTTCCTCACCGTCAATGGAACATAATTAGAAGTAGATGCCTTCAATTACTTTTTTTTTCTTTTAGGTAAACATTATTAAAACTTTCTTTCCGATATCAGCCCTGAAGATTTAAAGGGCCATGTTGAATTCAGAAGAATGAGGTAATTACTGAAGTGAAAGATAAATGCTATCTGGTTACCTGCAGCCCTGACCTGTAGCCACAGGAAAGTGGATGAAAAGAAGCCTTGAAGAGTTACATTGCAAAATGAAGTAGGGCTCAGAGGTGGCAGAGGAAGTGGAAACTCTTCCACTGTGAGCACCAGACCTAAAACAGGACGGTGCTCAGTGCTGCCATGTGCAGTGCACGTGAGCTCTAAAGAGATCAAAGCAGTAAAGTCACACAGTGTTGGGCTCAGGTCCCTTCTGCTGCAGGGAAAGGAGATCAGCTAATGGAAATTAACAAAGAAATTAACAAAGACACCAATTAAAGGTAAAAATGGGAAATCAGGAAAATAGTACTCTACATAAAATGTAAATCATGGATAAAATGGAAGAAAGAAAAAAGCATAATATCATTAGCAATAAAAAACGGCTAGCAATGATAGGATCCCCTTGTTAGGTGTAGATGGTGTTGTGCTAATGTACCAAAGACAACAATTTCAAGTATTATTTCCACTCTAATCTAGGTATTCATTCTACTGCTAAAGGTAAAAACACCTATTACTTGACCTAGAGGATTTAACTTACATTGACATTCCTGTTAGAAATCAGTACTGTGCCACAGAGTACATACTGAATGGATTAAGCTCTTGGTTAAGTGAGGTTACATTCATGTCACCTTTTCAGAGCCAGGACAGTTAAAACTGCCTGAGACCATTCCACTCACTTACCTGCTTCCATGCAGCCACAGTGACACTCACAGGCAGTTTGTGAGCCACATGCCAAGTGCCTACACTACTTAAAGGCAGCCTGAGAAGAAAGTGTGGGGTCTCTGCAGGAGGGACTAGCTGTGTGCCCCAAGATTTTTCTCATGACTACTCTTGACTTGTGTCCAAGTAGGAAGGTAAGTTGCAGTCGAGAATCGAGAAGGGGCTTGGCCCATGCTCTGTGTAAATGTCTGCAATGCAAAAGTTGGTAGGAAATGTGAATGATAGACATGAGGCAGTGCAATTATCAAATGTAAGTCTACTGAGGTGGTTTGAGCCATTACTTCTCTTCATTGGGTCTCTGAAATCATTGCAGACTATAAAACTGCTGTTTAACAGAGTCACAGTGAACAGGAATGTGCAGACAGATCGGTTAATCAAGACTTTTTCCGTATCCTGAGTTCATCCAAGTGGTATTTTAATGCTGTTACACATGTAATTAGAATGTGGTAACACCATATATGGAACATATAGAACAAAGGAGTGACTTAAGAAGTAATTGTTGTGAAAACATTTTACAGACTAAAGAACGAATATCACTCCTGAATGTCTGATCAGGACAATAACTATTAGACAGTCACACTGCTTTGTCCACCATGTATTTGGCACAAATCAGCCTAACACTGGAGCATCACATCCTTTCAGGGGTGCTTCATAAAACTGGAGATCATCAGTAAAGAGCCACAGAAGTATTTGGGGGATGAAATAAATTCTTTTCTTGGACCAAAACAAATGATCTTGATGTGTTTAGTTTTTCAAAATAAAAACTGATAAATGACTTGTTTTCCTCTCATAAGACCCCCACAGAGGAAAACCAACATTTAAAGAGTTAGAATAAGATGAATCGGTGCTAAGAGTCGGGAGCAATCTTAAAAAATGAGGAATTAGACAGAACTTTTTCAATCGGAGTGATAAACAAAAGGACCAAACCAGCAAGGAATGAATGGGCTGTCTGTTCCCTGATGCCTTCATTTTAAAACTAGATCCCAGTTTAGAAGGTTGCCTTCAGTCTAGCACAAGATTCAGTCCATGCATACCAGGGTAAAATGCAGAGGTTATGCAGAGCTTTGTGAGTCACTGAGCAATTCCTTTCCCCTGCTGCTGTGCCTTCTCTTGCCTCCATCTCCAGCTTGCTTGCAGAAACACTGAGCATGGGGAACCAGAGTGCTTCAGGCATGTTATCATTATTTACCTGGTCCACGGGCTTTCTTCCTGGACAAACATTAGGATACAACTTCCCAGCAACCCATGTATTAATCATAAAGTTCTGTAGCTGCGAGTTCCTCACGCTGAAAATCACCTGGTGACTCATGGATGTTGTCAAGTTATGCAAAGTTCACAAGACATCTACCCAGAGATGTCTGTTTTTAAATTTCTAGCATTCCGCCTACAAAAATTCCTTATATTGAGTATAGACATAGGGACAAATGATGTTAATGAGAAATAACTAGTATCTCTTCATAATTAATACTCGCGAGTCATCAGCAATAGCACAACCAACAATCAGGTTGTCATTTGCTTCAAGCCATTTCCAAAACATTTTTACCAACAATAATTATATCTACGGAACGTATCTGCTCCTCACACAAAGTGTGTGCACTATTTCACTCAAGACACTAACAAACTAAAGAAAAAAATAACAGTTTAGGATGAGTTGCCAGTTTATTATGCTCTTGTTTATTTCTTTGGACTCTTAGTCTCTGCTACAATACTCCTAAAAGAATTTAAATAGATTGCCAGCTCTTCTCTAATGTGGAATACCAGCAAGGAATTTCATTTGTTTCTCAGACCATTTGCTTCTTTTTCAGAGCATTTCCTGGGAAGCGTTTCTGTACAGTGTGAATAATGTAAAGATGGGAAAGAGGATGAGGCCATAACTGTCTGCATGGGAATAAACTGATCAAAAACAATTAAATGCGTAATACAGAGGCAGTCAGGCATGATTTATCCTCTATGAATAGGACAGTACCTGTAAGTGTGGGATTCGTTAATCCCTTCAGTTTTGTTGTAAATTTGCTTGTGCCTGAAACTCATGTTCTTATTCTTGGGGAGAAAGTTCCCTTTAAGGTGAGTTGGCCAATTTATATTCTGTGGCAATTATACACTAATTTCTGGCTGAAACTGTGACCAATTTTGCTCTGTGTAACATCTCTGGCTCCTGTAAGATTGCATGGACTACTAATTAGTGCAAAAATTGGCCCAGCTTTTATAATCTTCATTTGGGAGCAGAAAGCACATGCCAGTAAAAGAAAAAAATAAACAGCCACCACCACGTATTTGATAGAACATGGACTCCTTAATAGCAACATGAATAAAGTAAACCATTTGAAAAATCAGTGTCCTTGAAATCTTTTGCACAATTGAACGTGCCATTTTAATAGGCATCATTCATAACTAGTGACACACTGGAACAGGTTGCCCAAGGAGGTTGTGGATGCCCCATCCCTGGAGGCATTCAAGGCCAGGCTGGATGTGGCTCTGGGCAGCCTGGTCTGGTGGTTGGCGACCCTGCACACAGCAGGAGGGTTGAAACCAGATGATCATTGTGGTCCTTTTCAACCCAGGCCATTCTATGATTAGCTTGGAATACAGGATGTTAAAAATGAGTAAGTGCTGCTTAGGGTTATTCCTATTGGAATAGATCACATTAATTAGCCATGGTATGGAGGGAGGAGAAGTTTCCCTTGAATGCTCTATTTTGCAGTGCATTATTAATTTTCTCGTTCATTTCTTTTTAGCTCATTAGCTTTTAGATGTTATAGTTTAATGCTGAGGTGAAGTTGGAAGTGGCTTTTTATTCTACCTTTCATTTCACTCCATCTCACAACTGTTATCATTACTATTCATTTGTATTACAGTGGTACCGAGTCTAGGGGAGGAGGTCTGTCGCCACAGCTTGTAGGGACGACCATTATAGACTCTTAATGAGAGGTTCCTTTTTGTGCCATGTTATGACATTTTAGGGTTAAATGAATTAAAGCAATTAATGAATTAAAACCCAAATGTCCTTCAGTTTCTAAATACAAACAGCACTGGGGGAGAATAGAAGTTGCAGTTGTGAGACTACGGTATGTAGTGATTGGAATCTGGGAAGAGAGCTGAGATGTGGGAGATTTCCCCTTTAGATAGGATGGTGCACTGTGCAACCAGGCCACTTAACACAGCTTCTGGGCTCTGACTCATGGCCAAACAGCTAAAAATTATTCTTGGGGAAAAGTTGGAAAAAAAGACATATAAAAGCCTCATAAAATGTGATCAGCTTGACTGACAATATAACCTGGATGCATAAAGGAAAAAAACAATACATTTACATACTCCAGCAGTCTCACCACCTAGTCAACAAAAATGGGTTTAAATGCAACCAACTGTGACACAGTGGAGTTTTAAATTCAGTTGCTAAACAAATGCATAACCAGAGGAAGAGATAGAATGTAAACATGTTTATAGTCCCAGTGCTGATATTTTATTTGGAAGTTTCATACCACAGTTCCATATTGCCTATGGAAAACACATATTAGCATACAGCACCAAGCAACTGCATCCTCCCACTCTTTATAGACAGCAAGTGCCAGAAGGAAGCCTTGTTATAAGCTGATGATGACAGTACCAACAAGATGGGACTAACGTAAGTGTTGTCCACTGGCATGCATAATAGCAGATACCATTTGGAATTTTTAAGTTCTTTCATGAATTTTGTAGGATACTCCTTGACTAAGGAGCTTTTGGAAGAGATCTACCGTATGAGGTCTTACCACATTTTATAGCCTGAGTCATCTTTTTCCTCCACACATTGAGTGAGTGAATTGTATTCTTTTACAAGGCTTAAGACTAGGTTATGGCTGCACTGCATGCTGATCAGAATTTGTCCTGATTTTAGAGGTCTCTCCAGATAACTGAAAAGACATTATATCTATCTATGCTTATTGTTCATTTCTTTTTATTTTATGTAATAATAAATCTGTAATTATAACCACAACCACGTGACCAGTGTTCATTCTGCCAAAGAAACTGCCTGTCCTCCGTAGTATCTGGTGACACCTGAGGCTATAAGCAATCATCCTGGTTTTATCTGGGATAGAGTTAATTTTCTTCACAGATGCTCGTGACATGATGCTGAGTTTTGGACTAAAGGTGGGAAAGGTGGCGATAAAGCACATTCATGTTTGAATTGTTACTGAGCAGGCCTCACATAGAGCCAAAGTCTTTTATGCTCACGATGCTCTGCCAGCAAGTAGCTGGGGATATGCAAGGAGCTGGGAGGAGATGCAGCCAGGACAGTTGACCCAAACTGACTGAGAGGATGTCCCATACCATATGACATCAAACTTAGAAATAAAACTGAAGAAAGAAGGGGGAGATATTCAGAGTGGCTGTGCTTGTCTTCCCAAGAAACAGAAGTTGGGGACTGGGGGAGCAATGTCCCTCATGCTGTAAGCGGATATCAGGTTTACAACCACCTGAAGAACCTGAACACCCATAAGTCTACGGGTCTTGAGGAGGTGCATCCCAGAGCCTTGAGGGAATTGACTGACATAGTCGCCAAGCCACTCACAATGATATTTTAAAAGTCACAGTGGTCAGGTGAAGTCCCTGGTTCCTGGAAAAAAGGCATCGTTGCACCCAGATCTAAGAAAGGTAGAAAGGATGACCCAAAGAATTACAAATTTGTCAGCCTTGCCTCTGTGCCAGGGAAGATCATGGGACAGACCTTCCTGGAAGCTATTCTAAAGCACATGGAAGAAAGAGAAGTAATGCAGGATAACCAGAATGGCTTCACTAAAGATAAGTCTTGCCTAGTGGCCTTCAATAATGGCACAACTGCATCAATACACAAGGGAAAAGCCTGTGATGACATTTATCTGGTCTTCAGTAAGGCCTTTGACACAGTTCTCCACAATATTCTTCTCTCCCAATTAAAAAGATGTGGAATAGATGGTGGACTGTTCAGTGGATGAGAAACTGTCTGAGAGATTGTACCCAGAGAGTGGTGGCCAATGGCTCAATTTCCAGATGGATATCAGTGACGAGTGGTGTCCCTCGGAGTCATTATTGATACTGACACTCTAATATCTTCATTGGTGAAATGATAGTGGGATCAAGTGCATCCTCAGCAAGTTTGCAGGAGACACCAAGCTGCGTGTTGGGATTGACATGCCATTCAGAAAGAACTAGAGCAGGCTCAAGCAGTGGGCCCAGGTGAGGTGCAATACATCCAAGTGCAAGGTCTTATACCTGGGTCGTGGCAGCCCCTCTGTTGGTACAAGCTGGGGGATGTAAAGATAGAACACAGCCTTGCCAAGAAGGGCTTGGGGGTACTGGTGGATGGCAAGCTGGACATGAGTCATAAATGTGCCCTCACAGCTGAGAAAGCCAGCTGTGTCCTGGACTGAATATAAAGAATTTTTTTGCAATAATGGTGTTGAAGAACTGGCACAAGTTGCCCAGGGAGGCAGTGGGCATCCTGGGACACCCCATCCTTCAAGACACTCAAGATCAGGCTGGACAGGGCTTTGAGCTCCTGATCGACCTGTGGGTGTCCCTGTTCACTGCAGAGGAGTTGGACCAGATGGCCTTTAAGAGTCCCTTCCAACTCAAATAATTCTATGATTCCATTAAATGATTATGTGTGATAAACTCTGATAGTAACTAAATACCTTCCTGCTCATGAGAAGTAGCAAAATGAATTCCTTGTTTTGCTGTGCTTCTGTGCACAGCTTTTGCTTTACCTAGTATGATGTCTTTCTCTCAACCCACAGGTTCCTACACTTCTGCCTCTCTGACTCTTCTCTGTTCTACTGTGTGGGGAGTGAGTAGGAAGCTGTGTGGTGCTGAGCTGCCTAGCAGGGTTAAAATACAACAAACCTTTAGGCTATTCTTTTGACATACTCCATGCTATGAGTCATAAAGCTGTTCTCAATAGAAACTCAGTTTCTCAGGGATAATTTTTCAGCCTACCTGCAAGTTCTCTGTTTGTCAAGGAGGGCTCTGTTAGGTACACTGCGGAAAGTATCTCCCTCTACCACTGTGCCAGAGATTAAAAGCACCAGGAGCTGGTGTTCTTAGGACACAGCTGAAACATGTTAGTTGTCAGAGTGCACCAAGATCCTGCTTTTATGTGTTAAGAGAGGATTATACAGAACAACAAGGAAATATTTTCAGGCAGATAAGGCTTCTCCTACTCTGTGAAAAACATATGACTCATTTGACGCTAAACACATAGTATTTTTGTGGTGGTACGTGATAGCAATTTCTTCAGTTCTTGTCAGTAATTTACCTTCCTAATAAGGTGGAGCTGCTGAAAGGGAGCTGAGAATCAAGAGATGTTGAAAGTCAGTGAAGTCTGAACTGTAGACCTAACTATTAATTTCTTCAACTTTGCACTTTCTCCTATGCTCTCTACTCCTTCTCAAGTCCCTTCTAGAAACCTCCAATTATTTCAATCCCTCCTTAACAGAGTTCTCGGGAAGGCTTTTCTGCCAGTCTGACTTGCATGCAAGACACAAGGGGATAAGTAAAGCAAAGCACGGCACTCCTCCTGCTAAGGTTTGGTCAGAGGAGACATGGACAGACACTGCCATGCTCAGTGCTGTGTACAGCACAGCAGCCAGTTGAGACATAAATCACGGAATCACAGAATCACAGAATGGCCCAGGTTGAAAGGGACCTCATGGATCATGAAGCTCCAACCCCCCTGCTGCAGGCAGGGCCACCAACCTCCACATTTAATATTAGACCAGGCTGCCCAGGTGCCCATCCAACCTGGCCTTGAACGCCTCCAGGGATGGGGCATCCACAACCTCTCTGGGCAGCCTGTTCCAGCACCTCACCACTCTCATAGTAAAGAACTTCCCTCTGATATCCAGCCTAAATCTTCCCTCTTTCAACTTAAAACCATTTTCCCTTGTCCTGCTGTTATGTACCCTTTCAAAGAGTTAACTCCCTTCCTGTATATAGGCTCCCTTGAGGTACTGAAAGGCTGCAATGAGGTCACCCCGCAGCCTTCTTTTCTCCAGGCTGAACAAGCCCAGCTCCCTCAGCCTGTCTTTGTAGGGGAGGTGCTCCAGCCCTCTGATCATCTTTGTGGCACTCCTCTGGACCCTCTACAACAGCTCCCTGTCTTTCTTATATTGGGGGCTCCATACCTGGACACAGTACTCCAGATGGGGCCTCATGAGGGCGGAGTAGAGAGGGACAATCACCTCCCTGTCCCTGCTGGCCACCCCTCTTCTGATGGAGCCCAGGATACCATTTGCTTTCCAAGCTGCAAGAGCAATATAAGAGCAAATAAAGACTGCATGCAACACATCAAAATATGGGGAAGAGAGAATATTTCAGCCTATCTGAATTCTGTGTGGAGAGTCACGGAACGTTTAAATTTTGGGAAATGTGCAGGGAAAACATCCAATGCTCCTTTTGCCTGTACCTTTCATGTCTTCAGAACAGCACTGCCACCAGCAAGTCCACTCTTTTCCATACCGTTTTCTTTGGCACAAAAAATAAAGAAGATTATTAAGCAGCTTATCTCCTGCTTTCCTGATCCCAAACATCATGTCTGAAGTCTATATACCATATTGCAAACAGAATGTTGCCACAAGACTTTCATGCTTTCTCTTTTCCACAGAATATCTGAAAGCCTCACATCTGCTTCTTTGGAGAGCTGATGGTTGGGTTCCTTAGTCCAACTACACCTCTGGTTTACCTGCTGGTGGGTGTGCTGCAGGATCTTGGTTCAGATCGATGTCTCCGTTCATGAAACAAACCTTTAAGTTGTGGCGCAGTGTAGGTCTGTTCCAGGAACTTTCCATACAGTTTCATAAGCTGTACCTATTCACTGTTGTCCTCTGTCTTCATTGACCACTTCTTTGCGTATGAAGGTTGAAGAGAGCTGTGTTTCCACCAAACATAGCAGGTGTTTGCTGCCAGAATGGAAGGATCCCACTTTCCATCCAGGTTACAGAATTTTGTTTCTTATCTTCTGTCAGCCATTTATGATACACTTTAAATTTTTCAGCACACAGTAAAATAGTGAGCACTATGCTATCCTAGCAAGGCAGGTGGATCATGGTGGATCAACAACGGCACAACCCATAGATGTACAGTATGAGGCTGACACTACCTTGGAGCTCTCCATGAAATAGGCACAGGTGGTCTGAGTCATATAACTCTCATGGGGTGTTAGGAGACACTTTAAAGGAAAACATAATAATACATATTATAATATTTCAGGGAACAAAGTGTTCGTTCAGTTATAAATGACTTTGTTAGCACAATTCTTGCATAATAATCGTTCTCTTACGTAGCAATTCTTTTTCTCTTTGCTGTGATAATAGTTTTAGTGAATTTAATTCCAGTCTATTAAAAGTTCAAAGTTTCAAGTCTCCAGAAATTGAAAGTTTTGCAGGTTCATTTGAGAAATACAGTGTGTACTACATCCTAGAAAAAAAGAATGATTATGAATTCATACACAGCTACCACTCTTATTGTACAAAATAAATTGAGAAGCAATGTTTTCTGCAAAAGTTTAAACACTGGGAGCTAATTCAAGACTGATAAAAAATGTTGTTGATGCAACAAAGACATGTAATCTGTATGTCCCTGAACTCTCTTCCAAATGAGAAAGCCTCTTACTTCTAAATGTTCTCTTACTTCCTAGAATTATCAGCTTGGTTTCTGAGTCAGCCAAGGCCAAACCAGCACATTTCACTGACAATTTCTGCAGCACCGAATGAGGTCAGAGACCCTTCTTCAGACCAGCCACTGCAGGTCCAGCTTCACAATTTGACAGGTGAGGCATGCTTTGGCCCATCTCCAAATTCACATTTTGGATAGTTCTCATTACCACACAAAAATAAAACTTCCATGCAACGCACACTACATACTATTTACAATATAATGTAAAAGTGAGCTGTGGGTTTTATAATAAATAATTTTGTTTTCACACAGCATTGGTATAAATTTCTCCCCAGTTGTTCTGCTTCCACATCAGTAATCTATTAATTTGCTTTATTTTATTTTATTTATTCATTTATTAATTTATTGCAAAGAAATGCATAGAATCAGTGAGTCAGGGAATCATAGAACCATAGAACTCTTTGAGATGAGAAGGGATCTTTAAAGGCCACCTAGTCCAACTCCCCTGCAATGAACAGGGACACCTACAGCTTCATCAGGTGCTCAGAGCTCCATCCAGCCTGACCTTGAGTGTCTCCAAGAACAGGTCACCCACCACCTCTCTGGGCAAGCTCTTCCAGTGCTTCAATATCAACCTTATCATAATTTTTTTTTTTTTTTAATATCCAGTCTAAATGTCCCCTCTTTTAGTTTGAAATCATTTTCCCTTGTCCTGTCACAACAGACCCTGCTAAAGTATCTGTCCCCTTCTTTCTTACAGCCCCCCGCTCAGATACTGAAAGGCCTCTCTTGTGTCTTCCCAAAGCCTTCTCTTCTCCAGGCTGAACAACACAAATAGAACAAATAATGAAAAGGCACAGAGAAGAGAAAAAGAAAAGATGTACTTCTCTTCTTAGCTGAAGTTCACATAACCTTTTCTCCCAAGTCTTCATTTTTTTGTGTGCAATGGCTGTTCCGCCCCAGATCCTGCCAGAGTCCTGATCACAGAACTCCCCACCATGTCTTATTTCTCTTAATTTAGAAAAGAGATTCTTGGAGAATTGTACAGAGAGAAACTCTTCCTTTGCAGCAGAGATGTGAAAATTTCTGAGTTGTACAGCTCACTGGGAAATTAAGAGTTTTGGTTCATCTTGGTTTTGAACTGGGTCTTATAACAGTTAACTGATAAACAATCTGATGAAGAAAGGGGCAAAAAAATTCTTCTCAAGCTCTTTTCTCCAGTGTTTGTTCATTTATCATTTATTATACTGGAGACTCATTAGAGAGATGTGCTCTGAATCAAAGTTCATGTGAGTCATCACATTAGCCACACTGCATGGGAGCTGTGGAGGTGGAAAAAAAAAAGTGGAGAAGACTTGACTAAGAAACTGGAGCAGAAGGTAAAAACCCTGAGGCACCTCAAATTCTCCAAAACTGCTGCTAACTGGAAACATCACTGGCGAGAATTTTGTCTACTCATGAGTGCAAATAGAGCTTCTGGAAAGGAAGACATGTGAAAGGTAGCTATTTTTATTTCAATATTAATGGGTTGGATACACTAGATTTAATAGCTGTATATAAGTGAGGTAGAGCATGACAGCTAGATAGCTGCAGACATTTGAAGAATTCTGTGCTCTGAAAAAGAATGATTGCATTTGAAAGATGCCAGCTTGATAGGAGAAGCATAAAGAACAGGAGGCAATGCTGCATCATTTGCAAGAGATTTTAGTTTGTAGGGTTGAATACGTCATTTTGGATGTTTTGCAGAATCTGAGCCCAGATGAGGTATGAAATATTCAGAAACAGAACAGCTAAAATTACCTTTTTACGGTGTGAACGAGCAATCAGAGTTTGTCAGAGTGCAAAAAATAGCTCTTCGGAAGGAAAATAGAATGATGTGTCCTGGACTGGATGAGGAAAATCCAACCTAATTTACAGAGGGAAAACAGAACCACACATCCTGGAAAAGGACTTGCAAAATGTGGCTCAGACAGATTTGCAAGAAGCAGCAAAATAAAGGAAGTGACAGAGCTGGTGGAGCTGGTATGCCTGTGAAAAGCAGTAATTTTGCAAAAATCTGCAAAGTCAAGAAAAGGAGGGAAATAATGAATGTGCTTAAAGAAAGGGATTCCTACTAAGAGAATCAGAAGTCTCTGTGAGACTGTTCAAGATACAGGGAAATCCAGTACATAGGTAGTGCTCTGAGGGGAAATGGAACTCCTAGGAATAGTTTCATATACACGAGGTATTGCGCAGAGAAAATGTCATCTGTTTGAACAGAGGTGCTCTTACAGTGCAAAATCATTCTTTGTGATTGTAAGTCTCCTATTTTTAAAAAAAACAAACAAAAAAACCAACAGTTAAAAGCCAAAGTTTGAAGGTTTTATACAGAATGGGAAGGAAAAAAAATATCTTGTCATTCAACCAAGGCATTAATTTTATATGCCTGCATCAGGGTTGATTGTATTGTGCCACAGAATTGCATATTTCTCTCTGCCTGTTGGGACCCTGATGGAAGGTGACTGGCTCAAGGATAGACAAATGCATTTGGATAAATCCCACTTAAGGTCTTGGTGGCAAGGTTTGTGCTCTAGGGGGATGGGAGCCCAGAAGGTTGCAGCCACCCTGTGTTCTGGGTCCAGCAGCACCAAAACAGAATATAGCTTACTATCCACCTCAAGGAATCATGACATTGCATGTTCAATATTGTGCTTCCAGAAATAGTGGTGGGCTAAAGAGACCACCTCTGGTATTATGCATATACATTTGCTAATGATGTAGACAAAGAATATCCATCCTGGTAATGAGAGACGATCATCACAATCTGAATATCATAAGCAAACTTGTTTCACAAAAGTACTGTGATTCTATAAACATCCAACTCCAAAATATTCGCAGTCCAATGGTCTCATGGGGATAAATATTGTGTGTTGTGGTGGTAAGATACAGCACAAATGGTGGTAATACTTTGTGAAGTGGCATTTCCAGTGATGTATCTAAGCAGCACAGCTGAAGAATGCATATGTGGACTGGCAGCCAGAGCGCTGTGAGGAGAATTTCCCTAGGCTGAACAGTGACAAAATACATGATTGTTTAGCTAAGTAAGGCTCTACTGAATATTAAAGGCTTAATTTGGTAAAAACATTCCATATAAACTCCCCTTCACCACAACATATGAACATATGAACCAAGCCAAAGCACTCCATTTCCAGAGTTCCATTGTGTCTGGTGACTGAAGAGACTTCACCAAATTCCTGCCTGCTGCAGTGAGATCCTTCCATCTCTCAGTGACCCCACTTCTAAGTACTTTGCAAGGAAAACAGAATCTCATATGATTGTAGTGGATTTTCTTTTTAGACTGTACAGCTTATATACATCCCTGTTGTTTGTTTGTTTGTTTGTTTGTTTTTTTAATTGTAAAGGGTCCTTCTATATATAGCAAATTTTAAATAAGAAGAATTAAAAGCATGAACTAGCTGCAGAAACATCTACGTTTAGTTACAGATGACTTTGCAGTTGAAAACTTAGGATATCCAATTTTCTATCAATTTTTTTCCCACTTTCTCTTAAACACTGTCATTGTAATTGCGTGATCCCTGGTCTGAAGATACCAGGGGTTGCAGCTGAGTGGAGCATCCATAGACAGATATTCCCTGCCCTTCTCTCAAACAAGAAAAGATAGTGAGTTCACCATTGAGTCACTGAAGTGAGCAGCTGTTGCCTGATCTCTGAAGTCTCCACCCAACACAGCCCTGTAATACCCGAAGATAGCTCTTGCTGCACACAGAGGCTGAGCTGTGCACAAGAAGCATGAAGAAGCCAAATAATGGGAGTGTGGGCTCCTATCAGCAGACATTTACACAGGATTTTTGGGGCATGCTAAACCTCGTTGGATGGGTTCATGTTGTACTCAGTTTGCTAATTTCTTCAGTTTGACTATTCTTTCTCTCCAGTTCTTATTGAGGCACGTCAACCTGCCCTGTCCACACTGCTTGCCTCCACACAAGTGCCTCGGGTAGTGAATTAATTCAAAATATAAAATGAGAGCAACAGTCATCCAACTTGACAGTCACATGAATGATTACTCATATTGCCAAATGGGATATAAATTAACTTGCTTTTCCTGGAGTGTTATGAGCTGTTTGAACTGCAAACCTAACCTACTCATAAAATACAGAGTAAAAGAGCTGAAGCACTTGGCAGGGCACAACAGGGCTTCCACTTGTGGGAAGCTTCTGTTTTTCAAGGTGTAGCTGACAAGCGAGGACTTACAGTGCCTTGTTGGAAAAGATAATGAGTTTAACTTAAATCTCTGAGTTGATTAATGCAATTCTGATAATAGCTGATAATGAATCATCACATAAACAACCATTTTGTAGTTTCTCATATTGTTGAGATGAGAGGTATTTTACTGTCCCAAGTAAGAATCTTGCAGATCTCTTTCCTGCAGCTGTACCCAGGACTGGATGAGTTCTGGGCGTGCTGGATAGGAAATTTGAATGATCCTATTGTATGTTAATCCTTTCAGCAAATACATTTCCATGTATAATACTGCCCAGACTTAGACATACACCAGAATTCAGTAAAGGTCTCCACCACTGATCACCAGACAGCAGAGCTCAGTGCTGCCCTCCGCTCCCTGTGAGGAGCCGCAGCCGCCATGAGGCCTTGCCTCATCCTGCTCTGCTCTGGGCTGAGCACACCACGGACTTCAGCTGCTCCTCACACCCTGTGCCCTCCAGACTCTTCACAATCTTCCTAGCTTTCCTCTGAACACTGTGTAATAGATTTATGTCCTTCTCACGTTGTGGCACCTAGCACAGTGCAGGAGGTCAGGCTGCACAGTGCAGAGCAGAGAGGACAACCCCTTTCCTCTCCCAGTAGCAGTGCTGGGCCTGATGCACCCCAGGGTACGGTTGGCCCTTTGGGCTGTCAGCGCACACTGCCTACTCAGATTCAACTCACTGTCAGTCAGAATTTCCAGTTTGCAGCATACATGCCATGACTGCAGTGCACTGATTCAGACAGGACATGGGCTTCTCTCTGCTGACTCCAAAGCAGACTGTAAGCACCAGCAGAAAGGTGGAGCAAGCAGCGGGAGACATCAGCACTCCACACAGCAGTACCCTACACAGCAAGATTTACTCAAAGCTGGAAGAAAGCCTTAGACTATGTGAATATAAGATCCGGGGCTAATTTTGGTTTGAAGATATTTCTGCAGGTCTCCTGCTCAAAGATCAGCAGCATCAGGTGTGGCTTTCTGTAGCTGTCTTGCACACCTCCACAAATGAATTTTCAGCCCTGGACATTTCATTTAGTTGGCATTGAATGAGAAAAATGCAACGATTTTCTGAAATTCTCATCTGTTTTCATGAACTCAGGTCTCTATTTTCTCTAGAACAGCTCATCTCAATTGCATTCATAGGGAGAGTGGAGTAACCGGGTAAGAACCTGTCTAGTCTAACTTCCCCATCAGCATTTTAGATTTATAAAATACTTGATTCTTTGGCTCAATCCCAGTTTGAAATGTAATTTCTCCACAGTGATCGTACTGAGGATGGATGGGGTAGCCTTAAGTCTGTAAATCCATTGAGGTTTATCATCAAACCTTTATTGTATGTGTGCGTAGCATCATGTCCAAAGGTACTTTACTCTCAATTACTGTCTTGAAGCAGAATTCTGATTATAAAAGGTAATAATTCATAATTAATTAAAGGAAAGGAATGCAGAAATGTGGAAGTTGCAGCTATGGGATCTCGCTCTGTTACAACATCAGAGATAATTATCTTCAGTGCATATTTTTCAAGTGGTAAAATCTAAAAGTTTTCAGATAAAGAAATCCAAATAGTCAAGGGTAAGTCTCGTGCCTTCTTCTGTTGGATGCTAATGCCTTGCAAAACTCACTGATGCCTTGGGTGTGTCTGAGGGAGAGCTAATATCTTCCAAATAAAAAAGCTTTCATGCAAAAAAAAGTGGGTGTTTTTTTTTTTTAGGACAGAAATATTCACAAAATGCTTAAACTTGTTTTGAAACTGCCATGCTTTCTATGAAGGGGTTAATCAGAGGACAGTTTGTACCTTCATATTTTTCCAACTGCGCAACAAATCCAATCAGCCTGCAATGTCCACACCAATTTCAGTTAGCTGACTGCAGGTGAATCAGTGCAAATGTTGTGCATTCACAACTGCTTAGGGCTAGGTAGTCACATGGGAATAGTTGTTTCAGCATAACTATTCCTGAATAACTCTCTGCATAAAGATGTTTACATGGGAATAAGTATTCGGGCATGAAATAGCTACTGTCCTTTACCTTCATAGCATTTATTAATCTGACTTAACTGCTAGAAGTAGGTGTATGAATTACAGAAATCTCATTTCTCATCCAAAGGTTGAATATAAGGTAGAGATTCAGGAAAGAATTTAGTCAGAAATCAAAGCTGTTCCTTAAACCAAGCTGAAGCATCAGGTATATCCAATGGCTTATCCTTAGGTCAAACATATGTTGGTAGGTAAACCTTTGAAATCCTTGCAGAGTCTCACCACTGTATTTAGGCAGTGCAAGTGTCTGGCCATTTCTGCTTTGAAACATCTAGTGATATGGCCAACAGTATCATCCATTCTGAGTTTTGTGCTGCAGTCTTAGGGTAGTGCTCCAAAGCACTTTTACCCAGCTCCAGAGTTCACAAGGAAAGAGTATTTTTCCTTGCTTTATTTTAATCCCACATGAGACCATAGCATAGTCCCTGCTGTTCCCTTCATAAATTGGCTGGCATAACAGGGAAGGAAAGGGAATTTTGTTTCTTCTGGATACATCATGAAGGAGAGGGGGTTCAAAGTTAGTAGAAACACTTAATTTAACCCCTTAAATCTTGAAGAATCTTTGTTCAAGGAATTTCCTTGTTTCCTAGCCTGCAGCTGCTGCTGCTGCATATGGATCATTGCTTTTTAGCTCAAGAAATGAAATGGGCAACATTAGTAGAAATCAGTATTAATTTTATTAGATCATTATTCAAGAACATTAGAAAATATTAATGTATTTTTATGGCGTTGGTTTTTTTATATGCTTTTCATTTTATGTAACAAGGATCATTAGCATCAGTAGAACAATTCTGCTTCCTTATACATACTTAAAACGAGTTATAATCTTTCAGGTATATTGCACAGACCACATTGAAATGAAAGACCAACCCCACTTTTGAAAGCTTACAGTACCCTCATCATTATAAATGTCAAAATTTTGATATTCTTGCAATAAATACAAGTGTATTATTCTGGAAGCTGCACCATTAAAAAGAATGGAGTAGTTTACACAGTGAAGTACTACTTACCAATCATAAGGATAGATGCACTGATCCCTGTATGTAGGTGATAAAATAAAATAGGATAGTAATATTAATAGGCCTATACTGAAACAACAAAATGTGCTAGCAGATATTGTGCCTCATGGGAGATATGTTTGCTTTCAACTTTTTCATTCAGTTGTTAATGTCATCTTCTGGGACAAGCACATTTGTCCTCATGTTTTCTTGCATTTACTATGAGTTCACACTCCATTGTGAACTCATTGGAGCAGGAGTGGTATAAATCAGCCTAGTGTGTAGAGCTATGGGATCTAAACAGAGATAAGTGGACACTTTATGAGCAGAGACCTCCTGCTCTAGGTACACAGATACCATCCTGTCACTGGTGTGTGTGCATAAAAGACCCACAGCTGGCAGCACTATGTTTTCCATTTTGTCTTCAACTTCAGAGAAACTAATTTCCTAACACCATAATGATATGACACACTTTTGTGCTTAGGTCAGGCTGAAGCACTCCAGGGGCCAGGGGCTCAAGGGAGAGAACTGTTTCTCTCTCCTTGTCTTTTTCAAACATGCTGAAACCATGTGCGTATTATTGCAATCCTTTCGTTCCCTCTCCACCACTGGCTTCTTTCCATACTGCCTGCAATTCATGTCAACCATGCAGCAAGTCTCTGCACAGGTTCCCATGTCATCATCAGGAGACTCATGTTCCATTTGGCTGGAAAGGACTGTGCTCGTTAGTAAGCACACAAAGAATAAGGTGCTTTGTTTTTATTTTTGGTCAAATAGTACCCCAGGAACCTGTGAAGAGATCTGGGTGGTTCTCAAACTTCAGAAAAACAAGAAGCAGTAGGTTAAAGATCAACATTAATGGGGCAGACAGTGTCTCTGTGAAAATAAGAACGGAACAGCCAGAAAGGGATTGCAGTGGGAAATCTGAGCTGATACAATAGGTAACTCCTAGCCCTTACTCCAGCCAAGATAAAAACTACAGCTTGAGTCATCATGTGAATTATGAATAAGAACTCCCCCCCCCCCCCCGCCCCTTATCCAATATCTCAGTTGAATTCAACACTGGAAGCTTAAACTTTCTCATCACTCAATCCCTATTCCCTGCTCAATGCAATTGTCTCACTCAGATGGTCCCAGCCTAGCAAGCATAGAAGCCCAGTACCCAATATGTGTGATGTGTGCAATTGGAAAAATTGCAGGGAAAAATTCCCTGTTTAGAAGTTCAGATTTGTTCTGAAGTCCTCTAATAACGCACCTGATATTTTAAGTGTAGATGTGCACACAGTTGCCTCTTTCCATCTAAGTGAGTGGGTTTTCATCCATGGTCAGGATGTTACTTGACCTTTGATACAGAGATGTGAGTGCTTTGTTTACCACTGGGTCACAGAGAGACATAGAAGATATCTTTAGTTGGTACTCTGCTTGGTTTTGTCCTGGCCATTGGTACGTAAAATGGATTTGATTGATTTGCTTGAGACTTCTTTTCAAACAGAGCTCTCTAAGGTAAATAAGCATTAAAACAAACAAACATAACCCATAATTTTTAACATTTCCTACTGTTACATGTACCTCCATATCTGCATTATTCCTATTGCCAAACTCCAGAGCTGCTGTGACACTATCAGTCCATATAGAAGCAGGCATCAGATCCAGGCTTTCATCCCTCACTAGTTTATAGCTTCCTGATAACACCAGCAGATTCCCATGGTTTGCTACTTTTGCATCACATTTCTTTTAAGCACTGGAAACAATGGCAGCTTCTGCATACTGAACAATCAACAAACTTGCTAAGATTTGGATAAATATTGCCCTTGGCAAAAACGCACAAACACTCAAACAGAAATCTGGGCAACGTTTTGTAGGTGACAGTGGTCCTTTTCAGCAAAGAGGACAGAAGTCAGGCCATGCAGTGGACTGGATGCCAGAAGGGACTTTGAGAAGTCACAGAATTATAGAACTATTTAGGCTGGAAAAGA